>OX421919.1:8563314-10978219 GCA_949128165.1 Lathronympha strigana | reverse complement strand
AGCTATTGAGGGAATATCTGATAAGGGGAAAATTTTGAGTGGCAATATCTCTAAATCAATTCGATGTCACACGGAAGGATATTTAATTATTTAACCACATTAATTGGCTAATTAGCGATGCGTTGGCGGCCGGCGAATGCAATTTTGGACATAACCATGTGAACCGGGGTTATTACGGTTCTGCTACCTGCTTCCGGCGGGGTAGAATCACATCGTTTCCGGTTCAGAGTTCACCGCCTCGTTACCCTTGACTGTGACGAATTGACGACACAGGCGGACGTCTTTTACAGGGTATTCATATTCTTCCACTTTCTTTCTTTTATAAGGACTGATCTTTGGGATTTTAGATTTTGGAAAAATAGGTAAGTACACATTAAAACGGAAGTTTGACCTGTGATATGGACTTGAGGTCAAGTCGCCTAAATTTCCAGCTCGTTTGCATAAAGACCAAACGAATGATACCTAGTCATACTGAATAGCAAGCTGCAAAAAGGACAAAAACTCAGCGCAAAAGCATAAATTGAAGGAAGTACCTAAGTATTGCAATACAATGAAGAGGATAGCAAATTCCATTTATGTACAGAGAATTGTGCATTATCGTCACCGTGCGTGTCGTGAGTTTAAAAGCGTGACTTATACCTATAAACGCGACACACTTGACTCGTGTATGATGAGTACTTAATACCATTCGCATCATGTGGTCATCAGATAGACTGTCTAATTTAATTTTGCTCACGGTCCAATTGCGAGCATTCCAACATCGATTCAGGTCTATTCGAGCTGGTGCCCTCGACCAGTCTTGTCTGTCCTCCTACTGTGGCATTGCCTAGTATTATTATGTTCGTTCATTGACACGCTCAGGTATTATTAGTCCGCCAGTAGAAAGCAAAGCGCAGCTTGCAAGTTTTTACGTAACCGCGGCTGATGGGCGCGGGGGTGGGCGGGTAGGAGGGAGGCGGTAAATTATCGGCCGGCGCGACGGCCGGATGGCGGCTGGGCACCAAGAGGGTTGTCATTACTAACGCGTGCACGCGAAAAAGCGGTCTCTTCAGATAAACCAGTGTAATTGTCAACCCTGAGCACTCATAGTTGTTACAAATCGCGAGTCTACTCTTACATTGGTTTCATACAGTCAAATGTTCGATAAGCAATAGGAATACAGTGTGAGCTCTTTACGCGCCCGTCACCGCCGCCCGCTGGTGCGCTCCGCTGTGCCCCGCGCAAAAAACAGCGTTGTTTACCGAGAAACGATCGATGCTTCTACACTATGCCTATCCAAAGAAGGCAGTATGTGCGTATGTGTCCCGTACATTCATATTTCGTTTCTAATAAAATGGAAAGCGCTTCGCTAAGAAAGTATTCTGGAAATCCCCACACAATACCACCAGGATTAACAGACGTTGTCGATAACCGATCACTTTGAAGTGCCATATAAGTCTTTAATACATATTATTAATCTCCAAGAAATTAAATAAGTGGATACATTAGAGTAAGTATAGATAACAAGAATATAGATAACAAGAAAATAGCCTTGGGTATTTTTATTGATCTCAAAAAGGCCTTTGATACTGTAAACCACGAGCTATTATTAGAAAAACTTAAAAATATAGGTATCACAGGTGTGGCTTATGCAATGTTTGAGTCATATCTCAAAAATCGTTTTCAAATTGTAAAAATGGGTAATCAAGAAAGTTCCCCTCAAAAAATCACTTGCGGTGTTCCCCAGGGATCCGTTTTGGGCCCTCTTCTGTTTTTAATCTATGTTAATAACATTAATGAAGTGCCATTACGAGGAGAACTTAGCCTGTACGCGGATGACACATGTGTATTTTATTTTGGACAATCGATAGATGAAGTTAAAGCAAATGCTCAACATGATCTTAATGAACTATATAACTGGTATCAGAGCAACTTACTCACCATCAACATTGAAAAAACTAGCTACATGGTATTTAAAGCTAAAAATAAAAAAGTTAACGATGAAACTCCACTAACGATAAATAAAATACAAATTAAAAAATCTTCAGAAGAAAAATATTTGGGACTTATAATGGACAGTGAACTAACTTGGAAAACACACATTAATAAAATAAAATCTAAATTGTCATCACTTAGGGGGTGTCTTTTCAACACTGTGCATTGTTTTCCGCGCCCAGTGCTATACACAATATACAATTCCTTAGTTAGGTCCCACTTGAATTATCTAGTTGAGATATGGGGAAGTGCTAATAAGACTTCGCTTAGAAGTCTACAGGTAGCCCAAAATAAAATTGTGAAAACATTGTTTCGTTACGACTTTCTCACATCAAGTGCTAAAATTTATTCAGAAACCAAAATCATGAATCTCAACCAACTTTATTTTAACAATATATGCTTACTTATTAGAAAAATACTGGACAAGACAATTCGCTCACAGATAACATTTAAAACAAAAACTGAACTAGGACTACGTCCACTTCGTAACTCTGATAGTCTTAGCCTCCAGCCCACGCGCACAAGTTTTGGAAAAAAAACAATAGGATACGAAGGCGCACAGTTCTACAATCAACTTCCTAAACACGTAAAAGAATGTAAAACATTCAATAATTTTAAAAAAGAATTAAATGACTTTGTAATTAAGAATATCTAAATCCGGCCCTGGAAGTACTATATCGTACGACTCAAAGGTCTGTCGTCAAGCAACGGAACATTTTTATACCGGTTACGACTATTATAGACCGTATGCACATTTGTTTAAAATGCAAATTGAAATAGCGTTTATGTTGTTCTGATAACACATTGTAGATCATTCTCAACCCACTGTTAACCGGTATTGGTCACGATTATATTAAGTTTTGTTATTTTATTTTTCTAAACATAGTTATTTGTTTGCATGAATAAAACTGGTTCAATAGAATATGTTAAAACTTATTGTTAATTGTAAGTAGCAAACTAGCCTGAATACCTAATAATAAACAATTGTCTTATTTAGGTTCGATGGCGAAATGTTTCTATGAGTAATAATTATATGCATGTGTTGGTATTGTTTTCCAGTTTCGTATCTTCGCGTTCTTGATGCATTTATGTACCTATAGGTACTATTTGGCTTGTATTACGATAAATTATATATTTAAGATTCAATAAAGTGCTTTATATGTATGCACGTTTAAAGTGAAATGTATAATTTCTTTGAGAAAATAAAGTTCTATAAACCGAAGTAGGTGCATAATCTCGAATACCTACCTACGTACCGTACCTAATACCTACTAAAATACAAACGAGCCCGTGACACCAATGATGGAATGTCATTGACACGATGACGCATCGCCGTAGGTATATTGTTGTACCAAGCGACGTACCTAACAAATACGAGTAATAAGCAATTATGTACTATGACGCCTGCTATGACTGATAACACTTAACGTTTAATATTGTAATTATGATACTGTTTTAGTAAAAGGAACCTGGAGGTCTAATAGAGGAAAAGAAGGACGGAAGGGAAGGTTGCGATTAGGTGCTAATTCTATAAAGACGTGATACCTTTTACTAAAACAAGCACATATGAATATGACCAACTAATCGACCCACTAATAAAGACAATTCAATCAAAGAAATAACTCAATAATACATAGTTCGTACCTACCAAAAAATATATATATATAAAAAAAGATAGCGTGACCTACAACACATTCGAATTTGATACTAGATACGGATATTAATCCCCGGATCTGACAGATGGTAATGGCGGACAATAAGGGTTAAAGGTGTGCAGGGGCACAGTGGAGCGCAGCTCGGCACCATACGACACAGATACATCCGCGGCTACGCGATAATGACATGCTGCGCAAGCGGCTATATCACAGTATAAGGATTTTAGCGATCGGTAGTATTAAATTGAGACATCAATCGAATAAAGGATTTAATATAGTCAACGATTACAACAGACATGGCGGGCGATGCTCATTTTAATGGGCGGACGACGGATGTAAAACAAACCTTATTTTCAGTCCTCCGGCCGGTAAGCGCCACTTTACGCAAAACTAAATTGCCGCCTGCCGGCTCCGTCGGGCAGAAAAATAGTATACAAACCTCGGCCGTTAAATGGGAAAGCCTCGGATCACATGTTAGTCGACCTCGGCTTCGCCTCGGCCGACAATTACATGGGATCCGAGACATTTCCCACTAAAACGGCCTTGGTATGTAATGTACTATTCCTTACGGTAATGCCAAACTTTGACATAATAATGAGTCATTTGACATAATTTGCATCCGCCGTCCGCCCATTCTGTTAGTAGTTCGTCTAAAGACATACCATACAATAAGAACCAAATGTGCACAGGGGCATACGCGTCTTTGCGATAAATACCTATATCACCGTTATGTTGTATGAGTGTGGGGTTAGCGGTAGATAAAGAAGAATAAATGTCCAATATGGGTTATAGGTGCGCAAGGGCACAGTGGAGCGATTCTCGGCGCCATTGCGATAATGACTCGAGCGAGCTCGCGCCGAGCTGGTACCTATATGCCACCGTCATATCGTATAAGAGTTAGTGGAAGCTTTCGTCCGATATACCTAAGTGCTTTATGATATTAATAAGAATGGTATTTGGGTAGGAGCGCACTTGCATGGAAAAAAAGCCTCCGGCGCATTCTCAATTTGAGGATTACCTATATTTACCTACTTTTAAAACTAGGAAATATCTTACGGAACAAATTATGTTTTTTTTCTGTTTTATAAAGCCATATGCATTTGACAGTAACCCTTTCTAAATACCAAACCATGTGATATCACTAGGATCAGCATTGTCACGTGATGCCACGGACAGTTTTAATAGGAATTTATAGCCCTAGTAGAGTGTGGAACGCATCAATACAGTCCAGCAATAGCCGCGCGACCTAGGTACCTATATGTAGTCGCATGTCAATGAATTCAATGAAGTCAATTTTTCTTAATTTTCAAGACATTACCGTTATATATATAAAACCAAGCGCGACTTGTCATATGGACTCGCGCCTGCCGCGCCGCGCCGAATCATTTTATCGACTGGATAATTATTTTGGATCTGTCATCAATTCATTCATAATTTCAGCCAAAAGAAGTCCACTGCTGGACATTAGTCTCCACCAATTCTAAGAGCAATGTCAGTGACTTTGGTTGTCTTGCGGCATCTCCTTATTTCGGATTCGATCACGCAAGAAAACTCCGAGCGTTGCTCTTTCCATTGCCCATACAGCGACTTTGAGCTTTTTGATAAAGCCCATCCCATAGTCAATCAGCAGTAGGCAGGCAGGTGTAGGTAGGCAGTAGTTTTGGATACCCAAACCAACTTGAAATAATGTGCTACTTAAGATGTGCAAGATCTAACTACTCTAGGTACAGTCAACAACACACCTGTGTATACAGCCAAAGTGCCAAAAATATGTATACACGACCTTAATTCTCTGGCAATAAAGTTCAGTATACATATTTTTGGCACTTTGGCTGTATACACAGGTGTGTTGTTGACTGTACTAACAAATGTGACGACTACTGTCTTGTGTGTGATGTTAAAAGACTCATGTAACTGCTCACTTGCGTGTACATTAAACCACATTCCCATCTCACTTTAATGTTTGATTTAATCGCTAAATTTAAAGCTTCGCTGCAGAACATAATTAATTTTTCACCTCAACCGACGTACAGTACTAACAAATGTTACCAAGTTATCATGTCAGCGGTAATAAGGTAGATTTATCTTATTAGGTAGGTAGATTTTTCTGTTAAAATGTATCTTATTTCTCCTTAAATGGACATCGTTAAAACAATTTGCACGCGAATTTAATTCAGCCCAAAATTAAGTCGAGGGCAGTTTTACCGTCATAAGTCATAACTGTCATAAGTCACATCCAGAAATTAGGACCTTAACTTGCAGGAAGAGGAGGCAACTATTTTTTGTGGCAGAAACTAGTTCACTTCATCCGATCAATAAATCAGCAATATGACAGTCCACTGCTGGACGTAGGCTTCTCTATGTTGGGTGCAAGTGCGACACAAACTACCTACGATCATTATTTTGTGATCTCAGATCAGAGTAAAAATAATGATACAGGCAGATTAGCGGAAAAAACCTTGCAATCCTTGCACAGTAGATAACGTAGACTCATAATGTCAAGTCAAATATATAAATCTTAAATACCCTAAGTTTATTACACTACGCAAAGCACTGATGTGCAAAATGTGCGTTTATGTATATAAGAAAAACGAATTTCGGTGTTTGCGATAGGCGCCATGGTATGGTAAACTAGAAGGCAAAAGAACTGCTTAAAAGTGCCCTCCAAACCTGATTTGTTGTCGATTTTAAGTTAAATGATTTGCTCATAAACTAAGATGTCGTAAAAAGCGACACGGTACGTGCCAATCCCAAAAAAACTATTCCTCGATATCGTTATCTTGGCGCAGGGACCGGACAACCCTTTCCTCGCTAAAAGCCTTTCAAACGGCGTCCCTTTAAAACGACTTACCCAAAATAAGACTTAGCCGTTCGAACAGCTAGCCCATACATTTGACTAGCCCTTACCAAAATACTGACCGAACAATAAAGCTAGCCCTTTGCAATTGCTTACCGCTAACCTATACGTCTTGTTACCCTTATATAAGGGTTACCCTTATAATTAAGCGCTTTTTATAAAGCTTTCCCTTTGGCAATTTCATTCTTTATGAGGATGCCGCCAAACAGCGGCAGCCAATCAGCATCAGTTATTGAGTATCTGCTCTAAGTAGGTAACTATTTCGTTCGGTGTAGCACATTTTTGGTTTACATTTACATTCGCTGTTTTTTTTCCAACTCCTCCTGTCGTCCGTCGCGCTACTCGCGCTGTTTGAATGTTTTTAATCGACTTCGAGAATTCGATGGAGACGGTTATGTACCTATTCATCTGTTTGTATTTTCAACCGACTTTAATATTCCTAAAGGAGGAGGTTCTCAATTCGGCTGATTTTTTTTATTAGGTATTATATTTATTTTTTTAATGGATGTTACCTTAGAGCTCCTTCATTACTGAACCGATTTAATTTTTTTTTTTGGTTTCTTAAAGTAGATGGTTTCAGGTTGGTCCCGTTTTTTTCAAAATCCATTTCTGATGATGGGATCCATGAGGAACTGAGGGAACTCCTCAAATTTGAAAGGCACATGCATAGTCATTTGGGTATTTTCTTGAGAAACTCGAGCATTTCTTTACAAAACCTACCAGTTTGGTGGAGCAGACCTGATGATGACGACCACGGATGTCAAAGAGGAACTGCTCTATAATTCGCGGGCCCCAGCTGTATCATTCATCTTTTGTTTCTTACGAAATGCCTTCGAGGTAGTCCTATTTGATTTTAATTATATTTCGATGATCCATCATCATGAGGAATTAATGGAGCTGATGCTGAACCCTGGCAGTACCTCATGGAACTCAGGTTTGGTAAAACTTACGAGTTCTGTTTTCGTCATTCAACTCGTATTGACGATCAATTAGGGGAACAGTTCTCAAGATGGAGCTGATGCTGAACCCTGGCAGTACCTAGTGGAACTCAGGTTTGGTGCAACATAGGCGAGTGCTGTTTTCATGATTCGAATCATATTAACGAGCAATTCAGAGGGCAGTTCACAAGATGGAGCTGATGCTGAACCCTGGCAGTACCAAGTGGAACACAGGTTTGGTGCAACATAGGCGAGTGCTGTTTTCATGATTCGATTCGTGTTAACGAGCAATTAGGAGAGCAGTTCACAAGATGGAGCAGGTGCTGAACCCTGGCAGTATACCTAGTGGAACTCAGGTTTGGTGCAACATAGGCGACTGCTGTTCTCATGATTTGATTCGTGTTAACGAGCAATTAGGAGAGCAGTTTACAAGATGGAGCTGATGCTGAACCCTGGTAGTAATAAGTTTTAAATACGATGTGAGAAAAATTTAACAAAATAAAAACATAAATTAACAATAATTCGCTTACTTTAACTTATACCGGGAAGTCCAATTGAAGTCGGTTTTTTTCTTTCTTTAAAATTATTTTTTTAATGTATGTTCACCGATTACTCCTAGCTCCATCATCCGATTTAGGTGTTTTTTTTACGAAAGGTTACCTCCGATTTCAAATCAGATCCGTGAGGAATTAAGGGAACTCCTCAATTTTCAAATGCACATGTATGATGATTTCGGTGTTTTCTTAAATAAATGAAGGAATTTCATGCGAAAACCATAAATTGGTAAGGTAGACCTGATGATGGAGACCAGGGATGACAAGTGGAACTTAGGATACATTAGCCGATAATTCCGAGCTCCGTCGTCCAATTTGAGCAATTATTTTTATGTGAGAAAAGAGTCACCTCCAAATTGGTCTGGTAGCAATTCGGTGCTGATCTGATAATGAGGTTAAAGGATGACTCACACTAGCACGGCACGGGACGGGACGGGACGGGACGGGACGGGACGGGGCTTCCGATCTTTCTAAGCTGTCACCGATTACCCACCGACACGGGACGGGCCTATCCGAGGTGTCCGGGCTATCCGGGCTAGACGATTTTTTCAAATGTCACTTTTGTCAAGCCTCGCGCTCTTGCGCGCGCATCGATGTTATGCAGGTTTGCTAGCTGTCATCGACTTTAAATGTCAATGTTTTTTGCTTCACCGTTTTAATAATATTTAATCTTAGCGATTGCTATTAAACTATTAATACATAATAATACATTATATTTTTATGTTCCTGCATCGTGTGTAATAGTAATATGCGTCGGAATATACTTGTGGAGTTTGTCTTATGTACATTATCGCTCGGCGCTTCATTCCAAGAAAAATAGTCAGTCTGTTTGCTGCTTCAGGTAAAATATAGATATTAGGTATCATCATAAGCAATACTTAAATACAAAACACTATATAATTATTAATTATGTGGGTTTGTTGTGTAGTGTATTCTACTGCAACATCATAGATACATACAAAACTATACTGAGCCGATTAGCTTTTGTGACGAGGGTGAAATGATGATGAGGATACATTTGATGAGTATTTGTGATGAGGGTACATTATTGGCGAGACGAAAAAGTAAGGGATTGACTGACGAGGTGGTTGCTGGGGCGAGGCAACCCTTGTTTCCGCCACGGCACCTTATCTAGTGCTTTTTTCGAACATTTACGTCCAGGCGCGGCCTGCGGGGCGGGGCCCCCGGGGCCAGGAGGTTTTTTTTTCCACTAGGAGTGGAATTAACCCTACAAAATCCATTATTATCCGCTGCGTCCGCGCCCTGCTAGAGGTGGTTAAATGATTACTTAGATACTTTACGTCTTTTATTTGGGAATGAAATGAGACTGACTTTCTGAGCATGTTTGTGAAATATTTATTTAGGTACGTACTTACAACTGACTTTAAAAGTGGAGGAAGGATTAATCCTTCGTCTACCATGCCCGGTAATTCGCGGGCTATCATATACATAATAAATAAGTACCTCCTTCCCTCACCCTGCCTACATTAGAGCCCGCGAATTAAGGGGCTTGGTAACGAAGTGTTACAATTTTTCTGACGAGGGAGTAGCAAGAGCGTACCTAAGCAATATTTCCCGAAAGTATAATTTTAAAGATAAGTAATTATTAAAAAAAAGTATTATTCGCAGGTTTTTGACTACTGAAGATTCGTTCAAAACCAGCTCCCTCTATTTTAGGATGGAGAGCTCGGGCATTTTGGTATCGTCAAAAAAGATATTTGGTCATTGTAATCAAAACAAGTAAACGAAGATAGTTAATGTCACAGTTCGACTAGGATACGTGGAAGTTTAAGAGGCTATGGCTCTTTCCATATTGTATTGAAGATTTGGACAGCAAACACTTTTTTGCAAGTGCTTCTTAAAAAAGGTTTGGTATGGTTATATCTCTTCTATGGACATCGCAATTTTTACGCGGCACCCTTACAGGCGGGTAACACCTTAATGTTCAGGCAATAAAGTCCTGTATACATATTTCTGGCACTATGGCTGTATTCATATCTTAGTAGTTGACTGTACAATTAATAGAACAATATATTATTTTTGGTTTGTGTCTAAGAATTCATTGTCAATGTTTATGATCGTGTACCAAAGACAAGTTTCTGTTTGACTGGTAGAGAGTGCCTCAAGATATTAAGTCCGTAATTTGCACTTTTTGAAATTAAGTACACATAATTATGGGTTGATAAATATTATAGTAAAATTGTGCAAGCAAAAAGGCGTAATTGCCTTCAAAATATCTCGTGTTACGGGTACTCAGACAACGATATATATAATATACAAATACATAGAAGACATCCATGACTCAGAAACAAATATCTGTGTTAATTACACAAATAAATGCCCTTTTTTATGCTATAGGTGGCAAACGAGCAAACGAATCGCCTGATGGTAAGCGATTAACGTCGTCCATGGACACCCGCAACACCAGAGGTGTCGCAAGTGCGTTGCTGGCCTTTAAGGTGGGAGTACGCTCTTTTCTTGAAGGTTTGAAGGTCGTATCGGTCCGGAAACACCGCTGGCGACGGTTCGTTCCACAGTTTAGCTGTGCGAGGCAGGAAGTTCCGGGAAAAGCGCACAGTTGAGGACTGCCAACCATCTAAATGGTGAGAGTGGAAATATTGTCGCGTAGGGCGATGGCGGAAAGAAGCGGCAGGGATTAATCCGAACAATTCCTCGGAACCCCCTTACCGAGATTCGAACCCAGGACCATCGGCATAGCAGGCAGGATCACCACCAACTACGCCAACCGGTGGTCTAATAATCTATAGAACGATTCGACACAGTTCACAATTTTCCCATACATTAGAATCTCCCTAGTTAGATTATAAGCCGGTTAAGTTAAGTTAAGTTCATTTATTTTACGAAGAAAATTATATATACAATTTAGTGGTTTTCACAATCTTACTGTGACGTATACATATATAGAAAAAAACAAGACAAGTAATATCAGGGTTTAAGGAAACGGTTGAAAGATTGTATTGTAAGTGCGTAGTGAAAGTTTTGTTTTTAGGGTTCCCACTAAAGGAAAAAAAAAACAGGACCCTTATAGAATCATTTTGTAGTTCGTTCGTCCATTTGTCTGTCTGTCTGTCAAGGCCTTTTATAGTAAGAGTCTGCCTTACTAAGTAATAACGTAACACGCTTAGTGACAGCTCCTGCAATAAGTTCATAATAGTAGTTCTCAATTCAACGGAATACCTTATAAACCAAGTGACTTTATTTCTAAATATTCTACGATTTATTATTATTATTATTGAAAAACAGAACCCTTATAGAATCACTTTGTTGTCCGTCCGTCCGTCGGTCTGTCCTTCTGTCTGTCCGTCTGTTCGCCTGTCAATCCGTCCGTCCGTCTGTCTGTTCGTTGACCATCTGTTCACCTGTGTGTCTGTCTATCTGTCTTTCTATCTGTCTGCAGGCTGGGCGGATTTGCACATTCTTAAACAAATTTTTCAGCAGATCAGTGGCATAGCTAATCCTTATACTTATTTACTCCTACTCCACAACATACCACTCAGTCAATGTTCTTGATAACATACTTAGTTAAATGATGTAGTATTATTTTAAAAACTTTTAGTCCTTTGCTAAACCTAGTTTTATATAATAAATCGTAATATATAGATGTGTGTCAAAATTGCGTTGTCATGCAAAAATAGTTTTTAACTTGTATAGTCATTGTTAGGGCTTCGTAGCCAAAATGGGTAAAACGGAACCCTTTTAGTTTCGTCCAGTCCGTCTGTCCGTCCGTCCGTTTGTCACAGCTATTTGACTCAGTAGTTATAAAGCATATGATACATAATATATTATAGCTATAAGTGTATTTTGTATGCCGCTACTTAGTTTTACCTATAAATTGCGAACAGAAATATGCTTAGGGGGGCTTTTGGCACATCATCGGATAGGCCTTTGAAAATAATTTAGATGTTTTTATAACTATTATTAATCTAATATTTTCTGAAAAAGTGTGTCCCCCTCTTACTTTTTTTTGAACGCGAGCTCAAAAAATTTTTGAATAAATCTGGAAGATAGGATATAAAACGTTATTACAAAAGGACATAAACGCCTTAATATTATAAAGACACTTACGCCTTTTTGCTTGCACAACTTTTAACAGTTACCAGTTTTTAGATATATAGACATGATTTTTATTATACAGTTAAAAAAAAAGGAGTACTTTTTTATGTGGCTAGGTTCAATAAGAAAATCAAACTTTCGAAAAGTGCACCGGAAAGACTCCGAACATCGTTTTGTGTTTGACCCTGTTGCAGGATACCTGGAGCCAAAGGAATTCAGAGCACTACCCCTGAGCTCCATATTCCCTCACATGGAGATGGAGCTCAGGGGTGGATGTGGATGGATCCCAATGGGTCGAAGTATATTCGTTAGGGCCTCTTGACTTTAAATAAGATAAGAAAACGGTTGAAAGTATGTATTGTACTGAAGGTCTTGTTTTTATGGTTCCGTAAAAAGGAAAAAAACGGAACCCTTATACTTTGCTGTACGTCTGTCCGTCTGTCTATCTATCCGACCGTCCATCCGTCCGTCTTTCCGCCTAGACCCGTTATAGTTAGGGCTGCCCTAGTACTAGTAAGGCACTACCTATTGGTGGTACCGTAGAACGCTTAGTGACACCCCGCTGCCTCTACTTCATCGCAATCAGAGAATACATCGATACATTCCCATACATCGATACATTCCCATACATCGATACATTTCCATACATTTGTTTAGAGAATCAAAATGTACGTATAGGATACCTCCCGTTGACCTATAATCATGAATTTAGTCGGGTCATTCTGTCACAAAGGTTTTTACAGTTAAAATATGAATAGGCAGCGATTTAACCTTTTTTTTATTATTGTATTTTAATTTCATATACCATGGACAATACGGGACACCAAGCTACAGTTCTGCATCAAGAACTTGGCATGCGGCAATCGGAAGATGATTGTATCTGAAGATTTTGTACCTATACTCTTGTTAAATACGTATTCAACCTTTTACTAAGAATTTTTAGCACCTAAGTCTTAGAAGTATTTATTCCTACCAATAAATTGAAATTAGTTGTTGTTTGATTTCCAAATACAAGTGATGTATAGGTACCGGAAAACTCAGGTTACGTGAAATGGTGCGTTCATCGATTGTTAATCCAACAACTAGTAATTTATCGTGCAATAGCATGAGCATTAGAAATATAATAGTATGATGAATCCATGAAGCTATTCATTAATTTATCATGTTTTTCTGTTAAAATTATAAAACTCTAAAACCTGTGCTCAAAAATCCGGTTCTTTTGTACATTATATACCTAAGTGAATTGTTGACCACAAAAGTCAAAGTAGTCCTAGTTTACGGTACCTATAAAAATACGACTATTTTACCTATCCCTACATTTCGTGCCTCACACGCCATGACTTCATATCAAATATACGTTTAGCTATGATTATTTTGTTACTTGGTGATGGTGGCACTTTATAATGTCATGATCCCCGGCTGGATCACCTCGTCTTTAATGAAAATTGCATCAGAATGTATCTATAGTGTATATATATATTTCTAACATTTGTAAGCAATTTACCATCTTTCTTACCACATATACTTCTTACACTTCACATATACATCAGTTCTACATTATACATGTTAAATTGATGTAAAGTTATTTGATTGCATTTATGTGTAAATAGTATGTGTGGTATGAAATAAATTATGGTGGTTTTCTTCAAGACTCAAGACTTCTTTACAACAAGGTTTACAAGGATCCCAGGCATGTAGATTTGTTACAGATGGTCAAAGAATTATGTAGATACTTGTATACTTTCTATACATTCTGATGCTTCTATTTTCATTAATAACGAGGTGGTTCTGCCGGGAGCATGACGTACTTTATTATCTATTTACCGTGGCAGCGAAAAGGTTAACCCTTTAAACGCCAAAAACCTAAAAATGGCGTGTGCTGTCGTGCCTACAGAACTAATATGTAATAGCGTTAGCGCGCAATCATACCTCTATGGTCTTGCCTACCACGCCAGCAACATATTTAGGTTTTATGACGTTTTCTGTCAAAATTAGTTCGCACGCTGTATATATTATGTTACTTCAATAGAAGCTTTACGTACTTCCATACCTTGAAGAACATTTTATGAATTCGTCATATTTTGCGATCAAACTGATGTGATCAAACTATACCGCAAAAAGTCAAAAAGTTACTTACCTACATTAAGGCAAAATAACTGCTATCAGGCAAGCATGTAGGTATTCTTTTGTGCATAAATGTAATTTTCTATTAGAAATAAATAAATTTGATGAAACACCACACTTTTTGTATTATTACAAGGGCGCTTGTCGAATCGCACCATACTTCGAAATACCTACTTGCGACTAGTGAACGCTTATATATGTTGCTATTTTTTGCTCGCGACTACGTTTCCGTAGAAGTTGACCAAAACTGCCCTATGTCCTTTTCTAGGAGTAAAACTATCCCCATACCTACTAATTCCATCTTGATCCGTTCAGCGATATTAGAGCGTGAAGAGGTAACAGACAGACAGAGAGTTACTTTAGCATTTATTATATTAGTATGGAGTACAGTGGCAGTACACAAATGGCACGATAGCTTTTATACTTACATATACATATACAGTTAAAGCGGTTTTTGGCATGTATGAAATTACAAAAAACTTTTTTCTTCCTACCTAAGCGATTTAAAAAAACGTAATTGTTAATAGTATGTACCATGTGCAAATACCAGCACTTGATTTTAAAAACCCGTGCTCATTTTATCTATTATTAATTATTTTTTTATAGCAGCAATACCACGTGCTTGATTAACCCGACTAAATAAAATATTATCTTTACGCCCGTATTTCACGCAGCAATTTATGACATTTAGCAATATACCTCTTTTTGACGTATATTCTGAGACACTCGAGCCGTCTGTGGTAACATAAGTTCCAATCAGTAGCAGAATAGTAAATAATGAAGACTGTTAACCGTAATATTTAAGACGTTCTTCGGGAAACCGTTAATACCAGTATACGTATAAATTAATTTGTATGTTTTGTTTGTATTTGTTAATACATAATCCAATATTGTATAATACTCTGATAAACCAACCGGCCGTACAGATCTTGAGTTTATTTTCTACTTTAATATCACCTTGATATTTTGTATGGTGACTTAGCCTCACACTGTGTAGCATAGGCGTATAGTTAGTTAGTTTATCTGGGCCCTTTTCCGCAACTCGACATCCATCGTGCCTTTTTTGCGTGCTACGAGGTAGCCCTATTCCAACCACCCCAGCTCCTCAACGAAACCAAGCATCGGTTTTAGGTTGCTAAATGCCTCCTTGAGTATTATTGGAGTCCCCAGTGAGTGTTATAGGCGTATAATTATCTACAATAAATATTTTTAACACTTCCTGACTTTCTCTAAACGGGTGCTGGCTGTGCTGCGAAGGTGACATCACCCTATCCGATGTCCTATCCTAAACATGTCACGCCAATTGTGATTAAAATACGAGAGATTCAACCGTTTTTTTCCATATTCATGTCAGTATGGGTCACGGAAGATTAAATTGTACTATGTAAATGCGTGAAAATTTGTCAGTGAATCAAATATAAGAATCATTTGGTATTACAAGTTATAAATATATTATTGCATTCAATTAGATCACGTTGCCTTGGATGTCGTAGGTAAAAGTTATTTATAATATTTTACATACGATCAAAATCAACTCTTTCTTAAGAATAATTTATCTATAGCATTTCCATGCTGTAAATATATTTTAATTAAATTGATTTATAACGCTTTAAATAATTTCATTCCGGCAATCATCACGAGAAAGGCGACTTTATTTAGAAATTGACAGTCTTTGTAAGTAACTCCTCCTTGTCCCAAGTAATATAAACCGACTAAGCAGAAAGCAGCTGCGCCCTCATATTTCACATACAAGTTTATGACATTTGGTAACTTACTTATTTTAGCTTATTGTTTCCGTGCTCTCCGATCCGATCAAATTTCATACCAAAAAAGCGTGGCCGGCGCTGGACGGGGCCTTCCGATGCTTCCGATCTGTCAGAGTTTTGGGCTCTGTGAACACGTGACGCCTTCCATACTAAAAAAAGCCCCGTCCCGTCCCGTCCCGTCCCGTCCCGTCCTAGTGTGAGTCATCCTTAATGAGGAATTAAGGGAACTCCTTAACTTTCAAAGGCACATTTATGGTAATTTCGGTATTTTCTTAAGTAAATGAAGCAATTTCTTGCGAAAACCATAAATTTGGCCAGTCAGACCTGATGATGGAGACCAGGGATGACATGTGGAACTTCAGATACATCCATCAGATACGTCCAATTTGAGCAGTCTTTTTTTAGTCGAAAAGAGTTGCCTCCAAGATAAAGGATTTAGGATATTGGTGCTGATCTGATAATGGGATCTGCGAGGAATTAAGGAAACTCCTTTTTAAAGGCACATGTTTAGTGATTGCGGTCTTTTCTTAAGGAAATTAAGCAATTTCTTGCGAAAATCATAAATTTGGGACGATAGACCTCATGATGCAGACCAGCGATGGCATGTTGAACTTTAGATACATAAGCCGATAACTCCGAGCTCCGTCATCCAATTTGAACAATTATTTTTTTGTTAGATAAAAGTTACCTCCAAGTTGGTTCCATAAGAGCTTGGTTCTAATCTGATGATGAAATCCATGAGGAATTTAGGAAACACCTCAATATTCAAAGGCAAATTAGCAATTTTGGTGTTTTGTTAAGTGACATAAGCATTTCCTTCCGGAAAATTATAAATTTGGTGCAATATACCTGATGATGAAGACCAGGGGTGGTATGTGGGACTTTACATAGGTACTTAAGCTGATAATTCCGAACTCCGCCGTCTTATTTGACTATTTTTTTTCTGTTTATTAGTAGTACTGCGTTACTCATACTAGTACTTACTAACTAAAATAGAAAGATTAAACTTTTAACAATAAATTAAAACCGACTTCAAAAAATGAAAACTAAAATGTATTCATTTTTATTTGCTGTAAGGTTCGGAGAGGATGAGTAAGCAAATACATGAAGGTGGTCTATCGACTGATACGTCGATCGGACGGGGGGTACGATGGACGTGGCGTTCAAATTTGAGGGTTATCTGAATTCCTCAAGAATAGGAGTTCTTCATCAGAATAGTAATCAAATGAAAAAGATGAAGACAACTCGGATGATACGTAGAGCAAGGTTTACCGACCAGTTCCACTTTGCCATCCCTGGTCTTCATCATCAGGTCCACTCCGCCAAATTGATGGTTTTCGTAAACATATGCTCGAGTGTCTTAAGAAAACAGCCAAATAATCATGCATGTGCCTTTCAAATTTGAGGAGTTCCATCAGTTCCTCATATATATATCATACATATTGGCGCTATATTCCCTTTCCATGATGGGCCATCCACCAAGCATGTCAGCAGAACATACTACAACGTTTCTTCTAACAAACGGCGCTGCATTCGTTCCCTGGCTGACGGAACAAAATAACAACAATAAATAGTTGATTTACTCGTACCCATTTGACCAACTAAATTCTTAAGAGCGTCATCTATGAAGTTTAGGAGACTTCGTAGCGTAGTATGATTCCCAAGAACGAAAGAGCTAGACACATCTATTAAGTAGTTCTGAATGAAATATAAAGATGGCAGTGTAATAAACGCAATATAAACGGTAAAATGTAGTTTAAACGTCTGTATTCATTTGTCCTATTAAGTTATTAAATTAAATGAGTGCACAATTTAATCCAAATACTGTCAGCCGATTTGTGTTTGAAAATAGATGACGCCAGTGTACCAATTTCATAACATAAACCATATACTTAAGCCCATAAAACGCTCATAATATATGTATATACTCCTGTTGCCCGTCAACCCGTTTTAAATTTTGCTCTTCGTTTGGATACATACTGTAGGTATAGTGACTATGTCAAATTTTAAAATGAACACACGGGAAAAAGCCGGGCATAGCAGCCAGGTAGAACCGGCGGACATGCCCGTACTTATAATTATGGCCTGCTAAACAAATATCAATCAATCAATTTCCGTCAATTATTGAAACACACTACCTACTCTATCAATATTTGTACATTCTATTAAAATAAATCAATGATAATTTTTAAGAAAAACAAAAACCGACTTCAAGTGGCCTTCCCGGTAAAAGTTAAATTTTGAGTTAGTTTAAGTTAACCAGTTTCTTTCAACAATATCCAATTCAACATACGAGTACATTTGAAAATTGAGGAGCTTTCTTAATGTTTCATGGCTTCCATCATTAGATCTCAAAAAATCAAATGGAACTACTTACCTTGGTCTTCAACATCAGGTCCGCTGCAGCAAAATGATGGCTTCAGTAAGAATATGCCCCAACTAATTATGAATACCCCAATCACGATGGACGTGGCGTTCAAATTTGAGGGTTATCTGAATTCCTCAAGAATAGGAGTTCTTCATCAGAATAGTAATCAAATGAAAAAGATGAATGATACGACAACTCGGATGATACGTAGAGCGAGGTTTACCGACCAGTTCCACTTTGCCATCCCTGGTCTTCATCATCAGGTCCACTCCGCCAAATTGATGGTTTTCGTACACATATGCTCGAGTGTCTTAAGAAAACAGCCAAATAATCATGCATGTGCCTTTCAAATTTGAGGAGTTCCATCAGTTCCTCATGGATCCCATCATCAGAAAATTAATTTTGGCCAAGCTGGAACTATCTACATTCAGATTAAATAAGAATTTTTAAAATCGGTTCAGTATTGACGGAGTTCTGAGGTAACAAACATCTAAAAATAACACACAAGAATTGAGAAACACCTCCTTTTTGAAATTTAAAAGTCGGTTGAAAATTAAACCTTATTTCATCTATTGCGGCTTCTATCACTCAGAAGCGGGCGAACATCAAAGAGTGCCGCCGCTGACGACGATCGCTTGCTATCGCTATGTACGAATAAATGTGCGTTTTATGCACAAGGTTGACGGTTTAAATTAGCTCGCCTTTACTATAAGGGTAGCCCTTTATAAGGCTAACCAATATGCAAGGTATTGGTGAGCGAGTCATAAGGGTTTCATAAGGGTATTGGGATATTGATTACTCATAAGGGCTACCGCTAAGATAAGGGCTTTAAAAGCAATATGAAAGGGTTTTGTCGCGTAAGGGTATGGTGAGTTAAGCCTTATTAAAAACCCATACAAAACCCTTTATAAGGGATAGCGGGCCGGTCCCTGTCTTGGCGACGCGAGCGCGGACCGCGGCGACGCGTACCTGCGCGCTCATTATCCTTCTACCTGCGCTCGAGCCGCGCCGCGTCTAATTGCGGCGCGACTGCGCGGGAGTCTTCCGTGAAACCGTTGCTTTAATAAAGATAGCTAAGTTAGACTGTTAGTGATATATGAACGTGCGGTTATGTGCTTGCTTACTTTAGCCATATGTCCCGCTGCTGGACGTATAGAGACATTGGCCTATAGTCCCCATATAAGCCCAAAATTGGTTGGCGATACCTATACCTTTTAGGTCATTTCTAGATGTTTTCCTTCATCGCAAAGCAACCCGTAAAATATCAAATTACATTTCTTAGACCTCGTCATGACACCTGGTTTTTACGCTTGCTAGCTAGATATAGGTTATCGCTGCGCTTACGACGCGTGGGTAATTATCCTTTCAATGAGACGCGACGGCCGCGCGGATGAAACTTCCTTAGTAACTTCACTTACTACCTGCTGTACGTGACTTCACAATAGTATGAGACATTCACGTTTCCATGGCCCTCATGACCACGGTTTATATTGTAATAGATGAGCTGCAATGCAACACGCAAGTTAAGTGCGCGCGTTAATAATTTTTTGAGGTCAGTGACAATCGACAGCTCGTATCGCCTACAATTCGGTGATATTAAACCAGACAGCCAATTCAAATGTGAAAGGCCTACAATTCTTTAAAAACCGGAATGTGAGTAGGCAATCGAAGAGCGTTCTTTCCAGTGTTTGATAAGCTATTACAATAACGCTCCTAAGTACTCCATCAACCACTCCACTTCTAAATAGAAATAGAAATAGAAATTATTTATTTGATTCACAGAAAAAACCTTAATCTATTTACATCTTGTACAAAATATCAGAGAGAACCAAAATGGATGCCACTCAGCATATGCCGATAGCTAGGATACGAGATACTTAGCTATGGCGCTGGTTTTCAGGACACCCATGGTACAAAAAGGAAAACAGAAGGATATATCACATAAACTTAAAGTTAACATGTTGAGGAAGGTGTTCTCTTAAGTTTTCACAGTCAAATGACCAGAATAAATCGATCTGGTTTACGTCCGGCATCGCTGTCATCTTCATTATCCATGTATAAGTCTCCATGTTGCGCTGGTAATTAAATGGCCCGCGATTTCTTACGCGGATCGGCCACACACGTGAGGGTTCCAAGTGTTCCAACACAGACCCAAGCCGCCTCATTCTTCTCACATTTTCATAGTCGAGTGACCGGAATAAGTCGATATGTTTATCGTGACGGTCACGTAGGTACCCGGCATCCTCATTATCCATGTGTCCGTCTACCTGCAGCGGACTAATTGCCCCGCGATTTCTTACGCGGACCGGCCACACCCGTGACGATCCCGACACAAACCCAAGCCGCCGTTTTTTCTACTTCTTCTGTTCAGACAGGTTAAAGAGATGTAATCATTTTAGTTTTTTTTATTCGCTTTCATGGGGTTTGGCAAAATTCCACGTTCATTTCCTATATGTACCGCTAATGATTACTTAGTTGATTAGTGTGCGTAATATTAACAAAATATTTTTTATAACATTAGTTTCCGGAATCATGACCTACCTAACAACTTTAACGCTAAACTTCGTGTTCAAGGACTAAATATGACCGGATCCGGAAATCAATAGCACCTGAAGTTATTATTCCACTAGTAATACTCGTACCTAATTATTAAAAGCTGGAAACTACATTAGCAGCCAATTAGGGCTCGACTGGACAACCTACGGTCACTGCTGCCTGATTTGCGAAACAGCCCGTTCCTATTTTAACTCGACGTCGACTTCGAGACCGCGTCACTGTATGTAATCACATCAGTCGTCCATCGCCACATGTAATAGTCAACTACACTACTTATTCAACGCAATTTTAATTTAAGTACGTAATACTTGTTTATCTTATCACCAAGCAAAGCTAAAAACGAAGTCAGGTAAAGTAATGGAACACATAATTGTTCTAAGAAAGCTAATACAAAGTTGTAAAATGGTCAGCAAGACCCGAGATTGGCGTGGGTCGAAGTGCATCCGAAAAGGGCTCGGGCGCGATAAGATAAGAATAGCCCAAGGAATTTCATACCCGTGTCGCGTCGCTGTCTTACTCATGACAGTGGCGCCCAAAATAGGAATTGCGCGGTAGCAATAGGTTGTAAATGATAGCGCAATGACTGAGGATCTATGTTGGAGCAACGAGTTTATCAGCACTTGGGCAGAAAAATCTTAATTGGTGATTGCGAACTGGAAAGCGCATCAAGGTGGACCAACAACGTGGTCAAGATAGTGAGGAAAAGTTTGAAGAGGGCGGTGCACGATCGGTCTTTGCGGTGATTGTTGCGACGGAGGGACTATGGATATACTTATTGCATTGCAGACACATTGAAATACTTAAATCTTTGTTTGTAATCGATAATATCGGATAGCAAGAGTTTCTCTCAAAACGCGAGACTTTAAGGACCAAAATAATAAGTAGGTCATAGTCAATAAAACACTTATCTAATAGTTCCGCTTTCATGGTTTTTCAAACATAAAGGTGACATATAGTATATATGTAAGTCCCTAATAGCATTATGTTGGTTCAACTGGATAGGTACCCAGCTACCAACACCCCATTTGTGCATAACGCTCAACAAAAATGGGGGTACGGGCACTTAAAACCGCGGACGCGTGAACGAGCACCCGGAGCACCTGCCTAGCGAAATCATAGAATCCTTTAAGCGGCAAAAAATCGCGAGCCGTCCCTTTCACGTGTCGCCTCCGTGCGCCGCGCTCCGTGGGCGACGGGGCGCACGGCGCACATCTGCTTTAGCGCCATAGCTATCTATGGTAGTCATCGTTGACACAGTTAAATTTACCATTTTTGATCCTTATTGGTTGCAACCAAATAAAATCCATCATTAGTCACTCGTAAATAGTACGAATATGCCTTGCCTATGGAAACATTTCGAAAACGACTCCATATTTGTGCCTATTACAGCCCTCTTTTGATTGAACATTTAGACCGACCAGTTCAACGAAAACTATTATAGAATCTTGTCTCCTTTTTTACCTTCGCACTGTAATAAATCGATAACAAAATTGAGATAGGCCTCTTGGTAGTGCTCGACATAGGCCCCTGATTATTAGCAGAGGACATTTCAATCTCGTCGTAGCAGCAATGCAGAATAAATATTAAATCGATAACAAATGCATTTCAAGTAGGCCTCCTTGTCCGTTGGACTGTAGGTGGGTAGACTCGCACAGACTCGATAGGTACGATTGTAATCCGGCCAGGCGACAGCGGGCCCCGTCGGCCGCGTCGCCCGCGCACGGCGCGGCGCACCCTAAACAATTAGTTTTTACACGGCTGCGCGGCGCAATTCTCATGGTTTACCAACTGCATGCGTTTGTGCCTCATTCAAGCCAGTATTACCAGAACTCTTAGAAAATTATGGATCTATCTAACTCTAATTGAAACTACTTTATAGGTATGTTAGATGTCCACATAGATCATTCAGAAAGAGAAAAATAATCACAATCAGAAACAAGTGCATTTGTGTTTCTGAACACGAGTTTACAAACAACAATAATAAACGAATAGATTCATTGTTTTATTGTACCTAATGTATTTAATATTTTATGAGCCACGAGCTTGAAATAAATGCAAATATAATTTAAGGCTTTCACTTTCTAGTATGATGATGACTAAGAAAAAGACGCGCTACGTAACGCTACGACGTAGCACTAGCAGCGTAGCTTCAGCTCAACCGTAACGGTGACTTTACATTAACAAATATTTGGAAAATCTTTTCACAAGAACCTAGGTCACACTCAAACCAGTCCACCTAACGTCCAAACTAAATGCTAGGCAAGCACTGGGAACGCAGAATTGGAGATAATTATTGCCCTGCGCGCGCGCACGCTCCAGCGGCGCGGTCGGCGCGGCCATCTTTTCCCGGAAAACGCGACAATGCCGCCGCCGACCTACGTGCGCGGCTATGGTGCGGCGGTTTGGAAATAATGTGAAGTTGCGTATGTTGAGATGCTCACGGACTTGTATTACTATACCTGCACAATAATGCAACCGATCAACTAAGGCCAAAACCAAACTTAAATATATACGACCTAGGTACGAGTACAACTTTTAGGTACAAGATTGCAATCTGCGCACCTAATTGACTGATCGAATTTGGAAACTAAACCCAAACTTTTCATTGTTTTATCACAATAGCCTCCGCCTGCGGCTTTGTAGGCGTAGAATTCGTAAAACAATTCAGCCACGTTGTCATCTCTTACGAGCTTTTTTTTTAAAGTTCCTTAGTGGAGCTTTACGGTATTTCGTCTCAAACTTTATAGTTTTAATTTCAACAGTACTTATACCTAAGCTATGCGTTGACCATCATTCTATAACTCGAGTAATGTATCGCTTGAACCAAACTTTCCACTTAAAAAACGCACCTATTAGCTCTGCCTCACTATTAATAACAGGGTACCGGGGCGCAGTGAGTCCGTCCTCGGTCCCCGTCCGCGGGTGCTTTGTTGCCACTTATTACGGTTAAGTAGTTAGGGACGCGGCCGGCATGCGTCACAATGATGCCGGTTCTCGGAAATCCCTTATCGAACGTGCCCAGCGCGGCCGCGGGTAGAATGAGATTCGTTCCATATTTGAATTATCTGCTAACGACTATCGCGTTGGATTTTCCAGACAGTATGCGTGACGCGTTCCGAAGTGACAGATCTATGACAGTAATAACATTAGTATTAAGTTTTGTGATAATAACTACTAACTCAATATGGATTTGTATGTGGTCCGAAATAAATGTTTTTTTTTTTAATACCTTTTTTTGTTGTTTCAACAAGCCTTCTAAGAGTCCGTCTATGCTAAGTTTTCTAGATTTTTAAAGCACAGACTGTGTAAACATCATAATTTCATAGAAGTTTGACGTTGAAAATAACACTTTAAAGATTGACAGTTCATTTGCTTGGAAGAGATATGGGGTTTTACGTGATAATTAATACACGTAGTAAAACTTCGAAAATGTGACTTACATACTACGCGACACATGTTTCGGACATCCTGTGATGCCATCATCAAGCGCCGAATACCGAGCGCGACAACGCAAGCGGGCGTACTCCGAAACATATCGCGCATAGTGACTAAAAATACGTGAATGTTATCCGTAATTTTATTATAATATTAATATGTCTCACGATAGTTTAAATTCGCTAAACTATTATAGTAATATTTTCGTCGGTTACCGTGAATAGTTGGATTTAATTGAAATGAAAATCGCGTATATTGACTACATTTCCTACGTTTCGAGTCCTTTACGGCCCTCGTCACAGGGTTGAATGATGAATTGACTGCGAGAAATGGGGAATGTAGTGAATATGATAAATGATAAATATCACTATTCGTGTATAAGTGTACAGAAGACTGTTTGGACTCAGGTCAAAAGTTGTGAACTCGCTATAAACTAAGTTAATTTTATTGTGAATGCGTACATTGTGTACACAGAAAAACCGACACGTCAACAATGAAATTTAGAACAGCATTGAGAATTAAAAAATGTATCACCACGTGCTCGTAATCCCGTGTCAATCATGCGTTTCTTTTTGTGGTCCGAAACAAAAGATGCTAATTCCAATAGCTGATAAGGACCGAGCGAACTAGCTCTGATAAAACGTTAATTACATGCAGCTAATCTCTTTCTGTGCAGTTCAATTATTCTAGGTAGGATAAGAACTTGGAGTAGGTATTTGTTGAGGTGCCTTTGGAAATCCGAATACCTATTATTCACCCACCACAACTGTTGAAATAAAAACCACGGTAGTAAAGTCCGTGTTTTTTTCTGCAATTATATAGTAGATAACGAAGAACCAAAAGACAAAGGCGTTTATTCCAGTCGAAAATGAAATAGTGCCTTTCGCCCGAGGAAAGAATAATACAGGTGTATTTAGAAAATATATCTTAACTTGATTCATTATATTTAATGTTGTAATTTATGGATTCGGGAAATAAATATAATATCAGAATGGAAATCATACAATGTATCCCTTTCAAACCATTTTTTTATTGCAATTAGTAAAACTTAAGAAAATGGGCCTCATAAGAAGGCTCAAAGTCACCCAAATGGCAATGGAGAGAGCTAGGCTAGGAGTCTCTCTGCAAGATCGTATCAGAAATGAGACCATCCGCAGCAGAACCAAAGTAGCTCTCCGAATCGCTAAACTTAAGTGGCAGTGGGCGGGGCACATTGCACGTAGAACCGATGGCCGTTGGGGAGGAAAGGTTCTCGAGTGGCGACCGCGTACCGGAAGGCGCAGCGTGGGTAGGCTCCCCACAAGGTGGACTGATGACCTGGTGAAGGTCGCAGGAGTCCGCTGGATGCGGGTGGCGCAGGACCGGTTATTGTGGAAATCTTTGGGGGAGGCCTATGTCCAGCAGTGGACGTCTTTCGGCTGAAATGATGATGATGATGATGATGAAGAAAATAGAGTTGGAAAGCAAAACGCTCTAGGGCGGAAATTAATGCTTTTCTACCCGCATCATAGACTAACAATGCGCGACTTTCAGAGCAAGTATTACACGCATTATTTACAAATAAGGTGAGGCGACCAACATAGTACAAAATAGCTAGGTAAGTTACTCTTACTGTATATATTTTGAAAATTAATGTTTTATGTATTGTTCCTACAATATAAATAGGTTTAAAGTCCAAAACAAATGTACCTACGCAGTTGGTTAGCCAGAGCATAAAAACTTAGCCTTTCCTCGGATCTAAGGGTCTACTATGAACGACGTTTTTACTCATTGTCGCACTTGCCTACAAATATTTACGTGCGACAGAGAGAGGACATACCTAACTTCGGTAGCGCCAAGCGGTTCGCAGTTGACCCTTCGACAGCTTTTTTACAGCAAAACCGTGCTAACTTGGCCTCGAATTATGCCTACATATGGGACAAGTTTCAGTGTCATTTATACCTAGGTAGTATTTCGAGTACAGACACTAAAAACTTCTACGCGTCGGAGACCACAGTCATACACAAGCACCGTAAAACCAGCGTAAATTCGAACAAAAGGCCATAAAACGGTTTAATTAGCAACAACCATCCCGTCCACTTCGCGGCCAAAAAGAGCATGCACGTATTCGCATGTTTGTTACACATACGCCCTTCCTAGGCAAAGCGTGGGAAACGCGATTCACACGCCACAGATTATCTAAGGCTTTAGGATGAAGCTATTACATTGATACAACAGTCACAATCATAATCAATAAATTGTAAAACATCTGGACAGACAAGACTTCGAAGTAGAAAAGAACGCATTTAAATATATTCAGGAACCTATAACCTAGACTCTTTATCCCTTCCTTTTTTCCGCCGGAGTTTTAAAACATTACGCGAGTAACTACTACCGACTTATTCGTAATCCAACCTGTAGCCCTATAGCACAAGAGTCCTGGCGGGTCACTACCTCGCAATCGAGAAAGACAACTGTCATGGTCTAATTCGAACAGTCAGAAAGAGACAGGTATCTTTCTCAATCGCGAGATACCGCCGCAGCACTCTTGTGCTAGGTAACAGATTCATTGCTGATTTCAGCTCTCAAAACTTGTAATACTTAAATGAAACTTGTACCCCCTCCTCCTCGCGTCGGTTTCCTCAATGTTGAGGGTCGTGACCTCCTCTAGGAAAAAGTTTGCTGCGTATAATCCGACGCCATTTGTTCCTGTCTGCAGCCATGTGTAGAGCCTCGTGTACTGTGGCGTCGAGAGTGGAGCGGATCTGGTCAGTCCAACGTGTCGGGCTCCGACCTCTAGGTCTCTTTCCTTCTACTTTGCCAGTGACCATCAGCTTTTCCAGGTTATCACTGCTTTTCCTAGCCACGTGGCCAAAGTACTCAAGTATTCTACGTAAGCAGATGGTCGAAAGCCTAGTCTGGACTTTGAGCTCACGCAGGATCGACACGTTGGTGCGGTGTGCTGTCCAGGGAATTCCCAGCATCTTACGCCAGCACCACATCTCAAATGCATCAATGCGGTCACGGTCGGCTTTCTTCAAGGTCCACGTTTCCGCACCATAGGAGAATATGGAGAATACCAAAGTGCGCACAAGATTGCTCTTGGTTCTCAGGGAAATATTCTTGTCCTTCCATATCTTCCCAAGCTGTGCCATGGCCCCTTTCGCCATCCCGATTCTTCTCCGCACCTCGAAATCGCAGGAGCCATTGTTGCTGATGCTTGAGCTTGAAATTTGTACAGTCAAGTATAAAAAAGAGCGTTTTACCATATTTATGAGACCATTTTGTCGATGCATATTCTTTCACTTGACTGTACATGAAAGACCAGCTGTAATAATTAACTTACTCAGATGGAACCATTGAGTACATTGATTATAACAATATTTGGTACATTTTTGTATGAGAGTGGCGAATCTGCTCTAATAATCTGTGGCCACGCACGAGCAACAGGTACCTAAATCCTAATGGCTCCCTCAGATATTAAATTTGTTTTGTGTATCGCTCCCTTTATTAGGGGCGGCATTTTAATTTACAACCCGCTATTGTACCCAAGAGCACTATACCTTCACAGTTAAACTGAGATGATATTGCCTTTCACTTTCTGAGAAAGTTTATGAAAAGCTAGACCTACTCAGTGCTTGACTAGCGTATACGTTAAAATAAAGTGACAATAGCATTTTAATTTTAATCATTTGTATACGAAATTATGTTTTGTGATAGAACGGAATGTCACAAAAATACCCTTGCGTCACGAAATGCAACTTCTACAAAATCCAAAATCAATACGCACCAAACAGAAAGACGCGCGTAAATATGAAAGCGTCACAATTTTCTGAGCTGTACACGGTGACGTGCTGCACACACAAGCATGGACTTAAAATGATTAAGCGTGGGTACAACTTTAAGGGCAACCTTTAAAAAAATACAAATTACCTACAAAAATAAAATATTATAAACGCACATTTAGCTGCCGAACTTAATACATCAGGTGTAATTTCTCCATTTTAAGAGCTGTGACGAAAACGATGGCGTTATTTGTATCGCCAACACTATGGCAGCTGACATCTAACCTATTCAATTTGCGTAATTTCCAATTATCTCTTAATTTAACGGTCTGGTCCCTAAATGTCAAAGGTTTAAGAATAATTTAAGCATTATCAAATTTCACAGCTTCACACATAGGTACGTGGAACATCTATACAATATTTTTTTGTTCCAATCCTAACATTATTATTCATGAGACAAATACTCCCGAAATCTCGTTTCTTAAACTACGAGAGAGCAAAAACATACCTTAAAACTGTAACAATAATGGCTAATTTTCTGACTCGCGCAACATAAGATAGGTACGTGATCGTGAATTGTCAAGATACATCATACACTCATACAGTGACCCTTTCCTGTCTATCTCGGCACCTATTGTCTATGCCCAGGAAATGTAAAAACTAGAATAAAGCATGCTCTCCTTTGTCCGACAACGAGCGCAATGACGTCTCAATGAGCTTTTTTGTGAGTAAAAACGCAGCCCCTGTGAGAAGTAACTGGACGAGTCGCTGATACGAGATCGCTCGGGGCTCGAAATGTCAACCGACGTATGAAACAAAAGAGGAACGCAGCAGCTTCTACGTCACCGTTTTAACAATAGGTACTGTAACGATCTTATACAATAACAATGTTCAAAAAGTTCATACCGTTTGTAAAGTCGTAACGTCATTACCCCAACGCCGCAGTCGCTATCGAATACGGCCACATTCAACTCATGGTAAGCACACTTGTTTTCGTAAAACCTTTCGATAACATGATCTGGAAACTGGAAAAAAGCGTAGGTATTTCAACTATCACCTCCACCAACACCACTACCATACCAGCGCTTACTATAACACCGCCCAGTTAACATTGCTTGTTTTATGTGGTTGTAAATAGTTACCGTATAAGATCCTAAGTACAGATCTACGAGTACCGTAAGAACGACCGTATACAATATATGTGCATATAATGTATGCCGTTCTTCCTGTCCGGCAAATACCGTGTAAAATACCAGTGTGTGTGTGTAAAAGCCATACGATAAATAAATTTACTATTTTATAAACAGAGTGCAATCCTCGCAGTAAGTAAAGTAGGAAAACATAAACGATTATCTTAAGAGGCCACATTGGTCAAATTGACATCATTGAGACGTCAAGCTCTCAATATTGATAACCAATAGGTACCTGATATGCACATACATAAAACTTCAACTTATATCCTTCAAACTAGCAAACATAGGTCCTTTTTTACATGTTTTTGGTCAGAATCAGAACGTCGTAACCCTTGAATTTATAAACATGATTCTTAGTTAAATAGTTGAGGAATAACTAGTTCTATAATATGGTAAAAGCTAATATTGTCTTCTGTTACCGCGATTGTTATTTATTGAAATTAATCCGTTCTAAAGTGTTTAATTTCAATGGTAAAAGCTTTTATGTACAAAAATTGTAATTTAATTGTTAACAGCAATTATCTGATTAAGATCTTAAGAAGGCTTCCTATTTTACCATTTTGGTACGGAACCTAATCTTATCATATAACATATATACCATACCATTTTGTATTCTAGACCGTTCGCGGTGTAGCCTAAAATCGATGTGGTAATTTATGGGCCTAGTCATTTTGTGTTCTAGTAATTGTGAGAATAACCCATCAAAAGTAAACAAGCATGTTCTGAACAATAGCTGGAGCAATAATTTGGCTATTTTACCTGCGCTCGCGCAGCGCGTCACCTCCTTGTTATGCACGCCGACCTCCGTTTCGCGGAACAGGAAACGCGGTCCATAAGGAAAGGGATAACGACTCCTTTGGACTTGAACTCACGATGTGCACCGAGGGAAACCTAATTAGCGGGTAGAATGGGACACAATAGAACGCACTAAAGGAGAGAAAGTGGCGAACCCGCTGAACCGAGAACTGTAAAGTTTGAAAAAAAAAACACAAATACATACATTAATCAAAATATGTATTAGATTTATTAAATAATTTGATTCGTGCTTTACAATTGTGTAATGCTTGACTTCGGTTTTAACATAAAAAAAAGTAAAATTACTAGTCTCGCGCGGAGACTCGACGAATTTCAACCGCCGGAACAGGCCGGTTTTCGAGGAGGATTCAGTACCATAGACCACATTCACACAGTGCGACAGGTTATACAAAAGTGTCAGGAGTATAACCAGCCACTGTGCTTAGCGTTTGTGGACTATGAGAAGGCTTTTGACTCTATTGAAATCTGGTCTGTTCTGGAATCCTTGCAACGATGCCAAGTCGATTGGCGTTACATCCAAGTGCTGAGGGGTCCTTACGATGCTGCGACAATGTCAGTCCAAGTACAAAACCAACAGTCTGGACATATTCCTTTGTGTCGGGGCGTGAGACAAGGGGACGTTATTTCCCCCAAATTATTCTCAAACGGACTAGAAGACGTCTTCAAAACTTTAAACTGGAAAGGATATGGCATCAACGTCAATGGGCAGTACCTCTCGCACTTGAGATTCGCGGATGACATCGTAATCATGGCCGAATCGTTGCAGGATTTACAACATATGCTGAACAGCCTAGCCGATTCATCTGAACACGTCGGTCTCCGGATGAACATGGATAAAACCAAGATCATGTTCAATGAACATGTTCGGCCGGAGCCGATTGCTGTGCAGGGCAATACTCTCGAAGTTGTTCAAGAGTACATTTACCTCGGACAAGTTTTGCAGTTGGGTAAAGACAATTTCGAGAAAGAAGCAGACAGAAGGATACGTCTGGGCTGGGCAGCGTTTGGGAAATTACGTCGAGTGCTTATGTCGCCAATTCCGCAATGCCTGAAGTCGAAAGTTTTCGACCAATGCGTCCTGCCTGTTATGACATACGGTTCCGAAACGTGGCCACTAACGGTAGGACTAGTCCACAAATTTAAAGTCGCTCAGCGAGCTATGGAGAGGGCTATGCTCGGGGTTTCTCTGAAGGATCGCATTCGCAATGAGGTGATTCGGCAGAGAACGAAAGTCACCGACATAGCTCACCGGATCAGCATACTGAAGTGGCAGTGGGCTGGCCATATTGCTCGTAGAACCGATAACCGTTGGGGAAAACGGGTTCTCGAGTGGAGACCGCGGCTCGGCAAACGCAGTGTGGGACGTCCAGCGACAAGGTGGAGTGACGATATTTCTAGGGTAGCAGGTCGCGGCTGGATGCGGGAGGCCCAAGATCGAGCTCAGTGGCGTGTAAGAGGAGAGACCTACGTCCAGCAGTGGACTAACTTAGGTTGATGATGATGATGATGATGAAAATTACTAGTGGTTCGCCAGGAACTTTTATTTTATTTTATTTTATTTTATTTATTATCCACACTTACAACTATTTTTACAGGCGAGCCTAATACAATAGTGTAACTATTAATAATTATGATCTACGGTATTTCATTACGTCTAAATGATAATACATACAATGATAATTTTGTGAATTCATTCAGAGAACACGAGAATATGTCAATGTTTTCCGCTATTACGTTGAGGGTCCGCACAGCGCACGTCAACTTGAACTCACGACCCCTATATCTCCCTATATTCGAACTTAAAAATCCCTAATACTTGTTGTCATAATAATCATTTGTCCTAACACACATTTGACATATTGTTCATTCCCCTCTCATCGAATGGACTATTTGTTTCTGCCCTAATATCTTATTTCCTAATGTAACCTGCCATAATATGTCCTAATGTCATGTTCCATAATAGTAATTTCGAATAATTACTATTTGCCCTAAAGATCATATTTCCTTATGGACCCTAGTCATTATTTTTCTTAATTTTATATGAAGTTTATCCTATTATTGTATTACCTAACATTATGTGTCCTAACGATTCTTAGCCCAAATTAATTGAGAGTTGTAGTTTGTAAAGAGTGTTATGTACAAACGTCGGTTCTGGTGTAGGTCGCAGTTCGATCTTTGGAGTGGATCGTTGGATTTTGCAGTGTTCTATATGTTACAATCATTTAAAATATATGTCATAATGACGCCACTCTCTAAGTAATTTTTTAAGTGATGAAAAACTTCGATCTTAGGACGCGTTATCTCAGTCATTTTCAATTTTAGAAAAAAGTTTTTAAGTAAAAGTTTTCAGTTACAATCATTTAAATAAATGTCACGCCACTTTCTACAAAAATGTATAAGTCCCGGCCCCCTTTTGTTAAAGTCCAACCCTAATACCGATTAGGATAAAATAATTATGAGGACAAACGTTGTTAGGGATCGCCATGAATATGCCAAAACTCAGTAGGGATATTGATGTTATGCCGTAAATACTTCGGGCAAATGAGTTTTATGGCAACCATAACATTATGGAAAATAACTATTATGGCAATAGATCGTTACAGCTAGAAGGATTGTCTAAGTAGACTGGGAGAACATCGAACCCTTCACTCGCTCGTTAAATAAAATTCAAAATGTGTCAACAGTCCTATTTAGTAAGTAAACTACGTAAGTACTTTCTTTACAATTTTATTTTTTCTGTCCATGAACAAAGACTCAACGTCTATCTGAAGGTTACGAACGAGAGAGTGCTGGAGATCGCACAGCTTCCAAACATCACCGCTATACTCAAACAGAGACGCTTGACGTGGCTAGGGCACCGCATGAGCAGCACCAGTTTGCCCAGGCAGACTATGCTAAGCCAAGTCACATTCGAAAAACGTAAGGTAGATCGACCCATGCTACGATTTAAAGACTGCGTAAAGAGCGACATGGTTTCATTCAGTTCAGCACCGATTGCAACTCGTGGGAGGAACATGCTTCGAACCGCAATAAGTGGAGAAGTATCGTCCCGAAATGTCGAGAAACCCACGACAGCACCAGCAAGACTTGGACAAAAAGCGTGCAAAAAGGCATAACCGCGATACTGACTTGACCTCAAATGACTTGTAAGAAATGTGGATGAATGTCGCTCCCGGAGGGGTCTACATATATAGTCACGTGAGGAGTTGTCTCTCGCATTCAGACTCTGTTTAAATCATCCTTCAAGATGTAAGAGACCTAATGATGACTTTCCTTTAGACATGTGTCATTTAAACGTTGCTTAGGAGGACGAAATGCAATTTACGCGATAATACGTAAGTACTGTAGTCTAATGAGTATTTGGTAAAAACCGTGACGCTCTTACTTAGCGCTGTCGAAATGACCTTCAGGAATTGATTGCCACAGGTTTTTCAGCATTCAGGCACAGCGAATAAAACTAGATATCTACGAAGAATTGCAAGACAGACTTCAAAGAATACGCAAATTCATAATGATTAATTGTTTTGCCCACGAAATACCATTGCTATTCTCATTGCATTAGTATTTATACCTCTTATCAAAAAAAACACCATACGTAATGAGCACAGCCCTGTTAACAATCGTGTTATGACGTCACTTTATAATCAATACTTGATAAATGATACGCACGTCTTAATAGATAGGTTAGATGAGTTGCAAATTCTCACGATCATCTTCTATTAGATACCTTACATTGTATCTAATCTACTAATCTCACTATTTAAGACAACAAAATCTAAACAAAATGGTCAACAATATCTGAACGTGCTTTCTAATGCCCACGCACTCTCTGATTCTCTTATGAACGTCGTCTAATTACCACTCCAAATAGGGCTTTCAATCCCTAGTTTTGTAGTTCTGGAATTCTGGGATTGACCATACAAAGCAATCCCGGATTTGCAAGCCGTAACTCCGAATCAGCCTGCGAGAGTAATGACATAATTAGGTATATACGCAAGTACATGATTATTATGTATAGGGGAGAGTCGGTTATATCGTACTACTTTTTACTAAAACGTTGATAACTTTTTTCTGAAGGAAGATAGAAATGTAACTGTTTATTCATATGAAAGTTCAGTTTCTTGGCTAGGTTATATATCAAATTAAATAATCTGGGATTAAAATAACGATCTGTAAAAAAATAAATCCGAAGGGACTGCCATCGGTACAATTTAGCCGACCAGTCGGTTAAATCGTACCACCACTATTCAAACTGTATTATATACTGTATTATTGTAAAATATCCATTATTTATAGCAATACACTGAAATCGCACTGATACCATTAAAAAATATTTGGTCGGTTAAATCGTACCTCATAGGTACGATTTGAGTGAGCTATGGTACGAATTAACCGACCAGGTATCTTTTTGAAATAAATAATATAAAAAATATAACCACAAAACTTTTCCAATTTCTAAATACCACTTAGTAAACCTGATAAATATAGGAGTGAAATACTGTTAATACTGTAATTTTAATCTATCTAGCAAGTAATACAATTACGAAATCACATCAAAAGTTACATCGAGTCCGACGAAAATCATTTTTTTCCTCTCTCATGTTAATTCTTGAGTTTTTGTCATTTTTTATTTCGGTAACTGATGATTATAAGTAACATAGGTGCTCCGTTGGGTGCCCCATAAGCAAGTAAAATAGGCTGTTAAGTAGGAAATCTAGAGGTGGTACGATTTAACCGGCGGTACAATATCGCCGACTCTCCCCTACTAATTACAAGTTGTAAGTATTTATAAGTAGGTACTAGGAAAATTCGAGCGTGAGATGATACCTAGAATCCGATCCAGCTTTTTACAAAAGTATAATTCTTTGCCTACTGTAATGTTTCCAGGTAATCTTACATTTGATTACGTCCTTATACTCCGAGGTAATTCTCAAGTTTATCTACAGGTACGCGATAAAACCCGTTTCTGTCATCACTCGTCTTAATCTCAAAAGTTGGTTAGTTTAGTAAACCTTAGTCAGGATAGTAAGTTAAACAAGGCAGGAGCGCTATCCATTACATTGACCTTAAATTAGTAATTAGACAGTAATCAATCATTTACCGAACACGTCCTAGTACAAATACGAGAAACTTTTATTGATAAAAAGCTTACATACCTACCTACTTGAATCGATGTGCCGTTTAAATTTTTAAGCATTTCAAACATTTGCAAAATGTGTGCCCACATGGGTTGGTTGTTGGTTGGTCAGTTAATTTGCCTTTTTTGTCTCAACTCGTGATCCGCAATAAGAGTAAGTATATTCAGTTGACTGAAAATTCAGAAATCCGGTATTAAAATGGATAGGTATGTGTACACCGACGACATAAGTGTGCGTGACGCATGGGCACATCACGAAATCGAAGGGTGGTTCATTGTTGGCATTTTATCGACTATCAGGTCAAGCGTCACTTTCGCATTTAAATACTTACTTTACGTGACAACTATGGTGATAGTCGTTAAAATCCCGACCATAATATACTAGCAGTTTTGTTTCACGTCCTAATATTATGTGGGTGCATGGTTTGGTTAGAGATATGCACGGCCGTGACAGTATGCGTCAAGCGCGGCCTCGCGAGCGCGGCGGCGACGCGGATGCATTTGCGCATGCGACGGTGCAGTCGCCGAGTTTAGGGAAAACGGGCACGTGATCGCTGGCAAGCCGATAGCGCATGTAAATTGTTACTGACTATAAATAAATACGGCTCCGATCGCAATTAAAAGCAGGCCAAGATCATATCGGGCAACTCACTGTCGTCTGATTCGAACCTTCATATAAAACGAAAAAAATACGCTAGTGGTTCTCATTTTTCGACCCTATACGTATTCGAGATCCGGTAGTTAGTTTATTCAACATTAATAAAAAATAACCTATGTTATAAAACTGTATGCCAATGCCATCACTTTTCATCTGCAATTTCATTCCGCCGAATAACACCTTCCAGGATGATAGTTTAAAAAAATAATAATATTAGAAAGTTTTAATTGGTGTCTGAGGATAGTTAAGTAATTATATGGGGGACAAGACCATTGTCGGTTAAAGGAAGAACGACCTACCAACGTGTTACCAAATAGTTTGATCATTGTAGCAGTATGTTAATAGATAGCTAAGTAGGTACTTATTTATCCTACAATATATAAGTACCTATCCAAAATATATAAAATGACAGAAGATATGACGTTTTAAGGGCAAAATATTGTGTTTGTATGAGGATGAAACATAAAATTACCTGTAGGTAATGAATTCCTGCCGAATGCCGGAAATTGAACACATGTAATTACTACTAACTCTCATATGGTGCCATCCAAATGTTGGAATTTTGACATAATGCAACTTTGGTGCACAGTAATTAGTCATGTTACTTGGAACTCCACTGCATAAGTAACGATAAAATAAAATACAAAAATTGCGTGTTTCCAGTAACTTCTTGTATGCATACTATAAATGTAAAGTACTTAATATAAATATGTAATTGTTTTTAGAATTACTTGAACAGTATTAAGCGAGTATACAGAGTTACCTCAGCCATTGGACAAACCCTGAAATCCCACATTAGTTCTCTGTGGGATTTCATGGTTTGTCCAATGGCTGACAGGATCTTAGTAATGCTCTAAAGTAAATATTTTTTGATTAGAACAAAAACAAAAGCAATAATTGAAATTAAACACTTTAGAAATCATCTTAACCCTGTGAAAACGAGTGCTGTAAAGGGCTCGAAACGTAGGATCATGGTGTTAATAAACGCGATTAATCCGTTCTAAAGTGTTTAATTTCAATGAATAACAATCGCGGTAACAGAAGACAATATTAAAAGCAATAATTTTGAAACAAAAGTTATTTCCAATAATCGACAACAAAAATAAACATAGTGTATTTACCATTGGCAGTGTTTTTGCCAATAGCATGTTAGTGACACTGAAAATTTTCTTCAATTATGTTATGACATTAGTCAACAATCAAAATCTTATAAGTGACAAAAAATAAAACGATACCTAATCAAAAAAGACGATGAAGGTTACATTTTTGTATAAGAATTTATTACCTAAGTTTTTGTTGACCTGTATGCAACGCAATGCAATGCAATGAGGATTCCAAAGTAACAAACAGTAGTATTTTGTTAATTGCTTGGTAGCCACTGCACAGATTGCTATTATATTTTGTATACTGGTTCTAAACATCGTAACGCATATATAAGTTTCGGCTTTGCCCAATGCCTAAAGACGCCCTGTATTTAGATCTATCCATGTCCTTTTGACTTATTTCATGTTACATGTTATAAGTACCAAAACCTCTAGTTGTCAAACCTACTTAGTACACATGCCACCAGCATTTGGTAGACTTTTGAATTTGGATTCAATTATGCTTAGGCACCAACATCAAACAAAAATGTATCACATTAACATGTGCATCTAAAGGCCTAATCATCACCAGTGTGCTTACCATGAGTTATACGTAACCATAAAGTATGTCCATCTCGCTCCAGCCATAGTAGTAGTAGAAGCGAGACGGGCATACTTTCGAATGCCGAACTCATGGTAAGCATACGGACCAATTCTTGATTGTTTGAAATATTCTAGCACGTTCGCCCGTCGAGTGAACGAAAGCTTGTCGTACCGCTTCGCCTCGCGCAAGCCTCCGACCCGAGTACCATTGCAACCGTTAGGTCACCTCAGGCGCGCCTACGCACGCATTTGAAAGTGTCTGCACCTTAATCGCACACATATCGCCGAGCTATACCATAGTAGCTGACACAGCATGGTTGTACAGCAGGTCGGCATGGGCTAAATGATAGTTCACAATCGTATTAAGTATTGATTATTAAAGGTAAATTATACAAATTGGAATCCTTTGGCTTTGACATTTCAGACGTATACATGCAACTACGTACGTACGCAAGTTCGACATACAAACGTGCGATGAACGATACTGCGTGCGTAAGTTCGTTAATGCAGTAAACTGTTGGTGGTCAAAATGTTTACGCGACAGACGTTTGCGCGAAAGATCGGAGTTTCTCATAAGTTCCCAAGTTGCATGAAGTGAGATTTTCTTAGTTTCTGTGTTATTGTTTGGTCTGTCGATTTATTTCTTATTTATTCTGTTAATCGCAATTTTTCTGTAGACTCTCGTTTAATCTGATGGGTCTTGACCGCGGCCAGTGGAGACCGTTCCAAAACCAATTACCTATGTACTTACTAAGTATAGTCTGACAGGCCAGGGCTGCATTAGACTTTTTTTTAATTATATGCCTCCCACTATTTTTTAATTATATGTCCCTATTTTTATCATACGGAAAAAAGAGACGCACATAAATTAAAAAAAAAATCTATTGCATTTCTACTTCTCTAATCAGTCCTTCTGGCACGCTGCGCCGTATACTGCGCGTACATAGCTATCCTCTGTGCTACATGATATCGATGTGTTTTTGTGCGTTTCGTGTCCTAACTTTCTGAGCCGAGTTAACTGTCTGCTAGCCACTCCTAGCCCTTCGCGCGGCACCGCGGGCAGTCATTGTGGACCTCATTTATCTATCTTCTGCGGTGTTGACTAACGCACTAGTTTATTTTATGCCTTCGCAAGCCAGTCCTAGCTATACGGCAGACCTTCTGTGCCCAACTTATCTGGTGTGTGCTCTTGTGTGTCTTGGACGCCGGTGTGTGTGTCGGCCGAGGCCACACAAAGGCCCGCCGTCGTCGATTTACGGCGCGGCGCCCTGCCTGCACTGTATTTCGGGCATTGCCGATCTCCCGCAGCTGTTAAACATGGATGTGGTAAGTTTGCTAGTTTATTTTTTGACAAGTTTTGTGACCTGTTAGTGTCTGTCACGAAAACAGACCAAAGTAGTCTAGGTTTATACCGTGGCTGTCCGAGCTAGGGAGTATTGCTGAGATTTAAAAGATATATACCTAACCTGAAACTGCTTAAGGAAATTATCTATCTACTTCCTTGACAGAAAATATGAGATGTGAAAAGACGTAGCTAGATCTGCTAGATGGACGTACTAAAAATTTAGTTTAAGTTTACAGAACTGATTACATAGTAATTAGGTGGGCACCTACAGTATCCATTCAATTTAAACTTCTCATGTCTGAATGCACATATGCCGCATGCCGCGACATTAAACCAAGATAAAACGTCCTGTACATATCTATTAAGTACCTAGGTAATTTATGATGCTCCATGTTTAAAGTGTTTTACATTAGAAAACTCCCTTGAGGAACAGACATTTTAAAATACAAATCGAGTTAAGTACCTACTCACGTCAATCGATATCGGGAAACATGTCGAGCTATTTTCGACTTTATTGACGTGAGTAACTCGATATAAGAATTTTAATATGTTAAACCTTAATGAATTTTACATTATATTTTCGCTTTTCCAATTATGTACCTATTATTACCTATTATAGGGATACATAATACGTACGCTCTACTCTCCAGTCTCAACTCAATTTGTAAATACTTGAGTCGTTTTTTCCGACATTACGCATCTTGGCAATCCCAACCCAACATACCTCCTCCACGACTCCTTCCTGCCCACATCCCCGCGTAACGTTCTCTAGTGATTTTGTTATCGGCGCGGCACCCCCCGGCGACATCCGACGCCGCGCGCCATTACCTCCCCCCCCTGGCCCCGCGGCCCCCGCCCCCCGCTCGCCCACATACTCATTAGCCCGATCGCGAGTGCACTCGCTGGCGAGTTTTTAGTCGCAAGGTATCTATAGGTCACTCGGGCTGAGTCAGAGCTGACAGTCAAGGATCGCTGAGTCGCTAAGTAGCGGTTTAATGTCGGTGACTGGTGAGCGTCCTGGTAAATTCATTTGTTTTGTGCCTAAGTTTCTACTGTACATAGCTGCTTACGTAGACACAGTCACGTATCTACTTTAAACGCGAGTATCGCATTGACTTGTTCACAAGATTATTATAAGGAAGACTGACGTGGCCTTCAGAATATATCAAAAGGTATGCCAAAAGAAAGTCTCCACTTTTACGATAGGGTAATTTAAGGCGTCAAAACATCAAGGCAGTTGAAATTGAGTTCTAAAACCGTCGCGATTGAAGTCGAGAAACCCGGCTTTGCTGAAACTCAATAATTCTTTATAGAACACTGGATAATCATCTCAAAGTGCCTATAATACTATTTCTGTTGAGCTAATAAAATACGGGTTTTTTCACTTTATCCGTCAAAGCTCACCCAATATGAGCCCTACTGTGGCGTACGTACCTAGGTCATCCATGAACCACTTGGTTCGATCGTTCGTCATTAGAGATTAAAATGGACGAACGAACGAACCAAGTGGTTCGTGGCAGGCTCTCGGTACCTACTGCATTTAATATGGTTGCAGTTGTGTCGTTTGAACAATGCTGCCTATCACGCGCGGGTTCAAGGCAAGAGTCAACTTTCCGCGTACGGCGTAGGTAGCTATCATAGTATCACTGCAGTGTGCAGTGTCGCAACTACCTACATAGGCACGTACATCCGTTGCTATGCCACATTTTGCGGCTATAAGTCGCACTGCACATTGACACATTACATAATACAATAAAACGAGGTGGCCGTCGGCGTCGTCAGTGGGAAACACCATGGGACATGGGAGGGTCTCACCTTGTTTTCGTTCCACAATGGAGTATTTTGATACCGAAAACGCGCCCAGAAATTTTTAAGACAACTACATACAAGTATACATTCAAAGACAAAAAAGCTGGCAAACATTTTAGATAAACATAGCTCAATATCTACCACCTCGACACATAAAGCTTTCGATTCGGGAGTTACGGTGACATGCAGGCGTTTATTTAGATACATAAGTTCAAAAACCTAGCCACTTTAAGTGGGTTCATTTAAATATTTAGAATAATAGATTAATCGTTAATTATTCATTGTTAAGTATTAGTTTTTTTATTAAGTAAGTAGGCAGCTGTTTTAGAAACATTTAAATTCCTAAATAACAGATAAGTATACCTGTGATTCTTTGCCGACCAAGAAGAAGATTTTTGATATTTATGAATGGAAGATTCATTCGTTAATTAATAAAACAAAAACCAAAGTTTACAATGTAAACGCTAACTCGCTAATATTGTGAACGAGTAGGCGTTATCAAACACCACGCACGTGGGAAAACACGACTTAGGTGATGGTTTAATGAACGAATCCTGAATTTGTTTACTTTAAAAGTAACACTCTCCTAGACTTTTTTGGAAGAATAAAAATTACCTTCTCCTTTTCACGACTGTTTTTGGATTCATGAATATTCTGTCCATACGTGGTGTTAGTATTTACGGGCTAACAATGGCCTCCCGCGCCGCTAGGCCTCAAGGAAAGGCCTGGCCGCCTGCCAACTAATCACCAGGCAGCGACGCACGCCGCCTCACTAATCACCAGCTAACTGCTGACATTCATTACTCCAAGGGCCCGCAGATGCCAGAACCATTGTAACCATTGTCAACGAGTGGACGCCCTTATCCTGCTTACGGAAACGGACTATCGAAAACTGACTAGGCCGTAAAGTCGGCTCTCGACTTCGTAAGTCGAGAAACAACGTAACCCGTCGTAGCAGTCGCTACGACGCGTAGCAACCCCGAAAACCCAATCGCTAGTAAGTACTTGTCTAATCAAACTTTGTTTGTTGAAAGAACAAAACTGTGTAATTAGTTCCTAACTAATTTCTTCGTAGACGAGTGCGAGACGATATTAAGAGTCAAAGTTTAGTACCTCAACGTTTGAAGCTGCCTCTTCATTGTTCCGAAAACAAAAACTTTCTGCGAGCTCGGAAAAAGGAGCGTTCGAAAACGTGGCGATTGTCGCGAGGGTAATGGTCGCCGAGAAAGCTGATGCGTCGAAGGGAATTAATTGCAATAATAAAGTGCGGGGGCTAGGCCGGTGTTTACCGCGCGGCGGCGCGGAGGTCGCGGGGCGCGGGGCGCCCGGCCGGACACAAAGGCGAGAAGCGGCCGGCCGCGGCCGGGCCTTATCACCGCACACAGTCGCCGCGCGCGCCCCGCGACAGACGTCTCCGCGACCGTGACTCGTGATCAGTGACAGTGATCAGTGAGCGCTCAGCGCACCCGTGATCGTGTTCAGTGCTGAACCCTCCTGCAAAACGGCGGCACTCTCGGACATTGTAAACAGCGCGCACGTGCCGACTCGCAAGTAAGTTCAGTGCCGCTTCGGAAAAGTTACATTAGTTTACAACTAGGTAAAGACTACCTGTTGTTTAGGCAGAGTCCCGCAAATCGGCAGACCAAAACAATAAACTTTGCTGAAGTTTTATAGGTTTTTCTAGTTAGCTTGTATTTGTTTATTCTCGCTAATTTTGTGTTGTGAGTGTCGATCTTTGAAAAATCACTTTCGATATGAGTACGAAGCCATTTTCAATTTTAATTAACAAAATCCTAAATCCTGGCAAGCAAAAGTATTTTGTAAGAGATTTTTTTTTGCATTAACTTAAAATTAAACAGTGCTGTATTTGCAATTCTGCATTTAGCTCTTCCCGATTTTCTTGCTAACTCTAAATGCATCCGTGGCAACTTGATAAAACAAACTCTTTTTTTAAGTACTTTATTGTTTTTGACTCCAGTAAAATGTGTGAACTCAACGTAAAATATGTGTTTAAATATTTTACGTTGAGTTTCGATTAAAATCAAATAAATAAAATTAAAAATTAAAATTAAATTAAAATCTGACTCGTTCGTTGTTCGGTAGGTAGAACGGAATGAAGAATCTTTCAAACGGATTCAAAATAAATAAAAGATGCCCAAAATTATTAAGTTCTACTTTTTATGTACCAAGAAATGTATTGACCTAAAATAAACTAAGTACATATTTCTTTTTTTAAATTGAAAAGGTTTTCATTTAAGCTCGGTAGGTATGTACTCTAAAACTTATTTTTATAATTAGTACTACCCCCAATACTTTTGTAATTTATATGCAACGTGATACATAACGCCACACAAACAAAAAACTTTGGTACTAAGTCGCAGATAAAACTATTATTGTAATAACCTATATTATATACCTACTTACTAAAAATAACATTTATAAATATGTGTCAGGCCTTATATTGACAAAAAAACAACAACACCTAAATGTGTACCTATTCTAAACTACTTCTAAAAATAAAAATCTACTTGTAAATTTATTAAGAATGTACCTTTGCAAAATCTGCGTAAAGGGCACCAGAAGTGAACCACAACAAGAAGCCGCGTAAATAAATAAAATGCTGTCACAAACGTCAAAACAGTACACATAATCGGAGCACGATTCGGGACACGCGGCGCCATCTAGCGGTGACCGAGAGCGCGGCGCGTACAAGGTCACCGTGTCAACGACCCCACAACTTTTGCCGCCCACTGTTGTCGTAGGTCATAATTTTATGTCTTCTTTTTGTTTATCTTTTCGCAAGTTTATGGGTTCGCGTAAACTCTATTAACCTAAATTGCGTTTGAGAAGTTTCGTAAATCGAATAAACGTGTTCGTCGGTAGCCCGTTGTTTGTAATGTTTGTAGGTATACGATGCAATAGACGCTGATAACGCGCAGTGCAACGGCCGCGTCTGTTTTTGTGCAATCTTTGACATTGTACGTGAACAGAACATGATTGAAATTATTTGCGATGCGCATTATCGACGCGGGACACAAAATGAAACGATTCGCTGTTCATTAAAAACTTTTTTCATTATGTGATGAAATAAAATTAGCCTTTACTCGAAATTCAACAATCAATTAGATAATCACTAATAATATAAACTTTAATTTGAATTTAACAGAAGCTGTTACTGTCATTAGCTATTTATAAGCTGTTAAGGAATGAACACCCTCAGGGATCTCACATTAACGCTTCATTGTGAGACGTTGGAAAGTTGAGTTGAGACTCGAAATATAAAGTGATGTTACTTAGGGCACAAAGGGTCTTCACGTTGTATTGGCGTGAACATCACAAATGGGTAACTATGAGATATTAGGCATTGACGTAGGTACAAGATTATTTTGCAATATCAAGTATATTGTTAATAGGTAGCATCCTGAGGTGTTAATTACGACGCACATGATAGCGCCATTTTTATTTGTGTTGTGTGGATGTGACCTTTGTTTTAAATGTTTTAATTTTCTTGCAGAAGGCGAGGTGGTACGATGGCGACGAAGGGCAAGCGTCCAATGCGCGCGCTGACGCCCGGCGACAAAATTGAGGCGATTCAGCGCGTCAACGACGGCGAATCAAAGGCGTCCGTCGCGCGCGACATCGGCGTGCCTGAGTCCACGCTGCGCGGCTGGTGCAAGAACGAGGACAAGCTGCGCTACATGACATCGCGACTGTCCTCGCCTGACACCGACAAGAGCAGCGACACCGAACCGCTGGAGAAGCGCGCGCGTACAGAGTCGCCTGCCGCGACCTCGCCCGCGCCGCTGCCGCATGCCGGCCTCGATCTTTCGGCTCCGGTGCCCGCACCTGCGCATGCCCCGCACCCTTCTCCGCCCGGGGATGCTCCCGTCGAGCTGACCACCCGCCGTGCTGATCCCGCCCCCGCTCCACCGTCTCCCCGCGAACGCAGGCCCGACCCTGGTGCTAGCGTCTCCATGAGCGCCATCAGTCCGCTATCCGGCCTCGCACACCTGCCTGGCCTTGCGCATTCACACCTCGGCCTGAGTTTCAATGAGATCGCCACTAATTTGACACTTCTGGCGCAGCTGAACCCGGGCCTGTCGGCGTTGTCCGCGCAGCCCCAGAGCCGCGCATTGCGCTCCGTGCGCTCGCCTAAACCTGCACACAACGGCGTTCTCAACATGAGTGAACCCAGCAAGCACCGCAGCAAGACCCACCACTATCCTCACTCGGACCCGTATTCACGACACAGCTCTAAATCAAGTCATCACGTCTCCTCCACCACCGCCAGCCAACCGGTCGATGACTCTCTGTGGTACTGGCTTAAGACCCAGCAGGCAATGCTAGATCTCACATCGCAGACTACGGCGGCTCACCCTCTAACTCTAGGAAAGAGTGAACCGAGCCTTCCACCGAAGCCCGTTGCGCCATCAGTCCCGATCAGTTCACACCTCGACTACAATAGGAATTCCTGGCTGTGGCAGTATTATAAACAGTTCGGCGGGGCTATGCCTCTGCCGGAGGACAAACTCAAGTCCGCCTCGCAGGTGCCAAAAGAGAAGACATCAGAGAACATTCTGTATTCTCACCTAACGAAGGGAAAAACCGAGGAGGAGAGAGCGAGCACGAGGAGCCCGGTGCAGCCCCAACCAAATGGGGAGGTGCGAGAGCCGAGCGGTGACGCGGTGCGAGTGGCCGAACCTGCCGCCAGCCCTGGTGCGGGCGCCGAGAACAAGGAACCCGCCGAAAACAAGAGCCAGGCCAAGGCGCGCACAGTGCTCGACAGTTTACTATTCAACAACGGCGCGACGGACGCGCGCGCCGCGGCCTCGCTGCCCGGCGAGTGGGAGGCGGGCGCGGCCGAGGCGTTGGAGCACGGCGATAAGTTCCTGGCGTGGCTGGAGGCGAGCGCCGACCCCAGCGTGACCCGCATGCACGTGCACCAACTGCGTGCGCTGCTGCATAATTTGCGCGCACGCCGCGTGCCCTCCGCCGCGCTCGATCCGGCACGTCGCAAATAGGCGGGCAACCCCCGCCCCCCTCGCTACAGGGAATAACTTCAATTATGTGTACATATGTAGTCTACGTCGCCAGTAAGCGTTCACTTGTGATATGTGTAGCCAAATTTGCGTAATTTCTTTGTTCTAAAAGAAAAGCTATGCATTATTTCCCTTTAGTCGTAAGAGTAATTAAGAACCCGACACTGTTTGCGGAGTTCGTCGAGCCGCCTCGTTGAGCGTCTTCGCTAGTTACAGTTTTCCAGTTTAACAACTATAATAAGTGTAGTGTCTGTTAGATAGATCTTAAAACAATTGATTTCCGATGCACACATTCTGAATATATGATAATTATGAATAGTATCGCTGTATGTTGCCATTTGATGATTACATTCCTAGTTGTATCCTTATAGTTTATAGTTGGATCCCTATGTTCTACCTCAAGTCAAAACTTAATGCTAAGTCACGGCGTCCTTTCAACCGTTCACTGTGTATTTAGGTGTGAGTGTGTGCGGCGTGTGCGTCGCGTGTGTGGTGGACGAGACAGACGGACAGTGTCCACTTGTCCCGGTGTGGACAGATACCAAACCAAATAGCGAAAGGATGCGATCGTATTCGATGTGCCAATCGTGCGAACAAGGTAATATTGTTAAGGTATTAGATGACTCTATCGCGTTAGAGCTAGACTCGTTGTGTAATTGTTTTCTATTGCTCAGTATTTTATATAGTAGACATTCTCGATGTCACTCGGAATTGTATTATATGTTAAAGTTAACAGTTAAGAAAACTGTGATCAAAATTATAAATTATTGAGAGATTATTAATAATGTAAGTACATTCCTAAATAATAGAGTGTATTATTGTAATGTTAAATATAAATATTGTCCACCGAGGCCCGCGGCAAGCAGCCCGCGTCTCGACCCCAGCTGCTCCGACGGAAGGAACTTTATTTGCATTTCACATTTATTATAAATATAAAGATTCGAGAGATGATATTTTGTACAAAATTAAAAATTTGGATTATAAAATTATAACTCTCTTATCACAGAGTTTGTGATCTCGACAATGTTGATTAAACTTGATTGAACCTTTACGTTACGCCTTTTTATTTTACCTACCTTACCTAGTAGAACCTGATTAACCAAAAGATTATTGGCATCGACAAATTGCAAAACGAAAAAGGCATTACACTGCCTGAATTAAAAAATTATAAGCACTTAGGTACCTATACCCTCGTAAGGCCCAATGTACATCACAATGTACAAAGTAACACTTATAACTCGGACCCAGCATTATGGGCAACACCCACGAATAAACGCCCAGTGTACATTACGATGTACATTTACTTTATCATAACATTGCGTTTAAGTTTTACCGCCATTAGGCATTTTGATTCATCACTCTGAATGACAGATGACAGGAGTGACGTTTGACACTTGACGACATTTGAAGTTTTGAAGGATTCCATAGATATCGGCCATTTTGTCTCGACCATGCCACCAAAGCGGATGACACGTAAGTTAAATCTGATTTTATTAGTTAAATCATTAGCTATTTTGTAAAAAAACCTTTATAATCTTAAAGATAAATACGTGAATATTCGTATTTATGTGTTATTTTTATGAAATATCATGTTTATCTATTTTTACCAGTTTGTCGAAAACATGTGTGCATTTCAGTGTACAATGGGCGTTAGTGACTACTGACTACGTAATTAATTAATGTTTGTTTTCATTTTAGGTCTTCGAGATGAAGACATCACCCGCTTTCTCGACGAATCTGAGATCGAGGACTTTATCCCATCGGATGAAGATGAAGCGGATCCACAATATGAACCTCTGAGTCCAATATCTCGTATTTTATAATAACGATCTAATTTTTTTCCTGATGGATAGGTATCTCATTCGACTGAATATTTTAGAATTAAAGGTGATTATAAAGACTTATTTTATTAAGATTTAGTAACAAAAAGATCTCAGAAGTATGTGATTTATCGATAATCCCAAACAAATATTAATAAAAATAAGTATCCTGAAACTATTTTGATAAATGATACTGGGCAAATTAAGATTATAAGTATGTATGTACTTTGTGACAATTTCAATGATTGTAAGACTGAAAAAATGTGACTGGCCGTTTAAATTATTAAAAACTAATTTAATCCACTGTTTTTTATTTTACACTTTACATGATGTAAAGACCCAATGTGCATTAAAATGAACACCACCGATGGGCTTCAAATTGATTGCATTCTATTCTTCTGAACCTTATAGCATCTAGAAAAAAATTAAAAAAATCCTAGTTAAGTCCTTCACTAAAAAAAAACAAAAAAACAGTCATGGGCCGCAGGCACATCTATAGAAAATGTTCATTAGAATGTACATTGGGCGTTTATTCCATGGAGCATTATTTAGCTTGGGCCTTACGAGGATACCTTGCACAATAAATTTGCAAAACAGAAGTTGCAACACTTTAAGAAAAGCAGGTAGTACGATACGATTAGGAATCGTATTTCTAGAGAACTTACTTACCCCATCTATTGACGAGTTATCGGAACGAAATAAAACGTGCCCTGTTGTAATTTCGAAAAGTGGAAATGCGTTGACCACGCAGTCGGCGTAGTATATGGATAATAATTGAAAGCACTTACCAATAACATAGGCTTCGTGAGAGGCTCGTAGTCGAAGAAGTCCGAGACCAGTGAAGCTACGCCCTGCCACGTGTTGGTGCCCGTGTAGGAAAGTTTTGTTGGCCGGATAGTAGTACACACCATTTTCTATAAGTACCAACCTATATTTAACTTTTTTAAATAATTTTACATTATGAAAGACTAATAAAAAAGTAGACACGAATATAATAATATTAATAATTATTAAAAACACTTTAAAACATATTTGCAGCTACCGTATTGTCGCTCACCAGGCGGCGCCACTCGTGCCTGAGTTTTGTGTCCATATGAAAGAATTGTCAAAGTGACGTTAAGAATCTACCCGCCACACCCACGTTCCACTAGCGCCCCTTGCGGCGAATGGAGCCGCGTTACGTAAAATAGAGGAAAAGTGTATTCAAAAATTTTAATCATGAGGTAGGTACCTGCAACCCACATTCATTTGGTGCTTGAAGGAGAAGAGGTCTTTTGAATTTATAGTGGAAATTGTATTGCTGCCTGAAATTCTCTGAATAGGCCAGTAATAGACGTTCCTTTGTAGAGTTAGTATAGTAGCTTGGAGGAAAGCATGTTCGTGTTTCAAACACAGGGTCAGTTATCTCAGGCCAACACAAGTTTATCACGCCTAACTCATAGATGGCGTTATTCAAAGATGGTAAAGTCAACGGTTCCTTCACATCTTTCAGCGTAAATATCCGAGGAGAGATTTCTTCGAATTCACCCTCTTCTTGTGGTCTATCAAACAAAACACTAAGTTTTTCGTTTAGTTCTAAAACTGGTTCTAAAGGTTCCATGTCGGACTTTCTGTCCAAAAACGCTATTGTCTGTTGAGACATTGTTAGTAATTGAAAATGTATTAAGGAAATTAACAAACTTGAGAGAACACGGAAAATGTGGAACTACTGAAGTATAAAATAAATAAAACTGCGTAAATACAGTCATTTCAGTTGCTTAGCAACTGTAACACCACAGCTGAAAATTAATAAAAGTGATTTCCTTTATATTTTTACTATCGTTTTTATGAAGGTCTCAAATAGTCTTCCTGAATGTAGTATTGCCAGATTCTGAACTTTCCCGCAATATTAATGATTTCTTATTTAATTCATGTTGCTAAAGTGTACACCTTAGTTATTTCTACTCAAAAGCCTCGAGACCTCGCAACAAAAGAAGCTGTTACATAGGTATAGGGTAGTTATATTTTTATAAAATTAAAAAATTAAAGTTGAGATTTTAACTTTCTTTTCATAAGTAAAAAATAAAAAAATCCCTTTGTTTTTCCGAACAAAAGAAGATGTGACCACAATCACGTGTTTTTCTTTTGTTGTTCTTCTTTGAATTGTAATATATATAAATTACCTAAGAAAATACTGCATTGTACAGTTAAACCTGGACAATTAAGACCTCGATAAATGGAATACCAGTATAACTACCGCGAGTCGATTTTCCGGGGGAGCCTAGTGAAACGTCTTCTTCTTCTTCTTTTATAATATGGCCTCTGTCCGAGAATTGGACAATTTTGCCAGTGTGGAATTTTTAGTGGAACGTGGGTCCTGCAGGAACATTTCAAACGTCACTTTGACAATTCTCTCATACTGACACATGACCCACGCATGAGTGGCGCCCCCTGGTGGGCGACAATACGGTAGCTCCAATTGCAACGAAATGTCCGGTCCCGGTCCCTCAATAACGATAGACCTCTACAATCGAAATTTCAATGCCAGGTTCAATGAAATTCAGATTATTTTAAATTCATATGGCCTGTATAATTGAAATGTCGGCGTTAAGAGCCTCTATAATTGAAAAAGTGTTGTTAATATTTTTCTGATTAGTTGGTAGGTGAACATTATTTACCAGTAAAGGAATGGAGGGTATTTTACTGTGGACAACATTCTGCTAGATGATGTTGAGCAAAAAACGGTTATTTTATTTTTATTGTCCGTTAGAGGTTATTCCGTAAAAATAAAAATAATTATGAAAGTTTGCCGGACAAATTAACATCATTTTAAGCAAAATGTATCTATCACTTTAGTTATCAATAAGTACCTAATATCAAATACATTGTTATTTCTATCACATGTCATTGATGTCATATAGATCAAACATGGGTGGATTCTCATTTTGTTGTAATTTTATTTTCACGTCAGTTTTGAATTAAATTTGGTGGGTAAATGGAGTTCCTTATTCTACGCTAGATAGATACAAAATCCCACAGCAAAAATATTGTTCTATATATATATACCCATGCGATTTCGTAACTCAGTCGAAAAAATTGTAGAACATACTGATAAATTGGGTCTATCTTCAAGAGTATAAGGAACTCTTTCTACCTACCAAATTTCATTCAAATCTGACGCGAAAAAGAAAACGAGAGCAAAATATTATTCATAAATGCTTCTTTTTTTATTTATTCAATTTCTTATGATTATATATATATATATATGCTCCTGACCGTTATCGGCCACGGCGACTGCTTCAGCTCCGTAGTTGGCGTTCGTGTGCTCTCGCGTGGCTAACGTAGCCGATCTTATTTTTGAAGACCCGTGCGCACAACGGGCACGAGAGGACACCATTGAGATAATTGTAGCTGATCGCCGCTGGTGTTCGGGCTTTCAGCTCATCCCTCTTGCCGTCTAACTCAGTACGACGACGGGACTCAAAAATATCTGTCTTTTTATGCACTGATTATGACCTCTATAAAATAAATGACTTCCGAAACTTGTATTATTGAGAGCCTCTATAATTGAAATGAGATAGTTTTTAACATTGATCAAGACCTGTTCCAACCAAACTACAGGCCCCTTGAAATTCCTATTATCCAAGTTTCATTGTATTTTAAATAAATACGACATTCGTACTATTGCAGTGTTATAATATATATATCTATATACATTTCAGCCCTTTGTATTCCATAGTAAGAGATGAGTACCTATTCTCTGTGTGCAAATGCGTGGTAAGGATATGAAGGATCACAGCGTTAACGTAATACATACACAATGAAAGTCCGAAAGGCTCGTGTCATTGTATAACATACTGTAAAATGTATTGGCCCTTGATTGTATGTAAAGGCAGACACTTAAAAAATTATGATTTTTGCTTCTTCCCGACAGATGGTGCCACAATTATGCACACGGGGAGTGGTTTTCCCTTTGTATTCTATTGAAGTTGAAAAAATGGTTTGCAGACTATGAACTGAATTTTTTGACGTTTTAGAGGAAATCAATGATTTAGTTTGGCAACCCACAAACAAAACTGTCAAAAATGGTTGTCACTGCTGTGCTGTCACCGTTATATCTGTCAGTGAATATTGACACACGTCACTGTCATTTCCCTAGCTGCTATGCTATACTATTACTTTCAAGCCTTTTCAGCATGAAAAAGAGTGTGGATAATTGTCTGACAATCTGAAGGCCGATTTGTCTCAGTATATTTCGTCTGTAGACTTCAAATATTTCAATAGATTTTTCATACCCTGCAAACTACGGTGCATGCTATCAGTGGCCCATCTAAGACTAAAGTTTAAAGTACTACAAATGTGACTAATCGTTGACATAACTTTAGTTCCAATCGCGTTAATCGTCCTTTATAGATTAGTGTAGGCTTATCAAACACAGTGTTCGTTGGTCTCGTAGTTGTGTCACATATTCTAAAATGGGAAACAAATCGTCTTTGTTGCTGAGAGAGGAAGAAATAGCTCAAATTCAAGAGGAAACGGGATGTGAGTGAACTACGCATTTTCTACGTGACCTTTATTTGTTTACCTACTGTGCAATTTCCATGTTTTGTTGCCTAGTTGTTGACTAGTGTATCAAAGGTCACAAGACGTAAATGTTGTGTTAGATTATTTCTATTTGTTGAATACTTGTCAAATTGCTGGTTATTTCCTTATCACATATTTCTTTGACATGTGTACCATCAATATTTATTCACTGTTTATTAATAACTGATTCAGGTGGAACTTCTATACTTCTTTTGTACATAAGTTTTTTTACAAGTCTACATCATGTTCAAAATCAATGTATTAATAAAGTTGTTTTCCAAAAATGCCACAGAGTAAAAAATGGCTGATCATTTTTGATAGAAATTAAGATTAAATGAACTAATTTCCATATTTATTTTTATTTTATCATAGCTTTATTGCACACAGTGGTACCCAAGGGTAATGGCCTCCTCCATCTGTCTCCACCTCTTGGTGGCAGCCATCAGTCCAATTTTTTACTGCAGTCTGTATAATATTGTCTGCCCATCTTTTTCTTTGCCTTCACACTCTTCTTTTTCCAGCTGGGCCGGGCCATTTGGTTAAAAGTTTTATCCACCTTTGATCCTGATATCTTGCTATCACACTTCCACTTTTGTTTCAATCTGTACTGCAGGGCATGTGTTAATTATCTTTGTTCTCTTATGGATGTCTATATTTCTTGATTTAAAATACTTCTCTCCATTGCATGCTGGCAAGATAGGATTTTGTTCTTTCCATGTAAACCCATGTTTGGCTTGCATATGTCAAACTTGGAAGAATCCATTATGATGTTTTACATATTAAGATTGTAATTGCCTATAAGAATTTGTTTTTGTGCCCAGTATTTCTTCCAGGTTGTGTTGATTCTTCTATCAACTTCACTTTCATTATTGTTTGTATAGAAAGATACTAATTTTCAGAAATAAACATAGTTTATAGCAGTTCTGTGGGCCTAAGATGGTTATTCACAAATGTCATAGGATAATGCTATAAGTTGATAAACTGCTGATAGCGCGAAGGTGACAGCTGCCAAATGCAGACATTTGACAGAACTGTTTAAAATTATCAGAAATTGTCTGAACGTGCCGACAAACTATCATCATACCCAGCAATTATCAGGATGTCAGCTTGGCATCTTAGCCCTGCTGGAGGATATTTTCAAGAACATGGACTGGAATGGAAAAGGAATATGGATATCTAACAAAAAACTTAAAGACTATCAAAATTCAAATAAATTTCGAAGAATTTCCATATTAACATGCCTTGTTCAATCATACATTACATAACCAATTTTTACTATAAATGTCAATTCAAGGTTATTGTTTCACAGCAATGCCAACAGTCAATAGCATGCATAAGATAGACAAATGAGTCACTTAACTTCAAACTCGGGTAAATCCATCTGTCAGATTATGCTATTTTTGGTATTAAGAAAAGGTAGTAAGGTATATATTTGCTTATGAATGTTACCCGAGTTTGAAGTTAACGGTCAAAAATGTCAACCATTCTTGTTGGCCATTAGGGTTAAGAACAGTCATTTCCATATTCTTCATTTTGAATGAAACTTTGATCAACTAATTAAATATCCAATGATTAATCAAACATCTTTTTTCCTCAGTCACACCAAACCAAATAGAGAGGCTCTACTCAAGATTCACATCCTTGGACAAAAATGACTGTGGTACATTGTCACGAGAAGATTTCCTCCGCATACCTGAACTGGCCATCAACCCACTCAGTGAGCGCATTGTTCACTCCTTCTTTGCCGAAAGCCATGATGACCGAGTCAATTTCCTGCAGTTTATGAGAGTGCTGTCTCACTTTAGGCCTATTAGGAAGAACAGAGAGAACAAATTAAATAGTAGAGAGGAGAAACTAAGATGTAAGTTGATTAATTAATTAAAATATGTTTTTCTTACAACTAAGACTTCATAAAGTCTGTGATAAGAGAATAGTCTAAGGACTACTGAATAGTATTTCCCAGTTCTTATACCTACCGTGCCCCTTCACTTTTTGCACAGACCCTAATAAAGTAATTCTAAGTGTAACATGTTTATGTACTTTTGTAGCTTTCATTAGTTAATGGCTTGTTTAACATATTTTTTCTGGTTTTTTTGTAGCAACACTTACTCATAGACCAATTTTTAAATTCTAGTCGTCATAATTTGGCCTCTACTTACCCAGAAGATAATTCCTTGATAAGCAGAATTTTAGTATAAAACAATGGAACAAGTTACTCATACCAAAAATTATATTTTTTTTCTGGTTGATTAGTCCATATTTTCTGTAGATATGTATACCTACATATATCTAATATATAAAATGGTCAGCATTGTGTCATTGACATTGAAGGTAAAACCATAAAATTATACCTTTATTTATTACTTTCAGTTGCCTTCTCCATGTATGACCTGGACAATGATGGAAAGATATCCAGGGATGAGCTCCTAGCTATACTGCATATGATGGTTGGAGTCAACATCAGGTAATGATACCCTTACACCTAATATTTCCATATCACAGTTTATGAGTTTACACTAAATCTAAACCAGTGTACCAATTGTACCTTGGTGGTTTTTTTGGGTTATGACTGACAGTGCTTTAGGGTGCCATTCCCAAAAGGTGACAAATGAAATCTAATTACTATGACTCTACTGTCTATCTGTCAGCATGTTGGGTCTCAAAAAGTCTAATAGGTAGAAATAGATTTAATTTAACACAGTACTTTTGGGCTGCGGTTCCAACAATACTAGTCCTACTTGGCCGGTTTTATACAGTTGAATTCATTGTTTCAATAATCTCTTCGTGCTAACAGTTAAATGGACTTTAAGCATCTGTCCATCATAAAAATATTTTTACAATAAACCTTACCCGAGGAAACATGTGGGTCATTTATCATACAAAAGTTTTTGCGATTTTATTGCTGGCATTTGCTGAATATTTTTGTGTTATTATTCTTTCATTTAGTAGATCACATTAAGTTATTTGCTCGAAGTTGATAAAATTAATAGAATTATCGTGTTTTGTGCTTTTAGATTTCCATACAAAACGATACGAAAAATACGAAAATATATTCTAAATCCTAGGAAAAACGTACATGTTTTTGTATTCGTGCAAATTAATTAGCACGATTGGATACATTCGTCAATAATAATATGAAAAGTTTCCTAAACATACTAAAAACCTGCAATAAACTTTATGTTGTAGTATATTACTTTACTTAACTTTATAAATTTACATACATAAATAACTTAATGTATGTAAATTTGATTGTGCAGATCCACCTTAAATAGACCCTACAAGCTTCTATTAACTTTATATAAAAATTGCCGCCATGTTTCACCAAACTCTAAAGGCTGATTAGATAACATTTGTGGTTAATTCTTTCATAATAACTTATGATAAGATCAAAGAAACCCCTTTTTAATTCCTGATATATAGATTTTATAATTAGACATGTGTTACAAATACACCATCAGCATTATAGCTGACTCTTCTTAAAAATATGTTTTTCACAGATCTTGACTTTTTTTGGGTATCTCCTATTAAGACTTATTTATTATAATCAACATATTTATTATAGTGATCAAGAAACACAAAAGTCCAAATAGTGTATACAAAATTAAGTTGATACGTCACGCCCATACAAATAAAGAAAAATCTTACTTTAAAATAATAGCATTTAGTCATGTTCATGTATAGTATATATTATAGTGTACTTAGTACGAAAATCCTGACTTTCGTTCGTCCGGCCTGGAAACGAAATAATAAAATATCCGATAGTCGGTTTGCGGCACAGGATGTGTTAAACAGTCGACTTTTGATTAAATTTGGTTTACTTAACTTGCCATGTGGTAGGCAGATGTCACACTAGATGCGATTCGCACCGCACGCCAGTGTGCAAGGAGGACAGCGCTATACACGCGCGTAGCGTTACCTCACTCAGGTACCGGAGTTCAGTGAGAATCGTATCCAGTGTGACATCCGCCGTAACAATGCAAAAATTATGACATAACGATATTGTTTTGTTTCAAAAGTTTTACGAACCAATCACCAATGCCCTACATTTAATTTTGCAGTGAAGAGCAGTTAACCAGCATCGCAGAGCGCACGATCCTCGAGGCCGACACCAACAACGACCAGATGATTTCCTTCGAGGAGTTCTGCCACGCGCTGGACCGCACCGACGTGGAACAGAAGATGTCCATCCGCTTCCTCAACTGACCGCCTGGCCCGCCTGGCCCGGCAGACTGTCTGCATTACAGTAAAGTGTAACACGACAGGGATTGTTACATTCAATGTCCGCGCGTTGCATGGATAAATGTAGGCAGTGTAGGTATAGGTAATCGTTTCCAATCGCGAAAACTCGGAATCCACGAATACAACCGACCTCTGTTGACGTGCCCATAAATTATTTTGTAAAATGTCACTCAGACGCCACGTCACCGAAGTGACAAAACTGGTGTTTAACTAAACTTTGTGCATGTGTACCTACTTTAAGGTCTATGTTGGACTTATCTTTTTGTTTTTTGTCTGCTAAACTTTGTGTGTAATATTGATAGCTAATTGTGCAGTGAACTAACGTAGTGGTATGCAGCTAATGAAAAATTCGTTCAACCACTCTAGTCATCACGCGGCAATCCCGGGATCTCGGCCCCCTGACAAAATATCTGTTGCGTCTTATAACTATAAACTTAACAAATGGCGAGGCCCAGTACCGAACAATGTCGCCCGAGTGGCAATATACTATACTATTTATATGATATACTTACTGATATTTTGACAATACTTGACATTGGCAAAATTGTCCAACTCTCGGACAGACGCCATTATTTCAAAGAAGAAGAGGTACATGTTGCTCTGTGGCCTGTGACGGATTAATCCGTCGTTGGCTTCCAAAACATTAATCTGAAATTCTATCAAATAGTGAGAAATGTCTAAATATGTTATAATTCCCCCGCATTCAAACTACACTGAGGAATTCCAGACAAAAAATGTACACGAAGCCTAGTTCTTTTGTCTAGCAATTCAGTAAATAGTTACAATTGATAAAATAAAGTATATAGTTGTTACACTTAACTGAACGTATCACATGCGTGGTGTTAAATTAAATCCATACGAATGCCAGAGTTAGCCTATTTTTTCTTTAATAGCTTAACTATATTAGTTATTTGAGAATTATATTAGACGCGGCGCAATTGGTACGTTCGAAATTAGCTGATATGAACGTTTTATACAACACATCTATACTTAGGACCAGACAATCCAATTATAAATTTACTAAAACGGGGCTTAATCGTGTAGATACTTTTAAAACAAACCTCCGACGTTTCAAGGGCGACATTGTCCCATTCCCATTATCAACATCTTCTAGATAGATAGAATACTCTGCTTCTAGCTGCGCGGGTTTTACGAACTACCCGCACTTGGTCTTAATTATCAACTTGAACATTTTGCGCACTAGGGATGTGACTCTGTCGACGCACTACACTCACGATGTCCAATTTTTGAGCCGGTGATAATCGATTACTTACGCTTACATTTTATTAATGACCGGATTCCATGTAGACGAGATTCTAAAACCGTCATCCCGATTGAAATTGGGGTATTTCTTGATTTCAATGGCTTCCAGTACTTTTCTACTATAGAAACGACGATCCGTTGAAAGTATCGTATCGTATTGGATCGTAGTAAGTTTTCAAAAGTATCTACACGATTAAGCCCCGTTTTAGTAAATTTATAATATTTGAAAATCGTGAAAGTTTAAATAAGTGGTAAGTATAAGACAGACAATCCAAGATGTGATTAAGAGTTTTTTTTAAACTACGTTCATCTCAAATAACAGTTACGTAATAAATTTGTGGCTATCATATCGTTTATATACGGTTTACCTAATCGTGTAAAGATTTAGTGTTAATAGTGGTGATATTATGTAATTTAAGTTTTATTGATTTTAATATTTTTCTATGTATGAATTTATAAATTATTTAGTTGTCGTATAGTCGTTGTCTAGGCCTTAGTTCTTGCGGCAATTTGAATGTAAAGACAAGGTAAATTTTAAAGCCCTAAATTCAATTGTGTACACCATTAATTTGAACAATTCCTACGCTTATTTAGTTACCAAGCACATTTTAGTTTTTCAGCGGTGAGTGTTTGAAGAGTGGTTATGTCTGTGTAGGTATTGTATTTGTTGCTATAGTTTTTACTTGTTACTAAATTATAACTAGGGTAATTTATCTACTGTTGACATTGTGCATTTAAAATAGTAGGGTAGGATGAGCCAGTGGAACTTCACTCAATCAGTTTGTGACTGCGTCGGCAGTAACATAGTAAGTGTGAAAGAGCATGTATCATGAGTCAGAGAGGGACAACATGACTCCTGACGTCACATTGAGAACTTTGAGTAAATCCTCGGGTAATTCTATCGTGTATCTATTAGAGTCGCCAACCAAATACATTAGCTATGTTAAGAATTCGTGTTTAGATAAAGGGTTCTGGTAGAATAGGATATAAAAGATAGTGAATGTATTCATGTAACTACTCATAGGACCATTAACACACTATTTTATTATTGTACAATATTTATTTTCAAATATATATTATTATGACAGGGATTGTAAAATAAACTGTACAGAGAAGGAAGTGGCGAAAGTATGTATAAACCGATATATTTTTTCTTAAAATAAATCATTTAATCATTTCATAAACATTTGTATTAATTTATAATGGAGAATACAAAATTTAACTTAACTAGCAGCTATCTTGGATAGACGAGCAAGGTTGACAGATGAACGGTTGATTAAATAAATCCTCTAAGTATTGCCCCAATAGTAACAGTAATACAGATTCTCGCATTCATACAAAGTCAACGCCAACCAGTAACAGTTTCCGGTTAAGATGGAGGCGAGAATAGGCCCATCCGTGAGAAATCGGTACATACAGTTCGCGCGTCTGTGCCCGTGCCACCCGCACAACCTATCGCAGTCTTAGAGCGTATAAAACTGAAAGGCACCACCTTTCGTACTATTTCCTTTCTGCTAAAAATGCCTAATTGTGACTTGGCTGCTACGTGACGAATACATTTAACGCCTTCGTTCGTGTTTTGAAACATGAGACGAAGGCGCCTCCTATGTTAACGCTCTAAGCTCGCGGCTTACTGTATAAACTGGTGCTCTCAACCCGCCCTGTTCTACCAAGTGTCCGGCACTCTGCTGCTGCTAGGCGGTGGACGACACGGCCAGTTTCTTGAGGTGCTCCATGAACACTTGCAGCGACACGTCATCCGTGAGCACGGGGGAGCCACCATCCTGTTGCACGTGAAATATGTATTAGCTCCCAGAAATGGCATATAAGTCAAAACTATAGAAATATTACAATGGAAGCAGTGTTGGTTAGTGAGGTAAGAAGTGGAAGGCGCTGAGGACACGATTTTCCAAGGACCTGAGTTGATTTCTTTGATGATTAGGTGGGTTCTAACTGAGCGAGCAGTACTTGTGAGGCAGATCCTCGGTCGGTCAAGACCCACCTATTAAAGAGCTAACAGACATTTGGGGGTTTTATGTTTCTTATCATATCAATATATATAATTATATAGCTTAAACTGCCAGGGTTTGTACAACGCGCATTACCTCACGGGTGCGTCTAGATATATATATTTCAAACAAAGTATACTAATTTATACCTAGACAATATAATACCAATATAAATAAAATAATTCATAAAAACGTATTCCGAACATTATTTTAACATTTTGCCAAATGTATAACATTAATAAGAGCAATCTGTTCTACCACGCAGCACGTTGACAACCCTAACGTCTTTGGATTTTTGTCATTTGCATGCTTGACAAGTTATACTCGTAAACGTCAAATGTAGGAGAGAGGACCTTCTGTACTAAGTACTACTTGCTGGCCATATACGATCGGACATATCCGCCGGATCTGCCAATCAATGTATGTGAAATGTGTCTGGCGCATGCCTGGCGGACATACCCACTATGGAGATCTGACGGATACCCGGAACGGATATGCCCGGCTATAACTTATTCTGTGGTATTATTGTGGATAAAATACATAGATGTAGTTAATTCCCCAATATATTTTACATATCACATAACCTGAGATATTTGTATGATAAGCATAAAATATTCAGTTAATATTAAGTATATGATTTTAAGTTAGTTTTTATTTTAATTTCGTAAAATATGATAGTTGATAGAATAAATTAAACATAAGACAAAGAAGGTAACGAAAGAAGCTAATCTAACGTTAGCATGCAAATACTTGTACAATAAAGTTAGTTTGGGTTATATCGAAAAAATAAATCATGCAGATTTGAATAATAATTGACAAAATTATTAAGACAATGAAAAATTTAGAGATCAGGAAGCCGACACCAGAATTAGTTAAAAGCGACTAATAAAAAAAATACTACCGCTGACGGCATCGGCATCGCCTGGTTTTCGCCAATACAAAGATGAAACAAAAAAATTAAATGTCAAACCATGCTGTAATGGCCGGTTCACGTCGATACATCACTCCATGCAAATTATATATGTTAAAAAAAAACAGCTCCCTATCAAGTGCCCAACGTTGTAAATGCAAGTTGGTTTCTTTCTATTTTGATACAGAATCCTTTTACCATGATATGATAATGAACAACTAATCAAAAATGTATCAGAGGAAAAACGTTGACAGTAGGGAAAGTTGAGTTTGCCCTTATTAACAACTTTTATTCAATTATAAAATAAGAATTGTCATAAACACAAATTTGGTTGAAATATCCAATTTCAATTTTACTCCTCTATTTTTTCCTTTAGTTGAACTCACCAATACCTCTTTGTCTAGTTTTTTTTTTATAAAATCTACGAATATCAACGAAGCTAAAATTGAGCATCGAAATCAAATCATGCATTTGACATCTAAAAAAATAATCGTATCAAAATGACTATAAATTCTGTTCGAAATGGTGTCACTCACCCCTCCGTACGCGTACATGTTGTTGTGTGTCTGCGACGGATTCACTTTGGATAGCAGGAAACGAGCCTGGAACAGAAAAATACTGAATAAGACTATTTATACCTTATAAAAAAACCTCGAACCCGCGGCTCTGGGACTTGGGACACACGCGGGTTCGAGTCTCGCCCAGTCTCGTCCATTTTTTCTTTCTTTCTTAGAAATTTAAGCATATAAGGCTTTTGATAATTTCAAGCAAAGCCATTTCTAATTTTTTTTTATATGTAGGTAACCAGTAGTAGTATGCGTTTGATTTGCTAAAAAAGAAGGGTGAGGGAGAAATCCTCCTTACAAAATCTTATCAGATAAGATCGCTGTCAATGGAACTTCCTAACAATGTAAACAAACTGCCATATTGATCGTAATAACTTAACTTTTAAGTTTTTAATAAAATCTTCAACATTAACCTAATTATCTTATGTTTTGCATGTTACGATAATGCGACCGTTTCAGTAGTGAATGGTTTCAGTGGTGTTTGATGAGGAAGTGTGAAAATACAAGGAGAAACAGTGACAAAAGATGTGACGCCTTTTGTTTATATTGTTAGGAAGTTCCATTGAAGGCAGTGCATAATCCTGCTGTAGATAACTTCATTTCTCACATCTAACACATCTATGGTACTACTAGTTTAGTTTTAGTAGGTATAAAGTGTCATTGATTTATGCTGCTATTGGTTATACGTAAATTAAGTACTTTTAGTATTGCATGTAATATCGCGTTCAAAATTGGCATGGGCAATTTATGAATGAATTTATTCATATACTGCCCATGGACTTTTGAACGCGTGTGTACCTATACAAAAAACTTTTCCCATATAATACTACCGGTAAATCTTACGAAGAGAAGGGATTAGATTAGAGAATCTCTAATTGTAATATAATAATACTAGCGACCCGCCCCGGCTTCGCACGGGTTATTATTATACATATAAACCTTCTTATTGAATCACACTATCTATTAAAAAAACCGCATCAAAATCCGTTGCGTAGTTTTAAAGATTTAAGCATACATAGGGATATAGGGACAGAGAAAGCGACTTTGATTTATACTATGTAGTGATGAATGATTTATTAAGCCAACGCCTACAAAAGCGCGCATTCTAAGTACAAGCACAGTAATATACACCGCTTACACTTGTCACCAAAACCTCCACGTCTTCGCGTAGATAAGCGGCCCAAATAAACGTGTCGGTGAGCAAAACGAACGCGAGCTCCGCTTAGATCCATTGTGGTGAATAAAAAGTCGCTACAATAATGTTGTGCCGGGCCCTGTTGGCCGCTGCCGTCTTTACATGTACGTTGTCTCACGGAACGCGTACACCGACTTTAGACTACAAAAAAGGTTTAAAAAATATACTGAACATAGGTTGCGTTTCGAAGAAAGTGTGCTCATGGTGTTTCCAACGTTGATCAAAAGTTAATACGATTATAAATTGAACGATGATTGTGCTTTGGGTATGCGTGTTGATTATAGCTTGTAAAAGAACGTTTATTGTGTTTCATGTACACATTGTAAGATTTAGTTGCCGTCCGTAGTTTTTCCTTGATTAAGCTATTGTAAAAGCGGAATATGTAGATAGTACCCAGCATGCGTGCCAGATGGATTTACTCTAAATAGTTACAGGAACAAGCTTACATGTTGGTGGTTTTTATTCCATCTATTTCTTAATTTTCAAAATTATTTGATTGTTCACTCTTAAGAAATTCTTAAACATTCCTCATCTAAACCCTAGATATTTTTGTCCCTTTCTATCAAACACAAGCCAAAATGACAAGGATACAAATGGTGATCAACGGCATTTAAAATTTGACAGACGCTTTAGCCTGTGTCCATTATTATACCAAAAGGTTTTCCAGATGTGTTGTGCGTGCTGCTGCTCAGTGGCGTCCAAAAGGAGGACATCGACGCAAGCACCCTGCGGAAGCTGCAGCGGCACAACGTAAACATCGACGATATCGACAACCGGTGAGTTAATGACGTTTTGTTTTTGCGCCGATAACAGATTTCAACGTTAGATTGTACACGAAAAACGTTACGAGTACTCAAATAGACTCGTGCGTAATAACAATCGAAACAACAAGTATATTTAATTGTAGGTATGAAAGCATTTAGCGCATTTTATGATTAATTACAAAGCATTAGTTTAAACAAACCTACAATTTTTTCCAGCCATTTTTAGGGTTCCGTACCAAAATGGTAAAAAAGGAACCCTTATGCTGCGACTCAGTCTGTCTATCCGTCACATCGTTAAATATCTCCAGAATTACTTAAGCTACTGATTTGAACTTTGGAATAGTTATAAACAAAGTTAACGCAGACCCATTAAGAGAAGATTTTTCATAGATTTTTATTTATTATCAATGAAAAATGTCTGATAAAAGAGGAGGCAAAAATTAAAAGTTTGGTTACTGCGGCATGTGGGGTATCATTTGAAAGGGCTAGATTTGTACATTCTCTCACAATTAATTTATTTTTATTTTTATCATAAACATTACAGGAAAAATATAGCATTGACCGTAACTTCATTATTATAATTATTTTTAATAAAATAAATTTCCGTGACAAAAGTTGAAATTTAACCAACTATTTAATTTATGTGATATCATATCATGCTGACTACTGTCCTATAACTAAAGTTAAAAAAATTGGGTTACGTCATAAAAAATATTAAGGAAAAACAAACTCGCATACTAACTCCATGCCGTACAAACGATTGACGAAATCTGTCGATACATATAGCTGAGCGCCTACCACGAACCGCGAACGAAAGTATACCTCCCTTTCGCACTTGTGATTTCTCACTCAAGTGCGACAGAGAGGTGTAACTTCGTTCGTGGTTCGTGGTAGGCCTTCCGACGTCAAATTTCTACTTCTAGGTGTAGTTGCAACATAAAGTATATACGGAACCCTCGGTGCGCGACTCCGACTCGCACTTGGCCGGTTTTTTTACTAGTAATTGGGACCAAAGCGCCCAACCCTATTTTTGGTTGAAATTAAAAATTATTATTTCCAAGCAAAAGTTATTTCTACAACAAAAAGAAACATACTATATTTATCATTGGTAGTGTTTTTGTAAGTAGCATATTAGTCCCACTGTCAATTTTCTACAATGATGATATTTGTCAACAATAAAAATGTTTATAAATGACGTAAATATAAACCATAATCAAAAAGACGGAGAAGATTTCATACTATTCTATGAAGATTAATTACGTCATGAGTTTTAGTTTCATACAGGCAGCTCCAAAGTAACAAACAGTAATTTGTTAATTTCTTCATAACCGCTGCACCGATTGTTATGAATATTATGACACTTTGTGTACTGGTTCTAAACACCGTAGCGTATATGTACGTTTTGGCTTTGTCCAATGGCTACGGACATCCTGTATATGTATATGTACGATACAAAGTCTAAATAACAAAAATATTAATAAATACGATAAATGTGTCAACAATTTATTTTTAAATTTTCAAATAGGCAACTGCGAAAGCAATGTCTTGGTCAAACCGACATACCAGATACTTTGACCACGCCAAAAGCGAATGCAACAACTGACGAAACAGCTTTGCCTAATATTGACAGTAAGTAAACAGAATAAATATTAATTTGGTTTTTGATAAAAATATATAATTAATATATATTATAATTCCAGATGAATCAAACGGACCACAAGCAGAAGACACAACACAGCTACAAAAAATCTTCCAATATTTAGAATTTAAGCGTAATAAAGAGAAAAATAAAGTATTGGTATCAAACGATAACACAAACGATCCTGAACTAGAACTGGAACCTCTTGCTAAATTACTAACACGTTCATCAATTCGTGACAGAACTCTGAGAATAAACTCTGGAAGTCAGAGTAGGGAAACACCAGTAAACGAAATAGCTGCAAAAACGGAACACGTTGACAAAATCAAAACGGCAAATCTGAATAAAGAATTAGAGGACTTAATGAACATGTTGCGGAAGAATATTAACACGATTCCTGCTACAATGGGACAAGAAAGCACTACCGTCAAAGCAGTAAAAGATGTTTCTACATCAAACAACATAAAAGATATTGCCTACATTACAAAAATAGTAGAAGGAATAATATCCAAGAGATTATTGAAGGAAGTAAACACGACCACGAGCCCTAAACCTAATTTGAATACCAATGCGACATTCCAAAAGGTAGATCTAATGTCCGATGCTCTATCAAAAAACCAATCAATTTCGCAGACCCGTTATTATAACAATTGTAATCTTAAAAATATTTATTCAGATAATCGATACGATAAAGAGACACACGAGATATTTCACATCGACAAAAGGTTTAAATCGGGTGTTAACGAACCCGATACAAACGTTAATGGTGATGACTACTTTCTTTGCAATAGACTAAAAACGAAAGGAGGGAATATAGGCCCTGATCTAAACGCGAACCCTTATATCAATAATATTTTAAACGAGTTAAAAAAGGAAAGCCAAAGGTTTAAGTTATTGGACAGCGATAGTTCACTTGGAATTACGCACCTACCGCAAACGATAAATTCTAATCGAGAAAATAACACCGTTAAAAATAGCAACCCTCGCAAAACAGAGTTAAATGTAGAAAATAAAGAAAATATTCGAGTATTTGATCATCAATCAACAAATATTACCGTTAATGAACAAATTCAACCTAAAGAAACAAACGTAGCCTTTAAAAATGACATGGAAGCGTCTGATAAAGAAAGTAATAAAGCATTAGACATAGTATTACAAACACAATCAAAACTCTTCAGTCAAATATTTAATCAACAAAAAAAATTAATCAAAATGTGCAATAACGACAAAGAAAAGTTAAAAGAACGCCCTAAATCTTTAAGGTCGACATTACGCAGTCACACAGTTTCAAATGAACGAAATGAAAACATCGATACTCACAATAAGCATGAAGATAACTACCCAACATTGCCTAATGACAAAGCACATCAACTAGAAGCTAAATTAGATTATGACCAAGAGAAAATAATATTTCAGGCACCTCCTTTTCACTACCAACCATCAAAATCGGAGAATGATGTTATAAATGAAGAATATAAAATGTGGCGTCTGAAGGTCCCAAACTCTTTGAATAAAGAAGATCAGGCGACTGATACAAGAAATTATGGTTGGATAAATAATAGAGTGGATGACAAGCTGAAAACAACCAATACATTAAACAATTTCGAACATGTTCCAAGCCTCTTTAAGGAGTACAAACGCCCATGGTTTTATGGTAAAAAGAACAACAAGTTAAAATCCAAATTAAATGGAGATCAACAAGGAATATTATTCATACCCAACAACCAAAAGAAAACATCTGTCACAATCGAGCCTAAAAAAACATACGGTAAAACTTGGTTACCATACTTTGTCAACAACACTGCAATTATTAGATTAAACAAATATGAAGAACCTAAAAATCAACAATCAGTTATAGTCGATTCAGCTAATCCATCAGCGCTACGATCAAATGACCAAGAATTATCACGGGAGGTATACGATAGCAATAAAAGTTATCGAAAAATTACTAAAATATTCAACGAGAATCAATCTCCTGATGTCATAGAGAACAGAAATATTGAACAATTTCAAAACAAGCAAGAACATATTAATCCAGTACACTTTTCCGCCGCTAAATATAATAGTAACTTGGCTTATTTTACAGACAAACCAAGTAGGAATAAAAAGTTTTATACAAAAGGACAGAACGAGGAAACTGATAATTTAACTAATAAAATAAGAGAGAGACAAAATATTTACAGATATCCATCAAAACCAAGAATGGCTAAGCAGTCCTTGAACAGAGATAATACTTTAGATCTAGACGAAACAAATATTGATGAAAATGAATTAAGGAGACAGAATGAAACCAACGATAATATAAAACCATCTGTATTTCCGCCGAACGTTATAAAAGATATAGCAAATAGTATAAAAGATTTTGTATTAAGGGATTTAAAAACTACAATAATATCACAAACTACAATAACACCAACGACTACCAAGCCTCCTGTGACAACTACTTTTATACCAGTTGCAACCTCCACAACAATGAAAACTACAACAACAGGTAATACTAAGTTACATTACAAGCATTAGGGACTAAACAAATGTTGGTAACCTTCAATACATTTTGTTTTGGTCACTGACCATTTCTTTTATTTTCAGAAGAAACCCTAACGACATCGACGAATCCATTCAAGATACTGGATGCTTCGAAAGCGCTGGAAAAAATGATGGAAATGTTCGCAAAAATCAATTTATTGAAGGACACTACTTTAAAACCCAAGATCACTCAGCATGAAGATATTCCTTGCAACAAGAAAACTACAGTCGCCCCGCAAAAGGCAACAACGCAACGGAAAGAACAACAAGAAGTAACTCTCAACGATCAAAACTATGTCGTCCCGAAAGAAGAAGCCCGTCTACCGCATTATCCACAATCATCAGAACAAATCTTAGAAGACCACATACCATACGTGAAACAGATTACGCAGTCTAACCCAGGAAACATCAAAACATATGTTCCACAACCGTTAAAGCCTAAACCAGAAAACCGTGTATCGTATAATCCACAACCCGTACAGCAGAGTTCAGTAAATGAATTACCATATAATTTACAAACACTAAAAAGTGACCCTAACGACCGTGTACCATATGACCCTCAGCCTTTGCAGCAGATTGCAGGAAACCAATTGCCATATAATTTACAAGCACCGAAGCATAACCTTGATATTCATGTGCCATATTATCCACAGACTCTGCAGCAAAGACCAGGAAACCAAATACCATATGATTCACAAACATCGAACGGTAATCCAGAAAATATTCAACAATACGATCCACAACCTTTACAGCAGAGCCCGAGAGAACAGTTATCATATAATTTACAAACGTCTAAGAGTAACCCAGACAATCGCATACCATATGATCGCCAACCCTTACAGCAGATTCCAAGAAACCAATTGCCAAATAATTTAGAAATTTCAAAGTCTAAACCACAAAATCGTCTACCATACGATCCATATACCTTACAAGAAAACCGTCTACCATATATTGCACAACCACCACAGCGCAACCCGGAAATCCGTGTATCATACGACCCTCAGGTATTACAACGTAACCCAGAAAACCGATTACCATATGATTCGCAGGCATTGCAGCGTAATGCAGAAAACCGTAAACCAAATTTTATAGAGCTTTTACAACGTAACCAGGGAAACAGAACACCGTATATTCCGCAAATTTCTCAATTTAAAGCTGTAAACCGACCTGAACCGCAGTCCCTACAAATAAACTTGTATAATAGTAAACCGTACGATCTTAGAAATCGTACATACGTTCAAGATGAAGTTGAACTGAAAACGGAAAACCCTATGCAATATATTCCGCCGGCTTTGCAAACGAAACCAGAAAACCCAAATTCGTATGACCTGGAGCGCTTAGGTCAAAGCCAAGAAAAGCGGTCACCACATAGTCTATCGCCCTCAAAATATATGTCAAATGCTGCAGAATTGCAAGAAGAAAACAGTCTATCATATGTTCCGCAGGTTGCGAAAACGAAAAAACATATACCATATGATCCACAACATAAGCCAAAAAACAGACCCTACGATTACAGTATTACGGATCTCTACCATCATAAGAATACTGAATATAATTCATACTTAAAAGAGATTCAAGCACCTATCCCTCACAAAAAAATCAAACCAAAAAAAGAAGCAATAACAGTACAGACGAACTCTGGAGAAATATCACCCTTGAAGATTGTACTGCAAAAACCTTTTCTGCAAAATATAGTCATTACAACACAACCGTCAGTAACAATGCATCACGTCAGTTACAGTGACAGTGAAGAAAAGGTAAATATAAAAAAAACAGTGAAAAAACCCAGTAGACACCAGGTAGATATCAGAGAAAGTGAAATAAACAGTGTTAAGGAAGATAAAGGACATAGAGGTACATCTCGACATACGCACAAAGACGCTAACTTAGCCGTTCCGAAACATAGAAAAATTAAAAAAGAACATGAAAATAAAGTAATCCAACACTATAAACCCCGTGAAAACATTCAAGAAATTGAAAATTTTCATGAAAAGTTAGAGAGAGGAGAAAATAGAGAAGAAGAAAAGATTACAAAGAGAGTCCAAAGACCGATTGTGAAGAACACTAATTACGATGACACGCATTTTAGGAATTTTCTACAGACACAGCAGAAAGTAAATGATATGCTTGAGAAGATATTGTCGTCTAGTAAAAGCAAACCAATAAGCATCGAGATTTTATAAATACTGTTTTGTATTTTTTTATACATATTGTGCCGTGTGTTCCGGATGCGGATTTTTGGCCCGTATGCTCTTAAATAAATCTGTAAGAACTTATTTATTACTGCGCGAGAATATATTAAACAACTAAATGTGTTTTAACTGAATGAATGATTTATGCGTGAATGTGTCTCTTATGGATGTATGTATTAATCCGCGAAATTACGTTTCCTCGATCCTAGACCTACATTGTCACCTCATGTGGATTCATTCACAAAAACAACTTTCCACAGTCCTGTGTTTTATACAAAACGGTCAACCGAACTCAAATCCGAAATCGAATCCGAGAACTCAAATCGTCAGATTATGACATAATAATATACATTGTATACATTGTATTATCGTTATAGTTTAATATTTGTTTGGCGATTCGTTTTTGTTATGTAGATCCATTATTTTGCAATGTTATAAAATAACTTGATGGCCAATATTATTAGGATTAAATTGTTGACTTTGTTTATTTGTCTCGCGGCACGGGGAAGCGGCTCTGCAGATTCTCCTGTGCGTCGACGACGGGAGCTCGCTGTTGCATGAGGCTCTCGTACTGGCATGTCTGAGTAGCGGAGGGCGCACTATACACTATTGTCCGTATTTTTTGTAACAATAGCTAACTAGCTAGACCCTATCTTTACCTGAGAGCCGCCATGTTCGGTGTCGATGTACCGCGGCACGGGGAAGCGGCTCTGCAGGATCTCCTGCGCGTCGTCGACGGGCGCCCGCAGTAGTTGCGCGAAGCTCTCGTACTCTGCCATGTCTTGGTAGCGGAGGGCCCGCCATTGCGCTATCGTCTGCAAGTTAAATATTTTGATTAATTCCAATTCATAGCAAGGCATGATGTAACCCAAATGTAAAACAAAAACTTGATTATTAGCAATACTTGTCAGAACTATGACATCATTTCTATAAAAGAGGTCCGAGAGAGTCCGACAAAGCTAACTTTTCATAGATTTTGATAGCAAAGACTGCGAATGTGTTAAGTAAACATCATAATTTCATAGAAGTTTAACGTATAAAATTACACTTTAAATTCTTATTTTTTAGCAGAAACGCCTGCGAACGATACCAAATTTCTTCGCCCTGCCAACTGAATACGAGGGATATGGATACCTTCAGTTGGCAGGGCGTGTATCCCAGAATACCGGGTTCGAGTCCCGTCTGAGGTCATGAATTCTTCGACTTTTCCTTTCTTTCTAAGATGTTTGACAGTTAATTTGCTTAGCATAGATGACGTGGTTTAACTCCATAGTCATAATCGGTTTGATAGTTCTTTCTAAGATGTTTGACAGTTAATTTGCTTAGCATAGATGACGTGGTTTAACTCCATAGTCATAATCGGTTTGATAGTTCTTTCTAAGATGTTTGACAGTTAATTTGCTTAGCATAGATGACGTGGTTTAACTCCATAGTCATAATCGGTTTGATAGTTCTTTCTAAGATGTTTGACAGTTAATTTGCTTAGCATAGATGACGTGGTTTAACTCCATAGTCATAATCGGTTTGATAGTTCTTTCTAAGATGTTTGACAGTTAATTTGCTTAGCATAGATGACGTGGTTTAACTCCATAGTCATAATCGGTTTGATAGTTCGAATAGATAGACTGATTTGACTTCTCATTCATACCGTACTTGACATAATTGAATTGTTCGTTGACGTCATTACCTCGCCGTGGTATATGAGGATCTGGAAGAAGGTGTCCATGAGCAGGATGCGGTCGGGCTGGATGGAGGAGGTGTCGAGCAGCACGGGCTCGGGCGGGCCGCCGAAGCTGTACGAGTACAGGATCGGCTGGATCATGATCAGCGACTGCGTCAGGTCCTCGCGCATCAGCATGTGTCTGGAAATTTATTAAACGTTCAATTTATGAATAGTATTAGCACAGCGTAAGGATGTATTCCATACAGTGTGTTAACTCCGCCGATTTCTGAGTCATCGATGGGAGCGCGCGGGGAAGGAGGCGGGGAGGCGATGCCGCCGAATTTCTATGAAAATTCGGCGGTCTATTTTAAGGGGTGTAAAAATGGAAATTAGTTTGCCAATCAGACTGTAATATCTTTCACATAGTTTTTGACAACCCTGAGCCTCATCACGACCACCGAGGCCGAGCCGTTGGCCGTGTATGAAGTTACCTCACTGTATGGAATACATCGCTACGCTGTGGTATTAGTTTATGGTTTAGCTTCAATATTGCCTAAGATCTTGTGAATACATCTATATTAAGCTGAATATCATGGAGACAACTGCTTTTATATCCACCAAAGGCACCATAGATAAGAATAATCACGACAATAGATCAGTTCATCTATTCACGAGCTATAATGCCACAGACACACACAGATACACGCGTTAATCTAATAACAGCCGTTTTCTCCGTTGGTGATTAAAAATACAACTAGAGGAATAGGACTTGCCAATAACAGTTAGGTAACAAACAAAGGCATTCTAACCTAACCCCCTACCTCTGAGTTTATATGTAAAATGTTCAATACCTATAGAACGTGGTCTCGTCGGGAGAGTTGTTAAACACCTGCAGGAACTGGGAGCGACGCAGGTGGTACATGAACTGCGGGTACAGACTGAAGTTCTCCGACAGGCGGAAACTGTTGGGATCATCCTTCGCGTACTCGCCGAACTTCTGACACTGTAACGGAAAAAACATGTTATGATTATGAATAGAATTAAAAAACTAGTAACATAACAAGCCAACTAGCTCGTGATTCAGTAGTCCTAGAATCTCAAATAACCGAGTGGTTGGGAGATATAATATAAATTGTAAGTTAATTTACTATGGTTAAGATAGCTTTGAATGTGGACAAAGTAGGTTAATAATACATCGAAGGTTGCGCTATTCTACTTAATCTTAATATATAAAAGGAGAAGCTGACTGACTGACTGACTGACTGACTGACTGACTGACTGACTGACATATCAACGCACAGCCCAAACGGCTGGTCCTATAGACTTAAAATTTGGCACGTAGGTTCCTTTTATAGTGTAGGCGAGCACTAAGGAAAGATTTTTCAAAATTCACCTCCTAAAGGGTTGAAACGGGGGTCCAAAGTTTGTATGGGGAAACAAGATTAGTTAGACTATTTTATCTGAAACTTCACAGGAATATTCTTTAAGGTAAATGAGTAAACACGTGTTTCAGGATTTTTGAGAATTTGACCACTGAAAGGGGGTGAAAAGTGAAAAAATCAACATGCGTATCGTTTTTATCGTTTATCGGGTTGCTGATTACGAAAAAAACGTAGATTTTAACATCCAATAGGGAATATTCACTATTTTTTTAAACACAGTTGGATGATAGCTTTTATCATAAAAATACTGTAAAATAAATTTCAGCGCATAATAACTAAAATTTAGTAGATAAATCTTCTTTCAAAAACTTCAAATAAAAACGGGCGTTTGAAACGCCCGCCATTCCGACAAGCTGAGCCGTGACGTCATTTCTCATCTAAGGCCGGCCGGCACACAGTCTGACTCAGGGCCTATACCACGAAAATCGAACGATTGCGAATTTATACCTCCGTCTCTGTCACACTTGCGTATTAGAGTGACAAAGAGGTTTCCCGTCAATGCCAATTTTCGATGTTCGTGGTAGGCATGCAGATTACGATGCATAATTACAATTATATTGTGTGTGCATAAAATTACGTACAATTTAGATATTGCTCACACGTATCCTGATTTTTTCAGATATAATAAATTTCTCAGATCAATTGATGTGAATTAAGATTATGATTTATGAACGTGTTTGAGCGGCCCAACATAACCTAAAAAATGTTTATTATTTAATTAGTCTTCAGCCGATTGTGTTTACATTTACAATGGAAAACGACATACAAGTCATAAAACCGCTTTAAAGATGGGATATGTATTGGATTGTGCCAAAATGCAAAAATATGAGTAGCAGAACGAGAAACACTAGATATCTTATGAAGGAAATTCCATACGAGAACATGTATACAATTTGACACAGACGATTCACGATTCGCATGCTTTTTTTTTAATGATCTGGATACTAGTGCTTCTGTGCCGGCTGTACACCAAACATTTGAGAAACCGAGACGCGAGATTACATACAGCGGCTCTCTGTTCATTCGCGTTCTTGGCTTGGTGTACAGACACCACTATCCAATGACGTCACACTCGACGTCACAGCGTTTTAACCGTTTGTAATTTCACACATTTTTTTGCACTTTTCAATAATTATTTTCACAGCTAAAATAAAATAAAATTAAGAAATTTTGATAGGGATATAATGCTGAACCAACATAGTTTCTGAGAAAAAAATATAAGCCTTATCTATTTCAAGTGCATATAGCCTATTGTGAGATACCATCTCCCCAGTTGGGACGCGATGGGGTCGAAATCTAAAAATATCACTACGGGTGTCGTTATATGTTTATTTCTGGTTCTAGAGATTCCAAATTTAGCACTTAGGTTCCTTATAAAGCGTAGGGGTGCCAAAGAAAGGAGTTTTCAAAATTCATCTCCAAAGGGGGTCAAATAGGGGTACAAAGTTTGTTTGGGGATGTTTTTGTTTGTTTGTGTTAGATTAGTTCGATTATTTTATTCGAAACTTCACAGAAATTTTCCTAAAAATAAATGAGTAAGGACGTGTTTGAGGCTTTTTGAGAAATCAACCCCCAAAAGGGGGAAAAGGGATAATATAGTAAAAAACCAACATGGGTATCGTTTTTCTGGTTTATTGGGTCGCTGATTTCGAAAACAATAACAATTTCAACATCCAACGAGGCGAACGTGAGATCTTCCCTGATGGGGTGCGATGGGATTGAAATCTCAAAATATTAATATGGGTGTCGTTTTTATGTTTATTTTTGGTTCTAGAGATTCCAAATTTGGTACGTAGGTTTCTTATAAGGTGAAGGGGTGCACAAAGATAAGATTTTTTCAAAGTAGGGATAAAATGATGGTTCAAAGTTTGTAAAGGGGAAACAAGAATATTTATGACTATTTTATTTGATATGGGTGTCGTTATCGGGTACCTGATTTCGAAAACAACAACCAACAGCGATTTTCAAATCCAATTTAGCGGACGTGAAATAAATAAAAAATCCTCCTTTTTTTGTATGACGGTTGAAAATAACGTTTAGTACGCGGGCGAAGCCGCGGGTTAAAGCTAGTAAATAAATAAATATTATGGGACAATCTTACACAAATCGACCTAGTCTCACGGTAAGCTCAATAAGGCTTGTGTTGTGGGTACTAGGCGACGATATATATAATAGACAGATACATATAAATACTTAAATACATAGAAAACATCTATAACTCAGGAACAAATATTCGTGATAAACACATAAATAATTGCCCTGATCAGGATTCGAACCCGGGACCTCCTGCTTCGTAGGCAGGGTCACTACCAACTAGGCTAGGAGGCCGTTAAACTCTACTTAATGCGAGCGAATCAGAAATCTCTTGAAACTGTTTGCATCGTTACTGTGTGTATCAATTTGAAGCGCCTACTTACATTCGGTTACATATCTCACATTAATAAATAGTTTCCGCGGAATGGCTTTCGATCCATTATGGATATCAACACTTATATGCTAGTGAAATAGGAGGGAAACATAGGAGGTTAGTAGACACGATACGTACCAGCCGGATGAGCATGCGGTCGAGCCAGCGCAGCACGTCGGGCCCGTCCTCCTGCTCGGCGCGGTACACCACGAGGCGCGCCATGACCACGGCCGCCGCCTCCTGGTCGAAGCCGGCCGCGATGTGCGGCAGGTTCACCGCCGCGTCGCCCCAGCTAGAGAAACGAAATAATACCAATGTACCAAATTGGACCTACTTAATTAATCTTATTAGATAACGGACGTTACCAATATTTCCCTATTTGCATCTGTGCACGCGGGGACAAATGGGAATGCACTGTTATCCGTTCTCGGCGCGCGGGTACGCAATGCACATAGTATGAAAACATTCCCACCTATACCCGCCCACACGAACAAAGCTATTGAATCACCAACAAAACTAAGTTGCACGTCGTATACTTGACAAGACTGACTGATGAACGACCGAGCCCGGAAATAATAAGTACACCTGATGTTTTTGTAATGAGAACCTTATCCGGCAGACATAAGTTCCAATTTTGGGTAGCTTAATTGCGCACTACCCGTTCAAACATTTGTACCAATTGTAAACCTTAACATCTAAATATATAAAAGAAGAAGCTGACTGACTGACTGACTGACTGACTGACTGACTGACATCAACGCACAGCCCAAACGGCTGGTCCTATAGACTTCAAATTTGGCACGTAGGTTCCTTTTATGGTGTAGGCGAGAACTAAGGAAGGATTTTTCAAAATTCACCTCCTAAGGGGTTGAAACGGGGGTCCAAAGTTTGTATGGGGAAACAAGATTAGTTAGACTATTTTATACGAAACTTCGCAGGAGTATTCTTTGAGATAAATGAGTAAACACGTGTTTCAGGTTTTTTGAGAATTTAACCCCTGAAAGGGGTAAAAGGGGTGAAAAAATGAAAAAATTAACATGGGTATCGTTTATATGGTTTTTCGGGTCGCTGATCACGAAAAAAGCAACAATTTGAAGATCCAATGTGGCGAATGTGGAATACCATCTCCCCCTGTTGGTATGCGATGGGGTTGAAATGCCAAAATATCAATATGAGTGTCATTTTTACGTAACTTTCTGGTTCTAAAGAATTATCCGAAACGTCACCGTTACCGTTTAAGGTAAATGAGTAAACACGTGTTTCAGGTTTCTTGAGAATTTAACCCCTGAAAGGGGTAAAAGGGGTGCAAAAGTGAAAAAATCAACATGGGTATCGTTTATATGGTTTTTCGGGTCGCTGACCACGAAAAAAGCAACGATTTGAAGATCCAACGTGGCGAACGTGAAATACCATCGCCCCCGTTGGTATGCGATGGGTTTGAAATGTCAACATATAAATTTGAGTGTCGTTTTTACGTAACTTTCTGGTTAGTAATAAAGTAATTTAAAGTAAAGTAAAGTAAAACAAAGAAAAAAAAAATAGAATTAAAAAAAAGAACAAAATAAAATGAAATAAATTGTACTAGATTAAATTAAATCAAATCAATATAAATTAAATTAAATTACTCAGACAATGATCTTGATCTATATATATAAAAGAAGAAACTGACTGAATGACTGACTGACTGACATATCAACGCACAGCCCAAACCGCTGGTCCTAGAGATTCTTAATTTGACACGAAGGTTCCCTATAAAGTCTAGAGGTGCACTAAGAAAGGATTTTTCAAAATTTACGCCCTAAGGGGGTGATTTGAGGGTCCAAAGTTTCAAAGGTCCAAAACAACACCTAAAAGGGGGAAATGGGGTGTAAAAGTAAAAAACAACAACAAGATATCGTTTTTATGGTTTGTTGGGTCGTTGATTACGAAAACAACGTAGGTTTCAACATCCAACGTGGCGATTGTGAAATACCATCTCCCCTGTTGGAGCGCGATGGTGTCAAAATCTGAAAATATCACTACGGGTTTCGTTATATGTTTATTTCTGGTTCTAGATATTCCAAATTTAGCACTTTGGTTTCTTATAAAGCGTAGAGGTGCACAAAGAAAGGAGTTTTCAAAATTCATCTCCAAAGGGGGTGGAATGGGGGTACAAAGTTTGTATGGGGAAACAATATTAGTTGGATTATTTTATTCGAAACTTTACAGGAATTTTCCTAAAGATAAATGAGTACAGACGTATTTCAGGCTTTTTGAGAAATCAACCCCGAAAAAGGGGAAAAGGGGTAATATAGTAAAAACACAATATGGGTATCGTTTTTCTGGTTTATTGGGACACTGATTTCGAAAATAATAACGTGAGATACCATCTTCCCTGATGGGGTGCGATGGGGTTGAAATCTCAAAATATCAATATAGGTGTCGTTTTTGTGTTTATTTCTGGTTCTAGAGATTCCAAATTTTGTACGTAGGTTTTTTATAAGGTGAAGCGGTGCACAAAGATAGGATTTTTCAAAGTAGGAGTAAAATGATGGTCCAAAGTATGTAAACGGGAAACAATAATAGTTACGATTATTTTATTTGATATGGGTGTACAATCGGGTCACTGATTTCGAAAACAACAACGATTTTCAAATCCAACTTAGCGGACGTAAAATAAATAAAAAAACCTCCTTTTTTGTATGACGGTTGAAAATTCCGTTTAGTACGCGGACGAAGCCGCGGGTTAAAGCTAGTAACAAATATAAGTTTCATATTTGCATAACTCACTTGCGCGCTACTGTAGTGACGCGCACGCGCCGCTGACCGCTCGAGTGCTGGTACTGTGTGATGAGCTGCACGCAGCCGCGCCCGCCCTGCGGCACTGGTGCTGCATGCTGATTCACCACCTAAAACCCGACATACACTTTAAAACGAAACACTTGAGAAGATAGTAAGTAACATGAAAGAAACAACTGCCGTTTCATCACTTTGTATTCCCCGTTCTTTCAAAGCTCAACATATTTAACTATCTTTCCACACAATTATGCGACGTGGTCCTAAAGTACAGCCCACAAGACAAACCGTAAAGTCTTACCTCAAAGAAGATAGCCATAGTAGTGCTAGGCGTGAAGGTGCACAGTTTCCACTGGCTAGTGTTGCCCATGCCCACCTCCTGGTCCGACACGCACGGTCCTTTCACGTTGAGTGACACGCAGGAACCAATTGCGCCGCTTACTGAAAAAGAAATATAAAATCAGAATCTTTACAAAAATATTACCATTCCTGGGAGTAAATGAATTTGTTATGATACTATATTATATTATTATTTGTTGTTTTGGGATAGTGAAAATGCCGCGTCGACCAGTTGTGATCTATTGTGGCTTATGATACTATTCTTTGGTGCATTTTGCCTGGGTATGTAAGGCCTGGGCACAGTGATGGATTAAGAAATGTTGATGCCCTAAACAGAAGAGACCAGGGATCCCTCAGTAAAGTAGGTTAGGGAATCCCCTAACCCCGATCATGCATGGAGTCATCCATCATTTATAATTCCTAAGATTCTGGTGCCCCTTCTAAGTTGGTACTCTAAGCAACTGCTTGCTTTGCTATTTTTAGCATGGAGTGGACCTCCTACAACTTTTAATAAATGAGTCAGAATAATAAAGAGAATCAAATCAACTTACTTTTTAATTCTCGGCTGCATTTGACTTCCAAAGTGCCATTGAACGCCATCTTGAAGTCATTCTTCTGATCTTTCGCGAAGACGCGTTGGAAGGTCTGCTTGAAGAGTGAGGAGTTGAATGAGTCACCCATCACCATGTGCCCTCTGGAAATATTTTTCTTTAAATAGTTAATCAAATGTTACTAAACAAGTTTAAATGAATAATATTCGGGCACGAATAATTATGTACATTTGTCACTTTGTCTCTAGTACACAGCTATGTCGCCCAAACATACATTCCGTAGTTTAAAGTACGCAATTAAAAAGTACTGTAGTATGTTAACTGTAGTAGGTTTGTATACTATTTTTGTGCCCGACGGAGCCGGCAGGCGGCAATTTAGTTTTACGTAAAGTGGCGATTACCGGCCGGAGGGCTACGAGAACTTTACGAGCGAAGTAGAATCATTTAGATAACCTGTACAAAAATTATCAGACTTGATGACCTAGACACTCAAAAATTTAGGTAGACTTTACAAAAATGTCCTTACCCAGTTGAATTGGAACACTGTTTCATCTCCATCAGACCAGTCTGATCCAGCGCACACGAATAAATATCGATGGAGTGGCCATTAGTCGCTGACCGGAACGACAACGCTTCATAATGCTTGATAGCCTTCTTCATATACTTGGCGTTATCCTTGTGAATGTCGTGATGCGAGCGGATTGGCTGCTTCAACTCATCATTGACGACCTGACCGGGGCCTTGAGAGCATGGACCGCCAAGGAACATCATGATTCTAGCACCAGTGTTTGGGTATGTGACTTCTAGAAGTCCGACAGCTAGTGATAAAGCAACTCCACTGCTTCTCAAAGGCCGTTTACCAACGCCTAGAGGCCACGGATCGCGTCCTAGCTCTCCGAGTAAGTCAGTCAGGGCCATGTCACATTGTTTGACAGGTTGGAGGAAACGGTGGGCTGGCGGCGTCGGCGCCTGCGTGCCGGGGCGCTGCTGGGTGTTGGGCGCGTTAACGCGGCCGATTGCCAGCTGCTCTTGGATTTGCTTGCCAGTTAGGTCTTTAGTTCCTTTGAAAACATAGCATTTGGAGATGCCTTCAGTACCTGGAAAATTAGATTATTAGATTAGTAAACCTTTTTAATTCAATAAATAATACAGTGTAATTGAAACAACAAACATCAAAGTTTGGTATGATTTACTGTCAATTATTTAACAATGTTTTCATTATTAAAAAAAAATACATTTTTGTGTTAAAAAATTGTCTTACTCATTTGTTTTTAGAACTCTTGGTAATAAAGGCATAAAATAGGTATTTATAAGTGGAATTATTGTTAGTTACCTAACTCATGGATCTGTACCATACGGCCAAATGTAATAAGTCCAACTAAAGCATTCTGCGGCATCAAACTTAGGGACGTCTGCAGGGAGTCCTTCAAGGCTCCCAGCTCCTCCTCATCCATGCATGTGTCCACCACCAGCAGGTAGATAGGGGGCATGGTCTGGGCTCGTGTGATGGTGTACTCGATGGTGGAGAAGTTGGGGATGAGCTCCGCTGGTTGGTGTTGTTCGGAAATGGCTGCATATTGTGGTGGGAACTGAAAAATTTAACAATTATGTTAAACAAAATTACCAAGCAGATAGTTGATTTTTTACTTAATCTTTTGTTCATTATTGTAATAAAATGTTATGTAGCCTAAATTCATGTTAAAATTGTTAAGTTTTATCAATTATAGTTATTAATTTATTTTGAGAAGCAAATGTAAGCCAGTGGCTGGAAAATGTTTCAACTTCAATGTCAGTGCAACCTTATAGCTTATAATAACTATGGGTTGACTTATGCAATGGCTAATATTTATAGAAATATTGACATGTTAGATGCTGCATATATGCCAAAGTTTCATATTATAAAGCTATACATTTCAATAATGGATTTGCTCCTTATTCTAATAAGCATTTTTGTTAAATGCAAAATTTTACCTAGTATTCCTGGTGAATTATTTGTTATCATTATGAATAATTTGATGTTTAGCCAGGGAATCATGAAACTAAATGATATGCAACAGTACAAAAATATAGAAGTACACAACACAAATACTTAGTTTTTTTTTTAATTGCAACACCACCATTTTCATCATAAATAAAATTACCTCATGTTGATTACAAAAACCCTTGATAATAAAACCAGTTTCACAACATGAAGGTTTAATATTGCAGGTGGGTTTCAAAGCTCTTCATACTGACATTAATAATTAACAAAAAGGATAAAATTGTTTATAGAAACTTCACTTTGCAAGGCAAATGTTAGACATACAATAAATACTTACTAAAATTGTTCATGTAATCTCTCAATACAGCAGACCAAACAAACAATATATGTACATCACAATATTAAATAAATTATCACAGTATTTATTGTGTCTAAACCTTTGCCTGTAGTATAATTGTTGCTTAATCAAAATTTTGCAATTACACAATCATACTCTCATCCTACCCTACCCTAAGGAGTCATAAACAGACTACTGGTATCATTACCAGACACAATACACTGAATAGACATCTTCAGATCTTAGGTATAAGTATGGACCCATCCTGGCCGCACTGCGGTAAGGTAGAAACCAGTAAGCATGTGCTACCAGAATGTGCTACTTATGTATGTGGCAACATATGTATAACACATTTGGTAAAGATACACTGGAGGAAACCAAACCAAAGGATGTCGAACTTAAAGATATCCTTCTGTCCCACAGGAAAACAAGAAGATTCGAACTGGAATGTGGGATGGGGAGACAGCAGGGGTAACCTGCAGCTAAAACAGGGAAATGTTCTGAACAAATGCTCGACTTCCCTCCTGCTTCCAGCCGGGCATGCCTACTCTATATCTACATCTACATCTACCCTAGCCTACCATAGCCTACTGCATACCACTCTAGGATAGTTATGTTTGTACCCTATCTGCGTCAAACCAGCAGGTTGGGTGTGCTAATCTAATGAAAACAAACATTTTTGAAGATAAAATACAAACTTTTCTGTATTAGTATTCAACTAAGTGTTATACTAATGGTTCCTTGTACCACCAGTTAGCAAACTAACCCGGAGTTACATGTTTATTACACAACATAACATAATGGTCAACGATATTACACCACATTTGGGTGTGAAAATTCTATGTGATTTGTCCTACAACATTATCTACAATTCATGCTTAAACCAATCATGCTACTAACTTAACTATCTATAATAATATACAGATTATACAATGTCATCTTCATAGGCAAAGAACACAGTAACCTGGTGTGTTAGCCAACTAACCGTGAATTAAGCTGGTGCTACAAGTGGTAAATACAATTTATCCAAACCTTTTCACTTTCCCATTTCAATCACTTTGGAAATAAATCAAATAAGAACATTAATTGGAAAGCAAAGAAAGTAATTATGACTATACTTACAGGGTTTCTTTGGAAACAGAAGTTGCAAACCCACAATTTGGCTCTGTAATCAACCTGGCACATAGGATTCAGTACGGCACGGCAGGTGTTCCGGGTGCACAGGACCGGCTCGTACTGAATAGGAGGTAAATCTGGCCGTTCTTTCAGCGGCTGGTACAAGCAGGCCAGCGGTACCACAAGCCGCGTAGCCTCGATCCTACTTGATGGCCACACGTTCCACGTGAACCGTATGCCATCCCGATCCTCATTTTGTTGAATAAACTCCTCGTACGTCGCCATGTCTTAGATCTACAAACGAAATATTATAGAAAACACCATAATAACACGTATCCACTTAGCTCACACCTTTTCGTGAATCTATCACTTGTTACGTACCAGGAAGACATGCAGTGACCTAAGACCACGCGAGTTAGCGAAATCCCACTATATAGTTAGACACCCATTCAGAAAATCGAATTAAATCAGATTTTATAAGGAATTTCTAACAGAAGGGCCAGTCGGGCTGATTTGGCAATTGTCAAAACCAAAGACAAAACAGCTGTCATTTCAGCCACGTCATTTCTGAAAACGCAACATATTAGAGAAAGAAAAGTTAAATTTTTATTTATGTAAAATAATTCATATTTGAATATTTAGCAAAGAAAATCTAAGATATTTTAGGAAATCTCAACGAAAATTCCATATTTCTAAAATATTTACATGCCTTTGCTTCATAAAAATGAATAAAAAAGAAAGCAGTGTGTTTTGTTTATGGTTTATTCATAGACTAGAGACCGAGCATAGACAAACGAGCGTGCCTTGTTTTTTTCTATTCAAGAATACGTTCCGTTTCATGTTTTAATTGAGAACAACAAATGTACAAAGGTAAATTATGTTTTAAATAAATAACTAATAAATAAAAACGTATATTATTATAATGATACGATTTTTATTAGAAATGTAAGTAATCCGCACTATTACTAAAATATTATTTTAATTTTTTTTTATAATACCATGCAGTCGCGTGGACGAAAGGACGAAACGTTATTGAATGAAGTGTTTTTTTTATTTTTAGGGCATAGTAAATTATATTTCAATTAGGGACATGATTTGTAAAATATTTCGTATTTTAAATTTACTACACCATCGTTTTGATGTAATTAGTGAATAAAATTTTAGGAACATGTCATTGCTTTGTTTTAAGAGCAGGAAGTTTACGCTAAAAAGTGCGACTGCGCACTGGCCAAATTAGTAGTGTGAAAGAAAATGGCGATCAGCGAAAGGCGTCCGGAGTTAACGTGATGAAAAACATTGTAAAAGCTCAATTACATAGTGTTATAGTTAATAATTGTGTCAGATGTAGATTATTTAAGTGTTAATGAATAGTGATTGTGTATAAAAAATGGCTGCGAATATGTACAGAGTCGGCGGTAAGTAGTAATAATTGGTTATTTTTGTTGTAGCTTCGCCGGTTCACCGCCAGCCGACTAGCGGTGCTTTGCTTTGATTGTCGTACCTTCATTAATCGCTCACATTAATTAGTTAATGTTACAGCCCTTCTATATACTCAAGTTATCAACAAAATAAGATGGTTTACGCGAATTAGATCAAAGTTATACGGTGTTTGCGGGAAAGTTATATTTATACTAAATTTCGTCAAATAGGACATTAGCATTTGCATCTAGGTATCATTGTATCGGCTTGCGTACTGAGTGCGGGTGGTTAGGCATGGAGGAGCATCACTTACCTAATCGCGAATATGGTTTTTCGGAGTTATTTTATGAAGTTTGTATGGTTTTGACACAAGATTTTAGGTTATATTGGATGTTGTCAAAACAATTTCATGTGTGTTTGCGGTGTCTGAGCCCTAAGTTAGGGCTATTGGATGATATGGGGGACTTTGTTGTCGCTCGAAGGTGCCGTTGACCGTTAGAGGTGTGTTAAGTGTTTTGTTTGGGGTTGATTGTGGGTTAAGGTGACCAGTGCAGGGTGGGCCGGTGACTCGGCTGGCGCCGCGGGCCGGGTCTCATGTCCGTGCTCGCGCGCGGAATATTAATAAGCTCTTTCCTTTACACTTTCCATCATATCTCTTGCAGCATATTTCATATGTCATTGTGTTTGGTTAGGTGCTTATTACACTTTTAATCAACTCTGAAATATTAAGAGCTAATTTAAATAGGAACAATATGGTAGCAACTTTAGCATATAATATCTTTTATAAACTTAATACAATCAATGAACATTTTACCCAAATTGTATTTGTTATTTTTGTAATCTAGTACAATATGTGCATCACACTGAGTGTATTGACATTTATTATCATTGGTATCTGACCTGAACTCTATAACTACACTTATTCAAATAGTAGCTTCAAAGTATGTTTAATATAAGTAATGCCATTATGTCTCTTCATACAATCAAATATTTAATGTCTTATAATATTTCTTTAAAAGTGAAAATATATATATATTTATAGTGTAGCAATTCGTTTTTAAAACTGTGGGAATTGACAACAAAAGAATATCCTATTGGCTTATGCTCTATTTTGATTAGTTATACTTTTAAAATCTATGTTATTTATACTTAAAATTGGTACTACAATGTCTTAAAACTTTGGTGTTTTTAGAGCTAAGTACAATCTTATAAATATATGTACAAAAAAAGAACATTTTAAGAATCAATAAATTTGCATACTAAAACCAAACATGTTTGACTAGACCTAATCTATTAGAAGAATAAGTGTAGTTATCTTCTATTGTAGCCTTCAACCAAGTGAAAGTCAGAGTTTACTGACCTGTCATTATTGCCATTTGTATGTAACCTCCTTATTTAATTATTCAGTTTGTTTAGCATTGAGTCTTCATTTACAATCAAATGATAAGATTGAATAATCTAAATATGTAACACAATCATGCATAACACAGTGGATATTTAAATTTTTACTTTTTACAAAAAATAACTCCGAAACTCACTCTGTTTAATACAAATCTCAGTAAATAGACTAAAAACTTATTAAATAAAGCCACCAGTCTAATTAATTACTATTAATAATACAATTATTTTATACTGATAAGCTCTTGTTACTAGTTAGGCATTATTACATATCATTCACTGTAATCTTTCTTAATATTTTTGTTTTATGAACCTTTAGATAAAATATTTGAACTTGCGAATGGCCATAGTTACCTATTACAGGAGTTCTCAAAGTGTGCATTTGGTGTCACGAACATATGTACTCACTTCACAGGGTTTAGATTCAACTGCACAAGAGGTATCTTTGTAAACAATGAATTCACAAAATCATTTAAAAGAAAGTACAAAAAGGTTTACATTACATTGGGATGCAAGCTTTATGATGTTGTGGTGTGGTTAAGTAAGTTCAGCTTATGGAGTGACCTTCAATTTTTGTTTTGAACTTATTAAAACTCTTATTGGCAGTGTTCTACTTTACCAATAAAACATTGTATTGTAGATTGTTACTTGTTAATTTTCGAATATCCAGTAATTATGTGACTTGGAAATTACTACCTTCTAAACACTAACTTATGTAACACCTTTCTACCAGATTCTCTGTATACAGTAGAACCTCGATTATCCGAACGCACTCGATACTTCTCAAAGGTGACACGGTTTTTTGTCGAATTTGAAGATAAATATTATGAATAAAGTATTCCGTTTTTTTTAAGTTATTTTTATTTCAGTGCTAATACGTGCGACAAATTTTAATATTCCTTACATACAGTACAGTTTTCAAGTTAGGTGTTGTTTTTCTTAGATATCGTCCTTAAAAACCCACATTTAGTTTATCCGAACTAGCCCCTGTCCCAATGAGTTCGAATAATCGAGGCTCTACTGTATTCAGTCAAAATATGTCACTTTTCCGAGATACTTTACCCCACGGCCTCCTATCCTCAACTCTGTCCCCTTCATATGTATATCTAGTGCCTCTATAGCATCCAGAATCCTGATGATACTGTTTATCCAGCTTTGCAGTCTAATTAGAACATTGGTGCAGATAAAAAATAGGCTGTAAGTATTTCATCTTCCAGGCCATAAAAGAGGACAGATCCTATTAGGCTGGCTGTCTCATCACGTATTCCTCCCCAAAGTCCCCAAACTAGTCAATAATTATAATGATGATATAATGATAATTATTTCGAAGATAACTTCCGGTATTCACAAATCCCTACTAATATTATAAACCCGAAAGTTTGTATGGATGTTTGTTACTCTTTCACCTAAAAACTACTGAATGGATTTTAATGAAACTGTACAATAATATAGCTATACATCAGAATAACACATAGGCTACAATTTATAAAGATATTGTGTGATGCAGACGAAGTCGCGGGCACCAGCTAGTAATAAATAATCAAGATTCTTTGAATTAAGATAAGGTCAGTAGATACCTATTTATAAAATAAACCATATTATAAAAACTCTTAAAGAAATGGGCAAAATCTATTGGAAACCGTTATAGCCTAAAGTGGAGCACGTAGGTACCCTATCAACCTAGGAGTGCGCTATGCCATTACGTTGACGTCGTGCATTGGTGAAAGCCACGTACTGAGCGTTTCCGAACAATGAACTGGTCCTGTCTTGAGAACTCGACCGACCAGTCAGTCGGCGCAAATTATTATTTTACTAACTATTTTCTAAACCACGCAGGAACTGCCGTCTTGCGCGTATGTGTCTAAAACGTTTTTTTTTATTTAATTCGCCAACAAACTGTTTTGCAGTTTGGCGATAAAGTTTGTATATATTACATTATGTTAACCTTTTTGAGTATTAAAAAAAAATTATATTATTATATATATATATATATATATGATTTGTGGTGACTGGTAATGGTAACAGTCAACACTGAAAATCGGTAAGATAACACAAGTATACAGGGTGTAACACCAGCTACTAAAAACCTCAGACACCCCATATGTATAAATCATACTGAGCTACTTTTACTATGGGACCAACCCCTAAATCACAAAAAAATTGTAAGGTCCGACCGAGATCTCGGTCTCGGCAGGCTCGGCCAAAATTCGAGCCGAGATCTCGGCCTCGGCTCTCGGCCTTGGCCGAACCTTCCATCTTGACACTTTTTGCGATTTTGGTGGGTATTTTAAGCAATTATAGTGTACCGTGTTATCGTACGTAATGCAAATATTGCAAATTATAACTTTTTTTTCTCAAGCTTTGACTGTAAATGTTGTGTTTTAGTGATGGCTATATTAAACAACAGTTTAATTCTTGACTATTACATGTTTTTTGTGGAAAATGCGCGTTTTTCGTATTTATTATAAAATCTCGGTCTTGGTCTCGGTCTCGGCCGAGAACTCAATTTAATCTCGGTCTCGGCCGAGACAAAAAAAGAAGTCTCGGTCGGACCTTAAAAATTAGGCTTTTTCATACATTTTGGTTGGTTGTCTTGCCATCTTGTATGAAAGTTTAATTTTTTTCGCTATATATGTAAAACCTACTCTGATATATAAAAAACTGTTTCTTTGAGAGTAACTAAGAAACAAGTTCATTATAGAAGTCGTCAATTTTTTTTAGGTACGTTTTGTTTAGATGAAAAGTTAAAATTATACAAGTTTTTCTACATGGGATTATCTATGCGGTAACCTATGTTGTCCAATAGGTAGTATATCGGTCAATGGATACATACATTTATGAGGCATTGAAGATTCAGTAAGCATATCAACAATAGTAAGTTATTTCTAATGGTGGTGGCAATACACAGGAGATATGTCGGCGCGCAGGAATGGGTAAAGGTGCAATGGCTCGATTGGAGAAGCTGTGGAAAAACCGAGGTATTCGTCGTACAACCAAGGTACGTCTGGTACGATCATTGGTCTTCTCCATCTTTATGTATGGCGCTGAAACTTGGAGCTTAAAAACCTTATATAGGAAGAAGATCGATGCTTTTGAGATGTGGTGTTGGAGAAGGATGCTCAGGATTCCATGGACTGCATTTAGAACAAACGAGTCCATACTACGAGAACTGAATATCACCAAGCGGCTCTCAAATATCTGCCAGGAGAGAATACTCAGGTTCGCCGGGCATATAATGCGTTCTAACCAACACACTCTCGAAAGAAACAATTATTCTCGGCAAAGTTGAAGGCCAACGCTCCAGGGGTGGAATACCGATTAGGTGGGCTGACACCATGAAGAAAGCGAGTGTTTCAATGCAGAGGGCAGTCCACGTGGCCCTAGACCGCACCAAGTGGAGGGACATCACTGTTGGTCACGATCCTCAGCCACGAGGGAGCGACTGAGAAGAAGCATATTAAAGTTGTCGAGGAACGGCATATCGCAACTATAACATCGGTTTACAACCCTGCCCATAATTTGCAAAATAGGTCGTAAATGTAGATCTTACGTTTAGTAATAAAGTTCATCAGAGAGTACCAGAAACTGTAACCAAACCAACAAAAAATTAAATGGAATGTACTACTGCTTACAGAGTAGAGGACACAGTTGACGAAAGAAATCATATCAAATGTTTGTGTATAACGAGTAAAAACGTTAGCTTCATTTTGCTTTTTTGCTTTTATTTTGTTTACTTTATTTTATTAGTTTGTGTTCTTTCTGTTTCACTGTTTTCTTTTGATATGGTTTCTTGTAGAACCACATATTGTAAACATTTTTACAACTTTTGTAATTTGTTTTGAACAAATAAGTCCCGCCGAGTTTCTTGCCGGTATTAATCTTCTCGGGCTGTGGTGTGGTGTAGGGTTAGAACCAGTAGTACCTTTTTTTGACGTTCATAAGTGCATTACAATGCACTTATGATACTTCCGATTATTCTAGAATATTCTATATGTACAGTCGACCAATTGGAACCCTAGGCCACTGTAGGACTATGTCATAGTGACGCTATATTTAGACGCAATTAAATTAAAAATCTGTAAATATGTGAATTACGTGTAGTTAAGTTTATTATGTAAGTAGTGTTAAGAAATGTTATTGTACGCCCGAAGGCAAAACATAGTGATACAATAGATTTATTTAAGACACCACTGTAAACAGTCTCACCTATGTTTAACAAATAAACACTTTGACTTTGACTTTGACTTTGACTTTATAAACCAGATTGTAACAAATCTTTTACTATCATGGTGCTAGATTAACCTAGGGTTCCAATTGGTTGACTGTACACCCACGTGGAAAACGCATATCCAGTGAATCAAAGTAAAAATAGGTACTTAAAGCGCCTCAGGAACGTAATCGCCGTATCCGTATCCGTTTTAAAACAACGCATTCTCAACTCAACTGGTCCCCTCCGATGTAACATTGCGCTACTTGCGTTTCCCTGAGTTCTAGTCCTCTCGTAAACAGTAAAAAGCAACAAACATAAGACAATTCGGAATGGCGGCGTTTCGAATATAGGATGGGCCCCGGTTGAATTGACAGCTGTACCAAATTTAAACTCATAACCTACTGTTTTCAGGAGGTAATATGTTAAAATAACAGATCCCTCAATTCCTGCTGATTGGTAATGCTGGTCATTGTCTATAGTTTCTGAACGCATTTTTGATCACTAATGGTATGTGCATAAGATAAAGGTAATTTATTTTACTGACCATTAAGATACCTTGGTGTCTTACACTACACTATAGATATCGAAGAATATTGCTTCTTCGATAGCATAAACTGCACTGCAGGGTTTTCCGTTAATACACGTATTTGGGGTAAAAGATTCGCACATTGGTACAATCAGATTTAATCGGAGCAAACAAAGAGAATAAGTGTTCAGTTATGTAACGTGTTCCATACCCTAAATAGGCAGCGAACGCAGCATGCAAACGAATTAGGATCTTTATGCCGAGAAAAATGTAGAGCGCCTAAGAAACGTAGTTTCGTTCCGAAGCGGTTACTCCGTGGGACTTCAACTTCCCATCTAGTTCCCTCCGATAACTTATAGATAGGTACTATCGTGTTCAAAATTGCATGATACATATGAAACTGATATATAGATGATATGGCGAAACTATAAATGTTATGCTTACCACCCTAAGGCCTAAAAGGACATTAAAAACTTAACCTTGAGATATCGGAAACACTGTAGATCGGTAGGGAATTTGAAAATTATTCACCGTCTTTTCAAATATCTTTGACATTTCGGTGCTGGTGTCTTGCTCAGATCCTTGTGATTACATTGTTCGGTCCGATGTATTAGCGTGACCTACTTTAAGCTAGTTCAGTAATCAACGCTAGCATGCCTAGATGCTTTCAAGTAGTAATATGTGATAATCTTCGTCGTACCTTGAGCAGCTAAACCATCCCAGTCATTAGCATCGTAGCTCTACGGCCGTATGGTGTGCTCATGTGCTGTGTGCTTTAGAAATTAACCTCGCCATGAGGTCATCAATCGCGCTGAAAATCGATTAGCTAGCTCTTATCGTCTTGTATAAAAACATGTTTTTTTTCGAAAGGACTAAGGTTTTACCCAAGTTTGAACTTAAGCGACACAAAAATGTTCATTTTTGTATGCACTACCAATAGTACCAATATCAACTGATAGATTAGAATTCAGTGCATTTCCAAACGATACTGCATTTAATAACAGCTTGGCACCGACTTCAAAGGTAGCAGTTGCTAGCGCATACAAAAAGGAACATTTTATTTTGCCCTGGTACACAGGATTGCATCCCTGCATATTCATTAATCGTATGGAAATATGGGTAATGTTTCGTTGTCTATGTAAAATAGGTATTTGTCATACCTACCTTATTGACCCCATTTTTTAAGGTTCCGTAGCCAAAATGACAGAAACTGAACCCTTAGCTTGACTTTCGTGGCTAGCGGCGTGGTGGCCGATGTGTCAGTCGCCGGGGGTCGCGTCAGTCATAATCATTATGAAACTATATGGCGCGACTTTCGTGGCTAGCGGCGTAGCGTCAGTGTGCTTACAATGAGTTGTACGTAACCGTATTCGATAGCGACGAATATAGCTCATGGTAACCACACATTATCGACAGTGGCGAACCGCGCGCGGCTGTGTTCGGTTGGTCGAACTACTGACGCGTGAGTCGCGTGACGCGCGATAAAACTGTCGAATATTGTACCATTTTCTAAGCAGAAAGAAGAAATTCTTACCAATTTGGCTGCGCAGTGCCCTTTTTTATATAATGTCGTATAAAAAAGGCACTGCGCAGTTTACCGGACTATAGAAATCCATCATCGTTTCAATGGAACTCCTTTGCTTATTAATAATTATAGCAATAGCAAATTGTCATCCTCTTCTTCTAGCATTGCTAGTAAAATATATTTTTAAGAAGCCATCAGAGATCAGGAGATCGCACACAACTGACACTACTGCACTAAAGGCTGCATCAGACCCGCGCGTGATGATCGCAGAGAGCGCGAGCGCGATGAAAACGGGCTGCACGCGCCGCCCTGCTCACGCCACGCGCCAGTCTGACGAAGCCTTAACTTCAACCGTGTGCGACTGTTGCATCGGCCGCTATCCACGAAAGCTAAGCTTTATAGTTTCTCACTTATTTAAACTTTCACGATTTTCACACATTATATAACCAACCAACCAACCAAGTGCGGGTAGTTCGTAAAACCCGCGCAGCTAGAAGATGTTGATGTCAACCTCAGCCAGTCTTTCTCCGGGACCACGGGGGCAACGTCGCCCTTGAAACGTCGGAGGTTTGTTTTCAAAATCTATACACGATTAAGCCCCGTTTATAGTTTCTTCCTGGCCGTCCATCCGTCTGTCCGTCTGTATGTCACAACGGTTTTACTTATAGTAACTGTAAACCATATGGTAACGACATTACAGCTAGAGTTATAGGTATTTTGCCGCTACTTGGCTTTGCATATGAATTGCGAAAAAAATTACTTTGAGTTTAGGGGGCACCTACTTGTGGCACAAGGTACGGAACCCTCCAAACGCACTTGGCCAGTTATTAGGGTTCCGTAGCCTAAATTGCAAAAACGGAACCCTTATAGTGTCACCCAATCCGTCTGTCCGTCCGTCCGTATATCACAGCGGTTTTACTCGGTAACTATAAAGCGTGTGGTAATTATAGTATAGCTAAAGGTCTATTTTGTTTTGTTTGCCGCTACTTAGTTTTGCATATAAGGTGCGAAAAAAACATGTTTATAGGTTAGGCCCCTAGGCCCCATATATGTAAAGCTTGAACACGTCAAAACGTGGGCACGTACATTAACAAATAAAAAATAATCTAAGCTATAGCTCAAAAATATTTTTATTGTGTTTATATACAAAGTGATTGTACATTTTAAAAATATATACAACTTGTTAATTATGTTTTGAATATGCCATCATGCGTACTTTGCGTCGAATACGGCTCATAAGAGTTTGCACAGCAGTGTTGGTGTACTTCTTGCTAGCCCAAGTCCATATTTTTATTGTGACTGTCCTGATTTGGTAGTACAAGTTGTGAGGCTTGCTATCCCATTCGTGCCAAAAAACCTCTTGAGACCGCGAAATCACAACCTTTTGGCAGTCCCAACTACTCGCACCGTCGCGCATAGTAACTCTCCAGCCGTGCGGGCCCTAAGGCTTCTGAACTCCCTTCTGTCATGGGCACCAGAGACTGATATTTTTACAGACCATTGGGCAAATGTTTGTCGAACATGTCTGGCGTACTGTGAGACGTTGGACTGATTTACTCGTATTATACAATTCTGTGTGCTAGTTACTATAATTAAGTGATGCTACCTTTGTACATACTTGAATGTTGAATTATACAGTGCCTTGGTTTCTCTGTCATGCTGTATATTTTTTTGTAAATAAATAATAATAAATAATAATAATTTTTTGCAACTCCGCAGGTGATTTTACTTGTCCGCCTTTTTTTTCAATAATCCTTTCAAAATGGACCAGTATTCTTCGATGGGCCTGAGTTCAGGACAATTAGGAGGATTCCACTGCTTAGGTACCACAGCAACCGCATTCTGCTCGTACCATTCCGTCACTGCTTTTGAGTAGTGGCAGCTCGCAAGATCAGGCCAAAACAATGGTTGTGAGCTATGACTTCTAATGAAGGGTAAAAGACGCTTCTGTAAACATTCCTTTTTATATATTTCACCGTTGACTGTTCCTGTTGTGATAAACGAACGACTTCGTTTACCACAACTGCAAATGGCTTGCCATAACAAGAACTTTTTTGGAAACTTGGATCTCATTTTCTTCTTGCAATCCTCTGGGGCGTTTATTCGATTCATACAAGTATAAAATTCTAGGCCAGGTATCTGTTGGAAGTCTGCTTTGATGTATGTTTCGTCATCTAATACTACGCATTCAAATTTTGTTAATAAATCATCGTACAATTTTCGGGCCATTTGTTTTGCGGTTAAATTCTGCTTAGCATCTCGATTAGGTGCAGCTTGAGCCTTGTAGGATCTTAGACCGGCCCTTGCTTTAGCTTTCTGTACGTATGACTGCGACATTTGTACCTTTTTTGCGACATCACGTGACGATAACTTAGGATTCGCTGTAAAAAGCTGCACAACACGGGCTTCTTTTTTTTATCCTTTGCTCCTCGCTTTCCTCCACTACCCTGCTTCCGTTCTAACGTTAAACGTTCCCGAAACTTTTTCAACACCGAACATACAGTGGATTGTTGAATTTTTAGTGATTTTGCTAGAGATCTATAGCTTAAGTTTGGATTTTCTGTATGTTTGAGCAAAATTGTTTGACGCTGCTGATATTCAGAACTCGCCATCGTGAAAACGAATAAAAGAATGGGACGCTGTCATTATATTTTTCATACATTATATCACGGAGTTTCTATATCTAGTACCAAAAGTTTGTATACCATGTGAATAAAAAAAATATCAGCATTTATGTGTGCCCATGTTTTGGCGTGTTCAGGCTTTAACATAATGTCTAAAAAATGTTTTGCCCACATATCTACTTGTAGCACATCTTCTGAGGTCTTTAGAAATAACTTAAATGTTTCTTGAAAAAAAATTGATTCATCGAATATTTTCAGCAATAATCGCTCCTCTCTAACTTTTGAACGGTAGTTCCAAAAAGTGTGAAACAATTCAGGAAGATATAAGACGAACTTACTAAGATAATTATTTCGAACAAATTTAACGGCAGGAGGTCCCGGGTTCGAATCCTGGTCAGGGCATTTATTTGTGTGTTTATCACGAATATTTGTTCCTGAGTTATGGATGTTTTCTATGTATTTAAGAATTTATATGTATCTATCTATTATATATATCGTCGTCTAGTACCCACATCACAAGCCTTATTGACCTTACCGTGGGACTAGGTCGATTTGTGTAAAATTGTCCCACAATATTTATTTATTTAAATTTGGTCGTATCGTATTAATTTTTTTGTCAAAAAACGATTTAAGTATTACAAAAGAACGTAAGTGCCTTGATATTTTAAAGGCACTTACGCCTTTTTGCTTGTACAATTTTTTCATCGTATTACAGTACGGAACCCTCAACAATGCGTGGTCCGACACGCACTTGGCCGGTTTTTTTGTTATTAACCTTTTCGACGCCATGTCAAATACAAACGCTTTCACTCAGACGTCACTGAAGTGTCAAAACTGAACTTGAACTTTCTTTTTTTAAATTTATAATTTCTGAATAAAACCTGCACTATTTGAAATATTAGTTTTATTCGAATAATGAGTGTTGTCGAATTTGAATAATATTTATGGCGAGTACTCGAATTGCAAGTATGGACAGTGTCACAATGAGGTTTAAAGTCACTTGATCGATTCACTCGTAAATTTGTTAATCTATACTATCTATAGGCATTTGTACGTAAAGTCAGCTACAAATGGCTGTATTCATATCTTTGTAGTTGACTGTACTTATCTAACAATAAAAAGCCATGCACTTATACTTAGATTTCTTTTATTCTCATAATTTTTTAATTTTAGCAATCTTGTACCTATAGGTCGTATAAATATTTTACTACGGCGCACGTCCAGTAGTTATAATTATAATATTATCAAATAATCACATTTTCCATGCACATATCGATTGCTGAATAACGCAAAACAGTGGAGATCTAAACAGCAAAATCTCATCGAGAGCGAATTCAATCACTTCGGTACTCTCACGATGACGTGTCCAGGCTAATTTTAATATACACTTAGTTATTGACACGTTCCAAAAATACACCAAAGTCTTGGCAAAACTGAACGGACGTTAACACCGCTATCAGCCGCATAATGCCCAACTTATACACCTACATAGCTACGCGAGTATGCATAGGTAGTTGCGCTATAGACAGACATAACGAGTACCCGCTGGTATGTATAGAACCAGTACGGTCGCGGGTGTAGCTAGCTACTTACCTATCGGTATTAAAGTACGAGTGTCGTTCTTGCAGCGGGGTCGCGGTAGGATAACACAGCGATCTAGATTTGTAAGATGCTTCGCGGGAATGGCGGGCCTGGTCGATTGTTTATTGGCTGGTCTGGTAAGCAATAAACTGCAAGGATGTAACGTTGCATCGTGCTATAGTTATACCTACCTTTCTGTGGAATGCCTACACGAGAGTTAAATAGTTATTAACAACTTGTTAAAAAAAAGTATCACAAGCAAAATGTCAAATACAAACTTAGTAGTTATGAATTGCTAAATAACGTTTTCCAGCTGTTTGACGTAGAAAGAGCACCCGCCTATCTACCTATAACACGGCGAATCACACGTCTGATCGTAAGTTAATTTTAGGTGACCTCGAAATCGCACTAGAATGAAAACTCCTATTCGCGAAATATGATATCTCCTAACATTATCCGAACGTGCTCTGATACGGGTGTAGTATCGTTAATTGAAGGACACGCAATTAGTTAAATTATTATTTCTACGAAATACGTACTCGGTGCCAGGGATCGGAAAACGGTATTTTTGCCGTAACGGTATCGCTCCCTCCGCCATGAACGGAAAGGATTTCGTTTCTGTTCTCGGTTACCGGTAAAAGAACCGTTCAAATAAGATACCGGTTTTTGCCCATTTTGTTAGAAATTCGTTCCTGTGGAACGAAATTAATCGGTTAAATTGAAAATTTCGAAACGAGGCAGAACGTGTATTGCTGTCTCTTTTATACGACTACTCGTGAGTACGCAACCTGCTGTACTCGACTTAGAATATTTTATTCCGACCCTGCGGTTTTCTTGCAATTATTATCGTTCATTTATGTTTAGTTAAATTAAATTAAATTAAATTAAATATTAAATGAAATTTCATGCCGTTGTCTGTTTGTAATCTGTAATGAAATCTTGATAGTTAAATTTAGCTCATCTCCCGGTTGGCAATGCAATATTATGATGACATGGAGCTGATCTGATGATAAAGCCTGGTATCCAGGGTCTGATGATAGAGCCTGAAGGTGGCCATAGGAAGTCCGTAATAAAACGACTTAATCCCATCGAGTCTGGGCTCGTTTAATTTGTCTTGACGAGTATTTTGTCTCTTAATGGTAACAATCGAGGGTAAGGTAATGGTGCTGAAATGTGGATGTAACGAAGTTCTTGGGCGTTTTTATTTTTTGTTGTAAAAAAACCATTTTTGGAATTTTTTTTTTTTAACTGTTTTCTATTCAGAATCGCGAGCTCTTTCAATTCTAGTAGGAGAAAAAAAGTGTCCCAAAATTTGTTTACCATTTCGCCACCATAATTTCATTGATTTAGTATGGCGGTAGCGTCAATGGAAAGTTTGAAATTTTTATGGACAATTTAGGACACTTTTTTTCTCCTACTAGGATTGAAAGAGCTCGTGATTCTGAATAGAAAACAATAAAAAAAATCCAAAAATGGTTTTTGTACAACAAAAAATAAAAACGCCCAAGAACTTCGTTATAAAACGAGACATAATTGGAGAACAATTTTTCTACGTCATCGTATGTAACTCATTGCTAACTTGAATATTCAAAAATATACAGGGTGTTTTTTCGTGACCGCTCATGCCAAAACATAGCTTAGTGGTAGATGGTTTGGTTAATAAGTGCGATTAGGCTGTTAGGTCCCAGGTTCAAATCCCAAGAACTTACTTTTATTTCTCTTTTTTTTACACGTTGTAGATAACTGAATAGTAAGATATTTAAACCTTTTGAGGTTTAAATATTGAAAGAGTATACGAACTGATTTTAGGTTTAGTTAAACAATCATGAGTGTGCTTTGGGGGTATGAATGAAATGACTAAGTCCATGGGTTTTTTTTATTCTTCGTTTCTCGAGAACCTTTCCGCCCCAACGGCCATCGGTTCTGTGCCCCGCCCACTGCCACTTAAGTTTAGCGATTCGGAGAGCTATATCGGTTACTTTGGTTCCGCTGCGGATGGTCTCATTTCTGATACGATCTCGCAGTGGGACTTCTAGCTTCGCCCTCTCCATTACTCTTTGGGTGACTTTGAGCCTTCTTATGAGGCCCATTGTAAGCGACCACGTTTCAGTACCGTATTTCATCACTGGCAGCACACACTGATCGAAGACTTACGTCTTCAGGCACTGCGGAATATTGGACGAAAAGATATGTCGTACCTTCCCGAACGTTGCCCATCCGAGTCGGATTCGACGATTAACCTCTTTCTCGAAATTGGGCCTACCTAACTGGACATTTTGTCTTAGGTATATATAATCGCCTACAACTTCGAGTGTAAAGTCTCCGATTGTAACTGGAGTTGGTGCTACATAGGCATTTGACATAATTTTCGTCTTATCAATATTCATCTTAAGACCAACACGCTCGTAGGTCAACAAGCATCGTACACAAATTCTCCATGGTCTACGGAGTTACTCGCCGTTTACATTGATGTTTAGCCTTCTCGAGTCCAGAGTCTTGATAACATCCTCAAGTGCAGCGGTAAAGTAAACAGCTTAGGAGAGATGACTTTTCCCTGCCTGACTCCCCGCTGCAGCGGAATAGGCTTCGAGTTCTGGTCTTGGAGTCGGACTGACATAGTGGCGCTCTCGTACAAACCCTTCAACACTTCGATATAGCTACTGCTATACGCTGTAGTAGACTACTGTCTACTTGGCACCGTTGGAGAGATTGTAGTACCGCCCAGGTTTCGATCGACTCAAAGGCTTTCTCGTAGTCCACAAACGCTAAACAGAGGGGCAGATTATATTCTTCGGTCTTCTGTATAACCTGACGAAGCATATGGATGTGGTCTACGGTACTAAAGCCTCTTCGGAAACCGGCTTGTTCGGGAGGCTGGAAGTCATCAAGTCTGCGTGCGAGACGATTCGTAATGACTCTTGAAAACAGCTTATAGACATGGCTCAGAAGTGAGATGGGTCGGCAGTTCTTCAGTAAGGCGTTGTCGCCTTTTTTGAAGAACAGTACTACCACACCTGCACTCCATGCCTTTGGCGTTCTCTCTTCCAGTAAGATGAAGTTGAACAACTTCTGAAGGGCCGTAAGGATCGGTTTACCACCCGCCTTCAGAAGTTCGGCTGTAATTCCGTCTTCACGAAGCGCCTTGTTATTTTTGAGCTGTTTAAGAGCTATTCTAATCTCGTACAGGCTGTGATGTCCGGGATGTCTTCGGTATAGTGTCGGGTCAGTCTAGCTCCAGGGTCTTCCGCCAGACCAACTTCGGGTCTGCTAGTAGATATGTATAGCTGTCCATAAAAGCTCTCTATCTTACTCAGGAGCTCAGGGTTGGATGTGACGATTCTACCATCTTCAGTTTTTAACTTAGCGAGCTGGCTTTGCCCAAAAGACAGAACAACTTACAAAAACTTTGGAGCCCTTATTTCACTCAATGACCTCTTTAATACACTTAGTATTTAATTGGCGCATATCTCGAGTGAGGGATTTAGAGATCTACTTGTTGAGCCGCCGGTATAGAGTCGCATCAACTGAAGATTGTAGAACCATTTTACTCCTTTTATCGATGAGTCTTTTGAGTAGAGTCTGAGAGCCTTTTGGTCTTGTTTGTCCATTGGGTCTTAAAAAACTTTGACCCAGCGCTATGGACAGCTTCCACAAACCCGTCGTTGAATTCGTCCACATCATCGCCTAGGCAATCGGAACGGTTTTGGGGTTCCAGCTGAAAGCTCTCGTGGTTTTGAGTTTGGAGTGCAGGATGGAGCGTAGACTTCATCAATCGAGAGCGTTCTAGCTTAGTAAATATATTCAATGTGCCTCTTACTAGGCGGTGATCTCAGTTTTGACCGTATTGATCACAGCAACATCATTGAATATATGTCTCTTCGTCGACATGATGAAGTCAATCTCGTTTTTAGTTGCACCGTCGGGACTCATCCAGGTCCATTTTCTGTGCTCGCGTTTCTTAAAGAAAGAGTTCATCGTGTAGAGTCCCTCCTTCTCCAAGAAACCAACCAGTAAATGCCCCCGGTGGTTCCAACGTCCAACCCCAAACTGCCCCACTCTCAGCTCGTCACCATCTCTTTTGCCTAGTTTCGCGTTGAAGTCCTCCATAACAACGGTACAGGTTCTGGAGCTATGCATAGCTTTTGAAATATCCTCATACATAGCCTCCACCTCGTCATCGGAGTGTGCCCAAGTCGGCGCGTACACCTGTATGACCTTCAACGAGTACCTCTCAGATACTCTGAGTATAAGGTACGCCACCCTAGTCGACACACTCTCGATTTTCACCACGTTGTTTACGAGGGACTTGTGGACGATGAACCCGACACCTCCCTGAGACTGTTGGTCGCCCTCCCGGAAATAAAGCAAATTGCCGGACTTAAGGATTACCGTATCCTCGCCTCTCTTCGGACTTCTGACAACCCGACGACGTCCCAACGCAACTTGCTCAATCCTTTCTCCAGTTCCGCTAACTTTTCGTCGGTCAGCAGTGGACGCGTGTTGTAAGTTGCCAGGGCCAGGAGTCATCGGTGGTGGTAGCCGGATCTTTGCCGGAGATTCTTAGCACCACTGAACACCCCGTGACTTCAATTTAAGTGTTTTTACTTTTTTGTGTAATATTTGTAGAAATCAAACTTTAGGCATATTGATAATTAGAGATCATCTATGCAATACCATCAAATTTCATACAGCATATGAGGACGAATTATGGTGACTTATGAATAAGAATAAAGTTTTACTTTTACTCCATAGTAAAATGAAAACAGTTTTCTTTAATTTCTGGCTTTTTTGGACATTACCGAAAGTGACCCCAAGGAAAATATTGATACTGGATAGAAATGGAATCGATTGATATTAAAAAAATACATGTAAAAAAAACTTTTTTCATTTTCAAACAAATTGTATGGGGAAAGTTTTTCTCGATTTATGGCTTTTCTAGCCGGAATTTTTTTTTTGGTCCGATACAAGCTTTTGATCCTGGACAGGAATGGAATTGATTGGCATCAAAAACAGTTTGTCAAAAATGACCGTTTTCTTGCACCCTGTTTTTTTTCCAAAATCTGTGAACGCCAATCTTTATTAATTTGAAATCAAAGGAAGGTCTCCTAAGACCTATTTAGCCTAGCAACACGGGATCTGCTAGCTGCCCTCACTGACCCAAAATTTATTTCCATCCTGTATATCACATCTATGTTTAACCCAACTTAAGAATTTTTTAGAAATCGGAATCGGTAAAGTGTAAGTCTAAGTGTAATTCGAAAATCTCGGGCTAAAATTTGACAAAAATTATATGCATGTATAAAAAAGTGAGACCCCTTAGATGATTTTTCCGAGTTTGTGTTATAAAACATGAAGCGTAGAATATTCCCTACATGATGGAAACTAAAATAGCACTACGCCCGCCGATCGACGAAACAGCGCCGCCGCACGCGCACACACATGTCAGGATCGGCTGGGTTTAACCGTTATTATTTCGTTCGTGCGAACGTTAAAATTACGTTATCTGTACTTAACGGTAAGCACGAACATTTCGATTTCATTTTGTTCGTTCCATCAATTTACCGGTTAATTGTCGAACGAAATAAAGAAATGGAATTAGAACGATATTAACCGTTAAGCAAATACCGGTTCCGATCCCTGCTCGGTGCAAAGCTCAAACTCAGTTGTCAATAATTAATCGAGAGAAAGGCGACTACAGTATTGTCATAAGATTAATAGTCCACAACTAACGTCGTTAAATAGGCTTTGTTTGGTATGAATGGTCTGAAGCATCGCATTGTGCGCGCGTTAACTATTTACTATAGCTATGTGGTGTAACGGTAATAAGCGCCATTTTTAGTTGTTGTGTGGTACGCAACTGGCATGAGTGCAGGCAAGGTACCCACTGATACAGACTGGCCATCCGTTCCGCTCCAACTACTTTCCACGCGACATCAGTTGCTCTTGACGTTCCAACTTGAAACTAAGCTACATTCGACATTTAGGAACTTTGAATCAATAGGAGTATTATACCAATGATGTAGGCATTATTTACTAACTACGTTAATTAACTTCTTTACTTGGATTTTTATTTAAGATATTAACGTGACTATTTTCCTCTTTGCATGAAAGAGATGCCATCAGCATGCTTTTATTAAGCAACTGCTTATCCTTATGGATTGAAAATTTGCATGACAACATCAAATACAATAGGAATAGCGGGTAAATACTCTAAGCACTACTCGCTTCCAAAATATGCCTAGAACGACCAAAACAATATGGGTAGGATGTACATAGGTACGACACAATTATTCACGTAATGGAATTGGATTTTATCCATCAATCAAAATTATTAAACCGTCATACGTCCATTACATACACTAGACATTAGTACTGCTCTACTTAACCTAATAATTATTAAAATAACTATCAAACAACACCGAGCCATCCTGCGATCAAAACTACTTGTTAAGTTGTCCGAAAAATACGCAGAGCTCTGCGTAACATTCAGACCTCTTAGGTTACATTGAGTATTTCTCGTGTACAATACCTACCTATTTATTCCGAGTCTTATCTTTGTCAGTAAGAAATAAACCTCAAATTCCTTCCTGAACCAGTTTTCTTAAAACATGCAACGCCCAATACTACAATATTAGTAGAATTGTACCGTAACACCTGGATTTAACAATGTTCTCTTTGTTTGTATACAGACTGCGTCTATTTCGAGACGTCGTCGACGTCTCCGTACCAAATCCGGCGGATAGAAGAACTGAACAAGACGGCATCAGGCAACGTGGAAGCAAAAGTCATGTGTTTCTACCGGCGGCGGGACCTGCCGAACCCGCTCATACAATTAGCTGATAAGCATCAAAGTGAGTATCCATGCTCTTTTATAACATAAACGTGTCGCGTCGCGGTGTTATTGACATCTGTCGGCCCAAACGAGGTACCGAATATATCGATACGATTCTTTGTTGGTAATGTATTCAAATCATACGAATTTACGTTACGTCTGTTTTTCTTAGTCTCTTCTTATTCGGAAATTGGTTAAACGTGCTTTTTACCCGACTTCCTAAGTGGAGATATGATTTTCAAGCGTGTGTATGTAGGTATATCCATTGCTTTGCCACGCCTTACAGCCTAAATTGCATAACGTGCGTTTTGGAAGAGTCAAGGCATAAGTTAAAATTATTATAAATCAAAATATTCAAAATACCTAGTGGATTTTGCCCCCAAAAACCGCATTTGATCACCGTGTTAAGAATATAGAGAACGTGTATTCAAGAGCATTTTTATACAAAGTTACCCGTTTTCATAAATAAACCAAAAAATGCCTTCCTTTTGATATTTCCTTAATCGGGTGAAAACATATGTAAATTTGAGCCTATGAGATGAATGTTTCGAGCTGCCTCTCTTACCACTTGTAACACTTGCGACGAGAGGTCTCCAAGGTTCTTGAAGCCAAGTGTTGGCTGACCGCCTTAACCCTCATTCCAAGTAAACAAACCACTCGGCTATCTGCTCTGCTTTTAATTTGCGATCTTTGTAGTTTTTGCTGACTGTACATGTATACAATGCACGAACAAGGTGAAACGTATGTTTAGGTCAAATCTTGTGAATGGTTTCCAAAGAAACTTAATGTCTAGCCGAACGGAATGTTTGGCTATAGTTCAGCTTTGAAGCTCTTTAAGAAACATTTGGAGCTATTAAAATTGGTGAAAAAATCAGTAGCGGCATTTTGTATAAAACTCTGTTTTAACTCTACAAGTTGATACCACCTATTTCATACCATGTTCTTCGGATTTATTCTTATTTGACCGTGCATCTAAAAAAGTGAGGTAGGTGAGAATCCAAGGTCTGAGGGTCAACTAGGGGATGACAGTCTGCGATTAAGGGTTATCAAATTTCTATGGAAAAAAAAAACAATTTTTTAATAGCAACTCATTTAGCTATATAATTACCTTACATTATATGTAACTAGAATACAGTCCTTGAAATGAAAATTAGTAGTAACATTATCTACTATCGATTTTCGTAACAGTCACGCACACATTACCGTTCGCCGTGCACCAAGACAGCGTTTGGTAATACCTTATAGTTTTACGATGTTAATGAAGGGTTTACTTCGGGTCTGCCTTGAAATCCCTAATATCATTTGTCCTAAAATTACTTGCCCTAACTGTTATGTCCTATTGATTATATTGATCATAATCCCCGATCAATTGTCGTAACGATTATTTTTTCTAGTCGAATTATCAGAACCGAATCGCTGTTAGAAAATTCGGTTAGGTTAGGTTAAATAGAACCGTGACCTAACAGTCGACGCAGTCCTCACACAGACACAAAGTCGAATCGCTGCTGGAAAAGTATGTTAAAAGTACAACGATATTAGGGAAAACAATATTATGAGTTTAGGACAAATGATCATTATGACAAACAGTATTGAGTAATGCAAAAATAAGATATACAACTTCTGGGATGCCGATATAGATCCGTTTTACCTCGTTTGGTGGCGGGTTAGGAATTTCACCAACCCCTTTCATCGTAGACGTAAACTGTATTGTAGGTATTGTAGGCGATAGGTTAGCAATAGCAACCTGTCACTGCAATATCACAATTATTATCTTTAAACACCTTTAATTGCTCAAAGTGGCAAATAGGCCTAAGCTTAATGTATGTTAATAAGGATGGTTTTCTGAAATTGGCCGCGTCACGTGGGCCTATCGCACGTGTGATTCACGGCTATTAATAGTAGAATATCCTACCTCTTGGAGTCGCATCTGGACTGAGATGTGATGTAGATACCTACCATAGATAATCATCGATATTTTATTAGCGCATCACACAATATCCAAATAATTAAATGCATGTCTCGAGTAGGAATTCATATATATTCTACATTTCACAGCAACTAAGTAGTTCACCATTTTCTGTAGCCCTAGTACAAGAGTGCCGCGACAGTATCTCGCTCGGGGTCTAGAAAGAAAACTGTCATTTCTAATCCCAACAGTCAGAAAATGGCAGGTGTCTTTCTCGACCGTGAGATACCGTGGCAGCTCTCTTGTGCTAGGGTTAGGTACTAGAACAGATATACGATACGATTTTGCGAATTTGCTTTAGCCACTTTTAAACATATTTGTATAGTTAGATTTATTTTAAGATTAATAGGCGAATGTTAGGAAATAATATACATCGTAAATAATGTTACTATATATTCATGCCTTGTGTGTGTTACTTTATGAGCTAATTTAGGAATACTGCTTTATTTAGGACGTTAATATAAATAAGTTAAATAACCCTATGTTGTTATTGTCAGCGTGGCTCACAGTTACTTGAGGCACGTTTCATGTTTTAGACGTAAATTATGATGTAAACAATGGTGAAAATACTCCATTCCAATTTATAACATAGGTATATGCAAAATAACACAATACACAATTTAATGTGAACTTCTTAAAATTCGCACCCTTCCGAAGACCTTTCTGACGGATCACCTCAACAAAAGGTAGGTACTAACACTCCTAAGTATAATTGAAATTTGTCTAGTCCTCGTGTATTTGTGATTTGTGTAGTCCTCATAGAACAATAGGAGGATGTTTAGGTGTCATCGTCATCACGTCTTTACGCGACTACCGAAAGGGTCATGTTTTTAGTTTTAACAGTATGTCCACTGCGGCGTCAAAACTTCTGAACCGGTTTTGGCAAGCGAGATGCCAATCGATTTGGATTTTAAGTTTTGATAAAGGCTTCATATCTAACAGATTTAAGATAGCGTGCTAGACCCTGGACTAAATATTTAAATGGTCAAATTAAGGATAAATGATACATGTAAATTCTGAGGACGCCGACCTTCTAGTACGTGCATTTCCCGTTTCGTCATTAGGGGATGGTGTTTGGGTATTTTCGTTTTAGTCGTACCCAACTTTGAATTATCATTTTACAGTGTGGACGATGGTACTTCGTGAAACAAGTAGGTACCAACCTAATACATTCATATTCATACAGCTCATCTACAAATAATTGTTTTGAGGTACAACATAATCGAATATCATAAAGTCACGCACCGTTAATCCGCAGGGCACGGAAGTGGCCTTTTATATTCCACATATTTCCGCTTTATTATTTAAATATCCGTAGTTGAAGTTTTATGTTCGTAATATTCAAAGTTTGATTGGCCACGAAACGGCAGGCGGCTCACCGCGAACCATCACGAACTGTGTGCTTTCGCGAGTTGCTGTATTAGACGATGTCTCATTTATACATCTCGTTAACTACATTTACATCTTCCACCCATCAGCAAATGCGAGCATGCACCGTAAATTTTAAACTCGTGGTAAGCACATTAAATCTTGCCTCTGCGCATTTGCGTAAGAGACTATAAATGTGACAAAGAGGCATATTCGATCGCGGTTCATGGTACAGTAAAAATATAGTGGTGCACATCTTACTCAAAAATATGTCCCGTAGCACGTTATGCCGGTGTAATAAGAGCGTAGTACCATATTTATGAGTCGATTATGTCGAACCATGTTTTTGCACTTGACTGTAGGCCCTCAGTACATCGTAATGATGTGTTAAGAATATAAAGACGCAGTTTTTGCGTGAAATCGTTGGGCAAGCAGCCGTTATGTTCGCCCAGAGTTATAATTCACTGATAAGCCGCTGATAACAGATCTGTCAACAGCGCGATGTAAGCAATTATGTTAACTATTTCATGGTAGCCTGCGTATCAATATTGGTTAGCTGTTTATCCAAAAAAAAACACTAGTGAGACACGTTAGCATAATCGGACGCCATATTGTCTAACAATTATTTTACACAGATGGCACTTAGTTTTCTTAGTGATTATACCGTCTATGTGTTGTATAAGAAATAGGAAACTACTGTGTATTTTTATACTTACATTTTTTATTTTTACTTAATTTAAATAAATGATGTTTTAAAAACGAATTAAATTAATAAGCTAGATAAAATTTTGCTGCGAGTGTGAGGAAAAGCAATCTTGAAATCATTGTTATTTGTATCTCATGCTTTTAAGGCCCTCGCTAAGCCGAAGATCCTAAATAAATTAATGTATTGAGAAATTTTTGACTTACTCCGGACTAGAATTAATTACTCGAAGTAAAAACGAACTTTGCTCTTTTGCTTTACTACTACTGCATGTAACCGGATCGAACGTTGATAGCGAAATAAACTAACTACTTACCGCTTCGCTCGCTAGGTCAATAATAGTACATTTCGATGCTAGTGCGGAAAGTGTGTCATCACGAGTCTACGGTATCTTGCCACGAGCCGTAGGCACTCGGGACAAGTGAAAAATGACATATCTGCACATGAATCGAACGACGTGTTTCAATACAGATGCGGAAAAATTAAAATACATAAGAACGAATTTGAAAGTTTTTTTTATTATTTCCGTGACACGATTGTATACAGTTGATATATTAAGAACATCTTCAAATGTTTATCTTATCTTCTTTACTTTCTCATTTTCAATCTATAATAAACAAAATAATAAATTGCATGTGACAAATCGTATCGTCATGTCTTATAGGCCCTTCGAACATGTTTACCTGATTGAAAAACGCCTCTACTTTGACTGACGTTTCGTAGGCTCTGTTCCGTTTCATATACACAGATTTAAAAGAACTGTTTTCAATGTTAATATTTTTAATGAATGATCATTAGTATGATGAAGAAATAATTATTGAAATATGAAATATCAATATCTTTAATATTATTGCGTTAATAGTAAAGAGAATGTCATTGGACTTTCAGGACTGTGTAAACAAACCGCCATATTGAAATTGTCTTTGAATGATGAATTTACTAGCGATGGGGAAGTGCTATTTTAAGTCAAAATAAATCGATTACTAAAATACCAAAAGTAAAACACATCTCATCTTCATATTTTTAATCGGTTCAATCTTCTGGAAAATCGGTGCTTGAAGTTTTACTAGAGTCACTAGTCTTAATTATAAAAGGTGGCGTTACATCATTGGTATACCCTATCGATGATGCTGTCTAAATTTTTCATTTTATGCTCTTCTCCTATTACATGATCCACGCATTTCTTCCACTGCATGCATCCGCATCTGAATTTAGGTATTTATTTAATTTTAAGTATATTATTATACCTTACGCTAAGATCCTTTACTCACTTACCGTGTAGTGTAGGTACACTATGCCTATATCAGGTAGATACCGTGAGTACCGGCATTACAATGTCACTAAGTTTAGTCACATCCCTAAACGTCATAGACAAACGTAGAATATAAAAGAAACAAAAACGTCATTGCATTTTGTCGAAATAACGTCACTTTTAAATCGTATTGAATTTTCAATGAAATTTCCAAGATTAAGTAATTTTTCCTATATTATTTGTTTTTTACGAGAAAGGCTATTTTAATAGTGTATGTTTTCAATGACTTTTGATGAGGTGGTGTGAAACTTTAAGGAGTACCAGTGATAAATCAAAGTGACGCCGTTTGTTTACATAGTCCTGAAAGTCCAATGACATTTACATTAGGTATTTAGTTTTATTACGGCTCGGTAAAGTTAACGAACAATAATACTCTTCGGTAAGCAGTCATGAATTGGAACACAACTAAATTTAAAAAGATTGGAAAAGTAAAAAGCACTAGTTCGCAAAACCAAACTTTGCGCACGCAAAACAGCCAAGAAAAGGGCACTTTTTGAGCAACTGTATTGAAAAATTTATTAACATACAGCGGGTAAATTAACTAAATTCGCGAAAGTTGTATGTTTAAAACGATGTCCAACGTAAGTTGATATTTAAAGTGGAAAGAGAAATTTTTGCTTATTATTTTGTTCTTTCGACATTAAACGGTAAGGTAGACGGCCCAGTGGATGACACTGACCCAGTGGATGACTTTTTGCAGTTTATTTAAAAAAATAAAGATATCGCTATGAACATAACCAAAAATAGACAGATTCCGACATTTGCGAATTGTGTTCAAAAACTTCCATCGATTCAATAAATAATTTATTATTTGAGAGACAATTTCCGTAACTAAGTGTTTTTACCGAATCTGTTAAGAACTTGATCTGTAGAAGTAAAGATCATAACCACAATAGGGATGACGACTAGGTTGAAAAACTATCATTCTAATTAGTCCGTCAGTTAGATTGTCTAAAATGATTAGACACGTTTTTTTTTTTTCTTTTTTCAATTTAACTAAAATTGACGAAGATATAGAGCATCCAAGTTCGGGGGCTTGTGACGTCACTACTAGGTAAGAATTGTACCTAATAGTGACGTTACGCGAAACTTGAACGCACGTAATTTCGTAATTTTTGATTTGACGAACAAAAGAAAAAATACGTATACAATATTTTTTAATTATTTAAAAGACAGACAAAATATATTTTTTTAGTCGTCTAGCCTATTATGTGTGTTTTTAGTAATTGATTATTAAAGATAGTTTATTAAACTATTGATATTGCATGTTTGTATCTAGTTACTTTTAAATTACTATTTTGGAGGCCGGATGGCGGGTAGAGGGATTTTGCCTGTCAGTCACTGGTACAATTTCATAGGTAGCAGAATACTGAAATAGTTAGACAATGGTAAGGATATATTTATAATACATAAAAGTGGTTTACATATTTGCACAAGCATGCATTCGGTATGTTTGAAAGTTAAGAAGTTATTTGTAAAAATGTGTGAATTCCCTCCTTAAAGTGTCATCCACTGGGCCGGTTGCCTTACCGGTGTCTTCTACTGCCAACCTAGGTGCACGGAAGTCACGGTAGAAGACAAAGTTCGAATATATTGATGATTTACTTTGACTGTCTTTTTTAGCAACGAGAGTAGGTACTTTATAGGTACTATGCGGTTTAGAAAACATAAAAGATTTAGCTAATTATCATACCGCGTGACACTGGAATGCATTATCGAAAAGCGGCACATTTACTGGTATTTTTTTTTAAATTTTACGCGACCAATTTAAATAACCAACGACGATTTCGATTTGAAGGATATTTCAAAGCTTTTAGTTTAGAATTAGAAACCCTTTGAGTCCCGTAATGATTCATAAGTACCTCATTTTGTACCCTAAAGTGTGATAATTCTACCGAAGATTTCCAAAGATCTTGGTGGTAGCCTCTTTACGTCTTTGAAGTTTAGGACCAAAATATGCCTAATGAGGGAAAAATAAAAATACTAAATACTTCAGGCAAGATAATACAAGAAAAAAATAGGAATAACAAGTACCCAATACTGATTTACTCAATAGACTTTTGATGACATCTGATCCCTACATCGCTGGTTTCCTAGATTTACCTTTAAAAAAAAGAGGGGTTTATTATCCAAAGACTGTTTTTCATAAATTTGAGATCATAAAAAATCATATTAAAACGTGAAGTTGAAATTCCGTTAGTTAATATTACAAATCAACCAATAATATATTTATTTGTAAACACAGGTACATAATAGGCCATACAATTGTAACAGTGTATCACCATGTCTAGCCAGTATACAAATACGTATGTCAAGCTGGAGCATGCTTGACATGCCATGCATACATTTTACATTTATGCAATCTATATCACAAATTGATGTTTCGAATTTCGAATAATCAATAGATTTGATGATCAGTCCTATGAACCTTACGTGCTCCTTATACGTAATTACTCCTTAATGATCTCCCATAGCTAGTGATCTTCAAAACAATTGCTGTACATATCACAGCTTTTCTACAAGAGTAGGCCGTCATGGCCTTCTAGAATTACCTATTTTGTAGGTACCTAGGTACGTATTATAAATTTACTAAAACGGGGCTTAATCGTGTATAAACTTTGGAAACAAACCTCCGACGAAGTACGGGAAGCCATTGAAATCAAGAAATACCCCAATTTCAATCGGGATGACGGTTTTAGAATCTCGTCTACATGGAATCCAGTCATTGATAAATGTAAGCGTAATCGAATATCACCTGCTCAAAAATCGGACATCGTGAGTGTAGTGTGTCGACAGAGTCACATCCCTAGTGCGCAAAATGTTCAAGTTGATAATCAAGACCAAGTGCGGGTAGTTCGTAAAACCCGCGCAGCTAGAAGATGTTGATGTCAACCTCAGCCAGTCTTTCTCCGGGACCACGGGGGCAATGTCGCCCTTGAAACGTCGGAGGTTTGTTTCCAAAGTTTATACACGATTAAGCCCCGTTTTAGTAAATTTATAATGTGTGAAAATCGTGAAAGTTTAAATAAGTACCTAGGTACGTATTCACGTGTATAAATAACGTAGAGATTATGTTCGCCCATTGTTGTGCGCCGGTCAAACTAATACGTCCCCCTCCTCCCTGTTCGAATTACCGAACTCACCCTTTGATTAACCGTCGAATTTGAAAAGCTCCCGTCTGTGGTACAGTCGATACGCACCGAACTGACGACTTTAATCAATTCTAATTGAAGCCGAAACATTCATCTCATCTACTTTCATTAGGCGGCCCTCTCTACCTGAGCTCTATGTACCTACAACTTTGCAGACGACAGAATACCGCTTGTACATACATTACATGTACATTGTTTATTATGCCATGCTCAATGAATATTGAGTATGAATTTCGCCGCTGAGCTTTGCTTATTCGTGTGATTACAGTCATTAAGGCTGGATTTGACCAAACTTTTTAACCAAGAGTAACGCTTACTCTTGGATACTAATGTCAAAACCCCATAGTAATTGGACGTTACTATCTGAGAGTACAACGCAGCCTTAGTTGCAAATGTTGCAATACTGTGTATAGAACTTACTCTTCTACTTTATTGAGTTATTCAATGTTTTCATAATCGGCGCAGCCCGCTTTCGGTCTTATAAAAAATATTTTTCGCAGTGCATTTCACGCATATGTAAGTAAGTACCTACCTACGAGTATGCCTACGAACTAAATGTGCTGCTAAATTCTAACCAAGGAAACAGTTTATTTTTCTACCTATTGCTTATCCCACTGTTGTAGTTATTATAAAGGGTAGAGTAGAACCCACCTTACCTATAACATATTAGGGATGGTTAACTTTTGTTACGGAAATCTAAAATTATCATCTCGAATAAATAAATAAATATAATATTTATAAAGCAAACCGATTAAAAACTGTTGTGACATTCATTTATTAGCGTATAAGTTGTCACTTGTCAGCTTCTTACGCGGCGCGAGCAGCGGTCAGGGACAGGGGCTTGCCATGAATTCCCATCGCTTGCTGAGCGCGTGGCAGCAACCCACAGAACACTAACCTAGTAGATGGAGCATACTCGCGGTCAACAGCCACCGCACATTGGCGCTTCCATATAACGATGTACAGTCAACCATTGGAACCTGTAGGACTATTGTCATAGTGACGGTATAAATAAGATTGGAAGAAATCGCTTACTGGGGTCAATTGCATAATCATTTGTAACTTGTAATATTAGCGGAGCTCTCTTTCTGATAAAAGGAGTTGAAAAGAGACTTCCGCTAATATTATAAGCTACAAGTCATTATGCAATAGGCCTCTGCTTGTCATTTTGACATGGTTCTAGACTGGTGCAGGGTGACTGTACGGTTATCGCATACTGTACGACATCGGTGTGATAAAGTCCTGAAAATTACGAACATTGACAAAACAATTGTCGTTAGAGTACCTATACAATAAAATAACGTAGCTAATAGTAACTATTATGTAGCAATGCAGATTTATGTAACTAAACGAAACGGGAACCCATGTGCAGTACCTTCCGATTTTCGTTGAAAAGGAATCTGCGTGTGAATACCGCTTATAGGTTAATCCATAATACAGACGATCTAGGTCGTTCTGATGTTCGGCAGGTACTTGGAATAAGTGTAGTTAATACGATTACTTACACTGGTTAACCCGGGTTGTCGAGACAGTCGAGCTAGGTTGGCTATGGGAATAAATCCTGGTCGGGTTTTTAAACGATCCAACGGTTTACCCGCGCCGACCGCTGCCCGCTCCGAGCACGCGTCTTGATTTATTCACTTCGTTTTCTAACAAAAAACATGTACTTAAATCTTTATGGAATGTCGGTTTCTCTTTGTTTACGATTAAATGTTTAACTCAAATCAACGCTATGTCAGCGCATTAAATATAATTTTCTTATTGGAGTTACCTGAGCGAAATATGGGTAACTACGCCAAAATGGTAGGTGCACAAAAATTTGAGTGTCCCGCTCAAGCAACATTTTATAACGTGAGCTGCGGGTGACCCAATGTGAGCCATGTTCACGTTTAACCCAGAACAAAGATGGATGAAAATAACAGATTTAGGTCACTGTTTGGCTAAGATAAGCAAACATATATAAAACAGCTGCAGCTGTCTGATAAGTCTAGGTATATACCCAACTACACTTCCAACCTAAACCTTTGAAATTTAGAACATACCTATGTCACTACCATGAGCTACTATAGATTTCGATGGATATATTTCGATACGTTATCTACAGTTGCATCCCGCTTCCACCCGCAAGTGCGAGCAGGATGCAGTGAAAGTGCGTCGACGTAGATGCTAGCGACTATAGATGTGGTAAGAACTATTCTTCAAAATTCTGTAAGCTCCAGTAAGGAGAGATATGTGTGCGTTCTTAGTGAAAGGTACCATTTTGTCACTTGTTGATAAGGTTCATTTCTAAATGAATCTTTATAGCATAGCACCTTATGACCAAGCGACAAAGTGGCACCGTATACTAAAAAGAAACAGACACGTATTTTGAAACTACTTTTCGAAAGAACAATTTTTACGTGGACGATGTCGCGGGTAGAATGAATCATGTTTATTATATTCATAAGTTGACTTAGAAAATCGACTTTACCGATGGCTGAAACCAATAAATTGTTGTTGTGGTTTTTAGAGAGCAAAACCTAAGCTGTGACATAGAAATTGATGTAAATTATGTTTTAACGGCATGAACGTTTTCTTTTCAATATGGGAGCATAAATTACGTGAGACAAGAAAATGTGCCCGAGTTTACCCCGACTAGACGAACACCGACGACGCACCGAGAATAACGCACACGCACAATAAGTGGTTAGGTACGGCGCAAGTTCGTAGACATCCTTCATGTGATTCTTTCAAGTAATAAAAATAGCTCGGGAGACATCAATACTCGGCAAGTTGTATTCTAAACTCCTAACTGGATGCCGCCCCACCGCCCCCTCCCGTATCGACCGTGGCGCCCTCATCTCGCAGGTACACGCAACACTTATCCCGGTTTTAATTGTCGCCATCGCCACGCACCGATGACCCCCGACTTAAAACTTCGATATCCGGCACCGTTACGTTGCCTGCTAGTGCAACCGAGACCTGTATTGTGTTAAGCATAGATTGAAAACAATACGACCCCAATGTCCGCTAAATTGTATTCTTCGAGACGAGAATTAGACTACATTATAATCCTTTCGTGTGATCAATTCATGAAGATGTGCTCGATAGTAAAGTCAGGCACAAACGTATCGTACAGGTAACTTGGATTAACAGCTAGATATTGTCTGTCTGTTAATTTAATTGAAAACCTGATGAATATGCCTCCGCTCTTCGGGCAAAGCAAACGCTTGTTTTGATTGGCGCCTGGCCTTACATTCACAAAACATTATCTCTACAGTGATACTCTTCCCTACTGGAACATGATCCCGAGATTCGTAACAATTGCGGGTGGTCGCAGGTCAAAGTTATACAGTTTCGTGCAATGAGCTTGAGTCCAAGTCCAAAGCATTGAAATCCTCTGAACACACTGTCGTCCTGATAATAACGATAATAATAAACTTTAGATCTCGTTGGTATAGGTATAATGTTATAGCATACATCGTGTAATGATTACGTAAATACTAGTCAGACCTCTTGGTAACTGCGGTTTTTTTGATGTTCCAAGCTATAAGCTTACCTATAGCATGTTCAGTCACTAAGATAGTCGAAATCTAGGCTTGTGTTATTGAATTTTAATATAGTACTTCTACAACGGTTCTGTTGCAACATTTGAATATTCAGAACGTTATAAGATATTTTTTATTCATCTATCTATTATTTTCAGTTTTCCATAACTCCAATTCACGTTCCTAGCTATATTTTTGCACAACAAATAACAATTGTGTCGTTCGTGGATACGTTTAGCTATATGCTATAATATAATACGTTAATATGTCACGGAATTCCAAAATTGTGGTATTTCCTTTTCTGTATCTCTGGCTCGCCAACTTCCTTTTCACGGGTCGGATTGTGTAGCTTTAGCGAAGACGGTTCCCATCCATGACCTGGATCTAGCCCTGTGCCGTATTTTGGCCGCTTTGGCTGTCAAGGAGGATTTAAAAATGGGTATAACATGAAAAATATGAAAATCATAAAAGTTTTTAACTTTTCAAACCCAAGTAGCACAAATTTGCTGATAAAACCTGGATAATAAATAGCTGTTTTTAAAATTTTAAGCTTACAAGCAAAACAGGCCCCAAGGCCACCAAGATTGCTAGCTGCATTAACACTCCATTAAAATTATTAATTTTATTATTTCCCCTCTTGACCGTATATATTTCGGTGGCTACATGAACGCCATCTAGTGGCACCTGCCTCCAACTGGTACTCATATAATTATTATGCGATTAATTGTTGCGAATGAAGCGACGCAGTCATGCCATTGTTGTGTTTTGTGTAAGGGCTGGGTAAAAGCTGTATAAGCTTAAACAAGCTAATTAAAGGTTAATTATTAGCTTTTGTACTCGAGTTCCCATTTCTTCCATCTCTTTTGCTGCTTTTACATATACTTAGATTTGGATAAAAGCTGTATGTACAAATGTACACACGCGTCCAAAGTGCATGGACAATTTATGAATGAATTCATTTATAAACTGCGCATGCTATTTTGAACGCAATAGTACATGTAAAAGCTCGGTAGAAGCTGAATTTTCAACGTTTGCTCTTTTATTCCTATATCATACGTAATACGTATATTATTATGCTTTAGCTTACAGAAGGCTGAGTTATAGATATATGAACAACTTCAAGCTTGCTAAAAGTAATTTTGTGTTTAAATAATGCTTTTGTGCTCGTGTAATTATATCTATTACATCTTTCATACAGCTTTTAAATTATAGAGTGCTTGTTAAAGGCAGCTAAATAAACTTAATAATGTTGGGGATATTTTTTTGGTTCCATGATAGCACGTATTTCAACACCATTACAGATACATACAACAGTTTCCGAATACTTGCAAGATTGAATATTAAAGTGTTAATGGTGGACTCAGAAATAAGAAACATAATGTACTCTCATTAATTACAGTATTTTATGTGAATTTGATGTGCAGCGGTAAATTTACTGTGATTATTGTGAATGTGTAATATAGTTTTAGCGTTGATTTTTCCACGCGCCATGGAAATAATAAGATGTTTCAATAGTCCGCTTATAATTAAGTGTCTTAAAACGCATTTAATATTAATTTAGTGATATTTATGCTAAACTTTTGACGTCGGTGTTTTTTTTTTTCAATAACCAGAAACATTATTAGTATTTCAGATTTTTTTTATATTACATTATACATTTTATTGAAATCGGTCTTCGGTAATGGAGTACCTATTTATTTTAAGAACTCAAAGTAATCAAGTAATCCGTTTAAACACCTCCGCCGGCTGCATAACAGGGTCTGAATATCCGTTTTTAAACCTGAAATTTTTAAACCGCATTAATATCTCAAAAATTGGGCTTACTGGGAAATGAGAGTTCTTAATTTATCGCTCGTCGCTTATGACTTGTAAACTAAGGTTCTATACTGTACTTACTGACCGTAAGCTTTTGGTCAACTATACTATACTGTGAATAATATTTACATTATAGTAGGTATTTACCACTACAACTTAACAATGTTCACTGGGTCTCCCTAATGTGTGGGTACTGTACTTCCCCAAAGGAGTAATCCGTAGTAGTAATGTGTAGAATGTTTATTTACGATTAATATCTCCTTAATGCAAAGTACAGTCGAAGCCAAAAATATGTGTACCCTTTTACTCTTCATTACAAGGGATGCAGACCCTTTATGCCTGTAAAACTTGGACCCTGAAGAAAAGAACAAGGGAAGGGATTGATGCGTTCGAAATGTGGTGCCGGTGGAAAATGCTGGGCATCAAGTGGACAGCCCGCCGCACAAACGATTCAATCCTGAACCAACTGGGAGTACGAACCAGGCTCTCCACCATTACCACTCAGCGCATACTTCGCTTTTTCGGACATCTGGCCAGGAAAGAAGATGGCCTGGAAAAAATGATAATGGTCGGCCAGGCGGAAGAGAAGAGTAGTAGGGGAAGAGCGCCTACTCGGTGGATAGATTTAATTAAGGCCTCAACAGGATCCAACGTCCATGCTTGCCTTCAAATGGCACAGAATAGGAGTGCCTGGAGATACGTGGTGTGCGATGCAGTCAAGAAACCGTGAATGGTAGTCACGACCCTCAGCAATGAGGAAACTACTTACAAGAGAGAAAAGGGATTATGGTGCTGATCCGTAAAAATATGTGCATCTCAAAGTAAAAGGTACCAGTTTGTTGGTTGTTGATAAGTTTCATTTCTAAATGAATCTTTATGATATAAGCGTCTTATAGACAACCGACAAAGTGGTACCTTTTACTAAAATAATCACATTATCTATGGCGGTGAATCTACAAATCAGTTTTCTCATTTTAATTAATACAATTTTAAAGGGTCGTCTTAAATCCCTCATCGTTAACAATATCTGATAGGTAAGCAAAAGATCCACTAGTAGATACTCCTTTGTGTGATTCACCTTTTAGTATTTTCGTTTACTTTTACTTACTGTAGCTAGTTTGTTTTACACTAGTGCGCTATATTTTGCACTTTCTGTGATTTCTGTGGCAGGACTGTCGGTCATTGTAGGTATGTGTGCAATGGATGGAGCTATTGCTTGAGTAACTCTCCTAGTATCTGCTTTATAAATATTAAAAATATCAATCGATTATGGGCATACTATATACTATCAATAGTAGATTACATACCAAGGCCGTTTAAGTGGGAAATGCCTCGGATTCCATGTAATTGTCGGCCGAGTCGAAGCCGAGGTCGACTAACATGTGATCCGAGGCTTTCCCATTTACCGGCCGAGGTTTGTATACAATTTTTCAGCCCGACGGAGCCGGCAGGCGGCAATTTAGTTTTGCGTAAAGTGGCGCTTACCGGCCGGAGGACTGAAAATATTCTTTTATAGGACGTAAATAATGCTTTATAGATAGACACTACCTTAAAGGAAAGTCATGGTTAGTGCATCGTTAACATGGTTCCCATGGGGGTTCTAATGAAGAGCACAAACAACTCCACGCTCTACCGGCCCCGGCAGCTAGCGTCGCGTCGGGACGCGGCGGTGACGTCACCGTCGACCGCGCCGCTCGCGCTGCGCGCGGGCACGTGGAATTGAGGCCTCGGTGCGCGGACGCAACGAAAGTGAGACCGCGGGGTACGGGGCACGACCACCGGGTCGACGAACCTCGCGCATCCAACCGTTCCGCACTTGTACAACACCGTCGCATTGTTTTAACATCCCGTACAGGCTAACGTACATTCAAACATTTTTGTGTCCCGAAATTTTACTTGCCTTCTATTTTACTGGACGTAACGTGTTTGCTACGAGTTAACCAAAATGCATCTGGCTGCTTGGTACCTTACTGTAATTACCCTTACTGTAAGCTTAAATCTAGAATTTTCAATATTTGCTAACTTGTATTCATAAACGCTTAACTCCGGGTAAGTTTGCTATCCCCGGAAGATGCACCTACAAGAGGCGCTTAGACTACTTTTTATTTCTAGAGAGAACATATTCAACCTGTAGTCCGTATGATAGGATCGTAGACGGAATGCGAAGGAAAAAAATACAACTGCAATGATAACTTCTTAGTCGTAACGTACAGTAAGAGCTCGTTAAACGTAGAGATCTAGACATGCACTCTTTTTACAAAACTAGATTATTTTCACCCTTTCGATGCAATGATAATGAGCTCGCAAGAGGTAGAGCAGACATGCATCCTTGTATAAAACTGGACCTTTTGCAATGATAATGAACTCGCAAGAGGTAGAGCAGACATGCATCCTTGTATAAAACTGGACCTTGTGCAATGATAATGAACTCGCAAGAGGTAGTACAGACATGCATCCTTGTATAAAACTGGACCTTGTGCAATGATAATGAACTCGCAAGAGGTAGAGCAGACATGCGTCCTTGTATAAAACTGGACCTTGTGCAATGATAATGAACTCGCAAGAGGTAGAGCAGACATGCATCCTTGTATAAAACTGGACCTTGTGCAATGATAATGAACTCGCAAGAGGTAGTACAGACATGCATCCTTGTATAAAACTGGACCTTGTGCAATGATAATGAACTCGCAAGAGGTAGAGCAGACATGCATCCTTGTATAAAACTGGACCTTGTGCAATGATAATGAACTCGCAAGAGGTAGAGCAGACATGCGTCCTTGTATAAAACTGGACCTTGCGCAATGATAATGAACTCGCAAGAGGTAGAGCAGACATGCATCCTTGTATAAAACTGGACCTTGTGCAATGATAATGAACTCGCAAGAGGTAGAGCAGACATGCATCCTTGTGATTCTTGTATAAAACTGGACCTTGTGCAATGATAATGAACTGGCAAGAGGTAGAGCAGACATGCATCCTTGTATAAAACTGGACCTTGTGCAATGATAATGAACTCGCAAGAGGTAGAGCAGACATGCATCCTTGTATAAAACTGGACCTTGTGCAATGATAATGAACTCGCAAGAGGTAGAGCAGACATGCATCCTTGTGATCCTTGTATAAAACTGGACCTTGTGCAATGATAATGAACTCGCAAGAGGTAGAGCAGACATGCGTCCTTGTATAAAACTGGACCTTGTGCAATGATAATGAACTCGCAAGAGGTAGAGCAGACATGCATCCTTGTATAAAACTGGACCTTGTGCAATGATAATGAACTCGCAAGAGGTAGAGCAGACATGCGTCCTTGTATAAAACTGGACCTTGTGCAATGATAATGAACTCGCAAGAGGTAGAGCAGACATGCATCCTTGTATAAAACTGGACCTTGTGCAATGATAATGAACTCGCAAGAGGTAGAGCAGACATGCGTCCTTGTATAAAACTGGACCTTGTGCAATGATAATGAACTCGCAAGAGGTAGAGCAGATATGCGTCCTTTAATAAAACTGGACCTTGTCCCGTTCAGTGTTTCGGTGCAATGATAATGAACTCGCAAGAGGTAGAGATGCATCCTTTTACAAAACTGGACCTCTTCCTGTTCAGTCTTTCGATGCATTGGGTAATGCACTCGCTAGAGGTATGGACGAACTATTTTTACAAAACTGGATATTTTCTTGTTCACTAGTTGAAAACAATGGCAATGAACTCGCTACTAGGGAGTTCAATTCAAGAGATGCGCCCTTTGCACAAAACTGGAATCTTTTCTGTTCACTTCACTCTTTGAATGCAATGATAATCAACTCGCTATACTATAGCGGCTATAGATAAAAATATACGAATAAGTTGAAAATACGAAATATTGTCTTCTGTTACCGCGATTGTTATTCATTGAAATTAAACACTTTAGAACGGATTAATCGCGTTTATTAACACCATGATCCTACGTTTCGAGCCCTTTACAGCACTCGTTTTCACAGGGTTAAGATGATGATGATTGACGGGGAGAATTCGCATTCTCTCAGTCATCATCTTAACCCTGTGAAAACGAGTGCTGTAAAGGGCTCGAAACGTAAGATCATGGTGTTAATAAACGCGATTAATCCGTTCTAAAGTGTTTAATTTCATTGAAAATACGATTTTAAATTATTTAATAGTCAGTTGCACTGTACCGAACCTACCAATTAAAACGTTCGCAAAATTTTATAGTTCTCTGTAGTGTTACGTTCATCAGTCCGTCGATCCAACTGCCCCTTATTACAGCAAAGCGACATTGAGGTATCTTAGGTAAGTACTTGTTATTCAATATAAAAGTTGGGTGCGGAGAGCATCCGTCAGGCCATTAATGCGTCAATTCTTTTCGTGGTTTGTTATAGCGACTTCAGCTTAAATTTTGTTTGATGTATACAGACACAGACAACCGAAATGTACCTACGAGGGGTGGCTGAAAAGTTATCTACCTGACTATGAAAGAAAAGACATAGCCGGGTAGTTTATTTTTTATTTTTCTATATAATCTCCTGCTACCGAAATGCACTTGTTACATTTGTCAAATAATGACATTAAACCATTAAAAAAAAAACTTGCGGTTTGTCGTCGAAAAACTCGTTCACCGCGGCTATCATCTCATTATCGGTAGAAAATCTTCGCCCCCTGAGATCTTTCTTTAAAAGTCTGAACAGGAAATAGTCACAGGGGGCTAAATCTGGGCTGTAAGGGAGATGGTCGATGGATCCGAAGCCATTTCTGGTCATGGCTAGCTGTGTGGTGCGAGCCGTATGCACAGGTGCATTGTCGTGTAAAATCAGAATACCTCTGTTAAGTTTGCCTCTCCTTTTTTCCTTTATGGCGTCTCTCAGCTGACAAAGTAAATTTGTGTAATACTCAGCGTTCATCGTGGTTTTTTTAGGTAAATCTATAAGCAAAATCCCTTCAGCGTCCCAAAAAATTGTCGCCATAAGTTTGCTAGCCGATGGCCGAACCTTGTATTTTCGTGGAGGCTTTTCGTCCTTAAATTTCCACTGTAGTGACTCCTGTTTACTTTCTGGGTCCCATTGTCTAATCCATGTCTCATCACAAGTCACAATCCGCGTAATAATTTCTTCCTCTTTCCCGCGACTCATGTCTAAAAACTCTTCACAACATTTGACACGTCTGTCCTTGTCTAACACGGTCAGCATTTTGGGGACCCAACCGGCACTCACCTTAGACATGTTCAAATAGCTATGAATTATCTCATTTACCCGTTCCTTACTAATGCCCACATCTCGAGCTATCTCCCACTGTTTCACTCGCCGGTCTTCAAGAATTATATTTTTCACTTTGGTCACATTTTCTTGAGTGATGGCAGAAATTGGTCGTCCACTACGAGGATCGTCTTCTAAGCTTTCGCGGCCTGCTTTAAATTGCCTAGCCCAGAAATTTATCGTGAAATCCGAAAGACAAGAATCACCAAACACAGGCAGCATACGTTGTTTTATCTGCGAAGGGGTATTTCCTTCTTTAGTGAGAAATTTAATCACGGAACGTTGCTCAATTTTAATCAAATTATTTTTCTCTAGCGACATGTTGCAAGCATTCGAATGCGAAAAACAAATGAAAACCAACTGACAAATAAAGGTTCGAAATTTTTAAAAAAGAATAGTTGAAGAACACGAATTCATAGCGGCCAGTGTTTATTTTTTATTATTTGTAGGCTAGGTAGATTTGTTTTCAGCCACCCCTCGTAGGTCACCAAAGAGCTAAGAACATAAAACTATGTCAAATTTGGATAGTAGCAGAGTTGCCCAAGTTGCTGAGTGTAGGAACAAAGAACTTCTACTACTACTTCTAGTCTGCCAATGCCACTCCGACCTCCGCGATTCAACAGCTGCCAGCCGCCTGGATCAAGTAATAAATATATAGTATATCAAACTGGAGCAGTTTCGTTGTTCCGAAAATTGCATAAATATTTGCGGGCTAACTTTATTAGCTTAATAGTAAACACAGAGTCAATTAATCCTTCGTCTACTATGCCCGCGAATTACCAGGTTATCATGTACACAATAAGTACCTACTTCCCTCACCCTCCCTATATTAGAACCCGCGAATTACCGGGCTTGGTAACGAAGTGTTTCAATTTTCAAATGACGTGTGTATAGCAAAGCAACGGTTAAGCCAGTCGACTTTTTCTCTTAAAACCTAATGATCAAATAAATTCTATGAATTTCCTATACAGATTATTTTTATCCGTATTTTTAAACGTTTAAAGTTTTATTTAGTGTGTTATAATTACGATCCGGAAAAGATGCTGTCCGTTAAAGCAGTCATTGTGTTTAACTTCAAGGTCGATCGGTTTGAGGCTCTGCAGGTGCCCGCTGTATAGCGTAAAGAACCACTACACATGATACGTTATATTAAAATTAAAGTCTTTGCGCCATTGAACGACAAAATGTAGACCACTTGTAGTGTAGACTAGCAAATAAATGAACATCCTCACCTATGTCCTCTTACTTGGACGCTCCCACCGTTACCTATAGTTGTAATTAATTCGGAGCCATAAAATGAACTAAGTGTATTCGGGTAATTTCGCATGTCGGAAAATGTCGCGTAATTCCGAAAATGAACTCTAATACGATGAAAATATAGGTCAGAATTATCCGACATTCGGAATTACCCGAATACACCTTAATTATTGGAAAAGATTCAGCATAACGGTATTTGAGTTAATAAAATGATTCCTTCCATACTGGTGTCATCACTAGACTAGGTATCAAATCGATAGCGCACAGAAATATTTTTATGTAGGTTTACAACGGGTTCCGCGGGAAAAACACTATATTATTCCGTTATTATAGAGAATTTTGAAACGAACACTCAGACATGTCGGCGTATCTTCTATAACATAAAGTGGTTAGCCCTATCTGTACTTAAGATTGTGTGGAAGGAAACTACTTTGGAGACAGACAGTTGGGTAAGGTCGCGCACACATGAGATGGCAAGTTCAGTAAATATTTTCGTTACACAAACTGAAGTACTTAGAGATTATTAAGTGTTATTGTATGACGTCACGAGTGCTCTTGTGAGGTTAACTCATCTTTTTTGTAATAAGCGGATAAGTATGTTTTGTTTTTAATAAAATTTTGCGGTATTTTACAATGGTCAGTTAAAACCATACATATATATACAATAGGCTTGACGACTGAAAAAATCTAATTAGTCCGTCTTTTAGATTATAAAAAAAAATGTACACATATCTTTTCGTTTGTTCGTCAAATCAGAAATGACAAAAATACAGTGCGTTCAAGTTTCGCGTAATGTCACTCCTAGGTACAATTCTTACCTAGGAGTGACGTCACAAGCCCCCACCCCGGAACTTTGATGCTCTTTATCTTCGTCAATTTTAGTTAAATTGAAAAAGGAAAAAATACGTGTCTAATAATTTTAGATAATCTAACTGACGGACTAATTAGAATAATAGTTTTTCAACCTAGTCGTCATCCCTATAGAAGAACTGACAAGAAAAAAGGACGCCATAAAAGTCAATGGTTAACGTCAATGGTTAAAACTGAAAAAGAGGTAACTAGGGCGCGCTTAGACAAACGATTTAATTACATATCCTTTAAGTTATATGGTTTTAAAGTCGTAACGTGTTTTCCACGCGGCCTTTCTTATTGGCGTCGTAATCAATTTATTTGAATATATTTTGGCAATAAACGACAGGCACGACAGCTTAGCATATCTTTAAAGCATTAATTGTCGACTAAAGCCGGCGGGTTCCCTCGCTCGCTTCATACTGCTCGTATCGTGCGTAAAACCGGTTCTTATAATCGTAATGACGACGCGACGCTGTCGGCGTTCTAGACTAAACCACTAAACGAATGATACAAAAAGGTGTGCCCACTGTACCTACCTTCGATTAGTGGGACATCATGGTGATACCTTTGTTAATTATAGCATTTTCACATAAATGGTGCACTTAAAGGGGTAAAGCCCTTATACCTAAATAGTTATATAATGCAAAGTAATTTCTCTCGTTTTTTTTTTCGGTTTTTAACTGCCTTCATTAGCTTTAGCATTAGCAAAACCATCACATTTTTGAAACACCAATTAGATTTATCCGAGTGTGTATTATTTCAGGAATTCTCTGGGCAGTCTTTGCACGGGTCATTAACTTGCGCGCCGGTGTTGCGCTCACTCAAATCGTAGTGTTTGCCATTCACGTTGGAAGCTATCCGCTGAAATTGCTTTTTTGTCTCCTTTGTTAACTCACCGATACAACGTGCAAGCTTAAAAATCTAGAAGCTCATTAATATAAATAGAGACGTTTCTAAACAAGAGCTACACACAAAGAATATCTGTAAAAAGATCACTTTCAGAAAAACCCATTATCTTAGCACGTTCCCTTGTCCTTGTCCTTAACAGGTCGTCATAGAGTCGGATCTGTCGCGTGCGTGTCGTCTACCTAGAACCTTGTTAAAGCGGCCCGGTGTTGTGTCATTAGAGGGCGTGAATATTTAAGTGGAGATGGCGGGACCGGGGTGCGGTTTTACTCTCGTTCCCGGTCGGGATATAGGACTGTTGGGATTACCTTCTCATTGAATTAATTCTGTTTGCTGATGAAAACGTTCAATCACATTCCATTGTACAGATTTTAAGGAAACAAGTATCCTCTTAGATAAAGTTTCCATTTCGATACGACAGTTCTTTGTTTTGGCAACCTGCCATTATAAATACGTAAAGAATATTGCGAGTCATATGCTCAGCTGTCAATAGACCATTTAAGTTAACTTGCTTAATTTTGACAGTAACTCTGTAATTGTCTTCCTGCCAGACATATACTTATGTCATGTATTTACTAAAACGGGGCTTAATCGTGGAAGTTTAAATAAGTGATATACTTATGTCATTGCATATTTTGTTATCCAGACTATTAAAGTGTCAATAAGTATCAATGCTTATACTTATTTTAAACCTTGAAACCGCTGAAGTTATTTGCGTAATTTAAATAAGCACTTATGCTTAATCAAGAGGTCATCCAGTCCGCGCCCGAAAGTCGCAACCGCGAAGTGGAGAACAGTCATATCCTATCGATTTGTTAAGATGGCGTGCGCGGATAGGGGAGGGGGATAGGTCGACGGCGCCGCAGCCTCCGCACGGCGCAGCGTGCAGGCTTGCACCTGCCACCTGCCTAACTGAGACACATGACACACTAGCGACGGCCTTAGTGCATCACTCGCGGCTCAGCCTTCATAAACAACCCCCGCTCTACATTAATGAGGAAATAGGTACCAACCCCCACCGCACGGTTCCTCGTCAACATGGTTGAATGACTTTAATAGCGTTATGCTTAACGTTATTATTTAAAAGCAAATGAATATTTCAGATTTTTTTTTATTTTTATAATCCGACTATTGACATTAGACCTACTTAAATCACTACAATCGAGAGTATCGAGACATAAGTCTATAATCGCTCAGAGTATTCTGCTTCTTCAACTTCAACTCGATGCAAATGGTTGATGTCATTGTCTGCGTAGAACACAGGTACTTCCGTAGGAGGAAAGTAAGTAAGTAAGTATGTATATATCTTGTGTTCGAAGGTGAAGCAATAGAAGCATAATGGGTAGTCCTGGTGTAAACTATGCAACCTGGCAGGGCTACAAAGAGATGGGATAAACAAAACTCGTTGTAATGTCTTCTGTTACCGCGATTGTTATTCATTGAAATTAAACACTTTAGAACGGATAAATTGGTTGAGATGGTCAATTGGTGGCCCTGTGAAAACGAGTGCTGTAAAGGGCTCGAAACGTAGGATCATGGTGTTAATAAACGCGATTAATCCGTTCTAAAGTGTTCAATTTCAAAAAATCGTATTTCACCGCGTCGGCACGTGACATTGATCATGATCACTACAGATCATCGTACATATATCTATCAACATGATGCGCTTCAGTAAGCGTAAAGGCCTAAGCCACATCACTCCGTTACGCGCACTTTGCAAGTCTGTGCCATATACAGCTTTGAAATAGAAAGGTATATTCTTTCTCACTAACCTACTGTCTTGTCTACACACTCGCAGCTAATCGCAACATTGTAATCTAGACTGAAATCGCTAAGGCTGATAAACTGATCAACACTACAGGTTCCGGTTTTTTTCTAAAAGCTGCGTATTTATATAAAACAAAACTGAGGCTGACTGATTCGACTTTCGAAGTACCTTCTTGTTCCTAGCGTTTTCCCGGCACGGGCATGCCACGGCTCAGGGAGCCTGGGGTCCGCTTTGGCAACTTATCTCAAGATTTGAAGTAGGCGCTAGTTTTACGAAAACGACTGCCATCTGACCTTCCAACTCAGAGGCTAAACTAGGCCTTATTGGGCCTTAGTCCGGTTTCCTCACGATGTTTTCCTTCACCTAAAAGGTTCGCTTTCGACCTGTAAAAAAAACCTACCTATCAGTGGCGGAGCGTCAAAATGTTCTTTGGGCAAACCGGAGTTGCGAAATACCCTGTCTTATTACGTCAATATTAATTCTTGTTTGATTTCACCAGTACTGAACAAAGATATAATGATTATTTGTTATAATTTCATAGCAACGTTTTTATAAGATTACCCAACTTATTTCTCACGTTTTTGTTGTAGAATAAAAACTTCACCAGATTTCTACATAGACAGAAATTGGAAAAAATTGAACTACTAACAGAGTAATAAAAAAGGTATATGAGATAAAATATATTCGCAGAGACTTCAGGGTCAACCAAACAAATAGAAAATAATTAAATGTTACGGATTGGTCATTCCGTTATTCATTTATTCGAATAAAAAAATATAAGAGGGCGACGCCACTGCATTACTTGTGCTAAAATGCCACCAAAATCGTAACCCTAGTCATATACTACTTACAGAAAAAGTGACCAAAGGCTCCCAGTGCAAAGTGCTGGAATCGAACCAGCTACCTCCTGCTTTCGCGGTGGGCCTTGGTCACTTTTTCTGTAATATTTGACATCTCTTTCAATTTATTACGACTAAAAACTTGATTTATTACTAACTTTAGCTGCTAAAAGCTGACAACGCTGTCCTGTGATAATGAATCGTTGGTGGCCCAGTGTTAAGAGCGTGCGACTTTCAATACAAAGCCGTGGTATATAAGCCGGGAAAACGCTAGGAAGAAGGAGCTGTCCTGTGTATTATAACCCGCCAATCAATCTCGCTGTAAGCACTAACATAACATTACTCACCGTCATAGCCGACATAAGGACATAACACAAAGTGATAGAGATCATGATATTTGTCGCTATCTTCATAACGATGACATAATACGTCATGAAAATATACAGTCTAGCGACCTACGGAGCGGATCACTGTACAGGCCGACATAATGTGCGTACAATGCAGACTACTAGGCGCATTCGACACAGCACACTTAAACTATAAAAACATTTATTCACACACATATTGTTATTGCGCTAAAATTCATTCAAAACCGTAGGGCCAGGCAGGACCGTAGCAGGACCCCCGGTGTGCTCCACGAACGGCACCGGCGCGGCGTCCACCTCTGGTATGAACAAGTACTGTAATGTCATAACCGCATCAATTTTAGTAAGTAATAGTATATTCTATATCAAGGGCATATAACGGTCCCAGTGCAACGAGGATCAATATACATAGTACTCGAGGATAAAATGAGTATTTATGCCCGAGGTACACTCCGCTTTACACTTCGATTGTAAGGAAAATATTAGGTTTTATTTCACTTTAAATCGTTGAAAATGAAAAGTCCATGCTCGCCATGCTTGGTCGCTGTCACCCGCCGTGCGATTTTATGCCGCCTAGTCTCGACTTATAGTCGAACTTTTCGAGCAAGGGAAGTGAAAATAAATAAATATCATGGATCAATCTTACACAAATCGACCTAGTCCCAGTCCCACAGTAAGCTGAATAAGACTTGTGTTGTGGGTACTAGACGACGACATATTTAGAATGATACAAAATCTCGAACATCACTTCAACAGCTGATAAGGTCAATGACGATGCAAGTGGAAAAATTTCGAAATACGAAAAAAAATATTTACTTTGTATGGAGATAGGTGCCTTTTCGATCAGCTGTTCCATATAATCGCCGCGCGCCTTCAATTCACCTTCCTAACAATTACAATTTAAACAAACAGCCACACTGATCGTAATAACCTAACTTTTATGTATTTAATGAAATATCTATGTTTAAGTTATTTATCTTACGTTTTGTATAGGTATTACAATAATACTTACGACCATATCAGTAGTGAATGTCTTCAATGGTGTTTGATGAGGTAGTGTGAAAATATAAGGAGAAACAGTGACAAAACATGTGATACATTTTGTTTACAACGTTTGTAAGTTCTATTGACGGCGATTTTACAGAGTGTTTTATTGTCAAAGCGAATTTTTTCCACTTGCATCGCACTCAGTGTCATTTACCGTATCAGCTGTTGAAGTATCGTTCAGGACTTACATATACATATAAATGTGGCGTTTTCAGGCTAAAGGTAACTTGCTGTCGTTATTGACTTCTTGGTACCTACTTATAATACAAAACATTCTCTTTCATGCAGAAAGAAACAGATAGCTAAGTTTAAAAAAATATATGATTGTTTGCACTTGCAACCTGCAAATGTACTTTTTTGAGATATTTGACTTTAAAGTTTGAAAGCCTATTTGCATGTTATTTTTGCATACCTTTGCTCGAATGCGATGAAACTTCCGTAGGCATTAAGATCTATTAGGTATATTGTGTACGTGTATTTATGCCAAAAAAAGGCTTGAAGTAACGGCGCCATCGCTATTGATGCGAGTCATAGTACAGTCAGCGTTAAAAATATCTACAAAAATTAAACATTTAAAAACCTTATTATAATGTAATAAGGTTTGAATTGTATAGATATTCTTGACCCTGACTGTACCGGCGGCTTTGAACCCGTTTTAGAGCAATAATAATATAAGTGTAGATAAAGTAGTGTATGTAATGGTACACACGCGTTCAAAAGTGCATAGGCAATTTATGAATGAATTCATTCGTAAACTACCCATGCAATTGTACATAATTATGCCTTAAAACACTGTAATAGGATCACACGAGTGTGACGAGAGTGACGAGTCTTATTAAGTAACTTAGCATAAACAATATTAATTTACTCGTTTTATATGTCATTCGAGTTTTTTCTTCCTTTTTTAATTTGGATACCCGAGCGGCCTCCCATATTTCAGGCACCAGTATTGATGCTGACGCTGCGGGCCGCGGCATCCTTGGCCGCAATCCTGGAGCGCCGCAAATACGCTGCACTAAGAAGTAGCTAAATTTCTGCTGCGTTTGGGGTTGAAACTTTGGGACCGTGTAGGCCTAGTGCGCGCCGACTATACCCTGGGCCCGTTCATAAATCATCTAATAAAAATTATACAAAAATTGGCGAAATATGATCACATGATTTTGAAAGAGCCCTAACGTACAAAGCAACGTGTCAGATTTAACAGAAATTAAAAAAAAAAACAAGATGTATAAAGAATTATCGGCGCGCCTAATAGAAACTTCTGGTAACCAGAATGCTGGTCAATATTTGGTACAAAGAATTAATATCGCAATTCAGCGACGACGTACGGCCAGGCCAGGCGAGGCCAGCTTTTTGGGCACCCTGCTCGATGACAGCGATTTGGGGCAAATTTTTTATCGTTAATTTTTGTAAGTTTTTTTTCATTAAGTAGGCGTATTATAATTATGTTTTTGTGTGTCTTTTTAAATGCATAAGTATAATTCTACTTACTAAGTATGGTTATGGTTTTGAAGTCACTCAGTTAACGAACACTACTTTGAAAATGGAAGCCGGGTTTTGGTCTGATGATATTCCAGCGTTAATAAGCGATACTCTGCTGGAATGCTCCATACTGAAATTCCGGAGTACAGACAAGTACAAGGAAGTATACCTAACATAATTCAAAACGAGTCACGAACCGAAGCTCGGGTGTTAATAAATTTAAAAATCACCAATGAATGTATAGCAATATTCACGCATGAAAATGCTAAATGTTACCTCAACGCTGGCCGGACAATGAACCACCGTATCACACGTGTGTGTGAACTTAGCATATCAAATGCTAGCATCTCACAATTTTGTGAGAGTTCTCGTAGCATCCCTAATAGTTCTAGAGTTCTAGGTGGTTTTTTTTCATAGTTCTGCACATTTACGCGAAAAAAATCAAATAGTAAAATGGGATGCTAACTTCGCATATGACACTCCAGCATCCCAGCCGTTATCCAGTCCTCGACTTCAAAATAGCATTTAAATGAAAGGTACTAACATTTCTAGATGATATACAAAGAGTTCTAGTCAAAATTGTAATTTTTTTTTTTCATATACGAGTGCCTATATGACATAGGAACGTAAAAACCAATGTTACGTATTTCGTCAAGTATATTAGCTACTACGTGTATTAGCTAGTCAACATCTTAGAACAGCTAAAAATGGATAGTTATTGTTACTGAAGTACATTTTAAGAGAGTTTTCAAGGTCCGAAGATGATAGCCGTATATGGGCCAGTATGTAATTTCGTTGCAGGCAGTAGATATAAAACAATCATAAGCAGCAGGTTACAATTACACTTGACATCATTAAATTTGTTACTAGGACTAAAATTTATATCCTAATGGATTATAAATGGATAGTACTATTAGTACTGTATCTAACGCTAAATCGCTATTTATTTTAAAGCGCGGTTTTAACACTGCCGTACACATTATTCTAGCATTATAAATTGGCTTGTTCTTTGTTAGACTCCTTTTCATGGTTATTATTTAATTAAGTGTTTCCTACAAGCCACAAGATGTTTCATTTTCTCACGTTTCACCTATATATAGGTATTTATAGTACATTACTGCAGAGGCCGTGAAGTAAGAGATTGCAGGACGAGTTTGTGGTAGACGGCCAAGTCGTAGACGAGGCCGATTAAACAAGTCCTGCAATCTCTCTTCCGGCCGAGGCTTGTTTGTATAGTGCTTTTCTCAAACATTGTGAGGAAATATTTAAATTAAAATAACTACTAGGTAAATAGTTTATAAGGAAAAAATTGTATAATATGCCACCTTTTTATTTTTTAAAGATGCCATTTGAATGAGCTATTCGAGCACCATGTTTAACCGCACATAAATATACATAGAACCATAGAATTTGTTTTTTTTTTTTAATGTCGCAAGTATCAAGTGGTCGTTGGCTGTATGTAAGTTTTCCTTTGTCAGTTTAGTGTTAGTACGCAAATTAAAAAAGTTAGAGCAGCGGACTATAATGTTTCGTTCATACTTCCGCCATACATTACTTCACGGCCGCCGGCCAAGAAGTAAATGGGGGGAGCCTCCCCGGGAAGGAGCCATAAACAAGAAACTTCATGTCTTCATTTCGTGACATAAATGCATACATTTCCGATCATGTTTCAAAAAACTATTTTATGCAAAAGGACGTAAGTTCCTTGATATTTTGGAGGCACTTACACCTTTTTGCTTGCATTTTTTTTATCGTATGACGGTACAGAACCGATGAGCGACATTGTGTAATGAATGCTTGAGATTCTGTTAGGCGATGGATGCTAGATGCTCAACTGTTTCAATATAATTTCCTTTTGTTATAATTTGTTACCTACGTAGGTATATTTTATTGTGAAATATTACCATAATCGATTAGTAGTCTTAAGTTTTGTGACGCATTGGGGTCTACACTGTAATGTAATGATGTCACTTGTAACTTTTTTGTCAAATAAATAAAATTATTCATGTTTGCCTCCAAAATTATAAAAAAACTACCTAGGCGTTTTATTCAAACGCGGTTTGAGTAGACGCTTTTTACGTTTTAATTACTTAAATATTTTAAATGTATAGTTGTGTAAGTAAATTTGCAATTTAAAAATATTGCAACTTATTAATAACGTGTTATTCCTTATGCTCATGTCGATGTCCATTTTATATAAATAAAACTTCAAAATATTAATTTTATTTTTAATAGGTGTAGTGGCAGAATGTCATCAACGTCATCATGAAATAAAACGGCACGGTTTGAGTAGACACTTTTACCGCTAATGTTTAAATCTATGTGTTATTTGTTACGTATGTTCATGACGATATATTGACTTTATATTATTAAACTGCAAAATAAAATTTATTGTTTTTTTTTTTAAACGTGTAGTGGCAAATTGTCATAAATTCATAATGAACCAAAATATCATAAATGGCTAAAAGCCATGTTGCTGTGTGACAAATCTATGTGGAATAAAATTAAAAAAAAAACTTGGCTTCCCGGCCTAAGCCTTCAATTTTGTATGGAATTCCATTACACTCCTCTCGAGTTGCTCCAACGGCAACGTGATACTTTGAAGCCTATAAAACGGACGCAATGACGACATTTGATTGCATGTTTAAGAAAAGCACTTTACGACCTAATTGTTAACCGGAAAGTTGACTTTGCATGTATTTTTGAGAAAAGGTCTGCACGTGGTACGCAGTGTGACCCCACTCGGACTCCTCGAGCGCGCCCGGCGCCCCCGGCCGCGGCGGAGTCCCCTGTGACCGGCGCTGCCGTCAAGGTCGCAGACACCTCCTGCTACATTTTTATTCGATTTTGTTGTATCATTTACTAGGTTAAGCACATACACGTGGGCTCGAAAAGAGAACTCGCTCCGTTATTATTCAGGTTGTTACTTTTCGGTATGTTGAGTTTTCTTTGACTGTTTCTTATAGTAATTAATTATTAAGTAAGGTTCTACTATTGTAACTTTTTTGGATTATGTCACAGTTAATTTTAGTTTACACGATCGGTAATAATAATAAATATTTAACACAATTGAGAAAAAGTTAAATTGACCTCATATAACGAATGGGAGCTACCGTATTCTTGCTCACCAGGTGGCGCCACTCATGCGTGGGTCCTGTGTCCTACGTGTCACTAGCGCCCCTAGTGGAGAATCGACTTGCGGTAATCCTCATTGATTAACGTTGTAGGACGGTCATCCCATAGCCTAAAATTTCAATATTATTTATTATTTGTAACAGTATAAGTATATTGTAATATCTGTAACGAATGTAACTTAGATATTCCACCCCGCTGCCCCAATTTCACCCCGCTGACAAGTGTGACAATTCCTAAAATGACTGAATGACTGGCGTTTCAGGCGCCCATAGGCTACGGAAACCGCTCTCCCTCGCCCGGTTTGTGTGCTTGTTTACCACCATTTCGGTAATTTAAATAAAATCGTAACGTAATGTATCGTCAATAAAAAGGTAATTACTCGGAAAAAACTTATGACAATTGTCACGAGATTTAACGGTGTTTTAAAGAGTTTTCTATAGTTTTTGACATGAGAATGATCCTGTGTCGGAATTTCGTGACATATATCGTGTTTCTTGTGACAAAAGTCTAATATAATGAAAATTATGTTTTTATTTTATTTATAAATGGTGTTACCAGCAAACAAATACACAGCCCGCACCATAGTAATCGGCACCCGTAGCCCATAGACGCCTGTAATACCAGTAATAATGATGGTGACAATTGTCACACCTGTCGCCGTGGTCAAATTGGGGCCTATAGATACTGGCAATCAAAAACTTTATTCGTATTAGACTACACAACATTATTATTATTTGCTTTAATGGGTTTTAAAATCGCAGACTTTAGATGGGATAGGATCTACATTAGCGTTGAAAATGCCGGAAAAAAATCGAATGTTTTTATCATGATTTAATTAAAGTTTCGGTTTTTTTCCGAAGTTTTCGGGTTTTTTAAGAAGTATATACCTAATGTCACTATCACTGTCACTCCTTTCATCTGTTTCAATTGTTTCGTCCTCAATGCAATCGATGTAGCCATGTTGTAGGTGTAAATTAGACCTAATATGCATTGATTTAGAGTTGAAATATAGAGCGGAAACTTTCATTGATTTTTTCCTAAAGAATCCGAAAAAAAAAATCCGAAAAAAACAAGTCAGTCTGGGAAAAAATCGGATTTCTTCCAGACTTTTTCAACGCTAATTAAATCTACATATAAAGGCCAATCTACATATTACCTTAAATGGAACCTAAACTGCTTAATTTCTGTAACTGAATAAACAATTTGGCCCTTATAATAACCGAGTATTTCACTGTAGTAACAATACTAACATCCATAGGATTTGACAAAAGATCTAAATGGAAGGGTGGCACAGACCCTCTTGTTGCCGCGCGCCAATTTTTGCCCAAGTTAAGGTAAATTTAAATATGCCGTAAATTTGCCGTAGTTAAAGTCCTTTTGATAATTCATAAGCACAATTATGTTATTAATTGTAATAATTATATAACCAGTACAAAGGATTGACAACAGTATACAGGAAGTCGTGTCAAGACACAATATATTACCCATGTATCCTGTTCTATTATCGGACTTTCAATTAACTCGTGCAACGTCACCTATTCCAGCTTGTTTAATTAAAAGGCCGATCCTTGCAATAAGTACTAGCTGTGCCGGAAATAATAGCACCAATACCATCATACATGACATATACATACATGATTCTGTAATCACTCTTAATAATTAACGAGACTGTGAGGCGAGTGGTACTTATGGTTCCAAATTATTGTATGTAATGTTAGAATTTACTGACCCGACAAAAAACCGAAACCCTTATCGTTTCGCCCAGTGAGTCTGTCCGCCCGTCCGCCCGTATGTCACAGCAGTTTTACTCAGTAACTATAGGTACACTAGCTTTAACCCGCGGCTTCGCCCGCGTACTTAACGTAATTTTCAACCGTCATACAAAAAAGTAGGTTTTTTTATTTATTTCACGTCCGCTAAGATGGATTTGAAATTCGCTGTTGGTTGTTGTTTTCGAAATCAGCGACCCGATAACGACACCCATATCAAATAAAATAGTCGTAACTATTCTTGTTCCATCTTTGTGCACCCCTTCACCTTATAAGAAACCTACGTACCAAATTTGGAATCTCTAGAACCAGAAATAAACATAAAAACGACACCCATATTCATATTTTGAGATTTCAACCCCATCGCACCCCATCAGGGAAGATGGTATCTCACGTCCGCCTCGTTGGATGTTCAAATTGTTATTGTTTTCGAAATTAGCGACCCAATAAACCAGAAAAACGATACCCATGTTGTTTTTTTACTATATTAAGTACCCTTTTCCCCCTTTCTGGGGTTGATTTCTCAAAAAGCCTAAGTTTGCTAAATTTGCAATCTCTAGAACCAGAAATAAACATATAACGACACCCGTAGTGATATTTTTAGATTTCGACCCCATTGCGCCCCAACAGGGGAGATGGTATTTCACAATCGCCACGTTGGATGTTAAAATCTTCGTTGTTTTCGTAATCAGCGCCCCAACAAACCATAAAAACGATACCCATGTTGTTGTTTTTTACTTTTTCACCCCTTTTCCCCCTTTTAGGGGTTGTTTTCTTAAAAAACCTGAAACAGGTGTAAACTCATTTATCTTTATAAATACTCCTGTAAAGTTTCAAATAGAATAGTCCAATCCAACTAATCTTGTTTCCCCATACAAACTTTGGACCCCCAAATCACCCCCCCCCCCCCCTTAAGGGGTAAATTTTGAAAAATCCTTTCTTAGTGCACCTCTACACTGTATAAGAAACCTACTTGCCAAATTGGGAATCTATAGGACCAGCTGTTTGGGCTGTGCGTTGATATGTCAGTCATCCAGTCAGTTTCTTCTTTTATATATACCTATAGATTTTATGTTTTTTTTAAATAATTATATTTATTTTAATTTTATTTAATTTTATTCAACTTTATTTTATTTTATTTTATTTGATTTAATTTAATTTATTGAAATTAAACACTTTAGAACGGATTTATCGCGTTTATTGTTTAATGTTTAGTGTTTAATTTCAATGAATAACAATCGCGGTAACAGAAGACAATATTAATTTAATTTGTTTTATTTTATTCTATTCTATTGTGTTTTGTTTTATTTTATTTTAGTTTACTTTACTTTACTTTAATAAAAAACGACACTCAAATTTACATGTTGACATTTCAAACCCATCGATACGAACAGGGGAGATGTTATTCCACATTCGCCACATTGGATCTTCAAATCGTTGCTTTTTTTCGTAATCAGCGACCCGAAAAACCATATAAACGATACCCATGTTGATTTTTTCACTTTTGCACCCCTTTTACCCCTTTCAGGGGTTAAATTCTCAAGAAACCTGAAACACGTGTTTACTCATTGACCTTAAAGAATACTCCGGTGAAGTTTCGGATAATTCTTTAGAACCAGAAATTAACGTAAAAATGACACTCATATTGATATTTTGGCATTTAAACCCCATCGCATATCAACAGTGGAGATGGTATTCTACATTTGCCACATTGCATCTTCAAATCGTTGCTTTTTTCGTGATCAGCGACCCGAAAATCCATATAAACGATACCCATGTTAACTTTTTCAACTTTTCACCCCTTTTACCCCTTTCAGGGGTTAAATTCTCAAAAAACCTGAAACACGTGTTTACTCATTTACCTTAAAGAATACTCCTGTGAAGTTTCAGATGAAATAGTCTAACTAATCTTGTTTCCCCATACAAACTTTGGACCCCCGCTTCAACCCCTTAGGAGGTGAATTTTGAAAAATCCTTCCTTAGTGCTCGCCTACCCCGTAAAAGGAATCTACGTGCCAAATTTGAAGTCTATAGGACCAGCCGTTTGGGCTGTGCGTTGATATGTCAGTCAGTCAGTCAGTCAGTCAGCTTCTTCTTTTATATATTTAGATGGTAATAATATTTTCCCCTCACTAGCTCGGAAAGCACTGTTTTGTCCTTTAAAACTGGCGTGGAAAAACGCATTTTATCCACATGTGGGGCAAAGTAATCTAATTCCTATCACTTACCACCAGTCCAGTATAAGTGAGTCGGATACCCATAGTAAATATGCGCAATCGGAGGTCACACCTTAAATTGGTCATGTGATCATGTCTTATCCCGCACTTGGTAAGCTGTTGGCAATATCTAAGTACCAGGAGCGTACCTACTCTATGACTATGATAAATTTTGAAATTGATTTTTGATGGTTTCTTCAAGATAACTTACATGTGGATAAGATTTATAATCGTATTTAGTCTATATTTTCCTCGCAATAGTGAGGGGGAAAATGTTGTATTACACTCGGCGGCAAAGTTTGTTCAACTCTCGTGCCTTGAGATGAGACCCTCGTAAAGCTCAAGATTCCAGTTATTGAACCACTCGCTACGCTCGTGGCTCAATTTTGGAATCTTTCTCTTGCTCGGGTCTCAATATAAGCCCGAGAGTTAAACAACAACTTTGCCCCCTTGTATAATAAATAACTATTTTTTACATATAAGTTACGATAAATAATATGTTTCAAGGGGCGCCCCATACATGTAACTTAATGTTAAAAAAATTGTTTGCCAAATAACTACTTGTGGCACATCATCTCATAGGTATTTAGACATATCTGAATCTGAAGGTTGTTGTGGTTCCATGCTTAGTCGTTTGCCAAGTCGGTGCAGATACTGCAGATGCAGACTAGGTTTTTTGTTATCTAGGGAACCTCTTGAGCAACATTTTCATATTATTTTTCCTTACAGTGGCCCAGTCAGAAGACTCACCGGTTGCAATGAAACTCAAGAAAATATGTCTAAAGACGCCAGTCGGGGAAGAACAAGCAGCACAGGCAGTTCTAGACCCCGCGATAGGTAAGTTGGACTAATAAATATAAGACTTCAATCATCAGTCATCACTCCCTAAAATCGATAAACTCGTAGTGTTTTGGTGCCAGCACTTATTGGGGACCCTATTACTAAGATTCCGCTGTCCGTCCGTCCGTCTGTCTCTCTGTCATCAGGTTGTATCTCATGAACCGTTGTAATAAGACATTTGAAAATTTCACAGTGCTAGTCTTCGCAAACGCTTTAAAAGCGCCGGATATGATACCTTTTGACATAGTAAGTAGGTTTTGTATGTTATTGACAACTACGCTACGTCAAATAAAAATTGGTGATATGTGACTATGGAACAACACGACGACTTTAGACGTCCTTGACCATGAAAGAATTAAATAATACACAGAAATCATTTATTTATGTAACTGTATTTTTGAAAAGAATTTTGGTATTTGTTCATAACACTGACTGACTAGAGTTTATTGTACAAGTAACTATTAACCTTTTCAACGCAAAAGCGACAAAGGAAAACCTCTCGCGTTAAAATGTGGCCTTTACGCCAATATCTCGATTAGTGAATAACGAATATAAACCCTTATCTGTCGGCAGGACAGTTGCTTTGACAGCGTCCGCCATGACACTTTTAGTTATCGTTGGCGTGGTAGGCACGGCAGTGCATGGCACCTTTAGATGTTCTTGGCGTTGGAAAGGTTAAAAAAACCGCATTGCAAGGACAATATGTCTGCAGCATGTGTCTATTTCTGCTTTTTGATCGGCTGTTTTTGTCTAGGTAACTTCGACGTCGGAAATGAACGTAAGTTAATTTTTGATATCAGATCTTTTCTCTGTTCTTTACTTACTTGAGGAGCTCGCTTTTTCCTCAATTTCTTAATATTAGTTGTTCTTGTATTGCGAATGGCAACGCCGCCCTGCTGATTGAATTGTGCTTTTATTCCTCGCGACGCTTCGATGTTATGATGTCATCGATTTAATTGCGGTGGCCGCTTCATTAGCTACATTATATTAAAAGGCCGTAACGGTTGCTCAAAGCAACCTCATTGGTGCCGATTATCGATTGATGTTTTGTCAATATTTTATTCTTTGGCAATGATGCCACTCAATACTAGACTAAATATTTTAGATGTTCGATCTCTATATACTTATTATTTAGAAAATATGTGTTATCTTTCTTTAAGTCTTTTACGATTTCGCTGTTAATATTGCATGGTAATGTACATTTGGCGGCATGCGGCATCCATCACATAGAACTATAACTTTGTATGTGTCGTCGGCGTCAAATGTGTTAACTGGAGGGAATTATATATACTTACCTAGTACGGGATCTTTGTATATGTATCGTAGTTTAGAACACTGTAGTGCATGGTATTACGGTTTGAGAAGGTATTTACTTATGTATTAAGTTAACCGATTTATTAACACGCTGTTTTTCGACTATTTTTTGGGTTTCGGTTTTTCCTGTTCGATCTTCAGAAGTAAAGCATGGCGGACGAGTGGCGCTCACTATGCGTGACGGTTTACATCACTTTTCTCATCGCGTATATAGTATATAGTATATAGACATGCTCACATATACTGTTGGCCGCTTATGTTGATACATTTTATATGTAAGTATAGGTAGTCGTGCACAGGTCGTTAATGGTGTACGTGGATCTGTTGTGTGGTACGCGGGTGGAATAACCTATAATTAGATGCGCGTACACCAATCCTCAACCGAGGCACTCGTGGTCTTCTCGTTCGCTCAACATCCGCTAACCAATTTAGTGCAAAGCAGTCATCCTACCGCTGCATATCAACGATTTCAATCGGGAACTGTAGGAAGCGAGATTCGAGGAATCCTTAATGAGATTAATGGTTCCGGCGTTAATTTTGGAGGTGAATTCGATTTTATTGTGCATGATAAGTGCTAAGCTTTTAAAAATTTAATAATTTTCAATTTTTGATAGTGAGTTAGTGACTGATAGTGATAACATGTGACTGATGTGACCGTAACAGTAGTAATGACTCGTGTAGTCGTGCAATAGTACCGTAGCGTGGTGTCTGGCGTGCGAGGGCGGCTCGGTTCGGAGGTCCCGGGCATCGCACGCCGCCGCTGCAGCGCGGCGGCGTGTTCTCCGCCGTGTGTGGCGTAGCGTTGCAACTCTCCTCCATGGCCGGTAATTTGATTGGGCCCGAGCTGTCACCTATGCGCCGCAGTCGCCCGGCCGTCGCTCGCCGGCTATCGATTAGAGCCCCCGCCCTCTTACCCCGCGCCGCCCGCGAACCGGATCTCGTCACGCCGCCATTGTGTACCCGCGACGCTTAAAACGCATTCGTTTCTCCCGATGCGAAAACGACGCATTCCTTCCGCGCGCCCGCCCGCACCCCGCCGCCCGCCGGCCGAGCCGCATCGCGCCACGCAGGGCCCAGTCGACCGACCCTCTCATTACACTTTTACCACATTACCACTCCGCCACTTTGCCGCCGACCGCGCCAAACAAAACCGACCATTGACAATCCTTTTATATCACCGAACACGCCGTAAACCTCCGCGTTATTCACCCACAACAAAACAAATGCAATAACACCACACTGATATCTGCTACTTTATGAGGACCTTCGACATTAATATCGCAACTGCTGTAATAACGAAATGCTAGAAATTAGGTTCCGAACTGTTTGTTCACTGAAATTCAAAGCAATTAGTCTTCAGACGCATATATTCAGATGCGCTAGCGCAATGCAAAACGAAAAGCAAGAAACCCTACAAGAATTGTAGTTGTCACCACAGAACCTCTATAGGAAGACAGGTCTTACAATACTAGTTCCTACTAACAATTATCAGTGGAACATGTTTGGTTATGGTTAAGGCTAAGAGCAACTGTTTCAATACAACCCGAGTAACATAGATGACTTCGACTTGTCAGATTAACATAGACCACCGTTAAACTGGAGCTCACTACCAATGTAAGCAAATACGGTATCTTTCGTCGTATTTGACAACTTTCATCTACCAAATATTGCAAACAGATGAATAGAAATTACTTGCTATTTGACTTACGCAGCGTCCTACGAGGGTTGCTACTTATATATCCGGAAACAAAAAACAAACGTACACGGCTGAAAATGGTTTTATTGTTTTTCAAAGTATTCCCCTTGATGATCTATGCACTTTTGCATTCGTGTGAACCAAATATTGAAGCACTTCTGCCACTCCGCCTGAGGTACCTCCATAACGTGTTGTTTGAATGCGTCGACAGCATCTTCAGCGGTCGAAAATCGTTGACCGCGTAATTTATTTTTTATATTGGGAAATAAATAAAAATCATTGGGTGCCAAGTCAGGGCTGTACGGCGGATGACCCGTTAATTCCACATTTTGACCTTCCAAAAATAGAGTTGTTTCGCGTGACGTATTACAGCTGGCATTGTCATGATGAAGAATGATTCTTCTTCGCTGGTTAGTTTTACGAATTTGTTCAAATACTTCCAGTAAGCAAATAGTCGTGTACCAATCTGAATTAACCGTTTTACGGTTTTCTAGTGGCACTGTAGCTACATGGCCATTAATACCGAAGAAGCAGGCCACCATTTGTTCCAATGTACTTTTTGCACGAGTAACTTTCGTAGGGTTCGGCTCATTTTGAAACACCCATACCGTTGATTGTTGCTTCGTTTCGGGATCGTATGCATAGACATCGACATGCCCGATTTACGAATGATTTTCTAGTCGATTCAATAATATATGTACGCATAAAAGCGGATGAAATCCCTATTGAAATAATAATCCTGTGATTAGCTTCTCCTATTATTCTATACATCTTTTCGACGTCATTACAGCAACTCGAATCGTTGTAGGGTGCATAAGAAATGACATCGACCCGTGTTTTATCTATAGAAACCAATATACCAGATCCGTTCCCTGAATCTGAAATAAAATAGCGCGTCATTGTGGATAAATAAGGTTGTTAGATACAAAAGGTAGGAACATTAACAAAAGGTAGGAACATTAATTAAACTTAGTGTCGCCCAATTGCCCGTCTACATGGACAACCCGTCATTTGTATGTAGGTATGTAATGTATGTTTGTTCGACGATAACTCGCGTATCGTTGATTTGGCAGACCAAGACTTGGTAGAGCTAAATCGGTCAAGGGGTTGCCGAGATATGTTATAGGGATCAAGACTATCGCGACTCCACGTTGACGTGAACGTGAACTTGATGTTGTGCACCAGATTAACTTATAAGTACAAGCATGTTTTGCTTACCATTTCTGGGCAACTCAGTGCCCCAGGGTTCCCTAGAGTTACAAAGGCAAAAAATGATATCAATTTAAAGAGAGATAGAGATAGATGCATTTATTGTCAGAAACTGTGTACAAGTAGGTCTTATATATTACAAAAAGGTCCAACAGTTTGCCCACAGTTTAAATCTTATTTAATTCCGATTCGCCCCGAACTTGAACTCGCGACCCCTTTATCTCGGCAACCCCTCAACCGATTTGGCTCTTATTCGAACTTAAAAAATATATCAACTCATCTAAACCACCTGCCAAATTTCACGACGATCCGATCAACTATACTCGAGTTATCGTCGAATAAATGTACAAACAAACATACATACATACGACGGATTGTCCAAATAGATTGGGAGAACTCACTAGCTTCGCTCGCTCATTCGATGACCAAAACTTAAACATCTTATATATATTATGTAAGTAAGAAAAACTCATCGGTACCTACGTACGCTCCCACCGACGCTAACCACTAAACCACTCAGCCGACTTACCTATTAAGTGATACCTACATAAATCTACCTAGTGGTTCGCCCGATCGTGAACTCGCAACCCCTATATCTCGGCAACCCCTTGACCGATTCGGCTCATATTCGAACTTAAAAATTATATTTATATCATCTAATTACAGTTCTTGCCAAATTTCACGACGATCCGATCAACGATAAATATTATGGGAAAATGTTACACAAATCGACCTAGTCCCACGGTAAACTCAATAAGGCTTTTGTTGTGGGTACATTCAGCCACACAGGACACAGCTATTAAGCAGCTACTAAGCAGCTATTAAGCTGAACACAGCCAAAGTGCCAAAAATATGTGTATAATAATACAGCCGACTTTATTGTCTGATTATTAACTCAGATAATAAAGTTGGCTGTATTCATAGCTGTGTGGCTGACTGTACGAGACGACGATATATAAAATAGATAGATACCTACATATAACTCTGGAACAAATATTCGTGATAAACACAAATAAATGCCCTGACCGTGATTCGAACCCGGGACTTCCGCCTTGTAAAGCAGGGTCACTATTGACTAGGCTAGGACGCCGTTAAACTGATATTCGAGTTATCATCGAAAAAACATATTTACAAACATACATGTTACATAAATACAAACATACATACAAAGGACGGAGTGTCCAATTAGATTGGGAGACCTCACTCGCTTCGCTCGCTCGTTCGATACCCTTTTCGACGCCGAGCAAACACAAAAGCCGTCACTCAAACACCACGTCACGTCACCGAATTGTCAAATATGAAATTGACCTTTATATAGTACATATGGTGCTATATTACCGCACTAGTGTGATAATGAGCACTTTATGTGCCTGCGTCAAAAATTCAAAGGGCCATATGTACCTACTGTAAAATGTCGTACGATACATGTGCGAATAGGAGAAAATTCGCAATGAGTGGCGATGGAATAAAACACGACCGAAGGGAGTGTTTTAAATCGACACGAGTCGCGAATTACCTATTATACTATTATGCCTCTTCAAGTTCATAGCCCATCGCCCACAACACACTTGAACTCATATCCAGTCGACTTCTAACGACACCCACGGAAAGAAAGGGGTAGTGAAATTCACCCGTCATCACACGGGAATGAAGATAAGTAAAGGTGAATTAATGAACTCGACTGTACCTACCCAGTAAGGGTACGGGTGCGAGTGTGGATTTAGGGTTATATTTACTAAATATTTAGATAAACTTAAAAATGAAAAGTTATGTCAGATCCCAGTGCGGTTACCAGCTTTCCACCGGGGTGGTCGTACAATATAGGTACATTGCATTGTATTGTAACGTGGAAAAAATATAAAAAATATAATAAATATTGTGGGACAATCTTATACAAATCGACCTAGTCCCACAATAAGCTCAATGAGGGTTGTGTTATGGATACTAGACGACGATATATATAATAGATAGATACCTACATATAATAGTAGATTACATACCAAGGCCGTTTTAGTGGGAAATGTCTCGGATCCCATGTAATTGTTGGCCGAGGCGAAGCCGAGGTCGACGAACATGTGATCCGAGGCTTTCCCATCTAACGGCCGAGGTTTGTATACTATTTTTCTGCCCGACGGAGCCGGCAGGCGGCAATTTAGTTTTGCGTAAAGTGGCGCTTACCGGCCGGAGGACTGAAAATTCTATTGGCGATGTATAGCTTTTTTAACTCTGGTCCTCGCCAAGGAGACCTCCGGACATTTTAGATTAACCTTTGTTTGCACAAGTAACTGTTTTGATTGAAGGGGAGAATTCGCATTCTCTCAGTCATCATCTTAACCCTGTAAAAACGAGTGCTGTAAGGGGCTCGAAACGCAGGGCCATGGTGTTAATAAACGCGATTAATCCGTTCTAAACTGTTTAAATTCAATGTATAACAATCGCGGTAACAGAAGACAATATTATATTTTTAAAATATTTTTTGACCGTAACTTATTTCGACTTTTGCAAGAGGTATGTGCTGCAACGGCCTTTTCTTGTCACATGAACGGGATCGAATTGCTTTTATGTGGAATAAAATGAACCTGGTTGCTCTCGAACAGCATTATGTCTGGACTTCGGTTATTTTGGGTCGATAGAAGATACTTTTCATCCATGTCTTACTACCTACTTATTAACAGTATTGATGGAAATAAGCTATGTCTACTAACAGGATGAGAACTTTTTATTAGGATTATTTGCAGTTAAGATTAACGAAGCGTTGCGATGGTGATAACGAGGTGGTAACTTGATAAGGGCTTATTACATTTAAAACACCATCAAAGACAATGAATGCTTCGAGATATCATTACCTAAATAGACTCCAGACCCCATTAATGGACTCGAGCTCTGCTTATGAGAAGGCTCTCATGTGATTACTATGGGAATAACAAATCCAGATTACAAAATAATTACGGGGCTGATGTTATCTGTTGTTTGGGAAATGGGCGTCATTGACCTCTACGAAGAGAGCAGAGGCGTTGCGGTTTCGCCACTAGGTACCTAGCCGACGGTTGCGCGCATGCCTGTTCCTAAGGTCGCGCCCGCCGCTGCCTTCCGATGGAAATCATTCCAATTAAAATAGCACTCGTCGATTTTTGTGACGACATGCGGCGGGAAGGTTGCCCTTCGCACCTGTTGTCGCATCTCGGCTCTGAGGCCGGTAAAGCGGAGACAGTGCGGTCGCATCTTACCGGCGGCCGCTGTTGTCACTGCGGTGTTTCGCGGGCGGCAGATTTATTTGGACGTACCCCCTGAAGGGGGCGCGGGGCCGGGCGCGCCACCCACCACGCCACCTCCACACATTTGACTGGATCAATAAGTAAGCAAAGGATGCCCGAGCAGAAAAACCATACACCCGACCACCCCAAGGGGGCACACGTAACCGACACCCCCCCTCCACTAGCGGGGGGAGGACTCTACAGATTGCCATTTTCTCTTTGCCTACGCTTTAATTAGTTGCGTAGTGACGCGTGTGGAGCCCTAATCCTCTGTTATTAAATTGCCAAACTACTCCCATTCTCTAGTCGAGCCGGCCGCTATCGACTGTCGCATGTCCCTTGATCGATCTAAGGAACTGTAAGCTGCCAGTGCCAAAGATTTAAACTCGGTGACAAACTCTAACCTTTGTATAGTCGAATGGTATAAAAATGTCATAAACACTCTATAATGTGTCTAATGTGTCTTCCACAAAGTATGAATAACGATAAAAATCTCCGACACAAAATATTCATCCGAAGCAGACTCCGCTCGCTGAATATACCGCTTTTATGCTCACTCGTATTCATCACAACACAACACCATTTTTATTATAGCATGCGTAAACGACTAACTGAACTGAACTGACTAACTATTTGACACAATATGATATTTTAAACAATCTTTATATTTAGAGATTCAATTCTTGTTGTCTAAATTCTACAGGAAGAGTTTAACGCACCGCAGATACATAGATGGCTATCACCTGTTGAAAATTTCATTTGGTATCTAATAATACAATATATGGGCATTTTCAAAAATAGGGTACCATTTCCTTGTTTGTTTGGTCACGTAACGATTTTTTTCATACATTGCCGTTACAAAACTGTATTTTTTTTTGTATGGAAAATCTAGGACCCATTAAAATTGTGCACTTTTTTCTGAAAATATATCTCAAAATATATATCAAGGTAGCTTTCTTTATATCCCATACATTATAAAATACACTCTTTAGTCTCGTCGTGTCGAGTTTTTATATCCCATTCATTATAAAATACACTCTTTAGTCTCGTCGTGTCGAGTTCTTGAACTTGTTGAACCCGAGTTACCTGAGTTTCAGTTGATATTGAAATAGATAAAAGCCTAGTGTTAGTAGTGTTAAACATCAGCTGTCAATAGTTTATGTCATAACAGTTATGTTATAATCATCATCATCAGCCTGTTGCAGTCCACTGCTGGACATAGGCCTTCCCCAAGGTATAATATAATCCCTTACCCTATTACCTTCTGTAAGGCGTTGTTCTATTATGTTTCATTTTATATCTACTCTTAAAATAAGGCACCAATGTGGAAATTTCACGTGTCATTCTGCTTTTCGTTGACCTTAAGGTATCTACAGTTCTGTCAAAAAAGCACATTTCGTAACAGTTGACCCTCGCTTCAATTTGACGCATTCATATTGAAAACGGGACAGAAAATTACTTACTTAACTAGATTATAAACTAGTTTAACTACCCATACCCAATGCGCTGATCATTACCAGTCAGACGCTTTTATGCGAAGGTCACCAGTACCACTGCTACTCCGAAATTAGGTTACAGACGCCCACCACTGGTAGGGTGCCGCTACCGATGTTGGCATAGAGTACCTAGTTATTTCGAAAACCGAATGTCAAATACTAGTTAATGTCATATAATTTTGTTTCAAACAAAAACATGATGAAGAATAATTTTTAAGAAAAAAAAACCGACTTCATTTGGTTCCCGGTAAAAGTGAAATTAAGAATTTGTTTGAGTTAGCCAGTTTACTTCACAAATATCCAATACACCGCACGTGTACGATTGAAAATTGAGGAGCTTTCTTAATGTCCTAGGGCTTCCATCATTACATTTGAAGTATAATCAAACGGAACTCCCTTGTAGACCTTTAAACAAACAAAATAACAATGTGTTAAATTGGATGACAGACTGTAAATTAACGAGCATATTCATTATGCCATCCCTGATTATCAACATCAGGTCCACTCCAGCAAAATGATGGCCACAGTAAGAAAATGCCTAAGCTAATTATGAACACCCTCTAATCACAATTAACCTGCCGTACAAATTTGAAGAGTTCTCTGAATTATTCTAGAACTCCATCATCAGAATATAAATCAAATCAAAAAGATGAATGTCACAACTAGGATAATAAGTAGAGCTAGGTTTATTAACCAGTTCCACTTTGCGATCCCTGGTCTTCATCATCAGATCAAGTTCATCAAAATTTTGGCTCCGCCAAAACACTGTTTTAGTTACTTAAGGAAACCCTCAAATCAGAATGCATGTGCCGTTAAAATTTGAGGAGTTCTCTCAATCCCTCATGAAGCCCATCATCAAAATAGAACTATAATCAAATAGGACTATCTTGAATGTATTTCTTTACAAAGAAAAGATGAATGTCTCAAATCGGATGATAGAGCTGGGAATTAACAAGCAGTTCCACTTTGCCATCCCTGGTCTTCATCATCAGGTCCACTCCACCAAATTGATGATGTTCGTAAAGAAATGCTCGAGTGTCTTAAGAAACTACCCAAATCATCATGCATGTGCCTTTCAAATTTGAGGAGTTCCCTCAGTTCCTCATGGATCCCATCATCAGAAATTGATTTTGAAAAAAACGGAACAAATCTGGAACCAACTATTTTCAGAAAAAAAAATATTTTTTGAAATCGGACGATAGTCCTGGGAATTACCAAGCAGTTCCACTTTGACATCCCTGGTCTTCATCATCAGGTCCACTCCACCAAATTGATGATGTTCGTAAAGAAATGCTCGAGTGTCTTAAGAAACTACCCAAATCATCATGCATGTGCCTTTCAAATTTGAGGAGTTCCCTCAGTTCCTCATGGATCCCATCATTAGAAATTGATTTTGAAAAAAAACGGGACAATCCTGAAACCATCTATATACAGACAAAAAAATATTTTTTAAAATCGGATCATAGTCCTGAGAATTACGAAGCAGTTCCACTTTGCCATCCCTGGTCTTCATCATCAGGTCCACTCCACCAAAATGATGATTTTCGTAAAGAAATGCTCGAGTTTCTTAAGAAATCACCCAAATCAGCATGCATGTGCCTTTCAAATTTGAGGAGTTCCCTCAGTTCCTCATGGATCCCATCATCAGAAATGGATTTTGAAAAAAACGGGACCAACCAGGAACCGTCTACTTTCAGAAAACAAAAAAAAAATTCAAATCGGTTCAGTAATGACGGAGTTATGAGTGAACATCCATTAAAAAAAAAAATAAAAAAAAAAATTCAGTCGAATTGAGAACCTCCTCCTTTTGAAATATTGAAGTCGGTTGAAAAGCAAAATAAACCAAATATCTTACGGTTCACGAATTTACTATCCAGTCTGATTGCAGACGTTACTGCCAGACTCTTTCGGCACAAAATTAGAAATTTTAGTTCTCAAACACATGGTTCATCTGAGGGTGTTTAATGAGACTCCTGGTTTAAAACTGAAGTGACAATTAGTTTTGCATCCTCCCTATAGTAGTAGGTGTCCAACTGTCCACGCCACAACAGTGTGAGTTTTGTCGGTAAATATGCGCTAAGTTAGTGCATGAATGTTGCATATTTTGTTGAAATGATAAAGGTCGATGCTACATTAATATTCCGCATTCCATATACGAAGAATGCACTGATATGTTCGATGTTATGCATTAGTCACAGCATGATATATGATTATCTATTAGGAACCAAGTTCTAAATACATAGTAGGTACATTAGTTATAGTTAGTATGCATTAAACCAGTACAGTATATGCCAGAACTTTTAAATTGTTATTTTAAGACAATTTAGGTGTTATATTTCATTTGAAAACCGTGCACAAATATCCATACCTATCAAATAATCTTAAGTGTCATAATAGTCTCATCTATAGACAAGACACAGTAATTAGCGAAGAGCACCATCATTAAAATTTCTAAATTATATCTCATCGTTGTGCAAATTGGCCGGTGGCAATAAAAACGGGCCGGTGTTCCCGCCGTGATTTTTTGCCAGCGCGCAGCGTCGTCCGTCGGCCGTCTCGGTCGTCGAGTGCGCCCTAGCTCCTTCGCGATGCCAATCCAAATAATTATCATAAAGTAAATCCCCCGCAATTCGGCCGCCCCCGGCCCGGAGCGCCGCATTAAATGGCGGGCCCTCGTCGTCGCCGTCGCTAACATAGGGATGCCTAATGCCGATGCCGGCCGATAGACTGCTTTATCGTGTCGATACATCACCACACCACACCTTACCTCACCTCACCTCACCTCGCCTCCCAATGCAGGCTCTTAGCTATCATTCGGTAACATACTCGTACCAGGTTAATCTAAACCAGTGGTTCTTAACCGGTGGTCCGCGGACCACTGGTGGTCCCTGGAGGCATTCCAAGTGGTCCACGAAGCCATCGTAATAAACAAGTGACGTGCCGTGATGAGTCGAGTCAACACAACGCATACCGCGCCGCGGCACAAGCCGGAAGGCAATACGCGGTGCGCGAGTGCGGGGGAGGGGGTCCGTAAAAACCAAAAATCCATCAGCAACCAAATTATACAGAAGAACATGATACTTCATTTGAAAAACTTAAAAAGTGAATTCAATCGCTATTTTCCTGATTGCGATGACAAAAGTATTCAGAAACTGATACGAAATCGTTTCATTGTGTGTGTGGTCCCTGGCAAGACAGAAATTTGGTAAAATGGTCCCTCATGACTTAAAGGTTAACTACTACTCTAAACCACTGATCTAAACTCACAATCACAACATACCTATATCATCCCCACGAATAGTGTCCCTATTAAAAATGCCATTGTATATCAAGCTTTACATCTAACATTATTACATTATAAAGATTTGACACTTTTACAGTTATCATATATTTATTTTCGTTCGTTAATTGCTATACTTGTTAGATTCAAAAGTCGAGAAGTCAAAAAATCATCTCACTTGTCGATATCGATATTCAATCCGAGAGGAATTATCGACTAGCCCTTAACTCCCTAGCTCTCAGCCGGGAGGACCGAACAATCGTATTTTCAGTTTTTGCCTCACACCAACTCTCATCTCGGTATTGCCGTTGGAATTAATTTCACCCGCTTGTTTTAATGTCTTTTCCATCTTTTTGTCTCCTTCACCCTTACCTTATTATGCCAATAATGGGTTGGATTTGTTTCCGGCCATCTTAATTTCTTTTCCATTTCGTAAACGAAAACTTGTTTTTCGTTTGCGTCTTAAAATAATACAACATCGAAAACGTTATTCAAATAAAGTATTATTATTCCATGCTATCCATTGTGCCTTGCATTGTACTAAAGAATTCTGTGACATCTGTCGTATAACACACGCCCTATTTAACGCCGAAATCGGCCGGCTTACCGAACGGAGCTTTTATTATTACTCGTGTGTAATTAGTTAGGTGTCTGCGTGGTAATAATAAGTAGCCCGAAACCACCCCGGGCCCCTCCCCTCAAGCCGTCGGCACGCGCTCCTTACCTCATTCAGAATCCATCTCAACGAGAGTTTTAATTTATGTATAAGAGAGTCATGCGTCAGCTTACGTTTGTCAGTACATAATAAGGTGAGGTGTTCGATTGTAATGAGGTCACAAACAGCACAGAGATGTGCCTCATGACGTGACCCTTTGCTGCAACGCGCGAGCTTGACTACTATTACAATTGCTTACCAATGACACAGATCAACTATTTGAGGAAAACCAGTATCAATACGTCCCCTGTTTACGCGTAGTGGGTAGGGATCAGTTACACTGGTTCGCCTTATGGTTTCTGATGGCTGAGCTACGGGAATAACGGGCCTTCCCTCAGCGGGGTTCTTTTGTCAGCCCGCGGGACCGACAGTCCCCGTGTTTACTTTTTCGGCGACAACTCCCCACTTGACTTTACACTGATACAGGAAAACATACGCGAACTGTTTCAAATGCGGAAGTTTTAATGACGATCTAAACGTATCCTTTTTGTTTTTGTAATTAAAATTTATTATAAATATTTTATTCATAATGCAAATACAGTTAACTTTTCAGACATACAATTAACTTTTCATCATAAAAATACGATTACCAGACGAAGTTCTACGTCGGCGCGTTGTAATTAAATAAATATGCCGCGTGTCGTAATGGCAGCGGCCGGGTACACCGGCGTATAAAAATTATGAAGCTGACGTGGGCATGTTTCGCAACACCTGCCGATGCCGCTCGCCCGCCGCCGTCTGTCCGCGGCGCGGGATCACAATCATGCGCTCATTACTGCGACATCAATTAATGCTGCACATTTACTTTACCTTTTATAGTCCTGCCCTGGACTATTCTCATAACTGCGACAAAAAACACAACATAAGAGTTAACAAGAACTTTGCTTTTATTGCACATAAAAAACTCGTTGTATGGCGTGTCCTTGCCTTGCCTGCAGTTGCCCGAGCGCATTGATTGGTGCGATCTCCCCAAACTGGACTTCCGGCTGATCCGGCGACTTATACACTACCTAGCCATTTTTTATAGAATGATTAATCTAATTGAGACATATTGCGAAGAGATGGCTAAATTTGTAGAGAAGCTGATTATGCCTTCATACTCAAATAATTTAGGACCTTATAAAAAACTGTCTTTTTAGTTGCTGTTTTCTCTTCAATATCCCCTTTGTTTTAGTATCCTATAGTATATGAGCTAATATTTCAATTCAAGGTACATACATCGTCTTAAATTAAGATGTTATGCAATATATTTATATTTACGTTGCCATAATAATGCCACTTTTATCTAAACTTAGATGAAAACAGTATGATGAATGATAAATTCAGCAGATAAAATCGAATAAAATTGGTGCCGCGCTATTGGTGTGGATGATTATTTTGAGTTAATAGTCTTTAATAAAAATAGGGGTGGTTGTAGGTAAACAAAAGCATGTAATTGTAGTTTTAATACAGTATTTTGTTAAGAAGTATGTACACACCTTTTAAGCATCACTAATCGACATTTAAGAATGTTACAAAATTATGACACAGATTTTTTTTAAATTCCAGCGTCAATGGAGGAGGAATCTAGCGAGCTGCCGGGCACAGACGGCCTGGCGCCCAAGCAGCGACACCAAGCCAAGCACCGAGAGCTGTTCCTCTCGCGGCACGTGGAGACGCTGCCCGCCACACACATCCGCGGCAAGTGCACTGTCACGCTACTCAACGAGACAGAGTCACTGCTCAGCTATCTGAATAAGGATGTGAGTATGTACCGGAGTAGGGCGACCATAACGCGAACTCCCCCGTTATCCCACCACACACCCACTTAGACGCGATTTTAGTTGTAGACTACCAGGTATTAGCTCAAACGTATCTTTAAACTCGCATAAGTACCTATGGGACGTGTCATTTAATTGAGCTAGATTTATAATATTTATATACAGTTTCATATGTACACTCGTGTTCAAAAGTGCATGAGCAATTTATGAACGAATTCATTCATAAACTGCCCATGCAATTTTGAACGCAATAATACCATGTTTTAATCTGTAAGTAATTTTCCTTAAGACTGAGTCCCGCTTGACCAATTTTGATTTCAGACAAACAAAAAAATAATTCATCACGTAGTGTTGTTGTTATACTTGTTATAATATAATCAGAGTTGTTGAATATTCAAGTTCTCATGTCTTCTTCTTATTTGCGTTTTCCCGGCTAATGCCACTGGCCCACGGCTCAGGGAGCCTGGGGTCCGCTTCGGCAACCAAGCGCAAGATGTGTCGTAGGCGCTAGTTTTATGAAACCGACTGCCATCTGACCTTCCAATCCAGAGAGTAAACTAGGCCTTATTAGGATTAGTCCGGTTTCCTCACGATAATTTCCTTCACCGAAAAGCGATTGGTAAATATCAAATGCTACATATACTAGCCATATACGTTCGGGCATATCTGAGCGTTTTTCAAAATAAAACCCGAAAACCTGATTCTTCCGGATCTGGACTTGCTTGGGCTCATTCGAATCAGAATCACAAGCTGATTCGATCCTGAAAATAAAAAAAATTGTCCCAAAAAATTCCCTTCCATTACGTCACGTTTCAGTATGACGTTACTATGAGTGGCGTAATGGAAACTTAAATTTTATATGGAAATTCTGGGACAATTTTTTTTATTATCAGGATCGAATCAGCTCCTCATACTGATTCGAATAAGCCTAAGCACCTGGAAGAATCAGGTTTTTGGGTTTTATTTTGGAAAAAGCTGCCGATAAGTGTATGGAAATTTCCCATACACTTATCGGCAGCTTTTTCTATCTGGCGAATGCACGGCGGACATACCCACTATGGAGATCTGTCGGATTGCCCGAACGTATATAGCCGGCAATAAGTTCCGAAAAACTCATTGGTACGAGAATAGCTACCTACTTACATCCATCCATACTTCCATACTACTTAATGTTATAAATGGGAAAGTATGTGTGTCTGTTTGTTTGTCCGTCTTACACGGCAAAACAGAGCGACGAATTGACGTGATTTTCTAAGTGGAGATAGTTGAAGGGATGGAGAGTGACTTGGGCTACTTTTTGTCTCTTTCTAACGCGAGCGAAGCCGCGGGCAAAAGCTAGTAATTATCATCATCATCATCATCTAGTCATTATATAATATTATAAAACGACGGCGATATTTTTTACGATTTCTTGTAGCACGCGATTAATTAGTAATTACAATAGTTACAATTTAGTTAAAATTCGATTTCGTCTTCAGGCGAAAGTATTGTTGGTATTTCGTATCAAATTCAAATCTTTCAGGAAACTTGCTAAAAATGTGTTTCCGCGATTACTGGATTATTCTTAACCTAACCAGCAATGACTATAAAAAGTAGGCACACTGACGCCTAGATACTTCCGTGTCACCGATTCGGATTAAAAGTCCGGTTGAATGATATGTGATATTGTTTATCTTATCTCGGTGACCGGCACTCGCTTATTTCGTGACTTTATTAGAACCTCTCATGCATTGAACTGATACTATTATTCATTGAATTTGCCTTGAGACAAATCTCGGCATCATTTGACAAATCCGATTACGGAAAATTTTAAGTTTTATGTGCACCAAACCAATATTTACCATAAAACCATTAATGTTAATTTTTTCGAAAATCGGTATTCATAATCTGATGTCTAATATTGAACCAAATATCTAAACGTATTTCCGAAACGGTAACGAAAAATAACGTGGTATTACCGTTTTTCAACGAACTACAGTCCCAATAACGATGTCGTTTTCAAGGATGTGTGCCAAATGTAAAGGGTATTGCGCAGTTCCGAATATCCTTGTACCGTTCAAGTACGTCCCCGAATAGCTGTTGCCAAGGGCGTGCGTTAATACAAACCTTTTCTTTTGTTTCAGGACGCATTTTTTTATTGTTTAGTATTTGATCCTTCACAAAAGACTTTATTAGCAGATAAGGGAGAAATCCGAGTTGGAAGTAGATATCAGACTGATGTAACTAATTTATTAAAAGAAGGTACGTATATATATTTTTGCTTGTTATTCATTTGATCACAACGACAAGGTGCTTCATACAGAATTGAGTATGTTTTAACTAACTATTCAGCGCATAGGTTACATTTCGTGCTGAAAACTAAGTATGGGCTTACTTACAGCTTGCTCATGTCGCTTAAATTCATATTCAATGCACCGTTACCGTTTTGTATGACACTTCTTGTCGTTGTTTACTTGACACGTGTTACAATCCTGGCATGTTAAATGACTTAAGGGTCATTGCATCAACGATAACGACTGACTCATCATCGGTAACTCAGAAGAAAACTTCCCATACAAAATTTTGTAAACGTTATAATCGGTGTCAGATGATATTATGTCTGGGCAAGGAAAAAACCTAGGAGCGAATTAGAAACCATCTGGACATTCATGCTGGTGGTGTCGTCAATTACACATTTGTATATAAAAAAGCGGTTGACGCGATGAGAATTTTAAGTTATTTATCAATACACCGGTAACTTGTAAAATGTTTTTCAATACAGTTGCTCAAAAAGTGCCCTTATTTTGGCTGTTTTGCGTGCGCAAAGTTCGTTTTTGCGAACTAGTGCTTTTTACTTTTCCAGTTTTTTTAATTTAGTTGTGTTCCAATTCATGGCTGCTTACCGAAGAGTATTATTGTTTGTTAACTTTACCAAGACGTAAAAAAACTAAATACCTACTATTAATGCAAATATATTACAGTTATTGATATTTCATTATTTACCTCTTCATCATAATAATGATTATTCGTTAAAAATATTAAACATTGAAAATAGTTCTCATAAATCTGTGTGTATGAAACGGAACAGATCCTACGAGACGTCTGTCAAAGAAGAGGCGTTTTTCAATCGGGTAAACAAGGTCGAAGGCCCTATCAGACATGACGATACGATTTGTCACATGCGATTTATATTTTCTGTTTATGAGAAATAATGATTTTGAGATTCAAAATGAGAAAGTAAAGAAGATAAGATAAAACATTTTGAAGATGTTCTTAGTAGATCAACTGTATTACAATAGTTACGGAAATAATACAAAATCTTTCAAATTTGTTTTTGTGTATTTTAATTTTTTCGCATCTGTATTGAAAAACGTCGTTCGATACACGTGCGGATATGTCATTCTTCACTTGTCCCGAGTATTGCCACTCGCCTACGGCTCGTGGCAAGATACCTCGGTACTCGTGAAGTAATGACATACTTTCCGCACTAGCATCGAAATGTACTATTTTACTGGTTTCCATTTCCGACATAAGATGCCACTAACTCAATTTGTAACTTTTCCCAGGCGAGGAGGACGGGCGCGCTAGCTCGGAGCTGGAGACGTTGGTGTGGACGCCGGAGCACGGGCTGACGGACCGGCAGATCGACCAGTTCCTCGTGGTGTCGCGCTCCGTAGGCACGTTCGCGCGCGCGCTCGACTGCTCCTCCAGCGTCAAACAACCCTCGCTCCACATGTCCGCCGCCGCCGCCTCCCGTGACATCACACTGGTCAGTTCTGTTTTAACAGTCCAATGTTCGCACGATTCATAACGCCAACGAACCGCGACTTGTAGTACCGTAACGCCACGTACCTGCTCTTTTAACATAACGCTAAGGTACTTTTGCTAGCATGTATGACTCAAGCTGCGTGTCTCAAATTTATTTAATGTTAAAACAAGTCCTATATAAAAGGTATTGGGGAGTGTTCATAGAACTGGACTTCCAGCGATTTACCTATTCTCAAATCGTAGAGGAACACAGAGTTTAAATAAAAATAGGCAAGTCGGTGTAAGTATTCTATATGGACGCTGACCAGTAGGTACTAACTAAACTAACCGACTTGTTCTAACATTACATCTCAAAACTTTTGTTTTTTTACATGAAATGTTTGTTGATGGGATTAGTATTTTTTTAAACAGGGGAGACGTATTGAATTCTAGTAAACCCGTGATTAGCGGTTTAGTAACACATAAATACGACAACATTATGGTTCTTTTCTTAAACCTATATCAAGTCTAGTTACATTACCAATCTCTTTTATCGCGCTTTAGAAGCTATTTTCATTAATCCTTACCTATTCATTAGAAGTATACCCTTAACCGCACAATGGCTTTGTGCCCTTTGAATCCTCCCCTGAAAGGATTCGGGCACGCATCTGTCGCAACACAGACACGAAAACCCACTGCCAGAAATTGAAATAAGAACCCCTGCGAGAGTTTTTCAGTTTCGTATCCACAACACAACCCCCGATTGCATAATGAATGTTATAAAAGCGCACGGCATGTTCGAGCGCGGCAATATTCCACCTGTCGTACTATACGTGGCTGCTGCTGCTGTGTAATCTATACCCAGCTTAATAATAACCTCTATTCCCGCAGTTCCACGCAATGGACACACTACACAAGTCTGGGTACAGCATAGAGTCCGCCCTGTCGTCGCTGGTGCCCGCATCGGGTCCCGTGCTCTGCCGCGACGAGATGGAGGAGTGGTCTGCCGCCGAGGCCAACCTGTTCGAGGAAGCGCTCGACAAGTACGGCAAGGACTTTGCCGACATTAGGCACGACTTTGTGAGTATCCCCCGTTTTTATTAACGATCACACGGCCAAGACGCGTAGATACGATAACGAGTGCCAAAAATCTTGTTCTTCCAAGCCTCTCTTATATACGTTCAGGTACATATGGCCTATATACGCCTAAGGTTTATTAGTACTGCTATATTACTAAGCTTTACTCAGCATAACCATTACTTCACATTGGCCCTCACGGACCTACGGGCGCCCACGAATTCTGTTTTTATATCCGATTTTTGATATCTGAGTCCTCATTATCACGTGTACCACGTACAATATTTGTACGGCGTTTTCTTTGCAGTTGCCTTGGAAAACGTTGAAGAACCTCGTGGAATACTACTACATGTGGAAGACGACGGACCGCTACGTACAACAGAAGCGCGTTAAGGCCGTCGAGGCGGAGTCCAAGCTCAAGCAAGTCTACATTCCCAACTAGTGAGTGTTTGTACCCACGCCCGCTCTTTACTACTTGTTATTCTTCTGTTGCCTTATTATTTGCTGTCCCTTTCCTTCAAGTCTTCCTTTCAATGTTACATGGCTCAAAATAGGTTACTTTTGAAATAAAGAGTCTCTTCAATATTTATTTGCATTATATAATAAATTCATGAAACAGTAGAGACCGTATAAGCCGTACCTATACCTACAATTTCTTTTTGTTTCTATTTACATTATTTGACTAGGGTTGCTAGGCCCTAAAGAGAAAAACTTAGCGAAAATGGTTTAAAAATAGAAGTTTTTCGTAGGCGCTGTATGTTTGAACACTGGCGCGGCGCAGTCCGTAAATGGCCATTATCTTCAAAACTCATTAAAATTCTTCGAAACAGCACCGTGACAAGTCCGAAATTTGGCAACACTAATTCTGTCCCTAATTCAACATACATCCTTTGTAACAATTGAATTCCTTAAGTAGTAAACGCGCTTCTTTGAATGAATAAATTGAGTAGGTAACTGTTAGTTGGTCGTGTAGTGACGTGTATGAATCGTGTTGCAGCAACAAGCCGAACCCGGCGCTGGTGAGCAACTCGGGCGGCAAGCCGGGCGCCGTGCTCAACGGCGGCACCAACGGCACCGCCGCGCTGCAGCCGCCCGCCATGCTCTGCGCCTCCTGCCAAGGTAACCCACCTGGGACGACCGCCTACAGCTCGCCTCGCCCTAAACTAGTGCCCTGTGGGCTGTGGCCCTAGTAGTAGGGGAAGTAGTTGCACAAATGTATGGAGCAGCCTGCGCTTTTGTCTCAGGCGACGCCGCTTGGCACGATTGATTGTTAGGTCAAACTAAGCCGATTTAGCCTCCTAGCCACGAGATCAACCTTTGGCTACCCCCCAAAAAAAGGGGGGGAAGGGGTCATCTCCCGAGGATCGGTCTATGCTTTGTTTCGGCCTAGTTTTAGCTACAGTGTCAAGTTTGATATTATTTCCTAGTGCCCTGTGGGCTGTGGCCCTAGCACAAGAGTGCCGCGACAGTATCTCGCAGTCGAGAAAGACTACTGTCATGGTCTAATCCGAACAGATAGAAGAGAGGTGTGTTTCTCGACTCAACTGAAAGATACTGTTGCAATACTTGCAATACTCTTGTGCTAGGTCTATTATAGTACCAACATTGTTGAAGAGGCTAAGAAAGTGAGCTACAGGTGGACTAGTTAGATAGAGAAGATACGACCCCATCTATAGCGCTCTCGGCCGAGGCATTACATTACATAGTGATTTTCACGATTACCTTAAGGAAGTTAAAAAAAAAACAATAATTATGCAGAAGCGTTTTTGCGTAGTTTGCTTCAAACAAGATCACTGTTCAGAGGCGTTTTAAGTTGTATGCTCTAAACCGAATTACTTTTTTTTTTAAATTATGGCCTGGATGGCTTCAAGCTTAAATCAACCTGATTGGTTTCTAATATAATGTCCTAAAATAATATTGTTGGAGAGTAGCTTCAGGTGCTCAACTAAAGCCTACTCCGCTTTCATTCAGACCATCTATTGCCACATTTCCGAGCAGTAGCGTCAAAAGTTATACTCTGTCGCGATCGCTCGATCTCCGTTCACGCTAAAATAAGCGAACTCGTTTTCCTTGCTTGTGTCGCGATCTACATAGTTAGAATTTTTTTCACGGTAGTCTAATATCGAGCTTAACAGATCGATAATTTTTGTAATACTCGTGACTAACATTCCTAATGAATTTTTTTCAGTATTGTGTTTGAATTTTTTTACAGTAACGAACTCAAACCAGTGGTACACGTGGGGACCGCAGCATTTACAGTACCGACTGTGCGGCACGTGCTGGCAATACTGGAAAAAGTATGGAGGACTTAAGGTTAGTGTCATCTTTCGAATTTATCTTATTAGAGTCAGCATTCCGAAATTTTGTAAGACCATTTTCATTATTGCCATGAACGATATCCATGGTGGCATCAACTTAATATCTCTGGAGAAGAGGGAAAATTCAAAGAGGTATCTTGATAGACACTTGCCTAAATAACAAACGTGTGACCTGCCTGCCTTAGGTCCTGGTGATGTGAGTTACACATTTTGTTCCTCACGTAACACTAGTTATCGTGTGAAACATTGATCCATGCTTAGTTTTTGGTTAAGGATTTTCAATTTTCTCATGCTCTCTTTGTTAAACATTTTTGTTGTTATTTAGACGGCTGGAGTGTTCGGAGAGACAGAAGTGGAGGCAGCCAAGGGCCCCCGCGCCGAGGGGGACGACGCCACTCTGTCCGTCTCGCACCGCCCGCATCGTTGCACCGTCCTTAACTGCGCTAAGGTATGGCTCAGTTACAGTCTGACAAAAAGAGTATAAATTAAAAAGCAATATCGTAGTGTCGTCCCTTTAAAATTAGTATATTTAAGAAAACGGGACGACACTACGATGTTGCCAAATTAAGTAATACGTTAAGGTGTGATTTGAGCGAAGTACATGTACTATAGCGTTCAGAATTGCATGAGCAATTTATGAATGAATTGATTCATAAACTGCCCATGCAATTCTGAACACGTGTACATGTACATTGTACATAGACTGAGTTTTTATAGCTGGACAATTTTTACGGGATACGGCTCGTTTCGTGTGAATTTATCAAATGATGCACGAGTACGGCATTTGTCAAACGTCATCGGGACAGTATCAGGGTTGGACTCGAAACGAATTCAATGCTTTTATGTTTGTCGACTTTGAGTATAGTGTTAGTAAAACCGTCGTCAGTAGTAAGATATTCGTGACGTGGGCATTTGTGTGTGTCAGGAGTTCAAGCTGCGCGCGCACCTGGCGCGGCACCTGGCCACGGCGCACGGGTCGGGCGAGGGCGCGCGGCCCGTCATGAAGACGCGCGCCGCCTTCTACCTGCGCGCCTCGCCCTTCACGCGCCTGGCGCGCCGCCTGGCGCGCGCGCTGCGCCGCCCGCGCCACCACGCGCGCTCGCCCTTCGCGCCCATCAACCTGCAGCAGGTCAAGCATGAATGTGAGTATGGAGTATCCGAGTTATGTCTAGCGCCTACTTTATATTGATGGACTATCGTTTCGTCAACTGTGTTAAAGTTCAGGAAATATGAATTGAACGTCTGTATCTATTGCGACATAGATAACAGACGGTCAATTCATATTTCCAGAACTGTACCATTTATTTTTATTTAAAAAACGAACGACGAGGTTCAGATTACTAGCTATAAATGAGTGAAATTAGGGTGCGAGATGCATGTTTGATGTATTATTTATTTGACCTTTATAAAAGCACAAAAAGAAAATTACAATTGTACAAAAAGCAGACTTAATGCTATGAAGCATTCTCTACCAGTCAACTTTCGGGCAAAGCAGAGAATATGTAATATCAAGTTGTAAATTAATTACAAAGTAAAGTAGGTAGGTATGTTTATAATAATATCGTATGGTGTAACTGTACCTGTAAGATGTGTATCGTTTCCGTTGGCAGGTTCAGTGGCGATGGCGGGGCTGGGCCCGGCGGAGCTGCGCTCGGGCGGCGCGGCGGGCGGGGGCGCGGGCGGGGGCGCGGCGGCGGCGGCGGCGGCGCGGCTGCGCGGGCCGGTGGGCGCGGTGGCGGCGCGGCTCACGGCGGCGCTGGGCGGGCCCGCCGCCGCCGCCGCGCCGCCGCGCGCGCACGACTGGCTGCGCCTCACGCCGCGCGACAAGGTGCCCAAGCCGCCGCACGTCGCCTTCCCCAAACCGCCCAAGGCGCCCGGTCAGTACACACACTTATACACTTTACCTGTTCACTGTCCACCAAACGACAATTTTTCATATTTCAATTTCTTATACAAGCCCACACGAAGCGACGCGTCTCGCATGAAGACTACCACGCAAAGGAGTTGTGGTTTATGTCGACGTGCGTTGCACAAGTGAAACGCAACTATAATACCATTAATCCCTCGCATGAGGCGAGTTTCCAGACTTACCGAACTGCCTCACCTGGCAATTTACTCGCAAGGTGACTAATTATGTGTTGTCCCGCCTATTGATTTACTATCGATACAATAACAATATACGATTTTAAGCTAACATGGTCATTTACATTATAATTATTATTTAAAACGAGATACTTACCATGTATATTTGTTTTTCGAGCTCCCGATATTTCAAAACTCGCAGCAAATCAGTTACACCGTGAAATCGGGAGCTCGAAACCAAATATACATGGTAAATATCTCGTTTTAAATGGTAATTACAATATACAATAACGAACAACACAATATATTTCTAAATAAACCTCAAACTTAACCTTCTCATTCCAACATTTACAACTTAAGCAAACCATGAAATTCACTTGTAACCTATATTTGAACTGACTCTATTTCACTTCTAGAATTAACATTGCTAATTAAACATAATTTCAAAAAAATCCTTCAAAAAGAACTAACATAAACATGTCGTTGTTACCCGTAATATATTATAATATGAATTCCTCCCACGATATTCGATGACTGAACAAAAAATGATCACCTGTAGACGGCAGCCTGATGTACGAGCGCGTGCTGTCCCGCGCCGAGAAGGAGGCCCGGCGCGCGTCGCCCGCGCCCGCCGCGCCCGCGCCCGCGCCGCCCCCGCAGCCGCTCAAGCGCCGCGCCTACGACGACATCAACGGGCTCGACAGTCAGTATTATATACTTACCTACCATTACTAACAACACCACACGACACCAGACTCAATCATGCCCATTCAATTCAGATGGAAGTATACGCAACCAATTTTTTACAAATCACCTACTTTTGCTCCCATCTATAATTACACCACAATACGAATAAAAACATCATTAGTTAAAAAGCGCGACACACAGGTCAGAGAGACTAAAAACTATTATATTGCAATCTCTTTAAAATATGCGGCGGCAGCATTTTGTAATAAAGAACATTTTTTTTTTACACCGCTTCTTGGAACAGCAACAGGTATGTAATTTAAATATATAAGGTGCTCTCAAATAGTTACCGATTTTTTAACAAATGTACTTTAAAACAATTTTTTTTTTATTTCCCGAACAAAAAAGTTAGTTTCTATGCACTATCGTCAATAATAATAAACAAATGTAGTGATTGGCCCATGGAATAATCATTGGCAGGGCCAATAAACACAAAGTACAATTATTGGCATGCCAATCATTTTACTCTTGGTATGCCAATATATGTACCCTAGGGGCCAATGATTATACTTTCGTCCTATTTTTTGGTTTTTGCATTATAGTTCACAATTGGTTGTAAATATATTCCAGGTTGTGATTTTTAAAATTCTCAACATTTCTAGGGATAACTTGTAATCAAAAGTTTTACTATTTAGCACCTTATTTAGAAAGGAAAAATGTTGAAACTCGAGGTTCACCTTAAAGGGCCAATGATTGTCCTAGCCCCTATTATAGTTTTTTTGTAAAACAGGTCAAAGTTCGTATTTGCTCTAAATGCCAATTTTAACTCTTGAGCAAGTGAAATATTATACAATAACGCTCATGATTGTAATTCAGAATCTTGAGGGTAGTGAAGAACTCAACGGCACGAGATGCCAATAACTTTGGGTCTCATGTTGAACATACAATTTTTCACCTCAGCAGTGAGAACATATTCAATAATAAGGATACCTATCAATTATACAACCAGAAAGTTTCTGTCACTTGTTTCACTCATTTCTAACAAATGAGATTACATGTATATCACTACATAGTATTAAACAAAGTCGCTTCCCGCTGTCTGTATGTATGTATGCTTAAATCTTTAAAACTACGCAACGGATTTTGATGCGGTTTTTAATAGATAGAGTGATTCAGGAAGGAAAGGAGGAAGGTTTATATGTATAATAATACATGCATATACATATGGTTTCGCACGGGTATTATCAGTGTTTAACTACTATATATTAATATAGTAGTGAAACACTGATAATATCCGTGCGAACCGGGGCGGGTCGCTAGTCAATTATATATCCTACATGTTAAATAGAATAAATATTAAATTTAACCTCTTTTGTCAGTTCGTTACTTCAATCGCATGGATACTTATTTGCCAACAATTGTCAATATCGTCAAACGTTATAATAATAAGGGTTCGTGCACAAATCACGTGAGGTTTTCTCCGGATCTTTTTTAATATTAAAAAATATATACTACATTACTCTACTATTGTCACTCTATATTGATAGAGCAACTCATTCCTAAATTTCGTAAAATACGCCGTAAATACCCGCTATTTTTAAGTGCAAAGTGATAATTTAGGTTTTACCTATATTTTTCTTGGTTTCTTTCAATGTAGAAAACACGTCAGGTCTCCTTGGACCAGTCTTGCGATGGTCTTTACTTGTGATGGATGTGACTTCATTATAAGAAATGTTTTGTACAGGAGCCGGCGCCGGACGCGAAGGCGTGGCCGCGCCGCCGCCGGCCAAGCGGCCCAACAAGCACCCCGCGCCCATGCAGCGGCCCTCGCGCGAGCAGTACGCCGCCATGTGCGCCCGAGCGCAGGCCACCGGCCAGCCGCTGCCGGCGCACGTCTTCACCCACGTAAGTACTCCTACACCACACCGCTGTTTGTGTTCTAAGTCTCCAGCTACATAATCGGCCATGATGGCCGACCTAACGATGGGACGCAGTTCTACATTAGAGGGACTTACGCGACTTTGCCATTCTCGTTCTGTTGCATAACTACGTCTTGTAAAATTGGCCGTTGATGGCCCAGTATGTGGAGCAGGCATCTCGCGAAGGTTATGTACCGACCCGAGAAACTTATATTAAAACTGGAGACTGCAAGATAATGTAACCATTTATGACCTCTTGTTAGAATTGAAACGCTGTAATATGTGTAAATGAGAATTATCGCTAGAAGCGATCCAAAAATATATAATGCTTTGAACGAAATTGTTGTTTGTCTACAGGTGAACGGCAAGCCGACCAATTTGACAGGACGTGGCGGACGGCGTCACGTTATCTCATGGATGGACGCACCGGATGATCTTTACTTCAGGGCCACTGAGGCGGCCAAGTAAGTATTCTTTTATGTCTACTCTAAAGTCTATGCCTGGATAAAATGATATTATTATGTACTTCCTCATAAATTCTGTGTTTTTCAATCTTCGTAAAGTTGATAAACTTTAATGATTAATCGGATTTGGTAATTTAAAACTACAGCATAGAAGATTCAAATTCCTTTGGTTATATCTAATAAACCACGCGCCAAATCTAGTCCCTTTGATGTGAATCGTACGTAAATCGGATAGTTAATAATGTTTGTATTTTGATAGGTCTGCACGCCGGAGCCTGAGTGGCGGCGAGCTGCGTCGCGGCGCGCGCGCGCCCTGGCGAGCCATGCGCGGAGGCGGCGGGCCGGGCGGCGCGCCGGCGCCCGCGCCCACGCCGAGCAAGGCGGCGGGCGCGGCGCCGGCGCTGCCGCTGGTCATCCTGGACTGACAGGAGCCTGCGCGCCGCCTGCCGCCGCCGCCGCCGCCGCCGCACCCCTACACCATGGAGGCGCTGCTCGGCTGAGCTCCGTGTATATTCCTGTTGTAAATACGCCCGCGGGCTGTACATAGCGAGGGGGCGGCCCGAGCTCGCCGCCCGCCGCCCGCCGCCCGCCGCCCGCCGCCCGACGCCCGACGCCCGACGCCCGAGCGAGACGCGGTAACTTTAAACGAAGATTGTATTTTTGGTAAACGAATCGCCGAGAATGGATTCTGTAGATAATATTTTAAACTATATTGTTCTTATGTGGTTTGATCTGGAGTCGAGCAAAATAATGTATTTGATACATAAAATGATATGTAAGTCTATTTCATTCGGAGATTCATTGTAGGATAATTTACAATTTTTTTCATAAATAAAGCACAAATCGAGATATCCGGTAGTTTTATTTATTATTGTGTCAAATATAATGTAGATATATCCTACCCACCTCTTATCAGAGCTATTTCTCAATGTATTTATGTATCTCAGAAGCTCCTTGTTTAAAGTGCTATGCTACTAGTGGCTTTTAGAGCTATAGACCTCGCCAGCATAGCTAAAACTAAGTATTTTTAGTGAATGACACTGACCCAGTGAATGATTTTTTGCAGTTTTTACATTTGCGAATTGTGTTCATCAACTTCCGTTTATTCAATAAATAATTTACTATTTGAAATATAGTTTCCGTAACTTAGTAGGCGTTGTGCTGTTAAAAATTTGTATCGTTAAAGTCAAGATCATAACTACATTTTAGTACACGTACGTTTGTACACGTATTTTTTCTTTTGTTCGTCAAATCATAAATGACGAAAATACAGTGCGTTCAAGTTTCGCGTAACGTCACTATTAGGTATAATTCTTACCTAATAGTGACGTCACCAGCCCCCTCCCCGGAATTTTGATGCTCTTTGTATTCGTAAATTGTTAAATTGTAAAAGGAAAAAATACGTGTTTAATCATTTTAGATAATCTAATTACTACATTTTATGGTCCGCATAGCATGCAGAAAGAACTGGATTACATATTTGCACTAGCATGCAGTCGGTATGTTTGATAGTTCAGAAGTAGAAATGTGTGAATCCCCTTGTTATAGTGTCATCCATTAGGCCGTTTACTTTATTTATTGATTCTTTATTCCACAAAAGAAAAACTTATCGTAGAGCAGGCGGACCTAAAAATTTTACCGCCAGTCGCCTATGGCCGTCATTTGAAAGTCTTGGACACCCAATGACGGTAAAAGCCGACAGCTTCTCCATAGGCGAAGAAATGACAATCTCTAATAGTCGCCATTCTTAAAAATAAAGTAACAACAAAATACTGATTTATAAAAGCTACTCATAAAATTTTACAAGAATTAGTTGAGAAATGTAACCTTGTACGAAAGAGAAGCCGGGCACACGAAAGCACTTTGCCCAATCTAAAATAGAGACCTGTAATGTAAGCAGCAGAAGTAGTATTAAGGAATTTAATCTCGAAAGTTCGATACAGACAGATACACTGGCTTAAAAGTGTTCATTAATTTTGCCTTATGGTAACGAAACGGCAAGTCACCATAATTTTGACAAATATTTATTGATCACAATTACATGCAAGATTTGGTACTTACCTAGTGAGTGGTAAAGCTTAAGGGCCTTATCACACTTGGGTGATTTCTATACAAAACTTGTATACGGCGAACTCGCGACGTGTTCGCCTCCATACAAAACTCGCCCGGAAATCGCAAGTGTGATAACGTCCTTAGGCATCACTCTCCCAGAGGAGACTTATGTTATAAGTTTTTGTGACTGTCTGAGGCATCGTAACTCCCTGACCCGTGTCATATTGTTTCCTATTTACCTATATGTGCAAAAGTACTCATTCGTGTAAGTGTAAGCAAACGTTTCGTGATCGTCAGGATGGCGGGTGTACATCAAGAAATAGAGCTGAGGTATACGTCAGGAGTTAGTGCTAGCATTGTGCCAATTGTGCGGCAAAATTCGAGCAATGTGCTCTTTAAACTCCAGAGATATTTAAGAAATGAATGACGCCCGCCATTCTGACGTCAGGTTGGCGGGTGCATTTCCAGTTCTAGCTAATGGCTGCCTACTCAAGGGTGAAAGTACTGCCTAAGGTTAGTGCTCGCAATGTGCTTCCACATGTATGAAGCACAAACAAATTCAGAGAGCCGTTAACGAGTAATATGGAATTGAATAAATATATATATATATAGACGCCTGCTTATTTGAAATAGCAACATTTTGTGGGTGCCTGCAATGAAGATGTCATGTTGCCATTTCAAGTGAGCAGCCATTAGCTAGAACTGGAAATGCACCCTCCAACCTGACGTCAGAATGGCGAGCGTCATTAATTTCTTAAATATCTCTGGCGTTTAAAGAGCACATTGCTCGAATTTTGGCGCACATTCGGCACATTGCTAGCACTAACTCTTGACGTATACCGCAGCTCTATTTCTTGATGTACAACCCGCCATCCTGATGATCACAACATTTCTTTATTTTACTCAATCCGTTTTTGTTGAAAGAAATAAACAAACATTTTGTAAAAGTTATATTTATTCGAGTACATAACTACATCTTAATATAAATGGATAATAACTATTTTCCGCATTATAAATATGATTTAATTGGGTTTTAAGACACCGACATATTCGCTTTCTTTATATCCGAAAAGCGCTATCACATGCTTCGAAGAATCGTTTTGCATAGAAAAATATTTTATTACGGCAGTTTCAATGTCATGTATGGGAGGAACTTGTATACATTCGCATATAAAAAGAACATTAAATGGCACTCTGATGTACTTTCCGCTTCTTTGGGCAGACCCCTAGGTGTTCTAATTGAAACTTCGTCAAACAATTGTTTGGAATTAATAGTAGAAAACTTTACATTATACAAAATAACAGGATTAAAGTTTCATAGAATTGATGCAGGATTTATAGAATCATCATATTTCTTCGGTATTTGATAGGTGAGTGATATACACATTGATGTGTGAGCGTAAAGTGGCGTTCATTGATACAATCTCTGAGGAACTTCACAGATGATGTGAATATTACACTATAATGACTATGGTTTATGAATATTTGCCGAGGCAGTCTGAGAGTACTAATCAAACTCATTCCCGTACAGCGTGCGCAAATTGTCACTTTATGTGCAAAACATTTTACCCTTACACGGAGCACTTTTTTAACATATACATTGTAAATTAATGTATGAAACATAGACATCATGTGTGTGAGGCTCCGAGAGTTTATACCGGTATGTAGAACTTGCTAATGTCAGACAATGTTAGCAGCTGCTCAATATTTGCATTAACCTCCTGCCGCCAAGTGAATTTTCAATCTATTGAATTGCAAATATATTTCAATTTTATTTAAAACAAAAGAAATGTAATTATCTTTTAATTGAACAGAGTTTAAATTTTATTGAACTGGAGGAGACCTTTTTATAGGCCTATGGGCGGCTAGAGATTCCATAAAAATAATGAAAACTGCTAACATTAACCAAATGTTTACTGTAATCTACTGAAAAGCTCAAGACTTAATTGTTGTATGGTAAGAATAATAAACCCTCAAGGCCATTTGCAATCGATCAAAAAAATTAGAATAAGTATAGATCAGGTTTACACAAACCACAGTAAAGGATATATTTTTACTTGACATTACAGTATTATCAAATATGTGATAAGTTATTGTTCATATCTTATTATTGTAAGTAATCAATGGAATGCATAAACCTAAGAACACATAAATAATACAAAAAACAAAGTTCTCTCTCAAACAGGACATTGTTTTGAAGTAGTCTCCTAACTGTACTCAGAATTAATTGAGCAGGATCTATTACAGCTACTTTTACACTAAATCAACTTTGTTGGTGGACAATACGATTGTTACAGTAGGCCTCCAATTACATAACTATTTTATACAATTCCATTAATGAATAATATTACATCAGAAGTCAGTCCGTTACCGTCCTTTAACTGTCCTTATAAATACATACATAACCCCATACTTCAACTAAATTGCAGTAACATACTACCTCTACGTTTTAATCTCAAAGCGTGCCGACGGCCGCTAGCAAACTAATTCTGTGCGCGAATGAGGACATGTTCACGCTAGGCTCATAGTTTGTAGCTAACAGTGAGACATCACATCAGTCAGCATTTAAACTATAAAAATGAGCGCGTTTTTATACGACACGTACAGTACGCTGATTATACAGTAGAAAATACTCCGCAGACTGAGAGCATAATGTGAACACGGAGCGCCCACAGACGCAGTGCAGCCGCGCCGCCCGCGACCAGCTGAGAGCCCACTCACATACACCGAGCACACACCACCAACCGTCCTCGTAATAATTATAAAATACTCATTAAAAAAATACTGTACAAATACAATAATTATTTGAAGGTAATAAAACTCTTACGGATAAATCATAAGCGGTTAATGCTCTGATAAAATCTACGCCCAGACTTCCATCAATAATACACCATTCACAAATTATATACAATGTCGCTTATTTTTAATATACATGTTACATAAACACACATCCAAATTTGATCCCAAAACTGTAGTCTTTACCTCATTTTATCTTCTAAATTAAATAATGAGATCGAACATAAACATTATGGAATTTTAAGTAAGGAGCGGGGATTTAGTTCATGCCGTGTAAATAGATCCGCGGAGCCCGCTCTCAGCGCGCGAGGCGGCCCGGCGCTTCTACGTTAGGGCTTTTAGACACTTTACTTCTCTTAATTGTTTATTAGTAGTTTATTTCAAAAGGCACTGATCGTCAATAATGATTTAGTGTTATTTGTTCATTTAGATCATCTTAGCATTCTACTCTAAAATAATAGCCAATATTTAAATATTCAACTCGGAGTACAATATTTTGTATGAAAATACTCATGTGACTCTGCATACGTACATCTATATTAAAAATATAATATTTTTTCCGTGTAATATACATCGATTTGTAAATAGATTTCCAGACAAACAAGTTTGCGGAAAACCACATTTATACAAAAATATTTTTTGCCAATGTGCAAAAAGTGCATATATGGTTCTATAAATTTAATCGCTTCCGAGCGTTCGTAGGCTATTGGATTAGGTGGGATGTACTTTTTGGACTTCCAATGCTTTCCAATCGATAGTGACCATGGAATGTTGATGGGACAACGTTGTCGATATTTCACCACAAGTTTACTGTTCGAACTTGTTTTTTAATGAATAGCATAAAATATTAAAAAGATATTGCATAATCGTATGCCACTTTAAATAAGCTAAAAGTCTTTGATTGCGTTTGTAATACATATACAATAGTAAATGTTCAGAACGCACCGAACCGAGCAGCGCCCGCGCCTCTCAGTGCTTCGACAGGTTGAGTGGCAAATCTGAAACAACACAAAATAAACTGTTATTTAACCATAACAACTGACACAGTAACCAAAGACAATCTAAACCATATGAAACAATCGTGTTATTGCTGAAGACTGACTAGTTTTTTAGAAAAATCTTTCACTATATTCACCTAACATCCTGACAAAAAGGCTATCAATAAAAAAAAATATAACATCTAACTCATTCATCTATTAGTCCTCACCTGACGTAGGTTCTTCTTTAGGTATATGGTCGTTTATGAGCGGGTGCGCCAGCGGCGCCCAGGGCCCGGGCGGGATGCCGGGCGCCATCGTGTAGTGCATCCACAACGGAGCTTGCGGCGCGCGGTAGCCCATGGCCGGCGCCCCCACGCCGCCGTACCCGTACCCGTACATGTACTGCAGGTCGCGCCAGTCCTCGCGGCGGTACGGCGCGCCCGCCCACTGCCGCCCGGCCGCGTACGGCGACACGGGCGGCGCGTACGGCGCGTGCCGGTACCGCGCCAGCTCCGGCGGCGTCGGCGAGTCTCGCGGCGCTCCCGGCGTCGGCGAGCCCAGCGTGAGCGCCGAGTAACGGTAGCGGTAGTTGTCGGGGCTCGGGCTCAGATCCGGCGAGTGTACGCTCGACGGCGACTCCGTCTTTAGCGAGGGCGGATACGAATGTGGCGAACGTCTCGCCGGCGACGGCGCCGGGCTCTCGTCCGGCATCGACAGCAGCGAATGGATGCTGTAGCTGCTCACGTTCTTGCTGACGGGCTCCTTGCGGGCCGTGCCGTTGGTGGAGCGCGCAGGCGGCGTGTCGGGAGGAGCGGCGGAGCGCGCGGGCGCGTGGCTGGGTCCGGGGCCCGGCGATGGCGGGTACGACGCGGTACTGAGAGCCGGCACAGTCTTGGCTCGCCGTTTAGTGCCCTGGTCCTCTAAGCTGACGCGCTCGAGTTCGCGTAGGATGCGCTTACGCGGCGACACCATCATGTGTTCCTGACGGCATGAAGCTAACTTGGCGTTGACAGGCGCCGGCAGCGCCGCGACGCGTTCACGCAGCTTATCTATAGTACGGGCGAGTACTTTGGGCCTGATGGCCGGTTTCGTCTTCTTGTACACCCTTAATTTATGATACTGATATGGTTTTTTGAGTTTCATATGGTAGTATTTCTCTCGGTCGCAGTCCGTCCGCCGCTCGTCAGCCGGCTTCGCGGCGGAATCGGACGCACCGTCGACTGCGTCCCGACCGGGGGAAACGGCGCCATTCCGGCAGAGCCCGTTGCGCGGCTCGAGTGGGGTCGCATCGTAGGGCCGGCGACGCTTTGCTCGGGCGCCGGCCCTGATCGCCTGCGCGGTGAGGGCCGCAGGCCGGCAATAGTACATGGCTAGCTCTTTGGAGAGGTTGCGACGCGGAGCGGGCTGCTTCCAGCAATGGTCGCGCTGCCAGGGCGAGGAGTGGATGGAGGAGTTGTCGTCGGAGACGCTGAGCGAGGCGGTGGGGCCGGGCGCGGGCGGCGTGGGCGGCGTGTGCGGCGCGGCGGGCGGCCAGAACGTCTTGCGCGGCACCGACACCCAGCCCGCGCGCTCGCCCGCGCGCGCGCACCCGCGTACCAGCTCCAAGATGAACTTGCCATCTGGAATATAATACACGAGGTTTAATATTCAACTATTGAACAAAAAATCGGTTTAGGTTTTGGCCAAAAAAAACTGATACTAATTGAGTTTTTTCAATGAGTTTCACTTGTCTGATAGTTTGAAGTTTAGGTGTTTTTAGATTTGAGGAATGTAGGTATATTCTTAGTTTCGACTTCAGGTGAGAGTCAGGTTTCGGTTAGGCACTAGATAAAGCACCCCTAACAAATAGCTCAAGGACTTATGATTCATCACGGGCCTATGATTGCAGCAGAGTGTACGCACGAAAGCGGAAAAACATAGAAATTTATCTCCTCACATTTACAATATCCTTGAGCAAAAAACACATTTCGATCAATAATATCACACACCCACCACATGTTTCACCACCATCAGGTCATCACCATCAAATTGATGAATTTGATGTGAAACATTTATGTTCAACAAACATTATATCTTGTATTGTTAAACAATCATTATATTTCTTAATTGGTTTGCAATTCTAGAGCTGACAGTACTGATATTACTTCTGTTACACTGTTTTTTTTTTATTTATCTTCCAGACACCTTGGATTATTATTTGCATATCCAAGAGTCTATCATGTTTCTGTCAACAATATAATTCTATACTATACAAGTGTACAAATTGTACATGTCTTGCCTATTGTGATAATAATAATAACACATGAGTTTAAACCTTTTTGAAATTTAATGTTCAGTCACAGAATAAATCACACTCACAAAAGTTTAAATTGTATATTTCTATACTGCACATATTATAATTATTTTGTTGAATTTCTATAATAATTTATTGTACCAATTTCAAACTCAGTTTCATAATAATAAATAAAAAAAATATATCACATATTCACTTATAATAAAAACTGGTCTGGGGATGGGATTGGAATAGGTTAATGGGTAAAGGGATGTAAAGGAGGAAGAAGAAAAAGTCCCAAGTGTGAGTCTAATTGGCACTTGGTCTTTTTTTTTGACAATTTTGCAGATTTTATTATAACATGTAGTGTAGTGTGTTATGGGGTTAGAAGGTTACTCAGTAAATAAATAAATGTAATTGTGAAAATAGTTATGATTCCATAGATACAAAGCTAGACGCATGTCTCATGAATAAGGGACACGGACTGTTCCAAAACATGTCAAGCTATTTTAGACTTTATTGTCGTGAGTAACCCGCTATTAGAATTTTAAAATGACCAAGTCATTATTTATTTACATTCTTCAAATACTCGTACAATGTCATACATGATAAGCATCAACAATATTTATAAAACATACATTTTGAAAATTGTGCCTTAATATACTGAAATAAAAAAATTAGTTCTGTTCAAATAGGTGGATTGATCAACATCTATAAATTTACTTAGGCATTCGAAAAGAAAACCTCATTACGTAACTTTTTGTATAAAAAAAACCGATAATAATTTCCTACATAACAACATAAGATTTATAACTACAGCAAAGAATTAATGTTGCCCATTTATGTGTAGAATATAAAACCTTGTTTATTATAAGATTGCTCTGTTACTAAAGCACTTGTTTATTTGTACAGAGATAACTAATGGTCAGTAGTTTGACCAAATACCTATCATATCAAATAACACTTGCCTTAAATGTTTGTTAGAATGTGAAGCTGTCAGTAAATAGGATCATCTTATAGAGATCTTTCTATGACACATTCCTTATATGACTATAGGCATGTAGATACAGCAAGAATAAGGGAATGGTAATTGTGTAATTTATCATGTTATACCTACAAGATTTCAATCATTCATTGATAATTATATGTTCATAAATAATACAAGTTATTGAATGAATCTCAAGACATAAAGCAGGTTTCTCTTTTTTAAAAACATGGCATAAAAAGAAGCCATATTTTTCTCCTTACAAAGTGTTTGATTATTTAAATTATGACTTGTTGGAATCCGTAAATTATGAACTACATATAGAAATTCCTAAAACAGCTGATATTGTCATAACAAGGTAAACCACTGATTAATAAAATGTTTTATATTGTTTTGTTTTAGTAAGTTCAATAAATAGTTCAAAAATCAAGTCAAATGGTGATATTTGGGTTCTAGTTAATCATAACAAAAGTATGTCTAATTATCAGGCTGTGATCTAAATGAATTTGTTTCTGGTAGGCTGCCCATGGCTTCTTATGAAACACACAACAATAGTGCAGAGGTAGTGCACAAACAATTGGCAACCACTCGGTCAAATGTGCCTGTGCATGGTTATCAGAGCATGAATGACTTTCTAGTTTTCCTTGAGTACCTAACTGCATAAGTACAAAGCAAGGAAAATAACAATTGTATAAGACATTTCCTATCAGCTGATTGAATGAGTAACCCTCCACTGACCTTTGAAGAACTTGAGTCGGCCGCCCGAGCCCGAGTGCGCCGAGGTGGCGACGGGACTCTCCTCGCTCGCTGTCTTGCTACTGCTGTTCCCGTTTACGCCATGTCTTCTGTCTACTTCTTCTGTCATTTTGGAACATGTTGTCAGAGTTGTGTTCGTTGCTTCCTGTATATGCATTTCATTTCTGACCGCTCATGCGACACACGAGCGACTCTCTAGTCCGAACGCACTCGCCATATCGAACCGAACGTCGGGATCCGCGGCTCGTAGGGCGCCAGGCGCAGGCTAGGCACGACATTCAACACTATCGACACAGTCCTCATCCTACTACGCTCGCCTGCTGATTATGTGGATCTTCTAAACATTTGTATAAACACATTTCTTTCCGACACGGTGACTACTGAATTAAACCAGTACTCAGACCACTCCGTTTTTGACGGCACTCGCGAGTAAAACACTGCCTAAATTAATACTAAATAAATCGCGACACCAGTTTCTCAATCCGACCATCGAGCTTACGCTAGAAATCGACAAAAGCAGCTCGTCTTTCAGTAGTTCATTCACACCCAGCATCCATTTTGATTCGTTCAAATATGATCGGTCTTTTTGCCTACAACCACAAATCAGAAATCAGAATGCGTTGTTATTTACGTTTAGATATTGATGCGTTGGTACATAATTTAATAAAATGTTCTAGATTTAACTTAATTATTGAAGTTTTTGATCTGTACCAATTAAGTATAACACTTTTTGAATATTTAAAGGTCGAGTTGTTATTTTTTAGGTGTTCAACTGGAATAAAACCTTTCAAAAAAGCAATAATGGTAGCAATAATTAAACGCATAGAAGTAATAACTTTTTTGATTAATTTTCAATTAAAACATTAATAAATGAGAAATATATATATTTCAACTCATAGGATAGGTATAAACAAATTTAATTAAATATAATTGATTAAAAAAATATTTGAATATTTATATACCAACAAAGGTTTTAAAACGCCCTTGGCTGTCTGTGTCAATTTTCTTCTGGCAACATTTGGCAATAGCCGGCCGCCATATTGAAACAAACGTGACGACTGTGCTCACTGTACACTGTTTGTGAGTATTTCTCACATTCTTGAGTAAATTTGTTAAACGTGTTGAAGTGAAAGTTAACGCAGATTTACAGTGAACATATTTGGAAAATGACGGCGTCAGAGGCTTCGTATAATCGAAAAATCATATCGGAAGATTTGTCAAATGTTGAATTCGACACAAGCGAAGATGTGGAAGTTATTCCCACATTTGATTCCATGGGCCTTCGGGATGAATTACTGAGAGGAATATATACTTATGGTGATTGTCTTCTTATTTACTCATTGAACCAATACATTGCTCGGAAGTTGTATTGTAATTGGTGTTATGTATATCAAACTTTCTAATATTTCAGGTTTCGAGAAGCCTTCCGCTATACAGCAAAGAAGTATTCAGCCTATTGTGAAAGGTAGAGATGTGATTGCTCAGGCACAGTCAGGCACGGGTAAAACTGCTACCTTTTCCATTTCCATCTTGCAGTCGTTAGATACGACTCTTCGCGAGACACAGGTCCTGGTGTTGTCGCCCACACGCGAGTTGGCTACACAGATTCAAAAGGTCATCCTTGCTTTGGGGGACTTTATGAATGTCCAATGCCATGCTTGCATTGGAGGCACAAATCTTGGTGAAGATATTAGGAAGCTTGATTATGGCCAGCATGTAGTTTCTGGAACTCCCGGCAGAGTTTTTGGTAAGAATATTTTTTTTAGATGTCTTCAAATATGTTATAAGTAAGCCATAAAATCTTTACAATTTAACATACTATTATAAAATTGATGAAACTAACCTGTTTTAAGTATAATTCTATTCCACATTCCACGCCTACACACCCTGTTTTTATTATCTAAGAAACTATTGTCTTAACTATAATAGTTTTTGAGATATTTAGTAAATCAATTTATTATCTGAACCAGTGTAAAAGGTTACTAAACTGTCTACTACTAACAAGCCCCCTGTCAAAACGAAGAACATCAAAGTCATAAACCCGTCCTTCACTTCCTCACCAAGTAAAGGATGCGTCAAAAAGATATGTTTATATGTTTGTTATTTCTCCGATTCTGTAGGTTGACAACAGTTTTGCTGATCTCTTTTGATGCAATTCGTCCAAGCAGCCAAATTAAATACATCGTTGTAATTTGGTAGTTCGTATCAATGCATTACAACTTGGACGCATATTTTGATAGTGGATTTTCCTAATGTCGTAAAAGGCACGTTATCAGGTTAGACTTAAAACATTTGCGAAATCCACTGCCAATTTCAAGATTTTCAAGGTCGCTCCAAACTGTTGTCATTTGACAGTTTTTGTAATACTTCCATGCTTTAGTTATTCTTCCGTGAGTACTAAGCTGTGTTTTGGCATGTGGTGTCATGACCAGACCCCGTTATCAGTGATGAAAACTCATTGAAACCAAGGGTTGGCAAAACTACCTATCCTAAAATCGCCTTCGGTACATAACTTCGCCTTAACAAATGTTTAATATTTTTTACCATAAATCTACGAGAAAGCCTTTGATTCGATCGAAACCTGGGCGGTACTACAATCTCTCCAACGGTGCCAAGTAGACTACCGCTATATCGAGGTGTTGAAGTGTTTGTACGAGAGCGCCACTATGTCAGTCCGACTCCAAGACCAGAACTCGAAGCCTATTCCGCTGCAGCGGGGAGTCAGGCAGGGGGATGTCATCTCTCCTAAGCTGTTTACCGCTGCACTGGAGGACGTTTTCAAGACTCTGGACTGGAGAAGGCTAGGCATCAATGTAAACGGCGAGTACCTCACTCACCTTCGATTTGCTGACGATATAGTAGTCTTGGCTGAGACCATGGAGGATTTAAGTACGATGCTTGTTAGCCTCAGTAGAGCCTCCGGGCGAGTTGGTCTTAAGATGAACATGGATAAGACGAAAATAATGTCGAATATCCATGTAGCACCAACTCCAGTGACACTCGGAGACTTTACACTCGAAGTTGTAGACGATTATATATACCTAGGACAAACTGTCCAGTTAGGTAGGTCCAATTTCGAGAAAGAGGTTAATCGTCGAATCCGACTCGGTTGGGCAGCGTTCGGGAAGCTGCGACACATCTTTTCGTCCAATATTCCGCAGTGCCTGAAGACGAAAGTCTTCGATCAGTGTGTGTTGCCAGTGATGACATACGGTACTGAAACGTGGTCGCTTACAATGGGCCTCATAAGAAGGCTCAAAGTCACCCAAAGGGCGATGGAGAGAGCTATGCTAGGAGTCTCTCTGCGAGATCGTATCAGAAATGAGACCATCCGCAGCAGAACCAAAGTAACCGATATAGCTCTCCGAATCGCTAAACTTAAGTGGCAGTGGGCGGGGCACATTGCACGTAGAACCGATGGCCGTTGGGGCGGAAAGGTTCTCGAGTGGCGACCGCGTACCGGAAGGCGCAGCGTGGGTAGGCCCCCCGCAAGGTGGACTGATGACCTGGTGAAGGTCGCAGGAGTCCGCTGGATGCGGGTGGCGCAGGACCGGTCATTGTGGAAATCTTTGGGGGAGGCCTATGTCCAGCAGTGGACGTCTTTCGGCTGAAATGATGATGATGAATCGTAAAATTCAAGTAAGGTTATTCAACGCGTACAATTTGAAATAAGTATATACACAATTTTCTAGATCATATTTTATTACAGTAGGCGAAATTGGGAAACAAAGGCGAAATAAGGAGATATGACGGTTTTTTATTTTTTTACATTTAAACTGCTTGTTGCAATACATTTAACTAGAAATATATTATTTTTAATGTGTATTACATCGATTACAATTTAAATATTTTACTAAGGCGAAGTTATGTACAACAGGCGAATTAAGGATTTCAGACTTCATGTAATTTTGGCAACCCTCGTTTCAATAAATTTTCACCACTGATAACGGGGTCTGGTCATGACTCTAGTTAAGCTTTGTCATATTTGACATTTACTTTGGTGTAAGTTTTAAGGACCTTTTACAATGAGAATTTTTAGAAACATTTTTATTTTTCAAATTCAACAAAATGCTATATACCATATTAGCATATAAAGCAACATGTTGAATTTAACGACAATCAAGAAAAACACGGTGTATATATATTTTCTAAGTTAACTAGCGTTGTAAGATATGGCTATTTACAGACATGATAAGGAGACGTGTGCTCCGCACCAGAGCAATCAAGATGCTAGTCCTTGACGAAGCTGATGAGATGCTGAACAAGGGCTTCAAGGAGCAAATATATGATGTCTACCGATACCTGCCACCTGCAACTCAAGTAGTACTTATATCTGCTACTTTGCCCCATGAGATTTTGGAAATGACTTCCAAGTTCATGACAGATCCAATTAGAATTTTAGTGAAGCGGTAAGGAACATTTAAGAACAAATAATTTTTTTGATGTGCACTAGAGATCTGTTTTTAAAAAGTCTACAAGAGTAATGGCAGTACTAATTAACTGAGCTTTTACTTCTTTCAGTGATGAATTGACTTTAGAAGGCATCAAGCAGTTCTTTGTGGCTGTTGAGCGGGAGGAGTGGAAGTTTGACACACTCTGCGACTTGTATGACACCTTGACCATTACGCAAGCTGTGATATTCTGCAACACTAAGAGGAAGGTTGACTGGCTGACACAAAAAATGCAGGAAGCCAACTTCACAGTGAGCTCTATGCATGGAGACATGCCTCAGAAAGAGAGAGATAATATTATGAAGGAGTTCAGATCAGGGCAAAGGTGTGTATGTACTTTGCCTCAATTCCATGTACTAACTAGGCATTAGGGCTTTGATTCCTGAATTTGTGTACGCCTATAGTGGTAAAACATCTATTTAGGTTTTTAGTTGGTACTTAAAATGTATTTGCTATGAATGGATTACTTGAAATTAAAAGCAGGGGTAAAATCAGTTTTCCTAGTAAGTAAAAATATTAAAAAGTTTAGTAAACACTGCTAATGGTAATGGAATTTACTCCAACATAACCATACAAATATAAAGGCTGTTTCTTACTGTGAATCTCTGCACTAAGTAGCTTTGGTCTAGCATGGCACCATAATTATAAAACAGGGAATCTCAGCTTTGCTGGCCATATATGTTCAGGCATATCCACCGGATTTGCCAATCAATGTTTGGGATATTTGTCTGGTGGCTGCCCAGAGGAGATCAGGAGATACCCACTATGGAGATCAAACGTAATTGCCCAAACGTATATGGCTGGCAATTCCTGCTAACAAATTGCAGTAAAAACAAATAGAACAAGAAAAAGTGCCACAGCGTGGATAGGGTTGCCAGGTGTAGGACTTTTTACAGTTCTGTCCAGCTAATTTTGTATGTGTATGGCAGCTATTGCAAGTAATGGTACTTAGACTACTTTTTGTTGGCGTAAATCAAAATATTTTATTCAATATTTTTTTGATTTGTTATTAAAGTAGTAACACTACTATATATAAATTATAAATTTAAATAGATGTCATATACTAAAGAAAAAGACCAACACTGACAAAGGCCAATCCGAAGACTTCGAGGAATCTTAGACTCCGCTAGATACGGCCAATTAAAAAACCAGGGTTGGTCCTACTTTGTTTACTGACACATCCGGCTTTTTTACTTTCAGGCCTGGCAGCCTTACACAAGTTACTTAGTAAACCTCATAATTTTTGTATAATTTGTTTCCTGGTTTGCATTCTCTTCTGACAACAAATAATAGTAATAAATAATACCCAAATCACAGATATCATCGTAATTAGTAATATTTAAACGAAATGATTGATCTTTTGTGATTATTCTTTCAAGTGTTAATCATTTCCCTATGTTTTTTTTTACAGCCGCGTCCTAATCACAACTGATGTGTGGGCAAGAGGTATTGATGTCCAACAGGTGTCCCTTGTCATCAACTATGACCTGCCCAACAACCGTGAGTTGTACATCCACAGGATCGGTCGCTCTGGCCGATTTGGACGCAAAGGTGTTGCAATCAACTTTGTCAAATCAGATGATATCAGAATCTTGAGAGATATTGAGCAGTACTACTCTACACAGATTGACGAAATGCCTATGAATGTTGCTGACCTTATTTAAATGGATTTATTTGTATAAAACTAAAATCTCCCCTTCTGTCACACACTGTGAACAACAGGCACTGTATAAGGTGGTAGGGTTCTTTTTGCAAAAATTGAGAGCTAAGATAAGCATCAAAATATTTTGTAGATTTATCTTAATATGGTAATACAATAAAAGTAAAGTGTAAAAGTTTGTTTAATTTTGTTTTTGTTCAATTTGGTCAACATATCCGTTTCATATGTATATCTTGCCATGTTGGGTAGTTTATCCACCAGGATACACTTGCCATGGTCTGTGTATACTGGTGTGGTAGACGCTATTCGGCGTCAGTACCTAGTCCTCCCCCGCGCCGCCGCGGTCTCCCTGCATATGTTGATCTTGGTTGCATCCTCAGCTGCGGCTTACAAACTTTCTCGCACACGGTTTTCCTTCACCCTCCTCTTTTAGGGTTCCGTAGTCAACTAGGGTCATACGCACGGGAGCTGAAAAAACGTCGCGTTAATACTCGACGTTGACGCTTTTTTATCGCTACCAATATTTGTGTTCATACGAACACTTAAAAATCACTGTTGCGAAATTCAAATTTCTATGGTTGGTCAGCCCTTAATCAATTTCGCATTTGGTTATATGGGTGAATCAAATTTCTTGTTGTTTTGTCCCGTCAACCTTCTTCTTTACACCCTCATTATTTTTCAAATATCCAAGGATATGCCACACTCTAGAGTTGAAAGAAAAAAAGAAATCAGCCCCCACTTTACGTGTACGGGAACCCTAAGAAAAAATATTAACCACTTTGTTGGCGTGACCGATATACATATTTGTGCAAAATTACAGCTTTCCACTTAAGTCACTGAGATTATCCGCGGACGGACGGACAAACAGACAAACTTGGCGAAACTTTAAGGGTTCCTAGTTGACTACGGAACCCTAAAAAACAATTTGTGATAAAAAATTATCAAGGTTTGCAATAGTAGATTGTACATCAAGGGCATAAAGTGACCCATTTTAGACGAAGCCATTTATTTGTCCGAGTGTAACGAGGACCAATATAGTAGTCGAGGATAAAATGGGTCTTATGCCCGAGGTATACACTCTGCTTTTCACTTCGATTGTAAGGAAAATATTAGGTTTTATATTACTTTAAATCGTTGAAAATGTAACATCTATACTCGCTCGCGCGCTTGGGTTCTCCCCGACGCGCGCCGCCTGCAGGCGGCCGGGCGCGTGGGGGGCGAGGCCACGGCGAGCGCGCTCCACCTGCGATGTTACTTTATGCCCTAGTGCATGAAAAGCGATTTTGTGTCGCCTAGCCACGACACAAAGGCGAACTTTTCGAGCAAGAGAAGTGAAAAAGTAAATTTTCTACTTCTAGGTAAAGTTGCAACATAAAGTTTTTACGGAACACTCGGTGCGCGAGTCCGACTCGCACTTGGTCGTTTTTTTAGTAGTTTTTACGGGTTTCCCAGCTTTCCATTCCAAAGCGTCGCCGGAAAGGAAGGGTCATAGATCACGTGTGTGCGTATGTCTGCCTGTGGTATCGTAGCTCCCGAACGGTTGAACCGATTTGAGTGCGCTGTATAGGGCTAACTTTCCGTCTATGTTTTAATCTTTTGCAATTGAAAATAAAATGGCAATGTGTCTCGTTTGGCAGCTGCAAGAACATTGCCGTCGAATAGTGGGCAGTGCCCACGCGTTTCACTTCACCGCGCATAACTGGCTGACTCGAACAAATCAAATAGGGGCGCGTTCACGTCGAGTTGTGTCGACTCGACTCGCGTTTGTTCGGTCAGAGTCAGTCAGGGGTCTTTCACTTAAAGCAATGGCCATGAAGTATGGGAGCACTAATAAATGCACTCACCGTCAGATGTCGCTAAGAGTACCGATCTGGGAAGAATTTTCAGTAATTGTTTGTTTAGCATATATGTTTTCTATTTTAAAATAAGGGTTCCGTCTAGAAAAACACGAATAAAAAATAAAAATATGTTTTTGGACAATCTTACACACCACCATCATCAACCTAGGCACAAACTAAGCAAAGCTTGTACTATGAGTCCAAGGTGGCGATATATATATGTTTATAGTTGAAGACATGCTTATATACTTTGAAAACATCCATAAGTCTGTAACAAACATTCGTGAAAAAATACAAAAATGATTGCCGTCAGCAGGATTCGAACCCGGGACCTCCACTTCGCAGGCAGAATCACTACCAAGTCTACCATCTAAGATAGGAGAGCGGGGAGGCCGCTGGACGCTGAAGGTTTCATCTCAATTTTCATTAAAATTACCGTGATAAAATTCACCGTTTTTATTTTTCATGAGTTTTCTGACTATTTCCTAAAATTAAATAAACTAATTTACTAAACTTAAATAAAACAATATAATTTTCCATTTTTTTATTTTAGTTGTCCGACCTTAATCTAAGAAACGCCAATTCGCCATAATAAAAAAAAGTGACAAACGTCATAATTGTCATCGCTTGTCTTGTCATTTCTCATTTGTCATTGTGTTTTGCCTCGCGATTTATTTTGCAGCGTGTTTGAAATATTTTCCAAGCAATTCAAAATGGCCAGCTCGGAAAAGGCTTGCTGTGTAAATCAGTAAGTATTTTCGCTTTAGTATTGTCAACACATTTTGAATTCATAGAGGTCAGAATACATAGTTACCTACTACAAGGCATGTACCTAGCAGTAGCACCTCAGCAACGTGAAGTAGGAGTTGCGCGCGGCTAATTTGTCGCGCGCGCGATGTGATGTGATGTGTACCTCTACTTATTTGTACCCGTTGCGATGCGATACACACGTCAGTTGAAAACTGAAACACTTACCAAGCCCGGTAATTCGCGGGGTCTAATGTAGGGAGGGTGAGGGAAAGTACTTATTGTGTATATAAGTATATGCTAGCCCGGTAATTCGCGGACAGGGTAGACGAAGGATAGTATTCGAATATTCATATGTATTCCCATCTAACAGAACAGTCTGCCTATCTTCTTAAGGCCACGGTACAACCTAAGTCCAATGAAATGAAACGATTAATCGTGTTTATACAAATTATATATTGTAAAAAATATACTTAGTAAGACTCAAATGTTCTATCATATTCATAATCATGGTTTTCAGGCTATGACAACCTGACTTTACACTTCTTTCCGAACCCGGAGAAAGAAAGAGAGCGGTTCCTCAATTAGGACCTAATGTGGCCCAACTGGAACAGCACTACGTCTATAAACGCCGCTGAGTTTGCCAAACTCATTTAGAACAGAAAAATCAGACGTGGACGCGGCTGAGCCTAGGTAGCGTGCCGACGCTTCTTTTACCTGGTAAGTATAAATGTTTTTGTTATATACTCTTAAGTACGTGTACCTAAATGTCTAAAACGTATCCTATTGTGAAAGGTTATACACCGAGAAGAGAAAATGAAAATGGCTCTAGGCTCCCAGGTACAAAAAAACTTACTTAAGTTATATGTACAGTCACGTTAAAAAGTTCATGGGTGATTTATGAATGAAGTCATTTATAATTTGTATATGCAGTTTCGAACCTGATAGTACAAAAGATTGTTTAGGATTTCAGATTTTTGCTTTCAAACTATACCTATATGTACCTATATGAATAAAGGGGAATATATATGCCTGCTTTCAATCCAAATAGAAAGCGGGAAGCGGGTCAAATTTAACTTGCGAGAATTGATTACATTACAGACAGACAATGGGACAGGTGTAACTACTGTGGTTTAAATTCTGGTTAAATAATAAGTAGTAATAACGATTATTCCAGACATATTATACAGAAGTGTACAGGAACGAAACGCCTACCTTAAATTAATTTTGATGCAAATATAATACACATACAATACAATACCTACACTGTGTATTGTATTGTATGATAAAGATTTATGCTTGCAAGCAGAAACGTTTGGGTAAGTGGATAGAAAATCCTGGAAATCCTGGTGTCGGCTACGCCCATAACACCCCTGGAGTTGCAGCCGTCCATAGGCTACGGTGACCGCTTACCATCCGGCGGGCCGTATGCTTGTTTGTCACCGTCGTAGTATATTAAAAAAACTGATCTTTCACTTTGATACAGACAAGTTACGTACCTAATTGCTAATCACATTTTATGTATGTTCACTGATTGATTATTCGGCGACTGTCATATATATAAAATATATTTCATTTGTCATATATTTAATTGATATATATTGCTTTCTAACAGAACAGCCTGCATATCTTCCTAAGGCCCACGTTAAAACCTCATCATCATCATCACTTCAGCCGAAAGACGTCCACTGCTGGACATAGGTCTCCCTGTGACCACATAGGTCATTAGATAGGTCGTTAAAACCTTAGTCCAATGAAATGAGACACTTTAAAACGGATTAATCGTGTTTATTGAGTTATATATTGTAAAAAACATACTTAGTAAGACTCAAATGTTCTATCATAATCATGGTTTTCAGGCTATGACGACCTAACTTTGCACTCCTTTCCGAACCCGGAGAAAGAAAAAGAGCGATTCCTCAATTGGGTCCTAGCAATAGGACCTAATGTGGCCCAGCTGGAACAGCACTACGTTTATAAACGCCGCCGAGTGTGCCACGCTCATTTCTAACTGAAACATCAGACGTTGACTCGGCGGCTGAGCCCAGGTGCCGTGCCGACGCTACTTTTACCTAGTAAGTATTAATGTTTTTATTATTTACTCTTAAGTACGTGAACCTAAATGTGTCCGTCCGTCCGTCCATACGTCTGTCACCAGGGTGTATCTCATGAACCATGATAGTTAGACAGTTCAAATTTCCACAGGAGGATGTACAGTCAACCAATTGGAACCCTAGGCCACTGTAGAACTATGTCATAGTGACGCTTATAAATCAGAATGTAAGAAATCTCTTACTGCTTGTCATTTTGACATGGCTCTAGAGTGGCCTAGGGTTCCAATTGGTTGACTGTATTTCTGTTGCCGCTATAACAACAAATGGTAAAAACAGAATAAAATAAATGTAAAAAGGGGCTCCCATACAACAAACATGTTTTTTGCCGTTTTTAATAGATAATGAAAATGATACCTAAATGAAAACGAAAACTTTGTATTTCTTATGCACTCAAAGCGTAAAACGGGACCATATTACTAAGATTTCGCTGCTGTCCGTCCGTCCGTCCGTCCGTCCATGTGTCTGTCACCAGGGTGACTCATGAACCGTGATAGTTAGACAGTTCAAATTTCCACAGGAGATGTATTTCTGTTGCCGCTATAACAACAAATGGTAAAAACAGAATAAAATAAATGTAAAAAGGGGCTCCCATACAACAAACATGTTTTTTGCCGTTTTTATTAGATAATGAAAATGATACCTAAATGAAAACGAAAACGTTGTATTTCTTATGCACTCAAAGCGTAAAACGGGACCATATTACTAAGATTCCGCTGCTGTCCGTCCGTCCGTCCATGCGTCTGTCACCAGGCTCCCATACAATAAACATGTTATTTTGCCGTTTTTTTTATAGACAATGAAAATGATACCTAAATGAAAACGAAAACATCGTATTTCTTTTAGGGTTATGCACTCAAAGCGTGAAACGGGAACCTATTACTAAGATTTCGCTGCTGTCCGTCCGTCCGTCCATGTGTCTGTCACCAGGGTGACTCATGAACCGTGATAGTTAGACAGTTCAAATTTCCACAGGAGATGTATTTCTGTTGCCGCTATAACAACAAATGGTAAAAACAGAATAAAATAAATGTAAAAAGGGGCTCCCATACAACAAACATGTTTTTTGCCGTTTTTTATAGATAATGAAAATGATACCTAAATGAAAACGAAATCGTTGTATTTCTTTTAGGGTTATGCACTCAAAGCGTAAAACGGGCCCTATACTAAGATTCCGCTGCTGTCCGTCCGTCCGTCCATGCGTCGGTCACCAGGCTCCCATACAATAAACATGTTATTTTGCCGTTTTTTTTATAGACAATGAAAATGATCATCATATCAGCCATAAGACGTCCACTGCTGAACATAGGCCTCCCCTTTTGACCTCCATTTGTGCCGGTTGGAAGTTCTAGAACCACGGCGAGCACCCAAAAGTCCTAAGCCTAGAAATAAATATAAAAGGGGCTCCCATACAACAAACATGTTTTTTGCCGTTTTTATAAGATAATTAAAATGGTAAATTAAAACGAAAATATTTTATTTCTTTAAAAGTTTTCAACGCATTGACAAAAAGGTTGAAACCTCCTTTTAACTAAGTATACTCAGGAAGTCTCGCTCCTCTATAGGAAACAGTAATTTTGTTATATTAAAGTAAAATGACGAACAAAACAAAATAGGCAATAAATGTATTTGGGGTCGAAACTCTAGGTCCGTGGGGTCCCAGCACATGATTTTTTTTTGTAGAAATCTCAAACCGTCTGGATGATGTAACTGGCCAATGCCGCCAGCATCCTAGGTACAATGCCTCGAGAACCTATTTTAAATTGAAGGTAGGTAGCTAGGTAAGTTACACTTAGGGCCACTAATACGTTAAATTTATGTGTGTGCGTGTGTGTGTGTGTCAGTGCGTGTGCGCGTATGGATAGGGCTAGACATTTTTATGTAGTTCGGTATACGATTTTTCAGTTTCCTCGCGCAATTAAAACTCGGTATCCAATTAGTTACAGCCTTTTTACTCTCGAAATATAGTGGCGGGTAAATATTTGTTTTCTCATTTATTCTACTGTGCATAAATGCTGATTGTGTTGTGAACTGCCGTTTAGCAAACACAACGGAGGGATTCTTTCCGAAAATATTAAAGCCAAAGCGGGCTCTCTACATGATTGAGCCGTGACATAAGCCGGATAAACTCTAGGAAGTAGACCAAATTACAGCTTTGTAAGAAGACCGACAGACTGACACAAAAAATACATGTGTCTCCGTGTGTGTGTCTGCCTGAGACAACGTAGCTCCCGAATTGATTTTAATGTGCGTGTTTTTTATTGAAAGCCTTGTTGGCATGTTGGTCGACATAAGAATAATTTCTCGTGTGTTTGATGGACATTTCCGAAGTCATCTCCAAGATATTTAGCTCAAACTAGAACTCGTCACAGAAGAAGCTATACTAACCCAAATTTTGTAGCATTTTCTATTCTGCCAAGGATAGTTGTGTTATTCGAGCGTGCGTAGATACGTCTGCACGCATTTATATGTAGTTCTATGGCAGTCCACACGGACGGATTATGATTCGTCTCATTTGTGGTTTGTCGGAGTGGCTGACACCAAAAAACCACAGTCGGGTTTTTTTAAACTTTATAATTGACTTGTTCAGTTACTAATAGGTAGGTACTTGTTTTCACACTAGCTTAGGTCGCCTCCGCACTGACTTTAGACTCGCTTAGCGATGAACGCCTAGATTGTCACCTAGCTAGGTAGGACATACTCGAACGTCTATTTAGATTTTGTTCGAGTACTCGTATGTCCACAACCGGCCATACTGCCATCATCAGATGTCCACTAAGCGACTTGCAAGTCCGCCAAGTTTTGCAGTGAAACTGATGAAAGAATTATAATGTACCATGAAACAGGGGTAATCAACATTAATACAATGTTACATAATAGCGGTATTATATATATTATTTAATGAATAAATGAGAAAGGAAAGGAGACAATAATGGTACCTAGGATTTAGTTGGTTTATTTGGAAAGGTTTCCGACCAACAGAATGGTTTAGGATATTGCTGAAATATACACAAGCTTAAGAATGTTTAATTGTATGCAACTTGAGTTTAATTGAGATTCGAGAATCGTACCAACGAGGAGGATCCTGAGTATCTCTACGCTTGATATAATACACTTTCTTGCAACGTTAATTATGTTTTTCATATAAAATATCTGTTTCATTGTGTGTGACAACTGGGTGTTTTTTTTTTAACATTTTCCAAAATTGCATCAAGAAATGAACGAATTTCATAAATAATTAGCGCCAGATAAACTTAAATACATTAAGTAGAATACAGCGAAACATTCAATAACATCAGTCTTCTTTTGTTCTATATCTTTTAAAATCATAAATCACGTAACGTATTGTAAATAGTAACTTTTTAATTGTATTTTATACTTGTTAGTATGTAGGTAGCTACCAATGAGCAATGAAGGCCCTGTCATATTGTGGTAAGGCGTGCAACCTTCAAACCGAAGAGCACGGGTTCAAACCCCGGCTCATAAGATGATGGTACAAATTATATTTGACTTTTACGATAAAAAATACCGGAATAATTGCTATAATATCGGACTAATCCTTCTTTCTTCTGGGTACCAAATTCTAATGGCAGTCGTTTTTCAAAAAAGGTAGCAACTACGCCAAATCTTTAGTTTAGTTTGCCAAAGCGGACCCCACGCTACCTGAGCCATGACAAAAGCCGGGAAAACGCTAGGAAGAAGAGACGATAGGTACCTATGTTTTGTATAGTATCAGGGAAGCATCACATTACAGCAGCTTACTAGGTTCATTAGAAGGTTTAATTTCGTGACTGAGTTAGGGCATTCTAGAAATATATACTACCAATTTTAAAATAGGTTAAGTTTTCAAATAACGACTTGTATTTTGTGTCAACTTAAAAAACCCTCTGTCTGTCCGTCCGTCTGCGGCTTAGTTCAGTGACCGTTAATACTAGAAAGCTGTAATTTGATATGCATATACATATTAACCATGCCTGCAAAGTAGTAAAATCAAAAGTCGGAATACTTTTATTTTTAACTAGCGACCCGCCCCGGCTTCGCACGGGTTATTATTATACATATAAACCTTCCTCTTGAATCACTCTATCTAATAAAAAAAACCGCATCAAGATTTAAGCATAAATAGGGATATATGGACTGAGAGAGCGACTTTGTTTTATACTATGTAGTGAAGTACCTCCCAAACACGTAAAGTGGGGGTGACTTTTTTCGTTTCAATCCTAAAGTTAAAGGTATCGTTGGATAGGTATTTAAAAAGTTATAAGGGTTTGTTGTAAAAAAAAAAATTATAAATTGAATATTTTAGGAAATAACATTTTCACAGTCTGTGCTATTTAAATCTATCCATATCAAAAACTTAGCATAGACGGACTCTACAACGCGTAGAACGCGGAGTGACACCCCCCTGCTTTTGGTTATTTAATAAGAATAAGAATAAGAATAATCTTTATTGACTTAAAACCTAATACAAATATGTAATGTTTCACAATACGCTAACGCCTCAAGAGTTACTTATGTATTAGGTTTGAAACAGTTTCACCGGAACTGAGCCTCTGTCTCCCGAACTAGGCGGATGCCTGTGACTCGGAAGTCAGTGATTCCACCGAGAAGATGAGTTGACATGATTTGTATGCTTAACTATAAAAGGTTTTTGGAATGATCATGATACAAAGGAAAAATAAAGTAAAGAAAAATAAAAATAAAAATACCTAAACACTTTTTACCTGACGTATGGTGTGTGTGTGTGTGTATGCGTGTCTGTGTGTGTGTGTGTGTGTGAATGTACGAGTATGTGCGTATATGTGTGTGTGTGTAAAGAGAGAAGAGAGCGAGAGAGAGAACGTGTGTGAAAGCCTGCAGTGAGCATAATTAAATAGTTATTCATTCTTGGGACGTAATAGAAATAATAGTATAGGATAGGTAGAGTGATTGATAATGGAAAAGGGAATCGGTTGATGATCAGAAAGAATTATGTATGTAGGTAGTGGTAGCCATAAAGCGTCTTTATTTCAGACAGTTTAGGAGGTCTTCAGTCGCCGGATAAGTTTGTGATTGAAGCCAGGAAGTTAGTTTTAATTTACAGTGAAAGCGGTTTAATGGATATATATTTAGTTGTTTATTTGCCTTATTATAGATCCGAGCACTCATTGCCATATATTGGCGGCCGGCAAATCCCGTCCGCCGATTTCCTACTGGACAGGTAGTCTGTTTATTGCGCTTACTATTTGCTTTCGCACAAAAAGGTAAGTGTCGATGTCTGCGCAGTATTGCACGGAGGACGTATAGCTGTCTAACCGTTAGGACGCTACATTCGGCGTAAAGTTGGGTTGTAGGGTATCTATAAGGTTTAGATATTGCGACCTTTAGTACAGCTCTCTGCGCTCGCTCAAGCTTTAGCATAGCTACCTTGCCAGCAGCGCCCCACACCGGGATGCAATAGGTGACTAGCGATTGGCAGAGGGACGAATAAATCATCATCAAAGTCTTGCGATCAGCAGAGTGGCGGAGTTGTTTAATACGTAATACGAGACGTCAGCGAGTCTATATGAGTATGCCAGTCTAATCTTTCGTCAAGAGTAACACCAAGGTATTTCATGTTTGAGGCTCTGGCGAGAGACATGCACAGGCAACTAGGCGAAGGAAGCTGACATATGTGATTTTTAATAGAAATGATATATGAGGTTGTGTTTTTTTTGAAATAGCAAATGGAATGAATTTTGTTTTGTCTAAATTAAGAGTTAGTAAATTCGATTTTAGCCATTGCGTTACGAGTTTTAAGCCATTTTCGGCGTACGTTTTTGAATCTGCCCAGTCGGATCCGTGAAACAGTAAGACCGTATCATCAGCGTACGCTATTATTTTACAATTTTCAAGTGAAAGTTGGCACAGTTCATTTACGTAAATCTGGAACAGCGTGGGACCTAAAATGCTGTCCTGCGGCACACCGTAGCCTATGGTTTCTTCTTTGCTTACATGATGGTTAAGTTTTAAGAATTGCGTGCGATTTGAGAGGTAGTCTTGGAACATGGCTAGAGATGTAATGAATCTGAGCTTTGTTTTGTATGCTTTTTTTTATATCATCAGTTTCATTACAAAATTTATCAGTCACGTCCTAATGATTATGATGGAATTTACATCGATTTCAGTTTATAGGTAATTCACCTGTATTATTTTAGCAATAAAAATGAACTTTACTATTACAGGTGAGACCTCTGACGTACCCCAAAACATTCATCCTTAACCACCACCTCAAAATCTACGCCAAGAAATGACAGCAAAGTCGAAGAAATTACCTTTTTAGACGTAAAAAGGCACTCGAAAAGACAATAAAAATGCTCACTGCAAAAAAGAATAAGTTTCAGCTCAGATTTAAAAAAAGCTTTGAAACTATCCGAGAACAAAACTTTTAAAAACGCTATCAGTAAGTTCACAACGTTGGCAGCATTATTCACTTGCATGCAGTTCCGTGAAGTTGGCAAAAACAAGTTCGGACGCAGGTTCACGCAACCAGAGAAAATTATGGCCCAGAGTCTATACAAGAGAAGCCCAAGAGCATACAGATGGCTGAAAAATATATTTGTACTCCCTTCGCCTTTAACATTAAACCGGCTTATTACAAAAACGAATTTAAAAACTGGAATCAATGAGAATCTTTTTAACCAATTACAGAAGAAGGTCAAGCAGATGAAGGCAGATGACAAACTATGCATTTTGCTATTCGATGAGATGTCCAATAGTCCACACTTTGACTATAATTTAAGGAAAGACTCAATGTCTGGGTTTGTCGACAATGGGAAAAAAACAAATAAAGAAATTTGCTATCACGCGCTGGTTTTTATGATAAGAGGCATAATGAAAAACTACAAACAGCCAGTTGGGTACACATTTTACTTAATACTATAGCTAAAGCTTCACCAAGTGGGGCTACGTGTGAAGAATGTAAGCACTATCAATAATCTAGTTAATGAAAAAAAAGCTCAATTATTTCGGAATAATATGGAAGCCCGAGCATTGCAATTGATGGATAGGAGGTAAATCCCCTATACGACCCTCCTCATTTATTAAAACGAATTAGAAACCACCTACTCCAAAGAAACCTTAAGTGTATAGGTAATCGACGGCGACATCAAGATAACTAAGTGGCAACATGTGGAAATGTTACTCCAGGAAGATGCCGGTTACAAAGGCATACGTCTTGTAAAAAGCTAACGAAGCAACACGTTAAACCCGACATCTTTCAAAAGATAAAAGTTAAACTGGCCCCACAAGTGATTAGCCAAAAAGTGGCAAGCACCATGGGATATTTAGCTGGTAAGTTCGTTTAGGCCCACTTGTATCACCCAGGGTTAGTCGCTAAACCGAAGTTGAGGTGTCAAAATCCATACAACAAACGCTTAACTCCGGGTTATGTGGCTTAGTCATATATTAGGTTTTCACAAGTTACATGTGATAGTAAAATTGGGTATTAGTTAGTATTAGTATATGGGACAATCTTACATAAATCGACCTAGTCCCTCGGTAAGCTCAATAAGGCTTGTGTTGTGGGTACTAAGCGACGATATATATAATAGACAAATACATATAAATACTTAAATACATAGAAAACATCCATAATTCAGGAACAAATATTCGTGATAAACACACAAATAAATGCCCTGACCAGGATTCGAACCCGGAACTTCTTGCTTCGTAGGCAGGGTCACTACCAACTAGGCTAAGAGGCCGTTCAGGGGGAGGGGAGGGGTATATTAGCAGTCCTTTTATCATATAATACTCAAAGTTCTACAGTAATAAAATAGTTAATTCATTTCTTTAAACTTTCAAGATTTTCACACAATAATCGTGTGCACAATAATGTCGCCCTTGAAACGTTGGGGGTTAGTTTTTAAAGTTTTACACAATTAAGCTCCGATTTAGTGTAAGTTTCATGCTTTCTGCCACTTTATGTCATACTTCATGCTAAGGACCCGTACTATTTGGGAAATTGGTCTGTTGGATGTCCGTCTGAAATTTTACGCAAAGAATGATTTCAATAGCTTAATAGCACAATCATTTCACTTCAAGCTTGCAAGCATTGTATATTTGACCGTTGCGCGGATAGAACTCTGACGTAAATTATCAACTTTTAAAATTTCTAAACACCAGTGACATATATTATGTTTATTATTTTTCAGAACACGGAATTATGCCCCAGGAGTATACTCAAACTGCAGACGTTTTTTTGTTTTTCGATGAACTGATTGATTCGTTGAACGGAAGTTATGAAAACTCAAGAAAGAAAAGCGGCAAGGATAACTACGAGCTGTAACACCAATAGTCATAAAGCTGTGTGGTGTAATGCTTAACCAATTTTAGATTCTATGAGGTTTATAACTCAACATAATGCTGAAGTAACTCTTACATCTATTACCAATTGGTTACGGACAATTAAGAATGCAGAATATTTGATAAAGGTCCTATTTAATGAATACCTATTTGATAATTGATAATTGATAATTGATAATTTATTTCATTTGCAAGAATACACACAGATGCAGTAAATAAGTCCTATAACTTGAAATCTGTGTGGATGAGGCACTTTAATCAAGATCCTATCGAATTTTTTTTTGGATCAATTCGAAGCCATTCAAATTCAAATCATTTGCCAAAGCCAGTGATGTCGTAACACTAATCCAACCCCAGCTGGTTTTGAGTCGTCCTTCGCCTCGTTGTTAATTACAAATTTAGGCCTAATGTCCACGGAAGCGTAGCTGCATAGACGCGTATTCGTCATTGTACGCTTGGTGTACGCTTGCTTGCAGCCTACATACAAACCCGGCCAACTCCGTCCACGTCTCCGTCGCGTCAGCTACGCTGCATGCAAGCTTCATGCCGCCGGGCGTACCGCGTGTTATACGCCGGGCTGCATCGCACGGAACATATTGGCGTTTTGTTTTTGTAGCAGTGGTGTCATGGATGTCCAGTAAATTCTGAAATATCCTTTTACTCATTCTATAAAATGGATGAAATACGTTGTCATCTGCTGATGGTTCTCTTGCAGCTACGAATAGTCTACAATGTATGTTTCTTTCTATATATGGATGTATCCAATATAAACGGCGTCGTCGCCGACTTCGAAGATAAGAATAGGCCAAAATAACGTCTTCATCACTGGACGACATCATCACGAATGAAAGAAAATGCAGGCTACGATACGCTTACGCTACGCTTCGTAGACAACGTCAGTACGTCAGGCTGCATAGACGCTGGACGCATCGCCGTGCAGCGTCTATGCAGCTACGCCTCGTGGACAGTGGGCCTTAAGTGGCCAACACTCGATAGGGTCAAATTGCGAAGATGACACATGCCAGCTGGTATTTAATAATCGATGGGGAAGCTATTTGAATACCAAAGTGCCTCTCCACCGACTGATCTATTGCAATTGGCCAATGATAATGTATACGAGGCATTTGAAGCGAAAATGAGTAATCCTAAAGTACTCGCTCAGTTGCAATATGTAACTGGATACATATTTAAAAAAAACAAGAATTTTTTTTTTTAAAATAGTAGCGGATTTTTAAAACTAAGAAAATTCATAAAAGGCAAAATGTATTTAACATATCCGGCCGATACTTTGGTAGAGACGTTTTCTAAACTTTTTGATAACACAACAAAACAAGATTTAATATCGTATGTTTTAAAAACATCCCCGATGATGCCGAACATTAAACTGTACATTAAGACTATGACGAGTTTAGATATCAACTTTGACTTCATTACATGTGAAGATCATAAATCAGGTATAGTTGTCAGGTATGTTACTGAACTGTCGTGCAGATTTTTTATCTTCAACTGGTGCAAGGATGTAAATAAAATATTAAGAGGCCGTGCTAAACTTCAGGATTACGCCCGCGATGACCAAGTGAAAGTAATGGCTAACGATTACTTCATAAACAGAAAGCACAATAAAAATACGAAACAATTGTAGTCTCCATAATAAATATAGCACCGATTATCTAATGTACAATGAGAATAAAAATAAAAAATAAATTATAAACGGGCAAAGTTCTTATTTAACTCTCGTACTTATATTGAGCGAAGCGAGTGGTTCAAAAGCTGGAACTGAAGGCCTAGTATAAAAGTTGTACGACATTAACTCCTCGACCGCGTTAGCGTATCGAGGGGTCAAAATATGAAAGTTGCCGGATGATTTAAATAAACGGCAAACATAATTTGAACTCCCGATACGCTAACGCGGTCGAGGAGTTAATGTCGTATAATTTTTATACTAGGCCTTCTGGCACGAGAGTTGAACAAACTTTGCCGTCGAGTGTAATACACCGTTTTTTAACCTTACTGTCGTGAAGTAAATAAAAACTACATAGGATTACAAATCTCATCTAAATGTAGGCTTTATCCGATATGTATTACTCAAAACCGTCAACTTCAGAAAATAATTCAAAACACAAGGTCTGAGTAATTACTTTCCCCACTAGTGGATAAAATATAAAAATAATATATGAAAATAAATCATGCTTTCCGTTTCGGCACTTACATAGTAATTATAAACTACATTAATTAGACCCTACTTATAGTGTTGTGTTTCTGTTGGTGAGTAAGGTCGCCAGAGCTCCAAGAGGATTCGCTGTGTTGACAGCTGAGGACCCACGGAGCAAAGCCCTTGGCCCGTTTAGCTGTCAACACAGCGAATCCTCCTTTTTTTTAAAGGGTCGGCAACGTGCATGTAACACCCCTGGTGTTGCAGGTGTCCATAGGCTACGGTGACCGCGTACCATCAGGCGGGCCGTATGCTTGTTTGTCACCGTCGTAGAATATTTAAAAAAAATAACTTTTTTTATCATATAAGGGCAAATGCAATTCGGGACACAAAAGTAAAAACGGTTTTACAGTTATTTCCAGCAAAACATCTTGCAATGAGCTTCTGTCTTTTATCCTCATAGATTTTTTGATATCAGCGTGTAAATAACATCTTGATTTTGACATAGTTATAAACCTCATAGGTTGGTTTTTCGACAGCGCGTAAATTGCAATGTATGTCACCACTTAGCTATCTTGATTTTGCTGTTATCTAAATCCCTTTTTAACGGATCAGGTAGGTCGAATAGGGGGTAGAATCATCTCCTGTACATCGAGTACAAAAACTGATAGATATATCATCATGATTGACCACGATTTTCTTTGATGTGTGAACCGCGTGATTGATAGTGCTTACATTAGATGTCCCTTGATCACAAACCCCACTTTGGTGAAGTTTTAGTATTATTTCCTTGATCATTATTGACAGGTATATTCTTTTAGACTAAGATATACTTCTAACTGTTTGTCAACTGTACCATTAACCTACCTATGCAAATTGTACATTTCGTGCCTTTTAAACTGTTACAGCTATATTTTTTTAGACTAAGATATAACTTCTAATTGTTTGTCAACTGTACCATTTACCTATTCACACGTTGGGCCAACGTAATTTACGAGCCACCGCTGCAGCGATATGGCAGGATGAGATGGCAATATCTCTTGCTCGCTTTAACAAATAGTAACGTCCCTTGGTTTGATTACTTTGGCTCAGCAGGTGTACCAGGTGTGATAATACACACAATACACTAGTGGTCTACAAATCTGGCCGACAATCGCATGTGATTTTCGATGTAAATGCGACTAAGTACCTATTGAAAAATTCTACTTAAACTTTGTAATCGGAGTTGTCTCATGACTGCACTAGAAAAACCGCTCCTTCACGGTCTTTGGCCACTGTAATCTTTGCCGCTGGTCCAAAAAATTTGGTGACCAACCGCCTGCTACACGGTCAGAAACCAGCAAGGTTGCCTAGGCCTAGGGGGTAGCCTTGTTGCCTTAAACCATTCAACCAAACTGACTAGTATTATCTGTCACTTTTTATAGGTACAAAAAATCTGCCGAGGGGTGACCTCAAATATATGGCTATTCGTACGTAGCGTTCAAATAGCTATGTCATATTACACTATAACGTATATGATAATATCTCTGATCATAAATTACATGCTGTCCTTTTTCTTCACGTTGGAGAAAAAGGGAAGCATATAAATAGATCTATGATCAAAGATATTTGATACTTAATGTAATATGGGTGGGTCATCTCATAAACGTCAATTCATACAATGATCATGATCATTGGTCATATGCTTTCGGCAGAGGAGAATACCTTTCAATTGCCGATCCGTTTGGTTAAATGACTAAGGTTGTCGCCGACCGTGTATAAGGGCTTTTACTTTACCATTGATTTCAAAAAGTGAAACAAATAGGTATTACTTGGTTAACAGGGTACTATTTTAAATTCCTTCAACTAAACATAACCATAAATTCATACCTATAAAATAGGAATGGAAATTGATTGATTTTATCTTCGTCCTGCCCAATGTTCTCAATTAATAACGGTTTTGATATAGTAGTTCCGGCCCAACTGTTTTTTTTTTAAGGATGGAGATTGTGCCCAATGTGCTCAATTAATCACATATTCAAATTTAGCGCTATTTTTTTTAACCTATTTTTTTTTAAATAAAATGGAAAATAACATTGCCAATGCATTAGCTCGGAAAGTGCTATTTTCAACCGACGAAAAAAACGGAGGAGGTTCTCAAGTCGACGCGTATATTTTTTTTTTTTATGTATGACCACGCATAACTTTTTACTGAGTAGTTCGATTTTGATAATTCTTTTTTTATTAGAAAGGGTATACTCTGAAGTTGGTCCCATATAAATTTCGAAAAAAAATCTAACCGTAAGGGTAGGAAAATAGGGGATGATTGAATTTTCACTCACCGATTGTTACATATGACCACGCATAACTTTGTACAGACTCGTTAGATTTTTGATAATTATTTTTTATCCAATAGAGTATACCTCGAAGTTAGTTCCATATAAATTTGGAAAAAATCAACCTAACGGTAGGAAAATAGGGGATGATTGATTGTTTACTCACCGTACGTAATGTATGACCACGCATAGCTTTTTACAGAGTAGTCTTGATATTTCTTTTTTTTATAGAATAGGGTATATACCTCAAAGTTGGTCCCCTAAAAATTTGGAAATTAATCTTAGCCTAAGGGTGGGAAAATAGGAGTAATTTATTGTTCACTCAAAGATTTTGAAGCCAGATGAAAATCACCCAGAATATTTATTAATTAATATATTTAGTCTTTATTGCACAAAAGAAAAACTTATCGTACAATAGGCTGACTTAATGCCATAGGGCATTCTCTACCAGTCGACCTTAGGGCAAAACAGAAAACATTGTAGGCGCTGCATCTTACAAAATGTGTAAAGAAAAGACATACTAAGATACATAATAAAGCTACTACTACTACTATAGTAGAAATGTAAACATAAACATATAATAATATAAATATTGTATCCAAATACAGCTTGATGAAAAAAAACCGATAATAGAGCACATCCCCAGCGGGGTGTGCAAATAGTTAAAATCGGATTATTAATATAACAGTTAATAGCTAAAGCAATGTTGGTAGCTATTTTAAAAGTGATCAGAAATTGAGCATGTAATAATTTGTAGACAATAATAATCACAGAAAATTATAAAATAAAAACTTTTTAACAAAAAATAAAACCGCCGAAAAACTGAAACTGAAAAGAAAAAAATAATAATTTTGTCTTCAATAACGCTAGTGAATACCTACCCTACAATTACAAATATAATCTATTTCTCGTCAATTATAATCGTATTTATATATATACAATCTGTTATTTTTGGAGTCGGTGCCAGCCTCAAACAAACTTGAGCACCTTGAGTTGAACGCAGCACAAATTTTAAGCAGGTAGGTTAAGTATTTACACAATTTTCAAATCACGCGCCAACGGATTGAGTCCCGTAATAGAAATAAATCTATTTATACGTCCATTCATAAGTAGCAAATCTGATCTACAATAAGAACCTTGTATTGGGCGCTTGGCGGAGGTTGCAGTTTTGGAATGTGTGGAATGTGCGTTCAACTCTTCACTAAGGTTGAGCAAGTTTGTTTGAGGCTGGCACCGACTCCAAAAATAACAGATTGTTTATACATAAATACGATTATAATTGACGAGAAATAGATTATAATTGTAATTGTAGGGTAGGTATTCACTAGCGTTATTGAAGACAAAATTATTATTTTTTTCTTTTCAGTTTCAGTTTTTCGGCGGTTTTATTTTTTGTTAGAAAGTTTTTATTAAGGATAAACTTATGCATAGAAAGTGACTCTTTCTCGCACACGTGCGAGGAAGTAGCTTTTTAATTTAAAAAGACTAAATAATTTAATAATTTCGCATTGTCCAAACCAAGGCATTGTTTGAATACCATCAATTGGACATACATTTTTGACTTTATTATACAATATAGGAACCTACACATTTATATTCAATCCATTTAAAGTGTAATTATGGAAACAAAATTTTAAAATTAATATGTATATATGTAGTAACATATTTCCTTTTCTTTTAAGTTTTCAAAAGAAAATAGCCAGCCTACATGTTTTAATTTTTCTCCATCTCGGACCCAATTGCAAACGGTGAGCATGCGTATAATGCAGCGCTCTCATTGGTTGGTTCCTACTCCGCTATTTTTTTCAGAATGTATTTAAAGTTTATGAAAATTTTAAATAATAAAAAGCTTGTTAATGGAGTCATAATACTTGTAATATTTAGTCTAGTAAGATAAGACATGGACCTTTCATTCTGAAAAAGTTAGCGGATTTCCGACCTAATGCATTGTAAAATTGATGTTGTTGAAATGTAGGCCTTTTTCCAACTCGTGTTGGTTTATAGTAACCGACACTCGATGAGAAAAAGCCCACTTTCTACACTTGTATCATAAATAACTATTTATAAATACATTTCCACCCTTCTTGTCTTTAACATATCCATTTGCACAAAACTTGTCTTGGGCAGGAAGCACTCAAATTAAAATGTGCTTACCTAATTGAGAACATTGGGCAGCAATGTAATGCTTGTTAAAAATGCTTGGCCAGGACGAGGGTATGTTGGTATATAATATAGGACTATTATATAGTTTGAAAATACCAATGGAGTTATGCGAAATTTAAAGACACAAAATATCGCATACATACCTACCTAACTTTCAACAATGGATTCATGTCATGCCTTTTTAAAACTTTGTTTCTCACTGACGATTTGCGGGCTAGTTGAAAGCGAGGTAGGTATAAATATCCTTCATTATACTCATATAACAGATAAATAGTTAAGTGTTTGTGTCGTTGTTTAGGGTTACCTACCTACTTGTAGGGCGTCGTCCAAATGAATATTACACTTAAGTATTTCAAAATTCAAAATTTAGCGAATACCCAGTAGGTATGACGGTATATTTATTATATAAATACGTGAGCTTGTATTTCTTTATAAAAAACTAATATATACTTGCACAGCAATTTTATCAGTAATGAGTTATAAATTTACAACATTTTTAAATTTACAGCCTGTTTTTTACTGAACTATAACTACCTGCCTGCTACTCTGCCTGCGAATTATACTACTTATTTAATACAACTAAAGTAAAGCTAACCGCAAAACCTTAATTTTAATTTCTTATTTCTAAAGAAAACGAATTTTGAGTGCAAATGAAAGCATATACATACCTAGGTATATATTAATATATATGCATGTTGTCCATAATGTAGTGCCTCCAATTTAACAAACATTGACAACGAAATTAAAATCCATTGATATACCTATACCAAAACACAAGATAATCAAAAGTCCGTTGTTAATGCATTGTGCTAGGTAAAAATCAAACTTGTGATTAATTGATAATATAAATAAAAAGTATATTTTTACATTAACTAGCCTAGTCGTTAGTAGCCGTGCCTACAAAGCAGCCGGGTTCGATCGAATCCTGGTCAGGGCATTTATTTGAGTAGGTACATGTCACAAATATTTGTTCTTGAGTTATGGATGTTTTCTACGTATTTAAGTAATTGTATGTATCTGTCTGTTATATGTAGCATCGTCTAGTACCCACAAAACAAGCTTTAATTACCGTGGACCTAGGTCGACATGTGTAAGATTGTCCGATATTATTTTATTTATATTTCTCTTTCAAATTGAATACCTAACGTAGGCTCAAACAATTGTATTTCTACGCCCCACTTGTATCTATGAGTTTCATGACTGTAGCTATTCAATTTGAACTTTTTTATTACCTGCCGTGCGTGGCTGTAATCATACGTAATGAATATGGTTATGAATTGTTGTAACGTATACATTTGCTATTGTGAATGAAAACTTGTAATTTTACACAAGTTGTAAGGAATAACAACGAACTTGTAATGTATTGTAAGCTTTTCCGATGTTAACGGCCTCCCTAGCTTAGTTGGTAGTGACCCTGCCTACGAAGCTGGAGATCCCGGGTTCTAATCCTGGTAACGGCATTTATTTGTGTGTTTATCGCGAATATTTCTTCCTTATTTCTGGACGTTTCTTATGTATATATGTATGTACTTATCAATATAAGTATGTATAACGTCGCCTAGCACTTATATACAAGCTTTGTTTAGTTTGGGGCTAGGTTGATCAGTGTAAGATCGTCCAGCAATTTTTTTTCTTGTGTCACAGACCCTTTTGTAATGTTAATACATTAACTTCAAAATTATCATACAAGATCTCTGCGAATATTACTTGTAAATTATTATAAATGTTTTGTTAATTGTTTTTGTCAATCACACTTGCGAACTTTACTGAATAAACAAGTCGTTTAACTTTAATCAAGTTGTTTTCTTTCCCGTAAGTATATAGGATTACTGTCGTCCAAATAAATATATCGCTTTCTATTAAAAATATTATTAAGGCTATCCATATCAAAAGGTACCTATTGAGGTACCTTTTGATATGGATAGCCTTAATAATATTTTTTGGCTATTAATTTCCCCTGTGCTGTAGTGTTAGGCACTTACCGTCAGAGGGCGGTAAAAGCACATCTGGCGAGTGAATACTCTATCTCAGAATATATAAGTTACTCTATGGAGTCAGTAGTGGCAGGACCCGATCGAGTTGTAAACGAACTTGATTTGAGTTAACTCGCCTGAACGCCGATTCAAGGTATTCAAATCAGTTAACTCAACTCGCCCATCGCTAGCTGGGTTGAACCTGGTTTTACATTTCAATTTATGTCTTTAAGAGTTAAGGGCCAACTACAAGCAAAATAAACACTCGTAAATTAAGAATACATTTTAATATTTTACAGTCCAGATAAACAAAAAAAAAACTTTACAAGATTTTCATAAATAATTAGATGAAAATACATGTTTATACACATATCAAATTATTTTGTGATAGTCTTAACACCTAAGATAAACATTATGTTCCTTAACCTATTTGTTATCATTAAACAATTTCCAAGATGTGGATATAAAACCTTATCATTATCAACTAAGCTTTTGGAACATTTTGGAATGCCACAATATGATTTTTACTATTTCCAGTAATTTAAATAAATACTCTATACACTTAGGAATCAATATTTTTAATAAATCTACAAAAACAAAACACTTACACAGTTAAGATAAATAAAATAAGTATTAATAATGACAAAAGCTAATTAATTAAAATGCAGCATGAATGATTTTAATATGAAAGGTTTAACCTTAAATCAAATTTTGATGATGAATGCCTATACTTAGTGTTAAGGCACACATACAAATCAATACACTTTTTTTAGATTGAAACAGTAAAAGTGTAGGTACAATACCAATTTATTTATTTTTGAATAACACTAACTTTGCTTGTTACAGAAATATAAGTAATTCCAAAGTGTTCTTAGGCCCTAAAACCAGATGAAATGTGACCCAGGTATTACAGTTCAGTTTCTCCTACAGGTTCAAATGCTTTCCAACGTCGGTAAATAAATATCCCTATGGCCCCAACCAAGAGGGCAACCAATATCTCTGTAAGTTGATCTAAGAAACTAGTACTTGGCTCTGTGGACTCCAGTACTTGAGGTTCAGGCTCAGCTACTGATTCTGGTTCAGGAGCTTTCTGTGTCTGTTCATCCTCTCCTTTAAATGCAATTTGGTTTAATACTGACTGCTCTTCATCTGTTAATGGTTTGGCAGCAGTTGAAGATAAGAGTTTAGCTATTTCTCCACACTCTGGGCATGACCAGCTTGATGATTTTTTAGCTAAAATCTTACGTTCCGCGGGAGAATAGTCCAGTGACCCTATAGTTCCCTCAGCAGGAGTTGGCATGAAAGCAATTAAAGCCAACAGAGCAGTCCGGATTGACCAAGATGGTTGCCATGTCTCAGGATGATGTCCCGATATTGATAAACAAATCTTTTTGTTTACTTCGAATCTTCCGTTTGGCGTTAATAGTATTATGTGAGGCGGATGCATAGGGTATTCTTTGGGCAATAGTATCCTACCGTGATAGATGCCACCCTCAAAATCAGTACCCTTGGGACCCTGGACGGTGAAGTGCCATTCGAATAAGTTGTCCTCTAGAGGCCGTGCGCAATACTCTTCAGTGGCCTCCGCTAATTCTAGCGCTTCCTTCATTAGACGTTTAACACCAGGACATTTGATATTGTATTTCTCACCCATTTCTGTCATATTGTAGAACTCGAGGACTGAACAAAAAAATATAACAATCCAATGACGCAATATAGGAAAATAATGGTCGTAAGCACAAGATAATTTGATAACAAAATTTTAATTTACTTATTTGCTCTGTGAACTGTCATTTTGTACTTTGTTGAGTACTTGAGTGACACACAACACTATGGAAGTAGATATAAAACTAACTCATAGAAATATAAACCATATTAATTAATTAATAACACTTTAATAGGTGTAAACGTATCGTTTTGCAATACGTACACGTAATTTTAAAGAGTTTAGAAGGACAATATACTTATTTGTCTAAATATTAAACTAAGAGTTATTCTATAGGCGTTAATTTGAAAGTCTCGAATAAACATGGATGCATTTTAATTTTCTAAAATAGCAACCCTAAAAATTTGTCAACGCAAATTCTGACAGCATTCTGTTCTGTCAGTCAAATCAAGCGACCAACCTCAATTTTTGTTTGTTGTGTGTAGTTGCAGTTTTTGCTGATTTATATTTGGTTTTATTCTATATCATTAGCAAGTAGAGTGTGCTAAAAAGTAGCTAACCATGGATGGTCCTCCCGGTACGGGGCCATCAAACGACGGCCCAGTTGGCCCACCGGTAATGGGAAGCTTTCCAACGATGCCGCCACCTCCGGGCTCCATGCCTCCCGTTACTATGCCTCCAGGAATGCCAAGCGGTATGCCCCCTGCCGGAATGCCGCCAGGTGGAATGCCTCCGGGTGGAATGCCTCCAAGTGGTATGCCTCCGGGTGGAATGCCTCCTGGTGCTATGCCCCCAGGTGGAATGCCGCCAGGTGGATTGCCGCCATCTATGGGTCCACCAGGGACCATGCCGCCGGTGAGCTCAGCTGGAGGGCCACCAAATATGCCAATGGGACCACCACCAGGGATGATGGGGATGGGACCACCACCCGGAATGGGTCCTCCACCGGGCATGGGACCTCCTGGCATGGGGATGGGTCCTCCACCAATGGGACCTCCTGGTATGGGTCCACCAAGGATGCCACCAGGAATGATGCGAGGTGGACCAAACATGAAAGGCAACTATAATCAAGGAATGGATATGGGACCTCCTGGGATGGGCCCTCCACCTAATATGGGCCCTCCTGGTATGGGTCACTGGGATAACCAGGGGCCTCCACCAGGATGGGGCAGGCAGGGTAGAGGGGATGGGCCTCCAGGATGGGATGACCACGGTGATGAGGGAGACAATGATGGTGGTGAAGAGGAACAACAAGGGCCACCAACAGGACCACCCCCTGTATTACCATCTTTGCTTACAATGAAGATTGATACTCCTGAAGAGTTTCGCAACAAGCCTGCCCCAGTGGGAGGTGTAGTCCTTCCAAAGGCTCTGGAAGAAGCTCTTGCCTACAAAGACCAAAGACAAGCTGCGCTAGGTAGTGAGGGTCAAGAAAAAGGTAATCATTATTTTATTCGGGTTTCTTTTTGATTATGTTGTACCCAAAAAAAAAATAGTGCATAGAACAATTGCATTGATTCCAGACCATAATGAGGAGCCAGAGGCCCCACCAGCACCAGTGATCAGCACAGAATATGATGCAGAGGAAGATGATGCAGACTCGGATGAAGGCAGACCTGAAACTCCCACACCTCCTGTTATCTCTAAACTTGAGGTAAATATTGTAACAAATATTAGGAACATTCAAATTTACTAATTACCCCTGTGGTGATGGGATACAAATTTCACCCCCTATCCTCCCATGGGTGTTGTAGAAGTCATCTGTGGGCTGTTCAAGTGTATTGGGCAATGGTCCAGCAATCTGTTACTGCCATATCACAATTTTGTTACCTTTAAACACTTTGGTTGCTAAAAGTGGCACTGAACATTGTGCAGTTTCATGAGCTCTGTTTATTCCTTTTTGGAATACAGGTGTGATTTTATGTACTGAATTTATGTTATGAATGAATGCATTCATAAATTGCCCATGCAATTTTGAACCTGTGTGTACCTATGTATGCAAATTCATTTGAGTAACATGTTACTTGATGATATTGATGATTTGGCTGATTTGCCTAATTTTAGGGTCAAAGCAGAGTAAACAAGAACAAGCGCAAGAAGAAGAAGAAGAAGTTAGCCAAGCAGAAGCGCAGAGAAGATGCCAAACAGAAGCAGACAGCAAAGGCACCAGAACCAGACAGCAAGAAATCTAGTGACAAAGAGAATGAAAAAGAGGCTGAAATTGAGTAAGTACCTATACTTATTTCTTTGAATTCTAAACGTACATAATTTCAGCATTGCCTTGTAAAAGTTAATTGCTGATTTGCTATGGTTGGATTAGGTATTTACCATCCTATGGCTATTATCCTATGATATGGTATGCTTACTAAAGCCATGGACCAATTATTACAGTATTCTTACTGAAAACGCAGAAATAAGTTTCACCTTATTTTTCTTATAAAATATGCGATAAAAACAATTATTGAGATTCTAATTTCTGTTCAATGAAAAGCTATTGTTATTAATCCTTATCAAATCAAAGTTAGTAATCTTGAGTTTGGTTACATTGTACTCATTGAAATGAAACTCTAAAACTGTTTAAATCACCTACTTTAAATTACCTTCATTCCCTTTTCATGTTTCAAGCCCTTTACAGCACTTGTCTTAGCGTGGAATGGCCTTTTATCTTTCAAGGTTGTTCAGTTTATTAAATTATAAAAAGCTAGTAAATCGTTACGATATTAATATGAACACAACCTTTAAAAAATCTTAATATTTGTCCTTCTTAAGAAAAAGGACCAAGTTGTTGTTGGGGATTTATTAGTAGTTTCCAAAATTACATAATATGCATATTGATTGGAGAATGAATGGAGTCTCTAGGTATAATACTTTTTTTTATTGTCAAAACTGCACTGTTAAGAAGTTTGGGATTGTTTTTACCACACTTCTACTTCAAAGTGATTGGTTTCAAAATAGTCTACATACTGATAGGACTCCTTATTGACCAAAACCATAGACAGAGGCCTTGGAAGTTTAGACTGTTATGGTGGCATAAATATAAAAACCGGCCAAGTGCGAGTCGGACTCGCGCACAGGCTTCCGTACCATTCTTTTTTAAAACAAAAAAATCAAGTTTGTTGTATGGGAGCTCCGTTAAATATTTATTTTATTCTGCTTTTTAGTATTTGTTGTTATAGCGGCAATAGAAATAAATAATCTCAGAAAATTACGACATACAGCCTGATGACAGACGGACAGACGGATGGCGGAGTCTTAGTAATAGGGTCCCGTTTTACCCTTTGGGTAAGAAACCCCAAAAAGGAAGGACAAAATCTTAATTGGCGTTTTAGTTGATGAATACAAGTCTACATCGGGGCATTTTAAAGCCCATAAAGGCCAGAAGGTGTGGTGAATAAATCCTTTTAATTCGTTATAATTCGAAAAATATATATTTTTTTATTAATCATATACTTATTGATACTTTTACAGTTAGTTTGTTCTTTTTTACAACATTAAGAAATTTTATTTGAGTTACACTATTGCTACTCCTTTGTCGGCTACATGATCCACACAATATAAATTGAAAGACAAAGCCGACAAAGTGGTAAAATAAAAAGTGGTTAATATTTTTTTTAGGGTACCTCCCGTACACGTAAAGTGGGGGGTGACTTTTTTTCGTATAGTTGAGTAAAACCGCTGTGACATACGGACGGACAGGACTAAACTATAAATAAGGGTTCCGTTTTTGCCATTTTGGCCAAGGAACCCTGAAAACAAGAAAATCCTTTTTTTAAAACGCTATGCCCAACTGGAATCAGTAATAAATTTTCAAATTTTGGCTACGCAAGTCTAAAAAGACTATTTTGAAAAAATGCGGCAAATGTGCGAATAGTAGGTAAGAAATGCTCCGGGAATAGTCGCTAATGAGAAAAAAAAATTGGGAAATATGCGAATGGTAACAAATGCTTCCGAGAAAGGTAAATATTGAAAAAAAAAATGGGAAAATATGCGAATGGTTAGAAATGCGTACGGGAAAGGACGCTATTGAGAAAAAAATAAAGTGGTAAAAATTGCGAATGGAATTAATCCCGACTCGGAAAAAACGATTTCCGGAAATAACAGTAGGTACACACTCCCCCTTTTTGACCTGTTAAAGGTTGGATTTTTCAAAAATCCATGCTTATCCATTCCAGGTTGTTTTTATTTACCGACAAAGTGGTACCCTACACACTAAAGTTTGAGACACCTTTAAGGTGCTCATATTATCAATTTGAGACATGCACATCAAAATCACAGATTTCGTCAAGTTCTTCAAGCTCTCACTAAAAACTGCCCGCAACTCGGAAACTAAATCGACAAACTGGTATCTTTTACTAAACTCAAGCACACATGATAATTTTGACGTTTTTGACAGGTACATCCAAGAAAGCATCCAGTTCCACGAGCTGGAGCCCATGTACCGGCAGTTCCACCGTGTGCTGGAGTCGTTCCGCATCACCGACAAGAAGGAGGAAGTCAAGGAGGAGAAGGAGGTCCCGCGCACGCAGCCCAAGCCGCAAGAGAAGGTTCAGGACCAGTTTGCGGCTGATGAGGAAGCTGTTGAGGTAAAGTAATTTTAGCTTAGCTTCCTATCCCTCGAGGTACTAGATTGATATATTCAATGATGAAAGTGCATTACCAGAAAAAAAATCTGAACTGCAAAAAACCATACAACTACACCCATCAGCGGAAAAGCCATAGCAACTCTTGTCATATGTAGATAATTATTTTTAAGATGTAAACGTAATGATGAATGTGACTAATTATATATTTATTTATTTAACCTTTATTGCACAAAAGAAACCTTAACGTACAAAAGGCGGACTTAATGCCAGAAGGCATTCTCTACCAGTCAACCTTAAGGCAAATTGGTAATAAGGTATATTGTATTCTAGAAAAGCGCCGCTGACGAGAAGGAGCGTCTATCGAAGCGTAAACTGAAGAAGCTGTCACGGCTCTCCGTAGCGGAACTGAAACAACTGGTAGCCAGGCCGGACGTGGTGGAAATGTATGACGTCACAGCTCGAGACCCCAAGCTGCTGGTGCAGCTCAAGGCGCACCGGAACACGGTGCAGGTGCCGCGGCACTGGTGCTACAAGAGAAAGGTAAGTAACAACCTTGTAACAATAAAAAGTCTCCAAGTGAGAACTCACTGTTTGATAACAGCAATATTAATTTAGTTATACATAATATTTCTCGTGTAAGTGAAATGTAATTTCTTATGAGAAATAAATGTCTCTTTAAACCGAAAAGTATGGAATTGTAATTAAAGCTCAAAACGTGAACCCAAAAAGTGGTACCGGTGCTGGTGGGGAACGGATTTTAACCACACAAAACTAAACTTATCTTATTTTAGTATGGTTTCACGGTTACAAACTACAACTTTCTATTTAACGAATCAATGTTTGTGAGATAGGTATATGATTTTCATCTTTTGTTTTGGGTCTTCATACTTTGACAAGAAATGCATTCGAGTAATTAAGAATCGGTAAAATATACTTTGACGAAGTAAGGAAATGCCAAAACATTTATTTGCGTTCAGTTGGGCATTTACAAAAATAGGGGATCATTACCATTTTTCAACCGACTTCAATATTTCAAAAGGAGGAGGTTCTCAATTCGACTGAATTTTTTTTTTTAATGGATGTTCACTCATAACTCCGTCATTACTGAACCGATTTGATTTTTTTGTTTTCTAAAAGTAGACGGTTCCTGGTTGGTCCCGTTTTTTTCAAAATCCATTTCTGATGATGGGATCCATGAGGAACTGAGGGAACTCCTCAAATTTGAAAGGCACATGCATGCTGATTTGGGTGATTTCTTAAGAAACTCGAGCATTTCTTTACGAAAATCATCAATTTGGTGGAGTGGACCTGATGATGAAGACCAGGGATGGCAAAGTGGAACTGCTTCGTAATTTTCAGGACTATGATCCGATTTTAAAAAATATTTTTTTGTCTGTATATAGATGGTTTCAGGATTGTCCCGTTTTTTTCAAAATCAATTTCTGATGATGGGATCCATGAGGAACTGAGGGAACTCCTCAAATTTGAAAGGCACATGCATGATGATTTGGGTAGTTTCTTAAGACACTCGAGTATTTCTTTACGAACATCATCAATTTGGTGGAGTGGACCTGATGATGAAGACCAGGGATGTCAAAGTGGAACTGCTTGGTAATTCCCAGGACTATCATCCGATTTTAAAAAATATTTTTTTTTCTGAAAATAGATGGTTCCAGATTTGTTCCGTTTTTTTCAAAATCAATTTCTGATGATGGGATCCATGAGGAACTGAGGGAACTCCTCAAATTTGAAAGGCACATGCATGATGATTTGGGTAGTTTCTTAAGATACTCGAGCATTTCTTTACGAACATCATCAATTTGGTGGAGTGGACCTGATGATGAAGACCAGGGATGGCAAAGTGGAACTGCTTGTTAATTCCCAGCTCTATCATCCGATTTGAGACATTCATCTTTTCTTTGTAAAGAAATACCTTCAAGATAGTCCTATTTGATTATAGTTCTATTTTGATGATGGGCTTCATGAGGGATTGAGAGAACTCCTCAAATTTTAACGGCACATGCATTCTGATTTGAGGGTTTCCTTAAGTAACTAAAACAGTGTTTTGGCGGAGCCAAAATTTTGATGAACTTGATCTGATGATGAAGACCAGGGATCGCAAAGTGGAACTGGTTAATAAACCTAGCTCTACTTATTATCCTAGTTGTGACATTCATCTTTTTGATTTGATTTATATTCTGATGATGGAGTTCTAGAAGAAAATAATAGGAATTATAAGAGCCCTATACGAAGGATCCTCGTGCAGGGTGTTGCACAAAGGCAAACTGACCGACCCGATCCCTGTAACAGCTGGTGTAAAGCAAGGATGTCTGTTGTCTCCTCTACTGTTTCTCATAGTTTTGGACGACGTGATGCGGAGAGTTACCTGCAGGGAGTGCAGAGGCATCCCCTGGGTACAAGGAAAACAACTCGAAGACATAGACTTTGCGGACGATCTATGCCTACTCTCCAAATCGCGTGAAGACCTGCAGTCCAAGACCGATGATCTCGTCAAAGAAGCTGCACTGGAAGGACTACGCATTAATTGCGTCAAGACAAAAGAAATGCGTCTCCATGCCGAAGATTGCAGCCGCTCTCGATCAATGGCGAGACTGTCGAACGGGTTCCGAAGTTTACCTACCTAGGGGGAGTCGTGAGCCCACAGGGGGGAACAGAACTCGACATAGAAGCCCGCATCAACAAAGCACGTGCTGCACATGCCCAGTTGAGGCCTGTTTGGAGATCTCAAATTATCACTCGTCGCACGAAGTTAAGGATCTTCGAGTCTAACGTTAAGTCAGTCTTATTGTATGGATGCGAGACCTGGTTTGTCAGGAAGGACCTCTCCCTTCGGCTGCAAGTATTTATAAATAAATGCTTGAGAAGCATTCTGGGAATCTTCTGGCCCCGGACGATAAGAAATACCGAATTATGGAGACTGACTAAACAGAGACCAATACACGAAGAAATCCGCGTTAGGAAATGGCGATGGATTGGTCACACACTCTGGAGATCCCAGGAATATCCTCCAAAGCAGGCCTTAACATGGCAGCCGTCCGGGAAACGCAGAGCTGGCCGTCCTAAATCCACGTGGCGCCGATCGGTGGTAAAAGAAGCGGAAGTAACAGGTCTCAAATGGGAAGATCTGGAGGATGCTGCACAAAATCGTCCCAGATGGAAGAGCATTGTTCGGGCCCTATGTCCCTCCTGAGGGATAACAGGAAATAATCAATCTAATCTGAGTTCTAGAAGAATTCAGAGAACTCTTCAAATTTGAACGGCAGGTTAATTGTGATTAGAGGGTGTTCATAATTAGCTTAGGCATTTTCTTACTGTGGCCATCATTTTGCTGGAGTGGACCTGATGTTGATAATCAGGGATGGCATAATGAATATGCTCGTTAATTTACAGTCTGTCATCCAATTTAACACATTGTTATTTTGTTTGTTTAAAGGTCTACAAGGGAGTTCCGTTTGATTATACTTCAAATGTAATGATGGAAGCCCTAGGACATTAAGAAAGCTCCTCAATTTTCAATCGTACACGTGCGGTGTATTGGATATTTGTGAAGTAAACTGGCTAACTCAAACAAATTCTTAATTTCACTTTTACCGGGAACCAAATGAAGTCGGTTTTTTTTTCTTAAAAATTATTTATAGGAAGTTTTGGGTTTTTGGTAAACAGAAAACCGAGTACTATTGATTTAAAAACGAAAAACAGTGTCTCGTTTATTTTGGTCAGTTTCGTAACGCATTTTTTCATGCATTTTGTATGGGCTGTTACAAATCTGACATTTTTTTGTATGGAAAATCGAGGACCCATTATCATTAAAATGGTCCACTTTCTGAAAATGCCCAGTTTTGCGAAAGATTTTAATGCGATATGATTAGTTGGTAAATAAATAATTGGCAGACATGTGTTTTGGGATAAATTGTTTGCGAAATGAAAATCTGGCAAAAAATATTCGGCGATACATCAGTAACCCTTCACGTTTTATTACTCTAGCACGGTTTCAATAAAGGTAGTTTGAGTACTGGACTGGTTAACTAAATATGAGAAATTGTTGTCTTAAAGGCGTAGAAAGTGGAATGCAATTTTAAGTCTTTTGTTACGCGTTATTAGTCTATTAATTATATGTCGATGGTAACAACTCACCGCCAGGCCGGGCGTCGAGATGTGCAACGTGACGGCGCGTGACCCCAAGCTGCTGTTGCAGGTCAAGGCGCCTTGGAACACGGTTCAGCTGCCAAGGCACTGTTTATATTTTTGATAATTAGATAGATACTATTTTCTTGCATAAAAATGCCTTGTCGGTTCAAATTTCTGGCGATAACTTTTTCATACACAAAACAGTCACTCAGTCAAGAAATTTAAAATCTCGCTCATCACGAATTGCTGCTGTTTGGATTGGGCAGCAAACAGTGAAGTGGGAATGGAACTTTAAAAAAACAGTATAAATGTGAAATAAACTGTTGTTCGTTCTTAATGGTATTTAAGTTATATTTAATTCCACAGTACCTGCAAGGCAAGCGCGGTATAGAAAAGCCTCCATTCGACCTGCCAGACTTCATAAAGAAAACTGGCATCATGGAGATGCGCGCGTCCCTGCAAGACAAAGATGACCAGAAAACACTTAAGGCCAAGATGCGGGAGCGCGCGCGCCCTAAGCTCGGCAAAATCGACATCGATTATCAGAAGCTACACGACGCTTTCTTTAAGTAAGTAACATTTTATCACCATCCCTTTAACACGCAGGGGAACTATTCCATTACAAACTATTTTGATTTTATGTACATTATTATAAACTTCAAGACAAGACAAGACTTCAGAACCTTTGAAATAACTGACTTAATGTATCAAGGAAAATACAACTACATACCGTGGCCGTGGCTAACTAATGTTTTAAAAAAGCCTCTTAAATCTGACAGTTAGTGTACCATATGTTGTTGTAATAAGGTTTAAAATAATGTATTGCGTTATAAATTGTTGTATCTGTAATTGTTCATGGGGCTATTTGAATTGCGCAGATGGCAGACCAAGCCGCGCATGACGATCCACGGTGACCTGTACTACGAGGGCAAGGAGTTCGAGACGCGGCTGCGAGAGAAGAAGCCGGGAGACTTGTCGGAGGAGCTGCGCACTGCGCTGGGCATGCCCGTCGGCCCTGGCTCGCACAAGGTATGTCATCATATTTGACGAGTGACGATCCAGCGACCTGTATATTCTACGAGAGCAAAGAGTTCGAGATGCAGCTCCGCTCGTCTAATTTCTGTGTTTTTCTTTTCTCATCACAGGTAAAGCATTTTTGACAGATACTATTTGTTTGTGTCAGGTGCCGCCGCCCTGGCTGATCGCGCAGCAGCGCTACGGGCCGCCGCCCTCGTACCCCAACCTGAAGATCCCCGGCCTCAACGCGCCCATCCCCGACGGCTGCGCCTTCGGCTACCACGCCGGCGGCTGGGGCAAGCCGCCCGTCGACGAGGCCGGCAAGCCCCTGTACGGCGACGTGTTCGGCCACCACGCGCTCGGCCCTGACGTAAGATTATACAGTCATTAGGTGGCATTACAAGGAGGCCCGACTCCAGTTAAAATGGGAAAAGGGGCAGGCAGAAGAAGAATTTTAGGTGTCATTACAATTATATCCGAAAGACTGACTTTTGGAGTCTGACCCCTAAAAATGCAACAAAATTTGTGTGCCGCACTTTATCAAGTTTATTCATTAAGACCTTATTCATTCAAAATCTTTAATTCTTAGGCCAGGTTTGTTATATTTGCAGTTGTACTAAAATATACCTTGTCAGAATAAACTGAAGACGATTAAACGAGATTCTTGTATTATCCCGTTTTAACTAATTATTTGCGAATATAAATAAATAAATCAATATTATAGGACATTCTTACACAAATCGACTAAGTCCCGCAACAAGCTCAAGAAGGCTTGTGTTACGGGTACCTACTCAGACAACGATATATGTATATAATATGCAAATACATAAATACATAGAAAACATCCATGACTCAGGAACAAATATCTGTACCTCCTTAAGTACCTCCTCTTTCAATAAGTACCTCCTTCCGAAAACCTCCGTACATTAGAGAGCTCGCGAATTACCGGGCGTGTGAACGAAGTGTTTCAATTTTTCAATTGACGCGGGAGTAGCAAGAAGTTTCTTTGCATTGGACCTGAAAAACTGCACAAAATTTAAACTTCATTTTCAAATTAAAAAGCTACTTTACAGCAAGAATTGATAACCTCCTTTTGGGAAAGTTGGTTGAAAATGTTTAATATTTTATTTTTACGCAGGACGGAGAAGACCAAGATATCGACAGAACAATGTGGGGTGAATTGGAATCTGAATCCGAAGAGGAATCAGAAGAAGGTATGTTTTCAAGCTAAAAATTTGTTAACTGATTCCACAGGCATTTACACCTTCATATTTGAATAATGACCCTTTGTGTTTAACAGAGGAGTCCGATGGCGAGGAGCAGAAGGGAGAGGACACGGCCGCCGGCGTGGCGACGCCGGGCGAGGGGCTGGTCACGCCGCTCGGCATCAGCTCCGTGCCGCCCGGCATGGAGACGCCCGACACCATCGAGCTCAGGAAGAAGAAGGTCGAGAGCGACATCGAGGGGTGAGCTATACTGGGATATTGACACGCTTATTTCAAAGGTCACCAACCCGCCTGGGCCAGCGGGGGGGCTACCCCAATCACTTTCAAGCATCAGAGGGACGTTTATGCTTGTGCAAGCAAACAAATGAACCGATTGATACTAGATCGAACGTTTTTACAATTGACGGCTCCCATAGCCTTGTCGGTAGTTACCCTGCTTACGAAGCTGTAGGTCCAGGGTTCGAATCCTAGTAAGGGTATTTATTTGTGGTTTTATCACTCATGCAGAGTGGTATCCTTTTTGGTGTAGATACCTATATATTATTAATGTTTGTACCTATATTATCAAAGTTATTAAGTTGTTAATTAGTTAAACCAAATAAATACTTTCACATATAAGTACATTTGTATAGTATATCGTCGCCTAGCACCCATAGTGCAAGCTTTGTTAGGGGATAATAGGCTGATCTGTGTGAGATTGTCCCCTAATATTTATTTATTTAATAACAAACTGTTTGGTTCAGTTGGATTTAAGACGAAATGGGAGCTACCGTATTGTCGCTCACTAGGCGGCGCCACTCATGCGTGGGTCCTGTGTCAGTATGAGATAATTGTCAAAGTGACGTTGAAATGTTCTTATAGGACCCACGTTCCACTAGCGCCCCTAGCGGAATATCAACTCGCGGTAATCGTCATTGGCTGTGCTGTGCGTCCAGACGGCCTGAGTACGCCGATCGCGCGCCGTCTGCGTTCTTAAATGTTAAAGAATTTTCTTTTTTCCGTGTCAGGGGCGACACGCCGGCGCTATACCAGGTGGTGCCGGAGCGGCGCGTCGGGCTGACGGCGGGCATGATGGCCTCCACACACGTGTACGATATCGGCGCTGCCAACCCTGGTAAGATCATTTATTATTAAACTAGCTTTTACCCGCGGCTTCGCCCGCGTACTAAACGTAATTTTCAACCGTCTACAAATAAGAATAAGAATAAGAAGGAGGTTCTTAGTTGGGCCCGTATATTTGTATGTACCTACATATGTATGTTTGTCCGCTATTATCTTGCGGTTGGCTGAACGGATTTAAATGGAATGGATGGTTGTCGCAAAAGTGATCAAACTGAAAAATTCAAGTTGGCGGCTGTTTCTCAATTTTGACCTCTGATTTGTTATAAAGAACCTCTCGAACCCTTTATATGTGCCTACCGAGCTTTATCACGAACTTAACTCTATAAATTCAAGATGTTGGCCGTTGATGGTGGCGTTGGTGGTTCGTTAGAAAGAACCTTTCGGATCCTCGGATATCGATTTTCATCACGATCAGATCATAACTGAAGAAATTCTAGACGATGGCCGTTTTTCTCAGTTTTGACTTCAGATTATTCATAAAGAGAACCTCACGGATCCTCGGAAATCGATTTTAACACGATCGGATCAAAATCAAATCGAAATAATTCAAGATAGCGGCCGGATCTCACAGTTTTTACTACAGATTCGTTATTATCAAGGTCGGATTAAAACTCAATAAATTCAAGATGGAGCCCCTTTTCGCAATTCTGATCAAGGACCTATTTTAGATTTAAGGTAGGCAGAGGTAGGTCGTTATGTAAGTTACACTTACTGTATATATTTCTCATGTTGACTTTTTCACCCCATTTCGTACTCCTATTTACTCATTTCTCGTTAGGAATACTCCTGTGAATAAAATAGTCTAAAAAATTTTGTTTCCCGATATACAATCAAATCCCACTTCACCCCTTTAGGAGGAGAATTCTAAAAAATCCTGGCTATTTCCCGCAGCTTCGCCCGCGTACAAAATAAATGTTCAACCGTAACGTAATTTCAAAATCAAGTTGGCGGCTTTGATTCGTTATAAAGAACCTCTTGAACCCTTTGATATGTACCAACCGAGTACATATTACGATCAATGTTGACTTCTGATTCCTTAGAAAGAACCTTTCGGATTCTCAGATATTGATTTCCATCACGATCAGATCATAACTGACGAAATTTCAGATGGCGGCCTTTTCTCGCAGTTTTGGCTCCAGATTCATTGTAAAGAACCTCTCGGATCTTCTTTCTTATCTCAATTAGAAGGTGAATTCTGAAAAATCCTTTCTTAATGCACCCCTACACCTTAATAAGAAACCTACGTGCCAAATTTGTAATTCTAGAAACAGAAATAAACAACAAAACGACACTCATATTGATATTTTGAGATTTCAACCCCATCGCACCCCAACAGGGAAGATGGTGTATCATACGTCCACCTCATTGGATTTCAAAATGGTTGTTGTTTTTGATTTCAGCGACCCGATAAACCATAAAAACGATAATCATGATGTTTTTTGACTTTGTTACCCCTTTTTGCCCTCTTAGGGGTTTAATTCTCAAAAAATCAAATACACGTCTTTCCTCATTTATCTTTAGAAATACTCTTGTGTAGTTTTGAATAAAATAGTTTAACTAATCATGTTTCCCCATACATAGTTTGTACCATCCTTTCTCCCCCTATGGAGGTGAATTTTGAAAACTCCTTTCTTTGTGCACCCCTACGCCTTATAAGGAACCTAAGTGTTAAGTTTGGAATCTATAGAACCAGAAATAAACAACAAAACGACACCCATATTTATATTTTTAGAGTTCGACCCCCTCGCGCCCCAACAGGGAAGATGGCATTTCACAATCGCCACGTTAGATTTTAAAATCGTCGTTGTTTTTGTAATCAGCGACCCGATAAACCAGAAAACGATACCCATGTTGTTTTTTTTACTTTTTCACCCCTTTTCCCCCTTATATGGGTTGAATTCTCAAAATACCTAAAACACGTGCTACCTCATTTATCTTTATAAATACTCCTGTAAAGTTTCAAATGGAATAGGCCAACTAATCTTGTTTCCCCATAAAAACTTTGGACTTCCAAATCACCCCCTTAGGGGGTTGAATTTTGAAAAATCCTTTCTTAGTGCACCTCTAGACTTTATAAGGAAACTACGTTTCAAATTTGGTATCTCTAGGACCAGCGGTTTTGGCTGTGCGTTGATATGTCAGTCAGTCAGTTAGTCATTCAGTCAGTCAGTTGCTTTTTTATATATTATATAGATAAAAACACCATTTTTGTATTTTGATGAGAAACCTTTACACATAAAATAAAGTCTCTAGCTAAACAGAAAACCTTCCGCCATACAAACTTTCAACACCCTTTTCACCCTTATAAGGGTCGAATTTTCGAAATCGCTGAAATTACTTTTTGTAAACTCTAATGAGGATTCTTTTCACAAAGTTTGTAGTCTATAACTAAAAGGGAAACGCTTCCGTCATACAAACTTTTAACCCACTTTTCACCCCCTTTGGGGTTGATTTTTCCAAAACGCTAAAATTACCTTTTTTGTATTTTAATAACAAACCTGTACACCAACTTTTGAGTCTCTATCTAAAAAAAAAAACTTTCTTCCATACAAACTTTCAACCCCGATTTAACCCCCTTAGAAGATGATTTTTTCAAAACCCTTTCTTATTCGTTACCTTCGTTAAACACCTAACGTAATGTGAAAATTTCAGAATCATACGTTTAGTAGTTTCGGCTGTGCGTTGATCAGTGAGTCAGTCAGTCAGGACTTTTCCTTTTATATGTATAGAAGATAGAAGATTAAGTTGAGTTTTAGCTGTTTTACATCTATATTGAGTTCGGATCGATTATATTATACGAATTGAAAACCTCCTTTAGTTTTCAATTGGACTGTATATTTGTTTCGCGATTGTGAATATTTTTTTTGTTTGAAAAGAAAAAATCCAAGCATCCCGTCGGATTTGGTTCCGATCTGATCGTAGGACTCACTTGTAGAGTAGGAAAGCTCTTGAGCTTTGAACGGCGAATGGAAATATTTATGTAAAAGTTAAGAATTGTAATTATAGTCTGACAAGGATCTGTCCTCATTTGTGCATAGTCCGAAAGAGTCTATTCCTTATGCTTGCTCGTCTTGCTACCCCGAAAACAAGGAAGGCATATATAGATTTTTAAATCAACTGTCAGAATGGGAGCTGCCGTATTGTCGCTCACCAGGCGGCGCCACTCATGCGTGGGTCCTGCGTCAGTATGAAAGAAATGTCAAAGTGACGTTTGAAATGTTCCCGCAGGACCCACGTTCCACTAGCGCCCCTAGCGGAAAACCGACTCGCGGTAGTCCTCATTGGTTTGTCAGTGTATGTAATGATTCGGTGTATTCAGGCAAGCGTACGGCGGTCGGCGCCGGCGCGGCGGCGGCGGCGGCGGCGGGCTCGGTGGGCGACGCGGGCGGCGTGGACGTGGCGCTGGACCCGTCCGAGCTGGAGCTGGAGCCCGAGGCCGTCGCCGCGCGCTACGAGCGCCATCTGCGCGAGAGCAGGCCGCGCGCGCGCGAGGACCTCTCCGACATGCTCGCCGACCACGTGGCGAGGCAGAAGGTTAGTTAACTCTGTCCTGCACATCGATGTGGACCGATATTCCTTCGAATTTTGACACCTCTCCTTCCTAGATTATAAGAATCAATTGTACTATTAATACCATAAAGTAATCTGCTTAGCAGCAAATAATTTATCCTCAAGTCACTAACATTTACAGTTTGGCCACAAAAATGCACAGATCACAGATATGTTTAACTGCTTGCACCAGGAATTAAAAAAAAGTGTAATGATAGTGTCAAATTCCTGTCTGTTTGTGCAATACATAAACAATTGTAACTTTGAAATAATGTTATTGGGTATTTCTAAATTATTGTTTTGTTGTTTTTATTGCAGAACAAGAGAAAACGACAACAGAACACAGATTCCAAAACGGCAAAGAAATACAAAGAATTCAAATTTTAAATATACATTGCGTATGTGTAGTGATACTTATATTATTCTAATGTTAGTGTAAGTAAATTGTGGAAGTGGAGTGACATCATGCAACTGTAATAAAATAGGTATTCAACGTGCTTTGCTTTCATTATGATTAATGTAATATAACATGTTAAAGTATTATTTACCCCTTTTAGAACTTACGTGTACTTTTACAATATTTAAATATTGTAAGTTTTAAACAAATCCATGGGTTCTGATTATAGTCATAATGTCTTAATTTTATATCAGACAGTTATATACAGATTTTTAATTTATCGTTCGACCGGCGCTAAAGCTGACCAATATCCAAACGAACGTAAGTACCAATTTTCTATAAACATGCTAATTAGTCACATCATATTTTGTCGCAGACAACCAAGAGGCTGTAAAAACGTACCTCATTTGTTTAACAAAACCATAATTCAAAGCTATTATTACAGTAATCTACTTGAAATGCATACTATTCTCAGGGCAGACTTCTTTCGCGATACACGACTCGTTAAAACAAAATAAATAAATTGTCTACATTTTTATCAAGTGGCAATGTGGATATTATTACTATGTCTTGCAATCCTGTTAGTGTTATACAAGTTAAAAGTGAGCAGATTTGATTATTGGAATGTTCGTGGTGTTCCTACGGCGGCTGGGTGCCATTGGTTATATGGACATTACAAGCCCATTTTGTTTCAAGAAAAACATGTCAAACAGGTGGCCCACGAAATATATAAGTAAGTACATCCATAATATACCTAACGCTACTTAAGCCAATATCAGGTGAACTTTTTTTCGGTGTGTCGGTCCAAGAAGAAAGCTTTATCTACGGAGTACTACGGTAAAGCATACTGTTTCTAGACCAAAGATCGTGCGTGCAAATCTGAGATCGTATCAATTTTTTTCCATGGAACAACTGATTGGTACGAGCCGTGCAGAATAGAAACCCGGTATTTTTTTAAATATTCGCGACGAGTATTAGCTATAGTACTATACATTTCATTCTATTAGTTTGGATGAAACATTCATACATCTGGGAAGGGAATAAATTCTAAGGGGTGTGTGAAGTCTACAATCTTTTGGCTATTCACCATTATTGTAATGTAACGTTAAGTCAAGGAGATCTCGGCAGTCATCAGCACGGTGTTTAATAATGCGTAATATTTGCTGCGGTTACTTACCGAATGAAACGCTTCGAAACGTATTACTCGTATTTAATAACTACATTCCCTACGTTTCGAGTCTTTTACGGCAATCATCACAGGATTTCATGTTTTCGAAGTGTTTCATTTTAACGAGTCTTAATTTGTTGCCAGGTCGAGTATAGGAAGACAGTTACGACGCGGTTATTTATAGCTACAATAATACAATATTATTTATTACTTAATACCTGCATTCCAGATAAGGATTTGCAGATAGCAACATTCTGTGTAAAACTATATCTCTATTCATTGTAGGTAAACATAATTATGATACTTAAATAAAAATAAGGCTATGCACTTGACTCCGGTGTGCATCGCTATATTACATAGCGCTGTCCCTTTCCCACGACGGAGCGGGGTGTGGATCCGCAGTGTGATAGCGGTTCATGATCTGCTGCAAACTTCTCTTTCCCGTTCTGCGATAAAATGTTGGTATCGCAACCAAAAACGGCGTCTCCGCGATTTTACATCATCAATCGTCTGCAAAAGACACGCAAGGGTCGACGATTATGATAAGCTCTCTGTCAGTGTGGATAAAAATGCTTTCGTATTTGCAGCTCTCATCTAAGTACAGGGTCACATTTCTCAACTATTTCTTGTGACATTTTATGACAAAAGCTTCTTTCTGTCTGTTTCGTTTGTTTGAAAATGTTTTAATTGAAATGGTAGAACTTGTATCAAAAGGCTTAAGCGCCCTAACACTACTTAATAACGAAATTCCACTAGCTTGAGAAATTGTGCCAATTTTCAGAATTATGTTTTGACCCTGTTGGCAGTGCGTTCCCCGCGTCGCCAGCTGTGGGGTACTTCAAGCTGCACGTGCCAGGGCTGCTGGTCCGGGATCCGGAGTTAGCCAGGACGGTCCTCATTACAGAGTTCTCCAACTTCGCCACTAATGGCTTTTTCGTAAGTTGACTGCTCTGAACTCTAAACATCTGCATTCGAATGCAATTTCATATTTAGCTTTAAACTTTAACATTATCTTTAATATAATAAAAACATTATGACGCCGGTTACGCACACGATCCGGAATGAGGATATGCGACGATAAAGATGATTTTGGCGTCATCGGCGTTCCAGATCGATGATACACTACTGGCTTTTTCTTTTTGTGGACATATGTTTTCAACGAAATCAATTATTTGTTATTAATGTTAATTATGTAAATGTTTCTTTTATAATAATGGATTTTTCTTGTGTAAAGTAATTGAATGTCTTAGATTATAGGTACCTATATAATAATATCATGTAAACGTTTTAGTGTCAGGCTGTAAGTTTATATTGAAATAAAGAAATGAAATGAAATTCACCACGATCCAGTATCGTCGTCTTAATCGTGGTTCCAGATCGTGCGTGTAACGGTGCCAATTAGGTAAAATATTTCGCAGATAGACAGAAAGTACGACTTCCTTGCGGGCTCCAACCCGTTCTTCGTACGTGACGCGAAGTGGAGGGCAGTGCGCGGCCACGCCACGGCTGCGCTTACCTACGCCAAGCTCAAGTGGTACTTGCCTCGTATGATGGCTGTAGGGGACGAAATGGCCAAGTATATCGCTAAGACCTGCGACGGTGGAGCTGTGGCATTGGATGTTAAACAGGTATGTGACTACTTCACTCTGTGCCTACGTCGCCTTCACCTTTAACAAGTCTGTTCCACTTTCCACACACAAAATCCATTTGCTCTGAGGCAGTGTCAGTCAATGGGTCCACTCAATTCGAAATTAGATTATTGTCCCGCATTGACTGAAGTTATATAGCTTAGATAATAGTGGTAGGAAATTATGTCTCTCACAAGACCAGTTGAGGTGCCAAAAATGGTGCGAGTGTTTTAGTCAGAGTTCGAAGAATTCATAAAATAAGACATCATTAAAAACCCCGGCTAAGTGCGATTCGGACTCACGCACGAAGAGTTCCGTACCATTATCTATAAAAAAAGGCGAAAAAAATCACGTTTGCTGTATGGGAGTCCCTTAAATATTTATTTTATTCTGTTTTTTAGTATTTGTCGTTTTAGCGCAACGAAAATATATCATTTCTGAAAATTTCAACTGTAACTATCACGGTTCATGAGATACAGCCTGGTGATACATGGACGGACAGTCGAGTCTTAGAATAGGCTTGTAAAAACACTTATTTAAACTTTCACGATTTTCACACATTATAAATTGACTAAAACGGGGCTTAATCGTGTACAAAATTTGAAAACAAACCTCCGACGTTTAAAAGTTATAAAAGTTGATCCTTCTTGCAGCTAGGAACGATGTTCACAGCTGACATACTCGGAAACGCGATCTGCGGCGTAGTGAATAACTCGTTCGTGGAGCCCGACTCCCTCTTCACGCGTATTACAAGAGAAGTCTGCTTCGAAACCAGCGTGCGGGACAACCTGAAGGATGCCTTGCAAACTGCCTGGCCGAAGATGAGCTGGTTATTTCGAATGAGGTAGGAGTCTTCTATTTAACGCCCCCCTAGCCTAGTTGGTAATGAGCCTACCTACGAAGCAGGAGGTCCCGGGTTCGAATCCTGGTCAGGGCATTTATTTGTGTGTTTATCACGAATTCCTGAGTTATAGGTGATTTTATATGTATATTATATATTTATCAATCTATTACATATCGTCTAGTATTCACAACACAACCCTTATTGGGCTTAACGTGGGACTAGTTTGATTTGTGTATGATTATCCCACAATATTTATTTATTATTTCATTCTAACGCCGCCTATATTGCAATTGTGGCATATATTCGCAGACTATACAGATACCTACCGCATATGAAGTTACAAAGAGAATGAAAGAATGAGCAAACTATCACGCTTCACCATTTTGTAATACAATATTCCAGGTTCACCCCTAAAACACAATAACTGAAAATAATTTTAATTCACGAGAACAGATCGTAAACGTGGGTGCGACTGTTAAAATTAAAGTACTTAACTGGCAGAATTAGTACGGCACTGCATATGTGCGGTGACCGCGAGTTGTTTCTTTTTTGTCTAGTTGTTGAGGTGGTCTGTGGTGGCATCGAACTTCATTGTTTTCATATTTATTATTTTTCAAAGATTCTCTTCTCCAACGTCTGAAGAACAACTCTTGTACCTTACTCGTAAGATGATCGAAGAGAGGACGGCGACCGGAGACAAACGAAACGACCTGTACCAAGTCGCAATCTCCATGAGAGAGAACGATCCGGAGAAAGGTCAGTCGAGAATCAGTTTTGTCTATGGCATCGCACTTTGAATTAAATAGATTACACACTTTTATGCAGGGAGAATTCCGAGCTACAGAGCAAACTGCGTCTTCTTCCAGATGATAAACTGTCTGCAATGTGTACTTACGTGTTCCGCTCAGCCCTCATTAGGTGATGGATGGAGTACCTATGTTAATCTGTATGTTAATACAGTCAAATATATCGGAGTGACCAACGTGATCATAAATTACTGAACACGCCTCTATCGATAATGTGTTCCTGTGCTTTTTCGGATATTTTTGATCTCCGTGGCCGCTCATAGTTATATATCTGATGGCGACTGGCGATTGTACATCCAAATGTACAGTGGCGTTCAAAAGTGCACGGGCAATTGGCCGTGCACTTTTGATGAATTCAATTGAATTCATTAATACGAGTAGATTGCCCATGCACTGCACTAGAATGCGATAGTACCTTATTATACTTATACCTAAAAGTCTTATTGCACAATTCCAGTATTCACCGATCAATACATTAGCAGCCTCGTGTACACTATTATGCTGGACCAGTACGAGACCGGCAGCAATGCAGTCGTGAACACATTATTCGCTGTAAGTATATACTTGCTTGACTGTACAAAAACGTTAATATTTCGTCGCGCCAGGAGGCTAATAGCTGAACTAATTAGGTAGAACCTATTGTTTATTTGTATGACTGATCTTGTACCGAAGTCCATGTACATAATACTAAAGTTTTTTTTTTCTCTTGTTTCATAATAACTTCCCGCACCTATAAATTTTGATCTCTGTTTGGCCCAAAGGTTAACTGGTAGAGAATGCCTTCTGGCATTAAGTTCGCCTTTTGTACATTATTTACTGTGCAATAAAGTTTAAAAAAAAAAGTCCATATATGCATAGGAATAATACAGTATTATATCTCAATATGCACTCCGAATTTCCATGTTTCCCTTAAACGAATTCTTATTTCTAACATATTTTTTCAGCTCGCATGGCATCCTGAAATTCAAGACAGACTTCGTAAGGAAATCGTCAATTTCAAATCCAATGTTAAAGGGGAATATACAATAGACGACATAGAAAATATGAAGTATTTGGAGATGGTATTATCAGGTATCCGTTTTTATCATCTTTCCCTTCCTTCCTCCTCCTTTTTAGGGTCCAGGTCCTTTTAAGGGTTCCGTACCAAAATGGTAAGAACCCTTATGATAGTTATGATGCGACTCAGTCTGTCTGTCTGTCACATCGTTAAATATTTTGAGAACTAATTAAGCTGCCGACTTGAAACTTACTGAGGAAGAAATATGAAATTTTTACACAACGTTTACATTATCATAATTATCATAAATATTACAGGAAAAATATAATACGGAGGCTATCTTTATAAACTTTTTGTTATCAAAAAATATAATTTTCAATAAAATTTTAAATTTAATCGCCTAAGATTCTGTTTCCTTTAAAGTTATATGGGTTATATGATATCATGCTGTAATAACCGTCTTTTGAATGAAGTAAGAAAAGTCGGTTTACGCTATAAAAAAAAATCTCAATGAAAAACATACTCGCATACTCCTCCTAGGTAACTGTATGCCGTGCAAACGAGTGACCCAATCCGTCGATATATGGGGCTGACGTCAAATTTCTGCTTCGAGATGCAGTTTACATATTTCATCATGTTTATAGATGAATGCGATAGTTAAAAGTTTGTACGGAACCCTCGGTGCGCGAGTCCGATACGCACTTCGCCAGTTTTTCTAATGATTAAATTGAGATCCGCGATAGAGCGACGATTCATCGATTACGTGAAACAATGTATTTGCCTCGACAATAAATAGAAACACTTACACCCTGGATAATTTTAGGGCATAAGTCTTAATTACCGGTATTTCTTTCTAAATCAGCTGCAGAAGTAATGGACTCTCTTGCATAATACAAACTTTCTATGCGGGGGGTTCCACTATCTATCATTACTTACCGCACCTTTACAATTATCGAGTAAGTGCAGAATCTTTCCTTAACTGCAGAAACTTTACGCATGTGCTGTCCCGTCCCGGTGTTGTCCCGAGAATGCACCAACGACTGCACCCTCACTATCGGCGAAAAACGCTTGAAAATATCCAAAGGCACCCAGATCATCGTACCCAACCAGACCATACACATGGACGCAGCGTATTACCCGGACCCTGACAAGTTTGACCCGGAGCGTTTCACGGAGGAGGAGATAGCTAAGAGGCCGAAGTACACGTATCTGCCTTTTGGTGAAGGACCAAAAAGGTGCTTAGGTAGGTTGAGCGGTGGCTAGTGTGCTAGAGTAATATAGTAGTTAAGCATATCTTTAACGGCCTCCTAGCCTAATTGGTAGTGACCCTGCCCACGAAAGAGGAGGTCCCGGTTTCGAATCCTGGTCAGGGCATTTATTTGTGTTTTTAACACGAATATTTGTTCCTGAGTTATGGATGTTTTCTATGTATTTAAGTATTTATATGTATCTATTCTATTATATATATCGTCGTCTAGTACCCACACCACAAGCCTTATTGAGCTTACCGTGGGACTAGGTCGATTTGTGTAAGATTGTCCCAGAATATTTATATTTATTTATATCTTTGGGCACCTTTTATTCCGAATACTTCAAGTTTGGTTCAGTAACTTTTTTAAAAATTGTACGTCCTATCTATGCCGAATCTGGCTGCCCGAAGAGGTAGTGTAACAACTCACCCAGCCTAACTGACTCTACTAAGTATAAACTTTAAGCTCCCCAAGTTTACCTAAAACTTAAATGGGACGAAACTTTCCAGCTGTATGAGGGTTAATACATAAATGAGGTAATGTGAATTAAACAAGGTATAATGTAATAAAATTATTATTTATTTGAATAAATGAATCTACAAGCTATGCATCCAACCCAACCGGATAGGGCTCGATTGGATGCCCGCCACCGTTACTAGGGCCAAACCTACAACAGGGAAAACTGTGACGGAACGAAAAACCCTGATGCCCATATTTAACCTATACACACACATAATAAATAATGTACAGAATAAAACACATTAAAACCTCCTACTAAGAAAATAACAATTATGGCGTAATCATCTAGTGGCATATTAAGGACTATTATAACTCGTAGTAACCCATATTTTTGAGGTGTGAGAGATCTTAAACAACAAAGTGAATCCATAGATTGCTCCAACAACCAACCTTAATTAGTGTTAAACAACCTTAAATAAAGGAAAGCTATAACCGAAGATGACATACTATGTGCATATATCTATTAAATGAAATGCTATTGTTGGTAAATAACAAGGCTTAGAGATATGATTATGTTAGCTAAGAAGATAGGTTTAAGGATTTAATGGTGCTTCAATTGAGATATAGATATAGTTAAGAATGATTAATAATGGTGTGAATAGAAGTAGAGGTTGCAGGCATTTAAAGTAATATGTAAAATAAAATAACTGATCAAAGACAATAATATGGCGCTCCGTACTTGAACGATTGCAGGGCTCACGATATTACTAAAGACAACAATGCTAACACAATAATCCACCGTGAGTGATTCCATGAAAACCATCAGGTAAGTGCCTTCATAGGTCCCTAATAACGTAGACGCACGAGGAGGTTATGTATCTTCGCTGATATCAACGGACATACCATGTTGACCTCTAGGGTGTCAACCCACAGTACAACAGAGGGAAGATGTCATTTGTCGACGACGCTTGTAAACGAATCCGTGGTATTTCGCAAGTCCCTAATAACGTTCACGCACGAGGAGATTACGTATCTTCGCAGGTACCAACGGACATACCATGTTGACTTCAAGGGTGTCGACCCACAGTACAACAGAGGGAACATGTCATTGGCTGACGACGCTTGTAGAAACAGACGCAGTATTTCGCAGGTATTAACGGACATACCATGTTGACCTCAAGGGTGTCAAACCACAGGTACAACAGAGGGAAGATGTCATTTGTCGACGACGCTTGTAGACGAATCCGTGGTATTTCACAAGTCCCTAATAACGTTCACGCATGGGGAGGTTACGTATCCCCTCAAGTACTAATCCTTACCGAGTTAGACAATACCTTCAGGTTATTCACCGCAACCAGCAGTTTGCATATTGGAATGCCCACGGACGGATTAGACTTGCAAAACGTACTGAAAGTGATACTAATAATAGAGTGTACGGAAACCCGCTCAAACTGGTAATAAGCACAACAATAATTCGAGAGCCACCTCTAACATTGTGAGATCAGTCATTCTATTAACTATAATTATTGAAGATTAATACACTACTAAACATTATGCAACTATGACCATAGAATCAGTAGATTACCTTTTGTCATACATGAAATGGGCCATGATAGCAAGGGTTAATCAATAGGTATAATTGGAGACAAATCGATGGTTTATTTACTTGCCAACAATAGCATTTCGTGTATCAACGGTATATGTTAATGGTAACATGAATCACGCTTGGTATATTACTTACATCAACAATTACTATCAATTTTACGTCAATCGCAATATAATTAACCCGCAATAGAGAATTGTTACGCAAATATATGAATCTGTAGATAATCTGCTTAACGTCAACGCATGTCGATAGTCTCCTACTATAAGAGATTATATGGAACGGACTCACAAGAATAAACTCGTAGCTAGACGAGTTGGTCCATTGTAGCTCACGTTGCCGCACGCACGCAGTCTCGGGTTCACCGTAGATGTACAAGGACGGGATGTGGCAGACGTTGTGCTCGCTCTCCGCTCGATTGCTGCAACTCGTGTTGTAGCGCAGTGATGCAGGGACGTAGCTGGCGTTGCCATCGCGCCCACGCAGCCCATTCTCGAATACCGGAAAAGTACACAAGTAAACAGGTTTATAATGGAAACAACCGAGATAATACAATGTCTCAATTTCCCTTCTCCGATCTAATAGACTTTAAGCGGATAATTCACTTAATCAATTCAATATATAACTAAGAGATTGTCTCAGTATATTGGAAGAGCTCACTCACTGCCCACTCTTGTTGGAGTACAATGATTTTAGATCACCTGAAGCCGCGCATGTTCTGTATTAGTATGTCTCTATTGAACAAACACACATACATACTTACAGACAGACGGACTGACAGACAGACTGACAGACAGACAGACGGAATGTCAAAGTAGATTAGGAGTACTCACTCGCTCCTCTCGTTCGTCCGATTATGATGATTTTAAATCATCTGAAGCCGCCCATGTTCTGTATTAGTATATCTCTATTGAACAAACATACATACTTACAGACAGACAGACGAAACGCATCCTCTAGATTAGGAGTACTCACTCGCTCCTCTCGCTCGTACGATTATGATGATTTTAAATCACCGGAAGCCGCCCATGTTCTGTATTAGTATGTCTCATTTGTCCATTTCATGCGTACCTACTCGTATTATTGCTAAAATAGTAAGAACCGTGAACATTTAAGAATACGCTTCAATAACCGTAAAGTAGATTAAATATATCTTCCGCTAGTTTATAACCCCATAGAAATTTCCCAAATAATAAGAACAAAATGTGAAGGTACTTATAAACCTTAGCCGCGCTTCTATCTTTATTAACTGCTACACTTCATTGGTTAAGTTTAGGGTCCTTATTCACCATCCAATCGAATGTTAATATCAACCGCATATATTTGCACAGAGACCCCATAATGATACTAAAGTAAATTGCCATATATTTATACTTTAAGCTAATAGTACCCGCACATAATACGATAGTCTGACGGATTCGGCAATCTTCAAACCCAAATGAACTATAAATAAACCTAGAACATGTGTCGATTAATATCTGCGCTAACCATTACTCCATTTTACTCTTGACATTATTTAAAACTTATTACCGCACACAATTCGATTGCAAAGTGTAACAATCTCAATTATATATTAATCGTAATCTACTATAAATGAGAAGTTATAGATAAATCCTATTAACAACTGAATACTCGTCAACAACCGGGTTTATCAATTTAAACAATTTTGTACTAAATCATAACCCCTTCTTCGTTTATCGCAATTTGTCAAATACGTACGCACGCGAGTCTAGATAACCTATTGAAATGATTAGCGGTCAACTATCTTTACAAGTAGGTAAGCTAAGGCTCCTACTTTCCTGTAAAATGATAAATTTTATAATGATACATACACTCCGAACCAAAGCTAAAATACGACCTATACATAACTCCATAGCTTCCTTTAACAGTTATAATTAAACAATTCACATATAAGTACACACACTATTAATCGGCTACGCATCCACAATTTAATTACACTTTTTCCATTAGCACCTTACGTAACTTTCTTTTCCTTGACTTTATAAAGAACATTTAATTCGCAAGGCCACTTACGTTAAAATCATTCTAACCACGAAGTAAAATTCGTTTACTATTTCACAATGGTTCGACAAACACACGCCCATAGCAATAAAATCAAATAAGTAAACTAACTGCATCTTGAATCTCAATTGCGCGCGACAATACGTTGCCCGCCTACCCACTATTTCTTGATATTAACATAATAACCTACTACACACGGCACGATTAAACGAATCATTCAAAGCCAACTTACGCATAGATTTGTTGTTACCATCGAAGTAATGATTCTGGAGATTTCATGCGCGTCTCTGATGTAGGCTCGGCAGCAAGTCCTCCAGCATCAACGTAACGGCTCCCCATCTCCGCTGTAGCTCTCGTACTCGCCCGAAGCCTATGTTTTTCGATTCTCCGCGATGACCCCGTCTCCTAAATATGGCTGCTTATCGCTGTGAACAAATCTAAATCACGTGGTTTTCCTTACAAACTAAACTCACCGATGTCCTATTCGACCCGACGCTCTGCAGAAGAAAAAGCCTCGATTCACTCACACCGACCGTTAAATAGCCTTGCCACGTCACTTCCCCTCCCCTGTCAAACCCACAGAGTCGAGGACGTTCATTGGATGAAAACCCAACTCTTTCGTTGATTGGTTAGTCGATATTTCCCGCGTATTTGTAATGTTGCCATTTCAAATAAATATGCTTAGATGTACTCAAAATAAATAAATTAATTTAAATATTACTCCATGTAATCCATGACTGATTAATCTAATATCCACGATTATTAATTTCTGCGCCATGACTATGTCCGCCTTACTACCTATGACATGTTGAGAAATGCAACCCGCCTACAAAAATATTTCAGGCAAAATCAACCATTCACGTATAAATTCATAAACGGCAGTTGGTTCTGTTACAGTAGGAATGCGTGTTACGTGCATAACAGAGTCCTCATAGGTTATCCGGGAAGTCGCCTTTTGTTGACCAGCTGTATGTAGAGTAAGCACAGTGAAAGAGATTTATGAATTTACTGGCCATAAAAAGAGGGTCATAAGCTACAGTGAACTCAGTAAGGCTGCTGGTTCAAATACCATTAATTTGTATTGTTTAACTTAATTACATTATGTTTTAATAATCCAATTAACGTTCGAACACACTATTCAGAATGACTATTTTATAACTGTATATCTATTTGTATACCAGCACCACGGCTTGGCGCGCTACAGGTCAAAGTCGCGATCGTAAGCCTGTTAGATCGCTTCAATATTCGCCCGGCCGAGGCTCGATTCCCCCTGTCCTGCATACCTGGAGTCTTCCTCATCAGCTGCCCTATCAGCGGGGCTAAACTTCACTTCGAACCTATTTGAGGTCGTGAACATTCTTAACAGAATGAATGTGTTAATATAATTTTTACGAGACATAAAAAATGTTTTTCATACAAGACTTTGTTTTACTTTGTACTAATAGCAATGCGTTATTTATTGTATCTGAGTTTAAGGTCATCGTTTCTCTTATCTATTCGTCTCATGCAGTTACACAAGCAGTCAAGCACACATTGTTTTATTTTAGATAAACTGTAAGAAGAGGTACGTAAGTACTACGTACCAATAGCTTATTTATACTCTTTTCTTAATTGATAAACACATTAATACCTACCTACTTATGCCTACAGTACTTATACGCCTATTTGGAATAGATAATACAGCTAAGTTTATCATTCTTCTGGTGCAGAAGCGTACCAACGAGTGAATAATAAACATGTGGTTGATACTCGTAATAACACTCTGTTTCATATTAATATTACTATTTTATTCGATTAAAAGTAAATCTTCCGATTATTGGGCAGAACAAGGGGTGCCTGTGGCGTCGGGTCGCGAGTGGTTCTTTGGACATTACAAGCAGGTTTTCCTTTTGAAAAAACATATCGCGCATCTTTATGCCGAACTCTACAAGTAAGTGTAACAAGCGTCTTTATTTCTGAAATTTTACTTTAATAATACCTTTAACGAAATGAATTCCTTGTCCGACATGGCGCTCAAATTGAGATATTATGAAAGCTGCATGTGGCCAAGCCTTAATTCCATAGACATCTTCATTGCACTATCATGTAGTCTTAGATGTCTATATTGTATACTCAAATTGATTTATTGTAGCGAGTTTCCAGAAGCTCCAGTGGTGGGATACTATCAATTGAGTCACCCCGCCCTCGTGGTTCGAGATCCTGAACTGATACGAACCATCCTTACCACTGACTTCGCCAATTTTGCCAGCAATGGTTATCCGGTAGGTAAAAAAAAATCTTAATTTTAAGGCATTAACCTACGTTAAGATTTGAGTTCAATCCGGCTCGAAGGACCATATTATTGGAAGAAATTGCTAGGTTTTAACCGATACCATAATCATGTAGAGGAATTATATTTTCGTATGTTCCACGACAGAGATCGTTTAGTTCCTATCAATTACTACGAAGTAATATTTAATCAAATATTATTTGAATTTATCACAAATATTGGGGAAAATTATTGCTGTTCGGTCATTTCTAAAAATGTCGATTAGGAGATGAGGGTAATTTAGTACATCTCCAGAGTTTCTAGATAAAGTCAAGACTGTTTTCCTGTAGGTGGATAAAACTTACGACGTCCTCGCGGGTTGGAACCCGTTCTTTACGACAGCCGAGAACTGGAAGATGTCCCGCAACCACGCCACGCCGGCGCTTAGCATGGCTAAACTGAAGGGGTACTTGCCTAGCATCGTCGGGGTTGGAGTCGAAATGGTCAAGTACTTGAGGAAAAGTCAAACGACCAATGTCAATCTGAAAGATGTAAGTTAACTCGTAGACTATTGCCGAAAGCCAAAAAAAAACTTTGCTTTCGGTAATATATATTCTGGAATATATTTGCCATTCCAACACAAAGTCACTTTAATGAGTTGAGAATCGAGAAATGAATTAATTAATCCACTAGATCTTTCTGTCTCATAAACCACCTCTGGGATAGTGCTTACATGGCTTCTAATTAACATATTGCTGGATATTTCGAAAACATAAAAGCGTTTTAAAATCTGCAATTTTTTTACAGAACAACTACCTATCTCATTAGCAAGTTTAAGTAATTTAAGTATGCCTACGTTAACATTAAATGTTTGCAACTTTGTTCGTAAAGATAAGTACCTAACAGCCACTACTTCGATTCAAATGAATTAATTCTATACATTTTCTGAGCAGATATCAACAATGTTCACAACCGACGTGATGGGGAACGCAATCTGCGGCATAGAGAACAACGCGTTTGAAGACCCGAACTCCATTTTCGCCATCATCACTGGAGAGGTCACGCGTAAACTCGACATCTCCGTTTTGGATAACTTGAAGTATCTAGCAGTTGCTTTTGTTCCCGGGCTCAATAAAATATTGCAGATGCGGTAGGTTTTGCTACGAGTAAGCGAGTAGGTACAAGCAGACCATATATGTGTTTTAGCTAATAATTGCTTAGTGTACTCTGTACCTGTACATAGACGAATATTTGTAGCATACACAAATCATCAGTGTCCACTGTATAGTCAACCAATTGGAACCCTAGGCCACTCTAGAACCATGTCAAAATGACAAGCAGTAAGAAATATCTTACAATCTGATTTATAGCGTTACTATGACATAGTCCTACAGTGGCCTAGGGTTCTAATTGGTTGACTGTACGTAGTATCCATGCCAGGAACCTGAGTCCCTGGTCAAGGTTCCTATCGTCGTTCCAGATCGAGTGTCTAGCCGGTGCCGTAGGGTAAAACACTCATTAAATAACACACAAAGCATCAAAATTTGTTAGAATGTGGTATCGTCAGCTCTAGTTTAATAAAGATATCGGTTATCAGGTTCACAACGAGGAAGCTGGAGACCATACTCGTGTCTATGACCCGAAAAATTATAAAAGACCGCACCGCTACCGGCAAAACACGAAATGACGTTTATCAAGTTATGATGAGTCTAAGGGACACTGATGATAAAGGAGGTAATCATTTGTTCCAGTTTATACAGGGTGTTCTTGAGCATTTGCTTTAACTTCGTTATGTGGCTGGGTATAATTAAGGAAACAGAATGGCATAGTTAGTTTTATTTGCAAATACCATATGAGATAAAATGAAATTAGTAGTTATTTTCTAATTGGAGCTAATTAGAATACCAGTGTCTTTGAGAAATTAACTTAATTTAAGCTTGAATTTAAAGCAATTGCTCAAAAACACGTTGTAAGTATAGTATTAATTAATAAATTACTCCATCTAAGCTTCTTTAGAAAATCTACATTTGAATGTTTTGTAATGTTTTTGCGATCCGATTTGAAGGACCAACACAGTTGATATTGTTTTTTCAGTGTTTACAGATGAGTACATCACTAGTCACGTGTACACAATCCTTCTAGACTTATTTGAGACTTCGAGTAATGCCTTGATGTTAGCTTTGTTTACTGTAAGTATATGTTTTGCTTAAAATATCTACCATACTAAGCGCCACCTGCACCATTCGGAGTTAGCCAACTACTTAACCCGAAGTTCCGCTTTTTTAGAATTGATTTTGATAGCTAACTCCGGGTTTAGTTGGTTCTGGTTGGCGCAAGTAACCCTTAGGTAGGTACTAATAACGTAATAACTGTAGGTATATTGGTTTACTTTCTTCTTTATAATATCCTAAATAAAGTATGACACAATTACTTTTTCCCCTCACTAGCTCGGAAAGCGCTGTTTTGTCCTTTAAAACTAGCGTGGAAAAACGCATTTTATCCACATGTGGGGCAAAGTAATCTAATTCCTACCACTTACCATTTCAGTTACCAATAGTCCAGTATAAGTGAGTCCTATATACCCATAGTAAATATGCGCAATCGGAGGTCACACCTTAAATTGGTCATGTGATCATGTCTTATCCCGCACTTGGTAAGCTGTTGGCAATATGGCTAAATACCAGGAGCGTACCTACTCTATGACAAATTTTGAAATTGGTTTTTGATGGTTTCTTCAAGATAACTTACATGTGGATAAGATTTATAATCGTATTTAGTCTGTATTTTCCTCGCAATAGTGAGGGGAAAAATGGTGTATTACACTCGGCGGCAAAGTTTGTTCAACTCTCGTGCCCTGAGACCCTCGTAAAGCTCAAGATTCCAGTTATTGAACCACTCGCTACGCTCGTGGCTCAATTTTGGAATCTTTCGCTTGCTCGAGTCTCAATACAAGCCCGAGAGTTAAACAACAACTTTGCCCCCTTGTATAATAAATAACTATTTCCATACAAATAACTAGTAAATTGAACTTATGACATTAATGTTATTCTTACATTTAAAAAAGTGTTGACATGTAATATTTTTGTATTATCAATAAATGAGTATGTGTTATATCTAAATTACTATTATTTTCTTATTTAGCTCGCATGGCACCCAGAACATCAAAGCAAACTCCGCTCCGAGATGTTAGATCTAAAATTTAAGATTCAAGGAGAATACACATTGGAGGATATTGAGAAATTTAAGTACTTGGATATGGTTTTGAATGGTACGTGAGGCATTTGATATCTTTAATGTAAAAATTGAGCACCTATAACAAGTAAGTCTAACATATATGTACGTGACGTTAATGTACAGTTGGTTTTCAGGCTAAAGTTATCACATTGTCGAGAACAATATATATCTTATAAACTTTAATTTATACTGTTTTTGTTTTGCAGAATCTCTACGTTTATACCTACCTATATCAGTGTTATCTCGTGAGTGCACAAAGACTTGTAATTTAGCTATTCCGGGCCGGAAACCTATCCGCATAAGTGAAGGCACTCCAGTGATAATACCTATCGGTAGTATCCAAGTTGACCCCAAATATTACTCAGAACCGACTAAGTTCGACCCGGAACGGTTTTCGGAAGCAGAAGTTGCTAAGAGGCCGAAATTCACCTTTATGCCTTTTGGCGAGGGACCTAAGAAATGTTTAGGTAAGAATATTACAAACATTGAAAGCTCTATTTTTACTCCCGTAACTCACTTGGTCCTTAGCTACAAGCTCGCAAATGGGAAGGTGTGTACATTAGTATGTTAATGTTAAGTGTATTAGAAATTCGTTAGCAATAGGTACCAACACCAACAGTGCTTAAGTGCACTGCATCGATCGTTCCTCAAAACTACCATCATGCCTATGTCGTTGGTGCAACGATCAACGATCGATTTCACTGACCCTATAGACATTGTGGAGCCGCTAGAGTTTCCGACATGGCTGGTGCACAAATAATTTTGTCGGGTCGGGACATAGAGAGTACCTACATAGCTACCTATACTAATGGCCAATCAACAACGGCTTTGACCACTTCAACGTCGTAGTTCATGTTCATGTGCCGCTGTGGGCCATGCACTCGTGTGTATTAAAACGTTAAAATAAATCCCTGACCCTGACCGTTTATCCACTTAAAGCGCGAAATAGCTGAGTTTATGTGACTGTAATGAAAGTAACGTGTTCACAGGTATGCGTATCGCTACCCTCCAAGTCAAGGTGGCAATAATGTGCATCCTCGAGCATTTCATACTCAAGCCGAGTTCCAAAACGAGCTACCCTCTGGACATCGACCCGAGAACTTTTCTCTTCAGTCGTCCGAAACACGGGGCTTGGATTAATTTCGAAGAAATAAAATAAATATCCATTAATTATTTTATTTCATTTTGTGTCTCTACCTTTATTAAGCGTTGTCCCGATTGTGTCCTAAAGGTACTTTGCTTACCATATATGCCAATTATTTATCATATAAATATAGTCACCCAACGAATGCAGTAATAGAGAGTTGATGCTATTTTAAGGTAAGGGAATAGTTATATACAAGCGGGCTTATATTGAGACCCGAGCAAGCGAAAGACTCGCTATTACGCTCGTGGCTCAATAACTGGAATCTTGAGCTTTTCGAGGGTCTCAAGGCACGAGAGTTGAACATACTTTGCCGCCGATTGTAATACAATATTTTTTCCCCTCACTATCGCGAGGAAAATAAAATATGGTTACAAATCTTATCCACATGTAACAAACCATTCAAAATTCCATTTAAAAATTTACGCGCCTGGTACTTAGATATTGCCAACAGCTTACCAAGTGCGGGATAAGACATGACCAATTTAAGGTGTGACCTCCGATTGCTCACTTTTATTATGGCCATACAGGACTCACTTATACTGGATAGGTAGTACGTGATAAGAATTAGAGCAAGATCAAATAACTTTCCCCACATGTGGATAAAATGCGTTTTTCCACGCTAGTTTTAAAGGACAAAACAGCGTTCTCCGAGCTAGTGAGGGGAAAATTTAATTTTAAGGTAGGATAATGCCCCCGCCCTGGGCGCCTTGGTTTGCTAGATCAATGAAATCAAATGTGATGATAATAGTTGGGGAGTTAGCTCCCGGAACACAATTTATTTAACAAGTAAAGCCCTCGAAGATAACGTATTATAAATATTCGGGCAACTGTTTGATTCAGGTATTCACGATCATGCTATGTGCAATTTTGCATTAAAATGAACGTATATCTTTTATAAAGTCATCGATAGATGGCGTCGGTATAGTTAGGATCAAATTACTAAAGATTGTTGGATAATTTAATTATACATTATTTTCAGATCAATCTAATTATAAAGGATAAATTGATAAAGGTCGGCAGTTATATGCCGATTAAAATAAAATCGATATTATTTACGATGACATTAACAGCCGGAAACGTATTTGACAGTTTTGACGGCGTAGCCGTAGCGCGATAGTTGGCAGCTCACATCACATCACTTAATTTTGGACTTCGAACTCGAAGTTAGATTTTATTTTGTTTTAGTTAAAATCCATTAATATTTACATATGGCTCGCGTTTTGGTCGGAGTTAAGAGAGTTATCGACTATGCTGTCAAGGTAAGTTATTACAATTATTTAAGGTTAGCTACAAAAAAATATTCAAGTTCGGGGGTCGATTTAAAGATCTAATCATTGATAAAGAAGTCTTATTAGCAATTGTGTACATCATTATGTTATACAATTTGACTATCCTTGGATATGAATCCTAGAAGAAATAGCTACAACGTTTGATAATATACTTCATTTACAAACAACGATGAAGACGTATATCGACCTTTACGTTTTGTCTAAGAGAGGATCCCTCGGTTTTTTATTCACCGGTGACTACATTACATTATTGACTGCGAAAACACTCCGTTTCAGGTCCGTGTCAAACCCGACAAGTCTGGCGTCGTGACAGATGGAGTGAAGCATTCCATGAACCCCTTCGACGAGATCGCGGTGGAGGAGGCAGTCCGCATGAAGGAGAAGAAGATAGCCAGTGAAGTTATTGCTGTCTCTTGCGGACCCACTCAGGCACAGGTTAAACATAATTATGGCATATTTAAAATTTTGTTTACATACTGGTTCAGCTCTATAGATAATGTTTTTTTTTATATGCAATAAATATTTTAAATCAATTATGAAACTAGTTCTTCACATGCTTTCTCGAGTTACGACAGAAGAAACAAGACAATGCATATAAACTTTTACAGCATCAAATCCCTGTAGGTACTTAAAAGTTTTGTACTTAAATTAAAACATCTATTCAAAAGGATTACCTATTTTTTATAGGGATGAATGTCACATTACCCTTTAGTTCAAGCAGGCATGCTTGCGTGATTTCGAATATATATATGTGCATATAAACTGACCTTAATAACTGCACAAATCATAGAATGTTTAACACATTTGATGCGGCATAAGGCTGAAAGACTTAAGATTAACTGCGAGTTAAACTAATTATGGTGTTAAGAGCAAATTCAAAATATTTTTGATATTTCCCTGATACCTGTAAAAGTTGTGCTGCTATATGTCAAAAGTTGAAAGTCCAATGAAAATAACATTGCAATTAAGTCAAATCTGAACTACAATGAGGCTTTACCAGTTGTCTAAAACCCTGTGCAGTTTGACCAAATGCGAGCACTACGAAATCTTGGTGTTTTTAGCACTGCAAATTTATGTGATTAAAATTTTCTGATTGAAGGAAACCTTAAGGACAGCTCTGGCCATGGGAGCTGACCGTGCCATCCACGTCGAGGTGGCCGGCGCTCAGTACGAGACCCTGCAGCCGCTGCATGTGGCTAAGATCCTAGCTAAGCTGTCTCAGGATGAGAAAGCTGACATTGTCATTGTTGGCAAACAGGTCAGTTCTTTGTTACTTAATTTGCTAAATATGCAACCACCTGAGGTTATTATAACCACTTACATTATTTTTACCTGTAACAACACTTGTTTGTGTACTGGGCGTACTTTTTGCCACCTATGAAAATGATCTTGCAGAGATTTCAAGAGTCCATCTTAGAGAATTCAATCTTGAGAGCATTGGTTATTAAAAATTGTAAGGCAGGCATTTTTTTGTGTGTCGTTTTCTTCTTAATTCAAATCCTTAAAATTACACAACGAGTGTACGTCATTTTTATCGATGTCAACTAATAAATATTGTTTAATGTGTCCTCGCACTATTAAACGGCAGAAAAGATTTGCACCCATTAATCCAGTATTTGCTAATTTATGCATATTGGACTCCGTCTTGAGAATTACCCTTACTTTGAGTATATGTTGGTATTTATGAAATTTTATGATTTTTCAGGCCATTGATGATGACTCCAACCAGACAGCCCAAATGACGGCCGCCATTTTGGATTGGCCCCAGGCCACATTCGCTTCCAAGGTAAATAAAGAATATCCGTATTCGTAGCGCTTTCTCTAGCCCTTATATAAATACAATAAATATATGGGGACAATGTCACATAGATTGACCCAGTCCCAAACTAAACAAAGCTTGTACTGTGGGTACGAGACGACGATATACATACTTATATAGATCAATACACACATATATACATAGAAAACGTCCATAGCTCAAGAACAAATATTCGTGATACACACACAAACAAATTCTCTTACCAGGATTCGAACCTGGCTAGGCTATCCCTAGCCTCAGTGTTGTTATCAGATTTGTTTGTTCTGCTTAGGTGGAGAAAAGCGACGCGGGTCTGACAGTCACGCGCGAGATCGACGGCGGTCTGGAAGTGATCAAGACCAAGCTGCCGGCCGTCATCAGCGCCGACCTGCGGCTCAACGAGCCCAGATACGCAACTCTGCCCAACATCATGGTAATCTATTACATAGTTTATCAAAATAATGGTTTAGAAAAAAGTACACTAGAGATCCCATCAAAAACTCTTCACGGTAAGGAATTGGTGCACTCCAACGGGTCCAAAGAGGAAGAGCGGCTTCACGAGAACAGTGCCGAGGCAAACGCACCGAGGCCGCGATGTCGTGGGCGAAGTATGTGTACCTTGTGCTGCCTCGAGTGGCAGTGTCATCGCGACTCGCGCACCAAGAGTTCCTTATAAACTTATAGTTGTGTTGTATTTATCCAGTAACATGATGCTATGAACTGCATCTCGAAGTATGACTTCATCCTCAAGACTGGGTCACTCCTTTGCACGGCATACAGATAGATTGTGAATGTCAGTTTCTTTATAAATTAAAAGAGATGTCATATACCAAAGAAAAAAAAATGATTTTAATAAATGATTTGATCTGTGCTTTATAATTGTTTATAATTATAATTGTCAGTTTCTTTGTTAATTTTTTTTATAATGGAAACCGATTTTAATCTTTTTAGCTTTATTTAAAAGACGGTACCTAAATCATGATATCATATACATTTAGAGGCGGTAAAAATTAATAATAACAATGAAAGTGAAAAAAAGGAAAGTGTTTCTAACGGCAACGCAATTAATAGAAGTAATTTTTCCAGAAAGCGAAAAAGAAGCCCCTCAAGAAAGTAACGCCCAAGGACCTCGGCGTGGACATCGCGCCGCGGATCGCGGTGCTGACCGTGGAGGACCCGCCCGTGCGCCAGGCCGGCGCCGTGCTCCCGGACGTCGACACTCTCATCGCCAAACTGAAGGAGAGTGGACACGTCTAAACAGTACAAAATGTACAAATGTAATACCTCAATCTTACCAAATAAGAAATGTGCGCGATATCGCTAACCGTTAACTGATTTGTAATCTCTATTGCAACGGCATAAGGTCTAGCCATCGTTAGTTAAGAGCGTTTTCTAAAAAAAAAAACAAACACCTTAAAAAATGCCACATAATGTTCCACTCAATTACGTCACGATTTTGTATGAACTTACTATGGGTTATTCGCGAAAGGTCTAGAACGCAAAATGACTAGTGCAATATTTTACCTATACCGCAGTTAGTCTACATTGCAAAACGGTCTAGAACGCAAAATGCCCACATTATTTTTTCCGTTTTATCTTAACTTTAAAGCGAAGTCGACGGAGCCCCGCTACCGCGGGGCTCCTATTCTGTGCTGTTTGGCCTTCGGCCATTTGAAGATACCTAACGAACCTAACCTACCTATATAAAAAAAAGTGGTCATTTTGCGTTCTAGACCGTTTTGCAATGTAGACTAACTGCGAAATAGGTAAAATATTGCACTAGTCATTTTGCGTTCTAGACCGTCCGCGACTAACCGCTTACTATGAGCCTGACGTAATGGAAACTTAATTTTTTTATAGCGGGGTTTTTTTTAATGTCGGAATTGAATCAGCTTGTGAAGATTCGAATGAGCCCAAGTAAGTCCAGATTTGGAACTCTGGGATTTTTTAGGAAATCTTCTTAAACGTGTTGTGTGTGCTAACAGCAATACACATTGACAATTAATAGTCCTTACCACGTTGAAATAAGGGTTAAGAATGTGAGATAATACGTCGACGATGTAACTGAATGTTAAGGCACGTTAACGATCACTTCATACCACGTATTCGCTCATGTGGTTACACATACGTACGTTGGAGGTTATGCTCCCGGTATTGGCGCTTCATATTAAAAATGCCGAAAGTCCCTAAAATACCGATACGCCATACAAAACCAGTCCCGGGAGCAAGCCCTAGTACGTAAAGCTATAACTACATCAAAATCGTAAAACAGACAACTTGTCCTATTTTACAGTTTTGTGTAGCTCGGTGGATTGAGGTTGTTAAATGTTGCATGCATGTTGTATAGTGTAAATTCCTTTTATATCTTGTGTAATGCAATGTGAATCAATTATTTAGTGTAAATTGTTAAATAAATATTTTCCCACGTTCATTTTCTTTTATTTCCCTTTTACTCAATCGTGTCAAAACTAATATGTCAATCGTTACATGAAATAAAAATATTCATTCATTCATTATTAGGGAAGCTAAATTCCTAGCTAGAAAACAACAACAGTTGGGCTTGCGATCAATCCTTGTGTGTTGTTGTCCGTCCCGTAGCAAGCCGAATCTGTGTACCTTATAGGTTATAATTATTGGAAGCGTCAAAGCATGTATGATTTTGTGTTTTCAGTAGGTATAGTTAGTCTCGAATATTTGATTTCATTAGTAATATAAATACATTTATTTTCAAAATATATACAGTAAGTGTAACTTACCTAACAACCTACCTCTACCTACCTTAAATCTAAAATAGGTCCTTGAGGCATTGTACCTAGGTTGCTGGCAGCATTTCCTCGTTTTATCGCTCTGTAAAACGCTTGATATCCTGAACTGAAATATATGATCATTGTCGAGAGGCGGTATTATTCGGAACAATTCAAAATATGTCATGTTATAGTCTGGTCTACTATGGCGAAAATAGAACTAACGAAAATGTATATCTTTCTCTATTGCTCTAGATGGATAACGATAATATGGCAGTAATTAACTGTCATTAAAATTATTGTCAGTTTAATATGTAGCTGTAATGAAATTCCGCAACATGGCGCATGATCATATATTTGTGGTCAGGCTTTAACCCATTCAGCGCTAATAACGTCTTCACGACTCGATGTCACTCCCCCTTTGCGCTACATACCGGGAAACCTGTGTTATCGGCTACGGTGTAGAACTCTTCAGCGGTGAGTGATTTAACATAAAATCGCCGTCGATCGAACTTAGTAACATTTACTATTGAAACGGTCGTATTATCGTAACAAGACTCGAGATAAATAACTTAATCTTAGAGATTTAATTAAAAACTTATAAGGCTTCAAGATTTTAGGGAACGTCCTTATCATGGTTAAATTAAAAATTTTAGGAGCTTACTAAAGGTACAAAAATAATAAAACTGCAAATAGATATTTGTTAAGGCTAATATAATTAAGTATCTCTAATACATGGTCTCGCCGCTGAACGGCTCGTACCACACGATCTTGCCCTCGAGGCAGCCGGTGACGAGGAGGTGGTAGCGCGGGCTGAACTTGCAGCTCACCACCAAGTCTTGGTGGTGTCCGAGGCTTTGGCCGACATCCACCTGTGAGCAAAATGATACATTAAGCGCAATCTCCTTGAATACTAAACAAAATGAACCCGAACAGTGGGTTCCTAGCAGAGAAAGTGCTAATGAATTACTTGTTGCGACTTTAATAAAGTCGCTACAAGTAATGCTAGTCGCTTTAGTAAAGTTATTTATAACATAATATGTTATAAATAACTACCACAGCGTGGGGATGTATTACATTTCAGTGTGGTAACTCCGCCGATTTTGGGTCATCGATGACGGGTGGGCGGGGAGGTAATGCCGCCGAATTTGTATGAAAATTCGGCGGTCTATTTTAAGGGGTGTCAAATGGAAATTAGTTTGCAAATCAGACTGTAAAAAGTGTCTCCATGTAAGTATATGAAACATAATACTCTTTTGTTTGATGAAAATTAGTGCTACATTAAAAGTACTTTTTTTGATTTTCAGATAAGTATCGATTTTTGTCTGGATCGGTTAAAAAATACACCATGGCGGCTGTTTCTCTCAATTTTGACCTTAGATTCGTTACAAAGAACCAGTCGGATCCTCAGCTATTTATTTTTATCACGATGGGATCAAAACTAAACAAATTCAAGATGGCGGCCTTCTCTGACATAAATACTTAAACAGTAAATATTCCACATGTTTAAAACCCACGTTTCCTTTTGTGATCCTCCGGGTCAAATCAAAAGTTTATTAAATATATAGCGAAAGCGCTTAATTTTTGACAACCCTGAGCTTCAGCGCGGCCACCGAGTCGAGCTCGAGCCGTTCGCCGTGTATGAAGTTACCTCACTGTATAGAATACATCCCTACGCTGTGGTAGTACCTACAGTTTGAGCGCCGACACGGAGTATCAGCCTAACATGCACAGAAAAACAAACGTCGTCTTTCCTAAAAGTTAAGGTTTCTTTTAAGTCTGCATGTTTTCTGTTTGTGATCAAGGATGTTTTGGCAGTGACGAGTGGCGAGTAACATTCCTGCCAGTAATGTCAGCTAGACACTGACCATGGCGCGCGGGCCGGAGAAGCCCTCGACGCAGTGCGACAGCTCCCCGCAGCGCTCGTTGAGCGCCAGCAGCCGCATGCCGCAACCGAACGGCGAGCACACGAGCCGCCCGTCCGACGAATAACACAGCTCCTGCAATTCATTTTTCTTTAGATCAACAGACAACTAATTTGTTTCATGTTTCAATCTATGTCTACTTGAAATCTATCTAAACTCGGTTTTAGGTTGCCTTAAAAATCAGCGTCATAACACTGTAGCCTTGGCAGATACTGAGTGGTGTAACTATTTTGGTAAATATTGTTAAATCGATACCCGACTTTTACCACCATACAATTTAACATGAATATGGGCAGAAATTAAAGTCAACTTTGAAATATATCCATGTTCACGCAGCGCAGTCGGTTCTACCGAATCCGTGCTTCCACTCTGCGCCGGCTCGGGTGACGCAGCCAGAGCCCAGACGTTGTTGGCTATGTATCAGATAAGCACTTACTTTGATAAACCCCTTGCCCTCGTTGGTTTCCTCCACATAGAAGAGCAGCCGGTCGCGGTTCTGCCGGATGTAGTGCTTGGTGCTCTCAGCCTCTGACGGCTCGGGCGACGCGGGCCGCGGCGTCCGCCCGGACGTTGATGGTGCAGTGCTGCAAGGAAATAAGTAAATAGTCGATTGTATACCAAGGGCATAATAGTACATTGTGCATCTAGGGCGGTAAGAAGGGCATTACTTGCGAGGGTCTATTGAAGCCCGACGCCGTAGGCGGAGGGCTTTAAATGACCCGAGTTAGTAATCCCCTTACTGCCCGTGGTACACACAATGTTTTTCATCACATTTGCGAGGAAATAAATAAACTCTATACAGGTAAAGAAACAATAATGATAAGCGGTAGTGTAGTTGCACAGTCCACAGTACTCCGGAGTGAGTGCGTGCTGCGAGCGCGTGCGGGGTGGTCCTCCGCGAGCTCCACGCGGGCGGTAAAGTAGTATGAGAATCCTTTAAAACCATGGGAATAATACAGCTCTTTAAGTGTAAGTATGCTTGCATGTAATATCACCATTTACGAGCAGGTGTGATGAAAAGTAACATAACGGTTATTTATTGTACCAATATAGTAGTAGAGGATAAAATGGGTATTTATGCCTGAGGTACACACTTCGATTGTTAGGAAAATATTAGGTTTACTTTCACTTTAAATCGTTGAAAATGAAATATCCATGCTTGCCACGCTTGGATGCGGTCGTTCTCAGTCGCCCCTCGCAGGCGGCCGAGGGCTCCGGCGAGCACCGGCTGCCTTCGATTTAACTTTATGCTCTAGGCATAAAAAACGACATTATGCTACATGAGTTGTCATAATAGTTATGTATGTTATACCTAATATACCTCTCCTCATCTTCGTCGGAACGAATCCTTGCTCGCGGGCGAATGGTGGGTGGCGTGATTCCTGTGTTGATGCCCATTATCCGCTGCATGTTGAAGTTGCGGTGCCCCTGCCCCCTGCAAATGTACCACTCTTTTATTTGTATGAGTTTAACGTAAGTGACATTGCACTGCGACCGATAAAGATGCAAATAGACGAACGAACGAAGTAGTTTGTGTTTATTTATAGGCCAGTTACCACAAATCTTGGGGCGTTGTACAGCGCCATTTGAACGTCAAGAAACCTAAAGGTGTCGTGCCAACCAGTAAGGCCTGAGTAGTTGCTTGAACGGGCCGAGAGGCGAGGCGAGCAGCATGGCGTTCATGTCAAACACAAGCAAATGTCACAAGCTGAGTGGTCTCGCTGCAAGTACATAGACGCTGCTCCGCCCCACCGCACGCTCCGCTATACGCTCGCCACTGAGGCCTTATATATAAGGTGTTATGTCGTTCAAATGAACCTTCATGCTTCCAAAGTACTGGCACGCTTATACCTGTGACCTTGGCTTACCTATAGTTACGTTTTTGTGTATAACGTAGGTATGCCGCTTAAAACGTTAAGGTACTATTACAGGTTTTATGTTCACGAGTATGTAAATTCTCACCTGCCAGCCATCTCCTGCAGCATCCTGTGTTGTTTGATCGTGATCGACGCCTCCCATACATCGTTCTGAATAGAGGATAAGTCCTGGTATTAAAAATATCCGCTTTACATGATTATTCACGCTACTTTGCTACATTTTGTTGTTCATTTACTGAAAACGTTGAAAATTTGTATTACTGCAATATTAACTTTGCTTTGTTTAGATTTTTTAGTGCCTATGTGTATACATATTATAAACCAGAATCGTCAAACCGACGCACGGGCAAAAGATGCCATCTTATTTTGTTACCTACTTTTTTGTTTCGTTTATTAATTGCTTGTATTAATAAATACATGCCGTATAAAAATATGAGCAAGTTTTGAGAAAGCATATAATTATTTATAAGACGGATAAATGCAGAATTACAGACATATGTCGCAGTATGTAATCATGGTATTTATTTTATTGTGGTGTACACTTTAAATCAAAAATATATAAATAAAAACCCATTTTAAGATTTTGAAATACTTAGTGAAGAAATTTAAAATGAGTTAATAGAAAATGTGTAAGTATTAGCATTTAATATCACCATTTCCACATCAAGAGTCCATATAAAGCTACATAATAATTAAGTATTTAAGTTTGGTTTCAAATGAAAATGTTTTGCCAGCCCTACTTAAAAGAATCGTGGCATAGTTTTGGCAAATGTATGCGCCCTACAGTTTAGAGCCAAGGGTGTGAGTTTTTGGCAGCGAACATAGGATATCCTAACTCGAGAAGATATATGTACAATCTATACACAATCAAATATTTTTATTATATGCTCATGTAACCCATTGAAGACAGCGCCGACCGTCCAGCATTCTAATAAACCAGAAAGTGCATGTATTTGTAATGGTTGAGAATTTATTTTTAGTCCTACTCAGTCTTCAACTTATAGTCTTTGTCAAACAGTTTGTTTAATAATTGTTCTATCATCCAAACGGAAAATACTTACTTCCTGCTTTTTTCCATTTTAATAGGTGATGAAACTGATGAAAAATTGTCAAAGTGAATCAAATCAAATAATCAAATTGTCAAAAGTGATCTAGTGTATTATAAATAAATAGTTTTGGTCAAAACAGTCTCTTTATTAATGTATTATTGTATTAAGAGTAGGGCTTGCAATCCGGATATCCGAGTATTCGTTTTATTCGAATATCCGTTAAATTTACTATCCGGATTTAAACTCAGTTTATATCCGGATAATACGAATAATCCGAATAATGCACTTTATGTATGGATTTATGTCCGCATTGTTATTAAAAGTTTAAAAAAGAGTCCATATATAGAATTTAGATGACGTTAACGTTAGATTTTTTATTTGGATACACTTTTAACTTGCATAAGTACAAATTCTGCAACCATCAGAATCGGAACCAAGAATTGAGAGCTCATCACAACAAGCCGACATAGTACTAAGCACCAACATCTCCAAAGGATCAGCTGCAGAGCGCAAAGTCTTTATCTACATATACACAGCCTTCTAGATATATTTGGAAACCTAAATCAACGCCAGAAATGGCTTATTTTGATAGCTGTGGAATAAGAGTCGATAACCTCCAGCTCCAACGGGTATAGGATGTACTTTTGACTACCCCCCCACGAGTCCCCACGAGTGTCGAAACTGAGAGGATATAGTCTGACAACCTCAATCTGACAGTAGAATATGTATTTAATTTGTATGCCTCCAGTGCAGTGCAGGATACTTTTGCAACCATCTACGGACATCGTTAATAGCTGATTGCATAGAAGCATTAAGATTCTTACTTTTAGCATTTGACATTTGAGATTGACAGTTCATGTTTAATTTTTAAATACCGATTACATATTATGTTTATCTGTTTAACTACGAGATGCATCTAATAATTTTTTAACTTGTTGCAAAGCGAATTTGGTTTGTATATATATATATATATATATATATTTTTTAATAAATAAATATTATGGGACAATCTTACACAAATCGACCTAGTCCCACGGTAAGCTCAATAAGGCTTGTGCTGTGGGTACTCGGCGACGACTTATATAATAGACAGATACATATAAATACTTAAATACATAGAAAACATCCATAACTCAGGAACAAATATTCGTGATAAACACACAAATAAATGCCCTGACCAGGATTCGAACCCGGGACCTCCTGCTTCGTAGGCAGGGTCACTACCAACTAGGCTCGAAGGCCGTCGAATATGTATACTCAGTATACTTTCTTAAATCCTAATTGTATTACTTTGTTAACAGCCGCCTAGTTAGTGACCCTGCCTACAAGTAGTTCCCGTGTTTGAATCGAATCCCGGTTAGGCCATTTTTTGTGTTTTTATCACGATAATTAGTTTTTGAGTTATAGATGTTTTCTCAGATGGTGATGTAGATGTTTTGTCTGAGTAATTTAAGCTTTTATATCTATCTATATATTATGTAAACTCAAACGTCGCGACGCGTCGTCCAGTAATCATAACACAAGCCTTAATGAACTAGCTGTGGGACTAGGACGATTTGTGTATAATTGTCCCATAATACTTATTACATTTTTAGCATTATATGTATAGAAAGCTTTATGTTCAGCGTCAGTAAATGACGGTAAACATTGTTTATTGGTCTGTGATTATTTTTTTTGTTATGATTCATGTTTTTTTAGTAGTCACACTACTATATATAAATCGAAAGAGATGTTCTAGTTGAAAATAATTTGTAAAGATTATCTAGAAGGACAGCACTAGATGTAAGTCTGAGCCGTAAGATGGCGGTCGGCGGACCGCACCTTAAGCGTTTGAAAAATAAGAAAGGATTGCATATACTTAGAAAATTTCGGCCTCTGGTCGCCGTGGTCGGGTAGCCTAGTGGTTAGGGCGTCTGCCGCGAAAGCAGGAGGTTGCTGGTTCGATCCCAGCCCTGGGCACTGGGGGCCTTGGTCACTTTTTCTGTAGTATATGACATCTCTTTCAATTTATAATATTATTTTCGGTTTTGTTACTAACATTATAAGTATTTCTATGCAAAAATGAAAATATTCGATTTGTATTCGTTTTATTCGGATATCCGGATAGTGAAATAATAAATATTCGAAATATCCGGATAGCAAAATTGGACGGATATTGCAAGCCCTAATTAAGAGTCCTTATTCCTTAAAAACACGCTCATGAATTTAGAACTTTTTCTGTGTGATTTAACGCAAATCGTAATATTTTTTTCCTATTTGCATGTATTTTAATAAATTTTTAATGAAAAATCTGGATTCTAAAAATAGTCGAAATCGACTAGATTCTGGCAAAAAAAAAAACGATTTTTTCGACATTTAGTGGCTCTTATACTACCTGAAATTAAGATCAGACTATCATTGATAGTAAACAGTTGTTTAAAATAACTTATAGTTTCGTCACAATTAGAGTTGTAATATTTTTCAAAGGCGTAAGGACTATTTAAGGTTGTGTTGCGTGTGGACTTACCCCGCCGAGCCGAGGAGTGGGCAGGCGCGCGGCGGGCGGCACGGCGGCGGGCGCACGCGGCGGCGCGCGGCCCTCCGCCCAGGCGCGCCGAGACAGCGCCGACGTGCCACTGCCATCGATATTTACTATGTTATTCAAATCTGCCAATGGGTTTTGATCGCATGGACATCAGATACAGAGAATCATTTGAAACCGCGACCAGTTCGGACAATTGAGGCGTACGTTGCTAATGTTGCTATACAAATAAATACAAACCCCGTTTGCAAAACTAATACTGCATCACTCGGTAACACATTAACATAATGTCATCGTATTGTTTTCGATGTGATTAAACACCGCAGTTTCATTGATTTCCGATATGTAGCGGCAGTGTGCAACATGCAACACACTCGCCACCAAAGATCATAAAATTGGGTGTTCGGAGAAACTAAGTCAGCGTTCGGATAATTGAGGGTTCGGTTAATCAAGGTTCAACTTGTACAGTCAACAACACACCTGTGTATACAGCCAAAGTGCCAAAAATATGTATACTGAACTTTATTGCCAGAGAATTAAGGTCGTGTATACATATTTTTGGCACTTTGGCTGTATACACAGGTGTGTTGTTGACTGTACGTTTAAGCGATAGGAAGGAAAAAGTTGAGTATAGTCTTTCTTCTGCTACTGGCAAAACTTATAGAAAAAGAAAATGAAGTGAGTGACGCATTTTAAGTCTAATAATATATATCACCCATTCTGACAGCATAACTGGATAGCGTTTATACGGCACCATATAATATACAGTGTGACAAAAAAGGTAGACTTTTACGGAGAACATCAAAATTCTAAAGTAACACTTCTAGAAGGCCCAGAAGCTAATACCTATGTGTCGTTTTCACGACGAAGGCAACACATTGTCGCTTATAGATTCCGAGATACCTACTTATTGCTGATTTTGTCAATCAAGTTGAGACAGACAATTTTTTGTTTTGTTTATAAATAACTTCTATATCCTTGAAATAATATGGTGTATTGTATAAAAGTTAAAAATTTCAACTACAATTAGGAATAAATCGTATTCAAAGTTTAACGACTAGGGTACCTAACTCATTGTCGAGCTTATGAGCGATAGTCAAGTTAGGTACCCAAGTCATTAAACTTTTTTATTTACAAAATGATAAATATATCGAATTTAAACTATCGTGAGACATATTAGTATTATAATAAAGTACGGATAACACTCAAGTATGTTTAGTCTACGCTCGACATGTTTCGGGCATCTTCGGATGGCATTATCAAGCCTCGAGTACCGTGCGCGACAACGCGGGCGGGTGTACTGGGTTGCGCTTTGCCTCGCGCAGTGCTCTTTGTTTTAAATCAACACAAGTTGCGAATTATTAAAAAAATATTCGCCGCGAATTTTTTATTTTGTTCGTCAAATAGAAAAGAACGGAAATACAGTGCATTAAAGTAACGCGATTCTTACCTCTAAGTAACGTCACTAGCCCCTACCACGGAACTTTGATGCTCTGTATCATCGTCAATTTTAGTTAAGAGTCCGGTGTATGTTCAAATACGCGCGAGATACGAGTTTTGCACAATAACGCGCGAAAATACAACATTTACACGTTATCTTCATAAATAGGCATACCAAAGGATTACAACTATACAAGGAGCTACTCAGCCACAATACTCCATCCTCAATACTTTCAGTCTCTCATTTTTGTAAATATTGTCAGAGCGCGAAGCGACATGACGTCTCCCTGCGAGCCCCCGAAGGAATGTGAAGCCGATGTAAAAGTCAATGTCATAACGTCGCATATTTTGTAGCGCTAAACAGAGCAATTTGAAGTGCAGTTTAGGAAAAATAAAACACTAGATAGATACACACTATTTATAATTTATGTATTACCACTATGTATTACCTAAAGTTTATAACTGCATTGGTATTCATTTATGTAAAAAAAGTTACTGTTTAGCAAGAAAACTTGGCTAATGTTGGTATATTTCTATTTCTACCAAAACTTACCAAATAAAAAAAAATATACTCAAAAATTTTGTGTGAAAATGTTCAGAACTGTTTGTTCCGAAGAATACTGTATACTGAGCAAGAAAAAAATGTTTTATTTAGATTCAATAGCTATAGGGTCGGAAACCAAATAATCGCTCATCAAAAAATTGTAAAACAGCTCTTACAAAATGGTGTATTTTTCAAAGTCTGACAAACATTTTGAAAAAGTTTTTCATTTATTCTATTTGTATTAAAACATGTAGAAATGTTTTTGTAACTATGAAAACTTATGGCAAAATGTTCAGCTGAATCGGTCAAATTTATATACCGGGCTGTTAACTTGAAACAGGAAAAAAACACGTGTTTAATAATTTTGGATAATCTAACTGACGTACTAAATAAAATAAATAGTTTTTCAACCCAGTCGTCCTCCCTATTATGCCTGCACTACGAATTTAAGGAAAGTGTAGTGTCGTGTGTATGTGTTGTAACTTCTAAAACTATAAAGGATGCTGCAAGAGGTGACGACGGAGGTGCATTGTATTAATACGTGAGTGCCAAAGTACTTGTCTAAATTACCAGGGTTTAGTAAGAATTATGTTTTTGCAAAACAATAGTATCCATTGCTTCGTCTTTTGGGTAACACGCTAAAGGTTGTATAGGGACATTTAGCCAAGTCAGCTCATATCCAAGTGCGCATGCACCGTGATATTAGCTGACTAGGCAACGCCCGCTGGTACGGTGCGGGCCCCCGATGTAAGTCAGTCTCTCTCTAACCACCATTCATGTAACAACTTTAATATTTAATACAATCAAGTCAAGCAATTCAGTGTTCTCATTTAACCTCGCTACCCGCCCTAGAACTATCGTAAATCTCTAAAGTTGCTTCACACGGCAGATCGGCGTGAGCGGAGCGCGAATGTCGCGTAATGCCGGCGCATTTCGCGGTACTTGTCTATGCGCGGTTTCCGAGCTTTATTCCCGCATGTGCCGTATACCTACGTCGCGCGCCCCGTTTTCTTCCCGCATCAATGACGCATCCATTGCTGTGTGACGTGTATCGGTATCTTGATTTATTCATGCTATACATAGCTAATCTGCTCTTTTAACGTATCAACTTCATATTTGTTCAATTTTGAATGATGCATAATATGATTGAGGTCGCTAACTCACGGTTGCTCGGGCAGCGCGGGGGTGACGCTGGCCTGCGGGCGCGGCTGGCGGTAGGGGCGCGGGCGCGGGCGGCGGGGCACGCGGCGCGTGCGCCGGGCCGGCAGCGGGCACGCCACGGGCGCCGGGTCGCGCACCGACTTGTCGGACGCACACTCCACGGCCTGGATGTCGTGGATGCACGACCACTGTTCAACGATACATCGTTAGGCCGGCAATACGCTGGCAAGTTTTACTTACGTAAGTAGGGACGCAGCTATATGCAAGAATAGGACATTAAAAAAAAACAGACAATTACAAGTCCATAGTATGGTTAGCAGCGATAATGCTTTGGTTAACATAAATATCACTGTCTTATTCTGCGTCCCTACTTGCGCAAGTAAAACTTATCAGTGTAAAGCCGGCCTTAGGAAGCATTCTTTATTTCTAATAGGTTGTTTCTAAAGGTTGTCTGGAAGAGATCGCTTTTTAGCGATAAGACCGCCTGTTGTTTGCCTCTTCTTTTGTTCGCTGTATTCTCTGTATTTGCTTCATTTGAGGTGTGCAATAAAGAGTATTTGTATTGTATTGTTGTTACTTGTTAGGTTAAGATGGTGTTTAAAACATTGATCAAATTATTATAAATTTAAATATTACCTCTGATTTGTCGTCGTGGCTTATATTTCTACTAAGTGCACTCCATCCAAGTGGATGTATCTGAAAGTGAAATTATAATTTAAAAAAACTCAATTGCAATAGTTTCCAATATGTTGATAACGAAGATAGCGCAATAACCAAGTTGACCTTCTTAGTGGAAGCTAGCCTTATTCGTTAAGGTTCCCAAAATATAATCAATTTCTAGTTCCGGTACTTACTGACCTGAGGCACTAACGTCCTCGGCTTCGAAATGCAGTTCGCGCGGAACTTGTTGTGGTCGAACAGGTGGTCGTACTGCGCCGCTATGGGGATCAGCTGGAATGTGTACTGACCTGCAAGGCACTGACTACTTCGGCGTCGTTGCCCTCGGGGAAGTCTGAGATGAACTCGATACGGTTCTCGCCGCGCTTTTTGTCGAACAGGTGATCGTACTGCGCCGCTATGGGGATCAGCTGGTTGCTAGTCTGCATCAGTCTGTACAGGTTGGGCTGGAACAAAGTATGGATACACTCAAGGTAGAGAGGATAGAAAGGGTAGATTGGCCGCTCTAGGTGTAATATGAGGAGGTGGTATTAATATGCAACTCGTCAATGGACTCGAAACTCGGTTTATTCATGCAATAATTGGTAAAAGGCTCCAAAACAAAGCATTACTACACGCATTATTACTTTAACATAAATAATTGAAGATCCTTAGGATGGAACCAACAACAAAATGACATGTTGTTAGGTATAATGTGACGTGCATCAGATCAGAGTTTGTTTACTAGCATACCAGATGTTCGAATAGAACTTATAATTATGTTACTTTTAATCTTAAAAAATCTTCTTATCTTTCTTAAAAAAAGGAATGGTCGGACTTATAGTTGGTCCATACGTTTTTTCAGATATTACTGCACTATCGCGTTCAAAATTGTATGGGCAGTTTACGAATGAATTTATTCATATATTGCTTATGCAACTTTTAAAGCGAGTGTACATCAGTAGCGGAGCGTCAACGTGTTCTTTGGGCAAGACGGAGCTGATTTAAGCGGCTTTTTCATTGAGTTGTGAAAGGAAAAATGTGCTAGATTGGCTCACGCAAGGGAAGCCAGCAGAATAGAGTTCTACTAACACCCTGCCACTGCTGTAGGTACATATAGAAATAGGTGAGTAAATTAGTCGTTGCGTTAGTCAGAGGATTAAATAAGTACATGTAAGTAATTACTCAGAGCCGCAATAACTAACTAATCGTACAAAAAAACTCACATGAGTATAGTCAAAAACGCCTGACACCTCCAGACTTAAGCATCCATAGGCAAAGGTAACCATTGTATCCCAATCGTCCCACGTGAGCTTACCTTGAACCCATGTAAGTCCTGCGCCAGCGTAGTCAAGTTGAGATCATGAACAATAACAAGCAAGCCTCGCGTCGTGCACATCACCATCTGCCGCGCGTCCGGCGACAGCCTGCACCGCATCAACCCACTCGCGTGGAACACTCTTTGGTACACCAGGTTACACTCCGAATACGAATTAATATCCCAGGTATATATACTCCCATCTAAACCTGAAGTGACAAGCAGCTTGTCCTTCATTGAGAACTCTATGTTTTTGACCCAGTTGCTGTGGCCGAGTAGTGAGCAAATTTTCTTCCTAAGATTCCGGACGTCCCAGAGCGCTATAGTCGTGTCGTCGGAGCATGTTGCGAACATTCGCCCGTCAAGGAATCTGGAACAAAGATGTTCGTCAGAAATGATACCTAAGCTAGTCAATAGTAATAAAACATTATTTAGTCTCACAAAAATATATTGTTGTTATGTTGAATCTGCACGACAAGTTTAGTTATCATCTATCTAACAGCAAGCAATCAATGTTTATTTTATTTATTATTAATCAGAACTGTTTTACACCAATTACACTTTTTATGTTAAAAATTTTGTTTCAACAAGTCAATTTCTTAGTACATATAATATATTAAAAAACTATAGCTCTTAGTGATATAGTTCAATGTTACATAGAGGAGGTTTACGAGGCATTCACCCACTCATTCATACCTTCTCGCAGTAATCGAGGCACCTGGATGTGCACTTAGCTTGAGTAAGACCACATCATTATCTACGGTATCAAACGATTTACGAAAGTCCAGGTAAATGACGTCGGCTTGGATGCCGGTGTCTAAACATTTGCTTATGTATTCCACATGTATGAGTAGGTTTGTGTTAGCTGATCGAAATCGGTTATAAATCTAATTGTATGGGTCAAATCACCCTCAGTCTAAGAAGGATCATTAGAATTATCGAACGGCTAAGATTTGTAGTATATTCATTCATATTCGAGTGATAAAGAGGCAAATGGACAAATGAACAAAGTGGTTCGTGGTGGGCCTTCTATTACGACGACGTGATTAACAATGCAGTTGAAGACAATAACAGCAAAGCGATTTTTAAAATTTTGATTTGGTTGTTTGGTAAAAGCCTTAAAAGCCATATTCAGTGGTAGATTGAATAAGTATTACAAATTTATTCAAGGAGTAGGTATATCTGGATGGCGCAAGTACCTACTCGACTAATTAGGTTAAACAAACAATAATAGAACAGCATTAAAAAACACAAGTCATTATCGATTAATTTGATTTTAAAGTTCTTCCTATAAGTATTTAGAACAAGGGCTTTGTTGAATATAATGACAAAAGTGCAAATAATTAAACTGTGGTATCTGATTAAACAGTTTGTAAATGAGTTCAGTTCATTAGATGCAGTTATAATGTAAATAGCCACTATTTGATGATCTTTATTTACTTACTTACTTAAATCATTATGAACATTCAGAATTAACAACCTACTTGTTAAGTAGGGATATTTCGACATACATTCATACTTACTAGGGAATATAAAACTGTGTTTTTTTGTATGGACATAACCGGTTATAACCGGTTTTGCTTTATCTCACCTTATGACGTGTGATTTATTTAATGTAAGCAATCTAAGGAAACTATTATACGTCGCGATTTTTCAAGGCCAATTATAGTCTATATTTGTTCAAGCTTTGCATAATTTGGGCCAAGGATGTTGCGGATATTCGCATCCGCAACCACGGATCTTCTTCAAACTCCGCATCGGAAGTCAGTACAGGAACGTCTCAGTGATGGCGTAGTATGGATGATATCCCGGGCTTGGGCGTTGGTAGATGTGTGTGGGATTATTTAATTTCTAAGGAGTGAAAATATAGTTAAAACTTTACTTTACTTGAGTGCAGGTGGAGACTTATAAATTAATATTTTCGGTATGTTGAAACACAAATTGCATGTTGTCACTGACCATTCAGAGCCTGAAATAAGTGAGAATTGAGACTTACTTCACACAATTAACACAATCAGAGTGGGCTCCGTTGACTGTGTGTATCCGTTGATGAGTGAGTGAGTCAAATATCTGTATAGATTTCTTCTCACAAGCTGCTACCAATAGGGATCTGAAAAATAAGGATGCTTTTGATACAATGGTTGCAAGAATAAATTAGTGGAGGATTGCCAAGAGCAATTTGTCTTGCTCTATTATAGACAGTTATAAATGCAGTGACCTAAGCAATGGTGTTCTTTTTTTTTTTATACTACGACGGTGACAAACAAGCATACGGCCCGCCTGATGGTAAGCGGTCACCGTAGCCTATGGACGCCTGCAACTCCAGGGGAGTTACACGCGCGTTGTCGACCCTTTAAAAAAGGAGGATTCGCTGTGTTGACAGCTAAAGGGGCAAGCTTAGCTCCGTGGGTACACCCCACTCCCCAGCTGTCAACACAGTGAATCCTCTTGGAGCTCTGGCAACCTTACTCACCGACAGAAACACAACACTATGAGTAGGGTCTAGTGTTATTTAACTGTGTTTTAGTGTTGTTCTATAATGAAAGTAAAAAGACACCTTAGTGGACTGTCTTAATTAAAGATCTGACATTCATATGAGCTTAAGTGTTACTTTAGGTATGTAATGAATGAATTAAATGTTAGTAATCTATTTTAAAGTATTTCATTTCAAGATCTTTTTACTTTAAAACATAATAACAAAGTATGACAAAGAATATTTGCCTATTTACTTTTAAAGTCACACTTATTTTTGTTTGGCAACATAAACATCGTCACATAATAAAAGTGACACATTTTAAGGAAACCAGCTGATCCCAATATATAAACAAAACTATCATGTGTTTAGTTATAAAAACAAATATTACGTAGTTTAACATTTAAAATAATGTATGTTTAAGGCGACAGATGCAGGGAAGTGTCTCAATCAGGAAGCTTGTTTTTTGTGCTAGCTAGAGAGGTCCAAAGTCAAGGCTACCTCACAAGGAAATGAGTCTTAAGTATATACCTATGAATCCAGTAGCATTTTATTACCCGTCCGGCGAAAATTCAAGGTTGAACACGCCTCCTGTGGGGAGAGCATTTGCGTCTTCTGAGCTCCAAGAGGCGATGGGTTTCATGCCACAGTAGAGACTGCGGGCCAGCGCGTCGCCGGAGCCCAGCTGCGGTGGGAACCCCGCCTCGCGCCGGAACAACCGGTACGGACTGAAGGCTGAATACTTCGCCAGGAACACACTATCGTCTTTGCTACCCATCGTGAAACACTACACTACGCGAGACTAGGGCAAAATCAAAACACGTATATTAAGTACAATACATAGCAGTAAATGCAACTCAACTGGAACACAAGAAATAAGAGACTACATAGTTTTAAGTGATCATTGGTTTATTGAGGGGTAAGAAAAGCTGAATAATAATAATAGCTTAATTATACATAGGTCCTGAATAAAGATAATGTACTGCAGTGGTGTGAGAATAGAAACTGTGGTCTATTCTATACTCTATAATGAATGACTATAATGTACTTTTGACATTTGTTGTCAAATGAATGGTGCACCATTAGCACCATAGACAATGTTCTAGTTAGGCCTATATTACACTATCAATTATCTTTGATCATAGATTTATATTCATCCATTCCCTTTTTCTCCAAAGTGAACGACATTCAAGATACTATATTACGTGCCGGAGGTGCCGGCGGATTGCCGTGAAAGAGGGGCTTTACTCCAGGGTGAAGAAAAAGGACTGCTTGTAATCTATGGTCAGAGATATGATCATATACGGTACAGTTTAATATGCGCCTTACATAAATATCATCAACTTTGAGGGTAGGTGAAGCTTTTCTACATTACTTCAGTAGTTTCCTCGCAATAGTGAGGGGGAAAATGCTGTATTAAGCCCCTCATTCACGGCAGTCCGCCGGCACCTCCGGCACGTAATAAAGTACCGTGAATGTTGTTGCCGGATGCGTGCCGTACGGCAACATCCTGCTAGCTCCGCCCACCCCCTTGCAGTCCGAATTGCACCAAATTACAGTAATAAACAATTGAGAATTGCGGCAATGCATAAAAATATTAATTATTCATTATTAAAAAAGACATACGAAATGGCGGCGATTTTTTAAATACGAGTACAGTGTATGCGCTACAACGCAGCGCTGCGCATCTTTCAACGAATAAGTGCGAATTGGACTGCCAGGCTGGGCCACTTGCACACCGTGTGTGCGCTACATCCAGCCATGCCGGAGTGCCGGCGGACTGCCGTGAATGAGAGGCTTTACACTCGGCGGCAAAGTTTGTTCAACTCTCGTGCCTTGAGACCCTCATAAAGCTCAAGATTCCAGTTATTGAACCACTCGGGTCTCAATATAAGCCCGCGAGTTAAACAACAACTTTGCCCCCTTTTATAATAAATCACTATTTCAGTCTTCATAAAGCTCTATTGGGGACACATTGTTTTAAACTTCCGAAGTATCCGCAGCGATTATTTCCTAGAATTTCGAATACCTTTCGAGCTTTCCAACGATGCATCACACTTTACGTTAAAAATAAAAGCATTTCGACTTTTTGTGAGGACGTCCGTCCAGACATGGCGAATAGACAGACATGGCGAAACTATTAGGGTGGCTAGTTGACTAGGAACCCTAAAAAGGTTTTAAGTAGTACATTTAAATTTTTCACCAATACACAGTGAGTTTTACAGCGCTCATATGAACACAAATATTGGGAGCGGTAAAGTGTCAACGTCGGGTTTTCACGCGAAGGTTTCTAAGCTCCCGTGCGAATTACCCGTAACATCTTCAGGCTCATGGTAGGTACATTATATTTAAATAAAACCAGGAAGCGAAAGAAACGGTACTTATTTATTAAAAACAAATACACAGTCATTTCACATGTTCAAATATATTTTATTGACTGTATGCAGTTAAGGAATTAAGGATCCCTTTAGATTTTCAAAAATGTTACTTAAAGCTACTTATACATCATAAACTTTGATGGTAGGTGAAGCTTGTCTATATGTCTATAATGAATAACTGCTTCAACGTAAATCTATTGCCGCTACTTTTAATTATAAACAGGTCCATTTTATTTCTCTAATCAATTCTAATAATTCATGCTTAAATATAAACTTAATAACATTTTATTATTTTTATTGCATTTCAATGTTCCAAAGTGTAAAGAAAAACAACTGTTGAATTGTCCTATATTACAAATATACAGATAAAACTTATTTGTTCATTAAGCCTCGTCTACATTATGCACGGCAAACCCTCACACATTGGATCAAGGACGCGTCCCCCTCACTCCGCTGTGGCAAGCCAATTTTTCTGTCCATAATGTAGACCCTTTATGTTGTCATGATTTCTAGTACATATAATATTCTAGAAACTTATTACTGCACTAGCAATGGGATGATAAAATGGTTAGTAAAAAAATTAATAATGTCACTAACAATGTCCTTACAGACTAACTAAACTACCAAGTATTGGGAGGTAAAACACCATTAGGGGGTTGTATGACTCCTGTCTTTAGCACTTCTTGCAAGAATACTTCCAGTCTGGTCTTAGGGCCTCCTTCATCTATATTCTGTAGTATAGCAAGATATTCCGAGCTTATCAGTCTCATAACTTTAACAAACTGCTTTCCATAAAGCTTATGAAATTCAGCACCGCACACATTGAAGAAATCGTGAATTAATGTTGCACTTATGTCTGGTTCAGGTTTTAGATTGACGAAGGAAGCCAGCCACTGCCAACCAAATCGGGGCCCGTGAGGATTGGGAGCGTTCACAAATCTAGGTGTTTTAGCTACCCAAATTGCACATCTTAGCTTAAAAATCCCTGACATTCTTTTCAAAAATTTGTCTTGTTTTTCTACTACACCTTCATCATTGTATGTGTAGCCTCTCGAAAGGTAGAAATCTTTGTCGGCTTGTCCTTCCTTTTGGGGTAAAAACATGGGAACCAAGTATGGACAAAGCCTATGAAAGTATGCTTCTAAGAGTTTGCCAAACTCTGGAAATTGTGACCAGAGGGCTGCAGTGATGGCAGCTAAAGGAAAGGCTGCCTCTGGTTTGCTTGATACAAGCAGGTCTCCTTGTCTCACAATCTTTTTTGCCAAGAGAGCTGTACAGTAATACAATCCTTGAGGATGTTGTGTTGCTGTGACATGTGTATCTAGAACTTGCACTTGTTCTCCTCTCAGCAGTTTAGCAAGTTTATCATATTTATCTTTCATATGCATGCCACTGACAGAGGATATTGCATTGACTGGAGTGTTTACTGCTTTCTGGCAGTCAAATCTGAATTTTTTTAAATTGACATTGTCAAGTAACTCTTTGTATTGATTTTCATACTGGTCTAAAAACCTTTTTAAGTCTTGAAAATAATTATAATTTGTTTGAGAATAAAAGAGAGGAGATTTGTTAACTTTCTCTGTTACACTTTTTTCAATTTGAGCAATCTCTGCTGCCTTCGCTTCTTGTGCCTTCTTTTCTTCTAACTGCTTCTGCCTAAAACTTTCTTGTTGCTTTACTTCTTCCTGCTTCTTAATTATTTCCTGTTGTTTGTTGTCTGCTATTTCTTCTACCATTTTCTTTCTAATATTGTCAATGTTTAAAGCTAAAACCTCAGCCTGTTTCACATTCTTGTCAGTGAGGGCACCTGTCTTGCATAGATCCATTATTGCACTTATGTTTCCTATAACAGAGTTTATTGAGGGAATGTGTTTTTCACAGACTGCTTTGCTCTCAGGATCTTTTTGCAAAATATTAGTGATTTCATTGTAGCATATACATATTTTGGTGTGGCTATCTGTTACCGCGGCGAAGCGGGCTGTAGCTCGGTTTTGCTCTTCTAGAATCCTGTTCATATTTTCTATGGTTTGTTTGTTTATTATTTGGGAGTTTTGCTCGTCCAGCTTGGCCTGCTCTAAGACAGTAAGATTATCATTGTCATGTAAGTGCTTCAGCATCTGCAACTTCTTCTCCCGCAGCTCGCGGGCGCGCCGCTCGCACTCCTCGGTTTGTTTTGTCCAATAATTACGCATAGTCTCAGCTCGCCGGGCTAACATGTTATTTAAAAGATTTTTAAACAGTTCGTCGGAGGTATCACGTAGATTATTTTCATATTGTTTAATGATGAGCGCATATCTTAGATCGTCGCTAACTCTATCTTCGACTAAGTTTTCTTCAGTAACTCTCGGCTTTGGGGTAACCTCAAAATCGTCTTCAAAATGCAGTTCTTTCTTTTCAGGACTTCTAGGTCCTATAGTGACTTTTCTCACGACAGGGCTAATTTCAGCGGCTTTGGTAAGTGCTGAAATGCGTAATCTTTCAAAATCTACTAGTTGATCAGAAATACTCACGTCCAGTGTTTTGCTTTTGGACTTGTAATCAGCTGCCTCGTATATGTCTCCCATTATGAAGAATGGGTATTTCTTTAGTTACAAATCATTTCTTCATTCTCAATAACTTGAGATAATCAACAGTCTTGCACAGAAAGAAAGTAAGGGACGCGCCTCCTTTTATTGTACAGTTAAATTGAAACAAATCAAATGCTTGTTGGACATAACTCGACCTCGACAACGACTGAATTTTGACATTGACAGAATAGAAGAACCAATCTTCAACAAGAGTACGTTCAAATACTATAACTTCTTTACGAATCGAATCATTTATTAAATGTAATAAAATGTTTTGCAGCGATTAGGGCGTCTGCCGCGAAAGCAGGAGGTCGCTGGTTAATTATATCAAGCTTATTTGGTTTCATGCATAGTCTGAAAACTTGATTTGTTAGTATTTTTACATTTTTTCGTACAGTAATATTATTAATTTACAGGCGGCTTTACGTTAAAAAAAATACTTACAGAACAGAATATTATAATGTTACCTATAAATGGCCGCTCCACACAATGGACTGGGATAATAAGTAACGCAGTTACGAGTAAGAGTGGTTACGCAATACTGCCATCCCGTTCTCCTGTATAGCTACGTGCCTCTGAATTAGGGATGTTACGAATATTCGCATTCGCATATGCGAATGATTCGCATAATTTTAAATATTCGCATCAACATTCGCATTCGCATCAAACGATGCGAAAGTTTTGATTAGTTTGGCTTGTTTTGTTGTGATACCTAAATGATTAAAAAGTGATGACGTACGTTGAGTTTTTAGTGTCATTCCTTAATATTCGCATTCACATTCGCATTCGCACATTCGCATTCTAAATATTCGCATTCGCATTCGCGAATGTAATAGAACTGACATTTGTGACATCCCTACTCTGTATAATCACAGCGTAAGGATGTATTCTATTAATTCTATACAGTGGGTTAACTCCACCGATTTCTGGGTCATCGATGGGGGGCGCGCGGAGAAGGAGGCGGGGAGGAAATGCCGCCGAATTTCTATGAAAATTCGGCGGTCTATTTTAAGGGGTGTAAAATGGAAATCAGTTTGCCAATCAGACTGTAATATCTTTCGCATAGTTTTTGACAACCCTGAGCCTCAGCACGCCCACCGAGCTGAGCCGCTGGCCGTGTATGACCTCACAATATACGGAATACATCCCTACGCTGTGGTAAAATGGTCCATGATGGCCCATTGTGTGGGGGGGGCCAGCGCCTGAACACTCGCCAGTATCTCACACTGTTTCAACTACTGTTAAAATCGACCGTAAAAATGTATAAATCCTACATTTAATTCGTACTATTGGCGCGAAAATTGACATTGACACAAGTGACAGTTTTGAATCGTTTTGTGTGGAATGTGTAGTGTAAATTAAAAACAATCATTTTAAAGAAATTTTTACCAAATGGTACTCCAAAATACTGGGAAATACCGAGCCGATAAGGAAGTGCCCAACAAGCGAGATGCTGGCACATCTTCAGGCTCACGGTACATCATATTTACCATTTCATTTACCCGTATCCTGCATCCCCTATACAGCCAACAATGTTGCTTAAAGTCGTCAAATATATATTATATTATTTATGTTTCTTAGGGAGGAATCTTCTGAATCCCGGATACGAGTGGCGCTGGACAATGATAGGATTGATTCCAAATACGGTTTCGATAGAGTGCGCGATGCCAAAGAGAGGACAGGTTACCTGATCAACATGCACACGGTACAAACATTATTATATTACCTTCCATTATTCTCGTTTTGTTCCTTAACATTCAACCACAATATTAGTAAATCTATATGATTGATTTCAAACACAAATTGAGTCGATAAATTATTACATGATTACATATTTATCCTTATTATTATATTTACTTTGTGTGGGAAAACAATACTGTTTGATTTTACTAGCTTTCTCTTAACTTTTAATGTTTTTTCACCCTATAATCTGGATGTCTACAAATATTTCAGTACCAAAATAATTGCTCCAGGTGCTTTGGAGTTTTAGCAAGGCTAACTTTAGAGTGATAAGTTTTTGTTTTAAAACAAATAATAGGCTTCCTAGTATTGTTTTTTTTTTTTAACTTCAAACAATAGTACCCAATGTAGTGATCATTGAAAATTGACTTGTGTTTTCTAGTGGAAATATTGTATTTGAATAATAGATAAAAATGTATTATTTATTTACAAGCTGTTAATATCAATGAGCATTTGCACTGTGGGTAAATTGATGAGTAAAATATCAATAAGAAGCTTGCTTTTTTAAATAAGGTTTATACAAAATACCTTTGCTCTCACAGGCTGAAGTTCTGGATGAAGACAAGCGTCTGGTTGCGGCCATGGACTACTACTTCATAGAGATGGATGGCAGTCGGTTTAAAATCTCTCTTACCTTCCAGCCATACTTCCTGCTGTTGGCTCGCAAAGAGTGCGAGCAGGAGGTCATACAGTACCTATCCAAGAAGTTTGCTGGCACCATTCATAAAATAGAAGTTATTGAGAAGGAGGATTTGGATTTGGTGTGTTACTGGTGATAATTATGACTTGTTGAGAACAATAATTATTGTCTATTTGATAAAACAGAATTATAACAGTCTGATAATCAATTGACAAATTAAAAAAAAGGGAGACAACCTTTAGCTTTGCACCCCTTATAATTATAGTTGGGACCAGTAAAGGATCACTATAAGTAATTATTTCAATGGATATGGTTTATTAAATGCCCTTATATCAAAAGCTATGCCAAAGTTGCCACTTTTTCATGCAACTTAGAATTTGTAGCTTTTTAATTTTTCAGTATATCTGCATTTAGATAGATTAGGTTGCTCATGCCATGAGCTCATTTGACCCAAGATTTTTTCCAACTTGTCAGCGATTATTGTGAACAATTGGTTATTTTGGATGTGTCATTCCAGCTAAACCATCTGTCTGGGCTCAAGCAGCACTACCTGAAGCTCTCATTCATGTCACAAAATGAGATGATGAAAGTGCGGCGTGAGGTGCTCACGGCCGTCAACAAAAATAAGGTAAAAATATCACTTTGCTATTCTTTATTCTTATTAGTTATTTTAGTGTTTCTTTAGGTATTACACAGAACTAACACAAGAAAAATAATTCTCACTAACTTACACTTTTTTACTGCTAGCATAACTACTACTACAAACTAGAATGGCTGAAGATTAAAGATGATATTGATTACTTTAGCTACTGTAGGAAAAGAAGGTCACAAATGTCACGAGTTCAAATCCTGCCGGCTCGTACCAATGAGTTTTTTGGAACTCGTGTACGAAATATCATTTGATATGTACCAATCGCTTTTGGTGAAGGAAAACATCGTGAGGAAACTGGACTGATCCCAATAAAGCCCTCCGCACACCGAAACACGGAGCGTCGGCGGGACGTCAGCGGCGCGTTGTATAACACTGAATTTTTAACGGCCTCCTAGCCTAGTTGGTAGTGACGCTGCCTTCGAAGCAGGAGGTCCCGGGTTCGAATCCTGGTCAGGGCATTTATTTGTGTGTTTATCACGAATTATGGATGTTCCCGAGTTATGGATGTTTTCTATGTATTTAAGTATTTATATGTATCTATCTATTATATATATCTTCGTCTAGTACCCACAACACAAGCCCTTCTTGGGCTTACCGTGGGACTAGGTCGATTTGAGTAAGATTGTCCCGCAAATATTTATTTATATTTATTTATTTAATTAAATACGGTGACTCATACCAACGGCGGGCCCTGTTATTTGGTATAAAAAATATATACATCAATCACGCCGACAATGGTAAAATAAAAAAAATCGGAAATCTTTTATTTTTAGTGTACCATACACGTGAAGTGGGGCGTTTTTTTGTTTCAAACCTAAAATGTAAGGTATCTTTGAATAGGTATTTGAAAAAGAATAGGTTTACTAAAAACATTTTTGATAAAGTGAATATTTTCGGAAATAATCGCCCTGGAAGTTAAAAAAAATTCCTCCTCAAAAAAATCCTCTACTAAGTTTTGAACCGCAAACCAAAAAAATATGAAAAAATTAGAGAAAAGTGGAGTGTGTGACAGACCGCGCAGCGCCCGCGCGTGTTACGCGCGCCAGTGGCGCGCGCATTCCGCGCCGCTGACGTCCCGCCGACGCTCCGCGCTTCGGTGTGTGGAGGGCTTTAGGTCTAGTTTACCCTCTGGGTTGAAAGGTCAGATGGCAGTCGCTTTCTCAAAATTAACGCCTATCCCAAATCCTGGGATTCATTGTTAAAGCGGACCCCAGGATCCCTGAGCCGTGGTATAAGCCAAGAAAAACGCTTGGAAGAAGGAGAAGAAAAAAACATGCAGCAAGGTCAGGAAGATGAGGATTACTTTTCAACCGACGAAAAAAACGGAGGAGGTTCTCAAGTCGACGCGTATATATATTTTTTTTTTATGTATGACCACGCATAACTTTTTGCTGAGTAGTTCGATTTTGACAATTCTTTTTTTATTAGAAAGGGTATACCCTGAAGGTGGTCCCATATAAATTTGGAACAAAAAAACCAACCGTAAGGGTAGGAAAATAGGGGATGATTGATTTTTCACCCACCGATTGTTACATATGACCACGCATAACTTTCTACAGAGTTGTCAGATTTTTGATAATTATTTTTTATCCAATAGAGTATACCTTAAAGTTTGTCCCATATAAATTTGGAAAGAATAAACCTAAGGGTAGGAAAAAAGGGGATGATTGATTGTTTACTCACCGAACGTAATGTATGACCACGCATAGCTTTTTACAGAATAGTCCGATTTTGATATTTCTTTTTTTATTGGATAGGGTCAAAAAGCCTCAAAGTTGGTCCCGTAAAAATTTTGAAAAAAATCCTACCCTAAGGGTAGGAAAATAGGGGTAGTTTATTGTTCACTTACAGATTTTGAAGCTGGATGAAAGTCGCCCAGAATATTTATTCATTTATTTATTTAATCTTTATTGCACAAAAGAAAAAATTGTCGTACAAAAGGCGGACTTCATGCCATAGGCCATCTCTACCAGTCCACCTTAGGACAAAACAGAAAAGATTGCAGGCGCTGCATCTTACAAAATGTGTAAAGGAAAAACATACTAAGATACATAATATAACTACTACTACTACTTTAGTAGAAATGTAAACATTAACATTTATAATAATATAAATATATACATATTCTATACAAAACACAGCTTGATGAAAAAAAACCGATAATAGAGCACATCCCCAGCGGGGTGTGCAAATAGTTAAAGTAGGATTATTAATATAACAGTTAATAGCTAAAGAAATGTAGGTAGCTATTTTAAAACTGATCGGAAATTAAGCATGTAATAATTTGTACACATTATAGTCACAGAAAATTATAAAATAAAAACTTTTTAACAAAAAAATAAAACCGCCGAAAAACTGAAACTGAAAAGAAAAAAATAATAACTTTTTCTTCAATAACGCAAGTGAATACCTACCCTACAATTACAATTATAATCTATTTCTATACACTTTCTATATACCTAATACAAGCGCTAGGCTTATATCAATTTAATTATATCTAGAAAGTATGAACTATATACATACTTCTGAAATCAATCAAACAAATCTGCGTATTTATATATTTACAATATGTTAATTTTGGAGTCGGTGCCAGCCTCAAACAAACTTTGAGCAACTTAGTGAAGAGTTGAACGCAACACATTCCAAAACTGCAACGAGGCTGGCACCGACTCCAAAAATAACAGATTGTAAATATATTAATACGCAGATTTGTGTGATTGATTTCAGAAGTATGTATATAGTTCATACTTTCTAGATATAATTAAATTGATATAAGCCTAGCGCTTGTATTAGGTATATAGAAAGTGTATAGAAATAGATTATACTAGTAGATACTAGTAGATAGAACGGCCTCCTAGCCTAGTTGGTAGTGACCCTGCCTACGAAGCAGGAGGTCCCGGGTTTGAATCCTGGTCAGGGCATTTATTTTGTGTGTTTATCACGAATATTTGTTCCTGAGTTATGGATGTTTTCTATGTATTTAAGTATTTATATGTATCTATCTATTATATTATATCGTCGCCTAGTACCCACAACACAAGCTTAGAGCTTACCGTGGGACTAGGTCGATTTGTGTAAGATTGTCCCATAATATTTAAAAAAAAAAAAAAAAAAAAGATTATAATTGTAATTGTAGGGTAGGTATTCACTTGCGTTATTGAAGAAAAAGTTATTATTTTTTTCTTTTCAGTTTCAGTTTTTCGGCGGTTTTATTTTTTCCTTGTAATGTGTTTCCTTGTAATTATACTCCCTATAGTGTGTAGTAAAGTTATATCTGCAATTATTTTAACCTGGCTTATTTCTACAGAATAAATATTTTTGGTTAAAATTTGTAGGAGCGTGAGAAAAAGGATGCCATCTACGCAGAAATGTTGACCAACGCGTTAACAAGTGCTGCTGCCATAGAACACGCTAAGAAGACCACAGATCATATGGAAAATATATTGGATATTAGGTACAGTACTTAGTTGTTTAATTATTTATGTATGTAACCCTGCCATTTCATAATTCTCTCCCATCAATAATTTAACAGGCATAACCATAATTTGATAAATAGAAGAACTAAACTATAAAGTCAGATACAGTGGTGTCAGAATTGGTGCCATTGTTAACTTATGAAGCTGGGTGGAAAATTATAAGTTTCTGACCTAGGGTGTCTTACTTTCCAAACGCAATTTCTTTTTAAGGTTTAATCACAATAAAACATCCGTTTAAAATGGATGCATTGTACAATTTCCATTTTGATATTTCACGAATCCATAAATGCAGACATAATTTTTATTTTTAATTGCTTCGAGAGTCTCTATATGGTTATGTTTATATTATATTCTTTAATTTAAAAAAAATATGTTTCCCTTTCCTCGTATTGATGTACCTAAAAAGAAAAGTATTTAACTCAAGCAAAATGCACTATTTTACTCTCAAGATTATCGGCGTCATAATACCTCGACTGTGATGGGTGCCTTTCATCCCTCGTCTAACAATCTAGTATAGTTACTTACATCGAATTTAAACTATCGTTTCTTATATTTCGAGGAGGTAAGCAGAATCTCACTTATGCGCCGAAAATGTTTATTATGTGATTACGGTATCTTCTTAAGTAACTCAAGCGTTTACTTTCAATAACCATCGAATTCCGCATTGAAGTATTTTTTTATATTTTATTCTCAGAGAGCATGACGTTCCATACCACGCCCGCGTCTCCATCGACATGAAGATATTCTGCGGCTCCTGGTACACCATAAAGAGCCGAGGCACGGAAACTCCCATCTTCACCAAACGCGACGACATCCTTGAACGCCCTGACCCCATCGTCCTAGCCTTCGATATAGAGACCACGAAGCTGCCGCTTAAATTTCCGGACTCGCAGACTGACCAGATTATGATGATCTCTTATATGATAGATGGACAGGGATATTTGATTACCAATAGAGAGATCATTTCTGTTGATGTTGAGGACTTTGAATACACGCCTAAACCTGAATTCGAAGGGTAAGGGGACTTTTCAGAAATTGAATATTATTATTCTTTCATTTTTTATTTATTAGGTTAGGTTATTTACAATACATACAATATCAAAATAAAATACAAACCAACATACAAAAAAATATGTAAAACAAATACACATTATAAAAAACCTAACCTAGAGTGCCGCTAGCAACAGGGCAGGGCCCAGGCTGCCGGTGTTTAGGGCCGCAAAGAGACCTTCGGACTATGCGCGCAGTGTCCAGTATTACCGCCTTCTGCATCTGACCCTTGATCCAACCACAACTTCGTAGGAAGAGCCTATTATTATTTAACGGCCTCCTAGCCTAGTTGGTAGTGACCCTGCCTACGAAGCAGGAGGTCCCGGGTTCGAATCCTGGTCAGGGCATTTATTTGTGTGTTTATCACGAATATTTGTTCCTGAGTTATGGATGTTTTCTATGTATTTAAGTATTTATATGTATCTGTCTATTATATATATCGTCGCCTAGTACCCACAACACAAGCCTTATTGAGCTTACCGTAGGACTAGGTCGATTTGTGTAAGATGTCCCATAATATTTAATATTTAAAAAAAAAAAAAATTATTAATAATTCACATTATATAACTTATATCTAAGTCAGTTCCACGCAAAACTGTAATCACAGTTTGTCTGTGGTATGAGTCTTTAAATAACAAAAACTTTATTGGTATTTTTAACAAACAAAATGAAAACTGTCCACATTATAAGGTAAACAAATATCACCTAAGCGTTTGCAACAGATGCAGTTTGAATGCACTTTTAAATTTATTTTTATTGGTTTCGTGAGGATGGAATTCTTTTACTTAATGTTTTTTCTCCATAGTAATTAGTCATTCGCGGCATTTCAATTTTCGTGCAGTTGCCGTGCTTGTTAGCTTCCTTTTTTAGCCTTAAGACATGTGGTGCTCATAGAAATTTTCGTAACATAATTTTTTCGTAATTTTGTTTTTCAGGCAATTCATAGTGTTCAATGAAGTAAACGAAATGGCTTTGATTCAGAAGTTCTTTGATCATATTATGGATGTGAAACCCCATATTTTCGTCACTTACAACGGTAAGTAGTTTTCATGATAACACATAAATAGGCGTAGCCCGAGACCGAAGGGCCGCGCGTACGTGTCCCCCGGGAGAAACACTCACAGTCAAATGTAAAAATATGGGTGGACACATTTTACTCAAAAATATACCCCATATAGCATTTTATTCCAGTGTAATAAGAGCGTAGTACGTAGTACCATATTTATGAGACGATTTTGTCGATACGTGTTTTTGCACTTGACTGTACGACATAGATCGAGCTGCTTCGCGCCGTAATTTCCCGCGACGCTGACGACGCTCTGTGCGGATCCGCCTATTCAATGACTTGAGTTCCTGATCAATAAAAAAACCAAATTGTTTTAGACTAATTATGGACCCTATGCTGGATGGAGCATTTTCTTTCAATATTTAATCTAGTGCAATAAAAAACACTTAGTATGGTTGGAGAACAGGCTTTTATCGCATTTTTTTACAGGTGATTTCTTTGACTGGCCATTTGTGGAGGCCCGGGCGGCTATACTGGGGCTGGACATGAAGCAGGAGATAGGCTTCAGCAAGATCGCGGCCCGAGACGGCACCTACGCCTGCCGCCCCGCCATGCACATGGACTGTCTCTGGTAAATTTACCTGCACCATACACTTATAAATATTGTGTTGGTACATTGTTTGTACAAGACGTCGAGAGCAGAATCAAGAAGGCAAAAGCTGCGATTGCTCATCTCATGCCTGTTTGGGATTCAAACATGGCTACACATATGAGGAACTTGTGTATTAGTCAGATGTTGCGTGCACTCTTTGGTAACAGATCTGTAATTGAGTTAAGCTTAACATGATTGTTTTTCGGTGAATACGGTTAAAAATCGTGTGTGAACTGTATAACTCTTCTTCTTCCTAGCGTTTAGTAGTAGTAGCGTTTCTCAGGAAACCTAGAGTTTGCTTTGGCAACTAAGATGTTGTCATTTGAAAGCCTCAAAATAGGGCCTCTGTTAAAGAAATTACTCATATTCAATTTAAACTGTAGTTATGCTTCACAGTTGGGTGAAACGAGACTCATACCTGCCAGTGGGCTCGCAGGGCTTGAAGGCCGTCGCTAAAGCCAAGCTGCGCTACGATCCAGTTGAACTGGACCCCGAAGACATGTGCCGCATGGCTGCTGAGCAGCCTCAGGTGCGTGATTGAATGAATTTCATTTAAAAAACTCTGTCCCTTCGCCAATTTTTGGGATTCAATTTTCAATCACTGCTCGCCAATGTAAGCTGTAAAAACAAGCATATGTATTCAAAGAATAATAATCTTTCTCTCTATGGTTGCTCGCTCATGACTGAGGATCGTGGCCATCGGCGGTTGTGGATGCTCCACACACCGGTGTCTGATCATCGCGTATCTGGCGACCGAGCAAAACTAAAATAATAAGAATAATTGTTATCAAAACTATTTTGTCTCTATTGTATGCTGATACTTTATGATTGTCTTCAGGTGCTGTCAAATTACTCGGTGTCAGACGCCGTAGCCACGTATTACTTGTACATGAAGTACGTGCACCCGTTCATATTCGCTTTGTGTACTATCATCCCGTTGGAGCCGGACGAGGTGAGAACATCCACGTGCATAAGCTGACCATCATTTAGTGATTAAATCTAATAAAAACTCTCACCTATCTCGTCTCTGCTTCTTTTCAACCAACATCACAATTTCAAAAGCAGGATGTTATCAATTCGTGTGAATGTACCTGGAAGATTCGAGGAGAAATGTAGGATGGGAAGGCAGCCGGGTCAGTAACCTGCAGCTCAACTTCAGGTAACAGGGCTGAATGAACGCGATAAGTGCTCGACAGCCCGCCTGTGTCCGGCCGGGCGCCCCTACACGTCATCTACATCTATCAATTCGTGTGAATGTACCTATATATTTTTTTCAAATGATAATTGGACTTACACGAGTTGCTTATGAAACGGAAGTTGACAAAGTGGTATCAAGCATCATCACATCACAGAATTTCTTTATCGACCGAGCGCGAACATTTGATTTTAAAAATATTAATAAATGCTATCCTTAAACTGGATTTTCCTATAAAATGCTGTTTAACTATTCAGGTACTCCGTAAAGGCTCCGGGACGCTATGCGAGTCCCTGCTCATGGTGGAAGCATTCCACGCCAACATCGTGTTCCCGAACAAGCAGGTGGAGGAGCTGAACAAGCTCACGGCGGACGGGCACCTACTCGACGCCGAGACCTACGTCGGCGGGCACGTGGAGGCGCTCGAGTCAGGTCAGACATGATCCTCCTACTGGACCCCACGCCAACAGTGTCCCCCAACAAGCAGGTGGAGGAGCTGAACAAGCTCACGGCGGACGGGCACCTACTCGACGCCGAGACCTACGTCGGCGGGCACGTGGAGGCGCTCGAGTCAGGTCAGACATGATCCTCCTACTGGACCCCACGCCAACAGTGTCCCCCAACAAGCAGGTGGAGGAGCTGAACAAGCTCACGGCGGACGGGCACCTACTCGACGCCGAGACCTACGTCGGCGGGCACGTGGAGGCGCTCGAGTCAGGTCAGACATGATCCTCCTACTGGACCCCACGCCAACAGTGTCCCCCAACAAGCAGGTGGAGGAGCTGAACAAGCTCACGGCGGACGGGCACCTACTCGACGCCGAGACCTACGTCGGCGGGCACGTGGAGGCGCTCGAGTCAGGTCAGACATGATCCTCCTACTGGACCCCACGCCGACAGTGTCCCCCAACAAGCAGGTGGAGGAGCTGAACAAGCTCACGGCGGACGGGCACCTACTCGACGCCGAGACCTACGTCGGCGGGCACGTGGAGGCGCTCGAGTCAGGTCAGACATGATCCTCCTACTGGACCCCACGCCAACAGTGTCCCCCAACAAGCAGGTGGAGGAGCTGAACAAGCTCACGGCGGACGGGCACCTACTCGACGCCGAGACCTACGTCGGCGGGCACGTGGAGGCGCTCGAGTCAGGTCAGACATGATCCTCCTACTGGACCCCACGCCAACAGTGTCCCCCAACAAGCAGTGGTGGTGGAGGAGATGTATGAATTCACTAATAATCACGATTTAGTCCAGAAATTACCGTCTGTTTTATAATGACGCGAATAATTTATTCTTTTTTCTCATTTTAATGTTTGCCCATCCTAATAAATGTGCAGCCCCCTGCCTGTTTTACGAAAATGACTGCCATCTTACTTGCCAACTGGACTATTTCTGTTTCCGCATGATTTTTGACAAGTACTGGTCGATATTCAGAGATTATTCTCACTTCTCCATATATATGTCACTGTATAACTGTCAGTACCGTTAGTTTATAAACTTACGCACGAGATTGTAAACAATTGGATAGGTTAGGTGAGGTTAGTTTATAATATTCCTAGTCAATTTATAAACTGTCGGGAGTTCACAATTTAACGGTGACATATACTATATTAACTACATTTCCCCGTCATTCATAAAATCCCAACCACTCTGTGAAAAGTCAAGGACTAGAAATGAAAATTTAACCTAACCAACCTATAAAATTCCAGGCGTATTCCGCGCCGACATAAAATGCAAGTTTCGCATCGAGCCAACAGCCGTCGACAAGCTGATCGACACCATCGACAAGACCATGAAGCACGCCATAGAGGTGGAAGAGGGGATCCCCCTGGACATGGTCACGAACCTAGACGACGTGTGCGCCGAGATACGCGAGAAGCTGCAGCATATGAGAGACCATCCGCGGAGGGACGAGAACCCGCTGATTTACCATTTGGATGTGGGGGCTATGTACCCTAATATTATTTTGACGAACAGGTACAGTCACATAACAGTCTATTGTTTAACTGGCGCGGTTGGTAAGAAATAATTCTGGACCACCGAGAATGGTTTAATTTTATTTTATTTATTTTATTTTATATTACATATATGGAAAACCAACAGCATGAAAACATGACTAACTATGAAACTGATGAAGTAAGTTTAGCTATAAATAAATACTTTTTACATTAAATGAAACTCACACACACATCAAAAAAACTTTTTTATAAATTGCCTCAGTTAAATGGTTAAATGGTAAGAGCTAGTACTATGTTCGAAAATAATTACTTTTTAATCATTTGTCTAGAGTAATCGTATTTTAAATTAAAAATATTCTATATTAACAAATTAAACATGTTTTAAACCTTAACTAATGAAAATTGAGTATATTTTTTCTCAATATTTTTTAAATAAATAATTGCCATAATATTTTGTACCAGATTGCAACCTTCAGCAATGGTGAACGTGAGTACCTGTGCGGTGTGCGACTACAACCGCCCGGGCGCGACCTGCCAGCGACATATGGACTGGATGTGGCGAGGAGATTTCTGTAAGTAAACTTGAACCTTATGGTATGGTGATACGATTTACAATCAATTCATACAAAGTTTTCTATTGTGTAATACCAGCAAAAAGTGTAACACCGCGTAGCAAAATGAGTTCTTATTATATTCGGTCGTAAAGTACAAATTCCAATAGCATTTGTTTTTGTTATACTCGTAGTGCCGGCGACCCGCAGCTAGTATCTATGAATTCAGAAGTACTAGTGCGATACTCGTTTCAAGTCACAACTACAACTCGTAAGCACACTCGAGGGCACACCACAAAGCAAGATTAAAGTTTAGAAATTTCGTCCTTAAAGTTCAAGTTTGAATTACATTACAATAGGCTAGACGACTAAAAAATCTATTTAGTCCGTCTTTTAGATTATAAAACAAATTTGGATACATGAACCCCTAATACATAACACTCTTTTTTGTTTTGGGCAGTCGTGTAAAAATATTGTACACGTATTTTTTCTTTTGTTCGTCAAATCAAAAATGACGAAAATACAGTGCGTGCAAGTTTCGCGTAACGTCACTATTAGGTACAATTCTTACCTAGTAGTGACGTCACAAGCCCCAACCCTGGAACTTTGATGCTCTATATATTCTTCAACTTTAGTTAAATTGAAAAAGGAAAAAATACGTGTCTAATCATTTTAGACAATCTAACTGACGGACTAATTAGAATGATAGTTTTTCAACCTAGTCGTCATCCCTATTGTAAGTGTTTTGTTATGGTAGCGAGTACCGGCGCCACCGGTGGATCCAGGAACATTAATGTGACAAATTGAGAACCGAATCACTTGTAAGAATAGGGATGATGACTAGGTTGAAAAACTATTATTCTAATTAGTCCGTCAGAAAGATTATCAAAAAATATTAGACACGTATTTTTTCCTTTTTCAAGATAACTAAAATTGACGAATATGAAGAGCGTCAAAGTTCCGTGGTGGGGGCTTGTGACGTCACCTTAGAGTAAGAATCGTACTCGATTGTGACGTCACGCGAAACTTTAAACCGCTGTATTTCCGTCGTTTTTCATTTGACAAACAAAAGAAAAAATACGTGTCGAATATTTTTTAATAATCTAACAGACTGACTAATTAGTTTTTTTTCGTCATCTAGCCTATTGTCTCATCACAAAACAAAATTAGACATTCGGTCGTAAAGTTGACATTGTAAGAACATATGTTTACGATGCAGTGCCGGCGAGTCGCAGCGAGTACCAGCGGATCCAGCAGCAGCTGGAGACGGAGAAGTTCCCGCCGCTGCACCCCGGCGGCGCGCCCAGGGCGTTCCACAACCTGCCGAAGGAAGACCAGGTCAGGGTTGTTTATAGAGTCCGACTATGCAATTTTCCTAGATTTTGAAAGTGACACAGACTGTAAACGTCATAATTTTATAGAAGTTTAATGTTGTAAATGTAATGTTTAAAATACCATTTTAAAGTTGAATGTTCATTTGCTTAGAAGAGATAACGTGGTTTGGGCGGTTTGGCTCTACATACTTTCGTAGTTGCGTAGGGACATGCAGGGTGCGACGATTTGGACATGCATTTATTGTCTCATTTTTAGGGCTCCGTAGCCCGGCGCGTAGTATGGTAAAAACGGAACCCGTATAGTTTCGTCCTGTCCGTATCTCAGTAACTATAAATCATATTCATATGGCACTGTTTCGAAAAAAAATTTTTTTCTAAATATGTACTTGTGCCACATCATCTGATAGCTCTTTAAAAATAACTTTAAGGGGCTACCCGGCATATTTCACTGTTTTTAAAGTGAATAGGCTTTGTTCAGCTCCATGCACAACGCTTGAAAAAAAAAAGTAGCTAGGTATTTGGTCTACATTTGGTTCTACTAAATTGTCGAAAAACATAATACATCAAGAGAAAAAAAAATAACCATAAACCCTTTTTTCTACCTTAAATCTGTATCTACTCCCTTATTATGCGTCGTAAGTACAAGAAACTAAGACACGCAGTATATATTTATATTTACTTTAAACGCATCTATTGATTTTTGGATAGGTTTTGTACTTTTCGAGAAAAAGCTATTACACGCATTTTTCCGAAAACGCCGGCTCGAGATACCTGCGCGGGCGACGGGGGCCAGTCGTGTAAGATGGCACTAGTAGTTTATAGGGTTGCGTCCTAGTACAAGCAGCTCTTCCTAGGTGGCGACTTATGTTTATTGACGTATTGTATACCCGGTGAGGAAAGGAAGCGGGAGAGGAAGATAGCTCAAATCGCCGAGGTCATTGGCGTAGGGGACGGCCTTAGTCTTGACTCTTGAGCAATAACTTTTACTTATTTAATCTTTCGCAAGAGGCTGTATTTAATAAAAATAATAAAATAAATAAAGTTTTATTGTGCAGGTAGGACACCCATAATTAACATAAAAGCAAAGACAAAAAAGCAATTCTAATAAAATAGAAGATAAGAACAAATTTATTAATTTATTTTTAATTTAATTTGTTTGCGGAGTTTGTAGCAGAATAGGGAAATGCGACTAAATAAAAAGCATATTAGAAAATTACTTACTCCATTCATAAACGAAACGACGCATGTTAGTATTGGCTGTTGTCTAACAACATTGATAACCATGACAAGGGCTAACAACTGTTATGACATGATGGGCATTGTGGAAAAGTAAGACCGACTAATTCAAAATTCAAATTCAAATATAATTTATTTCGGACACTGGGATCCATAATTTGTTAGTAACAAAAACAAAAAAAATAACAAAATTAAACTTACAACTAGGGTTAGTAACAAAGCTAGACTTATGTACCTATTTAATAACGACGGGCTGGGGCACGCACCGGAGCGTGAGCCTCATCCCAATGCCGCATTATCGGGCAGTCCACCCACTAGTCCACTAATGGTTTGGCCTCCGTCTCTCCTGATAATTGCATAAGTACAACCATCGCGTTCGATCTTGGCATTATCGCTTCGATCGTTGTCAATCATAACTTTGAGTGACATTTATAAATATGTTTACTTTGATTATGTTGTTTTCCCAAAACGCATGTTGTAAACGTGTTACAATTTTGATTTCCTAGGCTGCATACGAAAAGAAGCGTCTAGCCGACTACTGCCGGGTAGCCTACAAGAAAACCAAGGTGACCAAGACAGAGGTGCGCACCACCACCATCTGCCAGAAGGAGAACTCCTTCTACGTCGACACTGTCCGTGCCTTCAGGTGCGTGACACTCGGTTATAAACCTTAATTACTACCGTTTATGGACCATTTTGATAAAACTTAATATGAATTTCTATAATTATTTTTACACGCAGCAAATTAAAGTATACTTGGTAAGTAGAACTCGCAACTTTAATAGTATTTTTAGGTACTTAGATACTGACTGACTACACGTAGCCTAAATAGTAAAATATTGGAATTTTAAACATATTTATAATCTTCAAAATCTTCAAATGTTCTAGTGCTCCTCTAAGACGGGCTATTTGTTAATAAACCCTTTGGGGTCAAAATAGGAAAAGCGGAGGTTAGCTATGATAAAGCTAATTTTCATATTTCATGTTCTGAAAGTGGGTCGTTGTTAACCTATGAAGTGGATCGAAAACGACGCCCGAGGGCGTTTAACTTTCCAAATGCGTTGTTTTCTTAAGTTTTACTATTTACAAATTGAAAAAAAAACGTATGATTTCCATTCTGATAATTATTTACCGAGTTCATACAAAATGAGGATCGTAATTTTTTTTAAATAGAAGTTTCTTCCAACCTCTTATTTTTAGTCTCGGACTCGGCGTGCTAATTGCATGCTTTTCTTGCCTTCGTTAACAATCTACCATTTCCATTTGTAGAGACCGCCGCTACGAATACAAGGCGCTAAATAAGCAGGCTAAAGCGAAAGTCTCCGAAGCCGTAGCGAGCGGCGATGCAGCGGAGATCAAGTCCGCCAAGAGTCGGGAGGTGCTGTACGACTCGCTGCAGCTCGCGCACAAGTGCATCCTCAACTCGTTCTACGGATACGTTATGAGACGAGGGTAAGATATACCTTATATTATCTTAGGTCAGGGGGCCCTTGCGGATACACTTCGATCCATGGGCATCTTTTGTGTAATTTCCCCCTAGCGCACTACTCAAGAGCTTGCTCGGCCATCTCCATGTGACGGCTGATGGAGCTTAGGGATAGTGCTCTGAGTTCCTTTGGCTCCAGCTATCCTGCACCAAATTCTTTGTCTGACGAGAGTGTAAAATGCACACATTAAGTGCTTCAAGAGAGTAAGATATACCACTATATAATGTGTCTAAACAAACTGGTTATGATGAGGTAATGTTGTGGTGAGAACGTCGCCAACGCGGTGGCAAGAGGCTATGCAGCGCAAATCAAATCCGCTAAGAATGTCACGAAAATCACGGGCCAACGGGGCCAGACGTGATTGGTCAAGATTATTATGGGTGAACCACTATTTGCCAATAACCGATGCGTAATATTGTCTTCTCCCCTATACCATCATCATCATTATCATCTTAACTCTGTGAAAACGAGTGCTGTAAAGGGCTCGAAACGTAGGATCATGGTGTTAATAAACGCGATTAATCCGTTCTAAAGTGTTTAATTTCAATGAATAACCGATGCGCTTAAAATTCTACAGTATGTCAGTAGTCATGTCTAATCCGAACAGTTAGATGATAGCAGGTGTCTCTCTCGACCGTGAGATACTGTCGCAGCTCTCTTGTGCTAGGGTTACAGAAGTAGAGATGCTGGCTGGGTATTCTTAGGATTTCATTCTTATCGGATTGACTGTTTTGAATGCTCTTACAAAAAGTATAGTATACAATAATAATATTGATAATCAAGCTTTTCAAGTCTGATGTTAAGATAGTATAAGATCACTCATCATTAAGCATACTCGCTCGGTGACATTATATGCAAGCATACTTAGACTTAATGAGCTGTATTAAGCCCAGGGCCGTAACGGATTTTCATACTACTTTACCGCCCGCCCCTGGTCCCGGAGGACCTGCGCCCCACGCGCTCTCCGCACGTAGCCGCCGCTCACCGCGGAGTACTGTGGACTGTGCTACACTATCGCTTATAATTTTTGTTTATGTATCTGCCTAGTATGTTTATTTATTTCCTTGCCAATGTGATGAAAAACATTGTATGTATCACGGGCGATATAAGAATTATGGATTCGGGCTTAAATTCACACTCGTTCTTGTTTACCGCCCTTAATACATAATGTACTATTCTAATTGCATTACAGCGCTCGTTGGCACAGCATGGAAATGGCGGGGATCGTGTGTTACACGGGCGCCAACATTATTATGAAGGCTAGGGAGATCATCGAGCAAGTCGGCAGGCCCTTGGAATTGGACACTGACGGTACTTATCACACACGCTTAATCTACTTTTATCAAAATCTGGTTTAACGTTTGTTGCTTTGATTTTGAAGTTACATGTGCGAAGCTCAACGCGGATGGCTGCAACTCGAAGTAACTGGCAAAATAGTAGCAGCGAGAAAAATAAACCACGAACAAAGAAGAACAACCTGTCAAGACCGAGTAGAGTGACATACTTGCTGTCAGTATATTGCTAGATAAGATCATTTTGAAAACCTCTGCTTTTATTTGTAGGTATCTGGTGTGTACTGCCAGCGTCGTTCCCTGAAAACGTAACGGTGCTCACCACCCACCAGAAGAAGAAGAAAATCAATGTGTCTTATCCTAATGCAGTACTAAACGCCATGGTTAAGGTATTGTTTGGACCAACTTGTTTGTGTGATTTGTTTATGGCAAGTTCAAAAAGTGATATAATGCAAATCTATTTAAATGTGTGTGAGGTTTTTTATGTAAGTACTCACATAGTTATTGATGTAACATGCGTTAAGAAACCGTAGGAAATGACCTGTATTACAGGTCTACAACAGCCAATTGGACTATTACAAGATAGAAGGTAAAATCTGTGTCAAATTCTTGTAACTTTAACAATGTTTAAAATATGGAACCAACGTTTAAATTGGTGTCCATTCTCGTATCCACAGTCACACTTATTAAAATGTTGCAGGACCACTTCACAAACGACCAATACTTCGAACTGGTTGACCCAGTGACCAAAAAGTACGAGCAGCGCGCGGAAAACTCCATCTTTTTTGAAGTGGATGGGCCCTACCTGGCGATGGTGCTACCAGCTTCTAAGGAGGAGGGCAAGAGGCTCAAGAAACGATATGCTGTCTTTAATTTTGACGGATCTCTGGCCGAGTTGAAGGGTTCGTTGGGTCTTTAATTACTTTGTCAAAATATTCAATTCGTTCTAAGTTTTACTATAAGACTGTTTACTTTACTGGCAGTTTTTCTGCGAGTAAAATATAACGGTGCTTGCACACAGTGCATGTAACTTGCACCGAGTTAATGCATTAGTGTAAGTTACGTTATCGTTTAAACAACAGTTTACAACAGTTAGCTTGCAAATCAAGCGCGAGTTAACCACACAATACCGCTTACACAAGTGCACTGTGTGCAAGCACCACAGACCACAACTACTAGACAAAGCGTATTTATAAGACATCTCGCGGTCACCGCTTATTTCATTTCACCCACGTTTACGATCAGTTCTCGTGAAACTTAAAATTATTTACAATTAACGGCATACCTACTCGTATTTTAGTATAGACGTGAATAGTGTCTGGTGGTAGTTGGTTATGGTCATTGAATCGTCGAAATTTACAAGGAAAGCTGTGCTTTTGAATAATCAATATAAATTGTAACAGGCTTCGAGGTGAAACGGCGTGGCGAACTGCAGCTAATCAAAATCTTCCAATCGTCCGTATTCGAAGCGTTCCTTAAGGGGAATGATTTGAAAACCTGCTACGGTTCTGTCGCTAAGGTATTGTAATTTAATTTCAATTGATTGACCCATAAACAAAATATCTCCGTGTGCAAACACCGTGAACTATTTTTGTCAAAGATAAACACCAAGGTTAAGGGATACTATTGCTCACAATGCTCACATGCAATAGTATCTTGCGCTATGAAGGCCGCAAAAATATGCTACTCTTTTGGCATGTCCAAATAAGATTGCGTCAGATATTTTTGCACGCTTCCAAGTTTTTAGTCCTGGTGACTACCTATTCGTACCTTAAACCAAAGGTACGAATATAATATCTTTCTGGCTCTGTAATGAGGTGCTATTTATTATGGCAAAAAAAGAAAGTATGTACATATATACTATCCTCTTAGGTGAATACTTATCCATGGTTTCAGGTAGCGGACTACTGGCTCGACGTGCTATACAGCAAGGGGTCCAACATGCCAGACACCGAGCTCTTCGAGCTGATCTCCGAGAACCGCTCCATGTCCAAGAAACTCGAGGACTATGGGGGCCAGAAGTCCACGTCCATATCCACGGCCAAGAGGCTTGCAGAGTTCCTGGGAGATCAGATGGTGAAGGATGCTGGTTTGGCTTGCAGGTGAGGGGTGTATGTAGGTTATGGTAGCCGCTTATCAGACGGGCTGTGGCTTGTTTGCTACCGACATAATAAAGATCACTTGGACAAGTCAAAAGACAACACCCTGCCGTCTACAGGCCTGTGCCCTGCTTATAACAATTATAACACGAATATCCTGGACGCCGAACTCTTCGAGCTGATCTCCGAGAATCGCTCCATATCCAAGAAGCTCGAGGACTATGTGGGAAGTCTACATCCATGGTCATGCGGCTCGCGAATTTCCTGGGGGATCAGATGGTTAAGGATGCCGGTTTGGCTTGCACGGTATTACGGCGTGCCGTCGTGGGCTGTGTGTTTATTAGAAACCCACACGATATTCTCAGTCAGTAGATATCTCGTTGTCGATCGTTATTGAGGCTCTATAGCTATTCGAATGATCTGTTCCAATTTGCAATACAACCAGAAATAGGGAACTGTTTATCCAGTGTCCTATTTTTATACGTATTCATTGTGCTGTCTTTTATCTAAGCTTTAAAACTTGTAAAACTGCAACAATGAATTGAGCGCGCTGCTGTTAGTAAACAGTTCTCTTTCGCCTCCAGATTTATAATATCGCGAAAGCCAGAAGGCGCGCCGGTGACTGAGCGCGCGATCCCGCTCGCCATCTTCCAGTCCCCGCCCGGCGTCAAGCGCCACCATCTACGGCGCTGGCTCAAGGATTCTAGTGTCAGCGAGCACATAGACATACGAGATGTGCTCGACTGGGCCTATTACATAGAGCGGCTCAGCGGCGCCATACAGAAGATCATCACCATCCCGGCTGCCATGCAAGGGGTAAGGGAAACTTATCATTACGCGGCCTCATCTCTCAGTCCCCGCCCGGCGTCTAGCATCTACGGCATCTACGGCGCTGGCTTAAGAATTCTAGTGTCAGCGAGAACATAGACATACGAGATGTGCTTGACTGGGCATATTACATAGAGCGGCTCAGCGGCGCCATACAGAAGATCATCACCATCCCGGCTGCCATGCAAGGGGTAAGGGAAACTTATCATTACGCGGCCTCATCTCTCAGTACCCGCCCGGCGTGTAGGGCCACCATCTACGGCGCTGGCTTAAAAATTCTAGTGTCAGCAAGCACATAGACATATAAGACGTGCTTAACGGGGCATACTACGTGGAGCGGCTCAGTGGAGCTATACAGAAGATCATCATCCCGGCTGCCACGCAAGGGGTAAGTTGTTGCCCTTAATGCAGCACGCACTGGCCACCCCCAATAACTATTAACCTTACCTAAATTCTTGACTCGCTAGTTTAATATGATCGGGTTTTTATCTTCTACCACCGTGGCTGTCACGTTCTGAAAATGATATGACTAAAGTAATGCGCGACTCAATAAAGGATAAAATGACAACCATGATAACCATATTCAGGTATTATTTACCTGATTAAAGCCCACTTGCACCACCCAGGGTTAACCGCTAATCCGGAGTTAAGCTGTCAAATTCCATACAAAAATACGATTTACTCCGGGTTATGTGGCTAACCCTGGGTGGTTCAAGTGGTCCTAAAAGGAACATAAATAGCTACCACAATAACGCTTGATAATACGTGGGGCGAAACGTGTTGCTTGTTGTAGGGATAAGAATTTAGCTTTGTTTTTGCTATACGTTTTTCACGTCACCAGTTGGACAACCCGGTCCCCCGCGTGCAGTACCCCGACTGGCTGCACAAGAAGATGCTCGCCAAGACCGACAAGTTCAAGACCAGGAAGATCACGGACATGTTCACCGCGCAGCCCAGGGAAAAGCGGGAAGATGGTGCGATTAATGAAAACAATGAAGGGCATATGGTAAGCGAATTATGCTCCAACCGAGATTCTCGGTCGCGAACTAAGTTGCAGTGAATCTCGGCCGACCATAGTCTCGGTCGACCATAAAGTGAATGTATTTACAAGGAGCGTCGAGTTGTGAATGAAACCATCTCTTCTGTTTATTTTAAACAATGTATGTCGTATAGGTATGTCACAGTAGATTTACTGCAATACTGTTTTATGATTAACTTTTTGAATGCCGTGGTCATGTTTACAAGACAACGGTAAGGTTTACAATGGCCTGTCATTTCAATTAGTTGTTACATTCAAAAGGGTTTCAAAACGAGTACTGCTTTTTTAGGGTTCCATACCCAAAAGGTAAAAACGGGACCCTATTACTAAGACTCCGCTGTCTGTCTGTCACCAGGCTGTATCTCATAAACGGTTATAGATAGACAGTTGAAATTATCACAGATGATGTGTTTCTGTAGCCGCTATAACAACAAATACCATTTGTTTTCCTGAAATCATTTTTATATGTCACGGTAAATTTCATTGAACTTGGTTCCATTTTCACATTTATGTTTTGGATGGGAATATACAGGATACCGAAGTAGACATGGAGGATATCGGCAAAGAAAACGCTCCACGGCCGTCCCGGCCCATGGTGACAGTGAAACGCAAACGCGAGGAGTCTCCGGTCAAGGAAGCTGCCACGTGGCGAGAGGCCTTTGGTTCGCCACCACCCTTCGGGACCACAAAAGTAAGCTATTATCATTTAACTTTTCCATGGTTATATCCGCGCCATAGTTCAAACATCATTCGACGGATTAATCCATCACAGACCACAGAGCAACCTATACCTTAATGCAAATTCATAAAGTTCAAATTAACTTTAACACTTCGGTGACGTGGCGTTTCGAGAAAGATTTTGTATTTGACATGGCGTCGAAAAGGTTAAGCCGAGGCACGTCCACTGTTGGACAAATGCCACCCTCAAGTTTATCTATATAAAAAAGGATACATTTATTTACAGGAAGAACGAAGAGCTTGGATTCTGTTTCAAAAGAAGAAATGGACGTGGCAGATAGAGCAGCGGAAGATGTCGAACAGAAGCAAACGGGGTAAACCAGATTTTACCGTAACAGTACAATGAAAAAACTATCCATACCATTTTAGGATAGTATTCTCTTTGACTATGTTGCACAAATAAGAATACTTGTAGATCCTAACCAAACTTTAATAAGCATAGTTATAGTTACATGACGGTATATGGTGCATGGTTAACAGGCAGAATGGACAACGAGAGTTCCGTGGCTGCGCCGCGCGGCCTGGGCCCGGCCGGCTCGCTCGGCAGCTTCATCAAGCGCGCGCAGCGGACTCTGCTTAACACTCCGTGGCAAATTATTCAGGTATCTATATGGGATATTAATGGCCAAGCATCAATTGTAACTTGGGTTAAAAGCTCATTTGTTACAGAATAGATTCCAGCCCCAACTATCTTTTGTTTTGGAACCGCAGTCACAAATCTGTGGTATATCTGAAGAAATAAAAATGCTTCAATCTGCCGAACAACTTCTATGGGTAGTAAAAAATCGGGCGAAATTCAAAACTTTTATGGGTAAAGGCCGACCGTAGAAAATTTTAATTCCGCGCGGTTTTCTAGCGACAAGAGCTGGTTGGCTACATTATATATCTCTCTGTTTTTGGCAGATGACTTAAATGATTGTATTTTAAATTGTAGGTTCTAGAAACCTCGGAGCCCGGCCTTTTCCGGCTCTGGGCCCTCGTCGGCTCGGACCTCCATCAGATCAAGCTCACCGTCCCGCGGATCTTCTACGTGAACAGCCGCGTGGCCCGGCCCGCGGACAGCGGCCAGCACTGGCGCAAGTGCAGCCGCGTGCTGCCGCGCGCGCACCCCGCGCTGCACCTGTACCAGTACAGCGTGAGCGAGCAGCTCTACAGGGAGCACCAGGAGTGAGTCCGCTGCCATACTCGAGTAACTCGCCCGACAGTGGCCATGCGAACGAAATTTACAATTGAAAGAAAAATGGAGCGGGATCCCGCTCAACACGGAGGATTTCTCCGTTTTTCTTTCATTTATAAAATTGTAAATAGCGGCCATTATTGTATGTTACATGGCATTAACAAATTAGTTTCCCCTCAGCCAAATTGTACATGGCTGATTTAATCAGACAATAGGAGACTGCCGCTAATCGAAAGTCAACTCTATTGTCCTAGACAATACAAAATTAAGAAATAAACGTTCTATGCAGCTATACTGGAAAGGTTTAGGTATTTAACTAAATATAAACAAACGACAAATATGCGACCAAATAAAAGAGCAGCATAGGAGTAGCATCGGCTCTGCATATTGTATTTGTCCAGTTTACCTGCCGCCATTAAGCTTGCAGCGAAAGTTTGTTTACATTTAGTTAAATACCTAAACCTTTCCAGTATAGCTGCATAGAACGTTTATTTCTTAATTTTGTATTGTCTAGGACAATAGAGTTGACTTTCGATTAGCGGCAGTCTCCTATTTACCTTCCTCTTTTGGTTACAGAGAGCTGATAGCGGAGCTGTCAGCGCCGGAAATCGAGGGAATCTATGAGACGCAGATGAGCCTCGAGTTCCGCGTGCTGGTGCAGCTAGGCTGCATCTGCACGGTCGATCCGGAGGAGGCGAGACGGTACCTTCCTTATACTTTTTCAAAATAAAATAGTTTCATCGAAATAATCTTCCTAAATTTTTCCAATAATTTCATTAGGACTAATCATCAAAGCAACTTAGATGTATACAAACTGGCATTTAAAAATTGATAGGTAATTGTGTTATTCTTATTGCAGACTTATCCACCAAGGATCAAATTCGGACTCGTTCACATTGAGCCAACTGCAGTTTAAAAGCGTGGCTCATCAACCTTATCTGCAGAAACAAGTAAGGTCGAGAAACAATCGAGTTCAAAATAATTTTCCAATAAAGTTCTTATTAAGTTCTACCTTTGTAATTTTTTCATATTTTTTGAACTCATAGTGCAAAAGTTAGAGGGGTTTTTCAGCTTTTTAGTACTTACATTCACTGAGATTATCCGCGGACGGGTGGGCGGACAGACAAGACAGACTTGGCGTAACTATAAGGGTTCCTAGTTGACTACGGAACCCTAAAAATTGCCATGTTTACGTATACAATCTTATATATTTTCTTCAAAACGCCGCATTTTCTTGTAGAACTTCATAGCTTCCCTGAATACATTTGTTTTTCCATGTTTTTCAACTAAAACATGTAGTGTGAAACTGAAACTCATCTTTTATCGTTTGATCGTCATCTAATCGGCCATTTTGTTTCAGAACGGCGTAGCTCCGCTAAAGCACATCTACCTGTACCAGCACTCGGCCCCGAACTCGTCGCGCAGCATGTGGGCGCTGGTGTTGGGGCCCACGAAAAGGGCTCTCATCATCGTGCAGGACTCCGTCAAGACCAACCAAGTGCCCAACATGAACACCCTCTACGCGGCCGAGAGGACCGCCAAGTCAGTTATAGTTAAATATATCTACTTTATCTAAACTTTCAAGATTTTCATACATTATAAATTTATAAACTAACGTTTAAAGCACATAAGCCCCGTTGCAAAATATTATCTGTATTTTATTCATTGCGGTCACGCTTACTGTAGGATTAAAAATGTAACACGCGACGGATAAATTAGAGTGCTATGTGCAGGTTATAGCACTTATATACTGTGACAAGCCAAGGCTGCAGTAGATTTCTTTCTTAAATTATGTGCGTCCCTTTTTTTCGCTATGAAAAAAATAGGGAGGCATATAAATTAAAAAAAAAAACTACTGCAGCCTTGGTTTGTCAGACTATAACTGTTCTGCGTTTCGTTTAGTATCCCTGTGGCGGTTACTTTTCAATCGAAAATCTTGATGGGATAGTTCTTAGCTATTATTATTATTATTTTTTTTTTATAACAAATGGGCTTACTCTTGGCCACAGACTAGCCGAAAGCAAAGACGTGGCCTACGATGGAGCGAGCTCCATCCAGCTCGATGGAGTGTTTGATGGACGTATACAGCTCAGCAGTCATCTCCAAGAAATACAGCTCAAACTGGAAATAGATACAAGATCTTGTCGAATTCCTCAATTTTGTCTATTCCACTGGTTTCGGGGGAGTTTTAATTTATGTTTGTTGTAGGATCAACCTGGGTACAGAAGAGAGTACGCTACCGAGCGCCGAGCTCACATGGGAGGTGGCGGTGGAGACGGAGCCCCGCGCTGCGCTGAGGCGAATAGGCCGAGCGCTGCAGCGCTACCGCGAGGAGCAGCCCGGACCCACGCTGCTGGCGCTGCAGACCCTGCACAGCGCGCCGGCACTGCTAGGTTTAGTGCCTGGTAAGCATAGTTTATCGTTAGACCAACCATGGTTGGAAGCGATTTTAAGGCTAACGCGGAGCGATGCCGTCAAAACTTGTCCGTGGCCACGTTTTGGCTCTACCCATGAACCTTACTGCAACCACTTAATTCGGCATCCGCGCAACGATTCCTCGGAATAAGTTACTGCACGAAGACTTAATGGAATTTTTCATCACACTGAGTTAATAGACCACATTACACGCAGGCGAGGCGTTTTGTAAATCTTTAATTATGACCTAGGGCTGTAAGCCCTGAAAACGTCGTTCATATTTCACGCTATTTTTTATGTAAAGCAAGTGTGATGAAAAGCATTGTGTGTACCACGGGCGGCACAAGAATTACGAACTCGTGTTAAAATTAAGCCCTCGATTCCGGGTCGGGCTTGAATTCTCGTTTGTAAGTTGTTGTTTCCTGCTCTAAATATACGATGTACAACCCACTATTACCACAGCGTAAGGATGTATTCTATACAGTGGGTTAACTCCGCCGATTTCTAGATCATCGATGGGGGGCGCGCGGGGGAGGCGGGGAGGAAATGCCGCCGAATTTCTATGAAAATTCGGCGATCTATTTAAAGGGATGTCAAATGGAAATTAGTTTGCCAATCAGCCCAACTTTTTGACAACCCTGAGCCTCAGCACGAGCGCCGAGCCTCGCCGCTGGCCGTGTATGAAGCTACCTCACTGTATGGAATACACCCTACGCTGTGCTATTACAACAGGCCTCTCGGAGTTCCCCCTGGTGCCGCTGCACGTGCGCGACGTGGAGTCGCTGTACAGCACGCTGGAGTGGCAGCGCGTGGGCGCGCGCACCGCCGTGCGCCACTACCTCAACCTCGACTCCGTGCTCGCGCTCACCGCGGAGCAGTGCAGGTGCGTCCTCGACTCCTCGCGCGAACTATAGCTCGCCCACGGTCTGTTCGTATTCGTGCACTCAGAGATAATCATACTGTCTCTTTTGCACCCAAGTATTACCAACCCAAAGAAAGTGTATCTATATAGTGTTTTTTTCTACTCCAGCACTTCTATCTATCAATTAGATGACTGACAGCGATATTTAAAAAGTATACATTATAACGTTTTTTTGGCTCTCATCTAGCTTAAGGTTTAAGGACAACGACAGCGATGAAAGACTAGTTTTTAATTCCCGCAACTCTTGTCGTAAGGAAAACATATCGCTTACCTCTCTCCTTAATTCCCGAATTTCCGACAATATTTCAGCTACGTCCGTCTGTGGTATTCCATAAGAACACTGCTCCTATGGATTTTCATACAATATATGAGCACTGTTGTTGTTTTTTTAATTTCTATAGTGAGCACAACATCTTCCCTATTCTGCCACGTTTCTAGATTTTGCTTTTTACGCTATTTTAGCTGTCGTAGAAAAACTAGGGTATGCAACAGCTCATAATTGGTTCTTAAACTCTCGGGTCTATTATTCGGCGACCCTCAAGTTTTAGGAACCCTTATTATATCACTGTTGCATAAACTACTATTGTTTTACTGTCACTGCGTTCGTTGGGCGGCCAGACTATAGACCTGGCCTCTATACTCGCGTGTGTATCCCATTGAGGCAGGCAGAGACTACAGAACGTTAAATATCCTTCTTTCGCTTCGCTCTCGTCAATACATCTTGCCATACACGCTTGTCACTTACGGGTACTGCTGACCTGGCCCTTTTTTACAATGGCTGAAATTTAATATCTGCTCTCTTCCGACCCTTCCATTCATCATTTGTCAGTCGACATGTTCAAACCACTGAGCCATTCATGTCTCCAATCATACTCACTACACTATACCCTCTACCATTTCACTTCTTACAATTTGGGAATCGTAACAGTAGAGACACCCACGCAAACATTTTATATATAATCTAAAAATACCGAACTCCTACACAGAACTTTGACTTCGTAACTAGAATGATTATCTCCTACAGGTACTTCCACGTACCGCTGGGAAACGTGCCGGCGGACCCCACGCTTTTCGGCGCGGACCTTTTCTACGCGCGCCACCTCGTAAAGCACAACTTCGTGCTGTGGGCCTCCAACCTGGAGCGCCCGGACCTGGGCGGCCGCGAGACTGATGATAACAGGTCAGTTTTACCAAGTTTTACTCTAGCCCTGGGGCTCCCAATTTTTTCAGACCGCGGCCCACTTGAAACTAGCCGTAAAACATGAATGTAAGAGAGCAAGGTAAGCAGGGCACAGCGAACTGTCATCTGTAGTAGCTTACCTTGGACAGCCATCATAACACTACTACTTACTCAATAACTATGTAGGTTATGCACTCAATGGTCCCGAGAGAGCTTCCCAGGATGCCCGATGTTGGCACCTCTTAACGGTGGTTATAACTTTTACTTAGAATTGCAATAAAAATGTTCTCCATACAAAATAATTCGGCCCGCAATGTAATGCAAACACTCGAATTAAACGCTCGTTGACAACTGCCAACAACGGCAACTTTTACAGTTTATGTTTACAGCACATTGCTGCTGACATAATTTTCAAAAATTAACTGTGGGGTCATCTTTTTATGTGACTAATTAATTCTATTCTGTCTGGTTTAACTTATCGCCCATATTAGTCTTACACATATTGCACTTATCCCTTAACCTGTCAGCAGAATGAATCTTTGTGTAACTTAAGGATCGAGAAAACGCCTGTGACTTCACCGACTTTGTTGCGTTAGGGACTTACCACCAGAGTTTGCGGTCGTAGTGGTATACATGAAACAGAAATCTTTTTATTTAATGTTTTTAGCTATCGTTTATTTTCAACTATTTTAACCTACAACATAAGCTTTTTGATATTTTGTCGTTTTTCCCAATCTGTACTTCTGAAAGATAAATAAATTAAAGTGGGCTGTCGATCATGCTGGAAGCGGTATTGTATGGCATAACTTTCCATGAAAACGTTATATGTCTGCCATGCAATGTAAAGCTAAACGCGACATGCAAAAGGCCTGAATAACTTTAAATTATCTCTTCCAGGCTAATGAGCGAAGTGGAAGAAATGTCTGGATGCACACACAACGCGTCAGGCGCCTACGACTCCGTGTGTGTGGAGCTGGAGAGCGACGCGCTGTGCGTGTGCGCGCTGCTGCAGGCGCACCACATCCTGCAGCAGGAGGGCACCAGCGTGGCCACCGCCTTCAGCCGGACGCAGCCCAACGATCCCATGGGTCTCATATTTTGATCAATGTTTCACTGCCGCAGTCTTGCCAAGGACTACAACAACGGTTACATCCGACTTCTCATCTGAAATGGGGACTTATGCGGGACTCCGTAAAGTTAAATTTCGCTTAAATAATTGTGGTTTCCCGTCGTTCAGGGCACGGTTATTCCTACGCCGCCTGGCATTCAAAAGGTTAAAGAACATGATAACTGTTTATCGATTTGTTGTTACTCTGAAAAACCTTTTGACATTTGTTAGGATAATACTGGCACGAAACTTCTTGGCCTTGTAATAGACCCTAATTCCTTGCTTACTGTTTAATAAGTTAAACAATGACCACTTCCAGGCATGAATGCGTCGGTGGCGTACGACGAGACGGCTCAGTGCAGCGCCGCCTTCCGCGTGCTGCGGACCATGATCGCGTCCTGGCTCAGAGACGTCACGGTCTACAAGAACGTGTTCGCTGACTACCAGATTACGCACTTCTACAGGTTAGTTTGGCCGTAATTTACTGTAACATATGTTTGCACCCACTCAGAAAATTCGCTGCTTATCGAACATGTTTCCCCGCGGAGCGAAGGCCCTTCGCTCCCGTATCTCCTTGCTAATTGTATACTGCCAGTATGCCAGTATGAACCATAATAACCAAATTTGCAGATGGCTTAAAACCCCGACGTCGCTCCTCTACGACCCAGCGCTGCGGCGCACGCTTTACGGCTTGATGAAGAAGCTGTTCCTCATGCTGGTGGCAGAGTTCAAGCGGCTAGGCTCGCTCATCGTGTACGCCGACTTCAACAAGATACTGCTGTGCACTAAGAAGAAATCTGTCTTGGATGGCATTGGTAATATTTTGTAAATCAGTAGAAAAAACGTGGCTCATATGGTGGCTTATTTTTATGATTGATATGTTTTTGTGAGGACCGAATGTCAAATGGCAATAAAGCAATACAAAAATCTAAAATATGGGAGATAACGACAAAGACAAAGACTGACGCACTCGCGATCGAAACGGCCTTAACGTAATTACGAGACGTCATGCTGATATAGAGTCCGACTATGCTAAGTTTGCAACATTTTGATAGTATAGATGGTGAAAGTGTTCGAAATAACACTTTAAATTCTGACAGTTGATTTGCTTGGAAGAGATAGTGCTTGGACTCTAGCAACTATGTTTATTGTATGGAAAAGCAAATATGATTATGACACAGGTTACGTGGAATTCGTAGTGCAGAGCATCCGTAACAAGGAGCTGTTCCACGGCGTGGACATCCGCTACAAGCAGTGCTGGAGCTACCTGCTGTGGCTGGACCCCGCCAACCATGCCGGCGTGCAGGTATCCTACCAGCGCTTGGCTGTTCTTTAGTATACCGACATATAAAGTGTAGCCAAACAGACAGGGCTTTAGCAAGGGGGGCATTATGGGACAATGCCCTACATTAGAAAATACAATCAACTCTCATAAAGCAACTCTTATTTATATTACATGTTTTTGGTTTGAAGTGGAATTATAAATGGATAAGATTTTCTTTTCCTTCACAGGGTAAATTACCAGAGGGGCTCGTTGAAGTTGGTTCGTCGCAGTTGCCGCCTGCGGAAGAGAATGGAGAAGATGAGGTATACCGTTAGACTAGAAAAAATTATAATTGTGATTGAGTTACGAGTCGTTGCACGGAACGTTAAACCTTGTTGCCATTATATTTAGTCAAAATAGTAAAGCTAGAAGTAAAAAAGTGCTTCAGGTACTAAGTATTGATTTGGCAGTCCTCTTGGCCGCGTAGAGCGTGTTCATGTTGGTCAAATGGTTGGTCTTGACAGTCTTGCGCTAAAAAGTTATGGACGATTGGCACAGCTCGTACCTTTCCATTGGTTAAACCGGTATACCGTCAAGTCAAAGGTGACTTGTGTTCGCCATCAGACTTACGTTATCCACTTCTTAGTGTTAAGTGTGTAAAGCTTACCGAACGTTCTTATAAAAAATATTTATTTTCTCAAACATGATCGTAGATGTATGCATTTATGTCACGAAATGAAGACATGAAGTTTCTTGTTTACGGCTCCCCCCATTTACTTCTTGGCCGGCGGCCGTGAAGTAACGTATGGCGTAAGTATGAACGGAACATTATTGTCCGCTGCTCTAACTTTTTTAATTTGCGTACTAACACTAAACCGACAAAGGAAAAATTACATACAGCCAACGACCACTAGATACTTGCGACATTAAAAAAAACAAATTCTATGTTTCTATGTATATTTTTGACCGGTTAAACATGGTGCTCGAATAGCTCATTCAAATGGCATCTAAAAATAATAAGGTGGCAAATTAAACATTTTTTTCCTTATTAACTATTTACCTAGTAGTTATTATAATTTTAATATTTCCTCACAATGTTTGAGAAAAGCACTATACAAGCCTCGGCCGGAAGAGAGATTGCAGGCGGGCTAGCATATGTTACGTTCTCGCGCGCGAGTCCATACATCGACCGCGACTTAATGTATGAAGTGACAGGCGACAGTGTAAGTTGTGCTAAGCATACAGGACTTGTTTAATCCTACCACAAACTCGTCCTGCAATCTCTTACTTCACGGCCTCTGCAGTAATGTAGTATTATTCCACCAGGAGGGCATGATCGTGATGAACTGGAACCTGGCGCTGTTCCTGCCGCGCGGCGTGCGCGAGCCGTTCGCGGCGGCCGTGAGCGGCTGGGTGTCGGCCGCGGCCGCGCAGCCCGCCCGGCTGCCCAGCCTACTCGCCGGCGAGATCTCGCAGAAACTCTTCCAGTAACTACCTATTCACTTCACACATACACCCTTCGTCTGTGTTCAATGGGCATTTTCAAAAATAGGGTACCATTTTCGTTTTTTTCGATAATATAGGAAGTTTTGGGTTTTTTATAACCAGAATCACGAGTACTATCGATTTAAAAAAGAAAAATAATGTCCTGTTTTTTTGGTCAGCTTTGTAACGCATTTTTTCATACATTTCGTATGGGTTACAAATCTGACAAAAAAAAATTGTATGGAAAATTGAGGACCCATTTTCATTAAAAGGGTGCACTTTTTTCTGAAAATGCCCTGATAAGGATCCTGACCACATTTTTTGGTCATCTTTTTGCATTTTTTTTCTATACAATTTCATTTGCCCTTTACGATACCACCGAGGTTTGAACTCACGACTTTTTGACCCGCCCACAGACGAAGGGTTAATACTAACTTGACAGGGCTTTTACCACGAAGTTATAGTTTGGCGAAGATCTAATTCGTTAATAGTCAGAGGGAATCTTCCTGTCTTTTTCTTTCCTTCCTTTATCCATTAAAACAAGCAAGTAAGAAAATGCATTTGATTCACTAGTGTGGAAAATAATTTCGTGTGTGACTTCATTCTTATATGAAGATTCTTCATTATTATAAGGTATTGATACATATCAATACCTTAAATTGGTAAAGATTTTTAATATATAGTTTTCAAATAGTAAGAAATAGTACATTGTGCATCTAGGGCGGTAAGAAGGGCATTACTTACGAGGGTCTATTGAAGCCCGACGCCGTAGGCGGAGGGCTTTAAATGACCCGAGTTAGTAATCCCTTTACTGCCCGTGGTACACACAATGTTTTTCATCACATTTGCTAGGAAATAAATAAACTCTATACAGGTAAAGAAACAATAATGATAAGCGGTAGTGTAGTTGCACAGTCCACAGTACTCCGGAGTGACTACGTGCTGCGAGCGCGTGGGGGGCGGGTGCTCGGGGAGCTCCGGGCGGGCGGTAAAGTAGTATGAGAATCCTTTAAAACCATGGGAATAATACAGCTCTTTAAGTGTAAGTATGCTTGCATATAATATCACCATTTACGAGCAGGTGTGATGAAAAATGTTTTATTACAGTCGGCATCAACGTTTGTTCACCTCTCGTACCTTGAGAACGTTTACGACGGTCAATTGTGGAAATTTTCGCTTTCTCAGGTTTTCCCTTTGATAACAATTTCTTTTTCTATTTTTCCGTAAGGAAAAAGGGCGTATCTACAGTAAAATTTAAAAATCCCAGTAAATAGATGCGTCTTTTTTCACTGATTCTAAATATATTTATTTATACCTCAATTTTGGAAAAGAAATTCAAATACATCCTTTTTTCTTACGGTGGCAGACAGGTTTGCCAAACTATAAATTGAGTTCCCGGATTGTGGCGGATGTGTGGCAGATTTGTTCTTGATATTCCCATGCTTCCCTAGGATGACGGAGAAGATTCACACGCGCATGCCGGTACTGAAGGCGGGCGACGTGGAGGCGCGGCCGGGCCGGCGGCGGGCCGGGCCGGCGGGCGAAGCACCCGCGCTGCAGTTCGTCAACGCGATCTGCAAGGTCATCTCGCTAGACGCCAAACTGGATGAACAGGTATTTCAGCATGTTCATTTTAACGTACCGTACACCACATATAAATTGAAAGAGCTGTCATATACATTCGATCTTGTAACTTGACTATCGAGAGGACGTGTGCTTATCGCTAGGAGCCGTTTTTATACTCACCTGTGCAAAATTAATCCTTATCTCAATTGTGTTAAAGCTGTGTTTTGCTTGGAACTGATTTATTTAATTTCTAAATAATAACTAAGTGTTGAAAGGATTATTTCAAGTGTTTCAAAAATGAATTTATTGGAGCGTACTCCACCTAATACTACTTATATGCCACGCGTAGGTAATTCTACGCCACACATAGGTGGTTCTCAGCCTGATCTATCCAGGATGAGAGACTTGGAGCCGCAACACATTTCTAATCTTCGGAAACGTAAACAACCACCCGACGAATTCAGTATTAAACAAGATCTAGCAGAATTTCGGAAGGAGATACTGTCGATTTTGACGGAAACTGGTAACAAACATAACGAAAGCCTCAAAAGTATGAGACAAGATATAGTTGCCGACATCCGAGCAGAGATCGAATCTGTCAAATTACTTGCCGAAAATACTTCGGAGGAGCAAAATCGCATGAAGCAGGAGCTCTCGGATTTGAACAAAATAATGTCGTCAATTGAGGTAAAAAATGCTAGCTTATCTGCTGCTGTTGATAGTGTTTCTGAGTTGAAGGAAACGATTGAGGGCCTGCGCGCCGAGAACAACAGTATAAAACAGTTCGCGTTGCTTAACAATGTTGAAATTTCGGGTGTCCCACTAACAAAGGGAGAAAACTTGAACTCTGTTCTTCGTAACATATGTACCAAAGTCGGTTACACCCTATTGGACACCGATATTGACACTATACATCGAGTACGTCGCTACCAAGCCGCGCATAGCAACACGGACGATGTACGCCCACCCGCCATTATCGTCAAGTTTACCCAACGCAGGCGAAAAGATGAACTTCTTGCCGCGGTTAAGGCTAGGCGTGGGCTCACAACAGCTGATATAGAATTGCCTGGGCCCCTTCTACGTTGTACCTCAGCGATCACCTGACACCTTCAAACAAATTATTATTAAAACTTGCTAGGCAGTTTAAAACGGAGCATAATTACGAATTTTTGTGGATTCGGGATTGTAAAATATTCTTACGTAAGAAACAGAAATCGAAGTTTATCCTAGTAACTAACGAGGCGGTTTTAAAGAACCTCACTTGACTCATATTCTTATGTTTCACTTGTCTTATCATAAATATTAGTATGATTTCATATTTTAATTCACCTGTGTACCCTAAAAATACCACGACAATCAAATACCTATTATGTAACTGTATACTTTTTTTTGCTGTATTATTTTCCAAAATGTTGAATAGTCTATACCACCATAACGTCCAATACTGTTTAAATAATAAATTTATGCTCAAATTTACGTTTCGGCCTGCATTGCGCTTGCATTGTTTAAATTGTTTTCAACAAGAGTATCTAAGTACCTCTTATCTATATTTCACATTCCAAACGCACGTTCGCTCCCGTCTTTGCAAAACAATGTTATTACGTACTTTAAATATACCCGGGGACTTTGGAATCGGTTCATTTCGTATGGAAACCTTCATTCGAAGTGACCCGATTTCACTTTCTTTGAGTATATTATATACAGTTAAAAGTGAATAGAACGATTTTTTCAGGATATTATCAGAATGTTAGGGGCTTAAGAACTAAGTCACATGATCTTTTCTCGCAGGTAAGTAAATCGGACTATGACTTTATCTGCCTCACGGAGACTTGGTTGACGGCGGACTATTACGACCTAGAATACTTCGATAATAGGTATGCAGTTTTCCGTTGCGATAGGTCGGCGCAGGCGAGCGGTGCATCGCGGGGCGGTGGGGTCGCGGTGGCTGTGCGCTCCGAGTACCAACCTATGCGCCGCGACTGGCCGGTTCCATCGCTGGGTTCCTGTGAGTGTTTATGGGTTTCGCTACCTATCTTAACTAATAAACAGGACATACCATCGCTGTCTCTTCATAGTGAAAAGCAACGTTTTTTAAACATCGCATGTATTTATATTCCCCATGGACCCAGTTACCGAGACGCATTAAGCACTTTCTTTGACCTTGCTGGTCAAATAATTATCGATCGACCTGATGACCTTTTTTTAATCACGGGAGATTTTAATATACCTGAAGCTATCTGGATCTTTAACTCAGCATTGGAACTAGAATTGAGTGCATGTGGTAGTTTTGGGACGCAATTGTTACATGAATTTTTATCTTATACTGGAACTAAACAGTATAATTCTGTTACTAATTCCAATGGTCGCATTTTAGACTTAGTTTTTTCTAATAGTGGTTGCCGCTTATCAGCTTGTGACTCACCGCTTACAGCGGAAGATGCACACCACAGAGCTGTTTGTCTCGATTTAGAATTGAATATATTACCTTACTTGAAGTCTGCACCGCACTGTGTCTTTAATTTCCATTTAGGCAATTTCCAAAAAATTAATTCTGAACTTTTAGTTATTAATTGGACCAATTTCTTTAAAAATTTAAATATGGATGATAGTTTGTCAAAATTTTATAACTTATTAGAACAATTAATTCATAAACATATACCACGTCGAAATAAATCTCAGCCAGCTTCTACTGCTCCAGTTTGGCACAGCTTACCCTTGCGTAAAATGTTAAGAGAAAAAAAGAAATATCATAAACGATGGAAACTGTACGGGAACCCCTTAGACTATCAGATTTTCAGTACTTTACGCAAACGAGCCAATAAATTAGAGGCGGAATGTTACAATAATTATATATCTCATTCAGAAAATATGATTAAAAGTCATCCAAAATTCTTTTGGTCTTATGTGAAGAATATATTTTCTAAAAATAAACCACCTCAATCAATGCACTATAAAGGAATAACTAGTTCTGATGGCGAGCAAATATCGAACTTCTTCAATAATCATTTTCATTCAGTGTTTGAAAAAGGTAGTAGTCTGGACCCGGCTGGTATTGTTCATGTGTCTCCTCTTAACCCTCTTATTGATATAAGTACAGTAATGATCAATTACAAGTCAGTTCTAAAACTTTTAAAAACAGTTAACATCCATAAAGGTGCTGGACCCGATGGCATCCATCCGCTTCTAATTCGATCCTGTAGTTCCACACTTGCTTTTCCTATCACGATTTTATTCAATAAGTCAATTACCGAGGGCATTGTTCCGAAAATCTGGAAACAAGCATGGGTCACCCCTATACCCAAGGGTTCCCCCAGTAGTAATGTTGAAACTTATCGTCCTATTTCCAAATTATGTATTTTCGCTAAGTTGCTCGAAAAGATAGTCACTGATCAACTTTTTTGGATTGTACGTCGTCACATTATTCCCAACCAGCATGGTTTTTATAAGGGTAGATCGGTTGATAGTAATCTGCTAACCTTTACTAATGAAATTTATAGTGCGATGGACAATGGTTTTAGTGTGGACGCCATTTATACTGATTTTTCCAAGGCCTTCGATAAAATCTGTCACTATACTTTATTAAAGAAGCTTTGGCATCTTGGTATACATGGCGACCTTTTCCGCTGGATTAAGTCCTATGTTGAGAACAGGAGTCAGGCGGTTGTTTTGTTGGGTTACCAATCTCAGTGGAAGTCTGTCAGTTCTGGAGTCCCTCAAGGTTCTCATTTGGGACCCTTGCTTTTTACATTATACATAAATGATATCACTAATCACATCAAGAACTCTAACTTGTTACTTTATGCAGATGACACTAAAATTTTTAGGATAGTCAAAAATATTAGGGATTGTGAAAAATTGCAAGACGATCTAAATAATTTAGTTAGTTGGTACTGTGACCTAAACAAACTGTTTCTTAATTTAGATAAATGCCATGTAATTACCTTCTCAAAAAAGAAAAAATATATTAAATACACGTACACACTATCTGGTAAAACTTTAAACAGGGTGACCGAAGTTAGGGATCTTGGTGTGATTATGGATAGCAAACTCACTTTTATTCCCCATATTGATAAGACTCTAGCTAAGTCGTTTAAACAACTAGGTTTCATAATGCGTGTTGGTAAACCGTTTAAAAGTCGCTTAACATATAAAATTCTTTATAATAGCTTCGTTCGAAGTCATCTCGTATTTGCTTGCTCAGTATGGAAACCTTACTCTAAAGTTCATATTGATAGAATAGAGAGACTCCAAAAAATATTCGTTAAATCTCTGGCCTTTCGGACAGGTCTGGCATATATCAACTACTCTGATTCCTGTAAACGTCTTAATATTCAAACACTCCGTGACCGTCGTGATTGTGTTGACTCTGTTTTACTCTTTAAGATTATACATTCAAAATTAGAAGCCCATCTTTTACATAAAGTCTGTTTTAGAGTTCCGCGAAGACGTGAGCGTCGTTGTAAAAAAAAACTATTATTCTCTATACCTCGCAGCAGGACTAGTTATGGTGGAAATATATTTATTAAACGTGCATGTAAACTTTTTAACGAGAATCCTTCACTCTCGGACATAGATATTTTTAATTGTAGTCTCAACATGATCAAAAAAGTTTTTAAATCTAAATTCTAAGTGGTAATTTAAGTTTTTTTTCTTAACTTGTATCAATATTAGTGCTCTTCATTTTCACGCATTTTGCTTTCTTTTTAAATCTTTTTTTTTTGTTTCAAAACTTTTTTAATAAGTACCTTGGAAATAAGCCACGCACTTTCTTCTGTGTTATTTAATGAAACTGTAGGTCTACTTTTAAGTTTTTATGTTTTCATGTTCATAAACCTAATGTATGACTGTTTGTTTCTAAATAAATAAAATAAAAAAAATATACTACAGAAAAAGAGAAAGGCCCCCAGTGAGCAGGGCTGGGATCGAGTAGCCCAGTAATTAGGGCGTCTACTGCGAAAGCAGGAGGTCGCTGGTTCACTCTTTCAATTTATAATTTATATATAGTAGTGTGACTACTTAAAAAACATGAATAAAAACATTTATCAAATTTAATTATGATGCGGACCCATTTATCAAATTCAAATTGACTTTCAGATAACGCTAGTTCGTCGCAATCTGCTCCGTCTGATCGGTGTCGGCGAGTTCAGCGCCGCCGCGGAGTGGCACGACCCGTGCGCGTCGTGCGTGCTCACCGAGCTCATCTGCAAGGTCTGCAACCACTGCCGCGACCTCGACCTGTGCCGCGAGACCCACATCGCCACCATGGACGACGTGTAAGTCTATGCGATGTTAACATGTTCCGAGTCTACAAGCACTTCTCTTGCGGCGTTGTAGCTGCCGCAAAAAACGTGCGACAGCACAGCACCTAATATCCAAGACAAATCGAGTGACGGAACTACACCAGTATCTAGTCAACTATCAACGAATATGGAAAGCGTTGCGGTCGGCGTCTTCACTTAGTTTTTCTTGGAATAAGGACATTTTCGCAGCTTCAGATACAGCCTTAATATGTTCTAAAGGTAGGAATTATAGATGCAAAACATGAAACTTGCGCTTTACAAATTAAAACATTTCGACTCCCCTGCTTCTGCTCTGTGAAAACGAGTGCCTTAAAGGACTCGAAACCTGTACGTTTCAATGTAGAAAATATACACAAGATTTGTCAAGTTCCATTGAATTCCGGCAGCCCCGTGTGCCTGTGCCCAACGTGCGGGTCCGCGTACGACAACCAGGAGTTGGAGTGGCGCCTCCTCGAGGCCATGGACCGGCGCGCGCTCTCCTACACCCTGCAGGACCTCATCTGCAGCCGCTGCCACCAGGTACTGTGCACGTTCACAAGTAACTTGCTTCACATTTTTTATTGAACTCTATTGCCAAGGTACTAAGGTTGAGGTTGAAGGCCGCCTGTTGTTTACCTCTTTTTTGTCTGTTGTATTTCTGAACATATTTCTATTGAGGTGTGCAATAAAGAGTATTTGTATTGTATTGTATTGTTGAATGGGATAGGGAGTAAGTAGTATAGTTCTTGAGGATTGTCGCATAACATAAGTTATGGCTTAGTGATTCTCTTTGATGTAGTCTATAATTAAAGGGGTGCAAATAAGTGTCTTAGCACTTGGAAGAAATGGTCCAATATTATTTAAGAAATATATTTTTTAACCCTTTATACCATTAATTGTCTTACCTATATTAGTAATTAATACCCCGCCTTTGGCTGTTGATCAAACATTTAATCGTATTCTCCTAAATAGGTAACTGCAGTAAATAGGTAAGTGTTGACTAGGAAGTTAGACAACATTATTATCACATGCATTTTGCATCCTGCCCCGAGTTCAATATTATCAAGTTCAGATACATTTACGCTATTGAAAAAATAGGTCATCAGCATAAATTATTTCCAATTGGAGTTCATTAACCCCTATTGACACATATAAAACTTTATTGAAAATATACTACTCATTCTCCAACATTTTATAATGAAACATGTAATTTAAATCAATTAAAATGAACTAATAAGAAAATTGTGAAATCCTCACAATTTGCTATGTTACAAATGGCCCAGAGACACTTTCTTCCTATATGTTTAAAAAAAAGCCGGGCAAATGCGACAAAGGATGCTCCCCCTCAGGTACTTAAAATAATGGTGGCACGGAGCTCTCAGTGCGCGGAAATTATACGGTTTCTGGATTTTCTCCTGTACTTGTGCTACAAGCTCTTGCTTTTTTCCAAATTTCGTGATTCTAGGTCAACGGGAAGTACCCTATACATTTTGATTCCCATTGCAAATGTATGGGAAATGCGGCCGTATTTTTTTTATATGTTGAATAAGGAGCGGTTTGGTTTTTGCACAGCTTCAAGGGACCGCAGACGTGTATATGTGGTATTAATTTCAACTTGCTAGCTCTACGCATTCCTGAGAGAAAGAGTCTTGACAGACAGATGGATGGACGGAAAGACGGACAACAAAGTGATACTAAAATCGCCTTCAATCCAACATCCTAACAATGTAAACGAACCGCCATATTGATCTAACTTTCATGTTTTTCTCCAAGATTAAGTTATTTATCTTCGTTTTGTCTGTTACGATAATACGACCGTTTCAGTAGTGAACGGTTTCAGTGGTGTTTGATGAGTTAGTGTGAAAATATAAGTGACAAAACATGTGATACATTTCGTTTGTAAGTTCTATTGACGGCGATTTTATAAGGGTTCCGGGTTTTGTCCTTTTCAGTTAGGGAACCCTAAAAATAGCAATGTATTTAACACTTTCGCAACCAGGCAAAATTTCGAACAATACCCCAGAAACCGACAGTACTCGCTAGTCGGGCAACGACGTGCAACTCAATGCCGCACGCTGCGAAGCCGCTAGGCGGGCAAGCGGCGGACGTAGGGAAGACGCGATGCTTGCCCGCCTGGCGGGTACTTTGGCGTCGCGTGTAGGTTATGCTTGCCCGCCTGTCGGGTACTTTGGCGTCACGTGTAGGTTTTTTATAGCTCTTGCCCGACTAGCGGGTACGCCGGCATCTGAGTAAAGTTTACGAGTGCCCGTCTGGCGGGTACGCGGTGTCGAAAGTGTTAATTAACTGGAACATTTTTATAACTAGTGATTTTATTGTTTGTTCAGGTGAAACGTGAGAACTTGTCAACAGTGTGTGACTGCGCGGGCGAGTTTGGGCCGCTTGTGCCCGTGAAGGAAGTGCACTCCCAGCTCGAAACCTTCAAGTCTATAGCACAGTACTACAAGATGCCCCTACTGCTGGAACTGATAGACTTCCACCTTAGTAACATGTGATATTTATATTTATGTGTATTTAATAAATAAATTAAGGTTAAATAAAATTGTTTTAAGTTTTTAAAACTGAGTTTTATTGCTGTACCATTAGTATTATGCATTAATATGTGGCGCTTTCGGGCTAAAAGGTACCACATTGGCTGTTGTTGATCAGGTTGATTTCTAAGTGATTATTTATAACAGTAGAGCCTTATCGACAACCAACAATGTGGTACCTTTAGCCTGAAAACGCCACATATGTTGAACACTATCACAATCCCTAGAAACAGATTGCAAGTGTTTCATCCAGAACTAAGAGCTCAATTTTCTTTTACTATTAAAAGTAGTGCTTTTCATTTGTTGTTACATATAGTGTTTAAGTACATTATTTTGCAATAGTACAACTTTGGGAATGTTAAATGGAAAAATTTGTTGCTGTATTTAGTCAACATCATGCTGTCTTTTGAGAGTGTTAACATGTTGGCAATTGTTGGATGAGTTAAAGTGAGTCAAGGCTCTAAGAGGATCAGGTAAAAATGATACAACATTGAATAAAGTTAGATCATAATTACTATTAGCAAATCATTACATATTTAACAAGATTTAGTAATACAATAGGTTTATCATTAAAGTGTACTCCTCTCATCATTTGGTGTCTGTCCCAATCCCTTAGCTACCTCACTAATGCACACCCATTGGCCATCACTGCCCTCCCGCCAGAGGCTAACTTTGTTATCACCTCCCGAGATAGCCAAGATATTACCAGTTAGAGACCAGCTCACACTCCACACAACATCATCAAATGTGTTGAGAATGGTGGGTGTCCAGGAGACATTGTCGTCACTTGTCCAGATGACAACCCTTTTGTCCTGGGAGCAGCTTGCAATCATGGACCGCTGCAGTCCCAGTGATGGTGCCCAGGCCACATCACGAACCCAGTCCATGTGCATCTCCAGACGGTTCTCTTCAACCCATTGGTCTCCCTGTTCTCTCCAAATCTGCAAATCAATATATGTACTAATTAAGATTTATTACTTCCATACTTTGCAAATAATTGCTCAAAGAGAACAAGCTACAAGTTGTGATAATGTTTTCTCAGTAAATAAGTTGATTAGCTTAAAAGAAGGAGAACTAACCTTGATCAAGTTATCACATCCACCAGAGACAATTCTCTTGGGTGCATCCTTATTGTTAAGCGGGTCCAAGTTAAGTTCTGCAGAAATGGCGGGACACCAACTTATGGAATTAACGCCGATGGCATGAGCACCCGATATCTTCTTCACATCCCAGTTCCCATCCTGGTTGTACGTGAGCACGGAGATGGATCCATCGGAGCTACAGCACGCCAGCACTAGCCCGTACTCCGCGGGTGCCCACGCCACAGAGTTCACAGAGCTCTCGTGACCCGCGTACTCATACAACTTTGTCCACTCTCCGGTCTCCTTCCATATGATCACTTTTCTGTCGTAAGAACACGATGCTAATAGATTTCCGAACTTTGGGTGAGCCCAGGCTACCTGCCACACGGGACCGAAGTGCCCTTTCAAGTCAGCTGCGAGTGTTTGGGTACCGCTTTTGATGTCATAAATCTTCACCGAGTTATCTGACGAACACGTGGCTAGTCTTAACCCATAGTAATCCAGCTCTGCATCGTGTATCATGTCTTCGTGGCCGGTATCAATAGTATTTAACACAGTAATCATTTTGATTGTTTTTTTCTGAATTTAACACAAATTTGAGGTACAAACAGCGGATCCGTGAGCAAGCTGTCAAAAAGTTGACGTGGAATGTAATGTTGCTATCTAAAACACATCTAAAAACGAAATAAATGAGAAGTGCAAATACCGATAAAGAGGCACATCGTTATTGTTTTTATAGGAGCGAGTTTGCATTAGACTCTAATTAGTACTAGTCAACTGGTACCTGGTACTCTACTACCGTAAGTTTCATATCATGAATGTAAGCCGTAATTAATTTGCCTCTCTAAATACGCAAAATCAAAAACACTGGTTGCCAAAAATATAAACCGGTAAACGTGGCATCCTCTTTTCGCGCGCTGCAATACCGGCGCAAACGTCAGTTGATTGTCAAGTTCAAGTTAAAAAATCGGTTCTTGTCTTGGATTTTTCTTAAAATATAAATGAGCTAATTCTTGTAAAACTATGAAAGTTTGTTCTACTATTGAGTAACAAAATGTCTGCAGCCGACAGCGGGTATTTACATAGTTTAAACGATTTATTACAACAGGATTACCGCGGGGTGAATGTATGTAAATAGGTCACAAAGATTATCAAAATAAACGACATTGTTTCTTAACAACTAATTGAATACCTGTCTACAGATTGCGGTTTACGCACTAGCAACTGCAGGTCTCGCTGTATCGCTGCATAAGATCCGTCCGGTAAATATAGGCCTACCATCATAATTGTTTATTTATAACGACGTTACATAACTTGAATTATGTTTTTTAATCAGGTTAGCAAGTTTTCTAAAGCAAGTCAAGTTCCGAACCACTTCATCAAGCAGCATGAGCCGCTCCAAGGGCGGTACGCCGGAATACAGCACTCACCCCTGAGGGTGCTGGTGGATCACCGCGCGCCGATCTACTTACCGCTATGGCATTCCAGTAAACCGCCGCTGCCAGTCAAGGTCACGTATACACTGCACTGTAATTCTTAATGAATTTGACAAAATGCCAAGATTATAAGTGTCATTATTTTGTTTTTATCATATTTTTAAAAATGTTGTATTCATATATTTGCAGTTGTGGGGTGTTGACATAGTAAGTGGGAATGCTGTCAACTGGCTAGAATGTGTTGCGCGAGATCAGAAGGTCACTCTGAAGCCCATAGCCAAGGACAAGGACAGCCTGGTCTCCACAGTTCAGTTGCATTTACAACAACCAAAGGTAATATTTTATTGATGTGAACTTTGACCTGTGTAAACTAAAAATATTGTCACTTGTTTTGTTCCTACACTAAATGTTATGTTTATCTATTATTATTTTCCCTTTGCCTTTCCATTTTTTTATCTAGTTTAAGACTGTTTTTTTTATACATTTTTTTAATACATATATTTATGTTTGTTGATACAAACAAACTTCCATATTATATTTTCCCATGGTTCCCTGAAAAATATTTATTTTACTTATAGAATGAATATAACTAACCAAAGAATGGAAACATATTACAATTTTATATTTTCTACTACCTACCTACTTTCAGTTATTTGTTTTTTTTGTCAGTATTAATTTTTAAAAACAAAAATTCTGCTATCTGACTAATATAGTCTGACAAGCCAAGGCTGTGGTAGTTTTTAATTTTAATTGAGGATAAAGGAAAAAAAGGGAAGGCATATAGCCTTCTTTTTTCTACAGAAACAAAAGGGATGCAGATAAATAAATAAAAACTGCTATATGCTGAAAGTGGAATTATTCCTACTACTAACTACTAGAAGAAATATTCCTTGTAATTATTTTGTTAGATGTATGAGCAATAGGGCTTCCAATACTGGTATTTTTTGTATGGGCAATACTGAAATCCCAGCATCGTCCATAAAAAAAATACTGGTATTGGAAGCCCAAATAACTAAGTTAGTTAGTTTTCCTGGGCTTTATCCGCAATTGGAAGCCCTAATAAGCAACTGTAATGTCAATATTTAAAAAAATATTTTTCATATTTTCAGAGTAAAGAAGTGGAAACTCTAGACATTGGCCAAAAGCTGGTGGAGCTTGGTTATGCTAAAGCCTCTGTACCACAAAGTATTGGGAAGAATTCCATTGAGTCAAAACTAGCCCCTGGCATTTTGTCAGCTGAACAACATGCCAAAAAGTACCGCAACGGTGTTTGGTCAGAGAAACTGCCTCCTATCCCAATATACACTGTATATTGGAGAAATGGATTGCAATTAGTTGGCGATTTAGTAATTCTTTCAGCTAAGAATATCATAAAGTTTATCGGTTTTATCTCTAGTACAGCTTTTGTTGGAGTTAAAAATCTGGTACTGAGACCCTTAAGACCGGCACCCAAGCGGATACAGGCGTCATGAAGCATTTAACACTTTGTTACTTAAATTGTAGAACCACTGAGTACCAATTGTATTATATTATTGGGATTTGATTGGTCACAATGGTTAGTGCTAACAAGCTCTTCCAATTGTTTTACAAAATGAAATGAGAATATTACAAGTCTTTTGTATATATTGTTGGCAATAAAGATTTTATTATAAAAAAGTTGTTTTTTTTTACTGAAGGTGTACCAATATTTTTTAAAAACATTTATTCTCGAAATATATACAGTAAGTGTAACTTACCTAACTACCTACCTTAAATCTAAAGTAGGTCCTTGAGGCATTGTACCTAGGATGCTGGCGGCATTTCCTCGTATCGCAAATATATACCAATATTTTACAAGTATATCAGGGATGTTGAAAATGCAGATTTTTTGACATTTGTGGATGCCGATATTAAAAGGCTCACATCCGCGTATACGGATGCGGATGTCAGATTAGGTAGTTATATTAAAAAACCCCCGAACGCTCGAACCGATGGCCGTTGGGGCGGAAAGGTTCTCGAGTGGCGACCGCGTACCGTAAGGCACAGCGTGGGTAGGCCCCCTACAAGGTGGACGATGACCTGGTGAAGGTCGCAGGAGTCCGCTGGATGCCGGTGGCGCAGGACCGGTCATTGTGGAAATCTTTGGGGGAGGCCTATGTCCAGCAGTGGACGTCTTTCGGCTGAAACGATGATGATTAAAAAACCCAAATATTTAAATTTTGTACTATTTCGAAAAAAAAGCAAACAAACTCGTGATTTCTTTTCGCTATCTGTCAAGGACGTTAGAGCTCGATCGACGAATCTCGAAAACGTAACAATATTCCTATTGGGTAATGGTGAAATTCTCGTCGCCGAGACGTTTCTGTACCGACTTGTTCCACATCCGCATCCGCACAAGCTCCGCATTGATTTGATGCGGATTTTGAAAATGATGATGAAGATCGCGGTTGCGAATATCCGCAACATCCCTGGTGTATATACTGGCCTTGCTTAGCGTCTATTTCGGACTATTTACCTATGCTGCAACGACCGGGGAACATCGCTTTTGATGGCTGAATTGACCGCGACATAGAATAATATGCTGATACCGACCAGTGGCAGTATTATGTACGAGTACCTACGGCAGTGAGCAGCCAATATTCCGAAGCACAAAATGGCTTCCGGAAGGCACGTAGTATTAGGTACCTAAGTACCACAGGCAACCTACTGTGTTGTCTAATGGTCAACACAGTTACTTAGTGCCCGCGGTATAGATGCAGGAGACCAGGTTGATGTGATCTACTTCGACTTCCCGAAGGCATTCAATACATCTTGCTTGTAAAATAAAAACGAGGTCTGACGTAAGTCAAGGGAGCAATTTGGGCCCATTAGAGTTAATTTTAATGATAAATGGTCTTCCTGACGTCAACTAGCCCATTTGTCTACTCTTTGCTGACGACTTCAAGCTTGTCCGCAGAATTGATGACAGCTCGGACTGTATTGTCGTAGTGTATTGGCGTTAGCGCTTTATCGGAAACTGACAAAGTGGTACCTTTTACTAAAAATAATCACATATAAAAGAGATGTAACTCGATGATCTTGTCCATATATGGCATTACGCAACTGAAGTAGTGTAGGAACTTTAGGCACTGTAGGTTGGAGAGAAGATAAAGTCCGATGGTTGTCTGCTGATTGAATGAATTTATTTACAGAATGTTCCTACTTATATGTACAATTAACAATTAATAATAATTATGGTGCGAAAGAGATATTTACAATAAAAACGAGACAGCGCTACTGGGGCGCGAGACGTAAGCGCGGGTGCGCGGGGGAGGCGAGCGCGCGCATGCGCGGGAGCGGTCGCTCGCGCATCTATAAAATAAACGCGCGCCAAAATTCCGTCCTTTCGCCGTACGTCCGCCGTGGAGTAAACAACGTGTCGCTGCTGCGCCGTGTCGTCCGTCCTCGATCCGCTGCGTCTGGCTGCTGCTGTGTTGAAGACGAAGATCGCTGCAACGACGATGATGCTGCACTTCACGTTGATAAAACTGTCCTTGTCAGGACAATCAAAACTGCCCTTTTAAGTGGCAACGCACACGTCACATCGAACAATCAATACGAGTATCTCCGTTTCTTGTGGATACACGTGAATCAATCACCATCCGTGTTTCTTGTGCTATATGCGCGTGAGTCGGTCAATCTGGTAATAAATAATAAACGATGATGATGTGCGTGATTTGATGTACACCTACAGGTTCCCCCTCAAGCGAAGCGTACCGGCAGGCGAATGGTGCGGCCTCGACTGGTTGTCTTCAAGCTTGAAGGTTTTGTTGCGTCGGGTTCCGTTTGTTGTTTCAGGATTCCTTTCTGTTGTTGGTTGTTGTTTTTGTTGTCTTCCGGATCTTGTTGACGTTGTGTAGGTGTTGAAGTTGGTTGCGAAGTTTGGCTCGATGTACTTGTAGTTGTAGAACTGGTAGGTATATTATTATTTTGTTCGTTGTCGGTGTCGTCGGCGATGATGTAGGCAGGTTTTAGGCGGTCGATCGAAATATTTATCTGTCGATTAGGTAGTTGTAGGGTGAAAACTTTGTCTGTGCGTTTCAGTACTCGGTAGGGTCCGTCGTATGGTGCTTGCAACGGCTTTTTTACGGCGTCGACTCGTACGAATACTTGCTCGCAGGTTTGAAGGTCACGATGCACGAAGATAGGTTTGTTGTTGCTATGCGGAGTGATCGGCGTCGGCGTTAGGTTTCGTATCGTTGCTCGTAGTTGTTCGACGAAATCGGAGTCCATTGTGACGTCATCGCGCGTAGGTGTAATAAAGTCACCGGGTAGTCTTACGTTGCAGCCGTAAGTGAGTAGGGCGGCGCTTACACCGGTGTCCGTTCTTAGCGCGGCTCGAATTCCGAGAAGTACGCTAGGTATTGTGTCGATCCATGACTTCTCTGATTGTAGTCTGGCCTTGAGTGCATTCTTTAAATATTTGTGCCAACGTTCAAGGATTCCATTCGATTTTGGGTGATAAGGCGTTGAACGGGTTTTTTCGATGCCGAGTAAGCGTGTGAGTGACGCAAATACTCGACTCTCGAATTGACGTCCTTGGTCCGTGGTGATGGTAGCAGGGCATCCGAATCGGGAAATCCAAGCTTCGTACAGGGCTTTAGCGACGTCTTCGGCGGTGATTTCGCACAGTGGTACGGCTTCGGGCCATCTCGTTGCTCGATCGATTATTGTAAGTAGGTATCGATGTCCGGTGGCGGCGGTGGGAAGAGGTCCTACTATATCGGCGTGTATGTGCTCGAATCTTTGCGTTGGCGGGAAACTTGCATTTTGACTTTCGGTGTGTCGTTGAATCTTCGCACGTTGGCAATGTATGCATACTTTTGCCCATTTGCCTACGTCGGCATTTAGACCGGGCCAAAAGTAGCGTTGAGCGACGAGTTTTCGTGACGTTTTGATTCCGGGATGACTGACGTTATGTACTGCGTTGAATGCGGCGCGGCGATGCTCTTCGGGTACGTAAGGTCGTAAGTGCGGGGTTGAGGTTTCGCAGTATAGTTTAACGGTCGTTCCGGGTATTGTAACTTGCTTCATAGATAAGTTATCTTGCTGTGCGAGTGTTTGAATAGTGTTGCTATCTCGCTCTTGCGCTTCCGCTAGTAGTTTGTAGTCGATCGGAGAGGGACAGGCGATGGCTTCGATGCGAGATAGAGCGTCGGCGGCAGCGTTTTGATTTCCGGGAACGTGTCGTATATCGGTTGTGAATTCACTGATATACAACAGCTGACGGGTGCGGCGCGGTGATTCGTTGTTTGTACTTGTTTTCGTAAATGCAAACGTAAGCGGTTTGTGGTCGGTGAATATCATAAGTTCTCTTCCTTCGAACATTTTTCTGAAGTGTTTCACGCTGAGGTAGATAGCCAGTAATTCTCGATCGAAAGTGCTGTAGCGAGTTTGAGCGTCGGAGAACTTCTTGGAAAAATAGCCAAGCGGTTGCCAGGCGTTGTTGATGAATTGGTTGAGTGACGCTCCTGCGGCCTTGTCGCTTGCGTCACTGAATATCGCTAGCGGTGCCTCGTGCGAAGGGTGCGCGAGCAAAGCGGCGTTTTGTATGCTCACTTTGCACGCGTTAAATGCTTCTTCGGCTTCGTTGTTCCATGCAATTTCGGTCTTGTCGCGCTTTTTCGCGTTGTGTAGGTACTTGCATAGCGGGGCTTGTATTTGCGCGGCGTATTTGATGTTTTCGCGGTAAAAATTCAGCATTCCGAGAAATCTTCGTAGTTCGTCGATATTCTTCGGTTTGGGATAGTCGATGATTGCTTGTACTTTTTCGGTAGGCGGTCGTATTCCGTCTTTGCTAACTTCGTAGCCTAGGAACTTGACTGACGGCTGTCCAAATACGCATTTCGACGGGTTGATTGTAATGCCGTAGTCGTCTAGACGTTGCAGCACGTCGCGTAGATGTTTTTCGTGCGTTGCTTCGTCGGGTGATGCTACAAGTAAGTCGTCGACGAATGGGAATACGAAGTCTAGGTCGCGTAGTACTTCGTGGATAAATCGCTGGAACGTTTGTCCGCAGTTTTTGAGTCCGGGACACATTCGTGGAAATTCGAATAAGCCAAATGGAGTTATAATGGCTGTCTTCTCTACGTCTTGCTCTGCGACTGGAAGTTGTTGATATGCGCGATTGAGGTCCAAAGTGGAGAAAATTTGTTTTCCGGCGAGTTGGTAGGTGAAATCGCGTATTCGTGGGATTGGGTATCTGTCCGGCTCCGTTATCGCGTTGAGTCGTCTGTAGTCTCCACACACGCGTAATTCGCCGTTTTTCTTCGGTACGACGTGAAGAGGTGATGCCCAAGGGCTCTTGCTTGGCCTGCACAAGCCTTGTTGCATCATGTTGGCGAATTCTTTCTTCACGAGTTCGTAGCGGTGCGGTGCGATCGGACGAGGTCTGCAGTGGAGTGGAGGTCCGGTCGTTTCGATGAAGTGCTCGACGTTGTGTTTCGGGCTGAGCTTCATGGATGTTAGACGAGTTGTTCCTGGGTAGTCGGCAAGGATGTTGTGGTAAGATTGCTTCACATCTATACTGCGAACGGTAGGTATGTTCGACGTACAGAGTTGTGCGTTCGTGTACAGCAGGGTTTTGCCGTCGATTAATCTTCTGTTGCGAATGTCCACGAGGAGATTGTGGAAAGCGAGGAAATCTGCACCCAGGATCGGTTTGGAAACTGCAGCGATGATGAAAGTCCATCGAAATGGCCGGCGTAGATTCAAGTCCAGCTCTAGGGATTTCTCGCCGTAGGTCGCGATTATGGTGTTATTGGCGGCGTAGAGCTGGAATGGCAGAGGTTGCGCCTTCATGCCAGGAGTTTTTGGCAGGACCGAGATGTTAGCTCCGGTGTCGACGAGAAATACGAGCTTGGTGGTTCGGTCGCGTATGAAGAGGCGGTGTGATGTTTGTGTAACGCCGGTTTCCGCCGCTGCCAACGTTACATCTAGTTTTCCGATGACATTGAGGGAATTGGCTTGAAGTTGCACGGCGGTGAACATTTCTGGGCGTCCATACCGAAGCGTCGGTGATAATGGCAGTATGGTCGCGGCGAGCGAGCTTGAGCTGGTGAGTTGGCACGGCTGCGATCTTGCGACTGTGAGCGGTTTCGGTCACGTGGTTGGAATCGGCGGTACCCGCGGCTGTGGCGAGGGCTGTAGTTTTCACGCGGTCTTGACCTTAGTTCGGCGACTTCCAGCGACAGTTTTCGGATCTCGCCGATGAGGAAATGAGTGTCGAGGGCTGGTTGTGACAGTGCGGATGTTGAAGTCATCTGCGGCGTCGGTGAGGGTAGCAAAGGTATGGTGGCTGGGGACGCGATCGCGGCGATGTGGTGGGCTGATGAAGTGGGCGTGTGCTCGACCATTTTATCGGCGAGCAGGGCTAGGTCCTCCAGCGTCGTCTTGATTTGGAAGGCTTCGCTGACGGTAAGCACGGAGCGAACGTGTGGCGGCAAATGATCGAGCCACATCATCTGGATGGTGCTGTCCGGGAACTTCTCTTTGTTGAGCGTCTTCATGCGCCGTAGGAGTTGAGACGGCTTCTGGTCGCCTAGCTCGATTTGTGACAGGAGCTTTTTGGTCTGCGCGCTGTTGCTTTCTTCATACACGGAGATGAGTCTGTTCTTGATCGCAGTGTAGTAGTTCTCTTCTGGCGGCGAGTATATAAGATCGCTGATGTTCTGGATATCAGCTTTGTCGAGTTGGGCGATGACCATCTGGGCTAGCTGGGCTTGACTCCGCTTGAGCTCGGCAGTGGCTGCTTCGAAACTGCAGAACCACAGGACGGGCTGGTCGCGCCAAAACGGTGGAACACGCAGCGACAAGGAAATGGCGGCAACGTCGTGTGCGACAGCTGATGTGACGGTGTTGGCTGGCGTCTGGGACACTTGCGAGGCTCCTTCCTGGGTTATGGCGTTCTCGTCCATTTTTGGCGGCATCTTCCAGTATTTCTTCTCTTTTTGTTCAGTCGGGTCACCACTGTAGGAACTTTAGGCACTGTAGGTTGGAGAGAAGATAAAGTCCGATGGTTGTCTGCTGATTGAATGAATTTACTCGCGCATCTATAAAATAAACGCGCGCCAAAATTCCGTCCTTTCGCCGTACGTCCGCCGTGGAGTAAACAACGTGTCGCTGCTGCGCCGTGTCGTCCGTCCTCGATCCGCTGCGTCTGGCTGCTGCTGTGTTGAAGACGAAGATCGCTGCAACGACGATGATGCTGCACTTCACGTTGATAAAACTGTCCTTGTCAGGACAATCAAAACTGCCCTTTTAAGTGGCAACGCACACGTCACATCGAACAATCAATACGAGTATCTCCGTTTCTTGTGGATACACGTGAATCAATCACCATCCGTGTTTCTTGTGCTATATGCGCGTGAGTCGGTCAATCTGGTAATAAATAATAAACGATGATGATGTGCGTGATTTGATGTACACCTACAGTAGTGATTGCGAGAAGTGGTTTACTTTGGAGCAACGACTTTTTTTATGAACGTTTTCAACCTTCTAGATTATTATTTATATTTTGAATCAATCTGTGGATTTTTAACCTTATTTTTCCGTTTGCCAGATATACGGCAGCAATAAAAAGACAACATTGTGTAAAAAAGCACTGTTTATTCAAATTAAATAGTATATATTACATTAAAATATATATCTTAATTAAAATAGCAAATGGAAAAGTACAACTAAATAAAACTATTGAAATAATATCTTTAAAACATTTTTTTTCTTCAATATAAACAACACCCTAAATTTTGCCCTATAAAAATAAAATTGTCACATCAGAAGTAAAACGAAATTTACAGCTAATTTCCGACAAAAATACTGTTTTTGTTAAACTAAGAAAAGTAATAAATCCTGGATATAAAAATACAAAAAGCAAGTCTGATCCCGTGTGAAGTTAGCGCACCAGTTTTAATAAAGTGAAGGTCGAAAAATATAGTCGAGGTGGGTTTCATACACGGTCACAGTGATGTAAATTCGGTTTTTCAGCAGCAACAGTCAGTCTACAATATTATTGCAGAACGCCCAGCGAGTAGTAAACACGGAGCATGCTAACAAACCCCGAAGGTCGTCGAGCGTTCGTGAATTGAGTTAATTTGGGAATGTGTTAGCATGCAAGTTGAAGGCTCAGTGAATGGACTGAGTATGTTTGCTATCGCCTTGGTGGTGAGAACTGAAAACCTCTCGTGTAACGGGGCGGTGGCGGCGCGGGATCGTCAGAGGATGGAGCAGCGCGACAACCAGGACACGGGCTTGCGCTGCTGGTCGCTGGCCTTGATCTGCCGCTGGTCGCCGCGCGCCGGCGGGTTGCTCGCCTCCTGTCACACACAAGCTACTTTAACCGCCTGACTCATTAGAGGGGAATTTCTGGATAGAGGGCAATGTCAACCCGTTTTTATCACCTTATCTATTACAATGCAGCAACAATCATTTATTTCCTGTTACTCATATGTTTAACCCAAACTTATTCAAATACTTATTATTTCTGTTTTTTCTGCTTGTCAAGTTTAGTCCGCTGTCCTGTGGCTACGGGTCTTAATACGGATATAGGAAAATTATGATGAGGAAATATTTCTAAATATAGAATGCAAACTATTTACGAGTAAATATAATTACGTAATCTAAACCCATAACATCTTGTGATACTATCGAATTGCAAGCCGTGCAACGTCACGATTAAATGATCGATAAGATAGCGTCTGCTACTAGGAACGACTAAAAATTCTATAAAACCATTCATGAATAACAATGTAAGTAGGTATTAAATGTTGGACACACATACACTGTATGTAATAAGTAAGTTTTCTTTTCACTTATAAAAGATAAACTACTATTTATACCCTGATTAAAATGAGGATAATTAAATTATTATGGGTTAACTATCCTTCTAAGACCCACGGGCTGCATGTATTTTTATTTTGTTTGCTTAATTCCAGCCAGTTTGCTAAATTAATGTTTTTTTCTTCTTCTTGGGCTTAGTAGGCTAGAGTAGAGGCATGTGAGAATACCGAGCCTTATTACTTGGCAATAAAATGTATAAGTGGCGAGATAACTGCAACAAAGTAATACAGCGTGTGTAAGAAAATGATAGCCAAGCTTCTCAAGTGTTCCAAACTAAAACCTTTTCCAAATTAACAAAAAGTTGTTCATCTATGACATTATTGATGTGTATTACTTTGTGACACTCAATTTATTAGTGTGCAAAAAACCAACGACAAATAAAGCAAAACTATAATAAAATCTATGTTTATGAGAATTATGAGCATTGAGCATGAACAAAGGCAACTCTAAAACAAAAACAATGGCAACAACAATACACACTGATGGAGCCTTTACCTTCTGTTACCAAGATAGTCATGAAACAAAAAAGTTATTATTAGACAAGCTAACAAGTTATATAAATAAATAAAAATTATTGGACAACCTTACACAAATCGACCTGGTCCCATGGTAAGCTCAATTTTTTACCTCCACCAAATCACATTTGGCTTGGAAAGTTTTGAATTGAGGATGGATACAGGGTATAATTATAAATAGAGTACTACTCAGTCTAGTAGATAAAGCATAAAAAATCATGGGAGTTCTGCCCTTAAAGTCCTTAAACAAGCAATGTAATGTTCCACACACAAATTCAGCAAAAGAAATTGATAAATTACTAAGTTCCAAGTTATAGGCTTGTGGAAATAATACTGGACTATGGACTTTTACTAAAGAAAATTTATTTACCTATGTCCTTATCATTATTATACAATTATACGTCAAAATGACCCATGACCCACTGTAGAGATAAACCACTTTAAACAGTCACCACATGAACAATAAAGAAACTATCCCAATCCTATACGAGAAGGTATGCATACCTGTTTCTTTTCCATCTTAGCCTTGATGTCCCTCGCTAATGTGTAAAAAGCTGATTCCACATTTAATGAATCTTTTGCTGATGTCTCTACAAACTTTATCTGATATTCTACAGCTAACTGTTCCCCTCGCTCCTTTGAAACCTGTGTGATGGACAAAACAGACCACTTTAGAATTTGATTTGCTTTGACAAATAGGCATGCCAAGATGATACATTGGAAACCAGTATATAAAACAGAAATAGAAGTAATGTAGTTATGACTCTATAATAAATGAAGTAATTACACATATGTACTTTCCTGTTTTATTACTAGAATATAATGAGGAAGTCAAAATGGTATTACAAATTTAGTGATTGCTATTTCACATTATTGTTGTATATCCTAATTTTTTAAATATTTTTAGCTCTAGTAACAAAAACATTAACTGACCTCTTTATGCACCATTTTAACAAAAAGAGGACAGTTTAAGAAATGTGTCACAGGGAAATAGCCAATTAATTTCAATTATCAACAAGGGACACATTGAATCATACAGGAAATGTTACTAATTATGTGACTTGCTATAGTTTACCTGTCTCTTTGCATCTAGATCACACTTGTTGCCAAGAATCATCTTTTCCACATCTGCACTGGCATTTTCTTCTATGTTTCTTATCCAATTCTTAATGTTTTCAAAACTCTTCTCATTTGTAACATCATAAACAAGCATTATCCCCATTGATCCACGGTAATAGGCTGTTGTAATCGTACGGAATCTTTCTTGACCTGCCGTGTCCCTAAAATTAATAAAATTATTAGGAATTTACACAAATTATAATAAAAAAAAATATTATTTCAGTAGTACCAACCATATTTGTAACTTTACTTTCTTTCCATCAAGGTCTATCGTCCGAATTTTAAAGTCGATACCTGAAAATAGCCAGTTGATAAATTAGAACCTTCTAATAAATAAAATTAGTGTGTATGATGTCATTAATTGTACGTTCATTTTAATTCGATAAGGGGTCTGTTTAACATGGAGCCGCACCCCTTCATAGCACTGTGTTATTTGTGCAGGCACAAAAAACCACAAAGACCAGGAAAACAAAAAGGCCTCTTCAATGGCAAATTATATGAAAAAAAAGCTACAAGTTATCTGACAATAACCTTTGGTGTCTACACTGAGCACTTACCAATCGTCGATATGAATGAGATATTGAAAGCATCTTCCGAAAATCTGAATAATATAGATGTTTTACCCACTCCCGAGTCTCCTATCAAGAGTAATTTAAATAAATAATCGTAAGTTTTTGCCATTTTTACAACAAAGTTAGTATAGAATACACATATCCATTCATTAGCATTTTTGAGTAATAGCTAGTGATGTGTCAATCTGCTATAGATAAGATAACATTAACGACTTACACAATATTCTGAAAATACCGGTAAACAACACTACGACGTGTCGATAATGTTTGAGACCAGTGTAAAACTGCTTCTGCTTGACTTGACTCGGCATGACAATACTGTCCATCGAAATGTCAATGTCAAAAATGTCAAACCAAATTTGTATCGCTGTTGGACGCGGACGCTACGCGGTATTTACAGTGTATTGAGATTTGGTGTTATAAGATAAGAAAAAATGTATTTATACTAAGATAAAATACATAAAAGCACAATGTTCTATCATGTAAGTGTAGTAAATATTTGAATACATTGCAGTAAGTTAAATAGATGTTTTTACATTTAAAATTATTTTACAGATTTCCTTGGAACACGAAATTTTGCTTCATCCACGGTATTTCGGGCCACAATTGTTGGATACTGTAAAACAAAAATTATATACTGAAGTCGAGGGAACATGCACGGGGAAGTAAGTCAATGTTGTCCTGATGTTTTAGGTTATATTTTGTTTTACCATGTAATCTTACTGACTAGTCTGTTTATTACAGGTACGGTTTCGTGATAGCTGTAACCACCATAGATAATATAGGCGCAGGACTTATACAGCCAGGGCAAGGCTTTGTAGTATATCCAATCAAATATAAGGCCATAGTTTTCCGGCCATTCAAGGGTGAAGTGCTTGATGCTATTGTCACGCAGGTTAACAAGGTAAATGAATACTATACGGACACACCATACAATAGGCTAATAATATATTTTGTTGTCAAATAATTTGTTAAATATAAATTGTTGGCAGGTTGGAATGTTTGCTCAAATTGGACCTCTTAGCTGTTTTATATCTCATCATGTAAGTTTTTTTATTTTTATATGCGCACTTGATTTTCTTATACTGAAGCCATTAGTGGGGTAAAATACTAACTAGTAAAGTTATTACTTGTAAATGTTTTTATAGAATAAATAGGTAAAAAATTTTTTTGCCTTTGCAGTCAATTCCTGCAGATATGGAGTTCTGTCCAAATGTCAATCCACCCTGCTATAAAAGTAAGCAGGAGGACAATGTGATCCAGGAGGAGGATGTCATCAGACTGAAGATTGTGGGCACTAGGGTGGATGCCACTGGTATTGTAAGTATCTTTAACTTCACAGATTATATATGTTGTGATCATTTTATTGTAGTAATACTCATCTTTAGATCCTTTTATTTGTATGATTTAATCTTTGAGCTTTCAATTTGTACCATTAATTACAAAAAAACATTTGCTGCACTCTTTGTAATGTAAGTTTATTTACACTTTGTCATGGATTTACCCACATTTGTCTAATTGAAAACAAGACATTTGGCACAATGTAATGTAGGGGTTTGTCGCATGTTTATACTCCAAACTTTGGAAAAAACCACCCAAGTGCAAGTCATACTCGCACACTAAGGGTTCTGTATTATTATCTGATAAAATCAGCAAACAAAATCATATTTGTTATATGGAGCCCACCTTAAATACTTGTTTTATTTTAATTTAATGTTTATTATACAGGGTGATTACGGGGTCGTGGAGCAAGAAAGAAGCATTTAACTCACTTTCTTTTAAGGATCACGATAGGCTAGGACTAACAGTATACCAGCGACTTATTTTAGTCAGCAAAAAAAAAAATTGCGATAATTTTAGATCATGGTCACCCTAATATTTCCCAAGAAAACTTATGTCAAGTGCATGTACTTAACAATCGTTGCAGTAAGTAATTATGAAAAAGGTTGTTATGACAATACTGATAGACAGATAAGAAAAATGTATTCGATGCCTACTATACGATTATGTCGATTACTTTGTAGTATTTAGAAGGAAAAGACTGCATAAAAATTAAAACTTTATTTACAAAAACAACGCTAAACGTACTTCAAAAGTTGTTCAAAATGTGAACCCTGTTCCTGTTCGCACAATTCCGCCCGTCGCCTAAGATTGGCCTTTAATCTGTTTAGAGCAAAGCGGTTTTGCTTAACCGTTTCAAAGGCTAAAATAATCCGCTGGCGTAGCTCTTCCACGGTGTTAGATTCTTGCTCATACACCAATCGTTTCACCTCTCCCCAGAGAAAAAAGTCCAGCGGTGTGAGGTCGGGGCTGCGAGGTGGCCATGGAATAGGTCCAAGGCGACCGATCCATCGTCGCGGAAATTGTTCATTTAAATAATCACGAACACGGTTATGAAAATGAGCAGGTGCACCATCATGTTGATAATGTAGGTTTTCTAAATAAGGTTCCGGGACGCCTCGCAATAATTCCGGGACAATTTCACGTAACAAGTCAAGGTAATTCATACCATTCAATCTGCCTTCAATAAAATAAGGCCCGATAACAACGTCGTTAATAATTCCCGCCCAAACATTTAAAGAAAATCGTGTCTGATATGCGTTTCTGCGAATAAGATGCGGATTTTCTGCACTCCAACAATGTTCGTTGTGCACATTGAACAAACCAATACGCATAAATGTACTCTCATCAGTCCACAAGATATTCGTTTCTTCATTTTCTAAAATCCATCGACACAGATTCATTCGTAAGGGAAGATCAGGGGCGGAGATATCCTGGACAGGTAGAAAATGGTATGGATGCAATCCAGAAGCGTTGAGCAGTTTCCAGATAAAACTTTGGCTGACATTGTACCTTCTAGCGGCTTGTCGGGTACTGCGTTGCGGATCTCGAAGAAAATATCTGAGTATGCGTTGATCCAGGTTCACGGGATTGCCTCGCCTTGCTGGCCTGTCGCCACCTCGTGCTTGGGCGTGGGTTGGAACGCTGAACTGCCCGTGCTCTCGAAGATTATGCACCATTGTATTAATCAAACGTCTAGTCGGTATTGGCATATTGGGATATCGCTGATGAAACATCTCACTTGCTCTGGTAGTGTTGCGTGTTTGATAATAGAACATAACCATATCTGATCGCTCGATATTAGAAAATGGGTACGGCGGAGGCATAATTTATTTATTTTATTATAAATCTTTGTTGACACGTTTATTGACTTTGACGTGCTGTGACATTGTTACTCATAAATTATTAAGTATTCTATCAGACAGTTTATTTTCTAAGAGGTTGTAATATCAAAAGTAGGGTAACCACGCATTTTAAGTCACTAAACATTTTTAAATAAAAATAAGTACGTAAATAACGAATCATCTTTGTTTCAATTAAAATATATACAGGTAGCATCGCAATCGTTTACTGAGTCAGAAAAAAATGGTTGGGATCACGACCCCGTAATCACCCTGTATGCATATTATATTTTATGCATTAAACAAATCTGCCATAAAGTCCATAAGTAGAAATAACTTCAGAATAATTAACAAGCCTTTTGACAGATTTCCAATTGAATATTTCAGTAACAAATACATACTTTCCTTTGTTTCAGTTTGCTATTGGGACGTTGATGGATGACTATTTAGGATTAGTGACACAATGAAGATTTTATATTTTACCTATTATGAATTTCATAATAAAACTCAACAAGTATCAATTGTTATTTATTTGGCATTCAAATCATGGGGTAAAATTCCATACATAATGTAACAAAACAATTTATCAAATATCAAAAAAGGAAATATTTGGACACTTTCAGTCTATATGGGCAGTACAGTGTGGTAGTCACGCAAAACGTAACAAACAGGTTGAGTCTGTTACAATTACAATCTTAAACCTATAAAAAACAATTCAATTACGAAATATTGTCATTACTAACAGCGCTGAATATTACAATGTAGCTTAATATATCCAATAAATGCTTGCATGCATGCTAGCACGTAACTGATGCATGCATAAACAAATCTTATGAGTATTACAGGAAGCTGAAGCTAACAATATATTTTTGAATGCCAAATGTTGCATTAGCCCTAGTGCTTTAAATATCTCCTTATGAGAACTTTACGTCATTTTCATTCTAATGATAATTTTATATACAAAATGTTAAAATTAAATTATAAAATGTTTTTAAATTTGTCAAAATTAAAAATATCCAAAGGGATGATTCAAAATCTTTGGTTTACTTGTTTCTCAAAAATATGTACATTATTCTCAATAAATAAATCTTACAAAAATAACTAATAATTACAACGCAATATGGCCTCTAAATAAATAATACTCATTATGAGATCAGAAACACAAGTAAGCAAACCAGTACAGACTGCTACAGTCAACGAAGATGATAGCATAGAGTCACACACAGCACATGTGATCTCAGCTAAAGGAGTGTATAGGGCCTTATGCTAGTTTATGTTACCATAAGGTCATTAGCATATAATGCATAATTAGTAGTAGATCTATATTATGAATAACCATAAAATATTGATTTATAACATTGTGCATATTAGTATAATATATAATAGATGATGCTATATAATTTGTAAACAATAAGTAATTATCTCGCAGTCATAATAAATTTGCACAAGTCGCTCACAGTATAGAAAACGCTAAGAATAATGGCTACTATATCATAACATAATATAGGTTGATATTAGCATCATTATTCTTGCTTGTTCAAGGCACAACACAAGATATCAGAAGAAATTATTTATGCAAATATATATTCAATCATTACATTTTAATACCATCAATGGCGAGTTAGCTCGCAGATTATACAAAGAAAGGTACTTAAATTCATTATCATTCGCATTCGAAAGATTTAAAGAGAATTCTTTTTTAATCAAGAAATAAATTAAAATATCGCCTTTATTGCGATGCGGCGAAAACGCTTGTTGATGAATTTTGAGCTCTTTTGTTAACAAACGTTAAATTAAATCTAGTAAAGAAGAATAGGTGTCCATAGAAACTTTAGCCCAAATCAAAATTGTATGTAGTATCTAAGTATACAGTGATGATATGAGAAGGTGAGACTACCTTGAATTCTAATTTTAATTACATTTAAATACATCAATTGGGTGAATTCTGTGGGTTGGGTTACATTAGGAAGGTTACACTAGCTAGCATCAACATTCACTTCTTACAACATCTTAGATGGTGTTACATTTATTTAAAACACCATTGATTAGCTAGGATTTAAGCTAAATGTTATATATAGAGCTATATTTTATTCCATTTGGAATTTGAAATTGATAACACCTATTTGCTTGTTAATTCGCTAACCAATGTAGGTGAATATATTTACTTATGGAGTACATTTCGTGGCCGCATTACATCTAATCTTATACTATTGAGAGGCGCATAACAATAATAAATTGAGTAAAATCGCAGCGCCTGAATTGTTATGTGAGCAATTATATCAATGAGTACTTTAATTTATTTAAATGTATATTTTACTAGGTCACAAAATGCACAATATAAGTACTTCAGCTAAAGATTAAAATGTCGATACGAGCAGCTTAGAGTTAACCACAAAGAAGGGATAGATTAGATTAACGTTACACTATCTATTAACTTTTGAATATAATTTTTAACACTCAATAAGTCTAAACTGTATCATTAATTTGTAACACCTTTAATTTTAATAGCGCTAATACTGGCAGCTGTACGTTAGGAAATGGATACACGTGGAATATTATTTCTATTTTATTTAGCGGATTGAATTCCCTGAACTATTTAATCTAAGATCCGTAATATTTACCCACATGTCTGTTAAAAGAGTAGGTACCAGAAAATAATGTGGCATCACATGATTATATTCAGTCGGGGTAAGTGCGCCCACAATGGCCAGTTGCGCCTAACCCTACCAACCGAGCATGAAGGGAAGGGATTGGCGCAGATATACTTCAGGGCTCGTTTGTCTCAACTTAACATAAAGTGGCACCGTGATCTGGTGCATATAAAAACGACACATGAGGGTAAATATACAGTTCAGTATTTTATATTGTAGGTAAACACTGTAAATTATGATTAATTTAGTTTGCTTCCCCGTCTTCTGGTAACTGAAATCGTCCATCCTGTCACTCGAAACCGAACACCACTATACCTGCCTGCTGGGATATGAAGTAAATGCGGATTGTACACTGTCAAATTGATATGCTTTTTAATAAGTAATAAAATAAAGCTATGCATGCCAATTTTAACTTTCAGCTATGGCAATAAGGTTTATATTTCTTCATCGTCCAGTGAGATCAACATTTACTTCTCCATCATGGCTTTCATCTCCGGGCTTAACGGGTGAAACAACTCCAAGTCTAGTCTAATCTTTCATACCTTAACTAACGATTATGAAACTTGGAGTAGTTTCCAACTTAGCTACTTTACACACATCTATCTAGCGCTAAGTTGGGGTTTGTAAGGTTTGGCTGCCGAATATAATGGTAACTAACGGAAGACATTAGGATGTGGAAGTCGAAATCTCGTAAATGTACGTTCCGAGAAAAGATCAGCTTCGATGTATATTTAAACATCGTGCACAGTATTACCACAAATACAAGTTGCACCGAAAATATCCCTTAAATAGTGGGATTAGCCATTTTGCTTGGCACTACATCTTCGGAAGCGCGTGCCATCTGTGGCCTCTCAGTTAATTAAGCCGGTCAACTTATTAAAGCGGTACCGCATAATCAGTCAGCCAAACCTCAACCCGCCCGTACCAACGTCGACACAGCTAACTGATCATTCGTAAACCTTATATCAACGGCATAAGGTCTACAAACCGTCAGTGTGGTTGCCGCACTTTTCCCAACCGTCGACACAATCAGACTGACCATTCGTGAACTTAATTGCGAGCGCATAAGGTTTACGATTGGTCAGCGACGTATTGCCCGCTGGCTAGCTACTGGCGGACGTGGAAGCACTGGCACTAGGTGGCCGGGTGTCACGAGGCGGGCTGCGCGCGCGCGGCGGCGCCGCACGGGTCGGCGGGCTGCGGCACGGCGGGCGACACGGGCCCGCGGACGGCCTCGATGTAATCTTTTATTAGGGTCGCTATCTGGTACGCCTGGAAGAAAAATAATAATTAGATACTGTTTATGCCAATTTATTTTCTTCCTAAAGCTCCAGGCTCAGAGAGCCTGGAGTCCGCTTTGGCACCCTACTGTTTGGGGACAACTAATTTTAAAAATAAGAAAATGTGAGGCAAATTTCGGCTCATTGTCAGTGTGATGTAAAAATTTTGCATATGTTAAAGCGGTTTACTTAAAGTATTCACAGAGGTGAAAACTTATTATGATGATGATGTCTTATTGAGAGTAACAGCACAGTGTTCCAATTAAGTACGTACTTAAAAGCAAAACGGCAAAGTAGGAACTATCTAGGAAGATTAAAATCTAGATCAGGACTATGGTTGTGACAGTAGTGTGTCCATCTGTCTCCGGAGGGTACAGATAAAAAATAGGTTTGGGAAGGAATCATCCGCTCCGTGCTGGGGACTGGGCTCACATGATTGGGGACAGATAGCAATACTTCATTATGGCATTGTCTGTCACGCGTAGCGTTGAAAATTTCGGAAAAAATCAAATGTTTTTTTTCATGATTTAATGAAACTTTCGTTTTTTCCAAAGTTTTCGGGTTTTTTAAGAAATAAATAATGTCACTATCACTGTCACTCCTTACGTCTGTTTCAATTGTTTCTTCCTCAATGTCATCATGTCATAGGTGTAAATTAGACCTAATATACATTGATTTAGAGTTGAAAATTAGAGCGGAAACTTTCATTGATTTTTTCCGAAAGAATCCGAAAAAAACGAGTCGTCTGAGAAATAATCGGATTTTTTCCCGACTTTTTCAACGCTAGTCACGCGGGGTGAGGATAAATATGAATACGCCATGTCGTGACTATGTTAGTGCTCGCAATTGAACGGTTACCTGGTCGGTGGAAAGCACCAGCTTGGCGTGCTTGCGCTCGGCGCGCGTGACGAGCAGCAGCGCGCGCGGCGCGGGCGACACGGCCAGCAGCTGGTCGTGGTCGTGCGACACGAGCGCCGCGCGCGAGCCGCGCCGCAGCAGCGTCAGCCCGCGCGCGTCCACGGCCAGCCACAGCGCGCGGGGCCAGTTCGATGTGAACGATTGCTGGAAACCAAATTATTTACTACAGGTTGGCCCAAAAATACGTTCACATAACGTTGTAAAATGTCAAAATAAATCAAAATAATGTAGTTATCGGAAAGATATTCATAAGACTGTACAATTTGGATATTTTTTCATCCACGGTTGATATTTCGTTTGGACTCGTCTCCTTTTCGCAAGACACGCAACGTCGATCAGTAGTGTAAACATATTCCTCCTAGATTCATAAGCTCGATATATTCAGCCTACTCAACCAAATCCACTCTTATATGTAGGTATGGATTTTTGTGATCAATCTCAAAAATCTGCCGCTTCTCTTATTCACAAATTTGAGACATTTTAAAAGCTATAGGTGTTGTAATTAGACAAACATAAATCTTAAAGAAGCTGCAGAAAATTGTTATTTTTTTTCCGTGCATAAAAGTAATATTAACATATATTATAAGTTTGTGTACCCCTCACTAGCGATAGCAACTCACCATAACGTCGAATATGGTGGCCCTGGTGAGCGGCCAGGAGCTGGCGAGCGTGAGCGCGCGCTGCATGGCGGCGTGCGGCGGCGTGCCGCGCAGCGCCAGGTGGTGCAGGCGCACGGCGGGCGCGGGCAGCGCGAGCCGCGCCGGCAGCACCGCCTCACTAGCGATAGCAACTCACCATAACGTCGAATATGGTGGCCCTGGTGAGCGGCCAGGAGCTGGCGAGCGTGAGCGCGCGCTGCATGGCGGCGTGCGGCGGCGTGCCGCGCAGCGCCAGGTGGTGCAGGCGCACGGCGGGCGCGGGCAGCGCGAGCCGCGCCGGCAGCACCGCCTCACTAGCGATAGCAACTCACCATAACGTCGAATATGGTGGCCCTGGTGAGCGGCCAGGAGCTGGCGAGCGTGAGCGCGCGCTGCATGGCGGCGTGCGGCGGCGTGCCGCGCAGCGCCAGGTGGTGCAGGCGCACGGCGGGCGCGGGCAGCGCGAGCCGCGCCGGCAGCACCGCCTCACTAGCGATAGCAACTCACCATAACGTCGAATATGGTGGCCCTGGTGAGCGGCCAGGAGCTGGCGAGCGTGAGCGCGCGCTGCATGGCGGCGTGCGGCGGCGTGCCGCGCAGCGCCAGGTGGTGCAGGCGCACGGCGGGCGCGGGCAGCGCGAGCCGCGCCGGCAGCACCGCCTCACTAGCGATAGCAACTCACCATAACGTCGAATATGGTGGCCCTGGTGAGCGGCCAGGAGCTGGCGAGCGTGAGCGCGCGCTGCATGGCGGCGTGCGGCGGCGTGCCGCGCAGCGCCAGGTGGTGCAGGCGCACGGCGGGCGCGGGCAGCGCGAGCCGCGCCGGCAGCACCGCCTCACTAGCGATAGCAACTCACCATAACGTCGAATATGGTGGCCCTGGTGAGCGGCCAGGAGCTGGCGAGCGTGAGCGCGCGCTGCATGGCGGCGTGCGGCGGCGTGCCGCGCAGCGCCAGGTGGTGCAGGCGCACGGCGGGCGCGGGCAGCGCGAGCCGCGCCGGCAGCACCGCCTCACTAGCGATAGCAACTCACCATAACGTCGAATATGGTGGCCCTGGTGAGCGGCCAGGAGCTGGCGAGCGTGAGCGCGCGCTGCATGGCGGCGTGCGGCGGCGTGCCGCGCAGCGCCAGGTGGTGCAGGCGCACGGCGGGCGCGGGCAGCGCGAGCCGCGCCGGCAGCACCGCCTCACTAGCGATAGCAACTCACCATAACGTCGAATATGGTGGCCCTGGTGAGCGGCCAGGAGCTGGCGAGCGTGAGCGCGCGCTGCATGGCGGCGTGCGGCGGCGTGCCGCGCAGCGCCAGGTGGTGCAGGCGCACGGCGGGCGCGGGCAGCGCGAGCCGCGCCGGCAGCACCGCCGCCGCCGCCGCCGCGCACTCCTCGCCGCCGCCCGCGCACTCGCCGCCGACCACTTGCGCGTGCAGTGCGGCTACCATTACCTGTCATATAATACACCCCAAGTAGCAAACAAGAATAGTGATTAAATCTTACATATCTTAACTTTATCTTAAATAATAATTAGCTAAATTTAAAACGACTCAGTTTAGTCATTTTAATCTTAAAAACTAAATAGTTTTAAGCTACTGCTACTTTAGCAAGTTAAGAATACCTTAAACCTAGTTAAGTATGCTAAAAACTATTTAGTATTAAGTATGTCTACAGTTAAGTCTAAAAATGCGTATTTTACTCAACTCAGATTATTTGGAAGCTCACTTAAGACTCAATGATATAATTCAAGTATTAGTTTAGAATCGCAAAGTAAAAACTGATTTTGGTAGATGAACTTAAGATGATTGTAATACTAAGCTCTATTAATTGGGTTAATGAAGACTATTGTATTCAATTTTTGCTAAATTTAATAAACTTTAAGTGAAAATAGGTTTAACGGGACGTTTTTAACCGAACTAGAACCATTCAAAGATAGACGAAATAAAAAAATATATTAAAAAAATCGTCAAATTGTGTGCGACCAAGTGCTTCAAACGTTACCAGTGCGATGCGTAAGACTTCTTTAGTAGTACCAAGTACATCTTCGAGTGATACTTCGGTATCATTATGCAGGACTGGGTATGTGCCGATTTAGATATTTTTGAGTAGTCGGGAGCATTCACATTTATTAGCGAGGCGCATGGATCCCGCCGTTTTCACGACCACTGTATAGTAACTAAGGCCGCATTACGGCATTACCGAGTGTTATTGATGTTCATGTTACATACTATGTATGTTGGTCTGATAATTTTCCACTCATAGTAAAATGCAAATTGAACGTAGCGAGGAAAATCACTAATGTCAGCTTGGTTAATAAATAATACAAATAAAGTGAAGTGGGGACAAAGAAATGTCCACCAAATAACGGAATATTTGAAAATTTGTAATTTAAAGTTAAAGAATATTGATTTTCCTACTGAGTTTCAAGATTGTTGCGGTAGGTATTGCGACAGTGTATGTCATAGGAGCCTTGTTGACCAACTGTGTACTGTAATTGGGGCTCTATATGTCATGCGGCTACTCTAACACATTTAAGTAATAAGTATTAGTGGACGTAAAAATACTTTAGCCGGATGGAACAAGCATGTGAAGGAGCCACAGTCACGCCAAAAGAGCGTTCAGAATTTGGGAATGGTATGGGAAACCGGGCTCAGGGACGGTGTAATGACATGTTGGAGGCGCGTAAAGTCTTTAAAGGAAGGTTGCACAGACTGGTATTTGACCCTAAAAGTTGGCCAAAAATATTTTTAAGTTCCAATGGCCTCTTAACCATTTGTTATTTAGGTTTTAGCGTCAAGAAGGTAAAAAATAAGACATTAAGTATTACTTTCATTTTTTATTGGTAATTTTCTTAAAAGCTTAGATTGGCAATGTCACTTTCTATCAATAAATTCAGGACATCAGCAGAAAGTGGCTGTTTTTTTATTTTTTCTGGTTCTTATGCCTGTCAGAACAGGATCAGATGTTAATAGCAGTCATAATTTCACTTACTTCAGCGCATGTTTCAGTGACACGTAAATTTCAGGATAGCATTCTTTCTTTAACTTTTGTAATATGGAATAGCTCGGATTGGTATCTCGGACTATTTCATATTGGGCCTGTGTTAATCCCGCTTCCGTGTACATAAACAAGGCACGTAAATGTGTTAGGTTGTTTAATTTCTCCTGATCGTTTTCACCAGTAACAGTATTTTTTTCATCGCCGTTATATATTGCTTTGCTCTTCTGGGGCTTTTTGTTAGGTCTTTTACAACTTTTGAGGCTTCTAATTTGCCTGTCTCTCGTAATTTCATCTGTGTTGCATACATTAATTCATCTGTCTTAGACGATCTAAGTTCCTCTGTTTTACGTCTCTTGCTTCTTTCGCTCAACTCTAAGAAAGTTTTTTCAGCTCGACCAGGACTTACTCTTGTAAGGAAAAATATGATAGTTTTATAACACAAGTAATTAAAAACATAATTGACACGAAATATTTTTTAAGTAAATAACCACGTGTTAATTATGTATAAAATCGAAACAAAAGAATAATCGAAATTTGGGTATTACCTACCTGCTTTCGGTAGAGATATGCATCTTTTGAGCCACTCGACGTTGTTATCTAGGATTCTGGCCTTTATGTTGCGAGCAGCAGACTATTTTTGTTTAAATTGATGCTTGATACGAGACAGCTTATGCTTTATGTCAGGAATATTGTGGTCATTTTCTGTATATTTATTCAATAGTTCTGGCTCCATAAATTCCAACTTTTCGTTAAAAGTTGAGCTATCTGAGCATTCCATTATAGCAAATAAATCATTTCTAGATAATATCCGCATTCCAGAAGAATCTATAACAAAAAAACGCAACTATAAGTAAAATCTCATGTACTGAGTATCGAATGTGCTTACACTGCTTACGGAGGAAAAAAATCACCAAAAATAGAGGGGTGCATTGGGGTGGCTATTTTGGACTTTATATTATTAAGGAAAGTCTATTCTATAACATACCATTCAAATGTTTGCTGGGAAATGCTTGGAAACCAATTAAAACTTCCAATGTTCTTGAAAAACTTGTCTTTTCATATAAAATTTCCCGGTACTCACTTCTCAAGGGTATTTATAAAGAAAAACATATAATTATTAAGTAAAATTTAGTGTTAAACAAAATACATACCTGGTTCTTCATAATACATATTAAAAACCAACATAAAACTGGCCGATCAAGGAATAACAAATATTTGAAAACAATGAAATTTGAGCGCATCGAACAATCACGCGGACACATTCCGCGAACGGTAACTTTCGACTAAGCCTTGGCGGGTGGTGGATGACCTTAGCACGTGGTATTTTTTTTTAATGTGTGGAGGGGTTATCCTAGTTTTAAGAAACAATGGTTTAGATGGGATACAGCGGAAATAAAAAAAATGGATTTTGGCCAGCTTTTGAGGCACAATACCTGTCTGTGGGTTGAGGGAATATCGAATCTGGAACTTTAACCATACAAGATGGAGTGCGGGGTACGCCAGCGAGGGTTTGAGCTCACCCTTTATGTCTATACGTACGTAGACCCACTTATTGAGCAACTGAGCGGTACACATGTCGGATGCCATGTTGATGGCGTATGCCTAAACAACATTACGCGGACGATATGTTGCTAGCTACTGGCTCCTTCCATTAGTGCGCTTCGGAAACTTTTTGCCATATGTGAATCCTACGCCTCCTCACACGATTTGCTTTATAACGGGAAGAAGAGTGAATTTATGGTTTTTAAGGCTGGTAACAAGTCCCTGACGAGAGTCACTCGCTTCAAGTATCTCGGGCATATTGTTACTGACGATCTGAAGGACGATGCCGACATAGAAAGGGAACGGAGAGCATTATATTATTATAACTACTTTGAGCTAATATTGAAAAACCCTTATTTTTTTTTATAATTTCACCATAATTTTCTTACCGTATAGATCAAAAATGAATGATTAGCTTAATGTTACTGTAACTACTTAAATAACATCAAGAATAATATTGGCCGCCCAGATCAGTAAAATACCACACTGCAACATTCAAAAGTTCAAAAATAGAATTTTGGCCAATCCTATGTTAAAAATCTGGGAGTACACCGGGAATGCACAGCACTGCACCGGGCGAGGCTATTATATGAAGTTATGATTCAGATTCATTTATTTCTACAGTGTATTACATGATTTTGCATTACAAATGAAAAAATCGTAATTGAAATATGAATACAAGTTGAGTTAGCCAAAATGTGTTTTCATCACAGGACATACAGAATGAATATTATATACCTATTATAAATTTAATGGCTCTTCTTGCATAAAACTTACCGTAAGTTGGACGACAACTTGCATTCACTAAGTCAAAACTAAGGATTCTATTGAGTCCCTTTAAGTATTAAGTAGAACGGTTTTTAGTATAAGTTAAGTATAATATATCTAAATCGGTACTTCTCCAAATCCAATGTGTCTATACTTTATCTAAAGTAACCTTACAAAATCAGTATCGTTTAAAGTCATACTTCGCTAAGAGTAATAAGACTTAACGCCATTTTACACTTGTAATAAATAAAACAAATTTAAAATTTCGATGCTGATTCTTAAAAAATAAAGTTCATTGAAGTTAGATTTTTGTTATATCAATAATAATTGCATTTATATCTCAAAAACATTTACAGAAAAGTAGTATTCTGCGCTGTATATAAGAAAATTTTCATTTTGCAACATAATATTCCAAATTTTAACTGTTTTTTTCTAGTATTTTGTAAGCCCGTCTTTTTTATAGCACTTTCGATCAATTCTACACGACAAACAATCGTGCGTTGTAGTTTTAAAATACCTACAAGGTAATAAAACGGTATTTTCTAAAAATAGTAATTAGTAACATAATCGCCATTTTGATAACCTTCAATGAATTCTCTTTTTAGTAAAAGAGTTAGCCATGTTTTCTAAAATACATCTAAAATACAATCCATGAGTAAAAAAAGGTTTAAAATTTTCTTTATTAAGAGAAGGTCGAATTTGTGCAACTCAGTGTTAATAGTTTTAAGTCAGTATTGTAGATATCTTTAAGTATATTTCTTGGTCTTAAATCAACCTTCAAGATATCTTGAAATCCAAGTTTAGAGATCTGTAAACCCTCATTCTTAAGTAGGGTTTAAGTTTGTCTAAACAGAAGTATTAACTCTTTCTTAAAATTTTCTTAAATACTGTGCCCACTTTGTCTTAACTGAGTCTTGGGGGATATCTTCAAGATATCTTCAGGGACATAATGGTTTTAGCCAAGACAACAGCAACAATTTGTCTAATTGTCTTCAAGATATCTTCAATACCTTTTTAAGACATTTGATTGCTACTTGGGACGGTTAAAACATTCGTTTCTTTACCGGGAAAACTGGTAGAAGCTAACGCTAAATGACGTTCGTTGCGATGGCTCTCCTCTAGCTCATGCAATCGAATTTCACTTACCGCTTCATCGGTCTCAATAGGCAGGCGGTCGTGTCGTATAGAGTGCAATACTTGGTAGTACAGTAGCTCCATCTCGGCCGTACACGCCGTGTGAAGGGGACGTTCACCGAGGAATAACCGTTTCTTGAAAACTAGCCTGTTGAGAAAATTACATAAAATATTAGTAAAACTATGAAGTTCTAATGAACTAAAACCAAAAAAGTTACTTTTCAGTGGAAATTCACCGGATAGCCGAATGCCTGACCACGACGGCTCACCAATGGCATGGTTCAAGTCAAGAGTTAAGCGGCAAATGTATATAAACTGACCTGCAGGCGGCGGCGGTTGCGCCGGCCTTCTCCCATCGCGCCAGCACGTCGCCGACGCGCTCGCTGCCGCCCAGCGCGCGCTCGCCTGCTCCCGCTGGCGTTGAGTTCGCACACACTTCGTACAGCGCGTACCCTGTATACGTAACATGACTCGTTAAAAGGATGAAGTACTAGTATTTTTGCGTTAATAGTTGGTATTTAGTTGTATTACGTCTCGGCAAAGTTAACTAACAATAATACTCTTCGGTAAGCAGTCATGAATTGGAACAAAACAAAATTAAAAAAAAATGGAAAAGTAAAAAGCAAAAACAAGTTCGCAAAAACTAACTTTGCGCACGCAAAACAGCCAAAAAAAGAGCACTTTTTGAGCAACTGTATTGAAAAAGTTGTTTTTATTGGTGGACGTTCTTTGTTTTCCCGTTAAAGCGTTAAGACAGCAACAAACGGACCTGTAGCGGCTTCGCTGAGACCAATCTTTTCTCGCAGCATCGCCACGAGGTGGTCGGCGGTGGCGGCGGGCCCGAACACGAGCCCGAGCTGCTTGCCGTCCAGCAGCAGCACGCGCACGTGCAGCGGGCGCCGCGCGGCCGCGCACAGCAGCTCTTCCTTGGACGGAGCGGCCGCGCGCCGAGGCACTTGAGCTATGCTTAGCGCCACCTACAACATTGTTATGTCATATAAATGTGGAAACTAATTGCCACTAAAAACCTTGAGATATATGTAAGACCCTTTTAGTATGGGATCAACCCTGCAATCGTGAAAAAATGAAATTTCATACATTTGGGTTGTGTGATACTGACAATGTAAATAAAGTTCACTTTTTCTCCGTAGTAAATGTATTAAAACAGTTTACTTTAATTTCTGGCTTTTTTGTACATTACCGAAAGTTGACCCCAAGGAAACTATTGATACTGGATGCAAATGGAATCGATTGACATAAAAAAAATACATGTGTAGCACGGCCTTATACTACACAGACGTGTAGACACACCTTCATACACACGTCTGTTACATTCCTTAATGTTCTTACATTCACCCTTCATCACATTCACTCATCACTAATTCAATCACCTCGCGTGCGCCACATTAGAGAGTCTGAATTCGTCTTGCATTGAACATGCATCGCGCGTGATACCTCATAATTTTAAGTGAGTGATTTTCTGCCTATTTTTGCTGTTTCGTGTAAATCACAGAACCCCTTACAACCATCCCCGGTTATACGTGGCGCCCAGCGTTCGGATTGTGTTGTGGAACAGTAAATTTGGCGAAAATTCGCGTGCGAAATGCCACCGAAAAAAGATATGGCCGCCGCCGCCGATTCAAATACCGAAAACGTTTCGGCGACATCTTGTAATTTGACGATGCCTCAAGAGTACCTAACAATTTTATTGCAACAGATGCAATTATCGCACGTTGAATTATGCGAGAAGTTAGTGCTAGCGACGCAGGCTGCATCACCTCAACGCGACAGACACTTCGCCGGTTGTAAGCTCAGTTTTAGCGGAACTGAAGATTCGGTCGAAGACGCCTTAGAGGTTTTTGTCGACGGCATCCAAACATACAAAGATTGTGCCAAGATATCTGACGACAATGCATTACGCGGATTGTCATTTTTATTAACCGGACTCGCGGCAACATGGTGGAACGGAGTTCGTAAAAATGTCAAAACGTGGGACGAAGCAATCGTTGACCTTCAACATGCGTTTGGAAAACGAAAGGCTCCTTTCCTCATATTTCGAGAGGTCTTTAGCGAAGAACAAAATGACGAAAAGACAGACATTTTCATTTGCAAAATTCGAGCATTGATAGCACAGCTACCATATTCGCTAGAAGAAAACATTCAAATCGACATGGTTTATGGTTTGCTGAACCGTCGGATCCGGAAACGAATCCCGCGCGAAGATGTCGCGACGTTTAACGATCTTTTACGAAAAGCCCGATCGGTTGAAGACTCTCTGGCCGAGGTGAACGAAAAGAACGGAACGACATCCGCGAACGCACCAAACGTCAACGCTGTCAATGGCCGACCTGTCACCCGAAATACGTCAAACGCGAAAAATAACGACCGGAATAGTGAAATTAAAACAACAAACAACGTGTTTGTTGATAACAAACAACAGAAGCAGAAAACCTTTACACGACAAAGTGCTGCTAATGAAACCAAAGTGCAGAATGACAATAACTCTGACGCGAAACCGAAACCAAGCCGTTTTTGCAATTATTGCAAGTTATTTGGACATAACAAAGACAGTTGCAAATGGTTACTCGCCAAACGTTCGGACGCGACAATTAATCCTTCTGATGGTAATAGTGACAATGTTAAAAGTGAAAAGTTTTCGTGTTTTGGCTGCGGTACCCCCGGCGTGGTACGCGCCAACTGCTCGCGATGCAAGGGAGACTCCGGTGCTGCGGGGAGCGGCGCGGGTGCTGCTTTCTGTGCAATCTCATCAGATGACGCGACTGCGACAACATCGAAGACGATGCCCTCTACACCAGTCGATATGAGCGCGCGCGAGACACATACACACATTAACACATACACACCAAGTGACTTTTTTGTAGTTGGACAACAACCGGAGAGGCCACGACCTATTCTTCCCATTACGGTCTGCGGACGCGAAGGTCGTGCAGTCATCGATTCAGGTGCGAGGAGGAGCATGGCAGGTGTAAGCCTATTCAATTTAATGAAGAACTGTGGTGAGTCTTTTACCCCTTCTACTTTAAACATTAAATACGCTCATGGACGTTCTGGAATAGAAGATATACTCTCTATAGATACTACAGTCACTTTGAAAGGAAAAGAAATTCCTACAACTTTTATGATTTTACCTGAAGCTACAGAGAATGAAACCCTGTTAGGCATGGATTTTCTATTTTCTGCTAGACTTAAGACCGATTATGGAAACCATACCTGGAGCTTCAAGGATGAGCCACATATTGAATATGAGCTTCAATATGAACAGTTACCTGTACCTATAGCTGCATGTAAACCTACTGAGACGCTTCGACATAATGAAGGCACTACACTTAATGTTGATCAACGTGACAAGCTGACTCAACTCCTTGACCGTTACTGGGACACTTTCAATCTAGGGGGAGAGCCTACTCCTTATGCCGTCCATCACATTGAGTTGACTAATAAGAATATTCAACCTATCTCTGTACCACCTTACAGATTACCAGAGCCAAAGAAGGAAGCTCTGCGACTGGAGCTTGAGAAGATGCTGAAAGATGACATCATCGAAGAGTGTGAGTCTCCATGGTCGGCTCCTGTGGTACTAGTACCGAAGCGTGACAATAGTATAAGAGTTTGCATAGATTATAGAAAGCTAAATGCAGTAACCAAACCCGATCGATACCCTCTACCAAGAGTAGATGATATTTTGCATGGAACTGGGAAGTTTAAATACATATCTGCTTTAGACCTTAGAGCCGGATATTGGCAGGTACCAGTTGCAGTAGAAGATCGGGACAAGACTTCTTTTGTGACCCCCCTTGGAACATATCGCTTCAAGCGAATGCCCATGGGACTAAGGAATTCAGGGTCTACGTTCCAAAGACTAGTGGACAGATTTCGTTCCAACCTCCCCGGAGTGACCATATTAGCCTACCTTGACGACATTTTGATTCTGTCAGCCAGTTTCGAGAAACACCTTCAAGATATTGATGCTGTATTCCAGAGACTCAAACTATTCAAGCTGCGTGTGAACAGAGAGAAGAGCACCTTTGCCTGTGAATCGGTGAAATACCTCGGACACATCCTGTCCGCTGAAGGGATTCAACCTGACAATGAGAAGATCAAAGCCGTCAATGAGATGAAAGAACCACACAATGACAAACATTTGAAGACTTTCATCCAGACTTGCTCCTGGTTTCGCAAGTTTATACCAGATTTTGCAAAGATAGCAAGACCACTAACAATGTTACTCAAAAAGAATCAGAACTGGATCTGGGGAGAAGACCAGACAAATTCATTTAGAGAATTGAAGAAGAGACACATCTGCCCCAATACTACGGCAAGTCGATTATACACTACCTTTTATTCTAAGGGTTGACTCAAGCGGCTATGCTATAGGTGCAGTACTACTTCAAGGGGAAGGCTATGATGAGCGACCAGTGGAATATGCGAGCCGATTACTCACAAGCGCTGAACGGAACTATACAACAACAGAACGAGAGGCTCTTGCAGCAGTTTGGGCCCTTGACAAGTTCAGAGGATATATAGAAGGCTCCGAAGTTATCCTTGCCACTGATCACCAACCTTTGAAATGGATTTTAACATTAAAGACACCGACAGGACGCCTTGCGCGTTGGGCTCTGAAGATACAGGCCTATAACCTGAAAATTGAATATCAACCCGGGAAAAAGAATGTTGTTGCTGACACTTTGAGCAGACCTGTATGTGATGACACCACCAAGAACTCTTGTAGCCTATGTACTGTCATAGTAGATATACCACACATGTCACCTTCAGTTTTACGAAAGGCTCAGACCGAAGACCCAGAGATCTGGAAGATTGCAAAGGACTTCGAGAACAACAACATTGAGGCTGCCACACGCTGGACTGAGCGAGGTTATTATATGTCACAGGGAGTGTTATACCACTTTAACCCTGACGTTGAGAGTGACGATCCTCAACTGGTACTACCACAGTCCATGAGAAAGGAGATTTTAAAAGAACTTCATGACTCTCCTACAGCCGGACACACTGGAGTTGAAAGAACATACCAACGGGTGAGCAAGAGCTATTATTTCCCTGGTATGAAAAGATATATAACAGAATATATAAGAGACTGTAATGAGTGCCAACGTTACAAACCATCCAATTTAAAACCTGCAGGATTATTGCAGACACCTGTACCGGCTCAAAGATTTGAGGTACTAGCAATGGATTTATTTGGGCCCTTGCCTACTGGTCTAAACCAAGAGAAATGGATATTTATTGTAGAGGACACTACTAGTAAGTGGGTTGAATTGTTCCCATTGACCATAGCAACTGCAGAAGCTTGTGCTAAAACCCTGGTTGAGGAAGTTTTCCTTAGGTACGGATTCCCCAGGCGGATCATTTCTGACAACGGCGTTCAGTTCGTATCACAAGTCATGCAAAAGGCAATGCATACCCTAGGAGTAGAGCAGAACCTCATTCCCCTATATCATCCAGAAGCTAATCCAGTGGAAAGAAAAAACAGGGACCTCAAGAGCCAACTCGCTATAATAGTTGAGAATAACCACACTAACTGGCCGAGTGCACTACCCGCTATACGCTTTGCCATGAATAGCGCTGTTACACAGAGTACCGGGAAGTCGCCCGCTTACCTCACTTTCGGGAGAGAGATGCGATCACCCGTAGAAGTCAGACATGACCTGCGAACTGTTATTGAAGCAGAGAACTTCGTGCCTCAGATAACACCGTACCTGTTGAATCTCAGCGACAATCTTGCCGAAGCTCGAGAGCATACCTTACAAGAACAGGACCGCAGGAAGGGCTACGCCGACCAAAAGCGTAGACCACACGAAGGATACAACGTAGGAGACAAGGTTCTTTTGAAAACACACGTTTTGAGCAACCAAGCTAAGGGGATTACTAGCAAATTTGCACCCCGACGCGACGGACCATACGCTATTTCCAAGATAGTTAGCCCTACAACTTACTTATTACAAAATAATGGTGAAACTGTTGGTAAATATCATGTATCAGACTTGACTACCTACCATCAGAGGAGTGGTGATGAACCCGTAGAACCTGTAATACCACAGAGAAGGAGAGGTAGACCACCTAAGCAGACAAAAATTGCGCCTGCTCCACCTACAACTACTGGTGAGAAGAGGAAGAGAGGACGACCGCGCAAGCAACCTGTGTGTCGGCCCATGGACGAGGACGTCTCCATGGCCCGAAGGGGGAGCCTGTAGCACGGCCTTATACTACACAGACGTGTAGACACACCTTCATACACACGTCTGTTACATTCCTTAATGTTCTTACATTCACCCTTCATCACATTCACTCATCACTCATTCAATCACCTCGCGTGCGCCACATTAGAGAGTCTGAATTCGTCTTGCATTGAACATGCATCGCGCGTGATACCTCATAATTTTAAGTGAGTGATTTTCTGCCTATTTTTGCTGTTTCGTGTAAATCACAGAACCCCTTACAACCATCCCCGGTTATACATGTAAAAAAAAAACTTTTTTCATTTTCATACAAATTGTATGGTAAAAGTTTTTCTCGATTTATGGCTTTTCTAGCCGAAAATTTATTTTTGGTCCAAGACAAGCTTTTGACCCAGGCCAGGAATGGAATCGATTGGCATAAAAAAAACAGTTTATCAAAAATTACCATTTTCTCGCAACCTGTATGTTTTTTCCAAAATCTGTAAACGCCAATCTTCATTAATTTGAAATCGAAGGAAGGTCTTCTAAGACCATTTCCGCCTAGCAACACAGGATCTGGTAGCTGCCCTCACTGACCCAAAATCTATTTCCAACCTGTATATGAATTTTAAAGTTTTTATTTTATATTCGGTCATGTAATTCGAGCCCCACCTGCTCGGCCCGTCGCGCGAACTTGCCCTCCTCGCCGGCGTGCAGCGCCGTGCCGCGGTAGCGCAGGTGCGCGAGCAGCAGGCGCCGCACCGGCTTGGTGGGCGGCAGCGCCGCGCCCACCGCCGCGCACAGCAGCGCCCAGTGCCGCGCCGACACGCGCGACGACGGCTCCGGGTGGTCGGTGGTCTGTGGGAAATGTCGGCTTAAGCTGAATGGACATTAAACATTAATTCTGAATTCAAACTGCTGGCGTGTATTTAGAAGACAAATGTGCATTCGTGGGAGCGGTAGTTGAGTATTTGTCAGGTTCGCATCTGTACTAAATGTACCTTAACACTACGCACGTAGGTCAAAATTGGGTCGATTAATAACATTCTGCCCATGAGCTTTTTGTCAATACACATACCTGCTTGATAAGCTGCACATACAGCTCACTCAATAGCGTGTCTTTCTGCAAGCAGCGCTGCAGCAGCGACTGCGCTAACGCCACGCGATCGTCGCTATCGCTTTCTTGGCTGCTGACGCTGTTATTGTTGGCCAAGTTGGTGGTGCTGCCCTCGTTGGCATTCAGGCCTGCGTGGCTCATTATATCCTGTGGACAAATTGTTCAGTTTATTTACATGACTAGTGACTATGTAAGTCAAGGTCTTGATAAGTTTGACATAGTAATGAGATAAAGATTGAGGTTGGCAAATAAACTTACAGAAGTCAGTCTTGATTCCCACTCAAAACCAGCGAACTTATAAAACATGGAAGACTAATAAGCTCTAAATAATGACCCCACAAAACGCACGCCACGCGAGGCGGGGCTTACACGGGCACGCCAGCGTGCCGTTTACTATACAAATGGCCGTCAGCGATGTGGTCAGTTTGACAGATAGCGTAAAATTTAATAATATATAATAAAAATGCCCTGTTGCGCTGTGAAATGGTGTCGAAGTCGAACGGATAAACACCACAAAAAAGATGGCATTACTTTTCATCTGTAAGTAGTTATTTTACATATTATTTTAAATTTCTTTGATCCGGGACAATTTCATATGGGGATGGTGTTATGCCAACTTTTGGACAACCATTGAAATTATAATACAGGGATATATTTTTTATTATAATTAAATTAGTTACAATCCCGACGTATCAAACAAGTGAAATAAATAGTGTATCAGTGTAATCAGAATTTATATTTTTATGATTAAATATTAACATAGGTATTTTTCCAGATTTCCGACCAACCCTTATATAAGGGAAATGTGGACCAATGCCGTTAGATTAGAAAGGCATGATAGAACATGGCAACCGACCAAATCCACAAATATTTGTTCTATGCATTTCGACGAGGACGATATGTACATTATGTACTTGACACATAAAGGATTAACAAATTTAAAAAAGGGTTCAATCCCAATTTGTACGGTATGTTTAAAAAAACTTATTATACAACAATACGGAATACCTCAATGGCTCAGCTAGGGCTTTAAATAACCGGACTCCAAGTTTAAGATTTAGGTGTAGATAGTGTTATGGACGTTACAATATTATTCATATTAATTATATATATTAATAATCAGTGATCGGTTTTTTGGATTCGACACGGGGTGAACGACCTCAATCATTATGTTAGAATGGATATGCCACGGGAATCCGGGCTTTATGTTGTTAGAAAGGGCAAAAAAATACAATGTGTTTATTTTATTTATTACACTGTAAAACATCTAAGTAGCTGATAGACACGCGTACTTACTCTCCGTTCTTTCGTCTAAATCGAACAAAAGAGCACAAGTGTTTACACTGACAGCTCATTTGCTGCCTCCAAAGCGACACATTTTGTACCGTTTGGATGAAAGTTCGGCAAGTAAGGATTGCATTAATAAATAGGTATTAGCTGTATATTTATACTATAATATCGAGGGGTAGCGGTCAAACCCGATAAGTTGAGATAATTTTTAATTGAAATAACAACGTTGCGTAAATTGCACATAGTTCGAATTTCAAAAACCGGTTTGCTCACTTACCGGATTTGACCGCTCAGCCCTCGATATTAGGTCACAGGTTATCGTATACTTGCCAATACATAGATCTTACACTCAAAGGCAATCCAATAAATAAGTATCCACGTTAAGTTCGCACGCTGTGATTTTTGGTTCAATTTTCATTTCATCGACTTGTTTCATGGACTCTGAGAGTATCTTTTACGACAAATGTGGCTTACTCTAATTGAACTTTTGATTCGCGTATGATTGGAATATTCTCGGGGAGTAAAATAATCTAAATTGTTTTATTTTTGAACGATTTGTTCGGTATCGCGGGAAACTGTCGTATCTATATTAACTTTCCTACTTGATATCCCGCGAGGGAGAATCCAAAAAACCGATCACTGTTAATAATCCTACAGCAAACCAACGAGATCAATAAAATAAGTTATCTTTAGAATTCGCGTTAGACCCATTTGATAATTATGTTTAAATATGTGTTCAAATCGCGAAAGTTTTAAATGTTATAAGTTATCTTTGTTTATTGAAAATTTGATTAAAATTTATCACAACAAAAATATATCATGTTAAACTTGCTCTTTATTGCATTACACCGTCTACTAACAATACGTTTCCAATGTCACAGTTGTTGTGTCATCTATAAGTGTCAGCGCTCAGACCAATCCCACCGCACCATATTGACGTTGACCAATGATATTTTGGGATATTTGAGTTATTAAAACCGACTGAAAATTTTGACGAGTTTGATTGGCAGCGTAGCGTGCATGCGCATATCGAGTGTTTACCCCGTTTTATGTTGACAATTTATTTGAAGCTCCTCTTCCATGTTTTATAAGTTCGCTGCTCAAAACATCGAAATCTTAAGCATCAAGTGGGACATGCAGCGGAACATTCGCACCCTTCCAGTAAAGAAAGTGAGTACCTACACTACGCCGCGATTTAAAGACCTGTCTCGCGTCAGACTCTTTCACAGTGAAGGAGTTGCAGCGCCTTCTGTGCCGGCTCAACTTCGCGAACTTCATAGTCCACACAGGAAGGTTACATTGTCGCAGTCTCCAACAACACCTGAGACAACTACGGAAAGCCCCCGGCCGCTGTCTTCGGCTTCCGTCTACAGTTCGAGAGGATCTCCAATGGTGGATCGACAACGTAATACAACATACTCCTATTCACGCGGAGATAAGGGCGACGAACTTTATAGTATCGGACTACAGTGGGGAGCAGTCGTAAACGGAAAGCCGTTACACGTTGCAGCCTCAAAGAACTGTACGCAATATTTTGCAGCTCTGTCGTCGGAAAGCAAAATTCTGAGGAACTCCAGAGTTGCGCTGGGGCACCCCTGTCCATCGACCTCTTCGCCTCCGAGACCGCCGACGGTATGTCCCAATCGAATCGCTCGACTTGAAGGCGTACCGTACTATAATGACGCGTTCAGCAATTGCTGGCGCTACGACCTGGCGTGGAGATTCCCACCTCCCAGCCTCCTGCCTCGCAATTCGCACACAGCTTCACCTGAACACCGCATCGGGGCTGTTCATCGTGATAACGCTAAAATTATGCCATTCTGGAGGCCAGACTTGAATAAAAGGGGCCGTGACGCAGCCGATAAAAATTCTCAACTTGCGGGCGGTCTTATTGGACACAACGACAAACCGCCCTCCCCCACAAATCAGCGAACTAAGTCTTGAGGCCTGGCTCCTTTCGGGTAGGACGCCGTGACACCGGGTTGGACGGATCGGGAAAAAGGTTTGCAAGCGTCCCATTGGCGCGCTTCTACAGTTAAAACTATATGTTTTGCCTATTTCGAACAAATGGTCATCGTGGTGCGCCAAAAATAACATTGACTGCCATGTACCTCCTCCTAGCCAAGTTGCGGGATAACTCGCCCATCTTTTTCTTTCAGATAAGTTGGCTTACAGAACGATACTTGTTCATAAGTCAGTGATAAGTGCTGTGTGTGAACCACTATTGGGCACTATATAGGCTCTCGGCAAACGCCTTAGTTAAGAATATTTTAAAGGCTATAGCTAAACCACCGCCTCCCAAACCGCCTGTTTGGGATGCGAGAATTGCGACTAAATATCTTAAGATTACTAGCCCTAATTTAAATAGCGTATATGGTGTATCCAAAAGAACTCTTGCTATTCGCATCAGGTCGCAGAAACTCACCTAACGCTGCCATTACGCTGATAACTCTCGGTCTATTATTTTGTATCCAAAATTTGATTCTAAATCAGACAACGCATCATATCAAATCAACAGTCCAATTGGACTCCTTTAGAAGCTCCCGAACATAATATTAACCCAGTTTTTTGGATACGTCAACTTGTAAAAATTACAGAAGATGTTAGAGACCATTGCACCAGCTTGTTTGTATCAACCAAAGACCACTCTAAACCAGCTTCCCCCACGAAGATTGGCGGCTGGCTTAAAAGTCTCCTGGCGGATTCTGGTATCCAAGCAACACCGGGTAGCTTTCGGTCCACGGTATCGTTATTAAATTGGTTGGAAAATTACCCTATTAACGATATTCTTGCTAAAGCTAATTGGCAACATGAATCTACCTTTAGACGTTTTTAACACAGAGATATCCGCGGATCGCAGGCTGACTCAACCGAGAAGTCCTTATGGTATTTTCTCCTCAACAATGAAAATGGCGGAGAGGTTCGGGGCGCTGCTGGCTTGCGGCCATGTTCACAGGAAAGCGTCACGGCGGTATGCGGAGCGACTATTTAGATGCTAGCGACATCTAACGGTCTATGGGAGAGGCAACGCTCTCATTCTAAAGATCTCGGACGTATCAGGAAAAATAATAATAATTTTATTGGAAGGTAAATTTTATATTGTGTAAGTGGCACCTTGAATATCTGCATGGCGGCGACCTCCTCGGCCTCGTTGAGTTTGGTGAGGCTGTGGGGCAGCGTGCGCGACCAGCACCAGTAGCCGACCGGGAAGCCCTTGTAGCACTCGCCCTGCGTCTCCGCGGCCATGTCCAGCCGCACCCGCTCTAGGCGGTGCTTGCTTAGTCTGCAACCAATATCAATAGGTAAATTTAGGGTTTATTAGTTCCTGTCCTTTGCTATTAGCGTTCATGAAATGTCCGAGATATTTGAAAAGAAAAGTCAAAAAGTTTTTAATTAATTTTGTGTGGATAAACTTTCTTGAGGGCTTACACTTTGTCACAATGTCGTAAGATACCTTTTTCTACTCCAGCACTTCTATCTGTCAATTAGATGACTGACAGCGATATTTAAAAAGTATACATTATAACGTTGTCTGTGGTATTCCATAAGAACACTGCTCCTATGGATTTTCATACATAATAGTAGTTTAAAGAGAATGTCATTGGACTTTCAGGACTGTGTAAACAAACCGCCATATTGAAATTGTCTTTGAATGATGAATTTACTAGCGATGGGGAAGTGCTATTTTAAGTCAAAATAAATCGATTACTAAAATACCAAAAGTAAAACACATCTCATCTTCATATTTTTAATCGGTTTAATCTTCTGAAAAATCGGTGCTTGAAGTTTTAGAGTCACTAGTCTTAATTATAAAAGGTGGTGTTACATCATTGGTATACCCTATCGATGATGCTGTCTAAATTTTTCATTTTATGCTCTTCTCCTATTACATGATCCACGCATTTCTTCCACTGCATGCATCCGCATCTGAATTTAGGTATTTATTTAATTTTAAGTATATTATACCTTACGCTAAGATCCTTTACTCATTTACTTACCGTGCCGTACCGTGTAGTGTACACTATGCCTATATCAGGTAGATACCGTGAGTACCGGCATTACAATGTCACTAAGTTTAGTCACATCCCTAAACGTCATAGACAAACGTAGAATATAAAAGAAACAAAAACGTCATTGCATTTTGTCGAAATAACGTCACTTTTAAATCGTATTGAATTTTCAATGAAATTTCCAAGATTAAGTAATTTTTCCTATATTATTTGTTTTTACGAGAAAGGCTATTTTAATAGTGTATGTTTTCAATGACTTTTGATGAGGTGGTGTGAAACTTTAAGGAGTAACAGTGATAAATAAAAGTGACGCCGTTTGTTTACATAGTCCTGAAAGTCCAATGACATTCACTTTATGCAACAGTGATATAATAGTTCTTAAAACTTGAGGGTCGCCGTTACAAAACGAGGCGAAGCCGAATAATAGACCTGAGAGTTTTAAGAACCAGTTATGAGCTGTTGCTTACCCTAATTTTTTTACGACAGCTAAAATAGCGTAAAAAGCAAAATCTAGAAACGTTTATTTAAACTTTCACGATTTTCACACATTATAAATTTACTACAACGGGGCTTAATCGTGTATCGTGTTTGTTTTCAAAGTTTATACACGATTAAGCCCCGTTGTAGTAAATTTATAATCTAGAAACGTGGCAGAATAGGGAAGATGTTGTGCCCACTATAGAAAAAAAAACAACAACAGTGCTCATATATTGTATGAAAATCCATAGGAGCAGTGTTCTTATGGAATACCACAGACAACGTTATAATGTATACTTTTTAAATATCGCTGTCAGTCATCTAATTGACAGATAGAAGTGCTGGAGTAGAAAAAAAGTTTTTAAATAATTTTGCGTAGATAAACTCTCTTCAGGGCTTACACTTTGTCACAATGTCGTAAGATACCGTTCCAGGTATTAGATAATTAGTAAAGATTAGTTGTAGCCACTGACCTCCTAAGAGTATTCCTCAGGAAGTTCCCAGCGGACAGCTCGGTGGGGCGGCGCAGCACGCCGGAGTCGACGAGCGCCCGGCGCGCGCTCCGGAGCGCCGCCGCCAGCCGCGAGCGCTCCGACGCGGGCGCGGCGCGGCGCGGCGGCTCGTCCGCCAGCCCGTTGGCCAGCACCGGGCTGTAGGCCGCCATCAGCCACGCGGCCTCGTTCTTCTGGGCCGACTCGAGAACGATACACCTACAAAAATGTCACCATCACTTTATAACGATACACAATGAAGTAGTTAATTTGTGTACTTGTATTTGTTATTTGGTTAACATAATGATTTATTAAGGAAACTGTAAGTCTGCAATTTATTAACTTTTACTGTGTTAAATGTAAACATAAGAGACTGTTTGTTTCATTCCTAATTATAAAATAAAAAAAGTTTCAATGGGAGCTACCGTATTATCGCTCACCAGGCGGCGCCACTCATGCGTGGGTCCTGCGTCAGTATGAAAGAAATGTCAAAGTGACACACTTATTTAAACTTTCACGATTTTCACACATTATATATTTACTAAAACGGGACTTAATCGTGTACAGATTTTGAAAACAAACCTCCGACGTTTCAAGGGCGACATTCAAAAAACGAAGAAGAATGTCAAAGTGACGTTTGAAATGTTCCCGTAGGACCCACGTTCCACTAGCGCCCCTATCGGAAAACTGACTCGCGGTAGTCCTCATTAAGTTATGCTAGGGGTGTGAAATGGGACGTTTTCAGAGACCACATTGTTGGTAGTTGATAAGGTTTAGTTTGAAATAGATCATTATGTGGGTAGCGCCTAATCGAGAACAAACAATCCGGGACTGATCCATCTGGCGTACAAACAATGAGCGAAGCGAGGAAGAATCCTGACGTACCCGTATCGTCTCAAATTCTTGTAAGACTAATAAAATTTAATACGTAAATTGATTAATTAAAAACTAGCATAACTCCGGTATGCTGCCCATGGTTGATGAGGCATATGGTGAGCCCCTCGTTCAAGTGGTCCATGAAGAGCGCTGCACGCTGCGATGTTACTGTACGGGTACTCCGCTCGGTCGTCCTATTTTAGTTAACCCGTGGAGCGACCTCCCGCTTAAATATAAAATGGCCGCAACTGCCCGGCGAATTTGAGTAGAAAGATTTGAGGTTACCTTTTGATACTTCATTTGAAATTGTGCTTTTGTTTTATAATTATATAACATATGTTAGACATCGTTAGAAAGCTGAATAAATATGCTATACATGACAATTAGAAAAATGTAACTGACCTGTGATTATCAATCCAAAAACAAACATTCCTTTTCGAGTTTCATTTGTTTTTGTCACTCATTTGAACACTTTGCCTTTTTACACACAACTTGTTCACATATTTCACACTTGTTATATATATCATTTTGATCGTTATAACATTCCGCGTCGATAGATACCATTGGTTTTCACCAAGACGCGCTATGCACTACACAAGAACTATTTATTTACGCAATGTTTACGCGCGCGCTACGCGGGTCCGTGCCGCCTTTAAAACTGTCAAACTTTGGAGGCTTTTATCATCAAGTTATGCTGCGATTTTTCAAAAACCAATACATAAAACAAAATCTTTATCTAATTTCCAGTAATTTGATATATAATTTATATAAGTAACACTTAACTTTTCATTTTAAAACTCACAACAAACGAAACACAACTTTCCGCAAACGGGGTGTAATGACGGCTCGTTCAAATTTTTTCACACGTCTCAGAAATTTATTCTTTTTGGTGCCTTGGATTCGAGTAAATTGCCGAATATCCACGTTTTTATGTTGGTAGAACTGTCACGCACTAGTTTTTAATACAATTTGGAGTGACAACATAACCGAATCTGACAAAGAAGCCCACCAATAGCAGCACTTCTCTTATAGTCACGGTGTGTCTATAGGGCGCTACCCGCCAACAAAAGTTATGGACACACGGTGTCTATAGGACGCTCCACGGGTTAAACGTCCTCGCGTGTAACAATAGTAGATTGTACATCAAGTGCATAAAGTGATAGGGTATTTATGCCCGAGGTATACACTTTGCTTTTCACTTCGATTGTAAGGAAAATATTAGGTTTTATATCCATTTAAATCGTTGAAAATGTAACATCCATACTCGCGCGCTTGGGTTCTCCCCGACGCGCGCCGCCTGCAGGCGGCCGGGCGCGTGGGGGGCGAGGCCGCGACGAGCGCGCTCCACCTGCGATGTTACTTTATGCCCTAGTGCATGAAAAGCGATTTTGTGTCGCCTAGCCACGACACAAAGGCGAACTTTTCGAGCAAGAGAAGTGAAAATAAAACTATAGGTACCGGTGTCCGTCGAGCTGGCCGTGGTGCGTGAGGCTGATGGTGAGCCCGTTGTCGACGGGGTCCATGACGAGCGCCGCGATGTTGCTGTACGGGTACTCCGCGAGCGCGACCTTGTCCGACGGACGGACGAGGACGACGCCTTCGGCACCCACTCCCAGTAGCACGTTGGGACCTTAGTAATGGATTTAAGAAATTGGTACTGGTGGTATTTCTATAGGATTTTTACGAGCACTAACTCGTATATAGATAAAACAAGACGAAAAAAAAAGAATTTAATTTATTTACGACGATTACAATAAGTAAGACTACCAAAAATGGGCCCCACGGAAGACCAGCGCTGGCTTCAAAACTAGCATTATGCTGAGTTGGGTCCATTTCGTGATGCACACAACAATTTTGTTTTCCTGTTTTTGTTCTTTTATTATGTGTTGTGTGTGATCGTCACGAATAAATGATTCTTATTCTTATTCTAAAAATAAACAAAGACGTAAGACGCATGTAACATTAGCAATTGGTTTAAGACGATAATTATATATTTTTTACAAAATGGGGGTTTAAAGGACTTACCATGCGCCCAGTACCCTTTGTAGGTGACAGGGAAGAGTGTGACGCCGTAGAGCGGGTACTGCATGACGCAGGACAGGTACAGAGCCTTGGCAGTCAGCTCCGCACGGCCGGCGCCGAACTGCCGGTGCGCTTGTGCTAAGATGGTAGCCTGTTGGGTAATTCATGTGTTAAGGTACAGTTTCAATGCGGTTGTTTACAATTCGTGCTTAATCTGAACAGATTATATCTCACAAGAAGCTTAAATATGAAGGTGCGTTATTTCGCGACTCAAAACGACCCCAGTTGGTAGTGACCCTACGAAGCTGGAGGTCACGGTTTCGAATCCTGGTCAGCGCATTTATTAGTGTGTTTATCACAAATATTTGTTCCTGAGTCTTGGCTGTTTCTATGTATCTATCTATCTATTATGTATATTTCGTCGTCTAGTACCCAAAACACAACCCTTATTGAGCTTACCTATTTATAATTTCATAGGAGCTGGACGTTTAAAATAAGATTTGCGCAATCTCTAATATCAACATCGATGGAAACTTAGCTTAGTCTGACTCTAGGTAATTTTTTTATATATATCGACCGGTGTCAGCGCCGAGGGTTACCCGTGGAGCGTGTTTCGTGGCTGACGTTTTAGCGTTGCGTGGCGAATACGGTTAGCGGAAGAAAACATCTTGCAGACATTGACATTAAACACTTTAGAACGGATTAATCTCGTTTATTCCGACGCCCTTTACAGCACTCAGTTTGTTTTAAAAGATTGAAAACGGATAAAAGAGGCAAAATGGGGTAGTTTTCTTGTCGCTTCTTTCTGCCCCATAAGCCAGTTAGGGAAGCGTTCGTAAGTTGTATGTATGTTAATCCTCACAGGGTTTTTATAATTTTCTATTTTAATTCTGATGTATTACTAGATTTATAAGCCCTCTGGGCATTGTAGACCTTTGTTTATGCTTTTAATTATTTTTATATTTTTGTATGTAGGTTGCACAAGTAACTTTGTTGAATGACTGGGAGAATTCGCATTCTCTCAGTCATCATCTTTACCCTGTGAAAATGAGTGATGTGAAGTGCTCGAAACGTAGGGTTATGGTGTTAATAAACGCGATTAATCCGTTCTAAGCTGTTTAATCAATGAATAACAATCGCGGTGACAGAAGACGATATTATCTTGCGGACAGTGAGCCCGTCCGTTCCCACTCACCCACTGATGCTGCGGCCTGGCGCGCGCCACCCGCTGCGGCAGGAACTGGTCGGGGTGCGCGTAGTAGGCGCGCGTGTGCGGCGGCGGCGGGCTCGGCGGCGGCTCGCCCAGCGACACCTGCGCCTGCAGCCCCGCCAGCTGCAGGGCCACCTTCTCCGATACCGGGAACTCGTCCATCTAGAACGAGAAAACGTTTACTTTACATTGGGTCATAATCACGCGTCGTTATCGCGGGTGCAAAAACGATTTGACAGTACAGGAAGATTATGAAAAACAAGCACTAACAGACTCGAAACTCATTTTGAGGAACATTAGGTATTTCTAATACCCAACCTCCATACTTGACTTGAGTATCAATACATACTTAAATAGATTAACTATGCAGTCGCAATGCAAACTCTTTAGTAATTTTTCCTTTTTAAAAACCGTTTTTGGACTACTTGTATAACTCAGAAACGTTAGTTATGTTGTTTTTGTAAACATGCCTTCAATTATTATAGATCTTTTCTAGCGAAAACTCTCCAGCTCCACGTGTAGAAAGCTTCTTAGATGCTTAGTAGCTGTAGGCAGAATATGCCCGCTTCTACCAAATAGACATTCTGTTATATGTGCTCTTTATCTAGTTGGTTATTGTACCCGCGATAACGACGTATGGTCATAATTGAGAGCGTAACGAATATTGATCGTCCTGCATCGTCTCTGGAAGGAGACATTGGATTGAATCTTCAGTTCTCCTTACAAAATACATAATTTTGGATACAATAATGAAGTTTAGAAGTGAACGGTACCTTAACTACACTATGCACGGCCTGCGCGTACAGCAGGGCCACCTCGACGGGGTCGTGAGGCAGCTCGCGCCCGCCGCGGAACAGCCGCCGCTTGAACACGAAACGGTTGTCGGCCGAACCGCCGCCGGGACCTTGTTGCCTGCGAAACAAAACAATACGTATCAGTCAACGAGCGTGTTTCTTCTTCCTAGCATTTTCTGGGCTTATGCCACGGCTCAGTGAGCCTGGGGTCCGCTTTGGCAACTAATCCCAAGATTTGGCGTAGGCGCTAGTTCTACGAAAGCGACTGCCATCTAAACTTCCAACCCAGAGGGTAAACTAGGCCTTATTGAGAGTAGTCTGGTTTCCTCACGATGTTTTCCTTTACCGAAAAACGACTGGTAAATCTAAATATCAAGTGATATTTCGTACGTAAGTTCCGAAACACTCATTGATACGAGCCGGCAGGATTTGAACCCGCGACCTACGGATTGAAAGTTGCACGCCTTACCGCTGGGTCACAAACGCTTCAGTCAGTCAACGAGCGTTGTCAGCCTAAAAATATATTTAACTTCAATGGTACCTCCGTACCAAACTATCCGCACCAAACCATCTGTCGTCACCACGTTCGCAAAATTTTACTGTATGGAAAGTTTCATAGTTCTCTACTGACGTTCACTGTCGATCAGTTTGTCGGTCGTGTCTGCTGCAGCTGCCCTCAATCACACAGTGTTTGTACTCACAGCTCCCAAGCGGCGATGACATCGTACAGATAGTGCGTGGCGCGAACATGCTCCTCGCGATTCCCGCGCTGCTGGTACACGGCCCAGCCGGCGCGCGAGTGCGGCGCCAGCCCCAGCTTGTCGGCGAGGCGCGCGGCGGCCGCCGCTGCGGTGTCGGCCGGGTGCACGTCGATGGCCTTGGTGCGGCCGTCGAGGAAGAAGAAACGGCAGACTATCGTGCCGAGACGTCGCATTGCCTGGGTATAATATAACAAGGGATAGAGTTGAAAATGCAATATGCACGTAAAGTACTTCTAACCTTTTTTTGCAAGTCCCTAGTTGGCGCTTACGAAAAGAAAAGTAGACAATGCTTTTGTATTCAAACAATGCCTTTGTGTTAATATAATGCCTTTGCACGTTTACGAACTCAGTTGAAAACGGTTAGACTATATAAGATAAGACATTTAGTTTTGCTACGACAATTATGTGCAGTGGTGGGCCCCCAATTTATGGACACGAAGTGCTACTGAAGAATATGGTCGAGCCTCAATGCGTGTGTGCGTAAACTTTAAAAACACTTGCTATTGGCGTGGATTGTTATTATCAAGTGTTATATTTTTAATTAAGAGTCGTTTAATTTATTCCGTAGAAGACTATATACTAAACAAGAAAAAAAAAATGTTTTATTTAGATTCAATAGCAATAGGGTCGAAAACCATGTAGATATTTGAAGCTCGCTCATCAAAAAATGGTAAAACAGCTGTTCGAAAACGGTGTATTTTTCAAAAACTGACATGCATTTTGAAAAAGTATTTCATTTATTTCATTTCAATTGAAATGATCTTTCTATTTTTGCACTGAAAAATGTTTTTGTAACTATGAAAACTCATGGAAAAATGTTCAGCTGAACCGATATACCTGGCTCTTAATTCAGAAGGTGGCAGAGTCTCTAACGCGCGCGGTCCCTATAATCAAATGGAATATAATTTCCATGTGTTCCGATCAAGTGAGACTACTAATTGATACTCACAGCTATCTCGACTGTGCTGGGCGGCAACAGCCGCGGAGCGGCACCTCGGCAGTTATCCAGACACCACTGCGCACAGTGCGCCGAGCGAGCCGTGGGCGCAGAAGGGGATACTCGCGCACGCTGTCGCAGCCACGCGCAGTAGTAGCGCGAGAGGCCGCGCGACGGCTGCCACGCTACGGCGCACAGGCAGAGGATCAGCCATACGCGCTCGGCCCATTCCTCGACAGGGCATTCAGTTATCTGATTGGAGAAAATACGAAGTTCGCAATCATCTAACACAAAATTAGAAATAAAAAAAACTATGATGCTGCAGACTTAGCTACAACTTACCTGTCTGACACACTGCACCAATATTTCATCCCTCAGCTCTTCCCGTTCCAGCCCCTTGCCAATCAGAGCTTGGATCACTTGCGTCTCCTTGTCGACGGTCAGCTCTCCCCTCATATACCGACACAAATCCTGAGAAAAAACATCCCATTACCTTACCTACACGGGAATACATCTCATCGGTTATTTTATAAATAATCTAATTTCCACCTTATACCATTAAAAATAAGATTCAAAATGGATAGGCACTTACACGGAAAATATTGACGGCAGCAGTGACGCTGTCTGGGTCGTGCAGTTGTATGTGTGAGGTTGGAATGTTGTTTCCTTTGTGATAGGTTATCATTTCCTCTTTGGTTAGCAGCTCCATGGATTTGCTCTTGCGTGTGAGCGTTGCTATTATTGTACCTGAGTAGAAAGGCATAGTATCAAAATTGAAGTTGTGACCTTCAATATAATCGATTTATATGTTACGCAATATTAACTAAGCATACTGATCTAACCTTCAGGCGACCTGGGATGGTCATTGAAGTACAGCTTAGCAAACTCGCTGAGATCGTTGGTAGCGTCAGCGGGAGGGGTGGTGGGAGGTACCGCCGACGCGGGCGGACTGGCAGCCGCCTCCATTTGGTGGAGGCGACGCTCAACGCGTTCTTTGCGACGCGCGTTGCGTTCCGTGCTCTGTAGACAACATTTTTTTTTTACGATTCCGAAACTAGAAAGATTACTTAAATTAATAACTGATTTTTATTTCATACAGTGCAAAAGACCAGTGTAAAAATGGGTGATGTCTTCTTCCCGAATAACGGAAAAATCCTGATTTAAAACTGGCTAGGAAATAATTGAGTTTTTTAATAGATTACTTACATATAATTTAAACTTTCGTGAGTCATACTGATATTAAATTGCAACGGTTAACACTCACGTATTTTTATCACAATAGGCGTGACATGTTGTAGGCCGACGCAGACGAAACATGTCACGCATATTGTGATAAAAATATGTGAGTGTTAGCCGTTGCATTTTAATATTACTTACATACGAGTAAGCTAAATTTTGACAATTAATTACGGACCCGGAAGTGGGATGGAATGAGCTGAAAATATCCCACTTCTGATGTCGGAGCTGGAAGTCAAATAGCCTTCGTCATTCACAACTGAATCATTTAATAAAATCCAGTCCTATTTACTTACGTTAGTATCCCCGTTCATCATGAGCGGCGGGCTCATGCAGGTATCCATGGACACGGGCGGGGGCGTGGCCGACTTGCGTGACGTCATACTGCTAGTCATCGACGGCGGGAGCTTCTGTGACGTCATGCTGCTCGTCATGATGTTCGGCGGTTTGGGTTGTGGCGCCTTTTGAACGGGTAGCGGTGGCAGCGGTGCCGCGGGTTCGGGTTCAGGCTCTCTTGACGAGTAACTATGGAAAAATTATTAGGTTAGTATGGCGTGTCTCATTAAGCGTAACTCACGCTCATAAAAAAATATTTTGGATTAACTCCAGGCTAATCCGCTAATAAATATGAATAGTCGTAGAAATCTGAATTTTGGGAAAAATGACAGTTCCAATATGAACTATTTGACAAAAAAGACTGGGAGCGATCACTAAAGTATGTGTCATTTGATTTGTACTTAAAAATTGTGATGATTGCTTATTTGCCACTCTATTCACTGAGTTTTCGCGCCTCAGTACTTGCAGCACGACACCTGTCATTTGTGACTCTGTTTGCGACAAAACAGTTACGAAACAATACTACGCAGTCTTGGCGTTAACAAGACCGACAATAGTTCTGCGAACCTGCGCGCTGCGTATACATACAGATCTTATAATCTGATCTATAACGAAATTTGAGAAAGCTTGATAATATACTGTGCCTAAAAAATAAAAGTGGAACTATAATAATCGAGGCCTAAATGAAACGCCAGCCTTACGGATTTATCCAAAACTACTTGGGATGTACTAACTTACGTCACGCAACGTATGCACAACAGAAGAGAGTTGCGGATATGTCCCAAGGAGGGCGATATAGGTACCTCGCCATGCTTCCCGTGCTAAATATATCGATGGACTCCTCAAGCCTTTCTTTCCGAAGACAGATGGTGCCACCGTAGTAGCGAGTTATGATGCAAAATTTATGTGTAGTATGTTACCCATTCTCCGGCGGTAGCATCGGTGGCGGTGGCGCTGGCTCGGGCTCGGCGTTCGGACGTGGTATAACCGACTCGTATATCGGTTCTTTGCCTTTCAATACAGACAGCTTTCCGTTCGGTATTACGCCATTTGTGAGCTCCGGCGGAGTTGTGTCTGGAAGAAAATGTAATCACATAATTAATAGACGATTAAAAAACAAGTTACTTACAATTTTTACTGAGGTATTTCGTATTTCGAATTTCACTCTTACATATTGCATAAGTAGCGGAAAAACCATTAACTTTGAAAAAATATCGTATAATACTACTAGAGGATATCTTTTCAACCAGTAACCAAATGCTGATCGCAACAAAATTGACACACCTTTATTAGCCTGGGGCGGCGGCGGCGGAGGCGGCGGGCCCGCCGGCTCGGGCAGCGTGCACGCCGGCGGCGGCGGCGGGAACACCGGCGACTCCGGCACTGGCTCCACCGGTGGCGGCGGCGGCAGGCTCGCCGACAACACGTCGCTCCCGGTCGAGGACGTCATCACGCCGTTCATCGACGTCGACATGAGCCCGTTCATCGATGACGTCATCGCGTTGGATGGGCCATTCATAGACGAGGTCATGACGTTGGTGCCGTTCATAGGCGTGTTGCATACGGGAGTGGAAGGCTGGAGGATGGATGTAAGCGGAAGGGAGGACGGAGGTGGTGGCGGTATGGCCTCTGACGGCGCGCCGTCCGGTTTTCGTTGGGCTTCGGTCGTCGATTTGCTTAGCTCGTTCATTTCGGCAGCCAGAACGTGTTCCAACTAGGAAAAAACAATACAAAATGTATCCGTCAGAATTAGCAAAATATTGTTATACTCATGAACCCGGAACGTCAGTTAGCAAGACGAACTGTCGAGGTGGACGAGGTGTTCCAGTATACATACCTCCTGGTGCAGGTCTTCGGCCAGCCGCTCCATGGAGTCCCCGATCTCGGCGATGCTGGGCTGGTGCGCGGGCTGGCCGTCGGGCGCGCCGCGCTGCGCCGGCACGTCGGCCAGGAAGTCGAACAGGTTGTCCAGGTTGACCGAGTCTACTCGGCCGCTCGGGTTGGCCAGCCCACGGAGCTGGTCCGCCATGTTTTCCAGCTCGACTCGCTCTTTATCCGCTTTTTCTGCGAGGCTAAAATTAATGGTGTCGTTAGTGGAAATGTTTGACCGGGAGTGCAAAAATAAAAAGTAACTGATGATTGATGAAGTCACAGTGACAGTTTAAAGATTTTTTTAAGCTGATACTGTAAGTCCAAAATTTACGAATTTATAACTTCGTGAAACAACTGCTTATTTGGGGTTTTTTTCATAGTAGCGTTATCTCTCTGTTTAACCATTATTCAACTTTAGCAAGCCTTCACTAACCTGTTCCTCTCCTCTCTCAGTTTGATCTCCTGATTGACTCGCTTCATCTCTCTCAGCGCAGCAGCGACCTCTCTAGCGAAGGCGCCTCTGAGATGCCTCTGTAGAGTTAAAGTAGCGCGACGTAGACGCAGGAACGCGGCTCGCTCCTTCCAGCCGCGCCATGCTGCTTGAAGGACGATTACGGCGTTGCGCCATTGAACGTATTGGCGACGCTTCACTGAGCCCTTGTACCACTGAGAATTAAAATGTTAAGGTGAAGAATGTATGAATATCGACATCGAAACTGAGCGGCTTGAAGAATAACTCCAAATTGTCACTTACTCTTTGTAGTCGTAACGCCGAAGATTGCAACAAATGTGTACGTTTGGCTTCCAGGGGCATGTGTACCGAGCTTCTCATGAATATTTTCGTGTGACCGATCTGCCAGTCACCTTGTGGCGCGTTCATAATTGACATTACAGTTCTGTAAACAAAATAATATCGATTTAATATGTAACTGGAAGTCTTATAATAGGCGTACAGATGATTATTCTACACTGACATACAAGATTGTTCAAAAATAAGTTTTTAATCGGCCACAACCACTATTAAGGTATGAGGGAGTAAGAGCCTCTTACTAAGAAGTCGCAAAAGCTTTCCGCCCGCTCGTCCCTGACGAGGCTAATTAAGGCGGTTTAGCTATAGTCGTTGTAGGTGCTAGTAGCTTCCATATAGGGTATCGTACCCAAAGGGTTAAAACGGGTCCCTATTATAAGACTCCGCTGTCCGTTCGTCCGTCGGTCTGTCACCAGGCTATAGCTCATGAATCGTGATAGTTAGACAGTTGAAATTTTCACAGATAATGTATTTCTGTTGCCGCTATAACAAGAGAATACTAAAAAACATAAAAAAAAATATATTTAAGGGGGCTCCCATACAACAGACGTGTTTTTTTTGCCGTTTTTATAGATGGTACGGAGCCTATTGTGTGCGAGTCCGACTCGCAATTGGCCGGTTTTTCTTGTTCATATATTTCGTCAGATTATCTCCAGGGTACTTACGCGACATCAGGTTGGCGCCGCGGGTGTGGCAGCAGGCAGCGGTAGCGCGCCTGGAAGGCCTGCGTGGGCAGGTGCACCGGGTACCCGTCGCGACGTATGCGCACGATCTCGTTCATGCCCAGGTAGCGCAGCTGCTCCAGCACGAGCAGGTCGTTGAATGTGCCAGCCTCTTTATTCTCATTCGGTTTTATGCAACGGACGTACCTGAAACAGGAAAAGGGAATTATGACTAGTCAAATTACTAAAAGCAGCAGCGATTTTTAGGATTTAAAATAGTTGACATGAGGCAAAACGTCACTGAGCCGAAACTAAAATTTGTGTCAGAAACACGGTTCAAAAAATGCGATATCTAGTGGATAAATGACTTACAAACTTGAATTCGTCTTCGTTGTGCAAATTTATTGATTAAAATATGGAAGGTGTAGGTCTAAAAAGTAACTATTTAGATCATAAATACACTCTACTATTGCTTAATGGAGTAACTTCCCTCTATATTTTAGAAACAGCAAAAAAAACTAGTGAAAATTGCAGACTACACTTAATTCTACGTCAATTAACCTTGGTCACTAGGCCTTTTTCGATAAAACAGAGTCTTTTTATCTAAGAAACATTAGGACCACAATTGCTATCTATAAACATTGCTTACCAAACATCGGTGGCTTGTAACATATCAACCAGCGACTGCAACTGTGCTCTGAACGTGTCGACAACTGTCGGTCGACCTTTGGATGTCCCTCGCTGCGTGGTACCCATTGAACTGGGACTTGAAAGCGATAGATCCTGTTAAGATTACAAACGAATTAGTATAAATCAAATACACATTATCCCACATGCTAAGTTTTTTATATTTAGACTACAAAAGGATCGACCCGAAAATACCGTTCTGCATTCACTAGCACCGACCGTGGGGGCAGATTTGCTGCCTGAACTGTAAAACTGTTAGATCATTATTGAACAAACCTGTCCGGGGGGTGCCAGATCCTGAACGTAATCAGCTAATTCTCTGACAAACGGGTTGGCCGATCTACTCAGGTGATCTATGAACGCGTCCTGCTGTGTATCTCTGTTTTTGTCCACGAAGCCTTGCACGCTGTAGCATACCTGCAATAACAAACTACATTGCAATAAGGTCGTATCTTCTGGAGCACTTCTTATAGTGTCAGAGCAGTACGTACCGTGCCCGCATAATGCTGAACGCCAAATTCTTCTTCCCATTTCCGTCTAGAACCCTTCACAAAGCTCTGATGCTCGCCGAATTCACCCTGGATATTAGTCAGATACGCGCCATCTGAGCCCTGAAACGATTGAGATACGATTATGCGCATAATTTTATTGCATATCAATCCAACACTTAATAAAGCCTAACTGCATTAGAAATTGTGAATAGAAATCTAGAAGGATTGCGATCTTTAAACCGCTAACATTAAGCGCCCTAGCGCAGTGTGGCTATATTTTTACATTATACCTATTCGTAAAAATTATAAATTGAAAGAGATTAGATTCGTGCTTTACGGACACGCGTACTCGTCATTATACGAACAATTTGTTCGTATAAATTGTTTAACACGTTCGTAAAACTTTCGTGTTTCAAACGTTTAACGTGTTTGAAACGCCAAATCGATGTGTTATTTCATTACCAGACTTATTTCAAAATCTATCATAGATAACTACTATGAGTAATGACCAACTAGATATATATGTTTGTATACAACTACCTTATTCAGTATTCTGTTAGGCCGTAGATGATGTACTCAAGTTTAAGGTACGATGGGACTGGCATAATCTTATGATTACAAGTCCCTAAATAAACAAGATTAAAAAAAAATGAACAACTCCTTACTTTGGGCATATGGCATTGCTCACTCAGCAGTTTGAGCAAACTTCGCGGCGGCTTTTCCAGCAACTCGAGGCATGCCGCGTTGTCCGTGAACTGGATTTGGTTGTACACTATGCCTTCTTGGCGATACTGGAAGAAACAAATTAGTTAAAACTCCACTCTTAGTTTTTTTTAAGAATTGAATCACAGAGGCCCACACCATCATCATCATCATCATCATTTCAGCCGAAAGACGTCCACTGCTGGACATATGCCTCCCCTAAAGATTTCCACAATGACCGGTCCTGCGCCACCCGCATCCAGCGGACTCCTGCGACCTTCACCAGGTCATCAGTCCACCTTGCGGGGGGCCTACCCACGCTGCGCCTTCCGGTACGCGGTCGCCACTCGAGAACCTTTCCGCCCCAACGGCCATCGGCCCACACACAATAACAATATTGTGAAGAATAGACATGAAACTACTTTTATAGTATTACCAGAAATCTAATTCCATAAAGCCATCTTGCAATCATTTTTCAAAGTGTAGGCAAAAATGGACTACCTCTACGTATATTGCTATTACAATACGCTATTATTATAGTAAAGTTATTTCATAAATATCAATAGTTAAGAACTATACTGCAATGTATGACAACTGTGACAATATTTCACATCTTAAGTGCATCGCAGTGCAGCGTTCTTATCAAAGCGCTTGCCGATATTATTCTCATTCAGCATCGTTTTGAATTTTAAAACTTTTCTTTATTTTATCCAGTGTTTACATTAGAAAAAAAACCAATAGACTTACTATCTCTTGCTCCAATGCGAACACATAATTATTGAAGAACATATGTAGTTTCTCATTGGCGTAGTTGATGCACAGCTGTTCTAGAGAGTTGGAGGCGAAGTTTTCGAAGCCGAATATATCGAGCACGCCGAGAGCGCGCGGCGCTTCGCGGCCCGGCGCTGAACAGCTGTTTACATGGCGGACCAGCCACGCGAATGTTCGGGAGTAAAGCGCTCGCGCCATTGCGTGACGGTTTTCTCGGGCCTGTGGATAAACTTTTTTTTTTTAATATCATGTAGTTTGTGATTTTGATATTTTTTTAGACAAAACAGGCTTGTGTTACTTACTAAACAAATGTCTAGTGTTACTTAATAATTAATAATACAAATGTCTGTTTCAAGCCGGTCTTGCATAGCTTTCAAAATTAAATTATAAAACACAAAAGGCAATTGTTTCACTTGGATAGTTAAATATATACATTATTAGTTTTAAATTTCTAGATTATTGCTTTTTGTATCATAACTCATAAGATTTGATTTAACTTTCTCACGCTAACGAAACATTATGTTCACATGAATAAAACAACAAATAGGCGATGCGAGCGTCTACGTACTTCATCTTTATAATAAATTCAACTGGTGTACCTCATGCAACCTCAACGGTATGTCGGTAACGTTGCCCCGCACATTGATCTGTCGCTCCAGGAGCACCTTGTGGGCGGTGGGCTGCGCCAGGCCCAATAGGTTTGCGACGGCGTCCACGGCTTCCGCATCTTCTGGGGCCAGCGCACTGCGTTCTCCGTCTACGTCCTAGAAAGTTACCAAATGGTTATTAACCTTTTGGCCGCCGGACCCTGTTCGCCAAGACGCTCACTCACACGCCAGAGCAAATTTTAAGTAAACAACTAATAAAAAGTTTAGGGATTGCAAATAGTGATATCGATATTCATAATTAAAGGTGGAATTCTTCTCAATTTGCCTTTTTTTATTTCCAAACTTAGATTTCTCTCAAAATTTCTAAACTAAACAGATTTACTATACAAGAAAATGTTGAAAATAAAGGACTTTATCATGAAAAACAACAACTAAACATTATCGAATCATGAAGTAATATCACCGCACTAGTCTGTACGAGTAGTCTTCTATACATGTCAACGGCGCGCAGGGCACGTCTTTAGTTCCGACTGACAAATACTGTTTACGCGCGAGTTAAGTAATAATAGCGTCTGAGTCAACGGCATAAGCGCTTGTCGGTACGTAAACTTTATAAACCATAAGATTAGGGACGCGCATCGTGTCTCGATAAATTTACATACTTACCGGAGGGTTTTCGGAGAAAACTAACAGGTGGATTTAATAATATATATATATATATACAGTATGTATCAGAATGAAAGGCAAAACAAGAAACCCGTTAATGTTTAGATCATAAATATGAGCATGGTACTTACCTAATTCATCAAAAATACGACAGGTTTTACGTGAGGTATAAAAATATACATTTATTATTATTGTGTTGCACCTCCCCTGTATTATTTGTTTACAATCTTATAAATGACATTTCTTAAATTACCAACTGACAGACAGGCGTCAAACCTTGTTGAAGTTTGGATTTTTACCTAGTTACAAACAAATAGTTAACAAAGCGCTTGCGCGTTGCCTATGACTACAGCCATTATTAAAATAATTACCTAGGTTACTTATAAACAGAACTCAAAGCGCATGTGTATTGACATAACAACGTTAATGTTAATTAGTTGCCCCTAGCTACATATCAACAGTACGCAATACGCATGCACTGTCAAAAATCAAAAACGTAAACAAACCCTATAGGATGTTACAAAAACCATTAACCGACTGCAAAAATATGGTCTTCGAGTAATTCATTTAGTAATTTTATGCCATAAAACATGTATTTAGGCACGTGAAATGCACGTCATTACATTGTACTCGAGTTCCCCGTCAACCAGTTTTAAGGTTTGCTCTTCGTTGTGATACATACTGTATATATCGGTTATATATATATATATATATATATATATATATCGAGTTAAAATGTAGACCTCCGCTGTCACTGCGGTCAATAATTTATTCGGCAAATAAACCGCAATGGACAATTTACTGAAGAAGCTGCCTAAACTTTATCCATTATTATGCCTTTTTTTTCTACATATACCTACTTACTACGAGTAGTTACCAACAATGACAATAATTGGCAATTAAATGTTTGAACGCTTAAATAAAACCAGATTCGTGAAAACATATTCATTTTAAAAACTTGCACATCAATTGAACTTTCCCATCCCTAGCTGTCTTTTATACATGCCAACGGCGACAGTGACACGGAAAAATGTAGAAATTATAAGCATATTTTTTAAATCCTTTATTATGAAACAATGGATTCATATACCTGCTTAAAAAGTAAATGTATGAAAAAACAAAGGGTCAACAAGTTGACACGAGTACAAAATAATTTTTAAATTCTATTATTTTACCATTTAGTAAGCGGTTGAAACTTTGTCTTGTATACAAGACGACGGCGTTAGTGTATCGTACTATCGTTGTCTTGTATAGGTGACAACGGCGGTCAAAGGGTTAAACAGAAGCTAATAGTCTCATTATTTTTGAACATGGCCAACCTAATCTTGCATAGATGTCACGACCACGTATGAAAGCACGCAACTAAATAATCGTCACCTGAAACTGTATGTTTCCAAGCCACAGCACCGCTGCCAGTACTTTGAACAGTCCTTCACACATCTGCAACGGCACTTGAAGAACCGTCAATGCCAGTTGCAACGCTTCCAGCTTGCCCTGCTCGCCACCCAGGCCTTTGCGAGCATCCTCGTCTTCCGGACGAAGGTATTTGAACTGAACTCCGTCGCGGAGACGGAGGGCTGTGCGTAGCTCGGCGTTATGCTGGAATCAAAGGAGAGAATCCATTAACACGCAATGATATATTAAATCAACTGTATTTGCAATCGCTATGTGAAATCAATTTATAATTTTCCAGTTCACATAGAGTGTCCACTCCAAGTGTTAAGCAAGTGATAGTGTCATTAAAACATATTCTATATAAAACAAAATGTTACATCAGGTGTTAGTGATGTTACTTAGCGACAGTCCATATGTATATCGTAATAGTTTCTTATAGAACTTGATATTTGCTCTCTGGAACTTGATAGTAAGACAGACTACGGAGCATCCCATAACAAATTTCGCCACGGAGATCGAGCCGCTTCACTTAGTGAAGCGGGTTAGTTGACGTCACAGCCTATTCATGAGTATTTAATTCACATCGGTACGTACCTTAGCGCCCTCGACCAGCTGGTAGAACACATGGTAGTTGGTCTCTCTTGGCGAAGGACCGGTGATCCTGGCCCGCTCCAATAGGAAATCTCGAAGCACTGCACCACGAATGCCTCCGCGATGGTCGAGCCGCACCTCCACGAATTTGCCAAAGCGAGAAGAATTGTCGTTGCGAACTGTTTTTGCATTACCTGAAATAAAACAGTACAATAGTGTTCCAGTTACAACATAGATACATATCCATTGTGTTTATGATGTGTAAGATATAAATAAAGTTACCAAAAGCTTCCAAAACCGTGTTGGCCTCAAGAATCTGTTGTTCCGCCCACGTGGCCTGGCCACCAGCAGCGCAAAGGTACTGCAGTATCAATTTCGTCGTCTCCGTCTTGCCGGCACCGCTTTCCCCCGAAATCACAACGGATTGATTTTTCTCTCCATTCTAAAAAGAGATTCTAAGTGATTACTTGCACATTAAAAGGGGTTTACGTGTTGATTGGCATTTGACAGGCGTTTTCCGCGTCAGCTGAATGATTATCGATCTTAAGCAGGATGAGATACAAGTATCTGGTCGATGACGAAACTGGCAATAGCGAGTCGGTGCGGATGTATAAATATGCCAACATTATAATTATATTTTTTGTACTTGATAAATAGGTCATGTGATACTGTAAGCGATGCAATTTCGTGCTTAAACTCGTGAAACAGTATATGTGGATATGTAACTATGAAGTTAGGAATGGAACAATTTCTTATATAAAGTTAGTTTGCTTACCCGTAGCGAACTATAGGCGGACTCCGCTAAAGCAAATACGTGCGGAGGCAGGTTCCCAAAGGCTTTACCTCGAAATTCTTGCATGTGTTCCTGAAATATTGAAGTTATTTTACCTTGAGCATAGATATCAGCGATGTCGTATGGGTGAAAACCCATTTGAGAAACTACCCGTATAAAGACAAGAGGGCTGTTTATATTTTTACTTTGTTTTGGGTGACAAAATTTGGCATTTTGAATCCCAAGTCTGTTGAAATAATCAGTATCACTGTGAATGTCTCAAACGGAAGAAATAAACGGCACGGGTAGGGTAGCGACTTCATTCAATGATTTCCTCTGATTGATTACCATGTGACGTATAATTTATCACTTTTTTACTAATATCATCATTGTTGTCGACGGCAGCGCGTCACTTCCTAGAAAGTGAACGATTGTGTGCAAATGTTTCTATGAAAACGGGAAGTTTTATCTATAACATGATTAGTATGAAAACTATGTTGGAAAATTGTTGATCAATATTGGATGAGTAGGAAGTTAATTTTACGAATTAAGTTTTTATTTATTCCTGGTTGAGTAATTAATAATAACAATTTATACTATCGGTAATCACATGAGTATTTAAGAATATCTGTTTCTTATCTATCACTCGTATGTATGTCAAAATAAAAAGGATAGGGAATATGTGTCAAACAAAGTGATACGTGCGGTAGTTCCAGCATCTCAGTACAAAAGCATATCAGATTTCAGCTAAATCCGACTACTGAATCTATACGAGTAAAAGATACAAGAGATGCATATCGGAAAGACATACGATGCCAAATAAATATAACTTTATCTTTTCGCAATAGTCAACATGAGAAACGTTTTAGTTAAGCGGGCGCAGACCGTCCAGTCGCATCCTCGTTGGGCTGTGTATTCTAAATAACCTTTCCATTTGTCTATCCATTGTATCATCGTTTTAGTCCTACTCATTCCCCAACGTTTCATCTACATGATAACGTTCTCTATTTTTTACTTTTGGCTTTGTCATCTAAACGGGAAAAAAGTGCAGGCGATATAAAAGAATAAGTAAGTAAGTAGGAATCTGCCTCATGTTCTGTCACCTTACCATTAAACATAAACAATCCGCAGAAGCTTACTTACTTAACCGGCAGGCAGCAATGTACACAGATAACAAAATATTGTCAAAAGGAAAAAATGCTAACTAAATACAATTCTAATTTCGAAACAGTAAAGCGAGGCGTCCCCCAAGGTAGTATACTCGGGCCACTCCTCTTTCTTGTCTATATTAATGATCTGCCGGACATAACAAATCATAAAATTACACTTTTTGCAGACGACTGCTCAATAGTGGTTTGTGGCAAAAATCCTGCAACTTATGAAGAGGAAGTAAATGAAGTATTTGAAAAGGTTAATTTAATATCTGGCTAGAAAAAAACAAGCTTAAAGTGAATCTAGCTAAAACTACTTTTATGGAATTTTATGCCCCTCAAGGTCGACCGAGGCCGAACCTTCAAATTTCCTACAAAAACTACCAAATTGAATCTGTAAAATCTACTCGATTCTTAGGTATCATGCTCGACTGCCACGGTGCCTAGAAGGTACATACAGACCACCTTACTCAGAGACTAAGCCGTTTTGTTTTTGCTCTTAGGAAATTGAGCTACGTAGCTTCGGAGAAAACTGCTCTTTTATCATTTCATGGACACATAATGTCGAATCTACGCTATGGGATTATACTATGGGGTAACTGCAGTGATTTGCAAAAAGTCTTCCTTTTACAAAAGAAGTGCATAAGAGCAGTGTGTGGTGCTGGTTGGATTGATCCCTGTAGACCATTATTCCGGAAGCATAGAGTTCTCACCTTGCCTTGCGGAATTTGGGGAAATTCGCCACTGCACCGAGAAATCCAAGACAAGCCTCTGGACGTAACGGTCTAAATTTGCAATACCCGCATTGTAAAACAAAGCACTACCGTAGCAGTATACTGTACATGGCAATCAAAGTTTTCAATTATTTGCCAGAGGATATTAAAATGTCTGACTTCCCTGAATTTAAGTCCAAATTGTTAAATTGGTGTTTAAATAAACAATATTATAAAATTAATGAACATTTTGAATCTCTGCACAGCAATTTAGTTACTTACAGTATTTTTTATTTGACATTTTATACTAAGAATTTAACATTAAGAATTGATATTGTTTAAATTCTAATTTTAATATTACAATAGTTTTTTTTTTAAATATAATTATTCTAATTTTATATCTATATTCATAATTGACTGACATATGCTAGGCTAAGTAAAGTATACAATTTTGTATGTTAAATTAAATGTGTTGTACTTCTATGTTTGACATTAAATTTATATATATTTTATTTTAATGACTAATGTAAACTAATCAGTATTATTTACCCATTGTTTAATTTTGAACTGCATTTAATAATTTAATATTTTCTTGTAACAAATACCTACTTCGCACCTTCACATTTCTAAATTTGCATGCCACGATATGGCGGAATGTACATGGAACACCTTTTTCTATCTACCTGTAACTGTTTATAGCCTGCATTCATGCAAATAAATGTATTTCATTTCATTTCATTTCAAAGCCTCGTCAAAGTTAGTAGTTTTTAGTAGTCAGCGTTTTTAGTAAGCAGGTATCTATATCTAAATTATGTACCTATCATAGACCAAAAGTTGGGAACTTAGTATGACAACAACTATTATAGCATGGATTATAGAGAAATGGAAAGGGTTATTAAAAAACACAATCCCCCATGCCACTGGACGCACTATGCTCTCTTAACGATTTCAGCGTGCTTAGCATGAGTTGCACGCGGCACTCGAAAGTATGTCCGTCTCGCTCCTACCATTATTCTTTGGCAGGAGCGAGATGGACATACTCCCGAACGCCGCAGTCGCTATAGAATATGGCCACGTACAACTCATGGTAAGCACACAGTCCCCCTAACTAATATTACAAGTTTATGTGCTTCGCTTCCTGTTATCATTTTATTACTCATAACGATGACACAGCCTCCGTATCAACGAATCTTACTCATCTGCAATATCGCTTTGATACCATGGAACGAATAGGTATCGACGTATATTGTTATATAGATGCTTACCGTTGTGTAAAATCCCAGTTCCTTGTAGGGATTCACTGCGACTAGAATTGATCCTGTGTATGTCTGTGATATTAATTAAGGAAATATGCTTGTGTAATTATTATTAAACTTACGTATATTAAAATAACCCGAGTTTACTGTGCATGATATATGCAAGGACGTAATGTGCATTTGTCTATTATAGTCTTTAATTTAAAAATGTAATTCTGTGAATAAAAATACTCTGCAGTCTGTAGAAAATAACACAAACCCAGAAGCAAATTACTTGCTTACTATAAAGTTACGGTACAATTTCAAAAATACAGCGATTACAGCGTGTAATGAAATTTATTTATGGCATGCAAATCCATTTATTCTCAATACTAGGTCAAAATAATTCTGCCTTCGATACGAAGAATCGTTTTGGAGATGTGTTTAAAGGCATGGAGAAATTCAAAAAATGTAATCGTGATGGCTAGGCCGCACAATTGCAGCTCCAACCAAATCGAGACGCACATGGACAGGCGTGTACGAATTTTTTTTACGATATCTGTTAGGTGACAGCTAACAAAGCCTTCAAATCATACGAACATTACAAACGAATATGTTAAAGACAAGCTGGTGAAAAGGATACATATATGAGGTCGTGTTTGTAGCGTCGTTTGAGGTTGTCGTTGATGGCGTCTTCGGTGATCTGGGGCATCATGGTCATGTCGGGCACGCCCGGACCCTCCTCCTCTCGCTCCTCCATGATGGCTGTAACAACACAAAAAATATTATAAAAATTACCCCACATTCCTCATCCATAAATAAGCTCCGCACTATGTACGAGTAGAATGTAAAGCATAGATTCGCTTCGCTTGAGCGGGACGTAAGCATACAACGTTAAAAAAATTACTTTTGATCAGGTTTTAGCTTTAGCAAAGTGAGTAACGGCTTCAAAGCCCAAATTACACAAACGGGTTGCGGCACTGTACGTAGGTAGTAGGTAAGCTCTCAACGCCGGCAGGATTTTATACAACGAAGTGAATTTTAGTACGCGTCTATTTATAACGTAAGGCTTTCATCTTCACCCCCTAATTATTACTTAGATAATTCCTCAAGACGCTCCACACATGGTGCCCTAACATCTGCATATCAAACCCATTATATTATCAATAAACTCAGGGGATGATCAATCAAATCATAAGCTGGGTGGCGTTAATTACATTCTGCAGACATTATAATGTGAGTCAAATGACGGTCTAATGTTGTGATGAGAGGAAATAGTTAATCATTGTCTTTGCTTATCGGAATTTCACAGCTGAGTGCTATGGATTCAAAATTATTTGTTTAATATAATTTGAAAGTATAGATTTCAATTTCAATCAATTTGGTTGATCTTTATTGGATAGCCCTCGTTCCAAAATAACCCAATTTCGTTAACCAAACCATGGGTCGCTTTAATATTTACAGGGGCCAATGTTTTTTAAGCTAAAGCTTTTAAGGTGTATACGGTCTATTTAAAAAAAAAGCTTTGGCTCAGGGTGATATCAAGAGACTCGATGTGTGAGCGGAATTTATAACGGCCTCCTAGCCTAGTCGGTACTGACTCTGCCTATGAAGCAGGAGGTCCCGGGTTCGGGTCCTGGCCAGGGCGTTTAAATGTGTGTTTATCACAATTATTTGTTCCTGAGTTATGGATATTTTCTATGTATTTACGTATTTATATGAATATATTATATATATCGTCGTCAAGTACCTACACACAGCACAAGCCTTATTGAGCGTACTGTGGGACTAGGTCGATTCGTGTAAGATTGTCCTATAATATTTAATTACCTTATTCGCACTAATCTATTTACACCTAACTAGAAAATATAGTATGAAAAAATGTTAAACTACAATTTCATAGCTAAAACACAATGATAGAGTTTCTTGCAACGATTCGTAAGGTTATGATATGATTGATGCATTATAAATATTTCACATGGCGCGCACCCCCCCATACCAACTATGACAGATGGGTTCAGTCTTCAAAAGGATACCTACGTATAAGTATGCATCCATGCAAAAATAGACGGAAGAAAATGGCCACTCGAGTAATTTTACACAAATGGGAAAAGAAGGGTGATCTAAGGGCGTCAGCCGCGAAAGTTGTTCAGTGTAACCGCTGCGCAGCCACTGGGCTTGTATTTTAAGGGTTCCGTACCAAAATAGTAAAAAGGAACCCTTATGGTGTAACTCTGTCTGTCTGTCTGTCACATCGTTAAATATCTCAAGAACTACTAATGCTATAGATTTGGAATAGTTATAGACATATTATACAGTGTGTAAATCTAATACGGGCGAACCTCTTAACGGTGGTTAGTATAGGACATAAGAAATGTAATGAGATAACTTTTAAATGGAATTGCAAATAAAATTTTATCCATAGAAAATAATTCGGCCCGCAATGTAATGCAAACTCACTCGCGTTAAACATTCGTTGACAACTGTCAGCGTCAATCTTTTTGTAGTACATTGCTGCTGAAAATTTTATAAAAAAATTAATTATGGGGTTATAATTAAGTGAAACTTAAAAATATGTTTTAATTATTGATAACACTAAAGAATTCTATGTTTGGTTAAATTTATCGCCCGTATTAGACTTACACACGTATAAATTGAAAGAGATGTCATATACTACAGAAAAAGTAACCAAGGCCCCCGGTGAGTAGGGCTCTGGGATACATGCGGGACAAATGTATAGTTATAGACCTATATATATTTTAATTTATTACAGAAAAATATAATATTGCCCTATCTAACCCTATTCATAAAACAATATTTTCTAGAGTAAAAAAAATTTTTAGTGATATAAAAATATCAAGGAAAAACAAACTCGCATACTAACTCTATGCAGTGATAACGAGTGATCTGTCGATACATGGGGCTAACGTTAAATTTATACTTCGAGATGAAGTTGCAACTAAAAGCGTGTACATAAGCGAGTCCGTCTCGCACTTGGCCGGTTTTCTCTCCCTCTCTCTCTCTCTAGCTAGATATATTATATTTTTTTCGATGTAGAAGTTTAACGGCCAAGATTTATTCACATACTCCAATTTGGCAGCTGTTAACGAATTTTAATAAACATACGGATACACACGGCTTAATAGCATTATAATAAATGGTAGAACCCACGGCCGTGAAGCACGTAATTATCTTAACAAAATCGCTTTTTGTTAACACCTACTCGCTCTGATGATAATTGTCGCTAATTAAGTATTTATTTTAAAGCGCACAGAGCGCGCTGCTCAAGGCGTCTGTAATTTGAAAGATTTCATTGACTTCCTTCTTAGAATTGGAGAAACGTCGCAGTGAAGATGTAGGTATTGAATAGCGAGTGGAAACTCAAGATCACCCCCAGCGAGGAAATAAACAAACAAGATGTTCCGAATGTAATTCCCGGGCAAGTATCAGGGCTCAATTTCCATCGATCTTGCTTGACTTCTCGCCCTCCGGCGCCCTTTCACAAGGGAGCTATGAGTCTATGAGGTATGATTTTATGCCGCTGATCGACTGTTAAACGATTTTATTATATTTATCGCGTGCCTGAGATCGCCCAAATAGTCTCGCTAACACGAGTCTCAAGTGCTTATATAGCACTCTCTTATAACCGTTATTTTGTTCGCTTCATATTGGCGGTAGTACAGTGGTTATTGTATTTAGTACGGTCTAATAAGTTTGTGTTAATAAATAATTTCGTTTTAGCTTTAGTATTACTACAATAAACGTTCAGGAAGCATCCTAACTAAGTTTAGTCTATTAGTTTAAGTGATTCCCGAAACATGTTATGCCTCTAAGCGGTTCCATAGTGCTCCGGATGGATGTAAACCCAGTGAATTCGGAAGGTACCGCACCCTCTCGCACTTACGCACGCTCGGCTGCCTCCTGCTAAATCATATTCGTACAGCTGTTATGAATATCAGGGCACGCGATACTGAGGTTATCTTATGGCGTCATTCAGTAATTCGTTGCGATATTATCTTCTAAAATATAGGAATAGTACCGTATTTAAAATGTCTAGACATTGAAGCGCGGACTTTGGGAGCTAAAGTGAGTACCAATAATTTGAAAAACTCAAAGGAAAGGAAGAACTAGTACTAACATCCATAACTTATTATCGTTAATTAATCATTAAGTATTATCTATTTTTACACATTAAAACAAGAAATATAAAGAACAATTAATACCTACTAAAATTAAATCTGAACCCATTAATAAAAAAACTGGCTCCAGCTCGGTGCCTTCTGGCAGGGTGCCAAGAAGGCTGGCGGCATTGCCGCGCTGGACGGCAAGTCCAATGCGTTGCGCAAGGTACGAGCCAGCCTTCCTGTCACCCGTGGCATCTATGAGACGCCTTGCCGAGTGCTTATGAGCATTTTCAAAAATAGGGTACCATTTACGTTTTTTTTTTTAAATATAGGAAGTTTTGGGTTTTTTTATAACCAGACTCACGAGTACTATTGATTTAAAAAAAGAAAAAGAGTGTCCCGTTTTTTTTGGTCAGCTTTGTAACGCATTTTTTCATACATTTCGTATGGGCCGTTACAAAACTGACAAAAAAAATATGTATGGAAAATTGAGGACCCATTTTCATTAAAAGGGTGGACATTTTTCTGAAAATGCCCTTATAAATAATGTGGGCGCCTGGGCCCCACGGTCTAAGAGTTTCCACCCTTGGCTCAAACATGGATCCGGAATCAATCGCTGCGTATTTGCGCCGCTTTAGGTGTTCAGCAGTGTTAGCGGCAGCACCAGCCCTGCTTAAAGTCCCTGGAATATGGGACGGCGCAAGGGTATCCATGCATGTGGTAGCTCAGACTAAAGGAAGTCCAAGCTTCCAGGGGACGACGGTCATGCCGTCGGGCCTTTTACTGTCGCCGCATGCTAAACCAGACGGCTCCAGAATCGCCAGTGTCCCGGCCGTCACAAAAGTCCGGCGAAGAATATCGTTCAGGCCTGCGTGACGTGATTGACGTCCGACGCTCCTGGAGCACGATCGGCCATGGACACCGAGACGCGTGACGTTAGTCCCATACTGGCATTGATGTGGAGGTACACATCTCACCCCCAACAGCAAACACAAAGATATTAATTATTATCGTGTGATTCCTGACCAAACTTTAAATACCCATTTACATATGTATGTGCAATACCTTAGAATTGTTTGGTGGAAAACTACAGTTATCCAGGCAGGTAATGTTGGCCACGGCAGACAAAATTGATTTGATTACCCTAGATCTCTAAAGATGAATCCCAGATTTTCCCATCATTATATGACCCCATTATTCCACCTTTTCTCCACAGTCCAGCGCCCCTGAGATAATCAAATACACGTCTTAACGAGACCTAAGAGCTACGAGACGGATGTTTCCCACTCCCACTCGTTAGTACAATCAGATTCGCTTCACACAAGCGTCCCTTGCAACTGTAATATTAGCGAGTGATGAGAGAAAATAGTCCTTGGGTGTTATTCCAGTTGCTTATCAAACTTTAGTGGAGTCTTCCGAGAAACAAACCGGTATATTATGCTCTTTCTGGATATTTAAGTCTCAGTTACACGCTTAAGTCTGGTCGTTTAAGTTCCGTAAGCAATGAGAATGGAGCCTTGAGGCAGGACACTCCCGGTCAAGTTATCGGGCGGAAATGTCACTTGGGCTGACTTGTAGCTACGTTACTTCGCGCCCTCGCGGTTCAATGCAGTATCAGGAATGATTTATCATTATTAACGTAATAGGGAGCAACTGTTGAAAGGTGTTAACGTCAATATTACATGGGTGTATACCCATGAATATGACAGATATCAGAATGTTTCTGTGGTAAATACAGAACCATTCTGTTAGTGAAATATTTTGTTGGTTTTGGAAATATACTTTTTATTGCATAATGTTGGTTAATGCATCGTGTCATATCTAATTTGTAACTATAGGAATTATCCAAGACAGTGGTTTTGACAAATTCTCAAAGCTACTATAAGTTTACCTTTTGAAGGTAAATACTATTTACTCAACTAGTACCTAAAAATTATAAACTCGAACTCAGTTGTATTCTAGTTTGTATTTCAAACTTAATTATTGTTTTAACCACAAGAAATTATTTGATAGGGAAATATATCCCTTTGTGAAATCATACACCACAATAACAGAAAGAAATAAACCATTAATTAAATTAATTATGAGTGGAAAAGCTCCCAACAATCCTAGCAACGCGCTTCTTGGAAATAAAAGACGGATTATTCTCTTCAGAAATGCTATACTATTTTGCGAAACAAAAAAGGATTAAAAAAGAAGTGTGCTAAGCTAGATATCCATTTACACTTAACTTTGTTAGATTTCTAGAATACTCCTTTAGACATTACAAAGCAACTAAAATATTTTGATCTGTTTGATTATGCACTTATCTTTCAGTCAATAATGATGAATTGATATGATTGCTGTGGAGGTCTCTGGATTATTTTACATCTAAGTATGAAATGTTAAAGTGCAGCAGTAGCGGGGCGTTTATAGAACTCGATTCCTGCCGGCTTCCCTTGCGTGAGCCAATTAAGCATATGTTTTTTAACGACTCAAAGACAAAACAGACCAAATCAGTTCCGGCTTGCCCTAAAAATATTTTGACGCTCCGCTACTAAAGTGCAGTTACTCGTTTATATAAAAGAAATGCCCCATCATGTATCAATGCAATACTAAAATACAGTCGTATTATTATCATTACAGGACTGCATCCTATTTACGCTGTGAATTGTACCGATCCTATATCGATGTTACCCAGACTGCCTATAGTTGGAACTCCGACGACGAGACCAAAAAGGCAAAACTGGATATAATTAATAACGTCTGTCACAACTTCCCGTACGTAAGAAGGAAAGCCACTTTATTTCTGTAACGCTGATCTATTTCCACGTACGAATATAGCGTTGTGAAGCACAATAAGGATGGACCCGTGAAAGAAAAACAAGACCATAAATTGTTTATCTTCGTTGGTTATAATGTAATGAATTCTCTATTTTCGTAAATATTGGCTTACTTCCCGTTTTTTTAAGGATCTTACCAAGCACGAATGTAAAAAATGGGATGTTTTGTATAGAATTGAGCTTTGGAATCTTAATTCTTTTAAGGTTAATACTGGTAATGATAACGATGAACCAATTTGAAACTCTTACGACGACGCATCCAAATATACAACCCCGTTTAGTCTTAAGTATGAATTTAAAAAGTCCTTCGTGAACTTCGATCTTTAAATGTCATGACATGACAACTACGCATGGTTTGTCAGCCTCTATATAACGTGACTGTTTTATGAGTATTTAGATAGGTAACTATAGTAGTTTATGCAACAGTGATATAATCAGGGTTCTTAAAACTTGAGGGTTGCCGTTACAAAACGAGACGAAGTCAACTTTTGTAATGATAGAACCGAGAGTTTGAAGAACCAATTATGAGCTGTTGCATACGCTAGTTTTTCTACGACAGCTAAAATAGCGAAAAAAGCAAAATCTCAAAAGGTGGCAGAATGTGGAACATGTCGTAGAAACTAATAATAGAAAAAATATCAACAGTGCTAATATATTGTAAGAGCAGTGTTTTTATGGAATATCATAGTCAACATTATAATGTATACTTTTGAATATCGCTGTCAGTCATCTAATTGACAAATAGAATTGCTGGAGTAGAAAAAAGTACATTGCGCGTTATCATGTCACAAGAATGCAATTAATTGTTCATCGCAACAAAGGGATCTTGAACGTGTATTATTAGAAAACACCTGACAGTCTTAACTCAAATCGATTTACAAATAATAGTGATTGAATTAAATCGAATGCGTACCCTCATTCAATTGAAGCGGCGCCGTGTTTATCGATTATGTTTATGGTAAACAAATGAATGGGAGCTTATTCAATTCAAGCTTCTATGGGCCTAAGGGGATTGGTTACGCACTGCTTTCTTGGTGGGCCGTTTATAATTCCTGTCATTTGTCACTTTGACGGCGCTGGGGTGATAATATGGGATAGACGTCAAAGCGTTTACCACTGGGATTAGACATTACATGCAGTACAAAACTTTGAGAACTTTGAAAACTGATGAACCTGACCCCGGAATATGTAATACGTAGGCATATTTGTCCAATAAAAGCCATGTATTGAATGATATTTTGGAGTTGGTTTATTTATGCTATTTTACTCAAAACTTAACACATTATTGTTAGCTTTTATGACATTTTAGATGCTCTTTACTTCCAGAAAAGTGATTTGGATGTCTGAGTCATCCCAGAAAACAAGTCACGAAAGAAAAAAATAATACATTTTAACAAACGGATCCCTCTAATAACAATCAAACTAAATTGTCATCATGACAGTCATCGTTGTTGACGCCATGGCATTATGGAGCAAATTGAAATAAGAGCCGGTCGATAATCGCTAGTTTTGGGGTGCAGCGCGTGTCGAGTTAATGTCGTACAAACAGCAACAATCTTAAATGTCGATTGGTAACCTTGTGCAGTTACAATAAGAGCTATGGTCAGTTAACAGTGTTGGAGATGGTATATAAGACACAGTAGCGTTGGACGGTATACAACACTGTCGTCCTGACGCGACATTAAAAGGAATCCCGTAGGGCAGGACTGTGGCTCAAGTGATCAAATACAGCGTAAAGAGTTTCAATCAGTTGAAAATCGCTTCGATTTAGCGTGCTTGTCAAGTTCATTATCAAGTATGTCCATTATGACAATTCTTGTTTTTTAGTCCATAATAAATGAAATAAGTAAGTAATAAACACTTTATTGCTCAGTATTAGTCAGAAAGTCGGTTTTGTTTCTTAAACTTATTATTTCTGCAGGATTTAAGAGAAATTCTATTTCTCTAACAAGGAATCTAATCTAAAACATAAAAAAAATTAACTGTTTTTTGCACAGACACGAATTCGCCTGAACTGGTCTACTTACTACCGCGAAATTAGAACGACCGAAAACGCACTTACCTACATATTCGATCGAAAGGGATGCAGCCCTAAAATTGGAAATGGTAATGGGACAGGCCAGAGGGCCTACCGCAGTACAGACCATAACAGCGTACAGTACATATTATAGTATGAACAACAAATATTGTCAACTAGAGATACTGTAGATAAAAGCTATCCAATAGAAATAATGATTATCGAGTGCCTAATTTGAAATAGAAGTTCGCCTGTCGCTTAACCCTCTGCGCTAGGTGTAGGAGGGAGGCGCCGGGCGCCGTCGCCCACGTTCCCTAGCAACTTTGTACCGTGACCTCCAAGGACCACCTTTCCCTTTGGATTTAAATGGGTCGTCAAGCCGCCCGTTTCTTATCTGATTACACTTACAACTATCATCCGATTATACTAACCCATTTAGAGCCTAAAAACATTTCTGAAAGAGGCGAGGTAACCAAGACGGATTCAATTTGGTTAGAGCTCAAGTTTTTTAGAGCTTCATTTTTCGCAGTAACAAGTTCGCTTCGTGTCAGTGGATGCCCCGTTTAAAAGACCGCCCGAGAGAGTAATAATTTATGATATCAAAGGCGCTCCTGTAATATAATAATAAAATTAATCTGTGGGCGTCAATTGGCTATTTACATCAATAAAATTGTGAAACGGCCGAAGTTGTGTGGGGGATTGGTAATCGAATAAAAAATAAATTGAGCAACATACAATTTCCTTTAGTACAGAAAAAATGGATAGACAGCCGTGGGCGGACTGGAGACATTCCCTAGGGTTAAAAGAAATAGCTGGAACCTGTATGGCTGTGACTGTGAGCTCAGGTTCAATGTGAGTCAAGGAAAAAAGTCGAGTCGCCGGCTGTCTTTTAGATCTGGTAACGACTTAGATTCCTAAGACTATGTGGTATCGTCATGGGTCTTGGGTCGTCTCATTCGTTTTTCAAGTTCACAAATTCATCCCGTTCTGCTCTCGTCACGTATTCTTCTTTAGTCATTTTCGTGGGTAGTGACACTATAAACCAGATTATAAGAAATCTCTTACTGCTTGTCATTTTGACATGGTTTTAGAGTGGCCTAGGATTCCAATTGGTTGACTGTACTCGTATTCGGTTTCTTAACCACCGGACACCGGATTGTTTCCAGTACACTCGGAAAATTAGCTCGCTTCGCTCTCTCATTAAAAACAAATATATGAAAGGATCCTTTTCAACAAACTACGTTTATGGCGATTGATGATTTGGAAGACCTTCTGAACTCGAGTTAATATGAATTTCAGTGGAAAACTTTGATACCAGAAACTAGTAGGCAAATGCCTGTGTAATAAGGTTCTCAAGTTAAAGTTATTCAACAATTCGCTGAAAGTTCGGCAAGTTTTCCTTGTTTACATAAGCCAGCATGTTTTACGCCGCAAGCAAAATAACTAAGTAATAAGGGCTAGGTCTGTGGATGTAATTTAAGCCAGTTTAATCGCGAAGCCTTTGCAAAGTTAATTGCTACTTGGATGAGGCATTTATGGAGGGGGATTAAAATGAACGAAGTGTGAAAATATCTTATAAAAGCTGACATTATAAAGCAATGCTTGTATAATCTTGTTTGGGTATTTTAGAAAGCTATCATAAGTCGAAAAAAAAGAAGAGCTCATTCTGAAGCGACAAAAGAATTTGAAATTCTGGGTTGGCCAGCTGTTTTGTGCTTTTATATACTAAAACTTAAATCAACTAAGCGGATCGTGTCATGTGAAGGAATACATAATGACTATCGTGTTTGTAAATTGACCTATATAAAGGATAACTGTACTGCGACAAAATTGGGGCAATGACACTGCGAAACCAAATAGTTTACACGCAAGGCAAGCGAAGAACATTGAAATAGTAAGATCGGTATTAAAATACCTACTGACTAAATGAAAAGATTAGGCATAAAGATTTCTGTGTTTGTGTTTCGTTTTAGTAAACGTAGTGATCGAGCCGAGTTTAACAGTTAGAGAATAATCACATATTCAACAATTTGACGCATTTATTGTAAGCCATCAACTTAGTAAAGTTTGTCAGAGTTTAATAGCTAATGTAATCCCTGCTAATACACATAAAATTACGTATAATGAGGTAAGCGTCTATCATAAAGGCCGCTTCATAGAGTCAGTCTATGCTAAGTTTCCTAGATTTAAATAGTACAGAATGTTAAAGTGTTATTACGTAAACGTCACATTTTCATAGAAGTTTAAAATAACACTTTAAAGTTTGACAGTTCATTTACTCGGCAGAGATAACGTGGTTTGACTCTATCTTAATACTTAACTTATTGAGTCAACAAGCTCCCATTCCCATATCTTACCCTACGTCCCAACTCTCGCTTCATTCCGCCGCAGTACTAAATCAGAACCCAATGTTAATCGCAATTTTATGCGTTAGAAGCTTCTAACTTACTTCCAATAAGATTATTGTTTGAGAATTGAGTCCTTGTGATGAAGATCAGCGATGTGAACAGTAATGAACGAAAATTAAAATTGGCTTTATTGTTTAGGGACTTGGAAGTTCATACTCGTCGGCATATTATCTACCAAGTAATTTAATAAGCCAGGTAATATTAAACGAGCGCAGATTTAAATGCTGTACTTATAGGTATATTTCATGCTTGAATACCTACCTACCTACAAGGTTTAATAAGATTGGTTTAGATATTACTGTTATAGTTTTAATTGATTTAAAAATAAGGATTCATACATTATACTTGTAATATAATTATCATAAACTAGCTGACCCGACAGACTTCGTCCTGTCAAAAAGATTTGTAATGTGGCAGTTTTTTTGCCTACGTATTTTAAAAAATTCTCCTGAACAGAACCGTCACCCTGGTGATAGGGCGTTGTGAATAAAAAATAATTAAATAACACATATATAAGGATTTAAAAGTAAGTAATCGCTTTATTGTTAATCATGTGAATCATAATTATTATTATTATCATTGTAGTGCTTTGTGGTATACGATGTTTTGTTGCAAAGTTACCTAATTAACAATGTATTGAAATTTCATGGGGTTCAATCGTTTTTAACAATATTATTTCATTTCCGTCGTCACGTTCTTGTGCAGTACGATTAGATCGGTAATTAGCTTGGTTTGTAGCATTTCTGGTTCTTCTACCTAAATTGCTTCGTCTTATAGGAGGCATATCAAATAAAAAATTTTTTTTCACTAATCACGAACTAAACAAACACTAACTAAGTAAACACTCTGCACAAAACACGATATACGAATTTGTTTCGTGTATCAGTTGTCAAAAGCAAACTCAGTAGATTAGGTAACAGACAACTTTTTTTTTTTAAATTTGATATGACTTGAAGTCAAATCCTTTTAAGCCGTACTATAAAAATAAGAAAACACTGTTGGTAACGCGATTTTTGTTTGACTGATGTAATGACGTGGAAACTGATGCATTTTATCTCGCGTGCCGAAACTAATACAAAAGAAACTCGAGTTTCGGAACGCGACATTAAACTCCTCCAACTATGTATTCTGTGCTCCAACGCACACACGCACATTGTTTTGATAGATATGATCTTTGACGTTAGTAACACACCTACATTGCTTAGACAACAGTGAGTGCTTGATGAACTTTATACCATAGCAATAAAGCTCAAATTGACTACGTTTTAGTTACAAATCATTTGTATGGGAAAAAGAAAAGGGCTATTTTTAGGGTTTTTCCATCAATAATTCTAATTTTTCTCGCCGTAAAAACCATCCTTGAACTTCAACGAACATTTAAAAAAAACATTTGGCCAAATTGGTCCAGGCGTTGTTGAGTTATGCGCTTACCAACACATTTTGCGATTCATTTTTATATTATAGATATACCAAAATATGTTAATAAAAATTATAACCAACTAAGTATAAGAGTTACAAGACTAAAACTATCAACAATAAGTATTTGAACCAACAATTACCCTTTGCGCTAATGTTCTTGTATAATGAACGAGCTGTTAATTTAAATACAACTGTTGCATTCCTATCGTGGACATCGTGGTGTAGGTACTTAATTTAAATATGTAGGTAGTGCAAGTAGACGCGATTCACACGGACTCCACTGAGCGTAACCAAACGTCCCACAACGCTCACTCCCTGGAGAACCGACTACTTAAATCATAACTTTCGATCAAAGCCGACACAGAACAAAGATACCCACATTTACCATAACAACCTCCTAAGTATCTCAATCATGTAACTTAAAATACAACCTAAATTCACATGTAATAAAGACGAAATTTCAAAACAAAAATCGATGGGAGTTGATAGGTTAGTAAAGTAAGGAGGCGGTATCGCGATCATAGGCGACCTGTTACGCGACAAATTGATGTGCGCATGTCTTTGCAAAGTAGGCTCTATTACCGCCGCAAAGCGTAACGTGATCAAAACAATCTGACGAAGAAATTCCCTAGTATTTTTATGCCTTAACTCTCTTGGGAAATACGTAAGTGTAGTCTTGTCTGTTCCTTATCAGTAGCTTTTATGTTCAATGGTTGACTTTAATCTACATATGCAGTGAACACATTTCATTTCATTCAATATAAATAAAGTAAGGAATCAATTGCAACTATTTTCACAACCTGGCCACATAAAGGAAATAAGCTAACTCCTCTCGAGCTACTCAATAGAGCCACTAGCAGCATCGCAATAGGAAGCATTTATTTCTCAAATTCTACTTTTTACAGCTCTGCAATTTCACAAAATTAAGACTGCATCGTAATTTTCTTTACGACGTCCATAAGTTGTTCGCCGAGTGTAGGAGCGGAGCGTGAGTCCGCAAGATGAGGCCCTGTGGGGGGAGGGGAGGTCCTCATTCCTTACCTAATGTGGAAGACAATGCCGGCCCTCAAGGACCATGTGAAAGTTATTTTGGGAGAACTGGATGCCACGTGTTTCTTTGTGACTTCGTAAAAGGTAGTAAGTATTTTAATTGATTCAACATTGTAACTTGACAAGTGGTTGATGGTGCTAATTATCCAATCATGCTATTGGTATGCTGAAAAAATAAATGGCAACGCTAGAACGGTTCCAGCTACAAACCGCTAGATCAGATCTTATACAAAAATTCATAAATCGTGTTTTAAAAATCAATTAGGACAGTTTGACTGTAGATAACGAGGTGGACCGAAATAGCCACCCGAGCCTAACGATTACTTCAAGCTAGTATTATCCGTTGTGAAACGGATTAAGTACTTTATGAGGGCTTACATTGTTGACGCTTGACTTTTATAGACGCTAAACTGCAGTACATGACAGAGGGAAATTTTGTTGGGAGTGAATTTGTGACAAGTTAAGTTGTTGACAACGATAAAAAACTACCACTGTTAATAAGGGAATATAATAGTGGAACGAAAATTTAATGATTGCATTACCACTTAAAACTCCAGTGATATTATAAAATGTCTTCAAATTTCATTCCTACAATCCCAATACAAAAAGAACTTGCGAACTTGTAATTAGATCGTGTCTAAGGTTTTGTAAGTTTTAAAATTCTATCAAAAATGGTGAATACTTCGGCCAATAAGTTTCACGAGCACGTCTTGACGATACATTTTAAACGCAGGTACCAAGTGCCGTGAAAGGGGGTTTATAGCTTGAAACTTAAAGTCGGAATAATTGCCAGTTTTCACGTGCGAAGTTTGCGTTTTGAGAGTTTGGTCACTTAACTTGAACATAAGTTTTTCATTGGAATTAAATACTTTAGAACGGTTTAATCGTGTTTGTTCACACCATACGTTTCGGTTAAGATACTTAAGATGATGACCCTGTGAAAACGAGTGCTGTAAAGGGCTCGAAACTTTTCACGGTATTTCATGAATATAATTATTTATTGGATATAATTTCAAGATTTGAACTTCAACGGTTTAGACTAGACTGTGCGTTGTCTGTAAGTGTCTTTATCTATCTGATCATAGGGTATGGATCTAAAAATAGGTAATATAATATAGCCTGACAAACCAACTTGCGCTGTGGATTAAAAAACTATATGCCTCCCTTTTTCCGGTGTGCCAATACAAACGTAAGAAAGAGACAGCAAGACTCTGACTATGCATGAGTGAGAGCAGCTGGTCTATTATCTGGTTGGTTATATTATCTGAAATAAAATGAAATAATAATAATAATAATAAGCCCGCAGGGCAGCTTGTGGCGAGCTGTTGGGGAGTAACGACCCCACGGACCCGAGTGCTCCAGAGAGTCGGTCAGGGTCTCCGTCTCCGGCGTGTCTTCGTCGGTCGGAGTGGACCCCAAGGGGACCCGTAGGACTCTCAGCTCTGGCTTGCCTTCATTGGCCGTCCAGAGAGGAGTCGTTAGAGCTATATGCTCCAGGGGTGGAAGTGAAATATGCATAAGACGCGAGTGGGCACAGTGGCTGGCAACAGCTACTGGGTAGAAAGCGGCGCACACCTCTCAACACCCCTGAGCCGTTCACACCGATGTTGCTCCTGGCCGTCCTTGCGACGGCAGTTTCAGGGGCCCATCTAGTCGGCGGCAAGTCACCGCCTGCCTCGATAACTTGTTTTAAACATTGTTATGGCAGGTGTCCGGAACTCTTTGCAATAGTCCATTTCTGATCCACCCAAACCTCAACGCCATAGCCTGGTATTCTTTCCACTTTCTTTACAATAGCTCCAACGCCTGCTGGGACCGGTTCACGGGTATCTATTGATGCACCCGTGAATGGGTTCTAGCAGGTGCTGTAAGCGACGGGCTAAAAAACTCTTTGCACCGAGCGCACCGCGCACTGGCTGAAAATGGCCAGCGCGCGGAAAGCGCGACTCGCACGTCTTTTGTTTTAGTGTGTAAAATCGATTGCCAAAACGTATGCATGTATTACTGTTTTAATTTCATATTTCACGATTGCTTTGGCTATTTCTTGTAAATAATTGTGTAATTTTGTGTAATAAACTGTAAATAGTATTCTTCGGGTGTATATTGTCAATCTTCAAGGCCCGATCTGCTATAAAAGTGGTCACTTCGAACCGGAGCAAAATGTATAGAACACCACCGCCCTTGGAGATGCAATTGCGTAGTACTACGAAGAAAAATGTACATAATATTACACAAGATGAATCACAAAGCCTTCAGGTACCGATTTTAGATAGTACTTTTCATATGGAGCGCACAAATGAAGCGAAACAGCCGTCGCCGCGCGCTGAAGGCGCACACTCCCGGCTTTCGTTGCCGCGCTCGGTTAAAAGTAAGTCTGGTTCTGAGACTTCCTCCATTCAGGCCAGACGCAAACGGCTTGAACTTGAGGCAGAAAAAGAAATAGCCGCAATTAAATTAAAGCTTATTAAAAAACAACTGCAACTGGACTTAGCCGATTTGGAGGAGGAGAGTAGAAGTAGGCAGTCGTATGCATGCTCTATTAGCGACGTCAAAGATTGGCTCGAGAAGCATGATCAGCCCCAGCAGGAACGAGTTGAGGAGCAGCTAGACCACATTTGTTATGAGAACTCGGTCAAGCTGCGCCAGCCGGCGTTTGACGCCGACACTCCTGCCGGTATAAGTGAACCGTCCGCGAGCGCACAAGCAAACACGAGTGTAGTCGCCGCCTCTGTAAGTAACATAAATAAGCCAGTTCATTTGCAATCCGCGGCAGTCCCAGTCGATAGAATAGCTGAACTAGCAAGCGCTATTAAGGATTTAGCCGTCGCCTCCGCTAATAATAAAACCAATGCTAGCCTGCTTAGCCGAATCAGTACTTCGAGAGACCTACCCGCGTTCTCCGGAGACCCGATGGAGTGGCTACAGTTCAAGAGGGCGTATATGGAGTCAACAGAGGTGTGCGGTTTCAGCCCGGCTGAAAATATGTGGAGGCTTAGGAAGTGTCTACGTGGTGCTGCAAAAGATGCTGTGTCAGCTCTTTTAATCAGTGCTTCCTCGCCTGACAAGCTCATCGCGACATTGGAGCTACAATTTGGTAATGCTGACACTATCATATACAGACTTATGCACGATATTAAGAAACTTCGCCCAGTATCGCCTGAGTACCATAGTGATATTGTTGCATTTTCAGTGAAAATACAAAACTTTACTGAAGCGATAAAGGCTGTCGGCCGCGCGGTGTACATGCATGATATGACTATTTCGTCGATTGTTTTATCCAAACTTCCACCAGTCCTTATTTCAAAGTGGTCCGATTACAGCTTTGTGCTAATAAAGGCTGGCACGAAATCGCGATTAGAAATATTATCTGATTTTCTCAGCCTAGAAGCGGAGAAAATATCGATCACAGCGAACGCAAGTTTGATGACCACAATGACTACACAGCACAATAGCCACAAAAATATCACTCGGCCGCAACCTGTACTAGTTCACGCAGAGAGGCAAGTAGATCGTAGTAGTACTACTAACTCAAACTGTCACTTTTGTAAAAAAACTGCACATAATCTGACCGAGTGTAAGAAGTTCAAGAAGGCTCTGCGTAAGGACATGCTGGCTCCGCTGGCGACATGTCAAACGAAATAACGTTTGTTTCAAATGTTTGCACTCTGGCCACGGCGCCGAATCTTGTTCTGCTGCCGCTTGTGATGAAGACGGCTGTGGCGGTGAGCACCATCGTTTGCTGCATTTTACTAGCCGCAGTAGCGATAACAGGCCAAGCACGGACACGACTGATACTTCAACGTCGGAGCCTACGCCTATTGTTGAAGTCGTTAACAACGTGAAGACGATGGACACTCGAGTGTTTTTGAAAGTGGTACCAATTAAACTTCACGGTCTTAACGGCATTTTTGATGTTAATGCATTTCTCGACGATGGCTCCTCGGTAACAATGGTTACCCGCGCCCTCGCCGATCGCGCCGGGCTACGCGGTCGTCCTGAACTTATGCGTGTGTGTGGTGCATGGAAAGGTGACGAATCAGTGCGTGAAACTATAGTGTTTAATGTAAATATTACTAGTGTTCATAATGAAATGTTTAACATTAAGGCTCGTAGTGCCGTAGATTTGGATATACCAGAACAGAATGTATCACAAATTAACTTGGATAAATATTGTCACCTATCAGAAATGAAAGATCAATTGTCGCAAAATGTTGATATGAAGCCCGAATTGTTAATAGGGCAAGATAATTGTCATTTGTTTATACCTCTAGAAGTGTGCGTAGGTAAACTTTATGAGCCGTTAGCTACCCGAACACCCTTGGGCTGGTCCGTGCACGGTGTAGTGCGCGTTCCACGCGTGGCGGCCTCAACCACGACGCACACGACGCTGCTCTTGTCCGGCGCCCCTGAGACCGATGCTGACCGAGACCTCCGCGAGTTGCACGAGGTGGTGAGGCGCTCTTTCAGTATAGAAGCCATGGGTGTAGCAGGTAAGCCAAGGCAGAATAGCGACGACGTGTTGGCCCAGGCAAAACTTGAACAAACTGCGACACTAATTAATGGTAGGGGGCAAGTAGGATTGCCATGGAAGGACGACAGCTGCAAAATGCCTGAAAGCTTTCCTATGGCTTTTAAAAGGTTACTAGGCGAAGAAAGAAAAATGGCTGCAAATGAAGAGTTTGATCAAAGATATCGAGAGCGCGTAAGTCATTTACTTTTGTATGATTTTTCTAGGGAAGTAGAGTATCCTCAGCCGTCGTCGACAACGTGGCACCTTCCTCATTTCGGGGTCGATAACCCTAACCAAATGAAGCTCAGGCTTGTGTTTGATGCGGCTGCTTGCTTGCGGCTTAAGATAACAGTTGGAAGACGCCGCGAGAACAGGTATGGTGTGCTTTTAACTTGTCTTTCCTTTAGGGCCGTACACATAGAAAAAGTTCATACACTTACAACCGATTCTATGATCATGGCACTTCGACGAATGGCGGCGCGAAGAGGCTGGCCGCGTTATCTATATTCTGATAATGGTACTAACCTGCGGGGCGCAGATACGGAGCTGAAAAATGCCATACGAGAGCTAGATGACGAGGCCATGAGAAGAGAAGCTGCGAACGAAAGAATCCAGTGGACCTTCATTCCACCCGCTAGTCCCCATTGGGGTGGGGCATGGGAGCGTTTGGTGCGAAGTGTTAAGACTTCGCTGAAGGTAATACTGAAAGAAAGAGCACCCAAAGATGAAACTTTGAGTACTCTTATGGCTGAAGTAGAGAACATAGTAAACTGTAGACCTTTGACTCACGTGTCCGTAGAACCTGGAAGTGAAGAGGCTTTGACTCCAAACCACTTCCTTCTTGGCACGTCTTCCAGTCTACCTGTGTTAGGTTGCTTCAACGATACAGACTTGTACCTGCGGAAGCAGTGGCGTAAGTCACAGCTATTAGCGGATATGTTTTGGAAACGCTGGATAAGAGAGTACTTACCGGAGTTAATTCCGCGTCAAAAATGGAATCAGGAACAGCGGCCTCTGAAGGTAGGTGACTTAGTGTTTATTGTAGACCCTGCAGCTCGACGAAACATGTGGATTAAAGGTGTAGTATGTCAGGTTTTCCCAGGAGCCGACGGTCGGGTGCGTATGGTTGAGCTGAAGACTAAGTCGGGAACGTTAAGACGTTCCGCAACGCGTGTCGCACGTGTGCCTTTGATTGATGAGTGCTGAGCCAGCACTGGGGTGGGGTGTGTAAGCGACGGGCTTAAAAACTCTTTGCACCGAGCGCACCGCGCACTGGCTGAAAATGGCCAGCGCGCGGAAAGCGCGTCTCGCACGTCTTTTGTTTTTTAGTGTGTAAAATAGATTGCCAAAACGTATGCATGTCTTACTATATTAATTTCATATTTCACGATTGCTTTGGCTATTTCTTGTAAATAATTGTGTAATTTTGTGTAATAAACTGTAAATAGTATTCTTCGTGTGTATATTTTCAATCTTCAAGGCCCGATCTGCTACAGGTGCACTACACAGCAAAATTCTCCAAAAGGCCTCTACGTGTTGGATCTGTATCCCCACGCAAGCCTACCAAAAGACCGGGATGTACAGGCCCGTGATCCGCAAAGGAGAAACAAATAATAATAATAATTATGGTCGAGTTTTTATAGACCATCACCGAGACTGTCACGTTCTAACAAGTATGTAAGTTTAAAAGTGACGCATGGCGTCATATTCGATAAAATGGCAACCATGTTAGTCCTTCTGGTCCGGGCCAAACTATAAGACCGCCACGATTGAGTTATAACTCTATTTTTATCAGCAGTTACGGTCTGTATCTTTGCATACGTATCTCGGGTCATTGTGGCACATACAGGATGAAATAAAAGCACACAGCCCCACACGCTCCATCGGACGTGGCGTGAAATGAGCATCGTTTCCGTGCAGGCTGCGCGGCCGTTGCTCCAGTTCCCCACCCCCTGTGATGCAGAATTGCAGGGTGTCACTTAGCTCAGTCATTACGGGTTCTGAATGTTCTGATACTTCGGGTAGTGGGGGTAGTGGAAGGTTTGGCTTTGGTTTTTTTGCGGGACTGCCGATTAAGGGTTGGTTTTTTCCTGGTGTAAGTATGCTGATACGAGTAGATTACAATATATCGGCTTCATGAGCGGTAGGAGTGTAGGTATTTATTTCAATTAAAAAATAAATGTAAGTGGTGGATTTTGGCGCAAAATATCGCAGTAGAGTTTTTTGTACAGTCACCTGTAAAAATATGGGTGTACCGCATCTTACACAAAAATATGCCCCATATATCACATTCATTGTTTTTATTGTTCCGATGAAATAAAAGCGTATTAAAATATTTATAAGACGATATGTTGGCAGTTGACTGACATACTTATTTTGGTAGAGTACCTAGACTAGTAGAGAGTAAAGTAGAGTCTGAAATAGTTTGAATGTTAGTGGAAATACTAAAGTGCCAGCTTTTGTTTCACTTATTACCTATTTTTAATGAACTCTGACGTATACAATCAAACCCAGTTGAATAGGAATATTAAAGCAAATACCGTAGTTACAGAAGATAACAAGCAAGCCCAGAATAAGCTTTTCCCACAATATTTTCCAATAGACGGCCAGTACAATAGCGGCTCATTACATTCGCTTGTCGGTGTCGACTCGGCTGCTTATTGCGCCTCACTGTCCAATAACTACGTGCCTGAAGAATACACTAGGAATAACTTTACAAAACATTATTACTTTGAATAAAAACCAGCCAAGTAAGAGTCGGAACCGCGCACGAAGGGTTCCGTATCATTATCTATAAAAACTGCAAAACAAATCACGTTTGTTGTATGGGAGACCACCTTAAATGTTAATTTTATTCTAGGTACAATTGTAAAGCATGAATCAAATCATTTAGTATTTGTTATAAATGTTTTTGATTGAAGTTTTTTTTAAAGTCACACTACTATATGAGGAGGGCTGGAATCGAACCAGCGACCTCCTGCTTTTGCGGCAGATTATTTTATTCCGCTTTTCGTATTTGTTTTAATAGCGGCGACAGAAATACGTCATCTGTGAAAATTTTAACCGTCTAACAATCACGATTTATGGGATACAGCCTGGTGACAGGCGGACGGACGGACAGACGGAGAGTCCCGTTTTACCCTTTGGGTACGGAACCCTAAAAACAGCTTTACTCCACAAATTGAAGGTGTATAAAAAATGGATTTGATACGAGTTGTGTATCGTATGCTTTCCTTGGATCATAAATTGTTGTTGCGTCGGTGTCGCCCACTGCGTTAGAATTTTGTTGTGAAACCACATCGTAACTTTTTTTTTTATGCTATAGGGGGCAAACGAGCAAACGAATCGCCTGATGGTAAGCGATTAACGTCGTCCATGGACACCCGCAACACCAGAGGTGTCGCAAGTGCGTTGCCGGCCTTTAAGGTGGGAGTACGCTCTTTTCTTGAAGGTTTGAAGGTAGTATCGGTCCGGAAACACCGCTGGCGACAGTTCGTTCCACAGTTTAGCTGTGCGAGGCAGGAAGTTTCGGGAAAAGCGCACAGTTGAGGACTGCCAACCATCTAAATGGTGAGAGTGGAAATATTGTCGCGTAGGGCGATGGCGGAAAGAAGCGGCAGGGATTAATCCGAACAATTCCTCGGAACACTCCCCATAATACATGCGATAGAAAATGCAGAGTGAGGCCACATCTCTACGCAGCGCCAAGGGATCAAGCCGATCAGAAATACGATGGCAGTTGACAATTCGAGCTGCTCTCCGTTGGATGCGGTCTAGAGGAAGAAGCTGGTACTTAGGTGCCCCTGCCCAAAGATGAGAGCAGTATTCCATGGTTTGATAGTGACTATTAGTCAGATATTGGTTTCTTGGTATTATATATTAACGCAGTTTACAAAAACTAGTTTAGGAAGTAACAGAAACGTTGGTGTTACCAGTACCTTTTGTGCTTGAAATTTTATTTGTTAAATTTTACCAAAACTTTGAAATCTTCTTAAATCTCATTTTTAGAGTGTCAATTACACGAAAAATATAGGTATTGATACTAGCTCTTTAGGTCATTTTAGAAACGGGATTTTATAAAAGTCATCCTAATTCACTAACTAGATAGAAGCACCATTGGCAAAGCTAACCAAAAATGCTCAAAGTTTATGATTAGGTAATATGAAGTTAGTAAGGAACGGAAAAATCACGTTCACACTGTTTATTTTCTTTGATACCGGAGCCGTCGCTTCATCAACGTAACATAATGTAATTTGCAGCTTGTAAGAAACAGCAAGCTTTTAATCAACGCTAGCCTCAAGATATTGCTGCAAATTATCAGATGAAATAATAATATACTCCAACAGGTCTACTCGTATAAAAACTATGTATATACAGATACACGCATTACCTGCATAGCTAAACGAGTCATAACATAAGGTAATTAATAACAATACATAATATATAATCTCGCAACCGTGACTATGGTTTATTTTATTTACACTTTTGGTTGACTGCCGACGTGCCGACGGAATGTTTTTCGAGCGTACAGTACATTACGTTATCTAAGTACCTACATATGCTATTGTTTTTAGTTCATTTTTATATGAATCTTTTTGATATTAGCGCTTTATGGACACCCAACAAAGGGGTTCTATAAAATAAAAATAAAAAACTAACTAAATCTTTAGCGCGCCCTACAGCCTACATCGTTTGACGAATTTCAACGTGTGAGATTCCATTAGATTACTCGCAGTCGTGTGAGTGACTTTTCTGTTGCAGTTGTACCTAAGCATCTAAGAAGATTACGCAATTTAGAAGATATCATAATCATATTGAAATTTTATGATCCCGGTCTATCATTACTTTTGTGTTTGTTAGAAAAAATCAAGACACATTTTATTTTAGATTTAAGGTAGGTAGAGGTAGTAGTAGGTAGTAGTAGAGTACTTAGTGTATATATATTAAAAATAAATGTTTTACCAGATCCACTTTAAAATCGGAAGATGTTTAAGTTTTATGAATAAGGGTGACAGAAGATAAAGTGAGTACGCTGTCTTGTGCTGTGGCATGGCGCTGCAGCGGCTGCGCGTGCGCCGTAAATCTCCTGTTATCTAATTGGCCGAACAAAAAGCGGCGCGTGCCGTTGGAAATAGATACCATAGAGCTACGTCTCACTCCCCGCTCCATGGTTAAGGGCTGTGGTTTAAGTCATTAGATGAACTACTATATAATAGTGAACAAATGACTAAAATATCGTTTTGTTTGAGCCACGTCACGTCTTTAATGAAGTTTTATTATTACCGTTTACATATAAGGCGTGATAGATAGACGTCAATTTATGAATAATTGATGATGGTATTGGTATAAGATTGTTTTTACACGCCATGCACTAGGTTTGGCTATAACTCCGAGCGTTTTTCTGTAATTCTATCAGTAATTGTAATTGTCTGTAAAGATCATTATTAATGTTAAGAAAACATTAAAGTAAACGGAATAAAAAGATCGACAAATTATTGTAACATGAATGCCCGTTCTTAACTTTATTAATGTTTACGTCCGAACATTTCTATTAATGTGTGTTATGTTTAGAAGAAATTGCTCGTTATAGTAATGAATAGTACTTTATTCACGACTGCTGGTGCGTTTGAAAGCCAACGATCACATAAATGTCGGGTATTGTGATTGATCGTGGGTATTTAAAAATGCTGGAAGATATTTTTATGGAACTGGTGAAAAACAAGACGACTGGATGTGATAAATTGGTTATTTGACTTGTTATTAACGTAATAATAGTATTCTGATGTTTCCGTCAAGTTGTCCCACGATTGTTAGTCCTGTGGAAGTCGTCTTTAGACAACGATAAATTATCTTGACCCCGTTGGACTGAAGCCTGACATCATTTCTCTAATTCTATTTGCAAGGAAATCTTCTCGGGTGATTATTGTTGATAAGTTACTTAGTTACTATTGAAAATACAGTTCTAATTTTCTTTGCGGACAAAGGTTATATGTAATATAGGTATATATATATATACAGGAAAAAAATATTTCACCGTTACGTTACTCATTAAGGAATAAAAAAATACTTATTCTTCCTTTTATACGAGTAGTACACGGATATAATACGGTAGTCGATAGCTAAGGTGCCTAAATTGAAATAACAATGGCTTTCCCATAGTAGGTACTAAATTGCTTGAACGAAATTATAAAACTCTTACATTATTCTAATGGACAAGGCATCTAATAAAGTCTTCATATTCCACTTTCGGCTCATGTAGGTATCATTCTAATGTTCCTAATCTAGAACATAGTAGTTGACCTAGAAAAACATAATAGGACACACAAACAAGCTGGTTAGGTACATAGTCAGTGTAAGATTACGTTGTCTTGGTTTTAGTTACCAAATTGTATTTACCGATATTCAAGATTTATTGGAAATAAACGAGTAAAAATCATGTCTACAATTAATAATCGACGTTTGTATTTAAGAATATATTAATTTATTTTTGTGAAGCCCTTAATCTTAGTTGAATCGATCGGACCTTGTTAAAATATCAATTTATACATTTAATAAAATCTATAGATACTGCAAAAGTGCAGATCCAGATGTAACTTGTAATACAATTAAGATGTGCATCTGTTCAAGACCTTATCTGCTGAAGATACAGCATAGAATGGATTGATCTAACTCGAAAGCCAATTATGTTGGACAACTGAAACAATGAGGATTCCCGCGAGTGAATTAGTCGCTAGGGGCGCCGGGCGCTAGTTAACCGTGGGTCCTACAAAAAGAGGTTAAATGTAATTTTCAGTACATTTTTATTGGTTTTTAATTCAGTGTATATTTCAAAAATATTGAATTTAAAAGCAATCATTATGTTCAAGTATATTAAATACTGATGAATTATTATTTTGGCTCTAAAATATATATCGAAATATATCGAAAAATATATCGAAAGTGTAAAATAACCCGGTTGTAAATTACCGTAAATTTAGAGGTTAATGCGGTAGTTATTTAAACAAAAGCGTTCCATTTGTCAAAAATATTGTTGTTATTGGGGTACAAACTATTAATACATAATAATTAACAAATAATACAAATGCCAAGGAAAACAGTCCGTCCGTCTGTTTGTCAAGACCCTTTATATCGGGAACGCGTAGAGGTAGAAAGTTGAAATTAATACCACATACACATGTCTGCGGTCCCTTTAAGCTCTGAAAAAACCAAACCTCTAAGTCAACGCATTCAAAAGATACGGCTGTTTATGTCGCATTTCCCATACAATCTACAATGGGAAACAAAATGTAAAGGGTACTTTCCAGTTGACTTAGAATCACGAAATTTGGCAAAAAAGCCTGCCTGTAGCACAAGTACACTCAAGTGCAAAAATACGTATCGACAAAATCGTCTCATAAATATGGTACTACGCTCTTATTACAATGGAATAAAATGCTATGGGACATATTTTTGAGTAAGATGTGTCCGCCCATATTTTTACACTTGACTGTACAGGAGAAAATTCGAAAACCGTATAATTACCGCACACTGAGAGTTGCGTGCCACCAGTATTTTTAAGTACCTAAGGTCATAAATTTGTGCGGATCCCTCGGTGGGCGAGTCCGACTCGCACTTGGCAGGTTTTTTCAAGTTTAATGTCAGTATGACTCACGAAAGTTTAATTTGTATGAGCTTATTACTTAGTTACTATTTAAGTAGTTATGCTAAAATACATGTCACCCACCATTTGAGATTACAGAATTGCCTTGTTATAAGATGGAATGAACATGTTAATAATGATACCAGATTAGCCCATAATACAATGAAAATTGTAGCCGCAATAATAATGTAATTTTAACCTCATTGTTTAAACATAATAATTACTAATCCTTAATTTTTTTTCAAGACCATTGTGATGTCACTATCATAATAACTTTAATAATACCCAATAATACCCATCATAAATAGGTACCTAACTATATTTAAATAAAACTTTGGTTTAAAACAAAAACTATAACTACCACAAACAACTGGTGAGTGAGTACTCACAGCAAAGCAGTAAGTAATATTCGCTAGAGCTTGCAAAACCATTGTGCTCCAATCGCGACTCCATTCATGCCGTGTTTTTTTCTGCCATTCGTGATTGCTTACACTGTCATTACAGGCCCACGACTACGAGCAAACGACTGAGTTGTGAATGTTCGGATGGTGATTACTAGGCTTTAAATTGTCTATAATTTAAAGTATTGGTCAAGGCACAATATGTCTTTAGCACTGAGAAGTACAGGTACTAAGGTAACTTAAAATATTAAACCTTCATATTGTTCCGACGGACACGTACGTAACTGTGCTTACCATGTACGTAAGCGTAGGCGTTAGTGACTGCGCGTTTCTAAAGTATGTCCGTTTCGCTCCTAACATTACTCTGTCAGGAGCGAGACGGACATACTTTAGAAACGCGCAGTCACTAACGCCTACGTGTACGTACAACTCATAGTAAGCACACAGAAGGCCTAGTATAAAAGTTGTACGACACTTACTTCTCGATGGCGTTAGCGTATCGAGTGTTCAAATTATGTTTGCCGTTTATTTAAATCATCCGGCAACTTTCATATTTTGATCCCTCGATACGCTAACGCGGTCGAGAAGTTAATGTCGTACAATTTTTATACTAGGCCTTCAGATGTGCATTAAAAACGTCGCTTATGCTCTTATGTTGTATAGTATGTGAAACTTTATGTTTCTCGCATTAAACCAAAACGTTTGTGTAGAGCACTAATAAGTTCTATTCTCCCCTGCCAAAAGAATACGCATATGCATAAAAAATCAAAAGGCTGACAGGTCTATTACTACGCAACCGAACGAATAGCCATAATACACACTAAGGTGAGAGACTACATTACTATATTTAACTTTCCACAGTTTTTAAAGCTGGAGGCAGAGGGGGCCGTAGGGGGATAGTTCGCGGATAGTCTGGCCACCTCATTGCGAATGTCTGAGCTGGAGACAATGTAAGTTTGAGACGGTACCGCTTTTTAAATAATATGCTGGTTGGGATATTTCAGCTACACATTTTCACCAGACAGTTACCGTTCTCCTTGGTTTAATCTTCGTAAAATATGCAGTTGATTTTTGACTTGCAAAAAATGCACTTTGTGCTAGTTTATGCTACTGAGATACGAAGGAACGCATTTAATGCATTATAATTATAGTAAAAAGTTTACTGAAATTTAATGACGCGGGCGCTGAATATTATGTTATGTATTTATGTGTTTAATAACTTTATGGTAACACTTTTTGTCGGAGGGGTGCTGACATGCAGTAAGTGTAGTCGCACATTTACTGCCAAAATAGGCTACGTCAGCCACCTGAGAGCTCACGATCGTCGCTCTCACTAGCAGCTATCCAGTCGCCAGGGTCGAAACCGGCCAGGACAAGATGATGAGATGATGATGATGGTAACACTTGCTAAACATAGTCATTAGTGTCATTACTTAGATAGGTATTAGACAGGCAAAATCATTATTACTAATCGGCGCCTTCGCATCATTAAGTATAAGTATAAGTACTTACCTAATAATAGACTTCATATATAAAAAAACAACAAATAAATATTGATTTATCATATTTAAGCACGATAAGTGTATATTGGTGGGTACATACAGAATTAACTGAATCGTGTGTAACATTCGTTTGATAAAAGTTGTTGATAGTTTCATAAAGTATTATGTTGGTAATGATTGAATTAAACAATATAATTTATTCACTACTGTAGTTTATCTTTTAGATCTAAATACATAATATACATTTAACATATATGTAAATACATCTACCGAAAATCTACAACATACCTAAATGCTAATTTCCTCGCAAGAAGTACTACCAATCGTATCAGAAAAGCAAACCGTTAGGAAAATGTAAATCAATTACAAAACCAAGCGTACAAAAAGCGACGAAATAATTGAGTTCTCATTCAGAGCAGCTTATTTCAAAGCTGTGAATGCTGCAGTCGATCCTTCAGCGTTAAATTAGGTCAAAACTAAAAGTGGGTTTCATGTCCTGGTAACCCGCTGACCTATGTTTGTAAAAGCCCGTAGCTACACTTTACATTATAGAGCCTCCTGAAATAAGCCTCGAGAAGGTATTCGTTTGGCAAGACTTCCAAGCGGTATGCCCCGAAGCAACCTGTGAAGAATTGTTGAGGTAATTCGCTCATATGAATAGCAAACGGCCTGTTGGGATACGAAGTTTACAAAATATAACTACAGGGCACAATTGTAATGTCCCGTGTGTACACACGTTTTAATTTTAAGTAACAACTCATTTAACTTGTTAAAACTTTTCTACGCAACTTTGTAGGCGGTTTGCAGGTCACGATTATGCGTAAATTGTTTATTAGGCAAATATTAATTAGGTTAAAAAGCTATATTACTTATGCACCACACCCTCTTTCTGCACGAAAGGTTAGCCGCTACATGAGGGAACGAGGTGAATGTGTCGCAGAATATTATGTTTTCAATTGCAAAAAAAGTTAATATTAAGGAATGCCGCTGAGAAATGATGCTTTAAGAAAAGTTTGTTGGGCAACATTTATTTGGCAAAAGCTGTGCTAAACTTTATGCGAATTATCAAGTATAGGGTAACCCTTTATTGCAAGGGTAGTCTGTATAGTAAAATGCAAATTTATATTAAGTTTTCATTATTAATCCCGGTAAAATAGGCGTGAAAATATTAATTATATTACACACAACTCTTACATTCATTTAATTTTTAGATGACGTTCAAAATACATACTTATTCTATGCCTTAGGTTTTGAATTTCAACCTTCCCTCCTCATCCGGAGTTTTTACTGAAGATTAACATCTTCCACTTGATTTAGCATTATGTTCGGGTCGCCTCCTCTCAGGAAGCCTAACTGAGGCAACACGATACATACCTATGTATGAATCTATTGCCTACTAGTGTCTACTGGTGTCTATTACAGTCTGGGTCTGGGACATAACCCCGTTATAAATGCAACAGTTTTATTTGAATTTAACGTCTCAATCCATCCTATATGTACCGTATAGTCTTGATAGTCTATCAATGGTTGTCTACTTGATGACGAATGTTAGAATCGAATTACGCTTTAAAATATAGTTTGGATACAGAAAAAAAACGAAATATCTTGCCCTGGTATGATAGATAATTCTCATTGCACATTTTCTTCTCTCACCACAAACATTTTACATTCTGGTCTCATAAATCTAATTCTGTCATCAACTCTATTTACTTATTTGGGGTTCTCTTGCTAAATGTTGATAACCTCGGGAAAGCTAAGACATGCTCTATTATTGATGGTTTAAGAAAAATGTAGGTCCAAAATATTTAAGCGCGGCGAATCAAACATTCCCCCCTCTCTTCCCACTAATCGACAGGTGCCTCTCGATGGCTACCGGTCTAAATCCACCCAGGACTACCTAAAGATCAACTGTGCCAAGTTGATACTTGGCACAGTTGATCTTTAGGTAGTCCTGGGTGGATTTCTTGCGCGACACCTTGCACTTTAGACTATGCGCTGATGCGCATAGTCTAAAGTGCAAGGTGTCGCGCAAGAACCCCGACTATACACATCCTTACATCATTTTTTTATCCTTCGATAGAATAATAACAATTACTTACCTACTATAAACAGTTTCAAACACCAATACCCACAACAAGTTTAGCAGAGCGTCAGCGTATCAAAGAGATTGTCGCGGCATCCGCAATGGATGAGTCTGCGTGCATTTTCGCTCTCAAAGAGCTGAAATGTGCAGCGCACGTAGGCGGTGCGCGGTATAGGGCGTTACACCCGGCATCGACAATTCATTGCATTGGAAATATTTTTCTTTTGTGTTAGCTCCAAGCCCCAATATATTTTTAACGGGTAAGAAATATCACCAATTCTATATCAACTACCCAGTTGCAGGCTTGCAGACATGTGTTGTGCATTTTTGAAAATTACATGTTACAAAGTTTTGATTTAATACCAATCTAACCTTTATTTATACCTAAAAATGTTTTAAAATTTAACTTATCCTATCCACCAAACCGCTATTTGAACAGCGGGATAAATTATAACATTGGGCATAATTTAGTTTTCGAAGTTCGAAGAAGAATTTCGAAGTTGTTACCGTGTCTCGGCAGGGTGAAACAGTTTGAAACGAATCGAGAAACTGTTTTACGCAACAGTGCTGAGTCAGAGGCCACTCGTGAGCGAATTAGGTCGTGTAACTCGTGTACAAGTCTAAGAGCGGCAGCAGTTTTCTCGGCCCTTACAAATACTCGTGACCAGGAACAAGGCTTTTTAATAAAATAAAGAGGACATGCATTACCTATGCATGTAATAAATAGACACATTTCTTTTAAGTACTAAGTTGGAATTGATAAAAATAAATCCTGGTGTTCGAAGGACGTTTTGCTTCGCAACATCATACATGTGTCATCATAAAAATAAAAACAACTCTGCCTCAAAGAAAATAAGGTTGATATAAAAAATGTGAGTTAACGCGTGGGGAAGGTGAGTTTAGTATCCGCCCTGTAAAATAATCGTCACGCAACACAAAGCAAATACGTAATGATCCGTTTAACACCCCACGCAGGACGAGGATGACATCAGCACGCGCTGGGTACAAAAAACGGGGCTGACAGGAACGGGGATTCAGCTGTCATTTAAATTAAACTTTATTTTCATAAAGATATTACGCGTCAAAGGAATGACCGTCTCTATTTTATAAAGCTTAAAATATTAGGTAAGTACCTATGACTTATGTATATTAAATAAGGAACTACATAAAAACTGGCTTAACAAGCCATCTTATTATACATATATATAAAACATAAGATAAATAAAAATAAAAATAAAAAAGGTTGATTGCAAAATAATAGGTATGATATTGTCCTTAGTTTCCGCGATTGTTTTTCATTGAAATGAAAAACTTTAGAACCAAATTCACGCGGTTAATCCGTTCTAAACTGCTTAATTTCAATGCAAAATAATAATTGTGGAAAGGGAGAAACGAGCGTCCACATCTAGAGGTGGATGTAGTCCTTCCCCCACAAATCGGCCGCTCATTGCACAAAGTAAATTGGCTGACAAAGTAACATATTGTTGTAAAACAGTCATTATCCTTCCTTCTCCGTCAGTTGGATTAAGACGAGTAGGTACCTACCTCTAGGTGTGCGCGAGTTTCGTGGTTAACTATGTCAGTGACTAGGATAGTTACGCAGACAATGCAGAGTAAAATAAGCCTGAGCCATTCTTCTTCTTGGCAACTAAGTACAAGACAATAGGCCTGAACACATGCACTACAAGCTTAGATTTAAGATTGGATCTGTGGCTTCGTCTGTAAAAGAAACTGGGCCACACTTGAGCACGAGTGCTGGTCTATATTCACAAAGATCACCAAGCATGCTGCTACAAAACTAGTATAGATCACACCTCTCTCACAGTTATTATGAATCGCTGGTTCCAGTTATACTTGAGATAAGTAAACATGGAAGAGAGTTTGTGAACGATAGGACAGCACTCGAGCCCATTATGCTCGTCCAGCAGTTTAGGGTTAACGAACCCGTTTGTCGCGCAGTGGGTGAATTACGTTTTAAGCTTTATTTATGGGACCGCTTTAGGCTACTGTAAACATGGCTTGATTTTTAATGAGCGTTTTCACATGATTAATAGAATAGTGATTTATGGGTTTAATATGGACTGCCAACTAAATAATATTGAGCACTACTAGTACCAAGTAGACACGCCGACACCAAAAATATGTTTATGATTTTGCACTTCATTACAATTATGACGGTGCAGAGATAGGGCTGCCATCCGTCCGAGTTTCCCCGGATTTGTCCTAGTTTGGCGGCCGTCCGGGGAGCGTCCAGCCCGGATTTTAAAAACTGTCCGGACATTTTTGGGTTCAGGTCAATCCCTAGCAAAAGCTTAATTTTTTAATTAAAAAATGATTTCTTTAGTGTCCGGGGAGGGACCGCGATTGTAATGAAGCGTCCGGGTTTTTTAACTTTTTTGTCCGGTTTCGGCAATGTACGAGATGGCAGCCCAATGTAGAGATGATTATGGTGGTAAAGTGTAAACATATCTTTGGCGTGGACTGTACACGCACCATGCACCATGCACATGTACCACTACTCCCACCCTCCGTGAATCCATAGGAACTTTACTAAAGTAACTAAGTAGGTCAGTATCAAAAAACAGAAGATCTGAGAAAAAGTTGTGGAAAACAATTAAAAGACGATGCACGATGTTACTTTGTACAACACAAGTTACATGTCAGTCCTGTTATTTCTATTGCAGGCAGATATAGGATAAAATAACTGGATACCCAATCAACCGAAAAAAATTACGCCGCAACAGTGCAGCAGTTGCGACTCTTATTCATATAGGCTTGTTTAGAACGTGACATTCCGTTAAGTGAAACAGCCTATATAAACTTTTAAAGTGTATGAATTTGACACTTAATGCTTACTTCAGTAACCTCTTTTTCGTACGAAACATTTAACGTTTGTATCAATATCAATGCAAGTTCGCTTTTGACGTTTTTGTTCTGCTTCGTGTTTCTATTTTTAGTCAATGACTGCAGGATAGGTAGGATAGAATTTGCACCCCAAAAATTTTAAGATCTGATAACACAAAAGGAGTATTTCGTGGAAGAAGCATCAAGAAATTTTAATTAATATCTTTTTGTAATTAATTTTCTTTATAACTTCATCAACATGCCCCAGTTTCTAAATTGGACCTCAAAGTCTTGTCGAGAGAGCCTCCTAAAATGTTAATTACAATATTTGCACCCTTAATAAATGACGAAGCCGGACAAGGCGATGCAAATATCAAAGATAGATACCTAATGTGTTATAAATTATACATGAGTCTAATTTGTACCTATCGCCTCGTACTTGTGCTACTTGTCTTCTCAATGGGCACAATTAACCCCTGTGTTTAATATGCAATGAATACATTAACATGTATAAACTGATCTTAAGGCACCTAATTTCCACCCACGTCATTAGTACGAGATACTTACATTCGTACAAAAGAAAAACGTCACAAGTTGATATTGATCTCAAAGGCGCATAATGTGTGTGTACTATTTAAATCGAGCTAGGACACAGTGCGCTCGTTTTTTCCTCTCTATTATCCTTGTGTTGGGTTTTAAGGTTGGAAAGAGAAGCATCATGCGTCAGGTGTACCATAATTAAGGCTGATGTATTCCTTTGGCACCGTTCGACACGTATGTATGTTTCCTTTACTGGCGAGCAACCGGAATGACAAACAGCTATTGTCTATTGTCAGTGGAATATGGGATGCTTTTGAACCCTTATGTGTATCTTGAAAAAGGTGCACTGTATGCATTGGTAATAAACCGAAGACAGATAATTGTGTCATTAAAAAAGAACATAATTGAAACAATTACTGGTAGTGGCCAACGCATGGCATGCCCTTGTCGACAGATAGATTACTTTATTACTTTATTAGGCATCGAAAAGTTTTTACTTTGGCTAAAATGTAAGTATGTAATAGATACACTCAGTACACTCAACCAATTGGAACCCAAGGCCACTATGGGACTATGTCATAGTGACGCTATAAATCAGATTGTACGAAATCTGTTACTGCTTGTCATTTTGACATGGTTCTAGAGTAGCCTAGGGTTCGAATTGGTTGACTGTACAAGTGTACATACATATATCATTTCATACCTTGTTTCACAAAATAATATACAAATTGGTGCCATAATTAAATAATTAGGTAACAATGAAACTGCGCTAAATCGAATTTTCGCCATATTTTATCCACTTCACTTTTCATTTCATAACCTTACTTGCCCTATTAGAGCCCGATTAAGCTCATAATATTTGTAAAATCGACTTTTATATTATTACGCACCTGAGCCCAAATCCGACCAAAGATGTGTAATGTAAAACAGCCAATCACAAACATTCGCTTTGAAGGCTCGGTAGAATTGTTTGTTATCAACAGAAGGCGGATAGAACCACGTGTAACGTCACTCAGCGTTACGTTACGGGAACGATGAAACCCGTGTCAAACACTCACCTGTGTGTGGAGATACTGCTCCGGTGTGAAACTACGGCTGATTCATCGTTCAACAATCTGGAAAAATAATAATTGTTACTTGTATTGTACAGTACATTTTATAAATGAATAAGGAAAAGGAGATGTTGAGACAAATATCATGCTTTCCTTTGGGTAAATTATTGGACATAAAAATGATGCATATTATTCTTCTATATGCACCATTGACACCAGTGACATTGATTGCAACAAATCTGTAGGTAGGTAAGTTACTAGACGAAGACGAAGTGTTGTGCAGGTCACCAAGTGCCACCATACTGTACAATTGAACACACGATCCACGAACTAAATCATGTTTCAGAATGATTATATTTTACATAAAATAGCTTAAGAGGCCATCAATACGATTTGTACGGAAAAGCAACAAAAGCTGATTTTTGACGTTGTACTACGAAGAAACGGTGAACTGTATGTGAAAGTTGCTAACTATGTTTGATAGCTCATTTCCTAGTATTAAAAATTTCAGCTTCTAATGTAAGTAAAACTCAGTGTTTTAACTTTTACTATACAATTACTGGCAGTTGTTTTCAGAAAAGCGCGCGGAGACAAAAGTTTGACTTCAATCTCTTTTAAAACGATACATGAAAACACATGTTTTTTCGGGTTGATATAATATTGTAACATGGTTTTATTTAAACTTTCGGTCCCATATTTCCAATTATTTACACACAAACCCAACTACTTCGATTTTGAATATGCACATTTTTCGATAAAAATACACTGCAAACACAGGGATTCTCGCAGTAATTTTGACAAAATATTGGGATGATTTGTATACAACATTAAAGTTTATTCTTTTAAGCTCATGTTGAAGTCGAAAAATACATATTTTTTTGAAATTCCGTATTATTTTTTTAAATATTCAAATGGTGTATAAATTCCGATGCGCGCGGGCTGAGTCCTCAGTACCGCGCGTGCGCTCGTAGAGGTAGGACCTGTGCTGTTCTCTGTGGAATGTACAATATGTTTGTTTTGTTGCGCTAGGAAGTGCTGGAAGCGTTTGGGAAAGTAAATAGACCGCGACCAACTACTGACGAAAGCATTTTACAGTTTTGATTATATTATAGACCTGTATGAAATAAAAAAATCTAATAATTTTATCGAATGTCATTGTACCGCAACCAAGTGGGTCTAACGAAGCTAAATTTTAACGAGTTCTCATGTCTCCGGGGTGAGGCGGGGCGTGGCCAGACTCAGGCCAGAGGCGCATTGTGATTGGCTAAAGCGCGCGGTAAGCGATCGTGTGACGCGGCGCTAGAGAGGAGTATAAGTCGATAAACTGTTATCCATTGATATTTGATGCGCTCTGAATATTAATAAATACAGTAAAATCCCAGGACAACCAAATCAGTTGTGGTTAAAAATATTGCAGAAAACAATGTGTAACAATAGATATAATCATGACCATATTAAGTATATTGACGTTAAACCCGTGTGTATGCGTTACGTATACGCATACGCATTTCCTTTCGCAGGGGCGCAAGGCACTTTGATAAAGTAACCACAAGATGATATTGTATTGCAGGTTCCAAACGTGGTGTGTAGTATGGGCCATTTTTGATTAATCAATTACCTCAAACCACGTTATATCTTCCAAGTAAATGAACTTTCAAACTTTAGAATGTTATTTTAAAGTCAAAATTCTATGAAATAATGACATTTACTTAATACTTTCATAGTTCGTGCTATCAAAATCTAGGAAACTCAGGATAGAAAGACCCTACTTTATAGATCTAGTTTCATTGAATGCAAACAACTATTTATGATTCAAGATCATTGCATAATGAGCCATCCTCCAGCTAACGTTAATAACACGTTGAAGAATATCCAAGCACCAAATTATCCAAGCGTTCTGAGCAGGTGTGAGGTGAAACAGAGAAGACCCGTAAGTATTTTAATTTCCGACATGTGTACAGAATGAGCCCTGCTATTTACTGTTAAGTACACACTTAACAGTAGCAGGACTCATCTGTATAAAGGTCGGAAATTATAATAGACCCTGGAGGGAAAGTGCCTTAAAACCTTAAGTTAGCTCGTTTTACTCAAGGGGAAATAAAAAACTGCTTTCAAAGTATTTTTGATTTTCGCTTGTCTCACCTAGGAGTCGAATTCAATACAAATTAAAATAAAAACGTTATTTTATTACACTTGTCCATACAGTTAATGTCAATGGTAATTTTTTTCCCAGAAACATTTTAGTCTTATACTCGTCGGACAAAAAACCTTAAAATTGAATAGATAAAACATAAGTCGTTTGTATTTTTACGCCTACTATGTAATTTAAAAACATTTTTCAATTTGTTTTAATGACATTATTTAGATTGTTACCTGGAATCAGATAAATACAAATATTCAAAGATAAACCATAAATAAAGACGTCTCATCAAATATACCCATCAAATAACAAAAATTTTGGACATAAAACTTTAAAAAGTTTGGGTTTTAACATACTCGATGTTACCCTCGATTTTCTTTAAAATGGATAACAAACACTACAATAATAAATAGATACAGATATAAAATAAATTTGTGTATTACACAAACCTACCGGAAACCGAAAATGTAATTTCTTATTTGAGTAAAATCAAGCCAATCATTTATCGACACACATCGGCACGGGTGCATCGCTTCTCTAGTTCCCGGCAAGGCACAAGCGGCCGTACCAAGTAATAATCATGTGGTTGTGGATATCGCTAGCAATTCGATACATTGCGCGGCTGCTTAACAAATTGCATCGCGACACAACTTGTTTGCTATTCTAAGCCGTCAATGTAAAATGCCTGTACAATTTGTTACAGATCAGTTCAACCAATTAGTCCGGCAGAGTAAAATCATACGGTCCTGGATATATTTGTAAAAATGCATGATTTTATCAAGTAAAAACTAATGAAATAAATACAATACATGTGGTACGTGACTCCTTAGTCCTTGAAGTTTTTGTTTTCATTCATATTTTCGCTCGTAACAACGTAGCAGTTCGGCATTTTATGAAAATATCGGAGCATATTTTACGATTGCGGCTAAGATGCAACTGGCTCGCGTCGAACAGTAATATGGCCATCTGGCCTCATCGCTGCGACGCGCGACACACCTCCGTTAGCTATCTATTCCTTTTTCTTTTATCTATGACCGCAACCAACCCTTCTTGATACTTTAACCATCATTCGTAACCCACGCCCACGAATTACCGGGCTGTCATATACTTTGATGATCTTTGATCCCCAATAAGTACCTCCTTCCAGCCCTTCCTACATTAGAGCCCGCGAATTATGGGGCGTGGGAACAAAGTGTTTCAATTTTTCAACTGACGAGTGAGTAGCAAGAGTTAAGAGGGACAGTATGGAGAAATGTTATTAGGGTGACGGTACCCATTATGAACACTTTAAGCTGACAGACACGAGTGATGGACACTTCATTCTTAATTCAAATATCACATGGTTGTCAATTGGTTAACACAAAATAAATGTATGAACCTTGTTTCCTTATAATGAAAGTGACTGTACGTTGTACGTTACTGGTTCCTGGTCCATTACTGGTGCCACCACCCTAGTCAGGGATTATCATATTGCTATATGAGCAAAATCCGGAATAAAACCGACCAAAAGCGTGTCGGGCCAAGCATAATTGAGGGTTCTGAGCGTTATACGATGAAAATATTGTGCAAGCAAAAAGGCATAAGTGCCTTCAAAATATCAAGGCACTAAACTGTATTAATATACTTAGATCGGGTTACTCACGATTATGGGACGCGGACCGTTCCGAAACATGTCGAGCTATTTTCGACTTTATATACGTGTCTGTCTACTTTATATACGTAATATGTCTAATACTCATGGAAGTTTTCTATTTAAAATCACTAAACTGTATGTTAGCAATTAATAGTTTTTGGCAAAAACGGTTGGCCGAATTTGTTCAAAATAAGTTTCATGGTAAGGTTGTCTTATATCCTAACTTCCTGAAACTTTCACATTTTTAGGGTTCCGTACCTCAATAGGAAAAAACGGAACCCTTATAGGATCACTTTGTTGTCCGTCCTTCCGTCCGCCCGTCTGTCTGTCCAGACCCTTTATCTCGGGAACGAGTAAAGGTTACCAGTTGAAATTAATACCACACACAGGTTGGCGGTCCCTTGAAGCTGCGAATAAACCAAACCTCTACATCAACGCAATCAAAAGATGCGGCCGTTAATGGCGCATCTCCCATACATTTGCAATAGGAATCAAAATGTATAGGGTACTTCCCCTTCCCGTTAAGCAAAAATACAGAAAAAAAACCGATATCTGTACAACTGCCATACACTGAGAGTTCCATGCCACTTTTGTGCGGAGCCCTCGGTGGGCAAGTCTGACTCGCTCTTGGCCGATTTTTTGGACCTCCCAATACTCGATTAACCAATTTTTTGTTCAAGAAACCTTTAAGTTATTTCTAAGGACCTATCAGATGATGTGCCACAACTAGATATTTGACAAAAAAAATATGCCTCTGGATTACAGTTAAAATTCATCATCATCATATCAGCCATAAGACGTCCACTGCTGAACATAGGCCTCCCCTTTTGACCTCCATATGTACCGGTTGGAAGCGACCTGCATCCAGCGTCTCCCGGCGACCTTCATAAGGTCATCTGTCCATCTTGTGGGTGGACGTCCTACGCTGCGTTTGCCAAGCCGTGGTCTCCACTCAAGCACTTTATGACCCCATCGGCCATCTGCTCTGCGTGCAATGTGGCCTGCCCATTGCCACTTCAGCTTGCTAATCCGAAGGGCTATGTCGGTGCCTTTAGTTCGTCTACGGATCTCCTCATTTCTGATTCGATCACGTAGAGAAACTCCGAGCATAGCCCTCTCCATAGCTCGTTGAGCGACTTTGAGTTTTGAGATGAGACCGATAGTGAAGGACCACGTTTCGGCGCCGTAAGTCATCACTGGTAACACACATTGATTGAAAACTTTCGCCTTGAGGCACTGAGGTATGTCGGACGAAAAGACATTGCGTAGTTTCCCGAACGCTGCCCAACCGAGTTGGATTCGGCGGTTGACCTCTTTCTCGAAGTTGGACCTACCTAATTGGATTACTTGTCCTAGGTAGATGTACGAGTCAACAACTTCGAGAACCGAGCTTTCAATAGAGACTGGGACAGTTAAAATTATAGAATGTTAAAAAAAAATCCTTTAATTACACGTCCCTTTTTTCATCTTATCGGCTTTGTAACCTTCAATATTATTATATTGAAGGTTACAAAGCCGATCACCCCCCCAAAGTAGAATTCAGTTTGAGTTTAATTTAAAAAAAAACTTAAACCTATTAGTAAATAGGTATGCTTAGAAATGTACAAATATATTAATATTAAAACTTTGAATTGGACCCGGAGGCAGAAAATAAAATCCTATTCGAAAATAACTTCCGATACTATTTAGAGACATTTGACGTTCGAATAAAACTATTTTTAATCTTATGATAAACACAAAACAATTATACAAATTAAATTTTCCAACACCACGTACGCCAAGTAATAGTTGATGTTCTGACGCAAGTATCAATAATGTTTGGTCCGCGCGTCCAGCGTCGCGAGGCCATTAGCCTATGAATGCTCGCTCCCGTTCGCACTAACCGCACCTGCTATGCCGTTCGAAGGGGATGGCGATAATATGTTTGTATTCCTGATTGTAGTGTGTGTCCGCACACAGATGCGCGTCGGCACGCAACTGGCGGCAATAATATTGAAATGCGAGCGGACGGATTTTGTGATAGCACTCTTAAGTGACAAATTGACAATAAACGATAATGGATTATAATATACTGAAGTAGTGGGTATTTGACATATGACATTAGTTATTATTTTATTTATTTGATTTATTAAATTGTTGGCTGAATAATTATAAATTCCACATATAACTAGTCTTTAGTAGTAGTTCTAGATTTAAGAGTTGTATATTTTGCATGCCATTCATGGTTAAATATGATTGAACCAAATATTTTATAACTTTTCTAAGACCCGTGTATACCATACTTTATGCAAATAAATTTATCAATATTTTAACAATATATTATAATAAGTAAATGTTTTGATTCATGTTTTTAAGTAGCCAAACTACTGTTTAGGTATATAAATAATAAACTGAAATAGATGTCATATACTAAAGAAAAAGTGACTAAGGCCTCCAGTCTCCAGTGCACAGGGCAGGGATCGAACCTGCGTTCTCCTGCATTCGCGTCCAACGCCGAAACCACTAAGCCACCCGATTACGGCAGCTAAGGTTTATACCTATAACTTCTACGCGTCAGGCTCCTCGACGTGATCTCGTTCATTTAGTCCTTTCGGGTGTGCAATTGTGCATTGGTCAAAGCTACAGCACAGACTTATAGATAGGTAAAGATCGATTCACGAAAGGTGGCGCGGAAAATGTATGAAACTGTTATCAGATTCATAGACATTCCGCGCTAGCTTTCGTGAATCGATCTGTACATAATTAAACTTTGCGGTCACAAAGCCATGTCCCCACCTCATCGTGATTTTCAGAGCGGGTATCGGAGGTGCAAATTGCAATTCCGAAGTTCTCCCCTGAAATGTAGGTCAACGGTAGGAAATATTTGCGAAATGCAATGTGTTATATCTACCGCTTGTACCACAATATTGGATTTCCTAATTCCGAGATCTCGGAAATTTGCATGTCACACGACATTACGAGCTGGAGAGGCATTACATTTTAGTTTTAAGTAAATGTTAGATACCTGTACAATTGTAAAGCATGAATTAAATCATTTATTATTTATAATAAATGTTGTGATTCATGTTTTTAAGTAGGCACACTACTATATATAAATTGAAAGAGATGTCATATACTACAAAAAAAGTGACCAAGGTCCCCGATGAGCAAGGCTGGGATCGAACCAGCGACCTCCTGCTTTCGCGGCAGACGCCCTAACCACTGGGCTACACGATCACGACCGACTTACCCGATACTTACCAAAATGTGATTATTTTACTTAAAAACTAACCTAAAAACCAAGAATTCAATCTAAATTTTCTACGTATTCCGGCGTACGATTTACAAAATACTTATTTAGGATATATGATGTGCATTTGATGGCTAATGATTTGAAAAAGATTTCATCAGTTTACAATGATTTTTTCGTTAGGGTACGGGCCTCCATACCTGCATGAAACGGAAATCTTCTTTCTGTACCTAAGCAATTAATACTATAACGTCTATGACTCAGTAAAAGTCTAGCGGTTTTTGGACTGACTGTGGAAGTACATAATCGATGATGATAAAAATGATTCAATAGAGAATCAGACAAAGACGACGATAGATAAAGGCTTATGCAGGCCAGTACAATGATACTATAACAATTGGACAGGTAACAATACAAATTAAATCCGATTATTCTTTTGTTACGAATGCAACGATAACAGGAAATAATATATCAGGAAAGTTACAGTTACTTGTTGTTGTACATGGGAAGAATATGTATTTATTCGCGTTCCCTACATAATACTCCGCAAAGTTACCAGATTTTTCCTGGAAACAATTTGATTAAAAACCTACGTAGGAAAGCACCGACGCGGAAACATTCAGCTACAACATAAGTAATGTAATGTGATATAATGTAAATAAATAACATGACATAATACTTACAAATGTTAAATAACATGTTTAATATTTAGGATCTACCTATATTTATCACAAAACCGAAAAAACTGTTTTCTCGTTTTATTACTGTGAAATTAATAAACCACTACAGTTGTTAAAACTTTATGACGCTAAAACGTGTATTATAATGCGATCATAAATCACGAAATAGCGTTTAAAAATGCATTACACAGTTATTAAACAAACGTATGATAATTTGGGCACCGGGCCTCTCCTTGCTGGTGTGTGCACCGGAAAATGACGAGTACCGTTCGAATTTATATCGACACATTATACCATCATAACTTTTCGCGAAATAAAAACATGCAGAAAAAGCACTGTGATGCACGCGATTGGCAAACTACAAGAAGCTACGCAAAGTAGCGATTTGCTTCTACAAGTTTCATGCAATATCAGATTGCTTTTCTTTTGCGTTGCGTTATTCTTTTAGATTATACCTAATTCTGCCCAGGCTAAGATACGAGTAATATGTGTAGAGTACCTACATATTAAATAGAATAACATTAAAGCATCATAAAATCATAATGAAGCAGAAATATCAGGTTATTCAGAATTCTGATTGCAGTAAGTAATATTCACGAAGTTTTTTGCATGTAGGTAAGTAGTTAGGATGATGTAGGTATCTATTAGTTAATAATAATACAATGTATGAGATTTTCTGTGTTACGTTTGTAACACTTATTTTCACTAAAAGACAGAGGTTCTTGAACTTCGCGGTGCACGTGATTGTCATACTAAATTGTTGAATTTAAATTTAAAACAGATGGCGCGGAAGCGGCGGTGCTTGGATCACCGCGGCCAATCCGGTCATCTGTTTTTTATAGTTAATCCTATCCGGGCTAGTAAACGCCGAAATTGTGTTCGGAAATCAAATTGTTAGTGTAGATTGATAAACACATTCGGTTACATAGGTACCTACGTCAAGCCATAGTCAGTTCACGAAGAATCATCGGATTTTAGAACGATACGTCTTGGTCTATTGACGGTAACACACGAAGGAAAACCAGGAAAGCAATATCTTCGGTTATTACCGCCGAAACCCGACGATTCTTCTTAAAGCTCAGGGGCTGTAAATGCTCGAAGGAACAGAAACAGACGTTAGGAAACTTAGGACCTTGCTAAAAATCTTGATGTTCCTGATGATTTATTATATTTTCTCCAATATGCTCGGAAATGTTCACATTAATGTAGCAAAATTGGTACGAAAAGAACGTCCTTATGTACCGACTCAAATTAAAAAAAACGAATTCATTATTTTACTGTTTTAGCGTCCAGGAAGTTGTACTAAAATCCATTACTGTATTGTTTTTTACTTTTTAAATAAATATTTGGACTATCAATATTGCAAACAGCCAGATATACTTTAGCCGCGACCAAACGGTCTGCACAGACGGGACAATCTGATTGACATCAAATTGTCAATCTGATCATATCGTGCTTAAAAATGCCCCGTCTGGGCGGGCTTTGTAGTAGTGTAGTAGTTCTAGAGAGAAGGAGATCAAATGCTTGGTTGCCTCGTTCTATCGCGAGTTGCATACGGCTCACTGTGCAAGGTCGTGTAGATACGGCTTAATAAAACTAAAGACATTTCAACTTTTTTTATGAACACAACCGTGCATTAAAAAAAAGTTTAGGCGGGAACCTTATTTTTCCTTTCAAATATTTTGCAAGAATACATTTTATTTCCTTTCATGTTTGGAGAAAAGCACTATATATGCCTCGGACGGAAATAGAATTTCGTGGATTCGTATGTAATTGTCGGACGAAGCGAATCATCCACGAACTTCGGTTTCCCGACCTCTGCAATAATGTACTATTTATTGCATGGGAAGTCTCATCTTTCTCTGCTGCTTTTCAATTGTGGTTGACGCGACTGGCTTTTAACCACAGGATAACTAATAGTAGTAAAGTACAGAAGCTTCCCTTCCCTACATTTGAAGTTTAGCTTGTCAAGCATGCATATGTCAAGATGACATTAACATTAGGGTAGTCACCATGCTGTCAGGTGCGTATGGTGGTAGGTAAGTACAACAAATTGTAAAAAAATATAAATAGGAACAACGTATGTATCGCAACATTATTTGTATTATACGAACACGAATTTATTGATAATTTATTACTATTGGTATTCATTCGTCTAAGTAAAAATTAGTATGCCGTGTTTGAAATATAAATACAGGGTGTAACAAAAATGCTGGTGATTCGTGAACTTTATCACATTGTAATAATTTCACATTTAATAAAATAAAAAAAAATAGGCTCACTGATCACCAACATTTTTGTTACAGCCTGTATATCTGAATGCACCCGTGAGATAATGCGCGTTGCGAGAATTCTGACAGTTTATGCCACCTATAGGCGGAAGATTTTGAGTCAACGTAAAACGCAGAGTGACACCCACCCCCTGCTTTAACGCCAGTCTGCCATAGCCACCGCAACTTTAGTCAATCTGCATTTTACAATTTCAGGTACAAGCTGCACCCAACAGCAATTGATTACTTAGCACGCTAACCTATTATTGCTATTAAGTATTAACGAAGGAAAAACGTAGGAGTCGAACTGCAGGTCGCGTGAGTGAATTAGGATTTATAGCGGGAGCTTTGCAGGGGGCCACCGATGTGAGCCATTATTTTGTCTTTGGCAGGATTAAGAAAAATATGGCTTTGGGAAATAAAATTCCTGGAGGTGCGCAAGTTTTTATTGTTAATTTTTCTGTAACGTAAGCACACAAATATTAACTATAAAGTTATGATTCACGTTAATCAAAAAATCTTTTTTACCCATAGTACCTACCAATTCCTAATTTCTATAAACCCCTACTGCGCGAAAATATTGTCAAGTCATACAATTTAAACTCAAGTGAGTGACACTAACATTAATATTAGAATCAACGATCACGCCATTGTTATTAAAATACATGAGTTTTTTTTAAATATGAATAATCTAATATAAGTAAAAACCGTTGTTTCTAATATTAATATTGTCAAGTCATTAATTTTGTTCCTTTTCTGAATGAAAAACAAAAACATTCTACGCGCCAGCAAAGATCCTTGACACAACATTTGGCCGCATGTCATGTGCAGCGCTTTTACAAACTTTTTGAATATTACAAAACCAATTTAGTATTACGTGCAATAGGTGCATAAGATACTTCAACTAGCAGGAAAACAAACAATAGGTAGTCCGATTTACAATAGGAAAACTGTTCCTATCTACTGCATTATGAAATATGTGAACTTCCCCGTAATGCCTCGTATTATCACATAATCCACATACCATATTCACTCATTAAGCTTTCATTAAGGAAATGGTCATTAAAAACTATTAAAAAAAGGCGCAATGAGCAATTTCCGCTGGTCCCGGTTCGATACAGACATGAGGGTTATTCAAAAAACAAACCAGCGTATATGTTTGTCTAATTGTGTACATTTGTTACTAGGCTCGAGGTCAAGTTATACAAGGGTAGGGCGGAAGGAGACTAAATATGTGGTGAATAGGCCTGCAGCGGGACACGACGTTCTGCGGATTTTACGAGTTGCTAGGCGATTCGGAAAACGTTGTGGGCATATCAAACTAAATGTGAGGAAATTGTGGACGACGGTCCACTGCACTAACGTGTATGAATATCGACTCCATTATCGATTGTGAATGATATGAGCGAGCTACGGCAAAAAGAGTGTATGTTTTCGAGTAACATTCATCTCGTCGAGTTCAAAATCTATTGGTTTTCTATAAAATGGCGGCATTTCATCGAAGAGAAGAATGTGAAGGGCAAACGCATATGGACTGCTGACGTCCCTCTTGGAGTTATGGCATTTTTAATCTAACGGACAACAAGGAAAATCACAAAGCAAGGAATGAAGGCAACGATGCATACCAAACATGAAAAATAAAGAATTACTGACGAACATAAAGTACTTATTGAAAAACACGAAAAATGTATCAACGAGTAATAAAAATACAGGATATTTTATTAGAAATGGTAAATATTAAACAGCAAGTATATACTATAATAAACATGAAAAAAAAACTACAATGCTGACAAATTTGATATTAAATAAGTGCACACTTACTATAGGCATATATGTGTATTGTGTATGATTTCAAGTGATATCTCAATCCCGGTCAAAGGTGGACTTCAGGCAAATTTAAAAGGCAGAATTAGGCAGATGTAACGTTGTCTGCTCAACCCGAGTACAACGATTTACAACGTACATATATCAAAATTCAAGCACATAAGTAATTTATAAGCCGTAATCGCGATTCCGCCGATTCGCTGCATAATCTCTAGCTTTTTTTATTATCGAAATCAATCTCAGATGTTCTAGTAAAGATCACTATTGAGATCTTTACTAGACCTGAGACAGTAGCTATATATGTACAGTCAACCAATTGGAACCCTAGGCCTCTCTAATAGAACTACGTCAAAATGACAAGCAGTAAGAGATTTCTTACAATTTATTGGGGGTTCTAATTGGTTGAATGTACTCTGCTCTAGGCATAATTTAGACATGCATGCAGTTAAGGCGATCTTTACCGAGGAGGCTACGATAACGACGATCAGAAAACGTGCCAAGCAAAATGATTTATCAGTGTCACCACACCACCTAGATAAATTCTATAACAGATACGCCACGAAAGAACACACCCCCCAATTAATGTTACCGCACGCACGCACGGCTGTTCTCAACTTCTCACTCAACAGTCTCAACACAACCAGAAACAACGCCATTGTTGTTATTCGTCGCACGGTAGGACGTGCTTCTCTAATTCTTGTCAGCCTCGCCTCGCTACCAGGGACCGGCCCGCTATCCCTTATAAAGGGTTTTGTATGGGTTTTTAATAAGGCTTAACTCACCATACCCTTACGCGACAAAACCCTTTCATATTGCTTTTAAAGCCCTTATCTTAGCGGTAGCCCTTATGAGTAATCAATATCCCAATACCCTTATGAAACCCTTATGACTCGCTCACCAATACCTTGCATATTGGTTAGCCTTATAAAGGGCTACCCTTATAGTAAAGGCGTGCTAATTTAAACCGTCTACCTTGTGCATAAAACGCACATTTATTCGTACATGATAGCAAGTGATCGTAGTCAGCGGCGGCACTCTTTGATGTTCGCCCGCTTCCGAGTGGTAGAAGCCGCAATAGATGAAATAAGGTTTAATTTTCAACCGACTTTTAAATTTCAAATAGGAGGTGTTTCTCAATTCTTGTGTGTTATTTTTAGATGTTTGTTACCTCAGAACTCCGTCAATACTGAACCGATTTTAAAAATTCTTATTTTATCTGAATGTAGATGGTTCCAGCTTGGCCAAAATTAATTTCTGATGATGGGATCCATGAGGAACTGATGGAACTCCTCAAATTTGAAAGGCACATGCATGATTATTTGGCTGTTTTCTTAAGACACTCGAGCATATATTTACGAAAACCATCAATTTGGCGGAATGGACCTGATGATGAAGACCAGGGATGGCAAAGTGGAACAACATTGACAACATTTTATGTAGGCATGCATGGCATTAACGTCATCATATATATCATATTTATTATTTTTCAGAGAGAACGCTGAGTTTTATTATTGCCAGAAGTGTGTTTATTTTGCTTGGCACCGACTTCAAACGTATCAGTCGATAGACCACCTTCATGTATTTGCTTACTCATCCTTTCCAAACCTTACAGCAAATAAAAATTAATACATTTTATTTTTCATTTTTTGAAGTCGGTTTTAATTTATTGTTAAAAAGTTTAATCTTTCTATTTTAGTTGGTAAGTACTAGTATGAGTAACGCAGTACTACTAATAAACAGAAAAAAATAGTCAAATCAGACGGCGGAGTTCGGAATTATCAGCTTAAGTACCTATGTAAAGTCCCACATACCACCCCTGGTCTTCATCATCAGGTATATTGCACCAAATCTATAGTTTTCCGGAAGGAAATGCTTATGTTACTTAACAAAACACCAAAATTGCTAATTTGCCTTTGAATATTGAGGTGTTTCCTAAATTCCTCATGGATTCCATCATCAGATTAGAACCAAGCTCTTATGGAACCAACTTGGAGGTAACTTTTATCTAACAAAAAAATAATTGTTCAAATTGGATGACGGAGCTCGGAGTTATCGGCTTATGTATCTAAAGTTCAACATGCCATCGCTGGTCTGCATCATGAGGTCTATCGTCCCAAATTTATGATTTTCGCAAGAAATTGCTTAATTTCCTTAAGAAAAGACCGCAATCACTAAACATGTGCCTTTAAAATTGAGGAGTTTCCTTAATTTCTCGCGGATCCCATCATCAGATCAGCACCAATATCCTACATGGGCCATCTAGGAGGCAACTCTTGACTAAAAAAAGATTGCTCAAATTGGATGAGGGAACTCGGAATTATCGTCTTATGTATCTGAAGTTCCACATATCATCCCTGGTCTCCATCATCAGGTCTACCTGGCCAAATTTATGGTTTTCGCAAGAAATTGCTTCATTTACTTAAGAAAATACCGAAATCACTATAAATGTGCCTTTGAAAGTTAAGGAGTTCCTTTAATTCCTCATTAACCTCATTATCAGATCAGCACCGAATTGCTACCAGACCAATTTGGAGGTGACTCTTTTCTCACATAAAAATAATTGCTCGAATTGGACGACGGAGCTCGGAATTATCGGCTAATGTATCCTAAGTTACACTTGTCATCCCTGGTCTTCATCATCAGGTCTACCTTACCTATTTATGGTTTTCGCATGAAATTCCTTCATTTATTTAAGAAAACACTGTAATCATCATACATGTGCATTTGAAAATTGAGGAGTTCCCTTAATTAAATTGGAGGTAACCTTTCTAGCTTTCTTTTTAGCTTTCGAGCTAGGAGTAATCGGTGAACATACCTTAAAAAATAATTTTAAAGAAAAAAAAACCGACTTCAATTGGACTTCCCGGTATAAGTTAAAGTAAGCGAATTATTGCTAATTTATTATTTTTTATTTTGTTAAAATTTGCTCGTTAACATGAGTCGATTAACGAAAACAGCACACGCGTATGTTTCACCAAACCTGAGTTCCATTAGGTACTGCCAGGGTTTAGCATCAGCTCCATCTTGTAAACTGCTCTCCTAATTGCTCGTTAACACGAATCAAATCATGAGAACAGCAGTCGCCTATGTTGCACCAAACCTGAGTTCCACTAGGTACTGCCAGGGTTCAGCACCAGCTCGATCTTGTTAACTGTTCTCCTAATTGCTCTTTAACATGAATCGAATCATGAAAACAGCACTCGCCTATGTTGCACCAAACCTGAGTTCCATTAGGTACTACCTGGGTTTAGCATCAGCTCCATCTTGTGAACTGCTATCCTAATTGCTCGCTAACACGAATCGAATCATGAAAACAGCACTCGCCTATGTTGCACCAAACCTGTGTTCCACTTGGTACTGCCAGGGTTCAGCATCAGCTCCATCTTGTGAACTGCCCTCTGAATGGCTCGTTAATATGAATCGAATCATGAAAACAGCACTCGCCTATGTTGCACCAAACCTGAGTTCCACTAGGTACTGCCAGGGTTCAGCATCAGCTCCATCTTGAGAACTGTTACCCTAATTGATCGTTAATACGAGTTGAATGACGAAAACAGAACTCTCGTAAGTTTTTCCAAACCTGAGTTCCATGAGGTACTGCCAGGGTTCAGCATCAGCTCCATTAATTCCTCATGATGATGGATCATCGAAATATAATTAAAATCAAATAGGACTACCTCGAAGGCATTTCGTAACAAACAAAAGATGAATGATACAGCTGGGGCCCGCGAATTATAGAGCAGTTCCTCTTTGAAATCCGTGGTCGTCATCATCAGGTCTGCTCCACCAAACTGGTAGGTTTTGTAAAGAAATGCTCGAGGTTCTCAAGAAAATACCCAAATGACTATGCATGTACCTTTCAAATTTGAGGAGTTCCCTCAGTTCCTCATGGATCCCATCATCAGAAATGAATTTTGAAAAAAACGGAACCAACCTGGAACCATCTACTTTAAGAAACTAAAAAATAATAATTAAATCGGTTCAGTAATGAGGGAGTTCTGAGGTAACATCCATTAAAAAAAAATATATAATAATAATAAAAATTCAGCCGAATTGAGAACCTCAAATACAAACATGAATAGGGACATAACCGTCTCCGTCGAATTCTCGAAGTCGATTAAAAACATTCAAACAGCGCGAGTAGCGCGACGGACGACAGACGAGTTGGAAGAAAAACAGCGAATGTAAATGTAAACCAAAAATGTGCTACACCGAACGAAATAGTTACCTACTTAGAGCAGATACTCAATAACTGATGCTGATTGGCTGCCGCTGTTTGGCGGCATCCTCATAAAGAATGAAATTGCCAAAGGGAAAGCTTTATAAAAAGCGCTTAATTATAAGGGTAACCCTTATATAAGGGTAACAAGACGTATAGGTTAGCGGTAAGCAATTGCAAAGGGCTAGCTTTATTGTTCGGTCAGTATTTTGGTAAGGGCTAGTCAAATGTATGGGCTAGCTGTTCGAACGGCTAAGTCTTATTTTGGGTAAGTCGTTTTAAAGGGACGCCGTTTGAAAGGCTTTTAGCGAGGAAAGGGTTGTCCGGTCCCTGCTCGCTACATATAAAACTGTTAAATGTCAGAAACAATAATATTCGAAACTTCAATTTATGTAGTGTGGCGTATCTGATTTAATATTATGAAATCTTTGGCATGACTTTGTAGCTGAGTGTACTTTGGCAAAATTGTGAAGTTAATAAATCTGAACAATGTTTGCCCTATTACCGCCAATCTCTATTAAAATTACTCCCAAGTTACGTTTACTCCACGGTACGGTCTAGAAGGTCTTTATCAATTTATCATACAAGGATATATTACTAACATAGTAAGTAGTAACGAAGTGTATACAAATATAATGTATTTGCGTTTAATATCGCTAATAGCTGGCGGTACATTTCCTATTTGTACGTGACAGTTTGGTAAAGGAAAGGTGCAACTTCGGAATAATAGGAAAATGTGTTTTTATTGAATACCTATACAAATTATGCAAGCATAATATAAAGTGAACCATGCATTTTAAATTCACATGTATTGGCATAAATAAGTTATAAATTTATAATCGGTCCGTCTTGACAACAATGTTGGCAATGTCTCAAAACTAATTGTCACGCGAATAGGATAGAATAGAATAAATTACTATTTAACCAATATCAATTTTTTTTCAGTTGCACCAAAAGTGGCATTTTTAGTTTTACGTAGCTGTTTAGTGCGGAAAATTGTATTTTACGCTACAGTGCTTTACATTATAGTATACGTGTACCTACTTCAGGCTATAAATTGCAATTATGTTATACAAGTGTTTTTGTATTTGTTTTTGTTTATTTATTCTCCGAGTTCTTGTTTACCTAATCTCTATTGGTTTTGCAATAAACTAAAAGAGTTTTTAATATAGCTAGATGTAATTTATTGCGATTAGGTGTAATTTCGCGGAAAAATGCACAGCGATACTCGTAGCCCGCGTAGTAAACATTAATTTTGTTTTATTGTCTTTTTCTGGCAACTGTATTAAAAACAACGGTTGAAACTTATATGGAAATTTCATCCTCATTTGGTTCAAGTCCTAACACTCGCCTGCGGCTCGTGGCAAGGCATGGCTCGTGGGTTCAAGTAATGAATTGCTTTGCATCAAAAATATCAAAATGTAGTATTCTGATCTGATCTGAATCTGATTTAAAACAGTTCGTTACCGTACCGTACAGGAGCTTTTTTAATGCAAGATAATTGACGGTTACTACAATTCATACAAAGAAAACTTAACTAGCGTTCTACAAAAAAACCGTTAAATCTACATATCGCAGATAGGCGTGGAAGTGTGAAAAACCGCTCCTTTTTGTGGGTGCCGATATTACACATAAATACTCATATTACCAGTTGGCAGGGTGTATAATTGCGTGTCTAAATATTTATTTGCCGCTAGCGAGATAGTATGTGTGAGTTATCGTGATTAGGATTGGATGGAGTATGTGAATTGTGAACATAGTTTGCATAGAACATCGTCACGCAAACTTCGTTGCATTTACTTTTTATTATAGTGTGTATATATAAGTGAAAAGCGGTACACAAACGATGAACGTTGCTTGACAAGCACATTTACCGACCTACCTACCGGACAAGGTAAGAACGAGTACGTACATTTAATCCACCCTTACCATGAGTTACATAGTTAACGAGGCGTGAGCTTGTGTAGATATCGAAAGCGTCTGTAGAAAATGTGCGTGAGCGTCTAACGCTCAACTGTCAAACCCATACAATTTTGTTAATTGCGGTACCATGAGTTTCAAGTTTGACAATCGCTTTAGAAAAAGGCGTTAGCTTCTGTAGCTACGACTCTCACCGCCAAAGTCGTGCGTGACAAAGCTGACAAACGCTTAATGGCGTCAGTACATTCTAATTCTAAACCTACTGTCAGTTACAAAATTACACGGAACTGAATGAAACTATACTCAAATGAAAGAACGTAAAAAAATAAGAGTTTTGAGTCGACAACATATATTGGCAAATTTCGGATTATCGTGTATTTTGCATTTTAAAGTGTTCATTTATTGGTTAACAGTGACGGGTGCGTTCGGAAATGATAAACTATTTTTTAGAACGAACGACGGTTGGCTGTGTAAATAGTATTTGTAGCAACGGGAACCAACATTATGGATTGTACATCGCAATCGAACCTTAGCCACCTCGGCCCACCTGTATTATATTTATAAATTATAAAAACTACACAAATGAGGAGAAAAGCTGCCTTTTATCCCGCCACGTGTCAGCAAAATCGACGTTCCTTAATGTCTACTTGTCATCTGTCAAATCCCATACAATACAATAAAATTACATAAACATATGTAAATAACATTGCGCATTCGCAATAATTAAGATATTTCTACTACAAAATGACTCACTGTCGTGCTCTAAACTGCAAAAATCAAGGCATTCACGCATTTCTAAAAGACCACAAGCGTCGAAAGGCTTGGGACCGTTCGTTACGTATCATAAACTTCAAAACAAAACATTCATCCCGTTTATGTTCGATGCATTTTACATCAGACTATTACGGTCAAAGTATATACACAAGTAAGTTTCTCTTATTATTTTTACTTATCCTGCATCTAAGCATTACTTAAAGCTTTTAAACAATCGTGGCTCTCTTTCAGATTATGCACCGAAAGCAAGATTCCTGAGAAAAACTGCTGTACCTTCTATATTCTCATTCAACATTTTAAAGGTTGGTGGCCCACCCTTGCCCTTGGTGTAAGTACCACCAAGTGCAATCGCCCGCCAGCAGCGACTTGAGACGACGTTCAGAGAAAATTACAATTTATGAAGAGGTTCCATGTCTACTTCCAAATGTCATGGAAGTAGACATGGAAGTGGACAGTGAAATAGAAATTGCTGCCAGTGCTAAAATAAAAGACTGTACAGTGCCTGTTGTAGATAATCAAGAATTCTCATCAAAAGGAATGCAAATTGATATGGAACATGTGTTTGGGAAAAGTCATTGATTTAAAAATGATGACAAAGCTATTCAATTTTATACAGGCTTTGAGTGACATGTTATCCATGAGACAGTTTCATTTTCAAAAAGGAAAAAATACCTCACAGCTACTAGCTCAATAATTTACAGACAGAAGTTAATGGTCAATTTACTATACAGGGGCCAACATTAAACTGGTTCAAAGATTACCATCACAATAGATACAATGCAGTCAGTATTGCTGGAGAGTGATCTAAGAAAATCTAATTATGGCACAGCCCGACAAAGTACTTAATTTATGCCAATGATATGTGTAACTTGTTCAAGACCGCCCTGTGTACCAGTTTGCTGATGAAAGATGTCAGGACAACGGAGAGTCAGATGCAAAGTGAATTTGATATCTTATGTAAATGGGTGCATGACGCAGGATTATCCTGAAACTATAAAAAAAACTAAGATAATAATAAATATTACAGGACATTCTTACACAAATTGACTAAGTCCCACAGTAAGCTCAATAAGGCTTGTGTTACGGGTACTCAGGCAACGATATATATAATATACAAATACATAAATACATAGAAAACATCCATGACTCAGGAACAAATATCTGTGTTCATTACCGGGATTCGAACCCAGGACCATCGGCATAGCAATAATGTATTATAGTTTAAACTATATAACATACCTAGCGTTGTAGCTCACGAGCACGTATGCATGCACACATGGTCAACAAGCTGCAACTGTGAAAAACTAGAAGTTATTGATCAATATACATACCTATTTAGGCCTCACAATAGATACCAAATTTAACTGGGGGCACATGTTGACCATGTGTGCCAAAAACTTAGGACAATCCTAAGCAACTTTAGTATATTAAGACAAAATGCCACATAGGTACTATACTTTGTATGTTATACCTGGCGTTGGCTGACTCTGTAATAAGCTATGGGCGAACATATAATACATATCTACTAAAAATATATACAAATAAGATTATTAAAAACCATAGTTCCCTTGAAAATAAAACTTCAGTATAAAAATAACTATCACCAACTATTTAATTATTGTAGAACTTTTAGTGTATATGATAAATTAAAACTAGCTGTTGTGTTAGAACACGAACACTTGATGGGCCAGCTCGACAGGTACAATAGGCCATCCCACCTGCGGGATATTAACCAATGAACCACACTTTAAGATACCTAAGAGTAACAATGACAAAGGTAGACGGCGCTGGTTCTCATACCTACCTCGCACCCTGAACAGCTTACCCAAACAAGTAATAGAAACTTTAGATAATTACCCTGATAAAGTAAAGAATACATTTAAGAAAGCACTGGTTGAGCTTAATAAGAACTAACGTTAAATCAATACATGAGCACTAACTACATTGAATCATTTTAGGCTGAACTCAGTTAATAGAATCTCCAAACTTCGAGATTGTAACTGAGCTCTAGCATGTAAGAAGATAATTTATATTTTGAAATAAACAGTTAATATTTTTAGTGTTACATACAAGAAGTTATTTTTTGTATACTCAACTTTAAGTCCTACGGCAGATAAAATACAGTATTATTCTAGTTCTGTTATTCTGTTAGGTAGGGAAGATCAGTTCTTTTTGACCATGATGAAATTAAGGCAAAATAAATGTATATTTCAATTAAGTAAGTTTTTTAATAAAAGTACCACCACAGTGTCAAATATATTCATCAGCTTGGTAAATTGTATGGTTCAAGGTATGGAACTGTCACAGCAGTAACAGGCATGGACCTGGCAGCGTAAGGGCATTTCACTTCAATGACAGTGTCATCATCTAGGAGACTATCTGGTAATGCTGCCAGGAATGGTGACTGTTCTGAAATGTGGAGTCCACTTTTTTCAACTCTCAGTCCAAAAAATTCAGTGTACTTTGTTATTACAGTACTCTTAACAATTTTCCTCCACCTCCACCTTCTCCACTCTGACCACGAGGAAAACTCGAAACAGTCAGTCAGTCTGTGTGTTGTGTGTAAGGACAGACAGAGAAATAAAATTCAACATGATATTGTGATTTTTAGTTTAATTTTTATCATCATAATGAACAATTGCACTCAGTTCTTATGTGACAGATATAAAAATCAACAATGTTCATGGGTACAGTCAAGTATAAAAATATGGTGGTGCACATCTTATTCAAAAATATGTCCCATAGCACCTTATGCCAGTGTAATAAGAGCGTAGTACCATATTTATGAGACGATTATGTTGAACCATATTTTTGCACTTGACTGTACACAGTGATCAAACTTAACTAACAACTTTAAAAGAGCTAACAAGATCCTACTCCCATTTTTACAGTATAGAATAACATAGAATAATAAATTATTACTTTGATAAAATTGTACACCTAACTAATACTTTTCTATACATTCATTAATAATGAATATAACAATTATGCTAATAGAAGATATGTTGTCTTATATAGACAAAACAATTTTAAATCTAAAATAACAACAATACAGTCAGTGATTTATTCCATATTTCTACTTAACATTTCTATAAAATTTTCATAATATCACTTAACTTGTTTTTTTTTCTTTTCTAGTGCACATATATCTGATATCTATATAAACTAAAATATGAATTATGGGAGAAGGGCTACCCCCCAATACGGGGTGCGGGTGACCCCGTGGAACCCTATGGTTATGGAGATATTCATGGTTAAAGTTTATAGACACTTTAGAACGGATTAATTGCATTTATTAACACCATGACCCAACGTTTCGAGCCCTTAACAGCACTAGTTTTCACAGGGTTAAGATGATGACTGAGAGAATGAGAATTCTCCCCGTTATCGTTACAAAGTTATCTTGTGCAAACTACCTATATACAAAAATATTGAAATAATTAAATACAAAAACAAAGGTTGGTCTACAATGCCCAGAGTAATACATTGCCTGAAGGGCATTCTATAATTAAAATTAAAAATTATTAAAACCATGTGAGGATTAACATACATACAACTTACGAACGCTTCCCCTAACTGGCTTATAGGGCAGAAAGTAGCGACAAGAAAACTACCCCATTTTGCCTATTTTTCCCTTTTCAATCTTTTCAAAACAAAGTCCACACTAAGGTCTTCCAGCCCTGTGTCGTGCTTGATCCTTAATGAGATGTAATACAGGATCCCAAACTGGTGGTACTGAAAAGCCATCCTCTCTATTGAAATTAGGAACCTTCTTGATTTCAATAGCCTCGCGCAGCAACCTGGGAATGTATTGCTTCTCAGCCAAGCCTGTAGACCCCAGCATCTTGTAGAGGCAAGTTACACTTTACAGACCTTAGGAATTGTGACATCTTCAACAGCTTGAAATAGGTCTTGATTGAAGCACGCCTCAAGATGTGGCTGATCCTGTCCGTAACTCCTCTGACAAAAGACAAGCCAACAGCGCACGTTTTGCATGCGTAGGCGGCTCTAAAGAGTCGCAACACTCGCGGACTAGAAGGCGACACAACACCAGAAGAGGAAGGAGGCCGTAGCACTCGACTCTTCGGATTCGGAAGCATAGGGCTTCGGAGACGCCATGGTAGTCACAGGTTACTAGAAATCACAGGGATACGTAAAAGAAAACTGATTATCAATTTGATAATATCAAAACACATTCCACAGATAAACTCAAGTCAAATCAAAAGGCTGCCAAATAATCGGCAGCCCAATAATTCGTGTCCATTTTTTTGGTTGCGGATTATTGGGTTGCTGATTATTGTACTGCAAAAACTGTGGCTTCGGATTATTGGCCCGCTACCGAGCTTGTCCGACCCGATAAAAGGCAGCCCAATAATCGGCGACCCAATAATTGGCGACCACGATGTACATGGATTATTGGGCTGCCGATTATTGGCCTGCTTCGAGATTGCTCGACCCAAGAAAAGGCAACCCAATAATCGGCGACCCAATAATCCATGTACATCGTGGTCGCCAAATATTGGGGCGCCTTTTCGCGGGATGCGAAAAAAGTCGGTTCTGCCGCTTCGCCGGCCGCTGCCGCGGCACGCTCGCTTAGCTCGCTCGGCTCGCGCGCTGTTAGGTCGCAATTCTACCTAACACTCCTCCTCGCTTCGCTCGTCGTCGTACCTAAACCGACCTGCCTTAACATTCGATCTAAGGAGTCTGTATAAAAAGCAGACAAATAATCGGCAGCCCAATAATTCGTGTCCATTGTTTTGGTTTTGGATTATTGGGTTGCTGATTATTGTACTGTTAAAACTGGGGCTTCGGATTATTGGCCCGCTACCGAGCTTGTCCGACCCGATAAAAGGCAGCCCAATAATCGGCGACCCAATAATTGGCGACCACGATGTACATGGATTATTGGGCTGCCGATTATTGGCCCGCTTCGAGATTGCTCGACCCAAGAAAAGGCAGCCCAATAATCCATGTACATCGTGGTCGCAAATTATTGGGTCGCCGATTATTGGGCTGTCTTTTCGCGGGATGCGGATTAGTGGCACCCGTCAAAAGTCAATGAGACACAGTGTTGCCAGATACTGAAATGCAAAAACAAGAAGCTTCAAAAATGCGTATTTATAAATAAAAAAGTGGAATATAATTTTAAACTTTTTTTTACTTTCGGCTTTCGGGTAGTAACCGTATACGGTATAGTGAAATATGGCCCTAAATCAGAGCTCGGGATTTTTATGATTGTATGTAATTTCCCACTATGAAAATTGAATGATTTAAAAATGCGGATCCGCTTCACCATAGAGCGGATTGCGGATCTATAGACGTAAATGCGGAATGCGGAGCATCTGGCCACAATTGAGACATTAAAAAAATATTTTTCTTCAACAAAAAATAAAAGCGCCCATTATTGGTATCATGCGAAAATAATGGTGACAAATTTTCACGTGCGATTATTTTCGATCACTCATTTTTGTATTCGAACGATCGAATCTCAAAAATCGGTCCCCTCTCTGCTGGGAAAATTATATTATAATCATGCGATTTTGTACAAGCCAAGAACAAGTTACCTGTAAAAAAAATTTAAAACAAAATTTGTTACTTTGATTTAACTAAAAGTTTATTTTCATCGTTTTTGGGCCACTTCAAAAAAGCTGGTTTTAAAAAGTTTTTTTTACAGTCACTTTATTTTTTTTTGTTATTATTGGGCATATTTTCGTGTTCTCCTCGGCAACACCTTTCATTTGATATTCATATTGTGGTAGTGCAGAAAAAATAACTAGTCCACCATCTTGGATAATCCGCCATAGTAGATTTAATGTGACTTCGTACAGCGGCATATAATCTATGGTTAGAGATATGATCGTATATGGTATAGTATAATATAGCCAATATGGGTCTTAGTGGTCTTACACAAATCTTTACAGTATAAACATTATGAATTAAATGACAAATATAAGCAAACAGTAATCAACAAAACAATAATATTCCTTTCGTAGCAATTTGAAATAGGATATTTCGCAGCATTTGTTGGCATCAAATACGATGTGCAATTCATGGAATTAAATTATTGATGGTGTTTCATAGTGTGGACTGTGGAAGTAGCATAGGCGGCTTGCGTAGCTCCAGAAGAGCTCTCTGATTTTTGGGGTTTAATAAATGCGTCGAGTTTTGTATTTTTTTAATAACTGTTTTGATGTTCTGTTCTGATGCTTGCCAGTCTGAATATGGTTCTGAATGTCTGTTGCACCTTTATATTTTATGCTAAAGTAACTGCTACAAATTTTGCACATCACTTTACTGGGCTCTCTACCTTGTTATTTCAAAATTGACCAAAAACACCACATGAAAAATTGTCATTACCGACATTCTGTGAAGATTGTAGGGAATTTTTGTCGGGAAATTCAATTTGTCCATATGGCAACCCTAGGCGCGATCGCGTAGCCAGAGCTTCTAACGCCTTCGCCAGCGCTAATAAAAACCTATGGTACCAAATTAAGTGCTCATTTGACAGTGACGTTTCTATAGCTGGTTTAGAATCCAGAGTATTTTGCATCCTGCTCTTTCTCATTGGTGAGAGCGAGTTGCAAATACTTTAGAAAGCGTTAGTCTCTAGCGACTAACGCCTTGTTGGCAACTCATGGTACTGCTACAAGTGTCATCTGTTTGGGTTTTTCAAGCCTGCCAAATTGACAGAAGACAAAACGAAGTCATAAGAAGCAATTGCACAGCCACAGATTGTCGTCATAACTTTTGTCAAGAGCCTTCAATCACTTAACTGCGCTTGAAAAGCGATCAATCGCTATAGCTCAAGCTTATATCAACTTTGCGTACTCGTCAAGCATGCTTGATCGTTTGCAAAGCGCATAACATTATTCCAGTGACCATCCAATCAGTTATGCATTTATGGCATATGTTAGTTGCCTAGTAGTAACTAATTTGTTTATTATTCACATACCATAGTGCACGATAGGTGCATGGTAATGCAAATAACTTAAAGTTGATGGTTATTACATACATCCTGTGTCACCTGCTTTTACGAATAGGTTCTTCAATTTCACGACTCGTAACGATAAGTGTGAGATCCTCGTCGAGTTTCATAAACATTAAGAAAAGCGTATGTATTAAGATTTGTATCACATTTCAAAATTAAGACGTATTGTATCTATTGAATATATTGTTTAGGAGTTGTGCTATGTAAAGGAAAAACCATTTCAAAATCGGTTCAAAACGCAACATCTTTAGGCATACTTAAAATCAAGTATTATGTTCAGGTGCATAAACTCAACAATGAAATTGTATTAGCTAAATGAAAGGCAGGTACTTACCACTTATCTCACTTTTCAACCGTCGGATCGTATGGGTAACCAATTGCGAATTTTATGGACTGTCGACATACCGTCATAACTGGGCAAAATTATTTCGGCCACAAGAGCGCCACACAGAATAAAACGTTATGATCATGTCGGAGATACTTATGAACATATTTATAACTCCAGGGTATACACTATACAGTCTCTGTCAGAACAGAACAGATCTTTTGTTATAAATTGTACTTAGTGTCTTTTATAATTTCGCGGGACAGATAAGGAATAGGGATAGAAGCAAGGATATGCGAAATCATAATCATTGTGATTTTAATTTTACATTAAGCATATCCTTTATACCTACTGCAATGCGTAGTAGCGTTGGCACATATATCTAAAAAATCTCTAGGTGGTGAAACTAATAGTCGGATGAAAAACGAAGTTGTACCTGGGCTTTTTCCAAATAAAATCCCAAAAACTGGATTCATCCAGATCTGGAATTGCTTGGGCCCAATCTACTCAGAATCACGAGCTAATTCAAACCTGATGATAAAAAAATTGTCCTAAAATGTCCATACAAAGATTTAGTTTTCCACTACGTCACACTCACGCTCATAGTAAGTTCATACTAAAACGTGATGTAATGGAAAAAATTCAGTCAGTTTTAGCTCCTGATTCTGAGTACAATGAGCCCGAGCAAGTCCAGATCTGAGTTGCTTGGGCTCATTGTACTCTGAATCAGGTTTTTGGGATTTTTCTTGAAAAACGCTCAACTACTTATTTACGCTGGCGAAGTCGCCTCCGGAGGCAAGTTTCACGTGCTAGACTAAAATGTGTAATAGCCACACTTTAACTTATTGAATTTATTTTACATACACGTACTAACGCCCCTAAAAGAGTGTAAAGTACCGCAGTGTCAGTGAATCATCCCCTACTAGGGGACTTAGCGTGTCTACTACAAATCTGCTATCGCATCGTAAGCCTAAAAACCGACCCTATGAAATACGTACGTACCTATAGAGATACGACTTTTTGGAGTGAGTTAAGTAAAACCCTCGTAGGTACTCCAACAACACGCCATTTCGGCCGTTCGGTACATTATTTACAAGTACATAAATTACGTCCTGGGATTTGAACTGAGCGGGTTTGCAAGCTAAGAGACAGGTACGAAATTATATGTTTTATGTGTCAGTTACATACATACTCGTACCTACGTTTTATATTTAGCTAAGTGGATAGTTAGGTAGCTTACTATAGATATAGATAGATCATATGATTGCTAGCATAACCATTAATTGCAGTTGAGTAAAAAAAGGACAATTGCGAATTTAAGCTACAAAATGCATGTCCATGATAGAACGAAACGGCTGAAAAATCCAAACATTTGTGTGGCCTTTTTTTCAGATTGCTTCTACAGGCGGCATATTTTTTTTACACTGGTACCGCCACTATTTACTATGTGCACCGGGTAGATTTAGTTTGCATGAAGTATCTGTAACAAACGAAACACATGTATCTTAAGTTCGGATTGTTCGATACCTAAAGTTTTTACTGCTCTGCCACTTGTAGTATATAAGATGAGTACCTACAATATTTTATTTTAGAGTTATTTACATTACCGCGATTAGAATAAAGGGCGCATCTGATAAGTAATGTTTTTAATTTAGTTTAATTTGCCATAAGATAAAAGATCGTAAACTATAATGTAAAGACATTTCTACATTTTAGACAGCAATAGTAACATTGGACAGTTAGCTGTTAACATTCTAATGTTATATAGGAAAGTCATGAGGCAACGTTAACACGCGGTTGCCGTAGTGACGGAAAAGCGAACAGAAGGCCTAGTATAAAAATTATACGACATTAACTCCTCGACCGCGTTAGCGTATCGGGAGTTCAAATTATGTTTGCCGTTTATTTAAATCATCCGGCAACTTTCATATTTTGACCCCTCGATACGCTAACGCGGTCGAGGAATTAATGTCGTACAACTTTTATACTAGGCCTTCAGGCGGTGCGTTTGATACCTGATCGCCGTACGCAAAACAAGCTTAATTACATTGAGTCCACAGTTTGCGCAATTAGGTACCCTCCACAAAATTGTTATTACACGGATATCTATAATGGAATATCGTGTCTTATAAATATTTAATTAGCTGGTGGTCACCGGTCAGGCATATCAAAAGCTCAAACACGTGGAACGATGGACTTGACTTTAGAAATAAATAGGTAATACGAAATTATAGTCGGAGACGTCGGACTGCAATGACATTTTTATTTAGAAATTTGAGTAGATGCGAAAGTTCTAAGGATGTAATGGAAAGTTCCGTGTGGCAAGGCAAGGAAGCTTTTAAATAAACGAGGCGAAATTCGTATTTCCCAAGTTGATTGCGAGTGGATGGGGAACAGGGCGGACAAAAGGCACTGCTTCGGACACTCGGCCTGGCACTTTGACTACATTCCCAGCACAGGATACCGTCCACTCAAAAGGACCAGTAAAACGGTGACCTCGATACCTCAAACAACTGAACTTAATCAGAGATCCGTCTAAGAGAACTCGATTCAAACGATTGGAATGAGTATAGCAGTCCTGTTTGCTTCGATCAGAGGACTCTTCAGTTAACATGGTTCAAGCGCTTTTGTTTACGTGACTCTTGTGTTGCAATGACTTTAGGGTCAGTGTGTGATGTCTGATTAAGTGATGGATGACCCTCTAAAGAGATAGCCTTGTTGATTGTTTTAGATTTTAGCGATGTTTTTTTAAAGGATCATAAAGTAGCTAAAATTTATCAGGGTTACCTTTTAGGACATAAATCACTTTTGTGAGTTATCCCTATATAAATACTAAGCAAACACGAAATGGAGGTGTAGTAATCAATAAATGAATATCATCATCATAACAATACCCTTACGATGAAGAATCTAAATTCTTTGCTCCATTTCACCTTGTCCAATATTATAATTGATAATATTACTCACATTTTCTTAGTGTAAAAGTCCAACTTCTTGCTTATTTGCGTTCTGGGCTAATTCATATTATTCTAACATTGACGTTTTCATACACGTTAGGAAACGCAACCACATAGTGCGTGATTCAACGTACTGATAATAAGATTCAAAATAAAATCTCTCTACGCACTGACCCATTGCTCCAATATTTCCCATCCCATACCTATTACCAGGGATCTAATTTTTTCGAACAAACAGTTAAACAAACGCACGTGCGGGCCAGCGGGGGGTTTTGGCCATGGGGCCAACGACCTGACCACGTGCTTACTCTTTATTACCCTTCTGGTTTCATTGTTTAGTCTTAAGTGCCGAACAATTTTTGGGTCATCGCTTCGAGAAAGTAAACGTTATTTTGTTATTGTAATGAAGTATCTGAAAGGTTGTAGAAAATGAGTCGGTTGCAAAATGTTGCGGATTGGAACTTGGAAGTGGTTGTTAATTATAGTGATCTATCCAAAAAGGTTAGTGCAGGAACATTAAACGCGATAGGTACTGTGTAGTGGTGTTGATCTGTTGTAGTGTACGTGCACCCATTACATACTGTAATAGGAAGATTATTGATTCACGATATATTTCAGGTAAGTAGGGCGGAAAACGAGTAACCTGCATATCTATGCTACAAACCCAGGGCCGACTGAGCTGTGGTCACAGTGGGACATCGTGTCAAATGTAAACATACATTACGGCGTTTATGGCGTGGAGTACTAAGAATGTTAAAGTGACAACAACAATGATACGGGTTAAATTGTGTTGATTTCGGCTAGCGCAATACGATGGCATGTAGATAACCCAAAAAAACTTACTTTATTACTCCTACTTTCACTTTACTACTAGCTGTTTTTTTTTAAACGGAATGAAATTGAAAAGTTAAATGAAATACCTTCCCGACAATCCCGACAGAGTAACATCAACTGTTGCTAATTTGATTTACTACGTCAAACGCAAACGTTTATAACAAAGTTGGGAATCGTACCGAGAACACAAAGAATAAATAATCTGGATTTGAAACGCAACTTCTCTACTACTGCAAACCTCTTTGTTTTCATTGTATGTTTATAATAATATTTATTTTGTGAAAAAGGACATCTCTGTCCTTTGTGTAATGTCTGTACCTGTACCATAAGGACGAATTTGAACCTGATTTTATTATTTCTGTAACACTACTATAATACAGTTGAACATCTTCAAAATGTTTATCTTATCTTCTGGAACTCCTTATGGTCACCGGAAAAGTCGAAAGGAAACGACCTAGAGGCCGGAGCCCGACACGCTGGGCTGACCAGATCTCAGAGCAGACCAACGGACCAGTTAACGCCGCACTACGCCAGGCAGCTGACCGTAACCGATGGAACCACGCAGTTGACAAGCTGAAAAGGAGTCACGATCCTCAGCAATGGGGGAACGATGGAGAAGGGAAGAAAGGTTTTTAATTTAATACCTACGTCTCGGTAAAGTTAACTAACAATAAAACTTTTCGGTAAGTGATGAATTGGAACTAAACGAACAAAAACGAACTTTGCGCACCCAAAACAGCCAAAAAGGGCACTTTTTGAGCAACTGTATTAAAAAAAAGGTTTTTAACCGAAACCGCGTACTTTACATAAGTATAAAAATTCCCTAAAGACATCATTTCAGCCACTTGACCACTCCGAACGCTGTTAAACTGCAGCTGTATTAATAGTTAAGAACAATCTTCTTTTATACTTATTTAAACTTTCACGATTTTCACACATTATGTATTTACTAAAACGGGGCTTAATGGCAGTCTTTCTCCGGGACCACGGGGTCAACGTCGCCCTTGAAACGTCGGAGGTTTGTTTTCAAAATCTATACACGATTAAGCCCCGTTTTAGTAAATACATAATCTTCTTTTATAATTAAAAAGTTTTTAAGATAACTAAGCCCCATTCCATTACTGACAGATTTCACAAAGACAACTACAACAATAAAGGTATTCCTATTATCCTGGTCGAAGCTGATAACGCCGTCAGCGCGGCACTGATAAGACACTGGTGTCCGGTTAATGACCAGAGGATATTTTAAACGTTGGGACTTAAACATCCTGGTACTGACAGTTTCATGTTAGCATTCTTGCGAGATTTAATGCTTCCGTCTTACAGTTTAGCCTTCCGTTTACAAGGGAAATTTGAGTTTAGTGTTATCTTAATAAATATTGGATTAAGCTGTAGGTGAGAGAAAATTAGGTGATATATTTTAGAGGTCCTTAAATTTAAAATTAAATTGGGTTCTCGTTTTGAAAGATATTTGAATTAAAGGATATAACAAAATAACTCAATTATTTGTATTAACGAGCTCCTATTTTGATACTTTTCCTAATAGATACTCGTAAACTCAGATCATGGAACGTGAACTAAATTAAATCCCTTTAATCCATTCTAAAGATTATCTAGCACAACTCTGAGAAAATCATTGTACATTACATTTCACTATTTCACTGCTCGCAATATCTTATAAAGTAGAACTTATGTACTAGCTTAGAGAAGTGTCTACCTACTTGGGTTAAAATGATAATGATATTATTATGCAGTCTGGTCGGGTCAGGGCAGCTATATCCTTAACTATAAAAATAACCATAAAACAAAGCGTAAATATAGGTAAGTGTTATATGCACTGTACACCACACAACAACGTCATAACATACTCACTGTATAGTTTGAAAAGTAATCTACTCACGTACAAATAAGGTTGTAAATAGGTAAGAAAGCAAGCTATAAATATTATAAACTTGAGGAAGGAAGCGTATAGGCAGAGCGGGTTGCGGTTGATTTCCATGCATTTTCAACAAAAGAGGTTTATGATTGATGGGCAATGTCACCGGCCACGCTCGAGGCAAATTACCAAAGGGAAAGCTAGGAGACACGGACGAACGGTTACTTTATTAGACATCACAATGGCTGTTTACTCAGGGACTTCATCGGTATCGGTAAATACTCTCGGGTTATGAAGGTTAATAAGTTCGGCGTCAAGAGCTATTTAAGCGTTTCTAGCATCTCCAATTCTCCGACGACATTCAGTTTCAGTACGGTTTACAAATTGAGGACGGCGTTAGTTAAGTTACCAATTCTAAAAACACACCCCACACTACATTTGGATACATTTAGATCCCGACCAATTATTCCGAAGATAAAACTCGTCTCGCCTGGATTACATATGTATATATGTGACAATCAGTACTAACTTTATGATCGATGCATTATAAGTAGTAATTCTGTGTCGAATAACTAAGAAATTCTTCGAAACCTAATTGGCTTCAACAAAACTATATTAACTATAATTAGAGCTATAGTTTTATTCTAGTGTTCGATTCAAGAAGAGTATGATAGAGCTATTTAATTGTAAGCTCATCATAAACAATTAAAACTATATCTAGAGTGTTCGTCTTTTGAAAAGCGTTAATTTGTGAGAACCTTAATTGCTTAGCTTTCTTTATAGGCTCGAGTTTGCCTTAAACGGCAATTTGTATCTTTATCGCGTTTGAAGGCAGCCACAAGCTATTAGGAGGCACCGGCTATTTCGGGGCCTCCGTAATATTCGTTCCTTTTTTTTTTTATCGTATGGCATTACAGTCACTGGATATTTAGATAGGTACACAGTAAAAATACAATCATATATAAAAAAATAAAAGTCATAGATTCAGGTTATTCCTTCTCAGGTACTCCTCCTGATGCCCTGATGCTGGTTCCTTTGATGCCCTAAGACGCGACGGTTTTCGGAATTCAGCCGACATTGAAGATGGCCACCAGATGTTACGCTTCACGCAATTTACAAGTCAAGTGGAATCGTTAAAACTACATTTACATGTTTGGCTTCATGTTTCATCGTCGGTTGAATACAGCAGCATTTTTGGGAGAGCTCAAAAGAGCAAAAAAGTTAAATTGTAAGTTATTAAAAATGGATTAACGGTCTACATTCTAAGTACGATGTGGTTGGAATGGATCGAGTACAATAGCAGGTTATTTCGTCCTCAAAGCAGGTAGCGTCGCAAAGGTCGCTTGTCTTAAAATATATTGCAAATCGATTTCTGGTCTGGAGATCGTGCAAAAAATACGAATCTGTCACAGCTGCTGAGCCAACGAGTGGAGTGGAGCGGGAAGCGCACCTTTCGCATAATTATATCGATAGGCATTTATCGAACGTCGATGAAATTTATACGTCAAGATATGGTTTGCACCTTGTAGTAATTGACGTCTGTTCGTGATTAGGCGTCTTTTAGCGTAATTAATTAAGAGAATTCGACTTTTCTTGGATTGGTTAAATAAAAAATGCAAATTTTAACGTGCTTAATCTTCTATTGCAAAACTTAGTCTACGTGTAACATAATTCGAGGATAGTTGGGGTATGAGGACAATATGTCGTGACGTAAGGGTGACGTTGGCGTATATCGCGCTCCGTATTGGCCGCGATATGTATGACGCGACATACGTAACTGCGGTGCTCCGATACCAGATGTCGCTGTGAGTCTCATTCGGAACATGCCCCCGGCCTTGAAAGATCTGGCTTTCAAGAGGAATCTTGAGCTTCTGCGTCTTCGTTTGGCTGAGATACTAAGGGGCAGATTTTGACGTAGGCGCGTCTGATGATGCCGGATGCGGTTTGGATATCTGCCACTCTTGACACTCCGTCTTTGCCAGGAATGGTCTTGACGATGCGTCCCAAATGCCACTTTAATGGAGGCAGGTTGTCATCCTTTATGAGCACCAGGGTATTTGGCTTTAGCTCCTGGCAATGACTCCTCCATTTGGATCGCGTCTGTAACTCGGAGACATATTCTTTGGACCAGCGGGCCCAGAAATGCTGCCTTATCTTCTCCACCATCTGGTACCGGTTGAGTCGATGAGCAGGTGCGTGCTGAAAGTCCTCCGAAGCAGGCGACGTTAAGGTGCGACCGACGAGAAAATGCGCAGGACTCAGAGGAAGAAGGTCGTGTGGATCCGATGACATGGCGTACAAAGGGCGGGAATTAAGGACCGCTTCAATTTGACATAACACCGTGCTTAGTTCCTCAAATGTGAGGTGTGCGTTTCCTACTACACGGCGTAAATGATATTTGCTCGATTTTACTCCAGCTTCCCATAAGGAACCAAAATGGGGCGTGTAAGGTGGAGTAAAGCGGAATTTAATATTGCAACTATTGGCGTAATCTATGATTTCGGGACTACATTTGGTCAAAAACTGGGCAAAATCGTGCATTAAACCCACAAAATTCCTGCCGTTATCAGAGAATATCTCATTAGGCTTACCGCGTCTAGCTATAAAGCGCTTGAGAGCTAAAAGGTAAGCGTCAGTAGTCAGATCGCTGACAAGTTCTAAATGAATAGCTCGCGTGACGAAACAAACGAACAGACAAATATAGGCCTTGACAGTTTGAGCACCTCTGCCTTTGCGGTTTAATATAAAAACAGGCCCCGCGTAGTCGACGCCGCAAGAGAAAAATGGATATGTAGGCGTTATTCGCTCCTCAGGTAGGTTTCCCATGAAAGGAGTAAGGGTTTTCCCTCTTAATCGCTTACAAACAACGCAGTCATAGAAAACCTTTCGCGCGAGGTTCCTACCACCTAGCGGCCACCAAGCATCATGCAACTCAAAAAGAAGGGCTTGAGGCGCAGCATGTAAAAGTTTTTTATGCTGATGGCGAAATAATAATAGTGCGAAATGATGCTTGCTATTTATTAAAATCGGGTGCTTCTTTCCATAAGCAAAGTGTTGCGAATAACCGAGGCGACCGCCGACGCGCATTACGCGATCGTCATCAATAAATAAGTTTAGCTTACTTAAATTGTGTTTTATTTTTAACGTTTGTTTATTAGCCAATAGCTTGTACTCATCTGGAAAAGATTCTAGTTGAGACAGCCTGGCTAATAAATTTGTCGATTCCCGCAATTCCTCGACGCTGATACGGCCCGTACGCTTATTATTCTTATTGCGCGCGTTATGAATAAAACGTAAAACGTAAGAAGCGGCGTGTATCATGCGCGAGAACTGAGAGAACCGCTCGAACGGAAACCTTGACGGTTCCGTAGTAGCGGTAAGCGCCAAATCGACGTTAGATTTGACTTCAGGCAATAAATGCTCCGTGTTTTCCGAACTTGGCGTTCCAGGCATGGTTTTAGGGTCAAAATTGGCATCCTGCAGAAACTCAGGTCCCTCCCACCATAAACTAGATCCAGCTAGGTCTTCCAACCGAACGCCCCTTGAAACTAAGTCAGCTGGGTTGACTTTACCGCTGACGTGGCGCCATGGAAGCCCTTTTGTCAGTTCATGGATTTCAGTGACCCGATTCTGCACGAACGTTTTTAATAAATTAGGTGACATGCGCAGCCAGCCTAAAACGCAAGTCGAATCGGAATAAAATACGACGTCGTCAAATTGACAATTTATACTATTTATGACCTTGTTATATAATTTAGCACCTAGCAATGCGCTGCACAGTTCTAAGCGGGGAATACTTAGGACTTTAATGGGAGAAAGTTTTCCCTTTGAACATAGCAACCGCGAACATACTTCTAAGTCATCATTTATTGTGCGAATGTAAATACAAGTGCCATAAGCAACCTGTGACGCGTCTGTAAAAATATGCATTTCTATGCGCGTATAATTACTGCTACTCATTACATAACGCGGCACACGGATTGTGCTTAGAACAGCTGATAATGACCTAGTGAACTCGTCCCAGGTGCGCATGACGTCAGCGGGTACTGTGTCGTCCCAATCAAGTTTTAAAATCCATAAACGCTTGAGTAAAACTTTGGCTAGCATTATTGTCGGACTTAGTAAACCTAAGGGATCATAAATCTGCGAAATATGTGATAGCATAATGCGTTTTGTTATTTTATCATCGCCTCTTATTGTATCAAGTCGCGAGCTAAAATAGAATTGATCATAATAATTATTCCATCCAATGCCCAATGTTTTTGAATTGCAGTCTTTATCGAACGTAAGTTGGGTTTGCGCGTCAGTGAGTAGTGCGAAGTTAGACTCTAATGACGGCTCACTAAAGTTAAATACCCACTTTCTTAACGGAAAACAACCCGATTGTAATGTGCGCGCGGTTTCATTACATAATCGTAACAATTCTAGTTTATCCTGTGACCCAGTTATCATATCATCTACGTAAAAATCTTCATTTATTATTCTTTTAACGTCGGGATCGGTGCATTCAGTGGCTAACTGTTTTAAACAACGAACGCTTAAGAAAGCCGCCGACGCCATGCCGTAAGTTACGCGATTCATACGATATATTTCTATGGGCTGGTCGGGGCTGTCGCGCCAAAGGATTAGCTGAAGGTCACGCTGATCTTCGGTCATCAATACCTGACGGTACATTTTAGCCACATCCGCGCATGCTACGTAACGATGCTGCCTAAAGCGTAGAAGGATGGAAAAAAGATCGCCCTGGATAGCGGGACCTACCATCTGAAGATCGTTCACAGACGTACCAGAACTAGATGCCGCACTACCGTCGAAAACTGCCCGCAGGCGTGTCGTAGTACTGGATTCGCGAAAAATGCCATGATGGGGCAAAATGAAATGCGGTGAGTTATATTTGGAAACTTTACTCATGTGCCCTAAATCGCGATACTCATGAATAAAGTCCGTATATAATTTTTTGTACGTTTCTGAGCGCTGTAATCGTTTTTCCAGCGCCAGCAAACGACGTTCAGCTTGAGGATAAGTTTCCCCTAGCAGTTCGGGTGGCTGCTTGAGTGGCATGCTAACACAGAACCTTCCTTCGCTGTCGCGCGTAGTGGTGCGAACGAAGTGCTCCTCGCAAGCCTTCTCCTCGTCAGACAGTGCGTCCCGACTGGTAGGTACTTCCTCAATCTCCCAGAATCGCCGTAATAACGAGTCTGATGTTTGCGTAAAGTTACACTGGATGCGGCCTTCAACGCGTGCGTTTAAATTGATAGGACCTGCTACTACCCAGCCTAATTCGGTATTTAATAAGTACGGGCCGTTACGTAAATGTATTCTTTCCATAGTAAATAGATCCCAATACTTATCACCACCAATTAAGATATCGAAATCTTTATAATCTAAAAATTGCGGATCTGCCAGTTGAATATTGTCTGGAATATCGAATTTTGCGCAATGTTCATAAACAACTGGCATTGATGTATTTATTTGCGGTAAAACGGAACAATATAAATTTGTAGTGTAGGAATTAACGCGCGATTTTATTTGTACATTGCAGGTTTGCGTGCTCTGCGTCACAATACCGCCTACACCACTTATTTCATGAGTGGACTGTACTAACGGTGCGCCTAGTAAATCACGTAATGATTCTTTTATAAAACATCGTTGCGCGCCATCATCAAGAAGAGCGATGACCGTGTGCGGTTTATTATTTTTATCTATCACGTCAATGACAGCAGTTGACAACAAGACTGGCCTTAAAACCGGCAGCTGCGAAGGAATTCGCTGACAATGCGCATTGACCGACACGGCGGCCGCCGAAGTACTTGCAGCGGGGGCTGTGACGTCAGCGGGGGCCGGGACGCGAGTGCACTCATCGCTAGGAGGATGGATTATTGAGTTATGTTTATTATTGCACTTGCGACACGGGCCGAATACGCATGACTCCACGGAATGACAAGCTCGTAAACAGTTATTGCATAACTTATTATCCGCGACAAACTTAAGTTTAGATTCATAGTTAGTCTCAAGAAATTTGACACAAGAATAAAGTGGATGATTTAATTTGCACATAGGGCACGCGAACTTTGATTTGTACTGTGATTTTAGTGGTTTACTGTTGGTAGAAACATTGCAGTGTACTTTATTGTTGTGAGTGACGTTAGGAGTGGTATATTTTTTGTTCACTTCGTGTTTATCGCGTACACTCGTACTTTGTGATGCCTGCAATGTTTCTAACATATTTGCGCGGTTAGTAAGAAATTGAATTAGATCATCCAGTTTAATCTTCATCTGAGTGTCGCCGCTCGCAAGAGTACATTTATGTTGTTCCCACTCGCGTTCAGTGGTTTTATCGAGCTTCGACACTAAGATATAAATGATTAAGGTATCCCAAGACGATATAGGTTCGCCTAGGACTTTTAAAGCGCGTAAATTTTTCGTTGTAGTGTCAATTAGCTTTCTTATAAGTATGTGCGATTCTTTAGGCAGCGACTGAAGCGAAAATAGTGCTTTGACGTGATTGTGGATAAGCAGCCTATTGTTATTGTAGCGATTAAGAAGGAGCTCCCATGCTACCTCGTAGTTACTTTCTGTTAGCTCAAGCGCGTCTATAACTAACGCAGCACTACCGGTCAGCGATGATTTTAAATAGTGAAATCTTTGGATGTCACAGAGATCCTTCGAGTTGTGCACTAGTGATAAGTAAATATCCCTAAAAGCGAGCCAGTTTTCGTAGGTGCCGTCAAAAGAAGGGAGTGATAAAACTGGCAGTTTAATAGCTTTCATTGTCGTGTTTTGCGAAACGTTAGGACTTATGCAATCTGTACGATTGAATTTATTAAGTATAGACTCCGCGAGGGACTGTGCACTGAAATAAGCATCCTCAAATTGTTCTCGTTGCGTTAACTGTTCATCGAGATTTGATTCGAATACGTTAGCTTCAATTTGAGTTTGAATTTCGTTAAATTCAGTGTACAGGCTCTCCGCTCCTTGTACGCGTAATTTTAAATTTATTTTAGAAGGTTCAGTAAGAGCACCTAAGTTATCACTACAGCTTTGAATGTGGGTTGAGAACTTTGTAAGTCTAGCCTTTATAATGCCACGTTTTTTGACCAAGTCGCGAATATGAGGTTCAATCGAGGCATCACAGATTAGCCTAGCCGGTGATTTATCGCGTGTTTTAGTTCCACTACCGGTATCTAGATCGGTTCCCATTTTGATTCAGTATACGTAGAAAGCTGGAGTACTCACGTGTGAACTTTGGACCCTGATGCAACTCCGCGTGGTGTAGCGGCGAAAAGACGTCCTAGTACTGGTTACACAATGCAAACTCGTTACGGGCTCTCACTGAAATTGATTAAGCACGGCATTAAGCAACTGAAGAAAACGAGGATTAGGTATAGGGTGGCTGGATGTCCGTACCGAAATATGCGCGTTTAAAATCGTTGGATGGTCCAGTCGTCCTATAGGTATCCGCAGTTTCCCAAATTAGCGCGTCCTTGGGTCTTCTGCTGCAAACGCGCCTCCCGTCCAAGAAGAAATGTCGACGTGCGCTTTCTCTTCTCCGAAGGTGCTGATTCTCAATGACCTCTCATCTCGGATTCGACGATTGGCGAAGAAGTCATTGATATTTGGTGAAGAAGGATCATATGTTCGTGATTAGGCGTCTTTTAGCGTAATTAATTAAGAGAATTCGACTTTTCTTGGATTGGTTAAATAAAAAATGCAAATTTTAACGTGCTTAATCTTCTATTGCAAAACTTAGTCTACGTGTAACATAATTCGAGGATAGTTGGGGTATGAGGACAATATGTCGTGACGTAAGGGTGACGTTGGCGTATATCGCGCTCCGTATTGGCCGCGATATGTATGACGCGACATACGTAACTGCGGTGCTCCGATACCAGATGTCGCTGTGAGTCTCATTTCGGATATTTCAGCAGGTTTTTTGCAATTTATTGGATTACAAGTGGTATTTAGTGTTTACTTTGTAATTGTAGCTAAGCCAGCTAATGCAGTTATTAGATATCGAGATAACTATCACTAGGACAGCACCTTGAGGTCTTGTCTTAAAATAATTGGTGGCCGGTAGATAAACGGACGAAAGAATCTTAGATATCTAAATGTAAACTACATTTTACTTAACCAAAGAGTTAAACAAATAAACAAGCTCCAAGAAATACCTGTCAAAGTCAAATTCCAAACAGTAATTTATCATAACGCGTGACTAACTTTTCATTAGAGAGTCGACCTAAACGTGTCGACGTACGCGTTAAAAAGACGTTCTTTCTCACTTAAAAAAATCGTTTAACGTCCATTGTTCCCCACGTCCCTATAATATCTATTGCTGTTATCGTGGGTGCGAGTGAGAGAGAAGATTTTAAGAGAATACGGCGCGTGCACACCTGTTCAGACGGCGAAGCAGCTGCCTCTTTATTTGGCAATTTGATACCAGTAAATTATAGGCTGTAGCTTCTACGTCTGCTGGATAAAAACATCGCTCCAAGCCGTATATGCGTAAATTGCGTAAATAACTTGTTTGTATTGTTTTGTTGCATATAGTTAAAATTGGGAAGATGCCAGAATTGTTGAGACCAAATGTGGTCATATTTCTGGCAAATTATTGTATTTTGAGAATGAACGCCTTAGAACTTCGGGTTTTTCGTTAATTTGCTGACAGACCGTTTAATGAAAATGCATTTTATTTCAATGCGTCATCGTTTAGGTATACAACGTATTATAATTATAACTTTCGGAATATTTGGCCTGGTAACTGTTGAAAATACCGACTGAATAGGCTAGATCTCATTTTTACGCTTTAGATAGCAACAAATTGCCGTAATCAGCACAATTAATCCGTGTCAGTGTACAGATTATGACTACATTAATGCTGCAGCAGCAGCACACCTCAAAATTCTCCCATGCATGGAGTCAAAACGGGTTCTCACGCGAGATAACTGTTTAAAGCACAATAACATGTCACAAAGTCACTTCCAAGTCGTGATAGTAAGGGCAACCGCCTCAGGGCGGGTCACGTCGTGTCCACTCACCGTCCCATGCCATTAAGGCTGCGATTTTATCAACAATTTTGTGGCTTATGCACGGTATTGAGCCCTTTCACGTGCGTTATTAGACATGCTTTGGATAGAGTACCTACATATACCTGAAGGCGATGCTTGATGACCATGCTTCAGTTTACAGTTGCGCCTTATATAGGGTATGCACCGTATACATTTTCATTAACCTTTATAGAACACACGACCAGTGTAGGGTTTCTTATTTATTATTTGTTAATTAGTCATACCCGAGGTCCCAACCGGCTTAGCGATACAACCGGGATAAACGCCAGGATGACCGCAATCGTATATATCATTTCAAGGGGTAAAACTGCAATTAGGACCTAGAACAGAACAGAACAGAACAAATTTTCTTTCACCCGGGAACATCTAGATTTACCGATCCAAATTATTACAAAATGTAACAAATACCACTGTATAAATTTGTGTGTTTGTAGTAAATGGTTTCCGGAAAAATATATTACTCAAAAGCGATGCTCTCGGAAACATACAAAGCAAAGAGAGAAAACTCGCCGTAGCGTAGCGAGATCACAAGACTTGTCAGGGTACCAGGGTTAGGAACTTTGGCTTCGAATATAATATACTATACTGTGTGGGCATAGGTATAATAATATATTCAATACCACGTAAGAACATTTTCGTAGTAGGTAGGTATTTGAGCATTTTAATCGACCTTACATAAACGTTATTACTATGTATATGAAGGGATGAAATTGCAAACAGATCGATTCATATCATATTGGTTCTGAGGCGCACATCAAAATAGTCAGTAATACTTACAAGATATCTTTTTTGGAGGTTACTTAAAGCCTAGAATTAATTCCAACTACCTATGTTGTGGCTATTGTGGCTAAATTAGAAGCTACTTTGTATCGTGCCTACACTACACATTCAAATGTTTAAAGTGGTAACGTAAAACCCGGAATGTCATTCAGCGTGAGCGCGGCACTTCAGTCGAGTCATTTTATGTATTTTCTCTCATTTAAGATCACGTGTAGTAGTTGTAGGTTTGGGAGTCAAGTTATATAAGGGAGACACGACGTCACAATCACAGTCGAGACATAAGTCAGCAAGCTTCATGTAAAAGTTCTCTGAACCACGGATCCTTATGAGATGATGCATCACCTGCCCCACTTCTTGTTAAGTAATATTGGCCTAGTTTCTGTTTCAGTACCGGTTTGGAGATGACGTCATTGATGCATTTCTCGAGAAGATGTGGGTGATAACTTGATTTTATTTGAGGTGAGATAATAGTAGGCAGGTGCTAGTTTTAGGGTTCCGTACCAAAATGCTAAAAAAGGAACCCTTATGGTGCGACGCAGTCTGTCTGGAGAGGATAATCATATACATATTTTAATTTATTTTCAAAGAATAATGCCCCATAAAAGAGGGGGCGCAAATTATAAAGTTTAGTTACTGGATCATGTGGGGTATCATTTGAAAGAACAGTAGTGTCCTTAGGCTGTTTTGGACAAGTACTTAGTTTTGTGCCCAGTTGTAGGTAGACAGGTAATTGGTGTAGATATTAATAAATATCTGTCACCGTCATCACTAATGAACGATCCTTCCCTTTAAAAAAATGAATATCTTGCAGGTGTGCATGATGTTTATCAGGATTGCTTTAGGTAGGTATGTGAAAGGTAAAAAACGCAGAAGGTAACAAAGGTAGCAGGCATAATGTAAAATCCTTATTTCCCATGTCGATGTCGCTCATTCACGTGAACTATAATCATTTTGAAAAATAACACCATAATCGGATACGATAATTCATTCATGCTCGCATGAACCGACAGATTATAGGCAGATAGGTGAGAAATTCCTCGGAAGTCAACGAAACCGAGAATTCTTATGAGTCACGTCATTATGAATTTCTAACTAGATTATGACAAGACCCCTGGGCATTTATCATGTCAATGATCGTAGTAGGTAGCTTTTATTTTTATTTTTTCTTCTTGCGTTAAGCGAAACGAAGTATTTAGATGACCCTATGAGTCACGTCATTATGAATTTCTAGATACGTTTGACACAATGATGGTGGCGTTGACTTAGTTTTTGTTTTGTTTCGGCCGAGTTCCGTTTAGTGAGTCAGGCGCATTTTTTCTTCCTTGTTGCCGTGGATAACTGGATCCTTTGTTGACTGTTATTAAAGGGCTGAATGGCTCGATTATGAGGTTTTGCTTAATTTTCTAAGACTCAGCGGACTATGGTAGCGTTGTATTTTAGGTAGCTTGCTGTAATTTCTAAGAAAATATCTCGTTTAAAAATACGTTTTCGCCGCTTTCGCCGTCAAAATATAGGTATGATTTGATTTGTATGGCTGAATCTTCTTGTGGATCGGTCACGATCTGATCAAAATCTCGCTGGAAATTCTGACATCGCTATTCTTTAGACATGATAGATCACGACGCCGGCTTTAATTGACATTGTTTTTTTTTTTCAAGCTTTCTTAGTTTGGTACAAACTGTTTGGTACCAAACTTGCAGGTATTTTACTAAAACGTCGGTAGGTCAGATACGTATAATATAGTAATATGTCTATTGTGGACTAAGTAGGTAGGTGTACAAGTAAGTAGTTTTATGTTTTGAACTCTCCAATTTGATTTCAATAACTGCGTAGGTAAATTGAAACGGGGGATAATTTAGGGTTCTTAATAAAATAACATTACGTAGTTTACCGAAGCTGGATAAGTAGGAAATTTATCTTACAATTATTTATTATTTTCGAGACAAAACCCGGAACCTTTTGAATGAATTCATATGACAATAGGTAAGTAAGTAAATACCTAAGTAATAAACACTTTATTGCACAAAACAGGATATGCGTTTACAAAAAGGAATAAATAGAAAAGTATAAAGGCGAACTTATCTCTATGACGGATCTCTTGCAGTTGACCTAGGTAACTAATAATATATGTATAAGCATGCCTAATCTATGAATATATAATACCAACTCAAACTTCGTACCGTAGCTATAACAAAATAGTTGAGCTGATGAATTTTCCTTTCAGTATGTAAAATTAAAACATTCGCTTTTTAAAATCTCCTGGCAAGAACCGCAAACAGGACAAATCCGCAAATACAACACTTTAATATGCCTGTACCTAATTAATTTTAAATTATTTAACTTACATAGTATAAATATGTTAGGTAACCCATTCGATTTTGACTGGATAACTCTCTCTGCGCAATAAATCTAATGTTTGCAACTTGCGTGATACACATTCAAAAGCTAAATCTAAATATTCACCAGCTTAACTGCACTAGTCAAAAATCTGATTCATTTGGTTGTAACAATATTACAAAAAGTGCCCCACGGTAATAAAAATATCGTCTTGCAGTTCGACCGACAACCCTCGCAATTTTATTGTATTTTTCGCTGCGGGGCGGGTGTGCTTGGAACGACCCACCAGCGTAAGGGAAGACACAATCCAGGATGCAAGTAATAAATCGCCGTTTACTTAAATATCACTAAGGACACTAAATTAAAGCACATTTCATTCATACGTACCCTCATAAATGCGGATAAACTCGCAAAATATTGTATTGATTGATCACATGTGTACACAAATAGTTTCAAAAATCCAATTCCTGAATAATAACTTGACACGATACCTTAAATATTCTTATAAAACAAAACTGCGTTCAAAACACTATACACAATTAACATAAAACACAAAAAAAATATTAGATCGTCAAGAATTTTTATTTTTCCTGACAAATTTGACACAAACAACACAACAACGCCCGGCCGAAGACAGACTGACAGATCGAATCGAAACGAAATTCAAATCGGTGTGACCGAATGAAAATGGGAGTGAATGAATGGTTCTTTGCTGCCAGTATTGTAAAGCGCAGTGATAGGAAGAACGAAAACTTACTTCGTCGTAGTTATAGTCCAAAGAGAAAGATGGCGCTGAAATAAATTGTTAATAGTGCCATCTAGCGGCTAATACTAAAAAGTATAACGGTATTACCATGGCAATTAAAGTTACAGTTTCATGGTGTTATTTGGTTGTTTAGTATGAACCGAAAGTGTAATGTACTAAAAATATATATTCTGTGATATTTAAGTAATTAGTATAGTAATATTACCTTTTATTAATTAATTAAAACCTATCACATTGTATATATAAAGAAATGAAATACTTTAAATTGGATAATTGGGTATTTAACCCACATTCCCTAAGGTTGAATGATTGTTTTATTGTTAAATTTAGTTACACAGCATAACAGTCAATAAACTAAGGCACTGCGAAACTACATAGTAGGTACACATATTGTAACTTATAATTTAAACATAATAGGTAATAATTTAGAAAAAGCAAATAATAGGCAAGCACTATTGAACAGTAGAAGGACGCACATCCATCTTTTCACAAAACGCCAAACATTCATCACGCACTAAATTATTCCTGCCAGCAAACAAATCACACTCCGGTGCTGATGCTAAGAGCCCATTCAGAAGTTGCAAGGAACGTACTAGAGGGGACTGTTTACGAAACTCAGTTCGAGAGTGAGGCACTGCCAGCAGGGGACGATCACGAGGTCGAAAATCAATCCTAGTCAGAGGAGGGACGTATAGTCTTACCCATTGCGTGGCAAGCTCCACACAATCAGACTCCCCGCGAAGTATGCCGCAAGAAGTAGTAAGAAGGGCAAAATTACGTCTCACTTCAATGATGACTAAGAAGATGAGAAATTTCCCTATCTATAGACAAAAAGTTAGATTCCACAATCTGTAGGCAGGCACAGCACAGTTTATTACTATATTATACCATTATAATTATACAAAAATGTACGAAAAAAATTTCAACGGCCTTCTAGCCAGTCGGTAGGGATCCTGCCTACGAAGAAGGAGGTGTCGACTTCGAATACTGTTCAGGGCATCTATTTGTGTTGTGTCTTTATCGCGAATACTTGTTTCCGAGTTATGGATGTTTTCTATGTATTTAAGTATTTAATTTATATGTAAGTATCTATCTATTATATATATCGTCTTCTAGCACTCGGGATCTAGGTCGATTTGTGTAAGATTGGACGGGGGTGGGGAACACGCTTTTTTAAACTTTCAGCCTAGGGTTATACGATATTAATATACGTCTTTCGAATAAGTAAATAAATTAATGAACATGGTGAAATGTAATTTAATCAGAGACGGAATTCATCATCTTCATTCATAGTATAAATTCATAATAGTGTTGGGTAGGACATCGATTTAAAATTAGTTTGAGTGAGTACCTCTTATATGAGGTGGTATAATGCCATACTTCACAAATTTGCAGCATCATGACATCGACTTATCGGCAATAAAAATAGTCGAGTTGTGCAAATGAAATATTTTGAGCGGTGTGAATAATAAGAGTTATGGGACACATTTGAGCATTTATCACAGCCTGGCAGGGCTGTGATACAATTTTGAGGCGTGACAAACGAACAAAATTAGTGGTACAAATGAGGTGGCTCACGAGTGAGTAGCCCAACACCAATTCATAACTCACGGAATTACGTACAATTTAGCTATTGATCACTCACATTCCGCTTTTTTCAAATTATAAATTTCTCAGATTGTTTTCTGATTCCGGCTGTGTGTGGCCGGCAACCGGAAATCAGATTATAGATATGAAATCAGCGAATGAATTCATACTCTGACTCCGGATGTGTACGGCGACCCTTAGGTATATAATACCATTTGTATAATATGAGGTGAACGAGTATTTTCTTAGTAGTCTGTGGGTGAACGTCGTTCTTCAGGGGTAAAAATACGTAAGTCTGGCAACACTAAAATAACTGTCTGTTGGTAGTAGTGTAGTGCACAACACACCTAACTTCATCAACTTGAATATTGACCATTCATGTTACTAGATAAGAAGGTTGCTGCAGTATCATTGGTCTAATTTATTTTGTTGATCAAAACACTTTCTATCATAGCTAACTTCACTATAGTTGTGTTGTCTTGTCTTGTCAGAAGAGTTGTCATTTTGGACAATTTAGAATACGTCAAAAAATGGAGGAGGAACGTCTTTTTGATGAAAGGGTTTCAATAAGGGAATCAGCTAGACCCCTAAAAAAATACGGTAGCACTTGCAACCACATGAAAAGGCACGAAGAATATATCAAACATGTTATGGCCAAAGGTGATACGTTGCAAGGGATAGCTCTAAAATACGGTGTAACAGTAAGTGCGGGATGATCTCAATAAAAAGTGTTATTTTCTCGTTTGTATTTGAGGTCTTGAATGGATAATTAAGTGATTGTGTTCTCGGTTGGTTTCAGACGGAGAAGATAAGAAGAGCTAACCGTTTGTTCGCGTCGGACAGTTTGTTTTTAAGGGAATATTTGTTGATTCCTGTGACCAAAGAATCGCCTTTCTACGAGAGTGGTGAACGGGTGACAGAGCCCGCGCTGCCGAACCACCGCGCCTCGATCGCTGGGATGCCGACGAGAGATTTCTCGCCGGGCAGTCCGGACGAGAAGAAGAGTTTTGACGAGTTTCTGAACAGGGTGGACTCTTCACTGGCTGATATCAAGAAACACGTCGAGAAGACCAAGGAAAATAGTGAGTAAGTATCTGAACAATTTATTCTGTAACATTTAATCACTGCTGCAATAATTCCCATCTACACACAGTTGGTTTAGAAAGTCTATGCAAACCATCATTTATTCCTCAGTGTAATTTTTTTATTATTATTTTAATATAAGATTTGTTGTCAAATTCTGGTCTCCTGACTTTTTAACACTTTAAAATGGTTCAGTTTAATTAACTAATCAGGACGGTGATCAAAAAATATTGATTAAACAAGCAAATGATGTTGTCTTAAAAAATTAAAAATTCTTTCTGTTATAACATATAATTGAAACTGAAATCATTTTAAAAGGTAAATAAGCAATATTGCTCCTTGAGCTAGTAGCAAGAAACCTATAAACCACTTCATCATGGTAGTCACTGCCTATTTGACAGTCCTTTTTTTAAATAAAACTCATTGTAGGACTTATGACATAGTACACATTTACGAATTTAGCTGGAATATTAACAATTTGAAAAATAACAGCTTTTTTTTCAAATTGTTATAATATTAGGCAATATTGAATTTATATGAATGTCACCATTAATCCTTCGTCTACCATGCCCGCAAATTACCAGGCTATCATGTACTTCGATACACAATAAGTACCTACTTCCCTCACCCTCCCTACATTAGAGCCTGCAAATTATGGGGCTTGGTAACAAAGTTTTTCAATTTTCTACTGATGTGTGTATAGCAACGGTTAAATAACCTATGCTTTGAATTTTTTCTCATTTTTAATTCGACTATGTGCCGGAAATATCTGTATAGTAGTTGTCTCAAAGATATTCAGCTCAAATTGGAACTAGTTACACAATTTTAGTCGATATTTCAGCAAAATTTGCAAATGTATACTAAGTTATAAGAGTCCTATAATGAGTTTTGCCATAGTACAACCCAATTTCTACTCAAACTTATTTAAAACTTGTTAACCATACTTTATATCAAACTTTTCAGCCCCATAGTACCGTGAACATCATAACTAAACTCTGTAATACGTATATTAGGTAGTGGTTGTGTAAATAATTTGGAGCCATTCTGATACCACAATGTGTGTAGATACTGATAACAGCTTTATTTGACTTTTGGCGGCTATTTACATTACAAGATAATTTTATCTAGCCGCCTCATATTATCAAACACATTATTAAAATCATTTGTGCCCTAATGCACACTTGTGGTGGACACTAGAATAATGGTTTTGATTAAATTATAATTTGAGTAAATTAACAAGTTGTTAAAATTGGCTTGTTCGATAGTGATGCTCATTACTATGTGAATTTTGAATAAATACTAGTGGTTCACCACAAACATGAACTCGCAACCCCTTTACGCTTGTAAAATTGTTATGGAATAAATTATCTTATCTTATCTTATCTTATCCTTATATCTCGGCACTGATATGGCTCATATTCAAACTTAAAAATTCTATTTATTTCATTTAACCACCTACCAAATTTCACGAACCGTCGAATTTACCGTCGAACCAGTATACAAACATACAGACACTACAAACAATATAAACGTAATGAGCTGAAACGAGGCCATAAGGTCGCGGAAGACAGGAAGGGATGGCTCAAGCTTGTGAAGTCCCTCTGCACCTCTGGGGTGCCTTAGGACAACAACATACAAATACACAAATATTGTACAACGCCGGATTGTACCAGTAGACTCAATGAAATTCGCTCGCTGTGCTCTCGTTACGTTCGTTTTTCTCAGCTAACGGCTAATCGTTTTTTCCCGCCAGTACTTTTACAGAAGGTTGTGTTACTTGGCCATGGAAGGTTTTTGCGATCTCGTGACTGCCAAGTGCCAAGGTCGTGCTGCGCCGCGCGGTTACGTGTCGGCACTTTCTACAGGTCACATGACTTTTTTTAAGTTTAACAACATTAATTTAAATGATAATAGACGTACGGAATATATTTTATTTTAAATATTTGTGTCTACAACTTGAGCCTCGCTTGCGGCGACTCAAATGTACCCATATGAGTCATATTGCCATCTTTTTCTTTGGAACCTGTGTAACAGTTGATTTGTCTTTAATTAGGCAAACTAATGGTGATCGAGTTCTATAGACACCCCGTCCCTGATAACTTTTTTTTAATTCCGAAGTACGAATAAATTATTGCTTGAATGTGCATCATGAATAAAGGCAACATGCAATAAAATGGAGATTCGCGTTACTTTTGCCGTGTGTCATTTTAAACCTGGGCTCTTGACTGTGCTCAGTTGTATGATAGCGACTCAGTTTAGGTCCTAAACTGAATCGCGGATGTCATGGTAAGGCCCCTGCAAACGTATGTTTGAGCGAGTTGAGTCCTTTTTTCTTTCGAGGGACAAAGAGAAATGTATAGGTATAAGTTTGTGCTTTGTGCTTACTATGAGTTCTACGTAACGGTAATCGATAGCGACTGATAGATTCGATAGTGTCTGCATCTCGCTTTCACCAATTAACAACGAGCAAGGTGCAAACACTATCGAATCGCGCAGTCGTTATCGACTACCTTTACGTAGAACTCATGGTACTCTTGTCTGCGATATCGTAGTTCATACTTAAGCGAATTAACAAAATGTTAGTGCGCTATTGCTATAAAACTGTAATGCCAAAAAGTACGTGTAAATTTCCACGTATTTATACTAGGTTTATAGGGTGTTTACTGTTTATTTAGTCTTTGCGCTTAGTGTAGGGTTGTATAGTTTATAAAATACTATTCTAAAACACGTCAATCATTATTATATTTATTAACTTAGGTATTTATTAAGTTACGAAATGGTTTTACCTTTTTTCTATGTATACCGTGAGCAAAGAAGGGAGGTCCTTAACTGTCGTGTCGGTCACGTCTTGTGTAAAACTTATTATCTATGATGAAATTGAAAATCTTATGCAGACAGTTCTATTGTCAGAATTGGCTGTGTAAGGCTAAGTAACGCAAGTATTTTTCAAACGACTTCAAAAAACGAAGATAACTTAAATTTGACTGAATGTTTGTTCATTTGTGTTTGTTACGAGATTAGTCTATCAATTATGAATTATTTATGATTGTTTTCGTTAGAAAAATACCTACCTCTGCGGTGCTCCCATTTAGTTCTGAGCTCATAATGGGATCTATGGATCTATGGGAGCACATTCCTATTACTCTTGCTTATTAATAGAATATTACAAATATTTAAATCAAGCAGTTACTTTCGCATATATATATACATCTATTTCCCTGTACCCTGCATAGTACCAAAGAACGGCTAAATAAAGAAGGAAGTGTTGCTTCCGATGTTGGAAGTAGGTACTGACGCAACCTAAGTAGTGGGTATGCAGCACGTCATAGGAATAAAGTATGCGTCGCCTAAGTTGACATAGCGCTTCAATCACTTACGTAGCTCCAGATATTACATACCTATCAGGCTTCTGTATATACTAGGTACCTACTAGGTATTATGATACTTAAATACAATCAAGGTCTAATCAATATAAAAACGTATGGAAAAAAATTGATGCGGTCCTTTTATGGACCTTGTCATTTTGCGTTCTAGTCATTGTGAGGCTATCCCGACATGGTAAGGCCCCTGGTCTGTTTCTCAGAAGACATTTTAAAAGAGCCGGCCAGCGAACAAACATTAGAAGCACGTGAGAGTTCAACAAACTTTAACTAAGACTACTGGCGTTTCGCAAATAGTTTTTATGATAACCGCATCCCGCGGTCGGCATGTTATTGTGTTTTTATCGCGATCGATTAATGATACGATACCTGTGGAACTGTTAACTTACTGATTTAGAATATTGCTAATATATAGCTTGCACGAGGGTATTGGCAAGGCAGAAGTTATGAAAGGGTGGCCATTCTTAGGCTTCATTTAATTTTGTCAGAATCAGATCAACTGCTATCGCAAAATGGTAACCGAAAAACAGCTATTTACTCATTTACCAGTAAAACCTAATTGAATCACAGTAAATGAATAACACATTAATAAACTATGACAAAATGATCGTAAGCATTTAGAGAAAAAATATTTACATGAGTCAGTAGGTACTTATATAATACCCTCATTTATTCAATTGCGTTGACCTTAATTATTAGGAATTGTAAGGAAAATGGGACAAAGGAATTTTATGATTTAAACAAAAAAATCCCATTTTTATACAGTGAAGGTCGTAAAATCATACCCTTTAAAGACATTGAAAAGGAAAACAAAATATCTACACACCCTTAATCACTAGAGCCCGTCTATGCTAAGTTTCCTTTATTTTGATAGGACAGACGTCATAATTTCATAGAAGTTTTCACTTTAAAAAAACACTGAAGTTTGACAGTTCATTTGCTTCGAAGAGATAACGTGGTTGACTACAAGGGAATGCAATCTCGATCTCGCGAGATCTCGAGCGAATTTTAGAGATTTAATCTCGAACGCCAGGATGTCATTTCTTTCGTTCGAGATCCCGAAAATATTAGTCGAGATCTCGACCGAAATTGCAAGACTAATTGCATGTAAATTATTTGCTGGAATGTAAAACTGATGACTTCTCGAAACACCCAATCTCGAATCAGATTTTTTGCACGACATCTCGAAATGCAATCTCGGTTCGAGATCGAGAGGCCTCAGAGCTTCGTTGACTGATTTATAAGGTTTTTGCGATTATTTAGCACCTGATGATAATTATGGTCTGGTAAAGAAATGAGAGACCTACGTCCAGCAGTGGACTAAGCTAGTCCTAGGTAGTAGGTAGTAGCTAAGTTGATGATGATGATGAAAAAAATGAGATAGGCTAGTAGAAGTCAAAGAGAGAGAGAGCGATTATATTTATTGGCGCCATTTACAGAAATCATCATAAATCATAACTAATTATTCAGAGCAATTGTTATTAAATTTGAATATTAGATTTCTTTTTATGTATCAAAAAGCGGGGTTGTCATATTTTTACTTTATAATTTTCATAAAATAGGTATGACTGACTTATATAAACTTTAAAATTATGTATTTAATACCTACGTGTGAGTCAGGTACGCTTGACCCATTATAACCCTTCAAAGTATTTGTTTAAAGTTTCGCTGTATGCTGTATTGTACTTGTCACAATCATAAAATAACGAAATACGGACATGGACAATGCAAGTGAATAAGTTTAATGACTCCACCATATTGTTTGTCTTTTATAGATCTTTTTATAGATCGTTAACTCATCACATTACGCAAATGAGAATACTCTTATCAATACACAGTTGATAAGAATTTCTATTGTACGTGATAATAGTCCAGTAATATTTGCTTAAATAAGAAAGATACTTGTATAGGACATTTAAAAAATATATATGGGCTGATTTTTATTTTGTTGTCGTTTTTTTTTCGCGTCAGATTTGAATGACATTTTGTGGGTACGTAGAGTTCCTTATTCTCTTCAAGATAGACCCAATTTCAAAGTATGTCCCACAATTTTTTCCACTGAGTTACGAAATCGTATGGAATTTTCGTAACTCAGTGGGAAAAGTAAAAAATTTTGGTCGCACACTGAGATTTTGTATCTATCTAGCGTAGAATAAGGAACTCTACCTACCCACCAAATTTCATTCAAATCTGACGCGAAAGAAAAAACGACAACAAAATAAAAATATGCCTATATATTATACAGTCGAAGTACCTATAGAGAGGAATGACTACGCTCAGCCAGAAAGACGCAACGGTGAAAGTAAAGATGATTATTGTTTACCATTACCTGTCCTTGTTTTTTTTTTATTAGAACTAAGTTAAACTATGGCACGCTATTGAGTTATACGAGCAAATTGATACAGAATAATAAATTTTCTCTATTACGTCTATCAGACAAGTGACTCGTATACATATACCCTGATACGGTTCGTATGTATTATCATTATAATATGAATAATGTATGTGTGTCGTTCGAAGATAAAGGGTCCTCACTCCTTCTTGAAAACAGGCGCTCTTTGCAACATAAGTAGTAGGCATGTAGGCTAAGCGCAAAACAGAGAAAGATATAAGTATGTAAATAAAACAATAAAAATCATACAGAGAACTAAAAATTAAAGTTATATTTTGAACTGCGGTAGTCCCCTATTTCCCCCTTCAAAATTGAATCTACGAGTAGGTATAAGATTGTTTTTTCTTACATGCCTACAGAATAACGAAGAGTATTACTTTGCCCCAATATTTTATTATTTTAACATTTTGCGCTTTAGTCATCTGGAGGCAGTACCTAGTGAAGTTTATCATTTTTCAGACATTTTTAAGCGTTTGTAATTCAATATCCAATATGTATTGGTTATTGAAATAGAAGAAAACTGTACAGTTATCACAAAAATGTGGCGTAGGGACATACCTAGTAATACTCTCCGTTACTCTGTATGACTGTATGTAAATAAACCAGCCAAGTGCGAGTCGCACTCGCGCACCGAGGGTTCCGTACGTACTTTTAGTTGCAACTGCATCTCGAATTCCCACAAAACCCAGTAACAATTTTTTTTGCCCCCTTCTTTTTTGAGCCTTTTTCATGGAAAATAAATTGACATACCTATATGATAAATCCTCTTTCAATGTGTCCGGGTTAACTTTGTTTATAACTGTTCCAAATTTTAAATCGGTAGCTTAAGTAGTTCTCGAGATATTTAACGTTGTGACACACAGACAGACTGAGTCACACCATAGGTTTCCTTTTTTACCATTTTGGTACGGAACCCTAAAAACACTCGTATGGTTTCGATTTTGAAGGAGGAAATAGGGGACGACAGCAGTACAAAATACAACTTTTTTTATGAAGCGACCGCCTGCTCCTAAATCTGATGTCAGGAAAACAAAAGCATCCATTAATTATTTCAAGTTTTTACCTTAGTGACATTAATTGACCGTGTTTTGTTTTTACTCGCACAAAGTGGTGGTTTTTATGTAAATAATTTAGAATTATTAATAAGGCCTTAGTCGATTTGCTGTGACCGTTGTTAGTCACGCCATCCTAACATCTAGCGAGTCAGACAGGCATTTTAACTGGTGTATTATCTAGCCAAATTAATGGCTGAGACGCCAAAGTAGGTCAGGCGAGGGGGCGTCGTATATTGTAGTACGTGCCAACCGATGCAACTAGGTTCAAATGTCATATTTATTTATTTTTTAATTTTTTTATGCTATAGGGGCCAAACGAGCAAACGAATCGCCTGATGGTAAGCGATTAACGTCGTCCATGGACACCCGCAACACCAGAGGTGTCGCAAGTGCGTTGCCGGCCTTTAAGGTGGGAGTACGCTCTTTTCTTGAAGGTTTGAAGGTCGTATCGGTCCGGAAACACCGCTGGCGACAGTTCGTTCCACAGTTTAGCTGTGCGAGGCAGGAAGTTTCGGGAAAAGCGCACAGTTGAGGACTGCCAACCATCTAAATGGTGAGATTGGAAATATTGTCGCGTAGGGCGATGGCGGAAAGAAGCGGCAGGGATTAATCCGAACAATTCCTCGGAACACTCCCCATAATACATGCGATAGAAAATGCAGAGTGAGGCCACATCTCTACGCAGCGCCAAGGGATCAAGCCGATCAGAAATACGTTGGCAGTTGACAATTCGAGCTGCTCTCCGTTGGATGCGGTCTAGAGGAATATGACGTTTCGTACCTTGAATTTCAACATTACATACAAAAAGCATGATGATTTTTGTACAAAGCAAAGCTTTGAAACCGGAATCGTAAAAAACCAAGATGCCATATTATATAAACACTAAAGGAAGTAATTAGCAACCTAAAATAGATGCTAGGTTTCGTAGAGGAGCTAGGGTGGTTAGAGCAGGGCTACCTCATTATCACGCAAAAAAGGCACAATAGGTTATACGTATAAACCTTCCTTATGAATCACTCTTAATTAGAAAAAAACTGCATCAAAATTCGTTGCATACTATATGTCGAGTTGCGGAAAAGGCCCAGTATAACTAACTAACTAACATGATAAATAGTATAGATACGTTTTTTGGTTATTATAAACGTGACTCAAAGGTAAGTGGAGATAAAAGTTAAGGCGATAATTTGAGGTCATTAACAAAATGCGTATTAATAATTGTACTTTATCGCTTGAAACATCCACAAGTACTCTGTTTTGTCGTAGGTATAAACATTTTTATAGATAAGTTGGGTTAAAAGGCATCTTAAAAAATATAAAATTTACGCGCAAATTGTTCGCTTGGTGACTTTTTATTCATGGTATGAATCAATGCGGTTTGATGTGAGGATTAAATGTCTAAGGGTGGATTTGACCAAACTTTTTAACCAAGAGTAACGCTTACTCTCGGCTACTAATGTCAAAATTCCATAGTAATTTGACGTTACTATCTGAGAGTAAGCGTTATTCTCGGAATAAAAATTTGGTAAAACGCAGCCTAAATAGAAACAAATAATTAATTAAAGTTATATATAGTTTCGAATGCCCCTATGGGCTAACTAGTGTGCTTACCATGACTTATCGCCGACGGTCGACCTTAGGTAAGTATAGTTGTTTTCAAATAAACATGCAAGATAAATACCCGAAATCATTCGCTTACCCGTGCCTACAGCGCTTGCCATTTAAAATAACTATATGTCTGGCGTAAAGTTATTTGCATAATTTTATTTATGGGTTTTTAAGACGCGTACAGCTTGATATCAACAGGATGTTCCTTGACACTGATTGATAAGTAAACACTCGGATTGTAACTGTAAACAGTGAAGCTCTCAACCTTGCCGGAAAGCTCTTAACATATGTCTGGAGTACACTTTAGGGGCTTAAAATAACATATCTCGATTCCTGAAAGGATTTAAAACTGGATTCGAATCATACGCAATCCAATAAATATGTTTAGTTCAGTGGATGTAGGCTGATGATACGAGATTTGAGATTTTGGAAAGACGGAAAGTTCCTAGTTTTTATAGACAATTGTCGTTTAAATGTATGGTCGGTAAAAAAAAAAGTTGCCAGGGCTCTTGTGTCACAAGTCACATTGCATTCCTCGAAATGTCACATTTTCCTTTTTGTATTAAATAAAGGCTGGTAAACCAATTTATTCACTTGTCTTTTCTCCTGGCGTACGACGCAGTAAAACAACACAAACCGGCTTAGTCACCCCCGAACCATTAATTGCGTCCGTATTGAATTTGTGACTTAAATATTAGTAAGAATAGTATTATGTGTGCATTTCGTTTGGTTCCTCATCATAACAAGGTATAAACAAATACTTCCGTTATATGTAAAAAGCGCCTGTAGTTGTAAGCAAACGAAATCACGAGGTCTTGACGTCACGACATCGTAACAACTGTTGATACTTCGCATTCACGAGCTAACAAACTTATTGTGACATATCGACATATATCATTAATTGTTTATGTCCCCGCTGTTAAAAAATAATGAAAAGAAAACGTTTTATCAATGCAGTATACTTACTCCGACGGGAAATAATCGTTTACCTTAACTACGCAACTCAGATTTCAGTCTTATCTTGTATCATATAGAGTTGAAAATACCTTTTGTATCATCTGTCTAGCGGACGTCGTAAACGGACAATTTGCCATTCGTATTATAAAGGTTCGTTCCGTTCGCTAAAAATACTTCATTTGTCTGTCACTTTAATATATTGCTTATTATATCCTTTCTCGTGAATTAAACACAATTGTCCTTTCCGCTAGGGGAAAATCAGCATAGTAACCGGAAATAAACTCGTACATTCTTAGTCGAAATAACACGAGGGATATAATATCCCTTTTATAGCGTACTTGCACGTTCCGTAGCTAAGCGGAAATATTGATATGGATACACAGATCTATTAAGTGAGGTATTAAGGCATGACTCATACATTAAGTGACTTGCAGAATATACGTTGGTTAACGATATGGGTCAACGCGTTAGCCGTAGTTATATATCTATGGAAAGAACAGAATTAAAGCTTCCTTCATGTTTAAGTGGAAACTTTTGAGATGTTTACTTAGGATTTTCCAACAAATAAAATCATACAGGATAATAACCACCATTAACTGAAATCTGTAGACATTGTATATACATTTCCGTTAACGTATGTGCTAGAGGAAAAAACCTGTAAGTCACTCAATACCTCATATTTATTTGTTTCTCTAATAGTAAACTCATGTCTGAATTAAGAGACGTACGTACTAGGTACGTACGTCTCCATGGTACTTCCTACTAAAACTATCATACATAACACTTTAATTATCTTTAATGAATTAGTCTTAGAAAGGAATATTTTCCTTTACGATGACCGCTCCCGAAGTTATAGTCTACTAAATGGAACCTTTTGTAGCCTCTATATGATGCCGAATATGATACTACTTGTCTAATAAGCGTTGGTGGCCCAGCTGTAAGGTGTGTAACTGTCAATCAAGGTTCAAATCCTGCCGACTCGTAGGTACCAATGAGTTGTTCGGAACTTATGTACGAAATATCATTCGATATTTACCAATCGCTTTTTGGCGAAGGTAAACTTCGTGAGGAAACCGGACTAATCGCGATATACCTAAGGCTTTATTTACCCTCTGGGTTGGAAGGTCTAAGGACAGTCACTTTCGTAAAACTAACGCCTGCGCCAAATCTTTTATAATTACCAAAGGGCCAAAGCGGACCATTGCCAGGCTCCCTGAGCCGCGGCATAAGCCGGGAAAACGCTAAGAAGAAGGAAGGACTTGCAAAATATCGAAGGCATTAATCTTTTCACTGTTAGGTACTGTCATTGACAAAATTGATACAAGGCGTATCCACACGCATCTGCTAAACATCACCTGATATTCTTGCATTATCAAGCGGGTTGGTGGGTAGACCTCGGACCTCAAAAATTGGTTTTGTTTCTCTTTTGCACTTGTGAAACAATATAGATTGCTTCTCTTTTGCTTACTTTGGTAGGTCCTACTTTTTAAGCGTTAACGCGAAATATTAACTCGATGGTTCAGTTAGAAGTGCTTCGTTAAAATTTCCCTCTTTTCTTGTCCTCATACAGTCCCTAGTTCTAGAAATCCAACTAGTTGTTACTGACATACTACTTATCACTTTTCAGATTCGTTAAAGAGCTTGAAGATGGTTTCGTTCGGCATCGACCGACGGCGCGACTGCGACAGTCGGCGTCTCTCGGCGCGTCAAGCTCGTATAACGAGATCATCCCGCCGCCGTTGCCGCCGCCGCCGTCGATGCTGACGCAGGGACGCCGGGTCGACACGTCGCTCAAGAGGCTCGAGCGGACGCACGACGACCTGTTCCAGTTGTAGCGGTCGAGACAGCGCAGGTACGTACCTACTCTAATGGGAATAAGGCGTCACTGGTCGAATAGACATCGTATACCGACTGTTGGTGGGTTGGCACGTCCCTCATAACTATTCATAACGACATACATACGTAGGTACCTGATGGATTGATGATATTTTGTAAGAAAATTATCTGTATTCACCATACACTGTCCTAAGTCCGTTAATCTCCTACATTTTATTTTTATCGTTCGACTAATAGGGGTTAATATTACAATACGAGCATGTGGTGACATATTGGTTGCGGTATAATTTCTCCTAATAATTGTTGAAGCTGGTAGGTCGTTAAGCGATGAGTCATATATATGGCAGTCACTAATAAGCTTAGGTATAAGTTTTCATTCTGTTTTTCAGCCAAAATCACTACTACTAGTTACCTTTCAGCATCTATACTTGTATGCTTTCAACAACTACGTGCTCATATTCTTTGAGAGTTCTGCGATTCCACATGAATCCTACCTTTTCATGAATTAAGTCTTAGGACTGAAATGGTAGCGTACGAGACTTCTAATGCAGAATATTTTTTGCCAGGACATGATCAATTTAATAAACTCTTATTTTTTAAATAATCGTTTTGTAAATTATATATTTATTAGATTGGTGTGATAAGATAAGTACCTACGAGTATTAACTTGCACGAACACATTATACACAAAATTTTACACAAAGAAAAAACCCGCCACGATTTATTAAACTAAATGACCCACTTATAAACTTTATCACCACGTGTTTCCAGGTATGCGCGTTTCCAATGAGCCTGCTTCACGCCGTCCCCGTGGCGTCCCATGGCGTCACGAACATGCTCGGTGAGTTGCACGTGTCAACGTCGAGTGATATTAGATATAATATACGGTAATATCAGTTTATGATCTGTTACGTAATAAACGATTTGTACACATAACAGATTGTTGTGAAGATGTGTCGACATTATTTATACTTACATAAAAGCATATTAGGCAACTACTAACAGGATTTAAAATATTACTCTTAAACTAATGCAGGGGTTCTCAAGCGTGTAACCTCACCTTATTTAATTTTCCAGACCTCATTCTCAACTTTTAATACATTTTTTGAACGCTGTAGTGAACTAGTTTTGGTATTCTGTTTGAAAAACCCTGGCCTAATGTGAAGTGGACTAAATGGATTTGATTTATTGTAGAAGGGAATGAATGTCAATATGGCTAATTCCGCCATAGACCATAGGGGCTATTCTATCTAATGCCCCCATGCGTCGAATGCAAGCAGTACAGTGCTGCGCAGTTTCCGAGTCTTCCGACACAGTCGGTGTACTAAGCATAGCCTGCTGCTTATCAATAGAGTCGAAAGCGCTGCGTACTGTGCTTATATTCAATGCAAGCGAGTATTAGACGGAATAGTCCCTGCAACGGAATTAGCCTATTTATTTACCTTAGCATATTTTAGAGTTCTACGCTAAGTCTGTACGCCAAGTGCAACATTAAGTATGGTATGGAAATACATTGATGCAGCCAGGTACAAACTTAGCGCAGACCCTAATACGGTATGTATGGGTTTTTGGAGAATGTAAACCAGGGGTCTTCAACCTTTTCTGCATAAAGGACCACTTCCTTTTTTTTTGCATTGCTTTCCCTATCTGAAAGCTCCACGGACCGAAGGCTGCCCCCGAGCCGCGGGTCGAAGACCCTTAAATAAACTAAATCGAGTGACATTTTCATTTGGTTACCTACTCATTTTGTATTTATGGAATTATGTCAGTGACCAAACGACTGAGTTGCGTGTTTTTTGTTTACATTTTCCTAAAACCCACATAGAACACACTATAGGCAGTTTGATAAGAGTTATACACGTCTGGAAATGTACTTTGTGGCTGTTCGTTATAGTTTTTTCTTAATTTAATAAATCATGCCGTTGTGTTGTTTTTTTTTTAATATAGTGCGAGTTTTAGAAGCACAGTTGAGATTATGAAGCAGTTATTCCTATCACTTATCTTATGAAAGCGTTGACAAAATATCAATATTATTCGGAATAGTTTCAATATCAATCAATACATTTTACAGTTTCCATAACCTTATATACAAATATTAATGAAAAACATTTAGATACGAGTATAAAAGCATTCGTGTCCTGTAACTTTATTATGAGCTAAACTACTAAAAGTCATATAAAATGATACATATTGTTGCATTGTTTTCAACACGAAACTGTGTTATCTTGTCAATTAATACGCAATTCGTCAACGTAAGTCGACAGACGCCCACTTTCTTTATCGTTCTGGGGCAATGAGCAGCGTATTTAATTAATTTTGAATAAAATAACAGTGTCATTAATAGTACATTACTGCAGAGGCCGGGAAGTAAGGACGTGCAGGCCGAATAGATATAGAAATATGAGGCCTCTGCAAGTCCTTATTCACGCCGAAGCTTGTATAGTGCTTTTTTCAAACATGCAATGATAAACAACAAAAAAATCAAAGATTTATTTTTAGAGAAATTATAAGTAAACTCAAGACAAAAACTAAAACTAACGTGTGTGTATTGATATTTAGCTATATTTTCAGTTCTCAGTTTTAATAGGAAATACATTTTTTATACTGATTGGTATTGGCAGAATCAGAGAATGTCATGATGCCTGTGCCACAAAATTAAAAAAGAGGACTTTTCCGGCCTAGACCTTTAACATTTGTATGAAATTCCATTAAGAATCTCTTGCCCTAGCCGCACCTGAAACGCCATTCTTCACGGCTTATTATAAGGAACATAACATCACTATTTCATTGCATGTTTAAGAAAAAAAAATGTAATAATTATACTGTCAATACGCTAATAACCTACTTACTTTAATTTGTATGTTATACAATGAGAATATAAATCTAACGCTTTTATTCAAGGTATGAATGTAGACGTGGTTTTATTATGATGTCTACTGTCTACTCAAAGTTTGTAGCTTTATTTAACGAAACTTTATTTATTTAATGGTTAGACAACAATAATGTCTCGCTCTTTTATGGTGATGTTTAGTTCTAATTTCTAAATAACCTGTGCTTAGAACTACGCTCTTCGAGTTAAACCTTTATACCTTTTCCGTTTTAAAACCAATAAATATTGATTTTATACAAATGCTGTCATAATATATGTTAACAACTAGTTCACAACTAATTTTGTTAAATAATAATTGTTTAATAATGTAAATATTAGTAAACTGTTAAAAGGATTTGTTAAGTATACTGTAAACCTAATCTTTACTAAGAGGGTTTACGCAGACAGGCCAGTCTTCAAAGTATTTTCTGAGTGTATTGAAAAATAATGTCGTATACATGAAATAGTTGCAATATTTGCATGTCATCGAGCGTAGGCTCCACTAGGGTAAGGGGCATGCAAATATACCAATAATTTCAATGTAAACAAATCTGTATATATTATTTTAACTGTGTATTTGCATGTATATTTGTACACTTATGGCATTCAATGATTCTGATTCTGAATTAATTATGAATGCTCTGAATCCCTGTTGCTTACCCTTGAGCCTACGGTCAACGATATAATTCGCGTTTGTACGAGACATACAACTCTGCGGAACCTCTAAAAGTTGTTATTTTTGATTAGAATATAAATATTATTAACAACCTCGTTACCATATGGGGTATATTATTAAGACCTTACAGCCTCTCAAAAACATATACGGTTTTTCTAATCATGCCAGAATAATTTAATCTATTATTTAAATTCTACAAGTTATTGTAAAGATTAAGGCCTGACATATGTAAAGGAAATTATTAGGAAATAAATGAAGTACTGACTTAGATAACTAATATAGAGATACCTACTTCCAATTAAGGCGTGCCGGTACTGGATTGTGTTAACTTTTATAATTATCAGCATTGTGCGAAGTAAGACACATTAATAGAAGTTGCATTCGTTAAATTGTTAGTGTTGATTTTGATGTTGTCACATCAAAATCAACACTAACAATTTCACACATATTCCTCTCTTAAGTTAATCATATTAGTTATATAATTTCTATAATAATTAACGAGAGTCAGGAACAGTCTTTAAAAATTATATATTTATATTTTTTCCTGTATATTTTTTGCAACAGCCTATTTTAGTCACATCTTCAATATTTAACATGATTGTCTTGTTTGTGTGTGAAAAATGGTGTATTACACAAATTAATATATCATTTTTCGTTCACACGATTAAAATTTGAAAAATAGTAGTATTTATTCCTCTGTGACAAACAATCTAAGTACCTAAATACCCTAAAGATAATTAATTATTCAGTTGCAGTCTTATTTATCCGTGTAAAAATTTGATAATAGATATGTAGATATATAAATACATAGAAATTTATACACGTTGTATGCAATAAGGCACTAATATTGGTGTGATTTACATTAGAAGTGTTTAGTCCAAATAATTGTATGTATGAATGTTTGTATATACGATGTTGTGGTTATATGTACGTTCATAATTTATGTACATTTTTGTTAAATAGCTTATATAATATTATTTTATTATATTGCTTGCATATCACTATTCATTAACCTTATACATTGCTATATATACCTATGTATTCATATAAGCATACATGTATGCATCCATTAAACTAATAATTTAAGTGTTTCATGTATGATTAAATAAGCCTAGATTTTACTCAAAACTATTGACAATATAAACTCTGGGTTTTAACGAAAGCTTAACAAACTTTGACTTTTTAATCAGGCGGACTGGCAATGTCTGTCATTGTCTATACAAAAAAGGCTGCCAATTTTTACGTCGACGTGTGACGTAGGGTAGTAATAGCTGTATCAGATAAACGTCACTCCATACAATGAGTATGATACTATGTCATACCCATTCGGCAGAGGGGTAGGCCTGTCAATTGGTTTGGTACTCCGTCTGGATTAAAATTCAAAGTTCGTAAAAAGCGAGAATAACTTGACAAAGTTATTCAAGCCAAATATATTATATTCTATATATAGCTAGACCAAGGCAGCGAATATATTATTGTACCTATAACCTATATGCCAGAACTACCTGATCCTTAAAGTTATCGTCACAAGTTACAAATTACGAATACCTCTATTATTAAATAATTATAACGCTATGTTCTCAATTCTTGCGTTTAGGGTTGTTTGCTAAGGAGATTCCCCTATAATATAACCCAATTTTATTGATTTTAGCAGTAGAATAATGCTACTACTAAAATCATTAAACTACTGCAATTATAACTACTTCCTGAACTTTTGGAGTTTTGAGCTTGCACGTTCCCTGCGAAAATATATTATTATTATACGATATTATCCGATTGAATATAAGTCAATCTCATGATTACTTTACGATATTTTATATTTCTGTATACCCATGTGCGTTTATATTTCCGCATATGCAGAAGCATTATTGTGAAGCCAAAAGTTACATTTTCACTAGTTTCTGAGTTTGAATTAGATAGTTGTATCGGTACTTTGGTAGCTACATTAACACATCACCCATCTCACAAATATCGGAAAAAATAGCGAAACTTCGATGTGCATGTTACTGAAAGTTTGAAAGAATATTTTGTAAAAAGTACTTCCCTTTAAATTATTTCAGTTACTATCATGTCAAATTCTGTTGTGTATTTTCATGTGTATGTATGTGTGATAGATCACTTATTTACCTTGTGTATTTCAATGTGTGTGAAAGTCTTCAGATTTCAGTGCCTTGTGATAGTAATAATTTCCAGCTTGTAATGTCTAGCGGCTATGTTATCTTTGTTACAAACTTTACGGATTAGCGGCCGAAAAAATGGGTAAGGCACGTGGATAGTGATTTTCTAGACCCAACGCTACGGGAGGAAGAGACAGGTGATATCCACTATCCTCTATCTCCCGTCCTCAGCTTTGACTGCCACAATTTCAATTAACAAGTAATTGCCAACCTTATTTGAAGGCAAGAAGGTTCATTTTAAACTGTAACGGTTGTCACCTAGCTGGTAGTCAGTCTGTGGCAGTCAAATGGTGAACTATGTAGACACTGTGTTTTCTCAGGCAGAAATTGTTTCCAAAGCATTGAAGTTTAAGGATGAAGATCCCTATTTCCAAGTAATTCAGGAATAATCTAGGAATTTTCACCGAATTAATTAATAACTACTCTTACCATACAAACTCAACTTTTTTGGCAATGTTGACAGGTGCCTTCCCCACCTAGTCTCAATTAATTCAGTCTGTACTTCTTCTGTCGTGTCTGTGTTTAACACTTTCGGTAAATGTCGCTATGCATCTCCCTAAGGTGTATATCGGACGTCGATATCTCAATTGGCAGAGCGATCTGATCGGTGTTCAGAGAGGTCGTGGGTCCGAATCCCGCTCGACGCGGGGAATTTTTTCCATTTTTCTTTCAGTTATAAAAATTGTAAATTTCGTTTGCAGACGTCTCTGCTTAATACAAAATTAATTTCTGTCTTATCAATTTTTGGTTCCTTGTTTAGGGACCTCTGTAATCCGATGAAAAGGATTTTAATTCTGTATTGTTGCTATAATTACCTCGTTAGTTATCTTGTTAAATAACTTAAAAGGAGACGCCTGTCATCTAGCTTTGAGAAGTTTTTTTGAAGTAGGTACCTACCTAACATTTTACACTATAATATGTATAACAGTAACTACCATGGATCTCAAATTGGCTACTAACCTCTGTTTTTTAAATACTTATAATAATTAACAGATATTTTACTATTATGTAAATAGGTATATCAGTGCCGGGACGTTAAAACAAACTTGATGGGCACGCCGGAGCTTATGTAGCTCCGCTCTGCATTTCTCTTGTGTGTAGGTTTAATGGCCAGTCCAATATTATAATATCAATAACTATTTCTAATTTGGCAACCAGGCAGTTGAAACTGTGGTCTACGGACGCCTCGCTACTGGTGAAAACCATTTTTTTTGTGGTGAATATGAATATGTTGGTTGCAATATTTAACCTTTTCGCCGCCATTGACTTTATACGAGGACAGTACATCCCCTCACGCCACGAGTTCATATATATAAAAAAAAGCGGTGAAAAGGTTAAAGGTACGATTGTTTGATATTTACGTTCAACTTCATTTCTCTTTAAATAACTACATAATTCAAAACCAGGGGTGGATAATTCATTGTGCAATATTCCAAAATAATAATAAATATTTATTGACTCTAATAGTAATCCTAATATTCCTACTTGTATAAAATTGTTCAAGTAAGTTGCTCACAAAATTTTATTAATGCACAATCCGTTGTATAATATTCTTAAATTAAGAAAGAAATGTAAAAAAATCAATGTATTTATTGATGACGAACAATGTTTTAGTTTTATTTGCCTGGTAATTTAATTTAGCTATTGTTTGTAAATTGTATCTGCTTACGTTAATTTATGCTAGTTGAGCTTTAAATAAAACATATTTTATTACACGTTTAATAAGTGTTTCATTCCCAGAAGCCCTAGGAAAAAGTGAAAAATATGAATAATACAACAATTTTCAATTGTAAAAAATTTATTGTAAATAAAAATATATTGTATGTAGGTACCCGATTTAACATAAAATATAATTCGTTTAATTATCTTAAATTACCTAGTCTACATTAAACACATTCATTAAGTAATTGATTTACGTATCTATATTTACACCGAAGAGATAAGGTACAGTTGTTAAATTGTATAAGATCTATTTATAATTAAGTAATACATAATTACCATCACATAAAATAAAGGTGGGACTACATTCTTAAACTAAAATTCTGGCCGTTGGGGTGATTGGCGCTTTGCCAAATCCAAAGGTAATCATTTCGCGACGGAAGCGCCTCTCGCTTTTAGGCAGGGTTCGAAACTTTCCAAGAAGCCTTGAAATAATCGCAATATTTGGACGTAGTTAAGGTTAAAAAATAAAATTCCCAAAAACGTGTCAATAAAATATGAACTTTCCGTCCAAAACATAAGACTTTCATTTCTAAATAAATTTTTGACGATGGATCCTTTTTCGCTAAACTGATAATCTCGAACCACTGGGACCTGAATACCGACTTCAATATTTTTTGTAAACATGTGAATACAAATGGTTATCTTAAATTATAATTATCATTATGAACCCTGCCTAGTTCTTTTACTTTTTAGACGGAACGACAATTAAATTCTTATGTTCCTATTCTTTTAATTTCATAAATAACACTCTTCACTCTGAAATAACCACGAAATTAGGATAACTAATTTTAATTAGTGTTGTGCGTGGTGCGTGTAAACCACCTTATAAAAACAGAATAATAAATTCGTAAACTGACACATTTCGCTTGGTATTCGGGTTTCCTATCATGTTATGGTTTCCTATTTAATACTAAGAACAATTTGGTAAATTTAAATACACGTGTGCAAGTGCATAATGATTTTCCCTCATATTTTCTCGGAAACGCTTGTATTTTGTTATACTACTTCAATCGACCTCGGTACTTTAAGTAGGTACCTACCTACTGACTGAAATAACAGGTTCAGGCGATTTCGTGGAATACAAGGGAACATTATTATGCACTACATCAGTAAATTGTATAAATTTGAATCAACATTGAAATTCAACCAAATAATATTGTGTTTTAGGATAGTAAAAAAAAAAAATCCACTTCGCTGGATGTTTACCACTGTGATCGTACTCATGTTCCAAAAACTTGCACTTTTCTTGTTTGTGAGTAAAAAGGCTGAAAAAAATAAAATTAAAACGTGCTATTCATTCTATCTACAACTAAAAAATATCCTTATCCCTTTCATCTGATTAGGTATCAAAACGATAAATTCGTAATAAGTACCTACATCTTAAATTATTATAATTTATCACATTTGTTATAATGATATATCTACTCATATAAATATATTAATCATGTAAATTAAATACTGAGACGGAAAATCATTAAAAATGGTCTTTCATAAAGCTAAATTGTGTGTTTTTATAAATAACTCATTCGAGAGTTTAGATCCCAATGTGTTAAAATTATGCTAACAACCTCTACTACCGCTTTCTTTAGAAGTTACCTAGTTACAAACTTGATCGCTTACTCCTACCATAGACAAAAGGATAACGCAACGCACAAAGTGGAAATATAGTAGATTGCTCATCCTATGACAGTCTAATAGTTGGGCATTTCTATTTTTCGTTGTACCCAATTGGAAATTGCTAAAAAAAATTAATTAGCCTGTTTGGTTACGCACTTTTTCAAGGAATAAAGTTAACATAATATGTAACAACACGAGTATTCTAACAGTGTCAATAAGGATAAAAAATATCCGATGTGTTACAATTTCGAAATGCGTAACCAAACGGAGCAATTTAACTCTCTGTTAATAATTTCTTCATTGAGTATAACGAAAAATGAAAATGTTCAGTCAAGACTGCCCCTATACATCGTCATCTTATTTAGTTGTTGAATCCCCGCCAACGATATTTTGCACTTTATGCGTCGCATCGTCCTTTCCTATGATTCAGTTTTATATAGTATAGATACGTAGACTCGGTTTTATAATAATCCTCAATAACAGTATTAAAAATGAATAATTTATACAAACTGCATGCACAATGTTTAATGTTACAATTCATTATTTATCTATAAAACGCGTTTAATATGTACACATTATCCTAGTGGCATGTTGCACCCCTGTTTCCATGTTATTCGTTTACTTACATGGCTAAAGTCTACCGTTTCTAACCGCGTCACTCCGTGTTCTAAGTGGGGGCCTCCTCGATTTGGTCAAGTATAACATTAACGCTAGCGTCCTGAGTTCTATTTAATAAAAAATCCAAATCGTTGGATATCTTGTTCAACATTCGGTCCGTCTCAGGCGAGTCGTACGCCTTATTCCACTCCCTATTTACTTGCTCGATGTCCGACTTCGACTTCGGCTCGTCTTTCAGTACTTCCATGGAGGGGAGGGATGTACTGGACGTGAATTCTTGGTTTTTACTAGATTTCTTTAGGCAGCTCTTGATGGGCGGGGAGGGTGTTTTGGAGACGTCTGGGTTGGACTGAACACAGAGGGAGCAGTTCTCCTTGGCGGTGTCGAAACGTTTCTCGGTGTAGGGTTCGAAGTCGACGGAGCAGGTGAGGAGGGATGCGGGCGGGTCCTGGGGCGGGTCGGGACGGGCGTCGAGCACGCCGAGCTCGAGGCACACGCGCGCCAGGTACTCGGGCTGCGCGTGCGCGTGCGTGGGCGCGCGCGGGATGAGGTCGCACACGGCGCGCGAGTGCCGCTCGTAGCGGTGCGGGCTCAGCACCGACTCCTTGTACTCCACGCAGCGCACGATGTCCGCGCGGCTGTCAGGAGTTGACTGCCGCCTGCAATATGGACGTAATCATTTGAGTGGGGTAAGCTAAAAATATCTTTATTTTGCAAACTTAATCGAATAGAAAGTGTGACCAACATAATGAATATACTTAATGAATGTGCTAGAAGTAACGGACGTAAGCGTGAGTTAGGAAAGCTAAAGGATCTATTAAAGGTCCGAGATCTTGCTCAGACGAGATGTAACTTATGAAGCGGCACCTCACACTCTGTAAATACGAGTTGGTGGGCGCGTTACAAATACCATCGATAAATAGGAGAGCAGGAATATGTTAGTTAAAAGCATGGGTATAAAACAGTATGGAATGCCTCCAGGCTATACAATTGGATCAGCGGATTAGGTAAAGCTACTCACTATACAAAGATGGTCGCTGCAAAAGCCCTGGCGCAGATAATCATTTCTTAACGACGGGCCGGTTGCAAGAGATATCGGGATGTGAAACTCTTAGAGGGAGGTCTTTGCTCAGCGGTAAGATGGCGCAGGCTAAGTAAACAAAACAAAATAACTTCAACAAAAATCACTAGTAATTATGATTCAACGAAACACAAAGGAAATAAATTTAATGTTTTCCTAAAATGTAACTACAATGATGTGATATTATGAGGATATGAAAGGACGAATTTAGCCCGTTCGTCACCAAATTCACCTACCTACTAAACGCTGACATTTTTTTGACTGACGTGAAAAGATTTTGAAAGCAAGGGTACTGCCCAGGAAAAACCTCCATAAAAAGTCTGGTAATGAAGAACCCAGTCAGTGCTAAGAAATAGGTTTTAGAATTATCCTTGACATTTTCTTGAAAAATTTAATTAGGGCCCTGCGTGGGGCCTTCAGTTGTTTTTTAGTAAGGTACGTATATATATAACCTACCTGATAACCTTTTATTACGTAAACTTCGACATTGGCTTATTGAAAAAAGTTTTTACAATTTGAATGATTTTTTAAATATGTAATTAACTTAATGGGAAATCATTAATTTTAATGAATAGTAATTTATTATTGATTTAGTTGAAATTTCATAGCATTTTAATTGTATTGATTGTAATTGTAAATAATTTTAATTGTAAATATTTTGTAAATAATTTAATTATAAATAATATAAATAATTTATTTTGTAAATAATTTAATTATAAATAATTTATAATATACTTAGCTAGATTGTAAGTAATTTGCATGCCTATATCCTTGGCGAGATGTGATATTCTTAATGTTTGTGACCACCTTATCGATCTACCACATTTCTTGCAAATAAATAAATGAATTGAATATCCTTTGAAAAACATTGGTGTAAAACATACCTGTGCAGTCGAGTGGGGGTGTCGAGGCCAGGCGCGGGCGCACGCCAGTATCCGCCGGGCGACGACGGTGTCGGCGAAGACTCCAGCGTGCCTACTCCACCGCGGCTCTCCACCTCGCCACCTTGTTTTATGTACACTGGAAACGCAAGAAATCCCGAATCTATGAGCACAGATATGGAACTGAAACAATTTTTGGACCTAGAAGAAATTGGCTGCCCTTTTGAAATGATAAAGCCCAATTCCATTATTCATAGGTCTCACAAGTGTAAGGTTTGAAAATAAACTAATTGTGAACATGGATTACTTACAACTAAGCGACGTGTCTCCGGCGGGCGAGTCTTGCCAGTCCCTTGACTCGCCCATAGAGAGCGCGCGCCTGGCAGACCGCAGGCACTCCTCATCGCGAATTACGTAGCATATAAACATAGCAACGCCCTAAAAAAACATTTGAAGTTAAACAGTGCGTCTCTCACAATATTTTTTTTAAAGATTTCGAAGGCAGGTGAATCTATTTAATAATAAACTCTTTATTTATCCTCTCAGAAAGACAATTGGTGAAGCGGAACTTTAGATGAAAACCATAACACTATGGAATACCTCTGTTAACTATAGTCGGAACGACGGAACGGAACGGAAGTTATAGTAGAGAAGAGTCAGTACGTACGTTGGCGAGGGCTGCAGCGGACAGCGCGGCGACGTGCGACACGCGCCGCTCGCCCGGCTGCGCGTACGCCACGCCGGCCGCTTGCGCAGCCGAAGTCGTTAGCAGCAACACTAATGTGTGCCGCACCACTCGCGTCCTGCATCACATTAAGGCACATGAAGACGTTATTTAGTTATTCAAATTCAAATTATTTATTTCAGACAGGTCGTCCATATACACATACAATAGAGTAATTAAAATTAAGATTAAAATATAACCATACAACATAAAAATATTAATAACTTATTTAGCTGAACAGTTTGGTTCCAGCTGTAGCGACTGACAAAATGGGTCATACAGATTTTATTGTATTGTTAACGCGTTATATCTCTTCTGTGGACATCGCAAAAGTTAAGAGGATTGAATACTAGTTTTTATGCGGCACCCTTCAGGCGGGTAACATTTTTTTAATAGGTAGGTACTCTTTTAGTACCCGCAACGTTAACTTTCAATGTTTTGTCCACAGAAGTGCCTTTTTTCTTTAATCTGTATCACCCTAATATTTGTCACAGCGGGCTATCGGTACGTATACTACATTAGTATACGGTAGGTATACATTACTACACTGACTACATATACATTAATACGATACTAGACTACATACTCGTACGGTATACTAATGTAGTGTTGAAGTGACTGACCTGTCAGCGAGGTAGCTCCGGCGTTCAGCGGGCACCTTGTGCGTAATCGTACGCAGCCGTAGCGCGGCGCACACGGCGAGCGCGAAGCACAGCAGCGCGAGCAGCGCGCACCCCGCCGCGCACACGGCTTGTGCAGCCGCGCCTAGTTGTAGCGGCGCGCCGCCCCATAACCGCGCTGTCAGCCATGCTAGAGTGCACACTCCTGGAAAAAGTGAGCTGAAGTCAGTAACACAACAGGGCTTTGATGCCAAACGCTCAACGATGCGTTGTTTGAGTAGCACTTAGACCGCTCGCATGCGTTTGCTTTCGTGCTGCTTTTGTGTAAACACTCTTGCACTGTAAGTATTTTCAAAGCGTTGCTTACGACTTCGGTATGTAAAAATATTTGATAATTAAACTATTGTGTAACTTCAATTTCCCTACACAAGCGTACTTAACTAAAGATTTTAATTGAAAGTTTTATATGTATAAATGACACCTAAAAAACACGCACGTTAAGAATTCCCTTAATACCTGCTAGTAGCCCCACGGACGGCGCGCGCTGCTGCCTCCCGGCCAGTTCTGCTTGCAGTAGGAGCGGTTGCGCGCACAGCGCCGCGCAGCCGGCGCACCAGCACGCTGCGCAGAACCAGCCCAGTGCGCCAGGGCACGCTTCCTCCTGCACAAAATATGTATCATTCGCTTCTGTTCCGTTGATTGCGCCACGGTACGAATTTATCGTAATAAGCTAGCGCTAGGAACGCTGCGGAATGAGTTCCCGCTGTGGCCGACTTCAGCAGCCGCGCCTTCCTGCCCGTCGTCAGCCCCAGAACTTAATTGACTTTAACATAGTATTGCACACTAGTAGCCCTGGCAACGCTGCAGAATGAGTCCAATCAGTGACCGCATTCAGCACTTGACGCCTGAAGCGAGTCCCAGCACTTGAAGCAATGCTGTCGTCAAGCACAAGGCGCCGTCCAGTCCGAATGTAGCCTATTACTATTACGATTCTTTGCAACGAACCTCTCTAGTATCGCACTCCAGCAGCGCGAACAACGCTGCGGAATGAGTTCCCGCTGTGGCCGCCTTCAGCATTACGGGCAGCCGCGCCTTCCTGCCCGTCGCCAGCCCCAGCATTTGTAGCGCTGCTGCCGCCAAGCACATGGCGCCGCCAAGCCCCACTGTGATCTTTACTATCCCTCGGAGATCTTTTTCTACGTCAGTCTGAAACGGATAGAAAATATTTATAATATTACTGAGTCACTCACTGATATCACTGAGTAGTTAAACAGAGAGTGATATCCAGAACTCTACTGTTTCGCCTGGAACATAATAGCACAGAAGAATGCCGCGCAAGCAAAGGCTGCGTTTCCTGGAGTTGCGTATTCTTTCTATATCCCGAGTTAGGGCTCATGCACAAATCACGTGAGGATTTTTTGGCTACTTTTTGAACCCCCCGCAATCTGGTGATCTTTTTTGGTACTTTGTTGGCCTGATCGTTCGTGATGTTTTCCCAACCCCCCATTATGTATCACATGATTTATGCATGAGCCCTTAGTAGATATATAAATATCATCGGTTCTGCACTTACCAGAGTAGACCTGGCGATGGTGAAGAGCGCGTAAGTGCCCAGTCCGCGGCAGCGGCACGTCACGTGCGTGGGCTCGGTCACGCGCACCTCGCACGCCTTCGTGCTCCACGCGCGCGGCTCTTCCGCCGTGCGGACGCCGCAGGCCAGCTTTGACGCTGATAAACAATAAATGGTAAATTGTTTGGGTGGATAATTGCGACAAAGAATAGATTTACCCTTCTAGGTTAGCTGTGAAACATTGGATGGGTTATAGGCTATTTGTTACAGGATATAAAATTAGCTTCTTGGATGGGTTCTGTAATAGCCTATACAGGATATACAATTTTATAAAGGCTATGTTTTTAGCCAAAAATCACAAAATAACATCGACATAAGTAATATCCAGACTGATGCAGTCAAACAAAATACTGTGAAAATTCGTCCCAATTTCATAGATACATTCAAAATGAAAATGTTTTGTCTCAGTAGGTAACGGCATTAAGTCAGTGTGAGGTTCACAGCTGCATCTGCGGCGACGCTACCAGGCACGCCATCTCGCTCACTCCTACTGTGGGACATGAGACTCACCGACAGCGCTATAGTTGTGCACGTGCGTGAAGAGCAGCGTGACAGTGTGCGGCAGCGCGCGGTCGACGCCGGCGCTCCACAGCTGCGTCTGCGGCGACGCCACCAGGCACGCCATCTCGCTCACTCCTACTGTGGGACATGAGACTCACCGACAGCGCTATAGTTGTGCACGTGCGTGAAGAGCAGCGTGACGGTGTGCGGCAGCGCGCGGTCGACGCCGGCGCTCCACAGCTGCGTCTGCGGCGACGCCACCAGGAACTCCATCTCGCGCCCGCTCCTACAAGTAGACCCGCTACAACTGCGCCCGGACATCCGGTTATTATTACTAATAAATCATACAAAATTAATATAACAATGAATGTAATGCAACTGAGATTTAAATGTTCAATGAATAAAGTAATTATGGCTAAAGCAGGTGCCCGAAAAATTATTGACACAAAGCAAAATTCCAAGCCCACGCGTACTTTTCGCGAGCCAAAGTTTGAAAATCCGCGTGTTAGTCACATAGGTATCTAATAAGCAAACCTTAAAAAACGAACTAGAAGCGAGTATAAATAATGATGATTGAAAAGAAATTGAAATAACCTGACTTATTTCTAGTTAATATCTAAAAAATATAATATAAATAGGTACATAATAGTTTTTAATAAGTATTAAAAAATGAATCACATCCTTTAAATATCTTCTTTCAGTTTTTGGTGGCTGTGATATATCTATCACAGTTACTACGTAGGTCGGCCCAGTTCCTAAAAATCATGGCTTAAAAATCTTTGATCAATTGAGAACTACATTGTAGTCGTGTTTGATAATTACCACGACGTTGGTATCAAAATCGTCTCTCATCGCTATAATGTGGCATTGAAATCATTGAATACGACTAGACAACTTTATAATTAAGACAATAAAATATAAATAATTCAATAATATCAACTTACTTGAACTCGACAGACCTGCCCAGCGAAGGCAGCCGAGCGCCGAGGTTGTGATATTGGATAGCTATGACAGACGCATTTCCATTTCTTCCCACCAGCTCAACGCCCACTAAAAATTAATGAATTATTATAACATCTAAATAAAAAAATAATAAAACAATTTCGGTTTCGAGTAACAAACATACAAAAAAACCGGCCAAGTGCGAGTCGGACTAGCCTACCGAGGATTCCGCACAAAGGAATCTCCCCCTATTTATGGCCTTAGGTACACCGGTAGGTACCTACTTAAAAATACTGGTGGCACGAAACTCTCAGTTTGCAGCAATTTTGCAATTTTTGGATTTTCTTCTGTATTTGTGCTACAAGTTCTCGCTTTTTGCCAAGCTTCGTGATTTTAGGTCAACGAGAAGTGCCCTATACATTTTGATTCCCATTGCAAATGTACGGGAAATGCGAAATAAACGGCCGTATCTTTTGGTTTGATTTTTTACAGCTTCAGAGGACTGCAGACCTGTATAATGTGGTATTAATTTTAACTTGCTACCTCTACGCGTTCCCGAGATAAAAGGTCTTGATAGACAGACGAACGGACGGACAATAAAGTGATGTTATAAGGGATGCGTTTTTTCCTTTTGAAGTACGGAATACTAGGGTAGAGGAACCAAAAGATGAACAACCCCGCAATAGATGAACGCCTAAAAATCACAATAATTAAATCCAAGATACAAGAGATACAAAGAGATACAAGATTAAGATTAAACTAAGACTAAGTTTTTTACTAAAACTTTAACACTTTCCCGTCATAGACATTTAAACTCCAAAATAATAGATCCGTGTATGCAGCTGTGATAGCTCGCTGAAAATATGCCTCGCGCCGAAATGGCCGTTTGTATGGAATTTTTATTAAGAATGGCGCTTCAAAATTTAAGGAAATAAATTCGTATAAAATTGAATAATGTTTCTACTCAAATATTTTTGCTTGGTAACGATTCTAGACTAATCCCCCTACCTTTTACGTTATTTATAAAGGCATATTTTTACTTATTTTATGATATATTTATTGTTCAAGTTATGGTTTCAATATTGTGTGACTTATCCAATAGATGAACAGCGTTCAGGGTTTGGGTGAAGGTTAGTTTTTTCACATGCTTTTATACTCGTAAATCCTTACGGAAACGGATCCTCACTCACCACCTACCTTGATTTTTTTACTAAAAGATGAACGGAATTTTCCTTTTCTAACTCAACTATTATGGGACTTATTTTAGTATGGAAACGGGGCTGTTTACTGGAGTAAACTGTACCTAAAATATGAACTGAGAGATTTTACTAGTTCATCTATTGGGCTTAATTCCAATACATGAACGATTGTGTGTTACTTTTGTTAGTTCATTTCATCATCATCGTGCCCAAAACTTGAACGAACAAAATTTATTCGTCTTCTTATACTACCGTTCATCTATTGGTGCCCAGCCGTTCATAATTAGGGTACTCCCTTTTGCATTTTTACTGGTTCATCTTTTGGGGTAAAAATGTTCAGAGTTAGGGCACTTTGTTCATATTATGGGGAAATTAGCCCATTTCGGCACATGATCATTTTTATAAATATATTGGATGGTTTAAGGAAGGTTTGGAGTACTTTAATCTAAACTAGACTATATAATATATATAAAAAAAATCGTTGTTCAAATTGGTTATAACGTACCTACGTAAAAAAAATACCAAAGTTAGGTGAGTCGCTTAATCGTTCATTTATTGGCTTCTCAATTAAACAGTATGTTTTTAGGGTAGGGGTCTAAAAACATACTGTTTAATTGAGAAGCGCATCCTGTCTTTGAAGTAATTTAAGAAAAATAGTAATTTACCTGAAGTAAGTAGCCACTCCTCCATGCCAGTGCGCTCAGCCTGCATCTTGAAGTGTGCAGCATTGTCTTCTAGCACGGGGTTAATCTTCACGGAGAAATGGTCGAAATGATGCGTGTGGAGGTCATGGTTGTCCCGCATTCCTGCTGCGTCGGCTACGGCGTTCTGTAGCTCGTATATTTTCTGGGAAAATGTTAAAATAGGTCCCTGTTTTAATTGGTGTCCGTGCACGGTATTCTGAGAGTAAGGGATAAGCTTAGTAGATTTAATATGTTAATAAAAGAAAACTCAAAAATCAGCCTTTCTACCAGGCCGTTGTAATTGTAGGGGGTCATCCACAACTTTAGCCGCAACACCACCTTATTTATTCATATATGTATCGTATGGCTTGTACATGTCACTGGATAAATATTATACAAATTTACAAAATATTTTAACCAATTTAAATAAATAATAAGCACCACTACATAAACTTACTCTGCGAATTTCTCTACTGATTTATATCATTATCACGGCGAGCACATTCGTCAAATAAGATATGCTTAATTTGACACCTGTATCTAAAATCGCACGTCTTCATACATCAGATGCACCGAGTATGGGCTAGTAACAGTCGCCCTTCTGTATATTATACAGAAGAATAGTGATGTAGGGGTACCTAAAATTAAAAACAAAGCATCATGCCTGGACTTACTTACCTCTTCATCTAAGAACGTATCTGGATGTCTTAAAAGTGTGTCGAATATCTTCAGTAGATGCGGCACGCTCTCCGTCCGGTCCCTCGGCTTCCCAGCGGCGGATAGTAAATAGTACAGCATTTGCCGGGAGTGCTGTAGGGGCAGGGTGCCCTCGCCGGGGTGAGAAGGCAGCGACCGCAGCACCGCCCCATACTGGTGGGAGACATCGGATACGTTGCCCCAGGAGTAGCCATAAGATATCCGGCTGAACTGAAATAGATGAGTGGATTGTTATAGATAAAATAATTAAATTAGACGTACGAAGTAGATAAATATATCCTGGAGGATTTTTACGCTACGTAGATGGAATCGTCGGCGGTCTACGTTAGGAACGTAGTAGTACCTAACTGGGTTGTCCTAGTTATAGTTGGGCCACGTTAAGTCATCCTGCCAAGTTTTACGTGAAGTATGGCATTTTCATAAAATATCACTGCCAATTGTGCCAAATCAGCGCAAAGTCAGTGTGGTCGCACTCTATTAGTCAATAGCAGAATGCAGAGGATTTAAAGTGTATGACTTATACTAGAAACTATCACATTACGTTATCAGACTTTATTACATGCAAAAGTCGGAGGTAGGAAACTTAATTATTTCACCCTATGGGTCACTACATAAACATAAACTCTGAAAACATATTAAGATGGATACCTGTTCATAGATGTTTTTCAATGAATCTGCAACACACCCAGAAAAGTCAGGCAACCGCCACTTCACGCCATGCTGACCAGTTTTTGGCTCACAAAACCTGTAACAGCACAGGTAGAATATGAGAAATACTAAAAAAAATCGAAGTACCTATACCTAAATAATACCTTCTCTTATCGGCTTCACAAAACATTATGTTATTTTATGATCTTCATTACGATTTCTACTTCACCAAATTGAAATGCAATTATATTAATAGGTGAATGAGTGCTACAACGGCTGAGCATTCTAGCCAAAGAGTAGGTAATAAGTATTTGGAAAAGAATAGGAGTAAAGTGGATATATTTGGAAATATTCGCTTCACTCGGAATTTCGGAAATAATCGGTCTAACTTTTGAACCACAAGTCCATAAATTATGCCAAAAGTAGTTAAAGTAGAGCTTTATAAAGACTTTCAAGGAAAAATAATTTTGAGCATAGTCAGTTGATGATCCATGATTGGGTTTTTTTACAAAAAGTCATATCCTCTTAGGAAAAGGGAAAGTCGTAAGTGCTGCGAAGATACTCCTTTTTTTAGGGTTCCGTAGTCAACTAGGAACCCTTATAGTTTCGTTTTGTCTGTCTGTCTGTCCGTCCGTCCGCGGATAATCTCAGTGACTGTAAGCACTAGAAAGCTATAATTTTGTATTTGTGTCTGGTTTAGCTTGAAGGATGTCACAAAAACAAGTATCTGAATAAACAAACAGGGCTGGCTAAATTAAAACTTGTAATAGCAGAAGTGTTAACTTTAACACCGATTTTAAGAAGTTATAAGGAAATTTTGCGACAATTACCCTTCCCCCTGTTATTTGGGTTCAGTTGGAAACACGCCAGGTAGGAGTATTAAATCACACAAAAAGAAAACAGACTAAAGTACCTAGAACTTTTAGATTTTATACTTTTAGGTAGAATTAAACAATTTTTTTGGTAAAAACCAAATACTGAACTGATTTTCAATAGAAAACTCCCTTGAGTATTAGACATATTAAAATATCTGTATAGTGTTACTCACGTCAATAAAATCGAAAAACAACGAGTGCGCGAAGTGTGCGAATAACAAACCGACGACTCATGAATAAGGGTCGTGAATTGATCCGAAACATATCGAGCTATATAATATTCGACTTTATAGACGTGAGTAACCCTTTAATACAAGTATTGTGAACAGATTTTCAAGAAACAGCAAGTTTTTATCATCAGAACCTGGACGGGCCTTTCCAGGTTCTGATGATAAAAACTTCCATGAATTCGCTTCCATTCCGCTTGCTGAACATTTATAAAACCAAGCCTATTAAAAAAAAAACGCCATGAAATTAAGGAAAAAACAATGAGCTGCGTGACGCCTACACATATTTTGGCGTGCCACCTCTGCTATAAAATTAAGAGTGGAAGTGGAACGGCACATTTCAGCCTCGGACTATTGGAAGTTCGAGCGCCAAAATACCTCGACAGAAATGGGTGCATTTTTCCTTGTTTTTAACAATCTACCTAGGGCTCATCCATTAATTACGTCACACTTATCGGGGGTGGGAGGATATCTAAAAAGTGTGACTTGCTATACAAGGGGACAAGAGGGATTTCAAATTTCGTGACGTCTCATACTTATATTTATAAAATACATAAAAAGAATGAAATACATTTATTTCAACTTTTATTAAAACTTAAATTATAAAGTTTTTTCTCTATATATTTGTTTATGTACTGTCGTTTGAGGCAAATTTGCCAAAAAAGGCAAATATGACCAAGTGTGACAAGGGGTGGGAGGGGTCAAAATATCTTAAATTTTGTGTGTAGTAATTAATGGATGAGCCCCTAATATACAAGTGCCCACAGTCGTATTTATTCCACGTCTCTCTAAAATACCTCAAATTTATTTTCAAGCTGGTTCACTATCTAGGAATACCTAGATTAGTTCCGCAGCGCTTATTTAAATATTCCATTTAAAAAACACGATTTTGTATTCACATTAATTTATCCTCCATTTATTCTTTTATCCATTCATGCTATTGATCGCTAGCTTACCTAGTAGTTTCTCCGCTGTGCCCGGGTGGACACACGGCGGATGCATACGCTCCCGGAGCAGTTTTGGGCCAGCGCAGGCCGTGCGACGCCTCAGCCTCGCAGGCCTCGTCAGTTGGACTCAGCACCCACATGGTAACCCCTTTGGAGTTGGTCCCCGCTACTGATGATACTTGGCAGTTGTATTGGCCCGATTTCTGAAAAAGGTAATATGTTAATACGATGAAAATAAGTAGGGTAAGTTGTTCAACATTGAAACAAATGGCCACAGTGAAATCTCGGAAACATGCCTTTGTCAGCTAGTGGCTACTAACAAGGACAATATCAGGGACCCTCAATGCCTCCTTAGTATGCCAGCAAGCCCCGGAGAAAGAGCACGAAGCTGCGAGCGTTATTGTGATTTCGTACGCCAAAAGTAATTTTTTTAATTTACGTTTCGTGATTTTTAACCAAGATATAACAAAGAGATAACTGTTATTAAATTTTTCGTTGCATTCTATATGCATTTAAGTAGGTATATCTAGCGCCAATTATTTTTGAAATTCGTTCGCTTCTTAACGCAGTTTTTTTAATAGTTTTAATAAAAATAAACTCCCAGAAGACGTGGTTTCAGCACAAAATGTCAACTAATTTAAAAATAAATTAGACAAGCATAATGAATGAACTAAACTAGACAATGATAACTGCTGTCAATGATGGTACTGCTGTACTGGGTACAGGCAATATCAGTTGTCACAACTGCCTGCCTGCTTATCAAATAATAAATAAATAAATACACTGTTGTTTCGCAATGAAACAGTTTACATAAGTAGAAGCCGGTGTTTTATATGAAAATAATCATAATATTGCAAGAAAGTGTATAATCAAGCATGGAGGTGCTCAGGATCCTCCTGCGTCCACCTAGTTGGCAATCTTGCCACAAGGGCACAAAGGGAGTAGGTACATTTCTCGCAGCACGCAGCACTTACCTGATTCTCGATTCTCAATGAAACTCAAGTTGCATACAATAAAACAGTCTTAAGCTTTTGTATATTTCAGCAATATCCTATATGCAGCAATGCCAGCAATATGCAGTATGTCGGAAACCTGTCCAAATAAACCAAGTAAATCCTACTTCCTACCATTGTTGTCTCCTATTCTCTCTCGTTAATTGATTGAAGAAACAGTTTTACTTCGTTCGATGCCCGGATGAGACAAGCGAATTTTAAAAACCTTTAAATACGGTTTTGTATCTGCTTAAGGATACGTCATTTTCACTCCAGGGCCCATCAAAACTAATAGTATTTGATACTTATTCGATTCTAATTATTTGGTAACTTAATAATAAGTTTAAATACGTACTTATAATGGTAGTTGACAATTATTACTAGCTTTTCAGCGAGGAAAAACAGCGCGAGGAAATTTTCACGAACATAATTAAAATCTAGTGTGAAATATCTAAATGGCGTTTCTCTTAACAATAAAATAAATCCGCCTAAACAATTTTGTCACGAAGCCGTTGTGGGGTATTTTTATTAATTTTACCGGAGAGCGTTTTAAATTCTTCACGGAAAAATTCTAAACATTTTTACTTCCCTATCTGAGTCCTGTTTTCGTATCGTATTATAAAGAATTTAAATAGCTGTAAAAAAGGCAATGTCTGAATTCTCGAAAAGCAATCAGTACTTATGCGTAATAAGGTAACATTACGGGACCATCTTACACATGTCAACCTAGTCCCACAGTGAGCTCAATAAGGCTTCAGAAGGCCTAGTATAAAAGTTGTACGACATTAACTCCTCGACCGCGTTAGCGTATCGAGGGGTCAAGATATGAAAGTTGTCGGATGATTTAAATAAACGGCAAACATAATTTGAACTCCCGATACGCTAACGCGGTCGAGGAGTTAATGTCGTACAATTTTTATACTAGGCCTTCTGTCGTGGGTACTAGAGGACGAAATATACATACCCTTACCCACATATAATCGATTTATACATACACATACTTAAACACATAGAAAACATGCGTAACTCAGGAACCAAAAAGCGCCTTGACCAGGATTCGTACCCTGGACCACCTGATTTGTACTTCTGCACTACCAAGTGATACCGTAGGAGGTCGTAATAAATTTAAACACTTTAAAAAAATAAAGACATACCAATATCTTACAAGCATAAGGTAAACATAGGTAGATACTTATTAGACGAAGAAATTACACGATAACATCGAATTTTAGAATCGGCCTTCAAGGATATTTTTAGGAATCCTTACTATTTATTAGTTACAAAAATTTATTGTGTAGTCTAAACATTTGAACTTGTCATAGTACTAACGATAACCTAAAGAAGTCTGAAGCTCACCTGAACATCGAAAAGTTTGAGCACACTGCCCGCAGGGTAAAGGTCCTCCCAGACTTCACGGCCTGGCACCATGGGCAGCAAGTTCTTGCCCAGGGCCCAACTGAAGCCCAGGACGCCGTGCATCCGTCCCGCAACCGCTAGGCATGTTATGCTGACGTTGTCACCCTTTAAAGAAAAAGCAACATTAAATGATTGTTTAAGAAAAGACGACATTGAAGTGAAACACTTTTAATGAGTAAATTACGGTACAAGGATGACGGATGGATACAAGGATGGGGACGAAAAGAAGGAAATTCGCAATGAGTGGCGATATAATTTTAAATCGACACGAGTTTCGAATTAGGTACCTATTCGAACGTGTATCTTACGACGTTTTACAGTAGGACATACGTAGGTACATAAAATGCTCATTATCGCACTAGTGCGGTAATATAGCACCATATGAACTGTAAAACTATGTATTAACCACATTAGCGACGTTCCGAGGCCCTTGGACCACTCATTGTCACAGGGTTGACTGAATACCTAATAAACGTGATCATCGCTAGAACACGTCAACGGGACCATTTTGGAAGTAAGTATCGCTTTTTGAAGTAATCATCAAAATCGATTCATAATTGTAAAGTAGGAAGTAACTTTACTTAAAAATCACAAAACAAATAAACAAAAAATATACAGTCGACTGAGAACCCAAGAAGTCGGCTAATTGAATTAGTGCAAAGTTCATTACAACAAAAGAAAGATCCAGTTTTGGTCTGTCAGAGGACAAAGTTCAAGCTGAAATCTTACTAACAAGCCGACAGTTGAGATGCTTTCCATTAGATGATTAGACTAGGTCACTCAGCGATATTGTACTACCTATGCAAGGGGCTCAATTATTTGCTGCCGCCCACCCAATTTTTTTTTATGCTATAGGGGGCAAACGAGCAAACGAATCGCCTGATGGTAAGCGATTAACGTCGTCCATGGACACCCGCAACACAATATACATTACTTACACCATTCATATGAATTCCTTTGACAACATTTATATGACTTGTCAGCTCAGTTTATATGTACGCGGTGATAAATATCGTATCGGTTTTAACGGTGCTCAACGCACAACTGGATAAGCACCTAAATTTGCATGATGCCCAATTCGGATTCAGAACGGGTCTCTCTACTGAAACCGCTATCCTGAGTCTCAAGCATACTGTCAAATATTACGCTGATAAAAGGACGCCGGTTTTCGCATGCTTTTTGGATCTGTCGAAGGCGTTCGACCTTGTCTCGTACGACATTCTCTGGAGGAAGTTAGACAAAGCGGGAGTACCTCCTGACATTGTAAATATTTTAAGATTCTGGTATAGTAACCAGATAAACCATGTCAAGTGGGCTGGGCAGTTGTTTGAACCGTACAGGATGGAGTGTGGAGTAAGACAGGGTGGCTTAACGTCGCCCTGTCTTTTTAACCTGTATGTAAACGAGCTCATAGAGGAGCTTAGCAGCACGCATGCCGGTTGTCATATTGGTGGCATTAACGTCAACAATATCAGTTACGCGGACGACATGGTGCTGCTGGCTCCCTCTGTGGGTGCGCTCAGAACACTAATTGCTATATGTGAACGCTATGCGAAGGCACATGGCCTGCAATATAATTGTAAGAAGTCAGAGCTCATGATCTTTAGGGCCGGTAACAAGTGCCCTCAACACGTACCATCTGTAACTCTAAACGGGACTGAACTTAAAAGGGTACAGCAGTTCAAGTACTTGGGGCATTATGTTACAGAGGATCTTAGAGATGATGCAGACATGGAAAGGGAACGCAGAGCATTGTCAGTCAGGGCTAATATGTTGGCTCGTAGGTTTGCCAAGTGTTCGGACTATGTTAAAATAACACTATTTAAAGCGTACTGTACGTCTATGTACGCGGGTAGCCTATGGGTCAAATACAGCCAAAAGGCTTACAATGCTCTTCGAGTCCAATTTAATAATGGGTTTAGAATGCTGTTGGGGCTGCCTCGCTTCTGTAGCGCTTCAAAAATGTTTGCGGATGCTAGAGTGGATGGGTTTCACGCCATCCTACGCAAGAAAGCTGCTTCCTTATTGGGCAGAATGCGAGGCAGCAGCAACATTATTCTTAGGATGATTGCCAGCAAATTTGATTGCCCTATAGTCTTCGGGCTGATTAAGCTGGTAAAGTCCAATTTAGAATATAAGTTTTAAGTTTTATGATTTTATTTTACATATATTTTATTTTAGGTACCTTAATAATATTAATTACTAACTTAGTTTTAAAACAACAGAATAAATGTATACTAACACAAAATGGACCATGTTGTCTGAAATAAAATATTTGAATTTGAATTTGAATTTAAGAAAGAGACTGGTTTAGTTTTTGCTTTGTATAGACTAGAGCATTGTCACACTCTACGCTACCTATATCTAACATTAACATACAAGATGTATGATAGGTATATTCTATAAAGTGCAGTATTTATTGGATATTAAATCGGTAAAAGTAAACATTTACCGAGGGCGCCACTGAGCTTTAGCAGGCAACATTGTATATTGTGCATCTCATTCTGTCACATAAGTGCGAGCAGTTTGACAGATGTTTTTTTTATATTTGTCAAAAGAACTGGTGTTGCTAATGTGGTTTGCGTTTAGCTCAACTTTAATTTCTACTTTTTTCTGTCGCCCTGTACTCGAATACCTACCACTAGTCTAAACCATTGTATATTGTCGTACTTACCTTATTGACTATGACTGCGGTAGGCAGCACCTTGATGTCAGGCGGCTTGAGCACGTGCAACTCCAGCGCGCGGCATCTCCTGCGGCCCGCGTCGTCGGACGAGCACGACCAGCGGCATCAGTCAAGCGTCTCATCTCCTATCACTAATACTCCACAACTAACTAATGTAATTGTAAATTGTACCTTATTGACTGTGAGGGCCGTAGGTAGCAGCCTGATGTCAGGGGGCTTGAGCACGTGCAGCTCCAGCGCACGGCACCTCCTGCGGCCCGCGTCGTCTGCCGAGCACGACCAGCGCCCGCTGTCGGGCGTCTTCGCCTCGGTTATGCCTAGCACGGACATTCGACGCCCTAATGCGTCTTCTGCTACCGTTCTGGTCCAAATATCCCTGAGGAATTGAACACGCTTTAATTATTTTGTTGCAAATTCAAGATCTACTCTAAATCTAAAATAGGTCACTACTCAAAATTAGTTCGCAATTGATCTAATTCATCGGTTCGGTTCGTAAGTGTGTAGTGACACCTAACTTTGTATGGAAACGGAAAATTTTGAAATCGTAACTTAATTTATTATTCAAAAGATACGAACTTGACACTCGCATTGCATTTCGATGTACTGCGAGTGCATTATTGCAGAGCTAAAATTATAAAGATAAGTCTGAAGAAAATTATCACACATTGCTCATACAAAATTAGAATTGTTTAATTTCATAGTAAGCTGGATGAAGGCAACATTTCCATTTGTAATTTAAATTATCCCAAAATATTTACTAATCGATTTTCATATTTCGTGTACAGAAAAGGAAAAATTCAGCTAGCCATAAGTTAAAGATTCTATTTCGTTTGGATGGCTAGAAAACATATTTATATTACTTATAGAAAAATAATTTGTATTACGAAAAGGCTTGTTTACCTAGTAGTTCCGTTGAAATTAACTTTGACCCCATCTTTGTACCAGGTGAAGCCAATGTCCGGGGAGCCGTAGGCCATGCAGCTCAGGATGAACTCCGAGCCCTCCCACACTTCGGGCCGCTGGTTCATTATCAAAGCCTGTAACAAAATTGTTTTTATTAGAATTCTGAGCCTTGTCAATTATAAAACAAGTATATTGTACTGTATACTGGTAGCGGTAGGTACCTATATAGAATATACATATGAATAGGCCAGGCAAATGGAACATGATTTACTGTTCTCAAATATCTATTCAAACGCTCGTAACTTTAATACTCCGATAGGTAACCATGTACGTTATGATTAAAAATTTTGCATTTTTTTAACTTTTTGACTTCCATATTTTTTTCAAGAACAAAGATGTATTTGTTTTCCGAACTGTGTACCTATGATAAATATTAATAAAAAATCCACCTCTAAATAACAGGATGTTACCCGCAATTAATTCCCATAATCATAATTTAAATAATAAGGCATCTGACGCTCCTCCACAGACGCTCACATTATGCCCCATTTACATTTCGCACAAAACAAGCTTGTAATAATAATGGTCGCCGAGAAAGCGTAAATTTACGTACCATTTAAAAGGTTAGAGCTGGAAGATGTTCCTCCTCCACTATTAGTATAATAAAGAAGGTGCTAAGTCAGGTTAACGAGAAGTAGCCGCTGCTAAGAATGGCTCGCTGGCGGCGCGCCAACTATCCTTAGAAAATGCACATTCCAAATAATTAAAACCTTCCTCGGCCACGTTATGGGCTAAGTCAGCGACTAGATTTTTAATTGCTCGTTCATTTAAAACATTATTCGGATGGTATCGATGGAATCAATTGAATACGCAATAGGTTATTCGGTCCAGTGATTTTCTATTCATGTGCACGCAATATAGAGATTAGTTTCTGTTAATTACCTACATGCTCATTGATAGCAAACTTAGTTGTGTATATTATGTTACATTGCAGCATTGCTCAATTAGGTGCTCTCTAAGGCATAACAAATCTACTTCGCATCGAGATTACTCTTCAGGCCCATTGCGTTTATGAATTCCTTTACTTCTTGTTAGAAGCTATTTCGCCTTGTGCCTGCTATACGGCCACAATTCAAAAATTTCAATTTTCTGGATTATTGCAGATTCGTATTCAAAATTGTTCAATTTACGACCTTATTTCGAGAGCCATAGCATAAAAGGTCTTTAAGAGCCTTTTTCTCACAAGTGGCCTTATGGATTTGACCATAAATTGTCAAACGATTCCCTGCAATACAGCCACTTTTGAGTTGTGGCTGTATAGCACACGTTTTGAATGAAGCTTTTTGAGTTGCGTCCTATAAAATAATAATTAGTTGAGTGTTAATTACGATGAATCCCTTTAAATATAAAATACACAAACGGCAATTGGTTGTGTCACAGCAGTAAGTATTACACTTATTATTACAAAATTGCCAGCTCGCCACCGAAACTACTACAACGCAACAAAACAACTTTGTTTTCTTACAAGTGCGGTTAAATGTGGTTAATCAGTGAGGGTCGTGAGCCTTATTCATATTTTTACCCGTCTGAAGAAAGATAAGTATTGAGTATGTTTTCGAAAAGTGTATATTAGAAAAAAGTATTTAACTTATTGTATATAATAATAATATTATGTGTCTGACACATAATATTATATACATTCTATTATGTGAGGTAAATTACTAACTGTGTTCGGGATGATTGTATTCGGGATGGTTTCATTATATTGGAATTTTGAATATTATAAGAACTGCTTTTATTTTGGGGACTTTGGCGCCAAAAATTAAATCACATATTTGATATATTTACATTTACTTATTTGATAATGGTAATGACTGTATTTAATGTTTTTTTGGGTGTGTGTCCTAGCTATTCAATTTATTTTATTAAAATGCTTTTATGAAGGATGATAGAAATTAGATATAGCTATGTTTTTATATGCTTGCTTGTTTTAGATCTAACATTTCGAGGACTACGAGTAGATCTGCTAACACACGTAATGCCACCTCGGACAGTCTCTCTCGTGTGACACCTTTGTCAAAAGCAAAGGATTCACCAGAAAACAGAAGTTTTTCCGGTCTTGATTTTGACAAAATGAAAGACTAGTTAAGTGTCCAGTACAGTAGTTACGTGTTATTGATGTGTATTGTGTAAGTACTAAATATTGGCCTTTGAAAGGAAAATATACAGCAATTTCTTACCTTTGTATTTTGTAACTCTGATTAAAGACTGATTATTACATACAATGATTCTACTTAAGTAACAAAAACAAAATATTATGTAATAAACTACGCTTTTTTTTAGTGTTTAGTTGAAATACATTGTGATATTCGTTATTTCTTGAATTGATTACTTATAAGAAGTTACCTACTTGTAAGAATTTACTTACTGAATACATTATAATAAATAAATTGACTGCAATGTTCTTAAAGAAGTTGATTTCACAAACTAGCAAGGAACAGTATTGTGTTTTGATTTCTTATTTTATAATATTATAGTAGGTATTCTAAATACTTTTTTTTTATTTTGAATGTTTAAAAAAATAAGTTTCAAAGTTTTATTTGTTCAAATTTTATAAAGCACCTTTTAAGCAATTAATATTTTGGTAATGACATGGTATAATGTTGCTGATTATAAGCTAGTTACACATAATTATCGCGTACAGTGATCTTGTTCCTGTCAAAATTGAGAAAATAAAGGAATTTTAACTATTTTGGTGTTTTTATTTATATTTGCATGGTAACCTTTATCCAATACTTTTGTGTTCAAATTTGGACGCATCCCAAAATCTTTAAAAAACGTTTCTGCAATACGGCCACAACTCTAAATACCTCTCTTTCGGGCCTGGTGTCTCAAAAAATATACGTTTCTTTTAAAAATTGGTGTGGTTATAAGGAGGGTTTTATCATCCCGAGTAAAAAAAGCTAAGTTTTAAATTTATAGACCTAAAACTAATGGAGTAAGAATCTATTAAACACCCTGAACGATACTCTCAAAACTTTGAGACGCGATTTCTCGAAATAACGGTTTTTTGAGATGTGGCAGTGTAGCAGGCACACGGCGATTTATTATATTTCAAAGTGTTTTAATTAGGCTCGAGAGCACACATTAATGTTCCAACTTTGAATCCACAGCTCTACAAACCACAAAAGCGACTGAGAGCTCATTAAAATAATGAAATTAATTATTTCCTCGTAACTGTAGGTAATATGCATTACAGAATAATGGAACTAGATACTCGTAACAAGATGACCTAGTATTGCCAATGTTATAAGTACTAAAACGGTAATCTATCTCCGTTCCTTTAGAAAATCACATAGGACGTTCATACCTAATAAAAGCAAGCCAAGGGCTTGCAAATGTATCGTCACTTATTTTCTGCGCGCTGTTTTCGCATGCCGCATTGTTTGAAGATAGCCTACTCTAACTAAATGTACTCTGGTAATGCGCTCATTCTCACCCTGAAGACAAATGTAATTACTTTAGCAACATGCATTACTGGGAACGGGTCTTACATCACTAATGTCACACGTCCTGGAACTTAATACGAGTATGTGTGCTGAAATTTAGTGAAAATGACATAACATACACGAAGGAGACACATTTACTCAGCGTATAACAATGGAAACAAACGCACGCTCACGTAGTTAAATGATAATGTAAACTATTGAATTGATTATCAAATTACGAGTCCCTAAACTTACAATTGCGTTCTTTGATTCCTGGTACCAATTATAGGTACGTTTGTGCTTAGTGTTGTCATCTGTCCTGGATTTTTCCTAAATTGAACACCGTGCAGCGTTTAGAGGAGTTCTTACAAATAATTTCGCGGAAATCCCAAAGACATTTTTACAAAACAAATCATATATAACCAAATAATTTGTGGTTATACAGGTAAACAAAAAAAAACTAGTGAAACGGAAAGACCACAAAAAAAGAAAGAACAAAACAAATAATAAACATCTTCTTCTTCTTTCATTTAATATGATTTTGACATTCATAAATGCATTGTTATGTGTCTAAATTGAAAAATAAAGCTATTTGTATTTGACATAAGGTTCACCGATGTCTAGTTAGTCTCACCATTATCCGAATGTATAACAGCGGCATCTATCTACTCAGTAATTTATTATTATCTATTGAGATTAGTTTGTTATTATAAATACAACTGTCCCATACTACAATATACATTATGTTTCCGTAATCTGAGCTCTTGAATACCTCAAGGACATGGGCTGACATGATTAATACCTAGTTAACGGCCTCCTAGCCTAGTTGGTAGTGACCCTGCCTACGAAGCAGGAGGTCCCGGGTTCGAATCCTGGTCAGGGCATTTATTTGTGTGTTTATCACGAGTATTTGTTCCTGAGTTATGGATGTTTTAGATTAGATTAGATTAGATTAGATTAGATTTATTTATTTCACGAAAAACATTACATTATAAATTTGCGTTACATGTCAAAATTATACGAATATTTATCATGATCGTCACAATGAAAATAAGAATAGTAATAATATTAACAAATCATTATATAATTCAGTCTCCCAATAAGGATCGTCATTTTAATAACAGGTAAAAACAAAATAAAAGTATAAGTAAGTATGTAGATACTTACAGATCAAACATAATCAATTAATTCAAATACAAATGTCAATACATGATTTAAAAAAACAATGAGACAAGTTAGAAATAAAAATAAGCAATCATTATCTCCCAATAAGAATCGTCAACAAGTAAAGAAACAATACATTCAGATTATATCTCCCAATAAGGATTGTCAATATAATAACAACACAGACAATAATCAAAATACAAAAATAAAAACGATGTTTTCTATATATTTAAGTATTTGTATGTATCTATATTATATATATATCGTCGTCTAGTACCCACACCACAAGCCTTATTGAGCTTACCGTGGGACTAGGTCGATTTGTGTGTGTCCCACAATATTTATTTATTTTTATTTATTTATTGTTCCAAATTATTAGATTAGAGGTATGGGCACAGCGGATGCATATCGTTTAGTGTGGTAGGGCACAGCACAACGAATGTCGTTTCGCTCAAATCTGGAGCAGAGCCCATCTGGGGCAGTACCTCCACCTTACAGAAAACCGCAGTTAAATAACACTAGACCCTACTCATAGTGTTGTGTTTCTGTCGGTGAGTAAGGTTGCCAGAGCTCCAAGAGGATTCGCTGTGTTGACAGCTGGGGAGTGGGGTGTACCCACGGAGCTAAGCTTGCCCCTTTAGCTGTCAACACAGCGAATCCTCCTTTTTTAAAGGGTCGACAACGCGCGTGTAACTCCCCTGGAGTTGCAGGCGTCCATAGGCTACGGTGACCGCTTACCATCAGGCGGGCCGTATGCTTGTTTGTCACCGTCGTAGTATAAAAAAAAAAAAAAGATTAAAATTCAGTTACTATAAGAGAGTGGCTATACTTTGAATACAAATCGCCTTAGGTAATTTGTTTCACAAAAGAGCAGAAGTTCTGGCGTTATTATATTTATTCATTATTCTTGTAGGTTTTCAGTTCACTTATTTCAATTGAATTTATTATATTAAAGGCCCAAGGTCGGGTAGCCCAGTGGTTAGGGCGTCTACCGCGAAAGCAGGAGGTTGCTGGTTCGATCCCAGCCCTGCTCACCGGGGACCTTGGTCAATTTTTTTGTAGTATATGACATCTCTTTCAATTTATAATTTATATATTAAAGGGTTTAAATCATAGACTAAGCTAACCTGCCGGCGTGGTCCATGATAGAAGCAATAAATTGAATCTAGATTATACTCCTCAAACCTAATGACAACTTTAGTTCAACAACTTTTAAAAGTTATGTAGTCTGTAGGTTTTCACTTTTTCATACAAACTAAATAATATTTTAAAATTTTCAAAAGTACGTCACTATCGGGCAGATAGCATGAAACTTGGCATGAATGTAGCTTATAGAGATATAAAAAAACCGGGGGTGGAAACATGTCCTCACGTGATTGTATCCCTTCATTTTTCCCACTTTTGTGTCCCAAATTGCATTTTTTCAATTTTTTTACATTAAAGGGGGAAAAAAGAAGGGTAAAAATTATGTGAAGACATGTTTCCACTTCTCGTTTTTTCTCTCTCTGAGTTACATTCATCGCACATTTCATACGTTCTGCCACACGGTGCCATACTTCTTTCAATGTGCGTGAACATCTGCATAATTGACGTCTTTTCTCATAGTGCAAAAATGTCAAAATTTGCAGTACATTAAGGGCTACTTGCACCACCCGGGGTTAGCTACATAACTCATTAAGCGTTTTTTGTATGGCATTTGATAGCTTAACTTCGCGTTATAGGCCAAGAAAATTAAATCTATAAAAATATTTCCAGGAATGAATTTCCAGGAAGCTGGAGATCGTCTTACACCTTCATTAGGTCCTAAAGAGGACTAAACCGAGTTTGCATAGCGTATTCCCGCTTTATGCCACGGCTCAAGGAGCCTAAATGTACGCTTTGGCAACTAATCCCCAGATTTGGCGTAGGCATTCGTTTTATGAAAGCAGCTGCCATTTGACCTTTCAACGGTCTATTAATGTATGTAGGATCAGTTTGCAGTTGATTTGTGTTTTAATAAAATTCAAGATTTTGAACTGACCTGAGCTGGTTTGTGTCGTGTGCACCACTGTAGCTACAAAGGCGATTTTCATGAGTAAAGTCACAACCGATTCGTTTTATGACGTAGGCTGAATATTCAGAATCATTTATATCGTGTATCAAAGACACATATTATAATAAATCAAATAAAGCAACAAAATAGATTAAAACTTAGGACCTTAGGACGAAGGAAAACACTACCACTGTATTCTACTGTTGGTAGAATGCAGACTCTCACATTGCAGCAATATTAGGCAATTAGGTTTGCCCGCGATCATACTCACTCACTAAGGACGATGTTGGGACTGTCCCGCACCCGGCGCACCAGGGATGCGGTGCGCACGCGCGTGTTAGCCTGGAATAAAACAACGTACGCGCCCGCAAATATCCCCGACGCGCTTCAGAAGCCAGGCAGTCCCACTATCACCGGGAACGCTGATATTGGACGCGGAGGGCCCTATAGGCCCGTTGCGAATACCGAGCCCAAAGGCTACATGTATATGGGGGGTACAAAAAGCTCTAAACAGTGACCTTACTAATATTTAGTTTTTTGATAAAAATCGTATATAGGTGGGTTAAAACAAATGCCAAGTGTTGCATGTTTATGCATTGTTACTGCAAAAAACAGAAGAGGGATTTATATGTCATCATTCGCTACTAACAAAGTTGGGTTTCCCATTTAAAAACTAGTCAACTTTGCTTTTTCCAGTATGTTTTTACGGCCGTAACATGTCACGCGCCGTACCATTTCCAATGTTAAAACAGGCCATTCTCAAAATGGCACCTCGTAAAAGATCACATTTGAAACGATCAAAGTTGCCCGAAGACTATTTCCGAAGAAAAGTTGGCCCATTCCTTGTGCTGGTAGCTTCATTTGCGAAGTTCGGGCCATCGATTAAGAAAGGTTGTATTTAGGCGGGCGGGCTTGATAGCATAGATTTCCGGGTAAGTGAAATGTTATAGTTTTGCACTTAGGTACTTAATAAAAGTAAAAAAAAGGTTCTAATGTAGGTTATGTAGGTAATGAAGTTAAGGTATTAAGTTCTGTAGTTATTCAATGTTCTCCTTATTACTATGAATATCAAAGAGAACATTGAAATAATAATTATTAACAAATACAAGATCTGAAAGTTTCCTGATTGTTTCAGTACCATACAATGGGTAGTAAAATTGGTGAGCGTTACTTCAGATAATCGTCGAAGATTAGGGGAAGGGGATAAACTCAAAATCTCACCAGTCATTCAATATTACCACAAGTCATGAAATTGTGCAAGCAAAAAGGCGTATATGCCTTCAAAATATCTAAATGACTAAAAGTAAAAGTAAAAGTAAAATATTCTTTAATGTGTTCAAAATAATTTTCGTGGTAAGTTCGTTTTATATCCTATCTTCCTGATTTTTTTTTTGGATCTCTCGTTCAAACGTTAGACGGGGACACACTTTTTCAGACATTCAGAGCGATTATTTCTGAAAATATTCGAATAGTAAAATAAAAAAAATTAACTGTTTATTTCACCAAACTATTAAGTGCTACTAACAAAAACTCGTAATCTAATATTATATAGATTTTTGGTGAGTTAGGTCTATGGAGAACTACAAATTAATATATTTTATATATTTTTTTTAATTTTAATTTTTAAGTAAAAATTTTGTTCAAGGGACCGTTAAGTTATTTGTAACTAAAGACCACAGATGATTTACCACTAGTAGGTACATATTTGCCAAAAAAAGTAACTTTTTACAATTTGTTTTGCATGTATAGGTTTTTTTTCTCGCAATTAATATGCAAAACTAAGTAGTGGCACACAAAATACACCTCTGGTTGTAGGTAATATCATTACCATATACTTTACTGAATTACTGAATAAAACCGCTGCGACAACGGACGGAAAGACAGACCGACGGATTGGACGAACATATAAGGGTTTCTTTTTGTTATTTTGGCTTTAGAACACTAACCATTTATTTGTTAGTAGTCCTCTATGTAAAATCAACACGCTTTTCCATAAAGGTGCAAGCACCGGCAAGCAGCAACTAGTTGAATTTTACAAGGTAGCCCCATAGCAAAGGAACTGTAGTTTTTATTCGGTAAAACCAGAAATGTGACTTAGCAATAAACCTGTGCAAACTTATAGCCGTCGAGAACTATCCGACATCTCGAATTGCCAATCTCGGGCAGACATTGCATTCTCTATATCTGCAGGTGTGTCACCTATTTCCGTTAATGCGAGATCGATAATAGGGATAAACCAGATTGGATTGGTATTAGGTTGGACTTAATTATTCAAACCATACTGATAAAAAATTTATGGAATTTGGTTCCGCCTAAATACACCAAGCATTAATAAAAGTTGAACCTTCTGTCTAAAAGCTTTGATCTAAAATCGTTTAAAAATTATGATAATGCAAACGTTTCGACGAATGATCTTATGATTATTGTTTAAAATTCGCCGACCAAATTCGGGCGTGGGAGAAATTACGCGTGGCTTTAAACTTGACTTGATTCACAGAAATTCGAATGAAATCTTTTATAATTTTACTCTGTAAACCTGGAAATTTTACTCTTATTATTAGCTTTTATACACCGTTGAAAATAAAAGTCTATTTAGACAGACGAAATATTATATTTTTGAATTGCTTTAACTTTAACGCCGCATTCTTTAGCTTAAATTAGGTTAATTTCTCAAAGACACTGGTATTCTAATTAGCTGCATTTAGAAGATAAGAAGATAAACTAATTTAACTTTCGCTTGTCACTTAAAGCCAATTTTTTTTAGTTCGATGACTTCTTCTTTTAAATAATGGCGTTTGTCCGAGAGTTGGAATTTTTTTCCAATGTCAAGTAAGTGGCTTTTGGCGCGTCGAGACACTAGGGCCTTGGGTAAAGAGTGCAAAAGAGGTCTACAAGGAGCTAAACAAGAGGCTAAGAGAGGCAACAGGTGACCCTCGCGCTGGCAGCTTCCTCGCGACTGCGGATGTTGCACCTGCCCATGACTTGGGCAGGTGCAACATTCGCTCAATGTGCCCCTTATATTTCATTCAATTGTCAAAAGCGCCTCTGCGTGTAGTGAGTGTGGGTTCGGCGACACTTACTCCTCCCAAAGGCCTGGAACACCATTGTTCCGTGATGGTAAATATATATTTTTTTAATGTTGATGTGTGCCATCAAATGATTATATTAAAATACTACTTATGTAGATTAGAATATTAAAATTAACTTCACGACACTAAATGGTACTATTATTACGTAATTTATCTTTGGTTTAAGGATTATATTACAGAGTTAAAGAGAGAAAGTAATAGTTACTTTCTCTCTTTAACTAGCCACAAATATTTTTGGTTACAATCACATTAATAGTGATGTACGGTGGTGGTACATTAATGATATACATTAATTAATTTTGCTACATTAATGTAATGTAATAAACAGACAACCTCCAAAACGTTATTTTAGTCTCCAGGGCCAAAAAATCGGCTTTAGTAGAGTTAGTTCTAATGCCCGTTTTATATCAGCGGTTGATGCGACATGTACTCGTAATTATTTTGTATGAAAAATTAATATAAAAAAACATTGCCATTCTGTTTCCTTACTTAAACCAAGCTACATGCCGAAGTTAAAGCAATTAAAGAAAAACACGGTGTATTCATTACACCGGTGTATTCATTCATTACATCATATCGTGCGGCAAGGCATGAAATAAGACCTGATTCGAAGTTGAGCAGGCGTAGCCGGTCAGTGCGCGAGCGCAACCCCGAGCCCGCCAGCGCCGCCTTTACCGCGCCCTATACGCACATCCACGATGCATAATGGACTCACCGTTCGTTTCTCAACTTACGTGTAGTGTTAGCGCAGGCTGCATATCGAAGTTGAGCAGGCGCAGGCGGTCAGAGCGCGAGCGCGAGCCCGCGAGCCCGGCCAGCGCCGCCTTCACCGCGCCCGCCTCGCGCCGCGCACCCCACACACGCAGCCACACGGTGCGCGCGCCATTTGAGTCCTTGGAACTGAAACGATTGGTTTATGAACCTAGGTTCACACTCATGACAACAGATAAAGAGACCCAGGTTTCAAATTATATTAGACTAATATGAATAATGAAGCGAACAGTTTTAGAAATGGGCGCATCGTTTAATTTAGCATGCAGGAGGATTTCTAAACTTAAACACATTATGTCTGTCTTGGCTTCTGCACGCCATAGCGCTGTACGTGCCGGATGGTCACGCGGGGCACCGCTGCCGGCCGCCGCTGCTGGCGGTATATGCTGCCCGCACTAAATTGCTGAGGGAAGCCCCGCTAACGAGGGCTATTCGCACTGTTAACAAAGTCGCGCCTAACTTGGACATATTTACGTGCTCCTTGAATGATCTCACAAAGACCACTATGTTTGTATTAGGTTAGTTTGCCCGAACATTTGGATTAAGGGGTAGACACGGTTATTTTAGAGTACTTCGCGAATACATAAGACATTCGATAGACTTTTACATAAGACAAAAATGCTGATTTTCATGAAACATCAGGACGCTTCTTCGTCTGGGCTGCTACTTCTTCACCTTATACCCATTCCACCTCCTGAATAATTATGCGACATCTCACTCTTTAAGTATTCAGGATTAAAGATCGTGTGCTCTATTTACTAAAGAGCTGACTACAGATTGTAGATTACGGGAATGTTGGTGAGAAAAGCGTTTAGTATTATATTAAATAACGTCGGAGGTTAATTTTCAAAGTTTAACGAGATTAAACCCCGGTTTAGTAAATTGTAAAAGTGTGAAAATCGTAACAGTATAAATTATTTGAAAGAAGAAAGAAAAAAATTTATTGCCACGGTCACGGAAATATTCACAATATAGTGTGTACAATACAATTTCAGTATTATATATAGGTACTATGCGTGACAAAAGGAACAGGCTCAGCATATGTTACGTCAGCTTATAACTGCGCAACGCTGGTTTTCAGTCCGTCCCCTTTTCACCAGAACACATTTGGAATTACAATATAATATTGAGATAATTGAGATATTAAAAAAGCAAATCATTACATATTTCTAGGTTCCGCCGGAGTCAAAATAGCAAACGAAAATTTATTTTATGCCACACCTGGCCGTAAAGTGCCTTTTTCCGCACGCTACGCGTACGGAAAAATCCGGTTTTTGCCCAAGTGTAGACATAAAATGATGTACCTAACACGTGAGGTAATAAATAAAGCCCTTGATCGCATATTTACGTCCCTCTCTTGCAGCTCGGGTCGCAAACATCTGCGATCTCGGCCTTTCTTTGTTTTACCGCACTAGTTAGGTAATGTACTATTAAATCTGCGCAAGTCTCGATTAGCGCTGCCCGAATGTACATTTTACATACCTAGACACTTTGTTTATAGAGTTTGCATATGTATTGTGTCAGTTTCTATTTTTCCCAAAGTATTATGTTTATTTTTATGAATGTATTGTTTTTTATAATAGGTAGGTAACAAATTAAGAGAAATCATAAATAAGCATTAAAATGTTTGCATCTATTGTAGGGTTACAATTACAAGACTCTTTTATAGCACAGTATATGGTTGGTGTTCCAATTTTGCTAAAATGCGCGTCTTGAAAATGGAAATATAGATCTTCACAAAATCTTTTTATAAACGTATTCATGGAATTAATCCAGCCTGTCGTTCTACACGAAAATTTAATAATTGGTTTCATGCTTTCACTATCAGACTTTAAGGGGTAAAGCATTGTGTAGAAATCATTTTTATTACAACTGTAAATATCTATTCAATTTCGGAGACCTTCCAGTGCCCGATTTAATTTTCTGAAATAAGATTTCCCTTATTAGAAACTTGCGGATTCGACTGGACAGGAAACGGCGCTTTTTCGGAAATATACGTCCTCAATAACGGGACGGGACCTCAAGACAAGATGGTTTCATTATACAATGAGCAAGGAATGGAATCTTGCCAAGTCCTTGTGTTTGAACATGTCCTTTGCATTTAATTAAAATTTGGATCAAAATTAAGCCGCTCTGTGGCAGAAATTGAATTTACCTTGTAACATTGTAATATAATCGCACTTACCTTATATTTAAAATCTCTACTTCGCCTTCTAACGAGATATTTGATATTTTTAAGTGGCTCGTTATCTGAAAATAATAAGTATTATTTACTGAATTGCTTGAAGACACCAATTAGTATATAAATAAGTATTCAGGTTTCTAGGTAGTCGTAACTCAGGCCTGTACGAAAAAAAGATTTATGTACTTACACTAAAAACGCAAGATTTTGACCCGTTTGAAGTTGACGTAACGTAACCTAGAGGCGCTTGCGATTCCATTGGAGTCACACACGCGTTGCTGACTCTTTACACATACAAGGATTCACTGTATAACGGAGCAAATTTTCTTTTAATTTATAAAGATTGCCTTTATATATTAGACATATTTAGCTGGGTACATGGGTAGGTATGTATGTAAGTAAAATTGCGAAATACAGATATTTTTAGACTCATGATTTAATATCATCAAAATTGGCTGTACAATAATACGTACATGTTATTTCATTTACAAACAACAAACAAAACATATTTCCAAAGCTCATGATAAATGAACCTACCAATCGTCCTTGAATGAACGAAAAAACTTTTTAAGGAACAGACAAATGGGAAACAAAATAACAATGTGGCTCATTTGCATGAGCCATAAAACCGTTCAAGGGCAAAGGATCCTCGGAACAAATTACTTGTGAAATTCAGAGGGGCGCGAATGAAATGCGTCCGGTCAATGCAGAGTAATTTGTAAGCTGACTTCACAATTTCCGTTTGGCTGCATTATTTAGGCGTGTATTTGATGGTTTTACGGATAGCTGCACAAAAAATTTCCACATATTTGATAACAACACGGTAGTTAATTAGCCCTCAAATAAATAACTACTAACTGAGCTGGCTCAGCGACCCAAAATACATCTTGAACTCCAGACAAGAGCTCGCTACTCTACCCGATCCTGCGCAATCTCTCGCCACTTTGTGACTCCGAGTTCACGCAGATCCATCTCCACCAGATCTATCCAGCGGTACTTTGACCAAGGTATGCTCTCTTCACCTGCCGATCCTCTCCCATTCGCTCAAGATGGCCGAGCCAGCGAAGACGTTGGGTCTTGGCCTCACCAATGATATTTGGTTCGGCTACCAGTCCTTGTATTTCGGCATTTTCGAGGATCCTCCAATTAACATCGCCCGTTTTGACAGGTCCCAGGATTTTTCTGAGCACCTTACGCTCCGCTACTAAAAGGCTATGCCAATCCTTAAGTATTAGCGTCCATGTCTCACACCCATACATTAACATGGGACGGATAACCGTCTTATAATATATATCCGGAGCTTAGTAGCTTTACTGAGAAGCTTGGACGCCAAGACCTTATAGAGAGCAGCACTGCATCGAAAGGTATTCTGGATGCGAATATTGATTTCGTCCTCTCTTGTACGGTATCCGCAACAGTGCACCCGAGGTACTTGAACTTGTCCACTCTCTGTAAGAGTTTCCTCATACAAGTAGGTCCTCTCGTTTAGCTAGACTGTCACTGTGGAGGTATTCCGACTTTCCATGGTTAATCCTGAGACCCACCTTTGCGCTGCCTCTTCCTCCAAAGCACTGGTCGATACTGCCACTACTTCATGGTTTTCCCCTAGTAGAGCTAAGTCTCTAAAATGCAAAACTAAAAATGTCTAGAAATTTCCGATAGTTCATAATACTGGAGCCTGTAATTTATGGGCGTAACAACACATTCAACAGACACGACAGAGTCGAATTTCGAGAACGAGGGGATGGCCTTTGTCTACCAGCGGAATACCGAACCAGCCTAGAAATAAAAACTAACAACCAAAAACGATGCCGATGAAGTTAGTAGGTATTGAAGGCATATGCACAGTTGACGCAAGAGATATGTTAACACTTTTGCGCTTTATTACAAGGGATTAAGATACAAATGTACCATCGCCAACAATGTTAGTTAATCACTCATCGCTTTTGCAACGGAATAAGGTCAACCGATGGTCAGTTAAGGGACTGACCTTATTCATATTTATCAAGCAGTAAAAAATAGTTATTTATTATACAAGGGGGCAAAGTTGTTGTTTAACTCTCGGGCTTATATTGAGACCCTAGCAAGCAAAAGATTCCAAAATTGAGCCACGAGCGTAGCGAGTGGTTCAATAACTGGAATCTTGAGCTTTACGAGGGCCTCAAGGCCCGAGAGTTGAACAAACTTTGCCGCCGAGTGTAATACAACATTTTTCCCCTCAGTATTGCGAAACAGACTAAATACGATTATAAATCTTATCCACATGTAAGTTATCTTGAAGAAACCATCAAAAATCAATTTCAAAATTTGTCATAGAGTAGGTACGCTCCTGGTACTTAGATATTGCCAATAGCTTACCAAGTGCGGGATAAGACATGATCATATGACCAATTTAAGGTGTGACCTCCGATTGCGCATATTTACTATGGGCATATAGCACTCACTTATACTGGACTGGTGGTAAGTGATAGGAATTAGATTACTTTGCCCCGAATGTGGATAAAATGCGTTTTTACATGCTAGTTTTAAAGGACAAAACAGCGCTTTCCGAGCTAGTGAGGGGAAAAGACTATTTATTTTGATTTTGCAAAAAAATATATGTCTGGGTCTTTGAAATACGATGAATAGTGAGATAGATAAGTCACTATTTACCATTTTTCAAAGACCGATTCCTTTACCGAAATCGGCTCGATATAAAATAATTGCATAGATTGATGTTAAATGCATCATTAAACAGTACTGTCTTAATAGGCGTCTTTTAACTTAGGCGTCTGCATACTCGTATCTAAAACCCAGACTAGACTACTGAATACAGAGAGTGACGTGAACCCACTACGTGCTGCACTTGAGTACAAAACTTCATTTCCCGTTCGCGGTAGGCCTGCAGGCTCGGCAAGTTCTTCGTTGATAGTCGGTTTCCTATACTAAAGGAACTCACCCTAGAACAGGCCGGGACGTGACCGGGCCGGGCCGATCTGTCAGTTTCTATAGAAAGCCTCACGTGACATCCGAGGGTTCGGAGCTCGGATGTGATTCCTTCGATAGAAATTGACAGATTGTCTCGTCCCACCCCGTTACGCCCAAGTCACCCAAAGGGCAATGGAGAGAGCTATGCTAGGAGTCTCTCTGCGAGATCGTATCAGAAATGAGACCATCCGCAGCAGAACCAAAGTCACCGATATAGCTCTCCGAATCGCTAAACTTAAGTGGCAGTGGGTAGGGCACATTGCACGTAGAACCGATGGCCGTTGGGGCGGAAAGGTTCTCGAGTGGCGACCGCGTACCGGAAGGCGCAGCGCGGGTAGGCCCCCCGCAAGGTGGACTGATGACCTGGTGAAGGTCACAGGAGTCCGCTGGATGCGGGTGGCGCAGGACCGGACATTGTGGAAATCTTTGGGGGAGGCCTATGTCCAGCAGTGGACGTCTTTCGGTTGAAATGATGATGATGATGATGACCCCGTTATGTCTCGTTGTAGTGTGAGTCACCTTTAAACAGGGAAATGCTGTTTAAGAGCATATTACGTAGCTTGGAAAGTGTTAATTCCCAAGAGCATAAGATACAACTAAGAAGAAGAGAGCTTCTAATTCTGCTTTAGCTAGCTGAGAGCTGTTTGAATTTTTAACACAGTGAATTCTTGTATGTTCAAAAGACCAACAGCTTGCTCGTGACTCCATTGGGGTTGGAAGAGGCCGATTACCACCATGCTGGCGTGCTAACGTCATGGTATAAAGTGGCAAATAATAACGCTGGTCAGTAGCGGAACGTCGAAAATATTCGTAAGGAAGACTCTAATTTGGCCTTCATTTTTGATGAGCCTGCAGTTAATGGTACTTATTCGGTTGAAAATTAGGTAAGCTGTTAGGAATAGAACTCAATTGGTAATGAAAACACGCGCCGCCACTGATCCAAATACTAGCAATAAAACACACAGCTTTTTTCTATTAGTTAAGTTTACACAAATAGGTAAGATGGCTAGCTCCAGTGGTGCATATGAGCATATCAGTATTAAATCTGTAAATCTTCAGTGTTTACCTGTTTAACTACTTCTTGAGATATGTCACTATCAGCTTGGTCCACAATTTGCAATTTTGTTTCAAATCTGGCCAAATCTGAAATTAAAATAATTTTTAGTAACATTATTAAAAAATAACATAAAAATAACTAATAAATAGTTTATTAGAAGTCTGAATGACTTCGTTAAAAAAATACAAGACCACATCAGGAAGGCTTCGTCACCGGTCAACAAATGATGAAATCCACAACAGGTTTTGTCAAATTCAACCGCTAAATAGTACTTACTACCCCGGATCGTAGCTGGTTTGAAAACACCCATGACACTAACATCGTTGTTGTATTAACTAGAGATCTCGCGATCAAAAAAACATCACGATATCGCGAACATGGAAAATCTTAATTTCGTTAAGAGTTTGCGTCTCTATCGCTTTGTATCGCGTGCAGAATTTGCTCATTTTTGAGCAATAAAGAAGCACATACACAAATAACGCCAGTTACGACTCGGAGCGATTAGCGCAACCCATATTTTAACCCATTCAGCGCTAATTACGACAAGTTGACATTACGCCTCTACGCGCCATTTTCGCTACAAAGCGGGGAAATGCATGTTATCGGCTACGGCGTAGCGCTTTAGTACTAATTAAATAAGTTTCAAATGTGTTTTGCAGTGCTCACGCGTGCTACGCGTTACGAGCGTCGATAACATGAGAAAACGCGTATGTAGCGAATAGCGCCTACGAGCAGAAAACCCAATATCGGGTCATTAGCACTGAATGTGTTGAACTTAATTAAAATTGGTGGAAAATGTCAGGGCTCTTACTGGCATCCGAGTCCTTGGGGTCGCAATCACAGATTCGACCATCCTTACAACTCTCTGAGCATTCTTCTATTCCGCAAACTGTAAAAAGCAATTTCAGGTTAAAGAAAACAGGTAAATACTGTGAAGACACACGGTTGAGGGCTTATGTTAATCCTTATTAACCAATATATATTTTCACTTTAAAACGAACCGTGCGATTATTTTATAGTTTTTAACCCTATTGTGCTGGATTCTCTTTTTTATCGCTATTCGGTGAAAGAAACCATCGTGACGAAACCGCACATATCCCAATAAAGCCTAGTTCACCTCCTGGGTAGAAAGGTCAGATGGCAGTCGCTTTCGTAAAACTAGTGCCTACGCCAAATCTTGGGATTAGTTGCAAAAGCAGACCCCAGGCTCCCTGAGCCGTGGCATAAGCCGGGAAAACGCTAGGCAGATGAAGAAAGAGTCACTTTTTTACATTTACCCAATATTGTTCAGAACTAAGGGGTTTACATATGTTTGAAAAACAGTGATACTGCTGTAAGTCTGCTGGTCTGCGTTTATCAATTCGCGTAATATGTTTTGCGCGTTTGTTACGTCAGAGTTCCCCATCTTGTTTATCTACTTTCAAGTGAATCTACATATAAAATGTTGTAGTGTATAGAACTATATGTATATGTAAGTTAAACTTAAAACTAGTGCCTACGCCAAATCTTGGGATTAGTTGCAAAAGCAGACCCCAGGCTCCCTGAGCCGTGGCATAAGCCGGGAAAACGCTAGGCAGATGAAGAAAGAGTCACTTTTTTACATTTACCCAATATCTAATGATAATTTAAATCGAGATACGTATGTTGCGCCCAAAGAGATTGGAAGTCGTAGGGCGACGCACCGGTTGTCACACTAAAGAGGTCCGTGCTCTGTGGTTGCGCCAATAATAGAAACTCATGAAGTTGGAGACAGTATACTTACTTCATACAAAGAAAATTAAATCGATTACTGCTCATAATATTGTATTTTATTGCCGCGATGAGTGTTGGGTAGGACATCAAGTTAAAATGAGTTTGAGTGACTACCTCATTTGAGGTGAGGTACTCACAAATATGCAGCAAAACAATATCAACTTATGGGCAATAAATGTAGTTGAGTTGTGCAAATGACAAATTTTGAGCCGCATGAAAAATACGAGCTAAGGGATAAATTTGAGGTGTGATACAATTTTGAGGCGTATGACCAAATGAGGTGTTAATTGAGGCATGTGACAAATTTTGACGTGCATGAAAAATTGAGGTGTGGGACAAAACTTTTAAAGTGGTACATTTTCGCCGTGTGAGTTACTGTGACAAACGAACTTAAATAATATACCACGCGATTAGTATTCATTTAAATGAAACACTTTAAAACGGATTACTTCCTACGCTTTGAACCCTTTACAGCACTCGTTATTGTTTATAACCAGAGTCCGTAATTTTCATGCCGCTGACAGACAAATGACGTCAAGCTTCCTACATTATGTTTTAGGTTTTACGTTTGAAAGACTAATACTGTCATTGAATAGTGTCCAAAATATTACGTTCGACGTTAGAATCGAAAAAGGGGTTGCGACCCTCGCTCAGGGTCGTACCTGGTTCAACAGGTTTCCATTGCTGTGCAGCGGGGAAATGCTGCAGGCATTATGGGAACCTTTGAGCCGGGTACTATGCAGTGTGGGTTGTTTTAGAGGTAGGTATTAGTTTTTTTTTTTAAATTTAAATGTATTTTCTTTGTTTATTTAATTTTATTTTTAGTCATTATTTTCTTGTTATTTAAGTTGTATGTAAATAAATAAGCTTAAACGTTGATATACTTTATCTATCATTAAAACATCCTGTGTGTTTATATACGTCATTAAGACGAAACCAGCATGAAAATTACAGGCCCTCAGGGCCCAGATAAAGTCAAATAGTTTTGACACTATTACATGACAGCATTATTCTTTCAAACGTAAAACCTAAAGCATGATGTATAAAGCTTGACGTCATTTGTCTGTCATCGGCATAAAAATTACGGGCCCTGAAATTATTACCGATCACTTGATAACAAATCACGCATACACTCTCATTCAGAAAACATTAATTAAACAATCGAGTTAAGTACTTTTACTTAATGGAAAGAAGTTAGTAAGAGTAAAATATCAAATTGGAATGAAATCCAATTTGAACTAAAATTATACTTGGAAAGTCAAAAGTGAAACTCCCTAGAGTGAGAATGTGTAACTTTCTCTAGATAAACAATTACTAACTTTCAAAGACATGAAAAAAAAAACATTTTACAATACTTAAATATGTATGTATCTGTCAGAGTTTTTTCATGGTCGATATATGTTTTTAAATGAAATTCAATATTATGACCATTTCTAGGTATATATATATATGCAGGGTGTTTAGTAACAGGACGCAAAGCCGAAAGTAGGTCATAGTTTAGGCCATTTAGAATATTATAAGCCATATTACATTTGTCTAAGACAAGTATGGCTTAAAATATTCTAAATGACCTACTTTCGGCTTTGCATTCTGTTACCAAACTTTATATATAATATTCTATACACGGGCATTATTAATTTCGAATCAAACAGCACCACGTAAGCAATTAACGAAGTGTTGAAATGGTTTATCGTCTCAGCATCTAAATGGCTGCAGCGCACCTGTAGGCGCTAGGTGCGCTAAGAGTTTTATGACAGCGCAGTTTCAACTTGTGCGAGAACTTCATTATTCCAGCTCAAACAATGCCATTGGGGGTGTAGATTACGCTGGATTTATGTTCTTAAGCGTTTCAGATAAAATTAAGCTCTGAATCTGCATATATTTCAAAACTAAGAGGTTAATAATCGGTCATATACGTTCGGGCAATCCGTCAGATCTCCATAGTGAGTATGTCCGCCGGGCATCCGCCAAACAAATTTCCCATACATTTATCGGCAGATCACGCTCGGGCTAGAGCTCGGTCGATTCCAGCCCTTCTCACCGGAGCGCGGAGGCCTTGGTCACTTTTTCTGTAGTATATGGCAACTCTTTCAATTAATAATTGACACATATTCATTCAAATCCAATATTCTATCATGGTTATTTCTAAGAAAGTATAAAATTTAGATATACCGGCACTAATTCCTCTCAAACAGCACCAAGTACACAATTAACGAAGTGTTGGAATGGTTTATCGTCCCAGCATCTAATTGGCTGCAGCGCACCTGTTGGCGCTAGGTGCGCTAAGAGTTTTATGACAGCGCAGTTTCAACTTGTGCGAGAACTTCATTATTTTAGCTCCAACAAAGCCTGCTTATTTTATCGGGGGTTCAGATTACGCCGGCTTTTAATAAGCTCTGGATCTATATATTGTTCAGAACTAAGGGGTTTACATATGTTTGAAAAACAGTGATACTGCTGTAAGTCTGCTGGTCTGCGTTTATCAATTCGCGTAATATGTTTTGCGCGTTTGTTACGTCAGAGTTCCCCATCTTGTTTATCTACTTTCAAGTGAATCTACATATAAAATGTTGTAGTGTATAGAACTATATGTATATGTAAGTTAAACTTAAATATATGTAAGTTAATGTACTCAATGCTATATAATCAGTGTACATTATAAATAAAATGTAGTCTTATTTAGAATCTGGTAGTATCAATACAACTCCCCGAGTCCCATCCTCATATGGCGACCCTGCCGACGCAGCGCTTTGCGCGCCGTCGCTACTACCGCGCACAAAAGTGTTAGTCTAAATTATCAAGGACTAAATTCATGCTATCGCGTTATATCATAATACGATTTAAATGGTGCTTAATAATGGTGACTAATTAATAAAATGCTCTGTTTATTGTCTGCATATATTAGTGCTGGAAACAACTTCAAGATGGGGACTTCGCAAACAAAAAGGTCATCGTGGCGCAGAACGCTGCCGGTGGATCCAGCAACAACGCAGACATTGTCAAAAGCATAAATACCACAAATTATCTGCTCATCGTGGTAGTGGCGTTTTTGGTACCATATGCTTGGGTGCTGGGATGAATTCGTGAGGAGAGTTACGTGGGCACACGCTTAGGAGCTCATTTTTCCGTCGGGCCCCGAAATCGGAAAACAAAGTTTAAATTACAAAGTAAACTCAAGTAGGATTCCTATTTAAACCCGATAACTTACTAGCCAAACGATAACATTTAAGTAAAAAATGAGACCGGTAATAAACTCCAATGTTTGTATTCAGGATCATATCTAGTAATTGGAGATATTCCACCTAATGTAAAAAATATCAAATAAAAAAATGGTAAATATGATGTAATTCATAAAAATAGAAACCTTTCATTTCATTATACAACATAATTTCTTACCTACTATTTTGTTTTCAATATGATTGCTGCATGAATATTTTAAGGGTAATATGATCTGCATTATCTGTATTGGAAACATAGCTTCTTACCTACGCTTAATCATAGGGTTAAATTATTTTATTGTTTATAATAAGTAAATGAAAAAAAGTATAAATGTTTTTATAACTTTTTTCGTTTTCTCCTTGGGAAATGTAGTGTATATAATAATGTATACTGTACGTTAATGTAATCAATGCTATGTAATCAGTGTACGTTATGAATCCCAAGTCCCATCCCCATAATGTAAAAATGGCAGTAACATAGTGTAATAACAGATTTATACTAACAATGTTTTGTTTTACAAATGTGAGACAACCCCAGCTGCGATCTCAGTAATTTATTAAGGGTCATGCGGTTATTTTTGAGCGGCTCTCGAGCAAAAAGTACACAGTTAGAAACCACAGAAATGTAACGGGTAACGAGAACAAATTGTTTTATGGCCGTAAGCCTGTAAGCTTTGCCTGTAAAACGAAAAGGGAATAAAATGTAGTAGGGCTGGCATAATAATTGTCTACGGAAAGACCTTTCCGCGTTCTAACGGCTTACGCGCGTACATGATTTAAAAACATTGTTTAAGTTTGTTTTATTATGAATTATTTTTAAATCTGAATGGCAGTCATGGATTTTGACATACTTATATGTAGCAATAAAAATGTAAGTTAAATTCGCGATGGGAATATAGGGTAACATTATGTTATCACGGAGCACGGAGGAAAAACGCCTCCACATCGATTAAGGGGTCACTAGAAAAGTCGTAAGGAAGACACTTCTAGCAAAGCATACATATATTTTGACAGTGACTTATTTGTTACACTGTTAAACGATACATTCACAAATTTAGTTCTAATTGGTAATTTCATTTTATAAATTTACTAAAACGGGGCTTAATCGTGTATAAACTTTGGAAACAAACCTCCGACGTTTCAAGGGCGACATTGCCCCCGTGGTTCCGGAGAAAAAGACAGTCTTTTTCTCCGGCAGGCAAAAAGTCTTCTCCGGGACCACGGGGACAATGTCGCCTTTGAAACGTCGGAGGTTTGTTTCCAAAGTTTATACACGATTAAGCCCCGTTTTAGTAAATTTATAATGGTAATTTCATTACCTAAAATTGTAAGAGCATTAGCGAAGAAATGGACAGGATTATTTTAATAATATAACCAACAACTAAGTCAGGGATGCTTTTATATGCCAACACTTGCAATCCGTAATTAAAAATTACTGCTCAATTATATATTATTTTCAGGGTGAAAAGAGAGGTTTCGTCAATTCGTAAATAATAAATCTACGGGTACTGTAAGTTTCTATTATGCGATAAATTATATATTTTTTTCTGAATATCCTAAGTGATTCATGGACACACAACCTTCAGAAAGATTAGGGTAACCACAAATTCTGCCGAGAAACATACGAGGATACATTACATACCAGGTGCGGAATTGTGGGATTCGCAAAAATCACCAGCGAAGCCAGGCGCGCAGGCGCAGCTCACCGCCGCCGGGCCCATCTGACTGCGAACATACAAGGGATATTTATTTTATGAAATTAGAATGTAGCAAATTCCAGTGGTTAAATTAGAGTGGTTAACAAATATAAAAAAACCGGAAAAACGACGGAGCTCTTGGGCATTATTTATTTCTTCACATAGTATGACACCCATTTCAGTTTATAGGTTGGAACTCATTATAATCACGTTCGCTGACAGTGTTACAGTTGGTGCCGATTTTAATCTGAAATTCTCATACAAATTACTATGAAGAAATTTGGCCAGACAGTAATTTCATAATTTCTATTGGTTTTCTGTTCTAATCGTGTTTTTTTTGTGTAATGATGTTTATAAAGCAGTTAACATGAGTGGTTAACATGGAAAAAAATGTACAGCAAAAAAAAATGTTTGGTAATTTTCATACATATGGGAAAATCGCATGAAAGTCGCACGGGTTTCAGTTACGGTAATCGCCTAAAATTTATTTTCAGAGTGTTTTGGGGTGAAAGAAACCGATTTAGATGGTATGCGTTATTAGTTTCTAAAAATCATAAAATAAGGGATATTACCTCTCAACTACAAGGACACAAGACAACTCGCGGTCACCGCACATATGCAGTTATGTAGTCCCGTACCCGTACTAATTTTGTATGGAAGCGCGACCACTTATTTTAGTTGCACCAACGTTTACAATCTGTTCTGGAATATTGTAGTGTAAGATGGTACGAGTATAGGGTGGTAGTCGGTTATGCTCACAGAATTGTAAAAAACAAATAAAACTGTGCATATGTGTGGTGACCTCATTATCTTTCTAAACGCTTCAAATTCGGTGTCTGCGTTTACACAGAAACCGAACTGGCCGCCCCACTGAATAAGAATATCGGTAAATTCATATTTTACAAGATGTTGTATATATAGTTTTGCACTTGACTGTAGGATCAAACACGTTAAGTATAATTGCGCATTGTGCCCATAATTATGACATTATCCACATCCCATTCGCCACAATCAACTATTACAATGTGTTATAGACTACAAAATGTCTGCAGAGTAACAAAAGTGCGGTAAACGAATGAACTTTACGCTGACATTGTCAACCTGTCTGTTTGTCGGATCGAAAACTTTCGTTGCTACGCAGCGGTTTGCTACCAGCGTTTAGAGTGCTACGCCCGTAGCCAGTAGTTTAGTTTTCTTGATTCGTAGCAAATATCGACGCCCGATAGTTGTAGCAATCGTAGACCGTCTATCTACGAGTAATAGTTGGAATCTCAAAGAAGACAGTCACTGTCTTCCTGCCACTGGGGCACGAGGTATGTAGATTCTAACTTTAGTGTGATCATATCACTTATTAATTTTATAATCATAACATCTATCTATCTAAGATTTAAAATGTCAATAGGTTGTCAGCTAACTTGTACAAACACCATGGGGGCGTGAAAAATAATGTTATCATAATCAGAAATTAATGGAATTTTGGCAATCACCACAAGATAACAATAACGACGAATTCGTATCGTTAGCGGAAGCAAACGATAAAAGCTAGCAGAAACATGTTACACCAATTCGGGAAAACAATTAAGTACAACATATGTATTACATGTTGAAGCCTTAACAATGGCGCAAGCAAGTGTCGCGGTCCCGCCAAACGCGGAAACTTGGAAACGATGTCAGCCCGACAAATTGAATAGTTCGATTGCTGTCGACTCGTTTAATAACGTTCCATTCCATCTCAATTCATTGTCAGTTGAATAATTTGCAAAACTCAACCGACGCTTGGAGACGTCGCAATGAGCTTCTCTCGCGTTGTAGCCCCCGAGACTCAGCGTAAAATGTAGTCTAAATAGGACGGAACCACTTCAGAATAATATGCATTTAACTTGTAACGAGCGAAAGTTTCTCAACAAATATCGAGGTTCCCGCGAAATAGCACCGCGGTCCGCGCGGAATTCGTTATACTGAGGAAATTGCACAACATTAAAGGAAACGAGCGACCGCCTCTCGTTTAAATGAATGCAGCGAGGAAACGGAAATGTATAATTCTAGGCACCACCCGAGACAGTAGTTATTAAATATGGGTTGAGTTACCTGCAGGTCCCGCCGTTTTTGCACATGTTGGTCCGCGGGCAGAGCGGGCCCACGCCGCAGTCCGCACCCGAGTAGCCCTCAAAACACGCGCAGAAAAACTCCCTGCCGAGCAGAAAATATTGCGAGCAGAGCAATAAATTTGGTACCCGCGTGGAAATGCCCGCTGCGATATGAGAGGGCACATTTTAACCGTGCACGAATTTGTAAACAGTGAATGATGTCGCTGTATCCCAGTTACTGGATCATGGTGCGTGTCATCGACTCGTGGCCGTTTTGTTCGGCTTCGCGCTAAATTTTCACGCTCTATTGATCGCGATAATAGGTTTTTGAGTGGGAATTTCGCTGAAATATTTGAGTCTATTAAAATAGCAGATTTATTCTCTGTATAGTTTTTTTTGTATCTACTCATCAATAGCGACATGAATTATCTGAATTATTGATTGAGTAGAATTTGCGTAACAGTGAAACACTTACCTACAAATACGTGAAATCTTAAAGATATACCTAAAATGTATCGAATTTTAACTATCTTGAGACATATTAAAGTATATTATGAATTACACTCACCTATTTTTAATCACTATGCGCGACACGTTTCTGAGATCTTAGGATTCCATTATCAAGCGTCGAATAGCGTGTACGACGACGCAGGCAAGCGTGAATTCTTGAGTGTTATCCGTAATTTAGTATAATATAAAATAAGTAACCTAGATCATTAAAACTTTAAAATCGTAGTAGCCAAATAATAAAATTTAAGTTTAAAATAAGTTTTTTTGATCCGAATAGCAATTTAATGATCCGGTCTGGCTAATATCTTTACAACGTGATTTAAGTCTAGGAGTTAAAGCATCTCTCATTTGAGCAAACTGCAGTTTCTTGGAGCCATACTGAGCTTTTCAATTAAGTTCCTCTTAGCTAGCCTGAGCTCCAGAACTAATACGATATATTATTTTTACAGTTGATTGCGACATTTGCCAGCATGTTCCCTTGCTAGTGAGACACTCGGTTTAGAGAAAATCAGCCGGATTTTCTAATCAAACAAATATGTGACAGATGAGATATCTCTCATTGCTACTATTAATATTCCGTAAAAGAAATACTTAGTATTTTTAGACTTATCGATAATTATTGTGTATATAATTTTAATTTGTCTCACCTGTAGTCGTGGCTCGCATAGCAGTGGCCCAGCAGGCGGCACTCGATGGCGCTGCAGGAGTGCGGGCCCGGGCTCTCGTCGGGGCCCCGCACGGCGTACGTCATGTTGAAGCCGAACACGGACAGCAGCCCCAGCGCCCGCAGCTGCGTGCCCTCAAGCCTGTTCAGTTTCAGCTCCACCACGAGGATGGGGCTGTTGATCTGTAACAAAAGAAAAGTTTCTATTATGATTTGTCAAAATCCAAGGCTCATCATCATCATTTCAGCCGAAAGACGTCCACTGCAATCCAAGTCTATCTGTATTAAAATAAGTGGAAATGTTAAAATTAAAAGTCTAGCATAACTATTGAACACGGGAATTTACCACAGTTTTTTTATTAAAACCGGTTTTTTGCGTAGAACCAGTATTCATTAGTTAGAATGTCAAATATCCACGATAGTCTAAATAAGTGTATGTGCATATAATATTGTTTTTACTTTTTAATGAGACTTAACGGCGGATTTTTATTTTGTTGTCGTTTTTTAGGGTTCCGTAGCCAAAATGGCAAAAACGGAACCCTTATAGTTTCGTCATGTCCGTCTGTCCGTCTGTCCGTCTGTCCGTCTGTCCGTCTGTCACAGCCGATTTACTCGGAAACTATAAGTACTACAGTGATGAAATTTGATGGGAATATGTGTTGTATGAACCGCTACAAAATTATGACACTAAATAGTAAAAAAAAGAATTGGGGGTGGGGCCCCCCATACATGTAACTGAGGGATGAAAATTTTTTTTTCGATGTACATACCCGTGTGGGGTATCAATGGAAAGGTCTTTTAAAATGATATAAAGTTTTCTAAAAAACATTTTTCTTAAAGTGAACGGTTTTTGAGATATCAGCTCTCAAAGTCGTAAAAAGTATGTCCCCCCCCCTCTATTTTTATAACTACGGGGTATAAAATTCTAAAAAAAATAGAGGTGATGCATGCTAATTAACTCTTTCAACGATTTTTGGTTTGATCAAAGTATCTCTTATAGTTTTTGAGATAGGTTGATTTAACTGTAATTTTGGTTAAGTTATTGTGCTTACACTGAAAACGATGGCTGAACCTTATAAGTTTAGGCTCCATTCACCAGGTGTATAAATTGACATAATAAGTTTATTATATTTGCTGCTACGGAACCCTTTGTGCGCGAGCCCGACTCGCACTTGGCCGGTTTTTTCGCTTCCGATTTGAATGAAATTTGGTAGGTAGGAAGAATTCCTTATTCTCTTCAAGATAGACCCAATTTCTCAGTATGTCCCACAATTTTTTCAAATTGGGAAATTTAGTACAATTTTTTTGTCGCACATTGAGATTTCGTATCTATCTAGCGTAGAATAAGGAACTCTATATACAGTGTGTAAGTCTAATACGGGCGATAAATTTAACCAAACTTAGAATTCATTATTGTTATCAATACTTAAAACATATTTTTAAGTTACACTTAATTATGACCCCATAATTAATTTTTTTATAAAATTTTCAGCAGCAATGTACTGTAAAAAATTTACGCTGACAGTTGTCAACGACTGTTTAAGGCGAGTGTGTTTGCGTTACATTGCGGGCCGAATTATTTTGTATGGATAAAATTTTAATTCCAATTCCATTTAAAAGTTACCTTATTACATTTCTTATGTCCTATACTAACCACCGTTAAGAGGTTCGCCCGTATTAGATTTACACACTGTATATATCCACCAAATTTCATACAAATCTGGTGCGAAAAAAAAACAACAAAATAAAAATATGCCCTTAAAGGAAATGTTGTAATTATAAATTACTTACTTTTACAGGACGTATCAATAGGGATGTGAATGTGCAAGCTTCTATATTCCTTTTCAACCAACATCAAAATTTCAAAATTTCTCAATTCGTGTGTTTTGTTTTGATCATATAATTTAAACTTTCGTGAGTCATACTGATATTAAATTGCAACGGTTAACACTCACATTTTTTATGTTTGTTACCTAAGAACTCCGTCAATACAGGGGACCGATTTTTGAGATTCGAACGCTCGAATACAAAAACAAGTGATCGAAAATAATTGCACGTGGAAACTTGTCACGATTATTTTCGCATGATACCATAGTTCATATTTTTGAAAGCTACTGGAATTATCACTCGAAAGGCTAGTGGAACTTTTTTCTACTTCGTTTTTATTCACATTTGAATTAAATATTCGAGCGTTCGAATCTCAAAAATCGGCCCCCAGAACCGATTTCAATTTTTCACCTTATCTCTTCCAAGCAGATGAACTGTCAAATTCTAAAGTGTTATTTTAAACGTCAAACTTATATGACCTTGTTACGTTTATTTAACACTTTCACAGTCTGTGCTATCAAAATTTATGAAACGTAGCTTAGACGGACTCTTATCAGTAGTATACTGAAATTTATTCCAATGGAAAATTTCTCAAGAACTAGAATAGGTACTAGGTAGGTAGGCGTTATACATTTTATCAATGTATTATGTCTTTATTAATTTTCATGTATTAATTTACTTGTATGAAATCAATAAATTGTATTATACATTATCGGTTTATCAATCATTTATTAATTAATTCATTCAATCAAAATATTATAACGACTCCATTGCACTTTGTTCACCCATTGCCACCAATCATCCCAACTCTAATAATTACCATACATAGAAGTTTTGGTAGCTCGAATAAAATGTAGCTAGGGATTTCCACACGATATTATTTTATCGATAAATTGTACATTTTAATGACAGTAATTATGGGTTCGTTCAAAAATCACGTCATCATATTTGGCCGATTTTTGCCCCTTCCCATTGTGATATTTTATTTCATTGCGATAAACAACTATTTCGTAATCGAAATACCATGACGATGAATTACGTCCTTAGACCGATTACCTAAATATTTGTGTTACCTATGTTTTGTTTGTCTAAACATTTTAAGACTCAATGAGAATTTTGAGTTAGTCACCAGTTATTCTCCATTTTGCTCGCATACTAGACTTGTAATGATACGCGTATTACACAAAAGTTTCCTTCTATCCTATTCAAATGAGGCGAACTTTCGGTTGAGCATTAGCACGAAGCAAGCGGGACATACATTCGCGTCGGATTCCAAGAAGTAAGAAATGTCCTGTCGAATTATTTATGAAGTTATTCCTTCAGCTATCTCCTGGCGACTTCTCAACTAAGAATTACGGACTTCCAAGTAAATGGGATTTGGCCGTCTTCCAAAAACACAAATTATTGTTTTTTTCTTCCCCTCTGCTAGCTGTAAGGCGAGCTGTATAAGTAGCTTCGTTAGTAGAATAATGTGACGTAACGAGTTACCATTTACGTTTTCTGTCGACACTGTTTCGCTTTTACGCTTTTCTGTGATTGTAAGCGAGCGGCTGTCATTTTTGTGAATTTTTTTCTTTTTTCTGAAAATATTTTTATTAGGACCATCCACTCCTTAATTGAGGTAAAATAAAGGGAAAGAGAAGTATCAGGAGGTAAAATAAAAAAGGTGGAGTAATTTAACTTCTAAAAAATTTGGATTGAATTTTAAAAGCGATTAATTATAGTCATGTATTCATTAGCTTGCTGACATGCTCCTTGTTCTTAGAGGTGCAAACTTGGGTGTGAAGCTTGCGAACTCCCGTATGAAAGATATTAAGTAAAGTCTTAGTAGGATAGTCGAGTCGAAACTCAGTGCGAGTTGAGTAACTTTCCGACCTTGTAAGAGTACTTGTGCATGTTGAGTGTGAATTTGATTCAAGACTAAGATAATCTCAGTTATACCAGTTTGTTGGATACAGCTTATTGTAACATTTCATGTTTTACACAAGTATTTATGACCTTCTACATACATAAATTTATTCGATTTTATGATTATTATACACCGTGTTTAATTACTTTAATAACTTGCCTTGACTTGACTTGACTCGACTAATGTAGACATAACAAACTCTACTAAGTGACAACTATGACATCATATGTCATGTCGAATACTTCGTTTACACACATGCATAAGTAAGAGTCTCTCCAAAGTGGAACTAATTAGAATACTAATATTAAATGTCTTTGCAATTAAATGTCTTTGAGAAATTAACTTAATTTAAGCTAAGGAATGCCCCTATGAAATTAAAGCAATTAAATAAAAACACGGTGTAAAAAATGAATATTTGGAGTTGTTTCATCATTGGCGTTCAGTTTAAATGATTGTCAGTATAATAAAACTTAGTATCAGTATACAAAAACATATTCCCCCATAATTATGACAAGATACGTAAGTACAATATACATTTGTATTTCATTTATATTGATTTCATCTCAGACATAGTTATTGCAGCGAGTCAGTGCCCTCTGGCTTGCTACCAACTTCTATTTCAAGATATTAACTGTCTCGTTCACAAACGCAGTTCTATGTAGTTCTACGTTTAAAAAACCGACCAAGTGCGAGTCGGACTCACGCACCGAGGGTTCTGTACAAACTTTTAGTTGCAACTGCATATCGAAGTAAAAATTTGACGTTAGCCCCATGTATCGACGGATTGAATCACTCGTTTTCACGGCGTTTCAATAGAGTTATTATAAGTATGTTTTTCTTTCATATTTTCTTATCACGTACACCGGTTATTTTAAATTTATTTAAAAGACGGTACTTAATATAAAGAAAGAAAAAAACAATCTAAGTCGGCAATTTTAAATGTTACCGTTGTGTAAAAAATTCATATTTCCCCTTAATACCAAACCATTTCAGTTGTCATATTAGTGAATACTATAATATAATAACCAGGGCCCGGAATTTTGCGTGCGGTTTTTGAATAGTCATAGGGAGAGAAATGAAATGTTTACCGATATATCGATAAATCGAGAGTTTTTTATTAGTGTCTTTAAAAAATATTACCTCAAACTTTTCGATGATGAATTACCGATACGTCGATAAACATTTGTGTTCTCTCCCTATGACTTTTCAAAAACCGCACGCAAAATTCCGGGCCTTGACAATAACAAATCGTTTCAGTAGTCATAGTGAAAGAACACCTAATATTGTCTAATATCAAATAATTTCAAAATGACGGCTGATGGAATTGATTTCTATTGATTTTTGAAATTATTCAACTTAGGGATATCTGATCACGAATAGGTGCATATTACAAGTTACCCAATATGTGACATACATTATTACAAGAACTACATAAGGTATTAAAAGTATATTATGAAAATACACATTAGACATCACCTAGAAGTTAACTATATAGAACTAAGTACAAATAAAACGAACTATAAAAATTTAACAATTATATCTAAAGTAAGCCCCTTGGGCAAGGTGCCCAGCACGCAGGCGGCATTCCCGCGTTGGATTGCGATAGCAAGCCTTTGCGCAAGAAAGCCGCCCGCGCGAGCGTCACCTGTAGAGTCCCAGAGGTGTATGCTAAGTTCCTTGTGAAGCCCACGTGCCCTTTGCCCTCGAAAAGCTACGAACTTGTAGTTGGCGCCGAGACAGCTATATTTATTAATTATGGCGCGCTAATAATACCTAATTTAGAAACATACTCACACCACAATCACTCACACTATACTGAACGTAAATGAAACCTCATTAAAATGTTCTCTCATGGGACATTCGAATGGAGTAATATTAAATATGGTAATTCGTATTATATTTAGCAATTGCTAAAATTAGTAAATTTAAGTTAAAAGCTTAAAACATATTGAAACTTCAAAAAAAAGATCACCACAATCCAAATGGTTACAATTAGCGAAATAGATATGAAATATTGATTGGGGCAATTTAAAGAATCGAAAAGGTACATTGTTAAGGAGGTTAATTCGTCCATAATCCATAATTTAACCAACCTCATTTTGTCTAACGAATCTGACCTGATCAGTTAAATTAAAGACTATGGTACCAAATCTCGGCAATCTCCTTTATACATAACTAAAATAACATTACAGTTATAAGTTATTATACACATAGCGTGAGCTGCTCAGTAATACACAGTTCGCACCGGCCATATACGTAGGTACATACGTTCGGACATAGCCGGTGGATCTGCCAATAAATCAATAGATGGAAAATTAATATGCAGATCCGACATATTACCCGAACGTATATGGCTTCATTTTGACAACCAAAATTTGACGATAAAACAAAAGACGCGCGAGTTGGGACTTGAATAAAACAAAAGAGGGCCCCTTGCGGCTGGTGCGCCGGTGCCCTAGGATCAAAGAGGTTGTCTGAGCCCGTCGCTTACATCGTCTTTCGACTAATCGCCTGAACCAATTTAGATGTACCTATTGTTAGAATCGTTGCGTCATTCCGACACAACATATGCTTAACTTACTTCAAATTCAATTGCTATCCGAGTGGGGGATATAACTGGCCAAGTGCGAAGGGTTCCGTACCATATCGCATCTACAAAAACGGCACCCACTTACATATTTGTTTTATTTTAATTTAATTATTTATTCTTAAAGTGAATATGTAACTAAATATTCTGTGAATATTTCAGGCGTCTACCTGTTGCCGTTATCAATATCGATCACAAACTCACGTTTGTTGTATGGGAGCCCCCTTAGATACATATTTATACTTTAGATACAACAGAAATACATCGTCTGAAAATTTCAACTGTCTAACTATCACGGTTCATGAAATATAGCGTGGTGATATTTATACGGGTTGACTGACAGATTTTAGTCCTGACTTAGATTGTTAAATCTGTTATTTCGTGTCATGTTTACCTATCAGTGCGAATTAATATGAATCCAAATGTATTATTGTCGCTTAAGAATTACAGTCGTTTTACATAAACGCTTGACAATGAGTGCTGTTTTTTAATTACACAATAGAGTCGAGCGAGTAACAAATTACAGACATTGCAAGCGTCGCGTTCGCATATTGTCGAGTCAGAAGTACGAGTAGTTGGTATAATTACAAAAGTTGCCTCAACGCTCGTGTGAGGAGCAGAAACAATTTATACAAATTATCCTCTTTGGTGTTCATATTGCGTAAGTCCGGCTTTCCTTTGCTGCGTACACAAATTTACCGATTTGGTTCACGGTGGTGAACTCGGGAGGCTTACGAATTTATCCTTAATTCTAGAAAATATTAGGCGCACAGGTGTAAAGTAATTAACATCAAAATTCACGAGTTTATGTAACTGGCTAATCGTACCAACCTTAAGTACTAGTCAAATGCGGTGAGTAGGGATTGCGAATGGAGAGAAGAGGGGAGAATTGCTATTTTTAGACCAGAGTTGTCATAGGTATTGTTACAAAAATAATTTAATTTATTATTTTGGCAAGGCAACTGTCCCATCGCACTCCTTCCACTCCCATATTCCTTCCTTCCTAATCCCAACTATGTTGTTTATAGTAAAATCTATAAAATCAAATCAAATATAATGTATTGAAAAACAAAAATTCATACAACCAGAACACTTTTTAGGTACCTACCTATAACTTAGCGTGCCACATATAAATATCAACTTTTATCGAGTTTTGAACGTCGAAATCGTCTCAACTTATCCCATTTTATACGGTATCTAATTGTTCGTTAATACAACAACGAAACGAATGTTCATTTACATCAGTCAAGTTATGTGACCTCCAAGCAGGCTGGTCTAGAAGATCATCTAGATCTCCAAAATTCATCAAATGTAGGTTTATTATTTTTATGGACGTTATTTGGATTGTAGATGTTAGATGGTAATTGGTAAGGTCCGACCGAGACTTCTTTTTTCGTCTCGGCCGAGACCGAGACCGAGATCTCGGTCGGACCTTAGTAATTGGTACTACTTAAATAGCAGCCGTACACAAAACACAAATTTTAGCGTCATTGTACAGATAGCTCCTGTGAAAGCTAAGCTTGCAAATGTTGCAGTTTGTAGTTTCTGTAGCAACATTTGTCAAACAAATGTCTACATTTTACCACACAAAACTATGTCGTCACAACCAGCAATAAGGTTCTATTATCTTTAACTTTCAGGAAAAACTGATGACTTTTGTTTTTCTGTGTGTAAAAAAAAGTTGGCCTTAAGCTGCCGACGATTAACATCCCGCACCTGGAAATGTGCCGGTAAGCCGGGATAAGCGTGATTTATAATATTACTAGCCGCAGCTGCCTGCGCAGAGTTATTCTTTTTCTGCCCCTACATCATAAATAGCAGGTTTGATAAAGATTTTGGTGATAACTACGTATGGAGAATATTTCTAGAAGTACCTAGTCTTTGGATTCGAATGATTTGTTTATTGTTTATTTTGTGAATCAAAGAGGCTAACAATGTCCGAGTGTACGTTACTCTCTATTCTCATGTCTCCTATTGATGATACCTAATAAAATGGAGTAATTCATTTATTATGGAATAGGCGATAAACGATAAGACGTTGCGACTGATAGACAAGTGTGCCATTACCGTCACTCATAGCCACCTTCAACACCAGCCTTTGAGAAGGTAACAAGCCTTTGAGATGGGTGTCCGAGAATACCGCTGTGCGAGGCAGCAAATTTTTGGTGAAACGCACAGTTGAGGACTGCCAACCTTATTGGCAAGGATGAAAATATTGTTGCGTAGAACGATATCGGAAGGGAGCGCCAATGATTAATCTGTATATGCTTATTTTACTTTTATCCTCCTCCTCCAGGCTAGTACGGGACCGAACAAAATCCACCAAAATATGATGAATAAGATAATTATATCATATTAATTTGCAACGTCCCGCAAAATTACAAAGGACAGACACATTTAGGGCCTACGCTAGCTGACGCGGATTACCCGGAACGGACGCCCTTCTAATAAGAAATTGTATGAACAGTGCTAAGTCAAGCGGGCGCACGGAGCGGGTGCGCCATACTAAATCCATCCGCCACGTGCACCCGCTCCGTGCACCCGCGTCAGCTAGCGTAGGCCTTTAAAATCGGAACGGTTTGGATTTAAAGAATCGTATTCTAAAATTACAAATGGCAGACACATTAAGAGCCTTTCAGTTTGAAAAATAAAGCTCCAAAAAAAACAACTGATTCCCAGAAAAGATTAGCACCGCACCAACAACCGGGGTGCTTCAAATGTGAATTATATTCGAAACCGAATGAAGCGCCGGCACGATAATGGCCGAAAGCGGTCTGACGCGAAATTGCGGCTCCTCTTTGCATTTATAGCACCGAAAATGAAAGATCGTGAATGAAAAATAGAAGGTAGGAATACCCGAGAGTCAGCTTTGTGCATGCAGACTGCCTCCTGGAGTTATTAGACTTATTAGCTCCCGATGCCAGATTTCGAGAAGATAGCAAACGGTCCATTTTAAATATTGCTCCGTTGCGACGATACTTTTGGAACATCTAGTATTCACAGATTTCTGGCTGGCTGGCTATTTATATGTGCGGTTCGCATCATAAATATATATGTATCTGTATTCAATTTTGACCCTTCTTCCCCTGTAATAAGTTCCAAAGTGTATAGATATTTATAGATGTGACTGTACATCACCTTTCGGAGAACATTCGACGCCGGAAAGCAAACACATAGTAACTCATTACTACGTGTACACGTAGTACGTACGTATGTACGTTTGCTTTTCGGCGTCGAATTATGAAAATAATTATTTATGAATTATGAAATCTTTTAAAACTTAAACATATGTCAAAAGTTATAATGTATAATAAGCATAAAATTGATATTACAAGCATCGTAACATTCATGAAATTGGATGGCCGTCGTATTTTAGGGGACATAATCAAATGCATTCAAGCCCAAAATAGCCATGAAACATCTGTGTTATGTAAGATAGGTAGGTACGGGAAGAAATTCCGTTTCAGAATTAAGTCTATACCAAGGGTCAGGAAGTTGCATGCCAGTCGCCGCAGAGCGGCTTGTTAATTAAATAGTACCGTAATGAATTCCAGTAGACGCGAAACATTATTAACCTTTTCTGTACCTACAACTTCCGGGTTACAAAAGTTAATTATTATCAATAATTATGAGAACTACTTTACCCTCAAACCTTTACATTAGTCTTATGCATTTACAAGTACAGTAACAATCTACTCCTTGGTAATTGTTAATTATGTGAATTTTCATTTACTTTACATCAGGGGTTAGCAACCCTTTAAGGGCCACATAGTAGTTAACGAAATTGACGCGGGCCGCACTGTTAATAGTCACTTTAACACATAAAAATAAAAATTAAGACGGATTGAGAACCTCCTCCTTTAAAAATATTGAAGTCGGTTGAAAATAGTCTAGGAGCTCGTGCTGCTTTACATCCTTTAAATAAAGCATCATACCACTTTCGCGCGCAATGTCGGGGGTAAACGCGTCGAAGATGGATCTCTACTACAAGGGCTTATTACCATAGTCCATTTGTTGGTTTGCGCCCTACGCGACGTGATATAAATGAAATGATCTGTTTAAATACTTTATATGAAAATTACATTGACTTATGAAAAGAAATAGACGTTTTTTTTCGGTCATCCCGAAAAAAAAGGTCAAAAAATATGGGTCAGAATAACTTTAATGAACAATTTCGCATTGATGATGAATAATGATGATACAAATGATATACCTATGTTTCGTAAGAAAAAAACCTATAAGTATCAAATTAAGGTAAAGAACTACCAACACTTAAAATTTTATAGGCTATATGGAAAAGTGGTGCAACACTCTTATGGCGTATTTTTTTTCGGCTGATTGGGTATCCAGTGTGCTTAGCCAAGATGCCAATCGCTAGCGCTCGGTCGCGAACGAAACGCAAGTGTCATAGTCACACTAATAATGTAGAGTGATAGAGAGAAAGATAACTACGATACGCTTCGAAGCCTGAGCGATTAGCATTTTGGCTACGCATGCTGTTCTTTTATTCTATATCTATGGAAAATTATAATGAACACAGACGGACTCATAAATCAATTGAATTATGTATAAACGAAGCACTAGAAATCTTTAATATTCTCTTTCGCGATAACCACTATGCTGATTGAATGAGAATAATTTAAAAATATACTCCAGCGTTTCGAGAGTGAATGCTGGTTTTACCACGTTGCATTCGCGATGACATCGAAATTATATCGCGGTAGTTTTTGTGTGCACTGTGTAAGGGCTATTCATTACGCCGCCCGCTTTGCGGATGTTAACGAGCGCACACAAATACGAAACGCTTCATTTTCATAAAGAATTAAAATGCTTCGGCTCAGCTATGGGGGGGGGGGGAGACGATAACCGGGCTCTACTAACGACCTGCATGGCGGGGTTTTATCTCCTAATTTTCTTGTTATGTGTGCCGGAAAAGTTTTGAGGCTTGCATAAAACGTTCACTTATTATCTGTTAGGTAAGAAACTCTCTCTCTATCGGGGTAGAAACGAACAAATCAAATTATTATTTTTAATATAGTTTTGATTCCTGTTTAAATAGCCAAAGCACTCTTTATATAAATTATAGACTGTAATGTCATATACAAAGGAAAGCACCGGTCAAGTGCGAGTACTCAGGGGAGTAGCACAAAGGATGCTACCCCAAACCCATACAAGCTATGTCGTCAATCCAGATAGTCCATCTAACCTTTACGCGTTCCCGAGATAAAGGGTTTTGACAACTAGTGGCACTCTCAGGAACTCTCAGTGCGCGGCCATTATACGGTTTTCGATTTTTTTCCCTGCCACAACTTGCTTTTTGCCAAATTTCGTGATTCTAGGTTAACCGGAAATACCCCATACATTTTGATTTCCTTCGGAAATATATGGGAAATGTGACATAAACAGCGTTATCATTTGGTTACATTGATAGAAGTTTGTATTTCACGGCTTCAAGGGACCGCTGACCTTTGTATGTGGTAATAATTTCAGCTCGATATCTCTACCCGTTCCTGGAGATAAAGAGTATTGATAGACAGACGGATGGACAACAAACTAATCCGATAACGCTTTAGTTTTTTCGTTTTGAGGTACGGAACCCCAAAAATATAAAGCGTCCCGTGCACAAACCTGCAAGTTTTGCATTCGCGGTGAAAGCTTTTTAAACCCTAGACTAAACGAGTCATGGCGACAAGGTCGATATTTCTCAAGTATATCGTCTTGCGAATGTGAAGAGTAGCCTAAAGTAGTATGGCACCTATTTCACCTAAATTTTTTGTCCCCAGTGTCCAATAGCAGCTTATTTAATTATTAGTCTCAGTTCGCCCTAAAATAGTCACCTAAAACAAATGCTTTGTTTTTCCCCGTTTTGTTACGGAACAATTTAGAAACAATATTAAAAAGGCGCTGAAACTCCAACTGCCCACTAAATTAAGTTTACTGTCATTTCACAGGCAATAAAACTCTTTAAACCGTACAACTTCTAGATTGAAGCATTCATTCCGAACAAAATAAAATTTCACTGTACCGCTATTCTTGTAAGGAACCGGAAAAGGACAAACAAAATTGAGACGCGTTATCCAAAATGTTCTTATGCCAGAACAAGATTTCAGGTTGTTTTTATTCTATGAAACTTTGTCCGCGGATCAATAAGTTGGTCGGAAAACCATTACAAATGATTTTGCACCTCACTAGCTTCGAAAACGATCTTCTATCCTTTAAAACTAACGGGAAAAAACGCATTTTATCTACTAGCGGGGAAAGTAATTTGACCTTGCGTTAATTCTTATGGCTTACCTGTCCAGAATAAGTGAGACCGTAGTAAATATGCGCAATCGAAGGTCACGTCTTTAAATTGGTCAAGTCTTATCCCGCACTTAGTAAGCTATTGGCAATATTTAAGTAGGTACCAGGAATAATTCTAAGACATTGAAATTAAACACTTTAGAACGGATTTATCGCGTTTATTAACACCTTAACAAGGTTTAAGATGATGATGGTCATCATCTTAACCCTGTGGAAACGAGTGCTGTAAAGGGCTCGAAACGTAGGGTCATGGTGTTAATAAACGCGATTAATCCGTTCTAAACTGTTTAATTTCAATGAATAACAATCGCGGTAACAGAAGACAATATTAATTCGAAGACAGTTTTTAGCCTTGAGTTTTGAATGGTTTCTTCAAGTTAACTTACATTTGTATAAGATTTGTAATCGTATGTAGTTTTTATTTTCCTCACGACAGAGAGGTGAAAAATGTTGTTTTGCACTAGGCGACAAAGTTTGTTCAACTCACGAGAGTTGAACAAACTTTGACTCACGAGAGTTGACCATGAAGACCCTTGTAAAGCTCAAATTTTGGAATCTTTCGCTTGCTCGGGTTTCAATATAAGCCCGAGAGTCAAACAACAACTTTGCTCCCTTGTATAATAAATAACTATTTATTTCAAATATAACTGAGTTAATATTGTCTTCTGTTACGCGATGAATCCGTTCTAAAGTGTTTAATTTCAATGAATAACTAAGTTAACTTCATTTCGTTAGTTATGAATAACTATTGATATTTCCTACTACCTGTATTCGTCATCACGCCTGTTCATTAATTGTCAGCCACAGCTATCGTCATGTTTATCTTGTCTTTCTTTCATATAGTACTAATCAAACTCATGCCACTTTGTCAAACACAAACTTTACTAAAAATACAATCAAACAAGGCCTTCAATAAACGTCTGAGCCTAGATTAGCCAGACGTCGGCCGGTGACAAAGCTTTGTACACTACACTAAAGGATTGCCCGAATTGAATTCCTCAGCAAACAAGCTTTCTCTGTTATTAGAAAATACCTAGGTACTTATATTTACTCTGAGATGCCGCGTGATAGCCTAGATCTAATTTGATATGCTGCCAAGTTCTGAGTTGGGATTCAATTATATATTAAAATTACATTTTATATTTCATACAAGAACTTTGTAACTTAGTTTTTCTTACTGAAACCTTATTATTTTGATATTTATAATAAAATAAAGATTTATGGTTGCCTCCAAATATTAAGATTACGCTGTATAATACGATCAATTACGACACGAAAACTTGAGTAGCTTAATATTAGCAAAGAAAATTTAATTTATTTTGTTTATTTTAGTATCCTCCCAGGTAAATATAATAATAAATATACTGTAAATATGTTTTCAATACAGTTGCTCAAAAAGTTGCCTTTTTTTGGCTGTTTTGCGCGCGCAAAGTTTGTTTTTGCGAACTAGTGCTTTTTACTTTTCCAATCATTTTAAATTTAGTTGTGTTCCAATTCATGACTCCTTACCGAAGAGTATTATTGTTCGTTAACTTTACCGAGCCGTAATAGAACTAAATACCTACTATTAACGCAATAATATTTAAGATATTGATATTTCATATTTCAATATTTACTTCTTCATCATACTAATGATCATTCATTAAAAATATTAACATTGAAAACAGTTCTTATAAATCTGTGTGTATGAAACGGAACAGAGCCTACGGAACGTCAGTCAAAGTAGAGGCGTTTTTCAATCAGGTAAACATGTTCGAAGGGCCTCTAAGACATGACGATACGATTTGTCACATGCGATTTATTATTTTGTTTATGAGAAATAATTATTATGAGATTGAAAATGAGAAAGTAAAGAAGATAAGATAAACATTTTGAAGATGTTCTTAATATATCAACTGTATTACAGTCAACAACACAGCTGTGAATACAGCCAAAGTGCCAAAAATATCTATACACGACCTTAATTCTCTGGCAATAAAGTTCAGTATACATATTTTTGGCACTTTGGCTGTGTTCACAGCTGTGTTGTTGACTGTACAATCGTGTCACGGAAATAATAAAAAAACTTTAAATTCGTTCTTATGTATTTTAATTTTTTTCGCATCTGTATTGAAAAACGTCGTTCGATTCACGTGCGGATATGTCATTTTTCACTTGTCCCGAGTATTGCCACTCGCCTACGGCTCGTGGCAAGATACTCTTACCTCGGGGCTCGTGAAGTAATGACAAACTTTCCGCACTAGCATCGAAATGTACTATAAACACTGGTATAGCTGAAAACATCAACTTACTAAAAGCAAAGTGACAAACAGTGAAACTTAAGTCACAACGCAGTTGTAACGTAATTTGAGGCTGACTCCTCACGTGTTTGAAGCATTCTGCATCGCAAAAAGCAATATTTTTGCATGTCTCGATATTTTTATTCATTCATCTTGCTACAGGTATGTGTTTACCCTAAATATAATATTGCATTCTTGCGGTGACAAGAATCTAATTAAATGCATGTAATTATGTAATAACTATGTTCTCATGGAAGTGATGTATATCTTATATGAGAATAAATGTCTTTAAACCTAAACCTAAAAAGCAGCATGAAGTTTTTAAAATAATAGTTTGTTATGGTTATGATCAGAGCTGGGACCAGTATTTTTTTAAAATCCCCTATTCCCAATATTATTCTGAATTTTTATGCTCTTTATGTAGGACTCAATCATGCATTTAAGTTACATCTTCGTATTATTATGTAACCGAAAGAGAATCGAAATAAAACCGGAATTTTTCTAAGGAGAAAATACCGGTATCCAAGCACTATGTTACAATCGTTCAGTGGGCCATGCGAGATTGCCAGTGCCCGTTGTAATTTTTAGGGTTCCGTACCAAAATGGTAAACAAGGAAACCTTATGGTGCGACTCCGTCTGTCTGTCTGTCTGTCACATCATTAAAAATCTCGAGAACTACTTAAGCCAACGATATGAAATTTGAAATACATATATACAAAGTTAATCCAGATACATTGAAAGAGAATTTTTAATTTATTTTTAATGAAAAATGCCCGATAAAAGAGGGGGCAAAAATTTAAAGTTAAGTTACTGGGTCATGTGGGGTATCATTTGAAAGGGCTTGCTTTACACATTCTAAAAACATTATTTCATAATTTTTAAAATTGATCCTAACTTCATTATTTTTTTTAAATAAAAACAAAACGATTCTGAACTAAATTTGTAATTTCCAACTTCGGTTGATTTTTTTTCTTTAAATTTATAGGGTATTATGCTGTAAGTACCGTCTTATAAATAAAGTACACCTAAAAAAATGGTTTACGTCATAAAAACATATCAAGGAACGAATATGCACGGAGTTGGTATCAGTGTTTGTCATAGTAACTCCATGCAAACTACTGACCCAATCTGTCGATACATGTGGCTGACGTCAAATTTCTACTTCTAGGAGAAGTTGCAACATAAAGTTTGTACGGAACCCTCGGTGTGCGTGTTCGACTCGCACTCGGCCGGTTTTCTTTACATCTCGCTCGCACTACGCGCCAAAACGCTGCGAATTACAAAACCAAATTTTAATATTAAAATAGTAGGTAGTAGTACTCGTAGTACATTACTGTACTATAGCAGGTAATGCAAGCAGTAAACGCCGACTGCACTTAGTGTCACTGGATTAAGGAGTCACTAATGAAGTCCTAAGTAACTCCTTAATTAACACATTGCAGTGTTGCGAGCTTATTTCGCACGTGTTTCACGGCTTACATGCATATTGCAAATTGTAGTGATTCATATGACATGTTCAGTAATGAAAAGGACTCAGTTGTACATTCATTCTAACTCTCGGTTTTACATTCATTCAGCTCTTTTTTCGAAAGAGCTGTTTACAGTGCTTAGTTTTTAACCCATTTATTTGCTCTGTGGCAGCGGCGAATAAACCAAATTAGATATGTGATCGTTTTTAGTAAAAGTTATAGTCATCTGCAAAAGTTTATTCCACTGTGAAATTCGCAAAAATATCTGATACAACCTTATTTGTACAGCCGCAAGAGCGTGTCACATATTTCTGCGATCTACATAGCGAAATATACTATTGCAGGTGACTGTACTACCTGGTCGCTAGACGATAAGGTGACATTAACAAGCGACGAACGTGGACGAAAGCGGTACAGTCAACCAATTTGAACCCTAGGCCGCTATAAATCAGATTGTAAGAAATCTCTTACTGCTTGTCATTTTTAAATGGTTCTAGAGTGGCCTTGGTTTGGTTGACTGTACCTTTCACTAAAAACGCACACCTATCTGACAGTTGACACCAGTCAAATATTGTAAAAAAAGTCCCTTAAAGTTATTATTAATCTCATGCTAAGGAAATATTTATAAGAAAATTGTACTTAGTTGAGGTCACCGAGATCCGACCCTTGCGGAAGAGTTTCCATAATGCTGGCTGCGTTCGCCGTTTGGATGGCTATACCACCTATCCGTTGTGCGATGAACGAGCCAAGTCTGATAATTTATCGGCGATAATTTACTAATATTAAGAATAAATTAAAATGGACATTGCCGGTGTCATTTTTATGTACCATTATTTGAGTAAAATAAACTACATTCTCAAAAGAATTAACAACTTAAATTCGCTTAAATAACGAGTATATAGATAAATACAGTTTTTTTAAATTTTGCGGTTATTTAACATTCTAACTAATAAAATGGGAACTCAATTTTAATAAAAAATCGTGGTAAATTAAAAATACCGGGGGCTTTGGTCACTTTTTCTGTAGTAGGTATATGACATCTCTTTCAATTTATAATTTCCATATTGTTTACCACGCAGAACTTATTTATCATGCAGTTCGTTTCTTCGTGCTAAAGAAATATTTACATTTAGGTATGTTTTTCTATTTTAGTACTCAATAACGCAAAGTGGGCTAGACTGATTTACTGATAGTGATAACTTACGAGTACTCACACTACTCATAATACTCACACAGTATAATACTTAATTAATTGAAAGTGCATTGTAATGAATGACTTCACAACAGAGGCGTGGTCAGATATTTAAGACAAGATCGATCGCAACGCTATATCTGACTGTTTAAAAATCATCTATTACTTAATACCGTATTTTAAGTAGCCAGCTTCATTACTATACTCATTGTTAATAAGCACATAATTAGCTCTAATGAGCATAATCCCAGTAACAAACGGCCACGTGACGGCCTGCAAAACGTGTCTGAGCATATAATCGACCAATCTATTCACGAAACAGTTCACACTCTACTAATTATTTTAGCACTCGTGGAGTGAGTTTTGCCATAATTTTCCTAATAATGCAAAGGTTCATAAATTGTAAAATCAATTTTCAAAATTTGTAACCACCTCAGAGAGAGCGTGTCTCCTGACACAAGAATCGTGTACCCTTAAAAACAGGCACCTGCCCAGTTAAAGCTATATTTCATCAGATGAGATGATGAGACGATGAGATCGTGGATCTCAGCAGCACATAATTATGTCGGATGACATGTAGATGGAGTTTGCTTTAATAATATAAGCTATGCAGACGACATGATGCTGTTGACACGCACGGTCGGAGGTTTACGTACATTCGTAGGTATTTATGAGGCCTATGCTGAGAAGCATGGTTTAAAATACAACACCAAAAAGAACTCTTGGTATTTAAAGCTCCTGTCAATCTCAACGGTTCGCCTTTGCAGAAAGACTCTCAGTTTAAATATCTGAGGCAAATTGTGAATGAAGGGTTGAAAGACGATGGTGACATAGAAAGGGAGCGGAGGGCATTGTCGGTCAGAGAGAATATGCTGGTTTGTAGATTTGCAGGTTGCATACTTGACGTCAAGGTCACACTTCTTAGGGCATATTGCCAAACTTTCTACACCAGCAGTCTATGGACCAGTTACACCCAAAGGGCGCGATACTGCAGCGCATCAAGTATGTTTGCCGACGCGCATATAGACGATTTTTTTTTGGACTCATGCGTAATAAAATAGCCTCTTTGTCACGGCGAGTGAGGGGAAGCCCCAAGAGTCTCCTGCAGGTTGTGGTGGGACGGCAGGACAGCGCCGTGATCGGCAGGTTCATTGAGCTACACGCTCCGCAAGAGCGGTCTGGGTGAGCTAGTCGCCACGGTTGTTTATGTTAAGTCTCATTTGTCAACTATCTAAATATTGCCTTATTTGCCTTTTACTAACACTATAGTATAATTTAATTTAGTTATCGTTTTAATCACACCAACAAACCTATGGTTGTCTGACATTTTTATTTTATTTAAAAAAATATATATTTCTGTATCAATTCAATGAACATTTTAATTCTGATATTTGATTTTGATCTTACACTTTTCTTGGGATTAGTTGCCAAAGCGGACCCCAGGCTCACTGAGCCGTGGCATTAGCGGGGAAAACGTTAGCATGAAGAAGAAGAACTTATCCTTGTCTTCAATATGCGTTTATTTCTAGTAAACCGAGGTAAACCATTTATTGTAAGAAACTTGTCTTGACATGACGTGAAAGAACATACCAGTAGCAAAGCATCTAAAAAACTCGATTCGCGCCGGCTTGCTTAATTTGGAAAAACTGCGCATCTCATCCTGATATATAAACAATAAGCAAATAAAGTACATTAGCTTGCTTAATCGATAAGATTGACACGCCATTGGATTGTCCGTTAACCGTTATGGACTATATAACATTACATATCTTTCTCTAACATGATAATGTCACGTAACACTACCCTTATCGCACCGTTTTGTATAAGTATATAACATTTATAACAGCCAGTGTGGGAGCACCATTCCACGCCAATCCACTTAAGGCGCGCAAAATCCTTTATAGGCAAATGCCGATAATCTTCATGTCTCAGCTATTAAGTATGCTGTCGTACTGCGTTTTGTATAACTGTGCCAGTGCATTCGCAAAATGCTGATTGTATAAAACTGACGTTTGGCTCGCCGCCAGCCGCCAGCTCTTGTTTACATGACTCACCATGCGCTTTGTCGCTTGTAAACCAATATAAGTATGAACGCGATGTATGTTACGCTTATTCGTCGTTGGAGATCATATTGATTCTGGTAAGTGTTCAGTGCTCGGTAAGGAATAGCAGTCTAGTTAATCTATGCCTCGTTGCTTCACATTTAAGCTCGTGTTGAGGCGTGTATGTCGACTACTCCTTGGCTGTGGGTCACTAGCATCCATTGGGGAAATGATAAACGGGATTTATCTCGTAGTAAGTTTATTCAGTATGACAGTATGACATTTAATCGTGGTAGTTATAAGTATGGTTATTGCTAACTAATTATTAAGCTGAGCTTGTCATGTAAATAAAATATATTGTGCTTTGTTACTTCAAGTGCAATAATTTTGATATGTAGATAAGCATTTAAATATAATTACGAAATTTACTTTCATCTGACTTCAAAATTTCCTAAAACAAAATCAGTATAAACGTGGTTAAAATGTACGATATTGGCGACTTACAAAATTCGCGAAGACCTTTCTTCATAAATTATTATCTAACTCGAATAAAATAGGTAGCAATAAACGGTTCGAGTATTTCAATCTACTTTCATTATAACACCATAACAGTCCTTTTCAAAGAGCTTTATCTTTTATCTCATCAGGTTGGTGCTTTTAAAATTTCAGCAATTCACGTCGCAATCGGCGTCATAATCATTCGAAGCTGCGGGCTTTAAACGGTTCTTTTTATTGTTTCTTTTCGCCAAATAATTCAACAAATCGACCCCGAATTATTTAACGAAACGAATGTAGGTATAAATGAGAACACGATGAGGCACACTTATCTGCTTTGGAGTAAATCGCTTGATTAAAAACAATTTCGTTGGATTGGATTAGATGGAAATTGATTTGTTAATACCATTTGATGCGTACTGTAACAAAATGTTAAGTGATAATTGTTTACTATGGAATGTTTTATACTTTATGCATAAGGCATAGTATTTACTTTTTTACTTTTTAGGGTCAGTTTAGCGATTAGCGTTTAGTATCTTAGTATCTTATAATTATTTTCTAATTCCAGCGATGTCAGATAATAATCGAATGGTATAAAAATGTTTACACAATATTACCCGTTGAATTTTCGTGATTAAAGTAAGTATATGATTTATACTTCAAACAGCGTACTTAATTTGTGGACGATTTTATTTTTTAATTTCACTGCTTCCCATATACTAGATAAATATAATAGGCTAGACGACTAAAAATATATATTTAGTCCGTCTTTTACATTATTTAAAAATATAGTCACGTATTTTTAATTTTGTTCGTCAAATTAAAAATTACGAAAATACTGTGCGTTCAAGTTTCGCGTAACGTCAAGTTGTAGTGACGTCGCAAGCCCCCACCCCGGAACTTTGATGCTCTTTATCTTCTTAAATTTTTACTAAATTGAAAAATGAAAAAATACGTGTCTAATAATTTTCGATAATCTAACTGACGGACTAATTAGAATTATAGTTTTTCAACCTAGTCGTCATCCCTATTGTAGGCCTAAAGTAGTTTAGCCTCAATTTTCACGGGCTGCTAGCCAGTAGCCAGTCCTGAATTAAGAGCGATAACATTTTATGTAACAGGTATCTAAGTACATCTTGCTTATTATGTAATGGTGAAGTATGAGGATATCTACATATTCTACATAAACGTTTATACCTTACTAGCCTTCCACCACTCCTTCGGCTCGTATGCCGGTATACATTACGTTGTTTTGGTTGATATTAATAAAAGCTGTGCGTTGTCTGCCAGTAATGTAATGACATAATCACAGATTATAAATAATAGTCCTTAAGAACATATTTATCTCTCATATAAAAGAGCGAATACATATCGTTTTAAACACTACGCAAAAATAATTGACGTTCGGCCCCCCCTCCCTGCACAAAACTACGATTGTTGATGATGCCTACGACTAGAAATATTATATAATACTGGCACCGTCGGACGTGCTAGCGCGCGTAGGGTGTGTGGCAGCCCGTTTATCATTTCAATGTCTTTGGGGATAAGACAAAAGACAGACAATCGATTCGAGTTCGCGCGGAGTGTTCCTCAGGTTCGAATCCTGGTCAGGGCATTTTTTTGTGTGTTTATCACGAATATTTGTTCCTGTGTTATGAATGTTTTCTATGTACACACATAAACATTTAAAATGATTAACATTTTGCCCACTATTTGGTGTTCACAGAGAATACTCGTATGTATTTATGTATATTTATCTATTATACATATATATCGTCGTCCAGCGCCAACCACAAAAGCCTTAGCGAGCTAACCGTGGGACTAGGTTTATGTTTGTAAGATTGTTACTTTAATAATAGAACGTTGACATATTGACATGAAAGTGAAATTTTTGTACGCTGTACGACTATATTTATAAAAATTATGCGAAGGCTTGTAGGATTGAGGTATGAGAGCATATATATATATATATATGTATTGAAGAACTAAAGTCGAGTTTAACCTATCATGAGACAATATAATAAAAATCAGAGTGTTACAAAACTGGCACATCCACGCCGTCCTGATTGTCAGGAACAATTTTTTTGACTTTTAGCAAACTTGAACTTTTCCCTCAGTTCCTCATTGATCCCATCACCAGACAAGGGTCATACTTATATAGTCCCATTTGGAGGTCCTTTCAAACAAAGAAAAAACTTAAATCAGACTACAGAGCTCGGAGTAATCGAGGCACAAATATACATAAGCATTCAGACGAATTGATAAACTCAAATCGATTACTTACAGCAGAATTTGGAGTAAATGCTGACGTTTATTTTGTATAAATGTCGGAACACATGTCGCTGTCGACAAATTAGCTAATTACATTTTAACAGGTTTGGGCACGGAAAGCTTTTCCCCGTTTGACACTTACGTAAATTGAATCCGTGTTAAGAGGGCGTAGAGTTTATTCGACAAAAACGACAGTTACGGTTAAATGTGTGACGTCCACAATTCTTCGCAAAGATATACAAGGTGCTTGTAATTATTATCTGAAAAAGTGTGTCTACAATAGTCCTATATTTATAATCTTCAATAATGTAAAGTTTAGTAAACGTGTCTACGCAAAGATGCATCAAAATTGAGAAAAACGCGTGTCAGCGTTTAATCAAAAGTGAATGAAAAATAATTTGCTTTATTTTTAAAACTAACTTATCCAATCTCAAATATTTAAGCTACAGAAGTCCTATAGTCTTATTACATAATACTAATTCATTAGCTCAAAATGCGCCATACAAAATTACAATGATATCTGATCGTTGAAATAGAACAAGTGAGCAATATCCGAAATAGTCAGTCAGCCCCGAATATTCGAAGCGACACCGCGTCTCTCTGCGGAGCAACTTCATCTTGAAATAAATCGATGTTCATTGTGTACGTATACAGTTTCCCGAGTGTGTTATAGGTAGCAAAAGTTCCGGTGGCCAATTTTCTGCTCCATCATCAGAACTTGGACACCACCTACGGCCCAAGTGCTGGTCGAAATAAAACTAATGAGTCCAAACACAAAGGGATTACATCAAATTGAGCTACGGTGGCCATATTTCTGCTGTATCATCAGACCTTGGATACCACCTGCATCCTAGTTTTCTCATCAAAATGAATCTAACAAACCCAAAACGCACATGTACTTTTTTACTATACCAACTTCTTCAGAATATCATTTAGTTTAGTAAAATCGTACAAAAAACTTAACCGAATATTAGATAAATTTATTCATCGTTGGCATTGCAGGGTTACAAAAATGTCAAATTTCAAGTTACCGACTTTTAACATAAGACTGATGAGGGGCCGACGGCGTAGTAGTGTGCGCGCGCACGCACACAGATAGCGAGCCACGCTCGGCGCGCTAAATGCTGTCCGCGGAAAAAGGTCGGTGCGCTCTTAAGTAAAGAATTAAACTCTTGGTTGGGATTTGCGCATGTTACGCGGCAAATACGGTGGGTAATATAATATACCTTTGTCAAGCTCCTTGGAGCGCCGCGCCGTATGATTTGTTGGTTTTTAATTTCAATAAACTGGGCCCATTTGGTTGTCTGGCGATTTTGTCATTAGCGATGTCGTTATTATTTAGCTGTTTAGTTTAAGGTTTTCATTGTTATGCTTTTGAGAGCATTTCTGTATTTCTGTATGTACCTATGTCTAATTCTTTGGCTAGGCCAAAAGCCCACATCAGGCGACCCATAAAAATCTGAATAGTATAATTTGGCTCCAAAGTACTACAGTCAGATTTTTTAAGCTTTTGTTATCAACTTTTGTTTTATATACATTCAATTTTCATATCTCATGCTCGTAAAGTGAGTCGTTGTTAACCTACTCGTAGAAGCGGGTGGAAAATGAATAATTTATACCCCAGGGCGTTTTACATTCCTAATACATTTTTTCTTAAAGTTTATATGGGTACCTAAATGATTTTTTTGAATAAAAGTTTGTTCAAACTATCATACTACAAGGCTGTGGTAGCTATATTTTATAAAATACATATGACTTTTCCTTTCTTCGTATTCGATATGAAAAGTAGAACTCGGCTGAAATGGGTGCCTTTCTTCCTCTGGATAACAATCCACTACTTCACAAAATCAGACATTTATTACAGTGTTGGGTTACTTACTCGTGAGGCACCTCATTTGTACCGCTCATTTTGCTCGTTTGTGACAGTACCTCACTTCGAAAATTTTGTTCTACACCTCAATTTGTCATGCAACTTAAAAATTTTCACGCGCCTTAATAACACCTAATTTTGTTATACACATCAAAATATGTCACAGGCCTCAGAATTGAGTCCCAGCTCAAATGTGTCCCATAGCTCTTATTTTTATTGCCAATAAGTCGATGTTGTGATATGGCAAATTTGTGAGTACCTCGCCTCAAATGAGGTATGGCATTGAAAATTTTAAGAAAATGAGGTATTCACTCAAACTTATCTTAAACTGATGTCCTACCCAACTTCAAGTTGAACTGTAAGTAAGTAATAAACCCCAGTTGGTAAAAAGAAAAAAAAGAAGTCTACACAGAGAAGGACAAGTAAAATATACAAGAAAAACACTATACTTTATTTCAGCTCTCAACACAAACGTTATCGATTCCTCTCGAAAACATTACCAAGTTCCCAACACAAACATCTTTGCATACATTTACATTGGGAAATAATCGTTGGTCGGGCTCTCGATGAAGTAAGTAGTTGGGCAAATGGAATTGGAATAATCCTGGCCAAAGTAGCCCCCAATATTGGATTAAGTAATCAATTCGTTCATTTCTCGGTGAGTAACGATATAAAAGAAAACAGATAAAAAGCAAGGGAGGCGGCATTAGTGATTCAAATCCGTGAATTGAATTGTCCGAGTATTCGTTTCATACATCTTGTTTAGGTAAAATTATATAAAGGTTATCTTTGGGTTTCTCATTGTTTATCCAGTGTCAAGAAATGAAAGACAAAGAAAATATTATTTTCTGGTGTCGGTGCATTGTACATATCATTTTATTTTATTTTTATTTATTTCAAAATGCATCATCAATGCATCATTGCATGTACTTAAATAATAGAGATAAAATATCTAGAAAAAAACCTTATACGATTTTTTTTTTCGGTTTTGACCGCGGTTTCTTTGTGAGTCAAATAGTCGGTTATTGAGCCGGGGCTGTTAGTTTTTTAGTTTTACAGTTATTTTTAATTAAATTAAATTTAAATTTACTTACATATTTCTTTGTTAAAGGTATTAATGTTGCCAGTAAATATATGTTTATAAACGTCGGTGGATATTGTAATAAGTGCACCACCGATATTTTGCCAAGAAAAAGACAAAAACAATTAAAGCTTATTTATTGAGTACATTTTAAAGATGATCTCTATCTCTATGAAACCATCATATTTTCTTTCAACCGTAAAATTGAATTACAAATAAATTTTATTGCTTTCTAGTTATTTTAAAAACATCAGGTTAATTCAATTTAATTCAATAATTTTGTATCAGACCATGTCCATAGTGTTAGTCCCTCAATCATATATCAGTGAAACCTAAATCTAATGACTATAGTAAATTATAAACTAAGCCTCTGGAAGACATATGTATATACAGCGTCCCACTGTTTCCAGCAGACGACTCCAATACTAGGCGCAGAAGGCTATTGGAACTGTCACGTACGCATCAGGGAGGCAGTTCTATTGCGTATTATCGTAATGACAATGAGGCAGTCAGTACGGGCTCCCGTGAACATACCTGACGCGCTGCAAAAACTAGGCAGTCCCAATAGCATCCTGAACCTATTATTGTATTGGACGCATGGCATTGTAGGCTTTTTAGTATAATTTGTCCACAGGTTACACGTGCAAAAGGTCTGGCAAAACGCTTTGAATTACGTTATTTTGACATTCCCATTAAACCTGCGAGACAACATATTACAACGCATCGCCAATTCTCTGCGCTACCTCAGCATGTCCGTGTGGTCCGGAAGATTCTCGGTGATCCACTGTCCGAGGTACTTAAAGCGTGTCACTCTTTTAAGAGGAGCACCACACAAGAAGACCGTTGCTGGTAATGCGTTATAAGCCTTGTTACCTGTTTTAAAAACTAACAATTCGCTATTGCTTGTGTTGTACCTCAGACCATGGGCGACCGCATACTCTTCACATACCTTTTGGTTTAGTGCCCATTCCAATAAAGGAACTGATTAATCACCTTCCTCGCAGTGCTCGTGCCCTTTTTCATCTTATCCCATAGTGAGTCATAAGACGTAGTATCGAACGCCCTCGACAGGTCCAAAAGCAGGCAACAACGGAAGTTTTTCAACATAATACTTAAAGGTATTCTTGAAAGTACTTGAAACAAATATTGGTGCCATAGATATAATAACTATAATAAGTAACAAGATGTATAACGAAGCTAAATTTTAAAGGGTCTTTATGTCTCCGGCAGGGGTGTGGCCAGGGACGCGCTGTGCAAAACAACACTACCTACAATAAATAGATAGATACAAAATCAATTTGTTTATTACACAAACCTACTGGAAACTGGAAATGTAATTTCTTAATTGAGTACAATCAAGCCAAACATTTATCGTCACACATCGGCACGGGTGCATCTCTTCTCTAGTTCCCAGTAAGGCACAAGAGGCCGTACCAAGTAATTATCAAGCGATTGTGGATATCGCTAGCAATTCGATACATTGCGCGGTTGCTTGCCTAATTGCATCGCGACATAACTTGTTTCGCGACGCCGTCAATGTAACACGCATAAATATACAATTTGTTACAGATTAGTCCGGTAGAGATAGAGAAAATCATACGGCACTTGATATATTTGTAAAAATGCATGATTTTATCAACTAATAACTAATAAAATGAATACAATACACGTGGTACGGCACTCCAAATTAAATTAAATTATTTTTATTTGGCAGGAAAGAATCCCATAAAATTACAATTAAGGTATAATAAAGTAAAAGTCCTTGGAGTTTTTGTTTTCACTCCTATTTTTGCTCATAAAAACGCAGCAATTCGGCATTTTACGAAAATATCGGAGCACATTTTACGGTTGCGGCTAAGTTGCAACTCGCTCACGTCGAACAGTTAATGGCCATCTGACCTCATCGCTGAGACACGCGCCACGCCTGCATTAGCTATCTATTCCTCGCGCTCTCTGTTGACAGCCCCTTTTTGAAACCAAACTTAGCGTCTTGCGTTTTGATGGGCTTTGCCCAGTAAGTTATCAAGCAGCGCACAAGTGCCTTGGTCTCCGTAGTTGCCAGAGATATTGGCATTTATGAATGACTTCATTCATAAATTGCCCATGCACTTTTGAACCCGTGTGTACAACGATACGCCGCCAAATGGTATTCCTCTTAAAATACCAAAATTGAAGTATCCACTCTTGTAGGGCTATAACTTCGGCAAATTTACATAACTCTCTAACCCCATCTACTGACCTGGTTACAAAGGTAATCATTGTTAATTCTGGTAAAGACCCGTTCGCCACAATCGCCATATAATAAGGTTCAAAGTTAAGCACAGGATGAAAGTTGTGAAGTTTTATTTTTCTTAGAAATTTCGCATTTAATCTTAAAGGCAAACGGAAACTCAATACGACTTGCTGGTAAACTCGCCGGTGCCTTCCATGGCGATAGAAGTAGGTACATAGCTAGAGGTGCCTTCAAAGCGAAAAAGTGTAAGCGAAATGCCTACGCTCCCTGACGCGACACGAAGCAGAGCCGAGACTGTATCGCGGTTATTGCTAATTTCGTTTTGATTGATTAGAATTCCATATTTTAGACTAGAGGAAAAATATTTTAATTTTTTTTATATGAAAATCACAAATTTCTGATAACTGTGTAGTGTCCAAGTCCCCTAACTTTCACGGCGGTCAGATGACTACTGATTCCAGTTGTATGACAGTTGCTCACCAGTTTCAAAGCTGACACATTTCTGCGCGGTCAAAATATGGTATGAGCAGATCTAACTATATCGGCGTCCAAACTTTGTGGCCATGAGGTTTAATTCCTGGCTTAAAATGTTCAAACTTGTGATGAGAGGAAAATATCTAAGTATATTTACTGAAGCGATATGTTCTGTTGGTAATATCCATTTATATACCAATGCGTCCACCCACCACCACCATTTTTGAACATCCAAAAACAACAGGATTAGATTAGATTAGATTTCTTTATTTCTTATTGAAAATTACATGTTATTTAGTATCATAAATATCACAAATTCACAAAAAGATCATCAAATGTATAAAAAATAAAAAATAGGTAGTAATAAAACAATTTCTAAGAACCAATGTCAAAAGAAATACAAGATACTTAACATAAAAAAATAACTAAATAAAGAATTTAAATGTCTAACCTAAATTTACAAAAATGTCAGTATAATTGCATATTGTATATATATCTAGGCTCATAGGCTATATATATCAGGTCTACATAATTAATATTTGTAGGATTTTTTTTGGCTGAATATACTAGACGGAGAGTACTTATGCATTTTTAAAGGCGTACAATTGAGAGCTCTACATAAGTCTGGTGTAACAAAAAAGCTAATTATATTCCTATTTAATTCGAATAGAGCCCCCTCTTCACAGACCTATCGAATTTGTATTTGTATATGACGTATTACATTTTTTTACATGCGTACTCTAGAAATTATTTTTAACAATTAACACACACACACACACACACACACACACACACACACACAAACACACACACACACACACACACACACACCACACTCTTTTGGTTCAAATGTCATCAATACTTTATGGTTAGTAAAACCGGCTGTGGCATACGGACATGACGAAACTATAAGTGTTCCGTTTTTTGTTAATTTGGCTAAGGAACCTTAAAACGTAACCGAAATTCTCCTTTCCAGTAATTTTGGTTTTGCGTCGATTATAAATTATGTCCTGACAACCAGAATTTAAATATGCAAAAACGAAAAATTGTTTATTGGTCACAAGATATGGTGTTAACAAATTAAGATAGGGTTGGGATCTCCTATATAGAAATACTTGTGCCCGGAGGCCCCGCTCTTCCAACATCAATTTAGGAATATGTACATATGTAAAAGCATTATTATGGTCACAACCTCATATAAGGCGTTCTCTGGTTCCCAAATTCCCCTTTTTGACTTGCAATTACGAGGTTTTAAATCTTGAGATTATTGCAAGGAAAAGCAGTCTAATGTTAAGTTAGATTTAAGCCATTTCGGTGATCATAAAGAATAATTATATACAATTTTAACTATCGTGAGGCATACTGACATTAAATTGCAACGGTTCAAACTCACGTATTCTGTCTGTCCGTCGATGACAGCCCGATGCAGTCGAAACATGTCACGCCTATTTTGAATCGTTGGAATGAGTATATATTGATGGTTGCTCTTTTGCTAATCCAGTTAACGTAAGTCATGTGATCTTTCCCAAAGTATTCAAACCCGCAAATTGATATTTATGCTCTTGTATAAAACCTCGATTCTATTAACTCTCAAAGATTTACCGCATAATTTAAAATCTGCAATAATGTTTTCCCCTATATGCACTTGTAGCTTATAGCTTTTTATTAAATATTAATAGCTCACGGAAAAGTATTTCTCAACCGAATGACTGCAAACCACTTCAGTTGCAATCCGCAAGGCACCCTAGAGAGTTGCCAGTTGCCAATGAATAGAAGCGTTTCTCAGCGCAACTTTTCAATAGTATATCGGTGTTTTATTGGTGCCGCGAAGTCAACTTGACGTGATCTCCGATACGAAGCTACTGCAAAGGACTTGTTTAAAATCGTTGAAGCTTTCATTCCGTCTAAGGGGTGAAAAAAGATTAGGTAACGCTAGTTAATAAATCGTCTTTCTCTTTCTAGCGTTTTCGGCTCAGGGGGACTGGGGTCCGCTTTGGCCACTAATCCCAAGATTTGACATAGGCGCTAGCGAAAGCGATTGCCATCTGGCCTTGCAACCCAGAGGGTAAACTAGGCCTTATTGGGATTAGTCCGGTTTCCTTACCGAAAAGCGATTGGTAAATATCAAATGATATTTCGTACATAAGTTCCGAAAAACTGATTGGTACGAGCCGGCAGCATTTGAACCCGAGACCTTCGGATTGAAAGTCTCACGTCATACCGCTGGGCCAAAAACGCCCTTTAGTTGATCAACCGTATCGTAATAAAATTAGGGAAAGTAAGATAACACGGAATGTGAAAATGAGTCTCTCTTAATCATAGTCAATCAACAGTATTATAGTCATTTTCGTGTGCACTTCGCAGACTGAAAAGCACGAGGCCCATGTCTACGTTACGCACTTTTTGTGTGATGAATTTATGATTTTGACTTAGATTACTCTTTGTTATATCCTCTTGGTTTTTATCATGAATTATAACATACTCTTTACAAAATGCAAGAACAAAGTTAGAACCAACTTGTTCAAGTACTAATATTCGTTTATTTTAATTTTACTTGTGCTTTGTTCACTTCACACAGGATAACATTAAAGAAGTAAAACGGCAAAAGCTTGTATTATAAAATGTACCCGTGTACCCTCGGAGATGGAGAGGTTATTTGTATTTATATTTCAGGACAGGTTCGTACACAGAGCAATTAAGTATTTTCCCTTCGTAAATATTTGAACTGAACTCACCTCGCTGCCACTTCAGCCACAAGAATTATCCCTTTAACAGTGCTTGTTTCGTTAAGGGTGGCCAGGGTAAAGCGACATTTTGTAAATGGGTAAACTAGTGCATTTTTAAAGCGCTACGTCACTTGCTCCCCAACATTGAGTAAGTATAATGAAAATTAGGTCATTGGACCTAATGTTGCAATATAGGGGAGAGTCGGTTATATCATCCCACTTTTACTCAAACGCGGATAACGTTTTTCAGAAGGTAGATAGAAATGTGACAATTTATTCAAATAAAAGTTCAGTTTCTTGGCTAGGTTATATATTGAATTTAGTATTCTAGGTTTAACTTAACGATTTGAAAAAAAAGCCGAAAGGACTGCCATCGGTACGATTTGGCCGACCAGTCGGTTAAATCGTACCAATACCATTCAAACTGTATTAGTTATAGCAATACACTGAAATCGCACTGATACATTTAAAAAATATTTGGTCGGTTAAATCGTACCTATGAGCGTGAGCTATGGTACGATTTAACCGTATTTAAAAAAAAATATATATATATATAACTATAAAACTTATGCAATTTGTAAATACCACTCGGTAAACCTGATAAATACTGTTAATTCTATATTTTTAATCTATCTAGGTCACAAGTTATACAATTACGAAAGCACATCAAAAGTTATATCGAGTCGGACGAAAATCTATTTTTTTCTCTCTTGACTTTTTGTCACTTTTTGTTTCGATATTTGATGATTATAACATAGGAGCTCTGTTGGGTGCCCCATAAGCAAGTAAAATAGGTTGTTAAGTAAAAAGTTCGGTAGGTGTGCGTTTATTCACATCATTTTGATTTAACTTTATAATGCGGTGGGTCCAAATTTACCAAACAACTTTAACAATAATTCTGCTGCTTTAATTTGATAACAAGAGATTATAGAATATATAGGCAAAATATGCTTAAATTATACTGACATCTTTATTTTATTTTATGGAATAAATGAATTGTATTAATCAATTCGCTGATATCTTCAAAAATAACTCACTCGTCTTCATACACTGTTCACTGTCAGTTGTAAATTGTAAACTGGAGCGCGATATAGGGCGCAGTGTTCAAATTGTTTTTTTTTTTAAAACAAATACAAATGAATATTCATTTCACATATTTCATGAAATTGATGATAACATTTTTAGACTTTTTCTATTTACAACTGTCTCACCTGTCAGCATGGCGAAACAGATGCTGGGAATGCGTGATTAAAATCTTTTGGGTTAGTAGCGACCACTCCCTGTAACATACCCTTGGCAACAAGAATGTGTAATCTGGAGTAACATTTACACTTGTTTAACTGTTACCGGCTAGTCTATTATGGTCGGGGTTTTATCGACTATCACCATAGCTGTCACGCTCTAACAAATATGTAAGTGCGAAAGTGACGCATGGCGTGATAGTGAATAAAGTGGCAGCCATACCAACCTAACCAAATCCTTCTGGAAAGCTTATATTAAATAATAAATATTTGTGGGACAATCTTACACAAATCGACCTAGTCCCACGGTAAGCTCAATAAGGCTTGTGCTGTGGGTACTAGACGATGATATATATAATAGATATATACATATAAATACTTAAATACATAGAAAACATCCATAACTCAGGAACAAATATTCGTGATAAACACACAAATAAATGCCCTGACCAGGATTCGAACCCGGGACCTCCTGCTTCGTAGGCAGGATCACTACCAACTAGGCTAGGAGGCCGTTGATATTGATTAAATACCAACCAACATTCCCAACTTACATTCATACTATACCGCTTTGCTTACCGGCTTTGTTTGTTTTTGTTACACAATGCAATAAAAAACACAATATTTCAAGAATGAGACAACTCTCATCCGTCAGAAAATAAACACAAACAAAAGCTGATAGATGAATACGTGGAAATCGTCCATTTTCAGTCCCTATTATGAATATTTGACCAACCGTTCTAGCGTTTCTAATAACTCCAGAGCAATGTGAAAACGAAATGCAAAAAGCCAGATAACTTACTTAAAAAATTTAAAAGCATGTTTTGTCTGTCTCGCAGTTACAATTCACTCTACTACCGTGAAAGGGACAACGCTCAAGTTTCGGCTACGTACCCCTGAGCAACATTGGCAAGGTGTTTAAGTATTTAAGACTTAAGTGGCTCTAAGCTTCTTCAGACTAGCCCCTCAGGATACCGGCAGTACGGATTATGCGATGGTAAGATGTTAGTGTACCTAAGACGTTACGCTAGAGACTCAATGTTGTTGCAGAAATTACCTGTGTCCATTTAGTTTATTCTATTTCTAATTAGTAATTACACATAACAAAAACCTTAATTGACCCTCGGTAGACTTTTATGTATTACAAATGGATTACAAGTAAGATTTATAAAAATAAACTTAGGTGGTAGGTATACAAAATATATCGCCAAACTGAGGGCAGTTTGATGGCGAATAGTGCGCTCATATAATTTAAATCATATAAATTATGTACTAACAATTTTTTTATAATTCTAATCTGTATGTTAACTATTTTACCCAGGTAAGTTTTAAAATGCGCCCATATGCATTTAAGCCGTAGCTGATTACTGACTCAGCGGACTCAGCTAACGACTACTAACGAGTGATATGAGGTGTGCAATATTTTCCTGTTTACAATATTTTTTAAACTAAATAGTTTTGTCATAATTGCTCTGAGTTTATTGCGTGGATGCCCCAGCAAAACCTGGTATAAAGTCAACCCTAAATATTTATATTTATCTACAAATTCGATACCAGAACATTTACAATCTATTTGGCACTTATATGTAAACATACTAAATAGTCTACCTGCGGACATCCGCCTTGAACAAGACCTACGGATGTTTAAAAGAAAATTAAAGATATATTTATTGAATACCCTCGAATAGTTGTAATAGTTTAAAAAATAGATTATATATATTGTTGTACTTATAAAATTAAGTATATTTACTGTATAAATTCCTCCTGCAGTCAAACTGTTTAAACAGTTTTGCAGGGCTTCTGTCTGTACCGTAATTTTGTTGTAAGTTTAATAATTAAATAAATAATAATAATAAATAGTCGTATGTAAGCCCTATTATTTTCATGTTTTCGCTCGGGGCCCGTAAGTAAGGTGACTTAATTAACATGCATTTGGTTTCTTCTATATTTAAAATAATGCCATTATCATGCGACCATTTCATTTTGTTTATAAAATCAGCCTGCACACATTTTTCAACACTTTAATGTCCTTATCAGCCTACATTATGCCTGTATCGTCAGCATATATGTATATTGAGCAGTTTTGTATAACATAACTCATGCTGTTCACGTGCATAATGCCCACCGGACCAAAGATCGAACCGGTTGGCACACCCTACGTCACGCAGCTTCCTCCCCGCTCCTGCCATCGATCACAGTGGTCAAGGTCCTAGCAGATAGGTAGCTTCTAAACCACTCGAGTCCCTGACCACGGACACCACATACCTGCATGTCAACAATGAGCTGTCCAGGATCCAGTGTATCGAATGCTTTTTTTAAATCTATACACATATAGGGTGACAAGTGACAATATATTTTTTATCATTCAGGTGCTCATCAACCTCATCTGCGAACTCGGCCAAAGCGGTTGCGGTACTGCACATACGCCTAAGTTAACCCGTGCTGAGTATCAGAGATTATCTCGTTCTTATCTAAGTATTTACTTATTTGCGACACAATTACTTTTTCAACTTTATTTATTACTGACAATGTGGCCATGGGTCTATAATTTGAGTAGTATGTACTATCGCGTTCAAAATTGTATGGGCAGTTTATGAATAAATTCGTCTTTTGTTTCTGCGATTGTTGTAAATTAAAATTAAACACTTTAGAACGGATTAATCACTTTTATTAACACCATGACCATACGTTTTCAGCCCTTTACAGCAATCGTTTTCACAGGGTTAAGATGATGACTGAGAATGCGTATTTTTCACATCAATCACCAAAATTAATTGTGGAACCAACATACAAAAAAAAACAAAAACAAAGGATGGTCTACAATGCCCAGAAGGGCTTATAAAGGTAGCAATATATTGCCTGAAGGGCATTCTACAATTGACAACCATTCATATTTTTAAGTGCTACTTTTTATTGCATGGTTCGAAAGAATGGACTAATTAATGGTACAAGTATTTTTTATTATTTGCGTAACTCTCATATTTTTGTCTAAAAATCTATTTATATTGTTACTCGGGCGGGAAAGGCGTAAGTAACAAACGTCATGAGTCAGCCTTGTGACGTCATGATTGTGTTTCATACACTAAAAAATCATTGAAATAATTTTCATTTGATGGGGATATCGACGTTTAATTCAAAACCTTATAGTCTAAGATCCGGCCCTACATCGACCTTCGCCGAGGTGATTAATGAACAAAACATGTTTCAAATTAAATTGAATACACTAAAAAATAAATAAAAAATAGGTTGGCTGAAAAAATCCTGGACAGGCTATATTAAATTATTAATTAAAATATATCAACGTGTTCGCAATAAAACAGCGCTCATGTCGACATAAAATTTATTTATTAATCATTAAAAGTGTAAGAACCTAACGTCAATATACCTGTTTATACCTGCCAACCTAGTAGTCTGTCCAGGTAAAAAATCGCCATATGCAAATTCTATAGGTTTCATACTTTCTGTTGGTATGAGATTTTTTTATTAATCTTGCCGGTACAATTTTTAATTAAAAATCATTTTTTAATTAATAATTTAATATAGCCTGTCCAGGATTTTTTCAGCCAACCTACTTTTTATTTATTTTTAGTGCATTAAATTTAATTTAAAACATGTTTTGTTCATTAATCACCTCGGCGAAGGTCGATGTATGGTCGGATCTTCTACTATTAAATAGTCTGAGCGAAACTGACAGACGTCACAAACGTCAAAACATGTAAACAAACACTGAATTTTTTTGTTGTTGGTTTATTAAAATGTCGTGAGTTAAATATTACTTTCTGAAAACATGCACAAATAAAACGGGTTTACCGCCTACCAAAATGTTACTTACTGTTCCAACGGAAAATAAAGCTGAGTGGTGTTCAGCAGCCGGTTTGGATCGTTTACCTACAAGCGCACTATTTATTTGCGACGATCACCACAATGTACGTATTCAGCTAAGCGTAAGCGTCGTTAAAGTCTTGAGAATGTGGAGTTGCAGTGAAGATCAAAATCACACACGAAAAGTACAAGAAAATCACCAGTAAATATCCGAATAATTTGAACTGTGCGGTTAGTGCCAAGTGACACTGTCAGACTCAAGTGACAACCCAGCCGGAAGATTTTTTTTTGGTCATAGTGGCAGCTCTGAATCAGCTGTGTGACGTCACTTACCCTTTAAACTATTTTTAAGGATTTTTACTAAAAATATTGCGAAAAAAAATTGAAAAATATATTTAAGTGATCTACAGGCGTATATCTCGAAATGGTTTTCGATTTAGGGACATTGAAAACTTTGAAATGTTGACAACATTAAAATTAAAAAACCCTGTGAGAATGAACATAATTACATACAACGCGACTTAATCCGTTCTAAAGTGTTCAATTTCAATGAATGAAATTATTAGTTATTTGCCGATGCACTTTTGAACGCGTGTGTACATCAAATATCAGACACCAAGTACGGCGGAGTCAAATAAGTAATCTGATTAACAGAAAATACCTATACCTACTATACAAATAGTCAGCCAAAGTGTGTAAGAGTCAGCGCAATAGAGGTGTGTGTAGATTTGATTTTAAAGCAAATGCACATTGTCAAATGTTTTACTACAATATTTGTACCGTACAACTGGAAAGTTGTCTGCTATTTCCCTTAGCACTTACGAGCGAAATATTTGCCGACAGGGTTTAAAATCTCTCTGGTTTAAAATCCAATACCTGCTGCAATAAAAGACGGAAGCGCTATAAAGTCTCTTCCGTCAATTTGGCTGCTGGAAATAAATTGGAAGGCCAAGTGCAGCAGGCAGTAAGACCGGCGTTAGGCCCGGTATTGGACCCGGGATTGTGCCCGCAGGTCGTCTCAATAAGTGTATACTTGCACGAACAATTTAGTGCACCTTTCTACCGAGGTTTCGTTTTGTTTTAAACTGTATAAAAAAAGCATTTACGGTTGCTATCAGTGTTTAAAGCATTTTTTTTTTAATACTACGACGGTGACAAACAAGCATACGGCCCGCCTGATGGTAAGCGGTCACCGTAGCCTATGGACGCCTGCAACTCCAGGGGAGTTACACGCGCGTTGTCGACCCTTTAAAAATGGAGGATTCGCTGTGTTGACAGCTAAAGGGGCAAGCTTAGCTCCGTGGGTACACCCCACTCCTCAATCCTCTTGGAGCTCTGGCAACCTTACTCACCTTAAGCATATCAGAATTAAACTTTTCTAGAGTATATGTCAAATGTCTTGATGGAATCACTTTGGAATTAAAGTGGAGATTGGCAAGCTATTTTGTTAATACGTACTATAGCGTTCAGAATTGCAATGGGCAATTTATGAATGAATTCATTCATAAACTGCCCATGCAATTCTGAACGCGTGTGTACATATTTATTTGGCAGTTACCTATTCGACATTTAAAATAGGATACTAAAAAATTAACATAAACTTGAGGCTAATAAACTAGTTATATTTTTATTTGAGTTTATTTTATGTTTTATGAAAATATTAAACATAAACTTCAGGCTAATAAACTGGTTATTTTTTTTATTTAAGTTTATTTTATGTTTTATGAAAATATTAAATAATTTCTGTAGCTCGTTCCTATGCTCAGATCCAGCCTCTCCAGCCCACCTCAAACTCTCCAGCTCTAAAATAGCATGGTTTGCCAGTAGAGAATGCCAGTCATTAACTGGTCTTAGTCAATAATTACATTTTAGAGATTGTCTTAATGTATATAACTTGAAATAACGTTACCTGCGTTTAATTAATGTTTGTTTTTCAGCTCTTGCCCTTTGCGTGAAATAATAAGTTCATGTGGGAGCGTTAGAGACAGCCATTTTTAAAACATCATCGGGCACTAAAAGCTCTCGTTGCTAGGTTCCCCACAAAAAAAGGCTCGTGAAAGTTCATGTTGTTTATACACACGCCTTCTTTTTTAACCCCCGATGAAAATATAGGGGAGTTGTAAAAGTCACGTAAGTATTGTATGTTTGTCTTTAGCTTATTAGACATGTTTGGTGTACTTTCATAAGTGCAAATAAATGGTACACATCTATATTTAATCATTATTAAAATATTTGACCTGAACTTTATAATACCTAAGGCCTTGATACATTGATATCGTTAATAGCCGAGCTGTAGTGAATAACAATTTCGTGGATCTACTAGCCTAGGAACTTATCCGTTGTCTAAGATACGCGCACTCTCTTAGTAAAGCTCCATGTAAATAAGGATTAAATTCCTCTTATCTCTTCCTCGATAAACGCCAGGCAGCGGCACAATACGTTGATAAAATTTCCAAATTTCTGATCATCCTATGCTTAAGGAAATACGACCTTGTTCTGACCATGTAAAGTTATATTTCCCGTGAAAACAATTAACGCGCTGCGACTGCCACAGTTATTTCGTAGGTATCTTGACGCCGTGTTGCTTTTAAAAGTTACGAAGTAAAAAAAGGCTTGGCTGAAGGAAAGATTTTCGCGAAGCGCAATTACAAGAGGTCACGTGGGAAATCGGGGGATCTCGGAAACATATTCAATGTCACCAATGGGAGTACCTACCCTGTTAGCGACAAATTAGAATCACAGTCATCACTGTTTCCACTCACACTTTTCCTTTCTACTAAATGGCGAGGCAATTTAATTAATGATTTATAGTTAAGACGCAATTGAAATTGAAGATTTGGGCCTTTCCGGCCACTGTCATTTTGAAATACCATTGTAAAAGGTAATTACCTACTCTACTTATGTGTAGGTATATAAAGTTCACTGGGCAACCGACTAAAATTTCCATTATTTGTGTAATATTTATTGAAATAGCAACGTTCTTAGTATGTATATGTTTAATTTGCTTTCTTAATTATAAACGCCGCGGTAAACAAAGACGTCAGACGTAACTTCTAATAAGTAAATTTCGCCTTAGAAACTATCAGCCTATTAATTATATGAAGACAAGGTAAAGTAGATACCACATTATGAAGTACGATAATAGATATCACCAAAGATTTAAGGATTCAAAGAGACACATACATTTTCAGGAAAATCTACTTAAGTATAGTTATTCAGGTGTCTTGTCATGATCATGACAAGACCTACCTTTTCATGACCCAAATGCTCAGGGGGCCTTACCATGACGTCTTAACGCAATTCAGTTGACGACCTATACTGAGTCGTTGCCATTGCCATACAACTGAGCAAAGTTAAGAACCTAAACTGAATCGCGTTAAGATGTCATGGTAAGGTTCCCGTGCTCGTAACGTGGTGACCGGAATAACATTCAATTCATCTTTCGTTTTTATGCCCGCTTAAGCACAATCTTATCAATCTGACCACCCGATTTCAGGGTAACTCAGGCTAAAATGGGAAAAATATATCTATGACATAGATTAAAGTAGTATTGTCTAATATATATAGCCTGGTGGCTGGGGGAAATCAGGGACGTCATATTCGACACAGAAGCCTGCGTTTCCATGGAGTTAGGAAAACAACTTCCGTGCTGAAATAAGGAAAAGAGAATGATAATGGGCTCGTTCGATCTACTTGTGGGCGAAAAACATGTACCGAATGCGTGTAGGGGTGATTTATGTGCAAACGCTGTCAGTTAACAAGAGTTTGCAAATGCTTTCCCATGCTCTTGCAGATTAAATTACTTTTAGAATTATTTGTGCAACATGAGATCAAGATTGCTTGTTTGAAAAGCTCGGATTTTGCATTACGTGTTTGATGTACGTATTACGATTGCGTTCCAAAAACTGTTCTTCTTTAACTGGTTTTTGGTGGAGCTTTCGACAATAAAGATTGCAAAACTCTTTTTAAACCAGCGATCCGCTGTGCAATCCTTAGCTTAACAAATAAAACGGGTAGTTTCGGAAATAAAGTTCTTAAACGACCACGTTTAAAAAAATGTTCGGAGCAAAGCCGGTACTTTTGTTAATCGGTTCCGACTGTTCTGAGCTGTTTTCTAAGGCTTGATCCGAAACAAAGGATCCCGGGCCTAAGGTATGGAAAATGTGAATTCAGTTAAATATTTTGGGACTTTTATTATATGTTGTACTAATATATAGCCTTTTGTTGTAATCTATAATGATTTCGTTTTAATCTAAAGTAATACGTGTGCTTTCTTGTACCAACCAGTAATTTCGTTATACTAAGTTGGTAAATATTACTTACAAATTGTCGCCAAATGTGTTACGGTGGAACTATGAGAATGCAGGTCATTAAACTAACTTGTTGGTTGCTGTTGCAATATCGTGGCGTCAGAAGTTTTCGCCCAATTTACGGTATCTACCTGAGAGAGGCTTGTGCGACAGTATCAACAGGGCTCCTTATTCAGAACAAAACTGCAATGGAAATTTACCTACTAACGTCGTATTCCATTTATCTAAAATCATTTAATTAATTAAATCATATTTTCAAGGTCTTATTAGTTTTGATGGTCCGTTTGAGGTAAAACTGTAGCGATCAATCATGGTTTTAGAGGTTTTTTTTTACCTACATGGCTACACTTTTTTAACCTAAACGGACTATATCAGAGTATTTGCTAAAATAAAGCGTAGACGGCGACTTCTGGTGATTTAGAATAATAGAAATAGGATCAAGTTTTTTAAATAATTTTAGTAACGACATGAGTTCTAGTGAAATTAGTTTCTTTTATTATCTTAAAGTAACACACAAACTCCGGATTGACGGGGGCAAAAATGTAATCGACTCATTTTATCGACATCAATAAAAAGCAATTGTTAACCATCATTATCATAACTAATGGCCAAGTTTTTAATTTTTTCTACTTTAAAAATGGAAATCCGGAAATAAATGAAAAAATATTGAATTTGCTGCTCTACTACAGTTGACTTAGAAATGTATTTTAATAGGCTAAAATGGATATTATCGCACAGGCGACCAAGATTAAAGTCTAAAATGTGAAAGTTTTATAGAATATTAAAGGAGTTTATTTCTCAAAAAGCTTATTTTTGTGTGTGTCGTATTCTTCTTAATTCAAAATAATATAAAATTATACAACGGCTGTACGTCACTTTTATCTACATCAACTAATAACATTAGTTTAATGTGTCCTCGCACTATCAAACGCCAGTACAAATTTGCACCCGTCAATCCAGTGTTTGGTTATGGTTTGGTACCTCGTGCTTTTTTGATTTCCGTTAAATTCAATACGTTGCTGTGTACGTCAATAGAAGCTGCGTGATATATCGATTTTTGTCGAATTAAAAAAAAATCTTTCATACAAAGCAAATTTATATCTTGAATATCTCAAAAACCTTAACTGTAATAGTTAGGATACTAGTTTCTTAGAGAAATTAACTCGATTTAACCTGAATAATCTCCCCATAAAGTTAACGGAAATCAATAAAATCAGGGTGTATCGGTAATTTTTAGACAACCATGTTCTGCTATTCAGCAGGTAATAATTTAGCGAGTCTTATATAGTGCAAAGTGCAATTAAAAGATAGAAAATGAAAAAAAAAAAACATCGGCCCTTTCAAATAAATATATAAATATGTAAGAAAACGTGACGACACTAGGATGTCGCCACTTTTTATTTTCTACCTTTTCTGTCTCACTGTACAAAGTTACATAAATTAATGGTTTGAAGCTTAAACGAACTCATAATGATAACAACATACTACAAAATCCGCGAACGTTGTACTTAAATCTGAATTAATTTCAATTCAGAACTTATCCTCTATGGAAAATAGATAATGACGCTAAAATTAAATGAATCCTGGATAAACTTGAATAACACCGCTGGGCTCAGCGTGGTACGCTTATGCAAATACGAGCCGGCTAGGATTACCATACGAATTACAAATATAACTGATACCGGGCAATATTCAACTTAGAATACATACATAATTTGATAATATTTACCACTGTTCATTGAAGGTGGTTTTGCAAACAGTTGTAATTAGTCGACTAATTCAAAATATCACACCAATATTGAATAGGGATGATGACTAGGTTGAAAAACTATTATTCTAATTAGTCCGTCAGAAAGATTATCAAAAATTATTAGACACGTATTTTTTCCTTTTTCAAGATAACTAAAATTGACGAATATGAAGAGCGTCAAAGTTCCGTGGTGGGGGCTGGTGACGTCACCTTAGAGTAAGAATCGTACTCGATTGTGACGTCACGCGAAACTTTCAGGCGCTGTATTTCCGTCGTTTTTCATTTGACGAACAAAAGAAAAAATACGTGTCGAATATTTTTTAATAATCTAACAGACGGACTAATTCGTTTTGTTTTGATATCTAGCCTATTGTATTCGTGCCCGTTTATCGTATTTAATTGGAATAAGTTTAAGGTTTAATTCAGAATTAGCAGGATGTATAATTGGTAGTGACCCTAAGAAGGAAGGTTTTAAAAGCAAAACTTTTATTTTATATCGGATTGAAGTTTGAGACTACAAATATCGCTCGTATTTGCTGGAACGCGTGAGATGCATTGCGTATCGTGTCAAGGTCGTGTCTAAATACTCGCCACCAGATACACATATCAGAGCGGCCAAGGTGCTCATAATTAATAAATATCTCGCACGCCTCTATGGTCAAGGCGTTAGTGCCTGATACAAATACGTGTGTTTTAACCATTTAAGTTTAATGTCACTATGACTCAAGAAAATTTAAATTATATGCGTTAGAGCGCGTTATGCGTTGTTCAGATATTTTTGGACATCTTGGCCGTTTTTATACAGTATATCAGATGGTGACTGTACAATACAATACAAATACTCTTATTGATCACCAACAAGGAAATAAAAACAATGTAATTTAATACTAAAACATAAACACCGGTAGGCACCAGACCGTCTTATCACTAAGAAGCGATCTTTTATAGACACCTTTAGGTAATGGAGTTGATACAGAAAAATCTAAAAGACCTATGTATGTAAATCAAAACTGGGCACTTATTGGAAAACACAGGCTTAAAAAATATTTACGGTTTTAAGCGAACATGGTCATTTACATTACAAAATAATTACTATTTGAAACGAGATATTTACTATGTATATATTTGTTTTTGTGAGCTCCCGATATTTCGGCACTGTTGCCAGCGCCATGTTCACGGAGTCAACATGGTAGATATCTCATTTTAAATAGTGATTATAATATAAAAAAATATAATTAAAGGGAAGTCAGACACATACACCTTACTTAGGGTTGTTAGGGTATGTATCCAGTATAGGCACGAACGCCCTAAATATGTTAAGTGTGATAAAAATAACTTGGTCTGATCTTAAGTGTTATATAAAAGTGATCGTCATTGATCACTGAATTTGAAAAGGTTTCTGATCACTGATTATATTTCACGGTGTATACAAAAATAAATACTATTTCAGCTTACGCGTATTTCAGCACGGCTTAGCAAAGTAATTATTTAAATTTTAAAGAATAAAATGCAAAGTATTTGTCATTAAGAGGCCATCAATACGGTTTGTACGGAAAAGCAACAAAAGCTGTTTTTTGACGTTGAAATACAAAGAAACTGTGAGCTGTTTGTTAAAGTTGTTAACTATGTTTGATAGCTTATTTCCTAGTGTTTAACTTGTAAGCTTCTAATTTGAGTAAAACTCAATGTTTTAACTTTTACTATACAATTATTGGCAGTTGTTTTCTGAAAAGCGCACGGAGACAGAAGTTTGACTTCGATTATTGTTAACATGATACATGAAAACACATGTTTTTCTAGGTTGATATAATATTGCAACATGGTTTTATTTAACTTATAGGCCTCATATTTCCAATAATTTACACAGATACCTATCTAGTTCGACTTTGAATATGCACATTTTTCGATAAAAATACACTGCAAACGCAGGGATTTTCGCAGTAATTTTGACAAAATATTGGGATGATTTGTATACAACATTAAAGTTTATTCTTTTAAGAACATGCTGAAATCGAAAAAATCACTTTTTGTTTAAATTCCGTATTTTTTTTTAAATATTCAAATGGTGTATAAAATCCAATCCGCGCTAGCCTAGTCCTCAGTACCGCGCGCGCGCTCGTAGAGGTAGGACCTGTGTTGTTCTCTGTGGACTGTACAATTTGCTTGTTTTGTTGCACGAGTACGTGCTGGTAGCGTTTGGAAAAGTGAATAAACCGCGACCAACTACTGAGATAAGCATTTTACATTTTTGACTATATTATAGACCTGTTTGAAATAAAAATTTGAAATGATTTTATCGAATGTGATTGTACCGCAACCCACCCTTCTAGATACTTTCAGTAATACAGAGTGTTTATTAAGACGGACAGTATGGAGAAATTTTAGGTGTATTAGGGTGACGGTACCCATTATGAACACTTTAAGCTGACAGACAGGAGTGATGGACACTATATTCTTAATTCAAATGTCATATGATTGTCAATTGGTTGACACAAAATAAATGCATGAAACTTATTTCCTCATAATAAAAGTGACTGTACGTTACTGGTTCCTTGTCCATTACTGGTGCCACCGCCCTAGTCAGGGATAATCATATTGCTATATGAGCAAAATCCGGAATAAAACCGGCCAAAAGCGTGTCGGACCAAGCATAATTGAGGGTTTTGTAGCGTTATACGACATAAATATTGTGCAAGCAAAAAGGCATAAGTGTCTTCAAAATATCAAGGGACTTAACTGTATGTTAGCAATTAATAGTTTTTGGCAAAAACGGCTAGACAACCTTACCACGAAACTTATTTTGAACAAATTCGTTCAAAATAAGTTTCGTGGTAAGGTTGTCTTATATCTTAACTTCCTAAAGCTTTCACATTTTTAGGGTTCCGTACTTCAAAAGGAAAAAACGGAACCCTTATAGGATCACTTTGTTATCCGTCCGTCCGTCCGCCCGTCTGTCTGTCCAGACCCTTTATCTCGGGAACGAGTAAAGGTTGCAAGTTAAAATTAATACCATAATATACACAGGTCTGCGGTCCCTAAAAAAAACCAAACTTCTACATCAACGCAATCCAAATCTGAAACTGGCGTACACTGAGAGTTCCATGCCACTTTTGTGCGGAGCCCTCGGTGGGCAAGTCCGACTCGATCTTGGCCGGTTTTTTGGACCTCCCGATACTGGATCAACCAATTTTTTGTACAAGAGACCTTTAACTTAACCGCCTGTTGTGTGCCAATTATTTTTTTATCTTGTACAACAGTTTTCTTTGTATGTGTATTTTTCATTATTGGTGAGCAATAAAGAATATATTTATTATTATTATTTTTATTTGTATGTCTTTCCCATCACGGAACAATGGTGTTCCGGACCTTTGGGAGGCGTACGCGGAGCCGAAGCCAACACGCAGAGACCCTTTCGACAATTTAATGAAATGTAAGGGGTACACCGAGCGGATGTTGCACCTGCCCGAGTCATGGCACGCACGCAGAGGCAGCACCCGCGAGGGTATAAAGACTATTGAGACTTAATGGAATCTAAAATATACTGGACTATTAGGTGAAAGTGCTGGACTAAATACTGGGTTATGGAGAATAAAATCGGACGTCTGCCTAACAAAATGGTAATCAATTTTATTTCCGGCAGACGGTGACTCGCCCACATAAGATGGGCCCCCACAAAAAGCGACATCTAAGATGGCTCGAGGGCAACACCGGTATGAGGGCTGGGGGTAGAGAGGTGTTACTGGACTTTAAACATATAGCCAACTCGCCACTTAGGTTTCCACATCTACCCTCGAGAACACAGCTCTCGCGACCCCACTCTGGACGGCCGGTTAAGGCAAGCCAGAGGCGGAGGACTTGGTCGGACGACGGAGTCCCCCAGGAGCGCTCAGGTACGTGGGGTCGCTACTCCCCAACAACTCGCCACAAGCTGCCCTGCGTTGACTGATTGCACCGGTCGAAACCAGTGGGCGATGGGGTCGTCACATCCCTACGCCAATTTATTATTATTATTATTAACTTATTTCTAAGGACCTATCAGATGATGTGCCACAAGTAGATATTTGACAAAAAAATGGAACTCAAAAAACGGCATTTTTATTTTTTGTTGTACAAAAATCACTTTTTGCTAAATTAGAAATTTTTATATTTATTCTACTCAGAATCGCAGCTCTTTCAATCCTAGTAGGAGAAAAAAAGTGTCCTAAATTTTCCATACATTTTTCAAACTTTCTAATGTGCTACCGCCATACTGAATCTATGAAATGATGGTGGCGAAATGGAAAACAAATCTTGGAACACTTTTTTTCTCCTACTGCGATTGAAAGAGCTCGCGATTCTAAATAGAAAACAATTAAAACTTTTCATATTTTCAAAAAATTATTTTTTTACAACAAATAATAAAAACGCCCAAAATATGCCTCCGGATTTCAGTTAAAATTACTAAACGTTTAAATAAAATTATTTAATTACACGTCCCTTTTTTCATCTTATCGGCTTTGTAACCTTCAATATAATATCACCACCCCAAAATAGAATTCAGATTGAGTTTAAATTTTGAAAAAAAAAAAACTTTTTAGTAGTTAGGTATGCTTAGAAATGTACCAATATATGTATGAATATGAAAACAATGAATTGGATCCGGAGGCAGAAAACAAAATCCTATTCCAAAATAACTTCGGATACTATTTAGAGACATTTGACGTTTGAATAAAACTATTTTTAATCTTATGATAAACACAAAACAAATATACAAATTACTCGTACATTTTCTAACACCACGTACGCCAAGTAATAGTTGATGTTCTGGCGCAAGTATCAATAATGTTTGGTCCGCGCGTCAAACGTCGCGGCGCCATTAGCCTCGCGACGGTGCTTACAATCAATGAATGCTCGCTCCCGTTCGCACTAACCGCACCTGCTATGCCGTTCGAAGAGCATGGCGATAATAAGTTTGTATACCTGATTGTAGTGTGTGTCCGCACACAGATGCGCGTTCGGAGCGCAACTGGCGGTAATAATATTGAAATGCGAGCGGGCGGATTTTGTGATAGCACTCTTAATCTCATGCTCACGTATCGCATGCGTAGCACACCTTTCCGCATGGTTTACGGCGTAGCGTATCATAGCCGCTTTGCGTCGAAACAGCTCGCATGTGCTACGCAACCGGTCAAGTGCGTGTCGGACCAGTCATAATGGAAGGTTCCGCACCGATTAAAACGACACGAAACTAGTAGTAGTACTATAAAAGTCATACTAAAATTCGTTCGTCATAATCATAATATCATAATCAAACAATGCATACAGTAGGTCATCAAGTCAACATAAAATTTAAGCACACTATTGTACTACACAAGAACTTTATTAAAACAAGTTTTATTGAATATCTCACTGAACAAATACTGTAGGTACTAATGTTTGGATGATGTTCTCTGAAAATTGATATTGTTAAAACAGAGCAAGCGGAATGGTAACAAAATTCTGGGTTATTTAACCGGTTCTGGCGTTTGGTGATTGATTGTTCGGCGGTCCGCGTAATGATGGGCTAGGGATCTAATGCCATTACCATTTTCGAGTTTCTCGAGCCATGTTATAAACTCGAGCTTTTTTGTGATGACACAAACATCTTTCTTACCGCCGTTCCAAATCGATTAAAAACGTAACAAAATATATACATAAGTTAACCAAATCGTTTGTTATAATATAAATAGCGACCCGCCCGTCTTTGCACGGGTAATGCTTAAAATTTTAAAACTGTGCAACGGATTTTGATGCAGGTTTTTTTTAAATAGATAGAGTGATTCAAGAGGAAGGTTTATATGTATAATTGTTATAAAAAATCCGTTGCATAGTTTTAAAGTTTTAAGCATACATATGGACATACATACAGACAGTGGGAAGCGACTTTGTTTTATACTATGTAGTGATATTAACATTTGAGAAATGTTTTGCATGAGAAATTTACATAGTTCCATCTTTCGTTAATCAGTCTATAAGTAAGTATTAGCGGAATATAGATTCCATAGGGTGCGAACAACCAGCCCTGCAAACATACCGACGTGGTGGCGACATACTTTTAGCTTGTCGGACCTTTAGACAATTTTTTTTTTATAATCTTGCATTTATATTAGCAATTGTAGCAATTGCAAATTATTGTTAGTTTACAAATTATATTATATGCAATCCAAGGAAGAGCGGTGTCTCCCAACACAAGCAATTTTTTGCTTACAGGTTGGCTCCATCCCCTGGTTTATATTTTATGTGTTTTTCATGAAAATAAAGAATTTTGAATTTTGAATTTGAATTTGAATATTATAACTTGGCCAACTCCCACGACGACCCGAATCGGAGCCACAACACCATTATCTTCGGCCCATCTCTACGAGCGGTCATCAATAACCCGAGATCAAGCAAACAGCGCTTGATCGAGTTGTCATCGAGATGACTACGTGATGAAAAGTAAAGGATTTGGCCGGTGAGTAATGCGGTCTGTTGACTCAGCAGAATTGTAAGTAAGAGAGAGAGAGAGAAATCCCCAGTTCTTGAACCGTTAAATTTGGGTGTAGCCAAGTAGTGGCGGATAATAATTGTTTCTTAGTAAGTAAGTACTGGAAGGCGCAGCGTGGGTAGGCTCCCACAAGGTGGACTGATGACCTGGTGAAGGTCGCAGGAGTCCGCTGGATGCGGGTGGCGCAGGACCGGTCATTGTGGAAATCTTTGGGGGAGGCCTATGTCCAGCAGTGGACGTCTTTCGGCTGAAACGATGAAGTAAGTAAGTTTTATAGTAAGTATATATTAGTTCATCTTCTTCAAGGAAAATATTTTATAAAATTACGAGTATTAAAATTCTCATAGCGGGTTACTCACGTCAATAAAGTCGAAAATAGCTCGAATAGTCGAATAGCTAGCTTAATATGTCTGATACTCACGGGAGTTTTCTAATTAAAATTACGAGTACCTATAGTTTGAAAACTGTCTTATTTGCATAGGGTGAGGGGATCTATCATTGTTGGTTTTTGTGCATGTTAGTGCGTACATACGTAGGTTCTGATTAGTGTCCAAACCGGCTCGTCCGATTGATTGATTGTGATTTTGAGTATTTTTTTTCTTTAAGCTTCTTAGCGATACTATCTCCTGTTATCTATCACTCTTTGTAGTTTTATTTATATTGCTATTTTAAAAACTATTTAATCATTGAAATTAAACAATTTAGAACGGATTAATCGCGCTATTTATTCATCATAAATAAAAACTGAAATGAACCATATCTAAAAGTTGAATTATATAAACTTAAATGAAACTAAACTTAAAAATGATAAATCTTAAAAATAAATAAATTAAAGACTACGGAGTATTGAGTACTAAAGTAAACCACCCGATTCGTCACTTTCCGCGCTGAATCGGGATGGATTGTCTCTGCACCAGGAACGAACCGGAGCCGGGATCAAGGCATTGCTAATTATTAATTTCCTTGTTAGTTAACAATAAACAGAACATGGATTGTGTTGGCACTCTTATTAATTGTCTTGCTGATTCAATTTCTCCGTATACTCGTACCAGACCATAGCACTAATAAGTGAAGTCTCTAGTTGAATCCAGCACTATCGAGCCATTACGTCCTGGCTTCCATTACGGACCATTGTCCCTCTCGGAGGCACTGGCAGCTTTGTTTGTATTGTCCGCAGTGCTGCCCGCCTTTAGGTGCTCTCTGAAAATAAACACGTTGTGTCGTGTACCGCAGCTTGCTAACTGTTGTGGGATGTTGCGATGAAAATTCGCTATTAATGCATTCATCTGTGTCGTTTGTACACAAGCGGTTCGGTTTGATAATAGTTCGACTGTATTTGTACTATCTTGTACCAGGTAATCGTGTAGGTATTATACGACATGATAGAGCAGATAGTGAGCGCAACTCAGGGCCTATCTATACCACGAAAATCAAACGATTGCGGATTTGTATTTTCCTCTCAGTCACACTTGCTTATTGGAGTGACAAAGAGGTTTTCCCGTCAATGTCATGCCATTTTCAATGTTCGTGGGAGGCGTGCAGTTTAGTAGGCAACATTAAATAATAATGTTACATTTAGGTACATCTTCTTTTTATCCTTTAACCCTCTGCTGGGGTGTAGGGCTCGAATTAAATTCTTCCACTGACTTCGGTCCTGCGCGAGTTGGGTCGCCTTCTCCCAGTCCAACTCCAATGCACACATCTCTTGCTCAACGGAACGGCGCCAGGTAGATTTGGGGCGTCCCTGTTTCCGTTTGCCAGACATCTTCCACGTCAGGGCAATCTTTGATAGGTGGGTATCAGGTTTCCTGAGGATGTGCCCAATCCAATGCCATTTCCTCATTTGTATCTCCTTATGTACGGGTGTATGTCGGGTGAACTTAAGTGGCAGTGGGCGGGGCACATTGCACGTAGAACCGATGGCCGTTGGGGCGGAAAGGTTCTCGAGTGGCGACCGCGTACCGGAAGGCGCAGCGTGGGTAGGCCCCCCGCAAGGTGGACTGATGATCTGGTGAAGGTCGCAGGAGTCCGCTGGATGCGGGTGGCGCAGGACCGGTCATTGTGGAAATCTTTGGGGGAGGCCTATGTCCAGCAGTGGACGTTTTTCGGCTGAAATTATGATGATGATGATGATGATGATGTACGGGTGTTTGTCCGGTGATTCTCCATAGGTGTTTGTGATCCAGTTAGGCCAAAAGATTCGCAGGTTTGTCTTAAGTATTTGTTCACAAACACCTGGAGTTTCGCTGTGAGGTTTTTACGGACAAACCTGGTTTCGCACCCGTACAGCAGCACAGCCTTGACATTAGAATTGAAGATCCTCACTTTCGTTCTCCTCGTAATGATTGAGGAGTTCCACACTGGTACATTTAGGTACATGTTGGTGAAAAATAGGAAACGTTCATACATCTATTCATTCATTCCACTCTTTCTACCTAGCCAGTGCGTCAGTTCTGTATACAGTGTATACTGCGTTTTTTAGTCATACTGTATATACTAAGCACGATTAGTAGGGGAAAGTGGGTAGGATTCGTACACCGGGAGGCTTCGTGCAGTGGGCATATCTCGGCTACGCTACATGCGGAAGAGTTGATATTTGTATACAAGATGGGCACTTTTACGCATAGGCTACCCTCCAAAAAATATTGTAGTGCGGTGGCAGCCTGTGTCAGAAGGAGTCGATATGTGTTTTGGCAACTCTTAAGTAATTTTTTGTCTTGTTTGAATCCATTTTTTGTCTTGAATAATTTTTAATGGGATTGGAAAAAATACTTTAGTCTTGTTTGTACATACACGCTTAAGTTTCTTATGTAAATAATAGTTTGGCATTAACTTGAGGGATATTTTTTTATTTTGATTTTTTGCGGTCGAGTCGATTGGGGGTGCTTTCGTACACTCAGATTGTATGAGATCTTTTACTGTACGAATGCACCCCATGGAACTAAAATCAAGAATATAATCATTATACAGTTATTATCGGTAATATGTGCCTGAAAAGTGATCATAACAGGTACAAGAACTTATAAAATAATGAATTCCGGGCCGAAACGAATAGTGTACGAAGCCTGGGGTAGATTCGTACAATTCCCGCTTTTTAGGAAAATCGTTTTAACTTGGCTAGTTTGCTTTGGATCAATCAGAAATATACTGTTATTAAAGACAGATAACTGAACGATGATATGGCATTAATTTAATTTTAAAATAAATGTTATTTTTTATTTTACAAGGCTCATAGCAAAAAGTGTACGAAGCCTCCCCACTTTCCCCTACGAAGGGGATGGCGAACACACGCTTTATTACTTCTGTGCGAAATATTGGTCTACATATAATATTTTAGGCCCTAACCATAGAGGTACGATTTGCGCTGTTCTGTGGCCCCAACGGACATTAAAAGTTAAGGGTGCTTTACAAAGATGTTATGACATTAAATGACATTTTTTCATGATCATGAACTGTAAAAATTTCTTAGCGTCGTTATTGTTACTAAATTAAATAATTTTACCACTTACTCGTATATTATGGAAATACCTAAGTGAGCAAGTTCAAGTTCACTTCAAAACGATATAATATTCGAAAATGTTGACAGAGAACGATTACTTTTAGTTTACATGGGTTTATTTTGGAGCTGTAGACAGAATTTAACAGAAATGTAAAATTACGTGTGTTCTACGATGTTTGCTCTTATCGTCTTAACGTTATTTGCGTTATGTGAAACCAAGGAACAACTGAATATTCACAAATATCTTCGTTCGCTAGAAGGCAAGTCATACAGAAACCATGCCTTGATACGTGCTGTTCCTGAGGATTTTGAAGATTTGGATTTCCTAATGAAGCTCGAGAATTTTTACAATGTTACATTTTGGAAAAGACCTACTTTGGTTTATAATGCAGTGGAGTTTAGTATTAGTCCTTATAACTTAGCTGAACTCTACAGAGACACATCGAGACGACCTTTAACGACGAGTTTTACGACTCTGGCAAAGAACTTACAAAGGTATACAATCATACATAGGTAATGTAATAAATTTAATGTAAACCTTCAGACAGGTAAAACTTATCCGTCTATCACTTCGTGAGTCACTTCCGCACTCTCGTACTGTTTGTATGCGAGTCATGGTGATGTGCGTCAAAAATCCAATTATATTATACTAGTACATTACGCTGCTTAATTACGTTTGGTGTTTATTCGTCGAGAAAATCAAACATCGTTATTCCTCATAATTGAAATTTGATATTTCAGTGTCTTCGACGAACAAAAGGCTCGCCCGTACACCATAGGTACTATCCAGTCATTTAATTGGCACAGCTACTATCGCCTCGACGACATCTACGATTGGCTTAAGGACCTTAGTGAAACATACCCGGGAGAGGTGCGAGTACGTGAGATTGGAAAGAGTTATGAAAACAGGACAATACTTGCAGTCAAACTAACCTTAAAGGGATCTATCAGAAGGTAACGGTATCATCATAGCTTTGTTATTCAACCACACGTGTTTAAATCTTGTGTTAATTGCGGGTCAAATCCGGCACATAGGTACCCAGGGCATTCGGGCTCTAGTAATTTTGCAACTCGTACGTAAGTATTAAATATCAATATAAATATATTACTGAATATCTACTGCATGTCTGAATGCTTCGAACTAAGTATAGATATATGTCAATAGAGGCGTGCTTTGATGTGTGAGTGTGTGAGCTGTTGGCTGCTCCGATATATCTGATGACGACTGTACCTTTGAGGATTCCTACGTTCAGCAATGGACTGCAATTAGCTGATTGATTCTATGTTTGCATCGTTGCAGGACTAAGGTTATAATAGAAGGAGGTTGCCATGGAAATGAGTGGATTTCTACAGCGTTTGTGACCTACATGATTCACACATTACTGAATTTTAAAAAGTATGAAAACGAAGAATTAGCCACTATTGCTCTCATGTATACTTGGATTTTCGTTCCAGTAATGAACCCAGATGGATATGAGTACACTCATATAACTGTAAGTGCCTAGATTTTGTTATCTAAACGATGTAATTCCATGATTAAATGGAATTACTACAAAGTAGCACTTCTCGCATTTAGTATTGTAATTATCCCTTGCCTTATGCATGGTAAGCTCAACTGCATTTAGATGTACGAGTACTTATGCACTTTTTCACATTATTAGGTACTTAATGATAAATTTCAGCAAAAATAAACTGATCTTCTTGTTGAAATTGATCTGTGTGACTGTGCCAATTTAGGCCAAGCAATATTGCTATCTCGTTCTTTATAATGGCTTATCAAATCCAAATCCAATACGTGTACTGGACATGAGAGCTTTCCCAGGTACATTCTAAAAGAGCTACGAGTCTGCCTGCAAACTAATCCCGAAAATTTTGTCCCCATAATATTTTTTTCTTCATCTTAAAGCGGTGAATATTAAGGCCGTCCCCTATCCCAATGACCACGGCGATTTGAGCTTTCTTCCCCTTCCGGTTCCTTTCCTCACCGGTTATACAATACGCCAATAAGCATAAGTCGTCACCTAGGAAGAGCTGCTTGTACTAGGACGCAACCCTATAAACTACTAGTGCCATCTTACACGACTGGCCTCCGTCGCCCGTGCAGGCATCTCGAGCCGGCGTTTTCGGAAAAATGCGTATAATAGCTTTTTCTCGAAAAGTACAAAACCTATCCAAAAATCAGTAGATGCGTTTAAAGTAAACATAAATATATACTGCTTGTCTAAGTTTCTTGTACTTACGGCGCATAATAAGGCAGTAGATACAGATTTAAGGTAGAAAAAAGGGTTTACGGTTTTTTTTTTTCTCTTGGTGTATTATGTTTTTCGACAATTTAGTAGAACCAATTGTAGACCAAATACCTAGCTACATTATATATTTTTTTCAAGCATTGTGCTTGGAGCTGAACAAAGCCTATTCACTTTAAAAACAGTGAAATATGCCGGGTAGCCCCTTAAGTTACTATAAACATAGGTAATATCAAGTATTGTATTATAGGATCGATTATGGAGAAAGAATCGACGTAATGGCCACGGTGTTGATTTGAATCGGAACTATGGAATCGCTTTTGGTGGTATGTGTTAAGTAACCTACAGATTTTTTTAACTTGAGCTGTTGTGACTTTGGAACTCGGTGAAAGTATAATTATTTACCAACAGCTCACTGTCCAGATAAATCCAAGCCAGAAAGTCGCGAATATTGTGGTGACAGTCCGTTCTCCGAGCCAGAATCTTATGCCATGTCACTATTTACAAAAGAGAATAGCGACAACTTGGAGTACTACCTGTCCTTCCATTCCTTCGGACAGCACATTATTTTACCTTACTCGTATACCATAGAACATAAAGACAACTACAATGTTGTGGTAAGTCTTTTCCCAATAATTAAAAGGATTTTAAATAGAAAACTCCCGTGAGTATTAGACATATTAATATACTCCCCCCGAAACATGTCGAGCTATTTTCGACTCTATAGACGTGAGTAACCCGGTCTAAGTATATTAATATAATTAAAAGGATATATATATAAGGATATATTTTAGTGTTTAATGTATATTGTTTTCATTTCCTTGTTGGTGAACAATAAAGAGTATTTGTATTGTATTGTATATTCAGAGTGTTTTAAATACGAAATTAATTTACTTTTGCTTTTCTGCCAATGCTAGTAATTGACTAGAAGCATAGTGAAACAGATATTTAGTATTAAGTACCAACTTAATATTTGTTTTTCTTACATGATAATACCTTTAAAAATAACTAAAAAGATATGAGTACAGCCAAAGTGCCAAAAATATCTATACATGACTTTTTTGCCTGATCATTAAGGTCGTGTATACATATTTTTGGCCCTTTGCCTGTATTCAAACTTTTATGTACTTTTCAGAAAAAGAAGGTTGATAAGGTTGCAAGTCGAATACGGGAAAAACATGGATTTAAGTATACTGTGGGAAATAGTTACGATGTTGAGGGTAAGTAGACTAAAGAAGGGAAAGATTTGGAAACCTTAACTAATTTAAAAAAAAAACCTATTGGTATCTTCGTATCCGGGATGAGTGTTTGCTTACATATCATTATATTTGAAGATTTGGCTAGGCGCAAGTTTTTGCGAAAGCGACTGCCACCTGACATTCCAACCCAAAAGGGTGAACCAGGCCTTTCGCTTTGTTTCTAATACACGTGCTAGCTGTTATATGCTATTATAAATTGAAGTTGTTTTACAGGATACCTGGCGTCCGGAACAAGCAGTGACTGGGTTAAGAAAGCTTTAAAAGTACCGTGAGTGTTTAGTAAATGTTTGACTCAAAAACAGCACCTTATGTCAACAATCAGTTCTATCCTCAGTTATTCAACATGTACACATTGTGTTTATCACTTTCTTATGCCCGCTACGAGTATTTCACTTCAAATACTACTATGAAGTGAAATAGAGAGCATAAGATAGTAAGAAATAAGAAGGTAAAGGTAAGCTAGGTAAAAAAGCCTAAAAGACCTAAACTGAGTCACTGCCATACAACTGAGCACCTAGACTGAATCGCGTTAAGACGTCATGGTAAGGGCCTTGGTCTAACGATGGTCAGTGAAGAATAGCTGTTTGTACCTACTAATGTTCCCCGCACATTTCAGTTTCGTGGTGACCTTTGAGCTTCCTGATACGGGCGTCCACGGGTACGCGCTTCCCCGAGATCGGATTCTACCCACTTGCCAAGCAACAATGGACGGACTACTTGTCTTTTTTGATCCGGATATACAAAAATTTCTCAGAAGTGGAGAGCGGGAAAGTCGTATTCCTGTAACACTTATCCTACTTTGTAATGCGGTTCTTTGTATTGTTTTCAATGTTTAATTGTTTTACTGACATGCCACGTCTTACTATGTATTATGTATTTTTGGGATTTAATCAATACATTGTGTATGTGAACAATATGTTGTTTTTTTTTGCATGTAGCACAATCATTATACCTACATCTGTCCGTTTACGTCCTCATAATACGTTTCTTGATACGTTTCTATATTTTTCTATTGCTCAATTGTGGTTTAATGTACTATAGCGTTCAGAATTGCATGGGAAATTTATGAATGAATTCATTCATAAACTGCCCATGCAATTCTAAACGTGTGTGTACTTTTCGTACCTTACCTATTTAATCTAGTAACGACGCTAACTACTAGCAAAAGCGCAAGTATAAATCGACTTTCACACATGGACATTTTGTTGTCGCGCGCGTCGTCATTTTACGAAGTGCCATTCGAGTGCCATTCGAGTGCCAACACGAATCACTGTCCAATCCACTTGTCCTAATCGTTTATCTTTAAAATGAATACGAGATGATTCAAATACGAGATGTTTTTCACGAATATTTGTTCCTGAGTTATGGATGTTTTCTATGTATTTAAGTATTTATATGTATCGTCATCTATTATATATATCGTCGCCTAGTACCCACAACACAAGCCTTATTGAGCTTACCGTGGGACTAGGTCGATTTGTGTAAGATTGTCCCATAATATTTATTTTAAAAAAAACACGAATTGAGAACCTCCTCTTTTTTGAAATTTTGAAGCCCCAGAAGTTCGTTCCAGTGATTCGATCTTCGTCTCGATATGGTACCGTCATGCGGCTCGCCACTTGCCATGGAGGTACCAATAATATTTGGTATGTCGAGGCCACCTGCACGTACTATCGCGTTCGAAATTGCATGGGCAGTTTATGAATGAATTCATTCATAAATTTTCCATGCACTTTTGAAAGCGTGTGTACTCGTATAAAATAATATTCATGATGACAACGTCATCAAGCCGTCATACAATTGACATATCGTTTTTGATAAATATTTAGATATGAGTTTAGAAGTACAATATTCTTACAATTTTCTATAAATCTATAATGTGTTTGGCTGTGAGCTTATTTGTATTTTTATTATTTCCGCAATGTGAAGGAAAATCTTACAAAAACCATGCGTTGCTCCTTGGCGTGCCGTATAATGAAACAGAGCTGATGTACTTCAAAACACTAAAGAATGTCTACAATGTGACGTGGTGGATAGAACCGACCTTAGTGTTTAATAAAGTAGAATTCAGCATAAGTACTCGTCATTTAGCTGATCTCTATAGGAAATCGAAGAAGCAGAATATACGATTTGCTATTTTAATCGCGAACATACAAAAGTAAGCATACAAATATATTTAGGTTTACAATTGAATTCAAATTATTTATTATAGTATTGGAATCAAAGAGGTCCATATACCTGTGTAGACACGCTGGCACCGTCCCATCTCCAACGAACTAATGTAAAAGCGGGCGGAGCGGCTGAATGCGCCGAAATTTTAAAACGTAATAAATATAAGAGCCTGGGCAGAGAGCACCATTCCACAATCCTTTTTGTACCATTCGGGGTCGAAACTCTTGGCCCATGCACCCAGCGCACGCAAATTTTTCGTAGAAATCGCGAAACGTCTGGTTGATGTTACTGGTGACCGAAGAGCTGGTGGCTTCCTCGCACAACGTATCAGCATTGCGATACAACGAGGAAATGCCGCCAGCATCCTAGGTACAATGCCTCAAGGACCTACTTTAGATTTAAGGTAGGTAGAGGTAGTTAGGTAAGTATATATTTCGAGAATAAATGTTTTTAATTAAAAGGTCCATATAAGTAATTATATAAGGTACTCACGCGGTCAAAAGTGATTTTGATTGAAGACATGAAAAATCAACACAATAATTACAAATTTCCTACATTCAATGATGTGTGTAAATCTATAATATGGGGGTTGTTGATATAAACCAACGATTCTTTCCCAATAATTTTCAGATAAATTGCTTGTAAATTCATAATTAATATGGAAATCGTTGGCAATAATGAAAACATCATGTCTATATGATATGGCCATTTACCTAAATAGCATTTTATAATTGCTATTTCTACATAAATGTCACGTTTCTTTCGTTTACATTCTGTAAGAATAAGAACACTTTTTGGCTCGTTTCCAGACAAAAGTGTGGGAACAAGAACATAAATGCCAGGTTGGCTATATAATAGGGAATTAGGGTTATCACAACAAATATAATGTCACGTAAATGTTATCTATTATATTTTGTGTTTGTATGTTTCAGAGCCTTCGATAAACAAAAAGCTAGTAACTACACTAGGCGTGACATGAATTCCTACAACTGGCATAGCTACTACAGCTTAAAAGACATTTACGCATGGCTTGAAGACGTGAGCTCTAACTACCCGGATGAGGTACAGCTGCATAGCATTGGCATAACCCACGAAAACAGACCCATTATGGCTGTGAGGCTGGTGTTAAAAGGGTCCATAAATAGGTGAAAGAGAAGTCAAATTATGAGCACAACGTAAAAAGACTGCGTTTGAAAGTCTTAGTGTTAGGCCAGCATGCCTACCACGAACATCGAAAATTGGCATTGATGGGAAAACCTCTTTGTCACTCCAATATGCAAGTGTGACAGAGATGGAGATACAAGTCCGCAATCGTTCAATTTTCGTGGTATAGGTCCTGAGTAGCGAATATGCGACGGTGCGTGCGGCGGGCGTGCTGTGGGCGGGTAGCGCTAAGCGTGCAGCATCGCTGGGTATTCATTAGAGGCAAACTCAGGTCGAGCAGCCTCGGCTTGAAGCAAACAGACCCAGAATAAGGCTGCTCGCTCTGAGGTTAAGGCTCAACTTGCGCAGTTTAAAACAAAAACGAGAGGCCACCAGATGCTTTGAAGTAAAATAAAATTTCAATGGCCTTAACCATGATAAACGTAGCGCACGTGATAACGCCCATACATATGATTTTTCAGTTTAATAGCAGTTTCGTTGTTCATTGTGACCCGAGGCGACAGGTCTGTCGCATCGCTCAGACTGAAGCTCTTTTGAGCATGGCAAATAAACCGTCAAAATATGACTCGGCTCGCGACAACGAATTTGCTTCGTGGCGCGATGGGCAGGTTGCACCGTATCCACTTATTGGAAACCCGGCTTGTGTTTTGGGCAGTGTGCACTCAGGACACTTACATACATTTTCTTATGTTTATCTTGAATATCACGCTGCCAGCCTCGCCACACGCCCCACTTACTCATTGATAGAGTTTATATTAGAAGCAAACCAACCAATCTTCTGTAAAATATGTATTATGTTCTAGTTTCGAAGGGCCTGCGGCCTTACCATGACGTCTTAACGCGATTCAGTTGCCGACCTAAACTGAGTCGCTTCCATACAACTGAGCCCAAACTGAATCGCGTTAAGACGTCATAGTCCCTTGTTTTGACTATTATTTTGATACACAATAGGTATATCAAGAAATAAGTATGATCTAAGAATGATTTTAGCTTCTTTTTAATTCGAGTTAATAGTAACACGATTGGCTTTTACAGATCTAAAGTAATAATAGAAGGAGGTTGTCATGGGCGTGAGTGGTTATCTCCGGCGTTCGTAACGTACATGTTTTACGCATTACTAACCTCCAAAAATAATAATGACCGACTGCTGCAGCGTATTGCCTACACGTACACTTGGATTTTTGTACCCGTCATGAACCCAGACGGTTATGAATTCACTCATACATCGGTAAATAAATGTTAACCTTATGAAGTCTTCTTCCTTCTAGCGTTTTCCGGCTTATGCCATGGCTCAGGGAGCTTGGGGTTGGCCTTGGCAACTTAACCCAAGATAAGGCGTAGGCTTTACGTAATTTTTTCAACTGGACTTTTACTAAAGTTTTTCAGATATTCTGCTAAGTCGTTAAATACTTTTTTTTTTGCATTGTAGGATCGTTTGTGGAGAAAAAATCGCCGTCGGGGTGGTGGTGTTGACCTAAATCGGAATTATGACGTTGCCTTTGGAGGTTAGATTGATTGATTGATTTGTAGATTCTTTTTTTTTTACTTATGCACATTTAAAGAGTATCTTAAAATTGTAACTTTTCCCAAATTTCATAGCTCAATTCCATAATTTAACAATTTTATAGAGTAAAAACCTGTTTAAAAAACTTTGATTGCCTCTCCTGGAAAGTAGTCATTTTACAGATCCGACAGTGTTACTTGGGACCGTCGATATTATAACCATCACCTTAAATGAGCTTTCTTTACACAGTTTATAGTTCAAGCAAAGATGAAATGGACTCTCAATATTGCGGCAACAGTCCATTTTCGGAACCCGAGACACGTGCTATGGCTGCAGTGACACAAGATAATAGACACAGATTAGAGTACTATTTCTCGTGCCATTCGTTTGGCCAGTACATAATTTTACCTTACGCATATTCAATAAAATATGAAGACAATTATGCAGCTGTGGTGAGCCTACATTAAATTTTAGGAAAAATCAATTATTTTTATGATGTGACTCGGTCTGTCTGCCTGTCTGTCTTTCTGTCACGTGTTTAAATATCTTGAAAACTCGGCTCCGCCAAGCTGTTTTTCTTTTTCATTTTTCGTTTTATTGCATATACATATACCTACACCGTGCTTTTTGATTTCCATTTAAGTTAATAGAAGCTGCTTGGCTTGATATATGCTTTTTTTGTCGAATTCGAAAAAAACATTTTTTTCGACTTCATCATTGAATATTACATTGTAAAAGGTCCTTAAGAGTTATACGAAAACGCGAAATGATTTTTTTCAGTTTATCATATTTCGTCCGTGTAGCTATGATTATATAGGGTTATTAGTGGTCACAAGTCATAAAACCAATGAGGTTATCTATTCTATATATTATCTTATTTTGAATGAAGAAGTTTTCAAGGTGAAAAGCTTACATGGCGAAAATTCAACCGAAATACATAAACGTCGACATCGAGATGGTTCATTAAAAAAACATAAATGCTCTACGGAAAAGCAATGCCAGTAACTACGAAAAGACGTAGTCTAGATTTATAACGCCATAGAATTGTGATTTACTTAAAAACTGACCAAGGTAGGTACGGGCTCCGGGTTACCGAAACAACGAGTGACAGAAAATAGATGATTTAGCCATTAATTTATATGAACCTTCTACCCTAGTAATAAGTTCCGAAGTGTACTAGAGTGTGCAAACCGGTTTTTATTTGTATGAAATTTCGGTTAATTTCGGTTTCGGTTATTTTCAAGAATAAACTTGATAAACATAATAGGAAGAGACAAACCTAGAAGAGGATATCTGGATACAGGCTTACATCAGTTGTCTTCAACTGCCTGCCTGAATTATATATAATAATAATAATAATAATAACCAGTTATTAACCGGTTTATTCATACAATTAAAAACAGGTTTGCACGCCCTAATAAGTACATATTTATAGACGTGACAGTACAATGTGTTAGCAGTATGTAGATAATACACAATACAAACTATCGACATTATCAATTTCAGAAAAAAATCGTTGACAGAGCAACTGAACAAACACAAATAAAGCATCATTTGGCATATAGAACAGGAACTAGTTACGAAACAGCGGGCAAGTAATTTCATAAACATTTCTGCTTGTTTAGTGAAAGGTACCGCTTGTTGGTAAGGGCTCATTTATAAATGAATCTTTATGACATTAGCGCCTTATAGGTGACAAAGTAGTCTAGTTGATGGTGGTGATTTACGACTCCATCAGAGTTACGATAAGAATTTGGGTAATTCTAACAAATAAACGTCCGTCCGTCCATCCGTCCGTCTGTCCAGCTGGCCGTCTGTCCGTCCGTCCGTCTGTCCAGCTGTCTGTCTGTCCGTCCGTCAGTCCGTCCTTCCGTCCATCCGTCCGTCCATCCGTTCGTCCGTCCATCCATCCATTCGTCTGTCTGTCAATACCCTTTATCTTGGGACACGTAGAGGCAGCAAGTTAAAATTCATAGCTATACACAAGTCTGCGGTCCCTTGAAGCTGTGGAAAAACAAGTCTCTACGTCAACGCAATCAAAAGATTCGGCCGTTTATGTCGCATTTCCCATACATTTGTTATGGGAATCAAAATGTATAGGGTACTTCCCGTTGACCTAGAATCACGAAATTTGGCAAAAAGCAAGAGCTTGTATCACAAGTACAGGAAAAAATCCGAAAACCGTATAATTGCCGCACACTGAGAGCTCCGTACCACCAGTAGTTTTAACTACCTAAGGTCATAAATGGGGGAAGCCTCCTTTGTGCGGAACCCTCGGTGGGCGACGCCGACTCGCACTTGGCCGGTTTTTTTATATCTCAAAGCTGTTCTCTGATTGCCTAACTATGCATGTCATACGAGTAAATAAACTGTGTATAAATTTTGAGCAGTTCCGCTTTGATGTTGGTAAACTTAGGCAAGACTCGATCAACGATCAAATAAAAAACCTGTCTAAAGTAAAAAAAAATAAGGCTCACTTTTTTTCAGGCTATTTGGCGTCCGGAGTAAGTACTGATTGGGTTAAGAAAAGTTTTGAAACTCCGTAAGTATGTCAAATATTTCAGATTAAAATAAATATTTACCTACAGATTTTAAAAAGTCAAAGTCGGAGTCGCTTTTGAAAAATGATTACATTAGTAAATAAGTTCCCTACATCAAAATCATTCTGAGAGGTTTGTTTTTACCTAGAATGGGAAACCTATGCTTAAGACTCGCTTTGAGTTTCATATTTTGTTAGTTAATGTTTTATGAATTATGAACATGACTGACTATGCAAAAGTGCTTGCTACTGTTACTTGAATTTATAATATTCTAACTTTACTTAAAACACTAAAAATTCTCATGATTCGTGGATCCATGAATATGAATTTATAATATTTGAACTTAAAAAAATCTAGATTTACAAAACTCCTGTGAGTATTAGACATCTTAACGGGTTACTCATTTTAATAAAGACGAAAATAACTCGACATGTTTCGGAACAGCCCGTGTCCTGTAATCATGAGTGAGTTCACGCTCGCGCCGATTGTTTTGCGCATGTCACTCATAATTATTAAGGGAAAATGGCTGTTCGGACGCTATTTCCCACTTTATTGACGTAAGTAACCCGATACAAGTACCTATATTAATATTCTAGATATACTCTAACACCCTTATTCATAAAAAAGTTAACAGACGTTTTAGTTAAAATGTTTTGTCCCTTTCTAACAAACACAAATGTCAAACTGACAGATAAGAAAAAGAATCATTTAGCTAAACTATGTTTGATGTGCCTTTATAAATAACGCCATAAGAAAATTAAAAAAGAAAGGTCTATTACGAAAGAATCGTGTTATATTTAAAGCGCCACTTACACCATTCGGGGTTAGCCATCTAACCCGGAGTTAAGATATTTAAGTATGGAATTTCAAAGAAGTCTCCGAGTTAGTTGGTTAATCCTGGTTGGCGCAACCTTAGGCCTTTTGTTTTGCTTCTTTTCCAGCTTTGTTATGACACTTGAGCTACCCGACACGGGAGCCTTCGGGTTCGCCCTACCCCCTAATCGGATTCTTGGCAGCTGTCAGGCGACCTTGGACATGCTGCTGGAGATCCTCAGTCCTCAAGGTAGTAAGTTCTTGAGGAAAAATATTGCGGGGGGCGTACAAAACAATCAAGTCTGTGTCGAAGTTGTACTTCTTTGTATGCTTGTGTGTAAAATGAGTTGTAGAGTACAAATTTTCGTTTAAAACTCTGCTGTTTCTTTTAAGTCAAGTAATAATAGAACAGAATATAATAGAATATTTTATTATTTGAACAACATGGATCATTTTACATTTATAAATGAAATGACATGAATTAAACTACATAAATTAAACTACATAAATTAACTATAACAACTTTACTATACTTAACTATAATATGAGATTGGGACTTGGTTGTCAGCACGTGAATCATTTGACAATGATCCAAGTACTGACAGTCAAATCTCTCCGCGAACATTCTCAGGTTGCTGTAGGAGCTAGCACGAACCCTGCGCACAAGGGATGCACAGCATTTTGCTGCACGCGATGTACCATGCAATCACTTTTCTTGATATGTAAACCGTGACAGAGAGCGTATTTTTCGTATATGTCCACTAATCTAGCCAGTCTGCAAGGAGAGGCACTGAGCAACACCATGTCATCCGCATAACTGATAATATATTATTTACACAAGTGTTGGCAATATGGCATCCGACACGTGTGCTGCTGAGCTTCTCCAAAAGTGCGTTAACATACAGGTTAAAGAGCGTAAGTAGGCGAGGTCACCTCTCCCTTCTTCACCTCACACTCCAACCTGTGTGGCTCCGAATAAGTGTTCGACCACCGTACCACGTTCCACTGGTTAAGATACCAGAACTTAAAAATGCTATAGAGTTCCGATGGCATATTGGTGCTATTTAACTTACACTAGCGGACGTCATAGTTCACGAAATCGAACACCCTGGACGGATACATTTCACAACTTTTTCTACCTTTTTTGCTGTAAATCTAATTTTAATCTCCTGATTACTCAGCTCATCTTCTGATATGGGACACATTTTCATCAATGGAGACACTTAGTGTAAACAGTTTAAGGTAGTCTACCTTAAACTGTTTTTGAAATAAATTAACTATGCCTCCATGATCACTAACGCCCTCGATGCTTACAGGAAGGCCAGGTTAATAGTTTAGTTTTCTGGTAGATTTCCAGAACCCAAGGAAGTCACACTTACCATGATGAGACGCAAGGATCTCCATTCTTATCTGTTCAGCATGTAATATTAGATACGAAATCGCTTTCTAAATCGGTTTTCAGAAGTATTAGAAGAATCAATTTTGGGACATTCTCGCGGAATGCCTCTTTATCGTAATTTATCTCTCTGTTTACATGTCGAACATGACGAGCGTACCTATACCTCTTTATTCGACTGTCAAAGGAAGGTTAATATTATCGTGTAGGTATACGTTTATTTAGATATGTACGAGTATGTATGTTGGGCGTGCTCCTCAAACTAAGTTCTTCTGACTAGGACCGACGAATTTGGTGTCAATGAAGTAACTCCAGGATAGTACACAAGTAGATTTAATTACTTATTATTACATGTAAGTTTAGATAAAATAGGTGATATAATATATTTGTTGCCGTTACGGCTGTATAGTGCAGTATAAATAGGTGTGCGGCGCGGGGTGCCTTTCCGTATGTGTGACGTCATGAACGCGTTCGTCAACCCGGTTTATGTTGCGCCAAAAATGTATGTCTAATTCTTATTTGACACGTCCTGATACCTCATTCGTTGATTAAGTTTTTTGGTAGCGTATGGGGTAAGTTTAAAATATGAATGCATGTTTTACTAATCGTCTGGGTAAAAAAAATGGTAAAATATGTGGATTGATGAAAATAAAGAATCTTAATTAAGCTAATGTAATGTAATATGATAATGATAAGAGTAATATGACCCCTGCAGTCAAACTTTGTATTAAGTTTTGCAGGAAACTTTGAGTTAATAAATTATTCTATCTTCTATCTTCGATTCTTAGCACTTAGGCTTTATAAACGCACTTAGTTCTTTAGCGCTGCAAACGTGATCGGTAAATAACGAAGAAAGAAATAAAGAAGCAGCAAACCTCTTCCCATAGACCTGTGTTTATGGGTCATGCTACACACTTGATCTGGAACGTTGTCACTCGATACGCCACGATCTACTCTCCTATCAGCTCGATAAGTCTTGTCAATCCTTGGTATCGTGGTTCGGACTATCGTTCAGAGACATGTCAATAATACGTATATGTCAATAATTGCAGTGGTATAATCCTAAAACCACAAAACAGATATGTCATCTCGTATTTCAACAAATGTTTAGCTGATGTTTAGTATCTAAATCTGAAATGTGCTCCATGACTGTTGGCTTCTTAACTCTTTTATTATTAACACGATGTGAGGCAATATCTTATAAAAATCATGCGTTGCTTCGTGGCGTTCCTTACGATGAAACAGAGTTGATATTCTATAAAACACTGGACAAGATCTACAACGTGACGTGGTGGAAGAAACCAACCATGGTGCATAATGTAGTGGAATTCAGCATCAGTCCTCGTAACTTAGCAGAACTCTATAGGGACACAGAGAAGATGACCGTTCGCTTTGCTATCGTAATCAGGAATTTACAAGGGTATGTGTACCTGCATGTTTTATTTATAACGCATATAGACTGTGAATATTAAACGATTTGTCGTATGTTAAGCCTTAGTGTAAGGCCTGAGTGGCGAGCGTTCAGCTGCGCGTGCGTGCACTCAGATTGCTCACATACATTTGCTTGTGTTTAAGAAGAACGCTGCACGCACCGCTTGATGCCCCGCTTCTGTAGCCACTCCTTTCGTAGATTACTGTAGAAGCAGTGATGAAATAGTTGTACAAATATCTTAAGTTTCCTGAGATAGATTAAGAACACAGAGTAAATTGCTATATAAAATTCTATATAAATTGCTATATAAATTGTCTGAATAAATGCTATTTTTATTATACGTCATTCCCAAATTTGTGTTTGTATATTTCAGTGCCTTCGATAAACAAAAAGCCAGTCCGTACTTTAGGCGTAACATGCAATCTTTCAACTGGCACAGCTACTACCGCTTGGACGACATCTACTCGTGGCTCAAAGATGTTAGCTCGCATAATCCAAATGAGGTGCAGTTGCGAAGGGTCGGCAAGAGTCATGAGAACAGAACCATTATATCCGCGAGGCTGACCTTGAAAGGGTCTCTAAATAGGTAAAATTGAAAATATGAGCGCAATGTATAATGCGTTTGAAATCCCAATAATTTGTCAAATGAAACGTATCTGCGTATTGGTTTGGTTTCTTATAGTTCCGAAGGGAAGCCAACAAATATGATTCGAGAATGTGGTTTAAGATTTTAATTTATAATTTGATCTGCATCAATATTGGTCTGCGGCGAATGCAGGGCCCAATTTCACCACGGCGACAGGTGTGACAATTGACAACATTACTGAAATTACAGGCGTCTATGGGCTATATGCGCCGCTTACTATTGTGCGGGCTGTATGCTTGTTTGCCACCAACATATCATTCATAAATAAAAACATCATTATTATTTTCAATAACGAATACTTTTGTGAAGAGCTCTTGACACTTGTCTCAAGAAACACGACATTTGTCACGAGATTCCGACACAGGATCATTCTCATGTCAGTAACTTCCGAAAATTCTTTAAACAGGATAGGATGAGGATATTAAGAACATGCCACTAAAACCATTCAAGCGCAGACTCAAAAACTGATTAGTTAAGAATTGTTATTACACTGTCAATGAATATTTTGATTATTTTAAGGTGTGACATTTTATTTGTTCTCATTAATTTATTACAAATAATATCATATATTAAAAAAAATACAAATGAATGTCAGGATACAACTTAACTAATTAATTTGTTCTTATGATAATGTATATACATATATTATATTTTCCTATATTCATATACATATAGTATATATTTGCATGTTAATTTTAAATTAGTTATAAGCTGAATTGTGATCCGATTATGTTTTGCGTGCCAGATATTGGTAAATTGTGTGAAACTTTTAAAAATATATTGTAAATACTCTCATGTACCACATTTTATGCAAAATAAAGAATTGAATACTATTACATCTCGTTACAATTGTCAAAAAGTCTTTACCAAGAAATTATCTATTTATGCAAAATAAAGAATTGAATACTATTACATCTCGTTACAATTGTCAAAAAGTCTTTACCAAGAAATTATCTATTTATTGACGATCTTATTTATTATAGAAATGGTGCAAGCAAGCACACAGTCCGCGCGATGGTGAGTGATTTCCGTAACCTATGGACGCCTAAAACGCCAGTAATTCAGTAATATTAGGACTTGTCACACTGTCAGCGTGGTGAAATTGGGGCCAGGAGGACCCTGGTTTGATGCACAAATTTAAAATATTGGTCTTTACAGAGCCAAAGTGATTGTGGAAGGAGGCTGCCATGGACGAGAATGGCTGTCTCCAGCATTTGTAACTTACATGCTATACACATTGTTAAACGCCAAAATGTATAAAGACCCAGAGCTGGAGCGTATTGCCTACTTGTACACGTGGATCTTTGTACCCGTCATGAATCCAGACGGATATGAGTACAGTCATACAACGGTAAATACAAACTCTACGTATCTCTCCGTTTCAGCATGGGCAGAAATGCTTTCGTGTCTGTCCATTTGTTTTTCTCTACGGGTCGCATTTGTTAACAAATTCTTAAAATAGTACATTACATACCAAGGCCGTTTAAGTGGGAAATGCCTCGGATTCCATGTAATTGTCGGCCGAGGCGAAGCCGAGGCGAAGCCGAGGTCGACTAACATGTGATCCGAGGCTTTCCCATTTACCGGCCGAGGTTTGTATAATACTATTGTTCAGCCCGACGGAGCCGGCAGGCGGCAATTTAGTTTTGCGTAAAGTGGCGCTTACCGGCCGGAGGACTGAAAAGTTTGTTGCTTACATAATATTTTTAATCGATTCAATATTTAAAATTTTTCAAAACGGTGGGAATTGGTACAAAGGTCCTAAGCGACATAGCTCCCCCCCCTCTCTCTACGACTTTTGTGCTAATACTAGTACCATCTCGCGAGGTCTACAGCTGACACAGCCAATAGTAGTAGATTAGGTACCGAGACCAGTAAAGTCAGAAGTTCGAAGCGAAGCCGAGGTCGACGAACAAGGTCAAGGTCTGTACACTATTTCTCTGCTCGACGCAGTCGGCAAAGTGCGTATTTATTTAGCAGAGCGGCCAGCAATTGGCTGCTTTCCGGGAGGGCAGAAAAATAATAAATCCATCACCAAAATTGAGTTATCGAACAATGTCAAAACAATTACGTAAGACATAAGCAATTCAGATTTTATTGAAACGTTGGAGACTATTATTTTTATACCTCTAATTTTCATTTATATATATTTAGACAATCTTATTATGAATTTATTTATATTAATGATTCTCTACTACAATTGGTAGTTTTCATAATAATTATTGCACCGATAAAATATATTTTATAATAATACTCTCATTATAGATACTCTCTCATATCATTGGCGTAATGTTACTATTATTAATTTATAGGACCGTTTATGGAGAAAAAATCGTCGTCCTGGTGGTGGTGTTGATTTAAATCGGAATTATGGGATTGATTTTGGCAGTAAGTGTAGTTTGAAAACTGAGAAAAGATTACCCTAACTTTGCATTTTTACTCGTGTTAAACTGTTGACTGCCAAATAAAGCTTGCGTGAACTGCAGTACGCAGCACGGGAACTTTGTTTATAGCGTGAAGTCTGGGTGTCAACTTTAAGTTTCCGATGTAAACCATAAGGTGCGGTTAACGCGCAGAAGGGCAGAACTATCAAGGTGGCACCAACTGAGTGTCAATATCATGTTTATGTTATACATTTAGACCTCAAGATGCCAAACTATTCTACGCGTACGGTCTCTGTAAAATCTTTTATTATACACACTTGATTTAAATCGGAATTATGGGATTGATTTTGGCAGTAAGTGTAGTTTGAAAAGTGAGAAAAGATTACCCTAACTTTGCATTTTCACTCGTGTTAAACTGTTGACTGCCAAATAAAGCTTGCGTGAACTGCAGTACGCAGCACGGGAACTTTGTTTATAGCGTGAAGTCTGGGTGTCAACTTTAAGTTTCCGATGTAAACCACAAGGTGCGGTTAACGCGCAGAAGGGCTGAACTATCAAGGTGGCACCAACTGAGTGTCAATATCATGTTTATGTTATAGATTTAGACCTCAAGATGCCAAACTATTCTACGCGTCCGTTCTCTGTAAAATCTTTTATTATACACAGGTCACGGTTCAAGTAAAAATCCAGCTAAACTCGATTATTGCGGCCAAAATGCTTTTTCGGAACCAGAGACTTATTCAATGGCAACTATGGCAAGAGAACATAGACACAAGTTAGAGTACTACCTCTCCATACATTCTTATGGACAGTTAATGATCATACCCTACACACATACAATAGAACATGAGGATAATTATGTGAAAATGGTAAGATATCTAATACGCACAGTCGGGTTCTAAAATATTAATATTGATGTGATTTTTCGAGCTGAAACATCTGTAGGTACCAGTGGCAGAGCGTCAAAATGTTCTTTAGGCAAGCCGGAGCTCATTTGGCTTGCGTTTTCTTTGAGTCGTTAAGAAAAAAATGTGCTAGATTGTTTCACGCAAGGGAAGCCGGCAGGATATGAGGTAGGAACATTTTTTTAAATAGTTGGTAAATAAATAGGTAACGGAAACCATACTATTCATTTCAGAAAAAAATGGCTGACAAGGCAGCAGAACGCATATTACAAAATCACGGGATAAAATATAAGACGGGCAATAGTCACGAAACAGTAGGTAAGTAATTGTTCATAGTCATTTATTCATCTAACAATATACATTGCGTTTGAATATTACAGAATACCACAATTAGAATTTATATACAACAAATTAAATATAAAATATAACAATTACTTAAAGTTTCTACAAATTAATCACATATGTCATATAAATTTAACTATACCTAATGATATTATAACAAACATGTTGGCCACTTTATCTTACTTGGTTTTAAGGGGTTCTAGTTTCCGACTACACACTGGAACATAACGCCGCATGTCCACTTACTGCGTACATCTTCCTGCGTAATGCTTCGACTTCCTTTACGAGGATCTCATTGATGCGAACCAGTACGCATACCGCTCTGGTGTGTAAGTGGAACAACACGATCGCACAGCACACGCAGCACATATACTCGTAGCGTTATTCTGCACGCACACTGGGGCGGCTTACGGTTGTAGATTCGAAACCAAAAACCGGTTAACACAATAAGTACAAGCACTTGCTACATGCTACAAGCGTATCCCATAACACAGGGAAATGCGTACGTAGCGAAAAGCGGCTGGCTGTGACCGATATTGGTTTCTGAAGAGCTATTATTATATAAATTTAATTACTGCCGGTTTCGAAGCCGTCGCCGTATAAAATTAATTGCTATCTCAATATGTGCTTTTCTAAATTTTAATCAAATATTTTATTAATTAATTTGTATGGACTTCATTCGTTTCTCTAATTCGAATATGTAGTATTCTATATTTTTACTTGATTCTAGTTATGATATGATAAACAATTATTAAATGTGTAATAGTTTAAAATCAGTTAAATACTCTATATAAACATATAAGTGAGTTGGCTAGTTGTAAAGTTATATGAAATAAACAATTATATTATGTTAATGTGTTGTGATATGTTAGACCAATAACAATCATTAGAAACGTCTTCCTTAATGCACTGTGCATTCTGACTTTTCTTCAAGAAAATTCTTTTCTTCAACATGTGTATAGAGTTTGGATATGATTGTTGGTCTAAAGTATCAGTATCACAACACAATTACACACAAGTGAGACTTTATATCCTCCTTTTTCCGTTGGGGATTAAAAATGGGTACTTACCGGACGCTCACGGAAATGCTCGAAGGAAGAAAAGGACATTTATAAAAACATTTTTTTTTTCAGGATACTTGGCTTCCGGAGTGAGTAGCGACTGGGTAAAGAAGGCTTTAAATGTTTCGTAAGTATCTAAATACCTATTTTGTTATTTTGTCGTTTAAAAATAACTATGCTCCGCATAACTATGCATCCGGTTCATATATGGGTTACGCAAATATGACCATGTTTCCAGTTTTCGTTCTCAACTCAAGTGGCTTCCTATCCGTCATCGTCGTAACTCTCATATACTCTCTCTCCTTTACTCTATACTTTTTAACCCTGCAACTCCCCGCTATCTCAAAGAACATTTTACTTACTTAAATTCTGTCAGATGCTCTCATAACTTACTACTATCCGTTCCTTCTTCTTCTACTAAGTTTTTTAATTCTTCGTTTACTTTCCAGGCTGTTAAACTGTGGAACTCTCTTCCCCTTGACGTAAGACGTGCTCGAACTATAACTGCCTTTAAGTTGAAACTCAAGGAATACTATCTGTCTCTTCCTTAGCTTTTCTTCTTTGACACTGTCGTTTCTCTTCTTCACTCATCGTTATGTATATATATATTATGTATGTATGTTTACGTATGTATTTATTATGTATGTATGTTTATGTATGTATGTTTTATCGTATTATTATTTTGGTATGTATATTTATTGTGTGTGTGGTTTGTGTGCTTTTGTTAATCTCTGTGCCACCTAATACATTTTTTCATTTGATCTGTACTCCACTACCCAAAGGTTGTCTGGAAGAGATCGCTCTTTAGCGATAAGACCGCCTGTTGTTACCCCTTACTGTTACTGTTCTGTATTATTATTTTCTCTTGTAACTGTATTTCATCTGTGTGAGGTGTGCAATAAAGAGTATTGTATTGTATTGTATTGTATGCTCCAGTATATGAGCTAAGTTAAAATATTTGTCACAAGAAGTCAGAAAGGACACACACGGTTAATAAACATACACATTAAGAACTACTATAGTACTATCCACAAACGTGATAATACCTGAGCGAGGGAGCTCCGGTAATGGGCGCGCACATATGGGCATTTTCAGAAAAAAGTGCACCATTTTAGTGAATATGATTATATTAAAAAGTACTTGTTCGCAAAAACGAACTTTGCGCTTGCAAAACAGCCAAAAAGGGCACTTTTTGCGCAACTGTATTTAAAAAGAACTATTTTCAGTTACGTTTTAACAATCGAGCTCCCCGACGCGGGAGCCCATGGATACGCTCTCCCGCCGGGCCGCATCCTGCCCGCCTGCCAAGCGACTATGGATGGGCTGTTGGAGATCCTCGCTCCCCAATCTCACAAGTTCCTGAAACTGTATGAGAGCGCTGCTTGGAAAAATCTAGTCTGTGTCGAATTTGTCTTTCTTTGTAACCTGTTTGTGTATGTTATGTCATGTGCAGCAAATTATAACTGATAAACCTCACTTTTGTTTCATTAACATTGTCGACATACCTACCTACTTTTAGAGTACTCAATATTATATAAATTCATGGTTTGTGGTTTTAATCAACAAACAAGTCTGTACTATTATGCATTAAAAGTTAACTTAAAGTGGCCCCTTTGCCTGGAAAGTGACTAAGAAAGAAGTGAACAAGCTCTTAGTGGTTGTAAGGAAAATCTGGCAGAAAATTCTGGGATCAATAATAGGGGCGAGGGTTGAAGACGCAGGCAGAATAGGGAGGAAGAGAGAGGTTGAGAGACAACTGAGCTGTACAAAGAGCGTATGTGGGGCACCCGGGTGGAATATGTCCAATCGGACGCCCCAGATACCGTACCTCATATGTCGTGAAGCCAATGAAGTAGTAGTAATAACCTCTGTTTTTAACAATAAGGATACTCTTTGAAAATAGGAAAGTAACTACACTACCCGCACACGCTCTGAGGCGGACGCGTACTTGTGCTAAGAATTAAAATCCACCCGTTAAAATAAGCGCATTCGATTGTGAACGCTATTATTAGTGACTTAAGTCACTGTATCGCATACGGTGATAGTGCTTAACCTCAAATTCTGTGATCTCTCAGTGATTTAAAGTGAAATACTTACAAAATGAGTCTGGTATCCTTAACCTCCTCACCCCTGCACTCTTCTCAACCGAATCTATCATCAGAACAAGACTCCAACCAAATGCAAGATGCCGTAAGTGTTCGAAAAAGAAAACACCCTGACCTTGACGCAAACATAACAAAGGCGCTGGACACGTTTATGGCAAATATGCAAAAGTCACTGGAGGATTTCAAGTCTGATATAAGGGCTGATCTCAACAGTTTACGCCTAGATTACGCTCAGATCAAGAACTCGTTAGAAACCACCAATACCAAGCAGAATGAGCTAAGCCAAACGATTTCTGAGGTACGCACCAGCTTAGACATGTCTTCTGACCGCCAAGACAAGCTTGAAAAACGTGTAGAATCAACTGAAAAATACATTAACACCCTAAAAAAAGGAGGTCAATCTCTGTCAGACGTAAAAAAAAGCGTTATCGACTTGCAATCACAACTAAACGAATACCAGCAACGCGACCGAATTAATAATTTGGAAATTACTGGTTTACCTGAGCGTGACACAGAAAATCTCACGGAAATAATTATAGCAATTGCCAAAGTCAGCGGTGTCACCCTGACCACGGAAGACATCGTGCATGCTAACCGAGTAAAACCCCGTCAAGTTGTCGCCGGCAGGCCACAGCCTGTCATAGCCAAACTCAAGAATAGGCTTCACAAAGACAACATCATTGCTGGCATCCGCAAGGCTCGCGGTATCACGACAGAAGACATCGAATTACCAGGCGCCAGTATAAATATTTATATCAACGAGCATCTGACTCCATATAATAAGGCCCTGCTGAAGAAAACTCGAGATGCCGCCGCCGAAAAGTTGTACGAGTTCGTATGGACAAAAAACTGTCAGATACTGGCACGCAAAAAGGTAGGAGCCCCGTTTTTGCATCTCCGAACCGAAGAAGATCTACGAAAAATCCATTAAGTATCATAATTCGTGTGCCCGTGCCGATTATATCCATAATTAAGTTTTATTTATGTAATGAAACGAGCGAATCTATAATAATATATATATATTACACACATACACACTACCCTTTACACATACACAATAAACACTCCAGGTGGGTTAAAGTAAAAAATAAACTTAATAGTTTTTGTTTTTACACACTACTTTATGATTATGATTATTACCGATTATATATGAAAACCGATATCAGTTATCAAAATATTGTTTTATTGCACAAACTTATTCTTTACAGGAATGATTTGTTTTTTCAGCCAAGAGCTATTTTCCCGATTCCATCCATAAAGCACGCATCATTTTTGTTACTCTTTTTAGTAGTGATACTAGTGATACATAATTATAAGTACTATGTGTCAGCATCTGCTCAAACAACATCTTATACTCAGTGTTGTGTCTATGTTTCGAGCGTAAGTAGCCTTACAACGCAAAGGAATTCAGCAAACCAGCTTATTAACATAATATTTAAACACTTCAGACTACAGCGACACACACCTCCGCGCGAATCGAGGATCGAGGATTGCCTATGTTCATCTCTGTTGCACCTACATTATTCGTTTGAAAAGCACTCGGATACTGTAATAGTGAATCCCAATGCTCGTGGTAGGCTATCCGGGCCCATTTTCGACCCGAATCTTTACGTAACACTGTTTGTGTCTAGGCCAGTACATCGATATCACGTACCGGGACATGATTGCAAGCAACTGTCGTCTTTAATAACTAGGTGTTTGAACACAAATTACCCCACGCAAGTTCGATGCCTACAAGCGGACATAGTACTTATTGTTTACCTTCTCGCGCTATCGTATGCCTATATTATTTCTTCCTTATTTTACAACATATTCGTTTTAATCCGTGCACATACAACCGGTTTATGACAATAACAGGCGCATTACAGATATATTATCAAAATGTCCGAGGCATACGTACAAAGACGCATACGCTATTAAGTAACATCTTAAACAATGACTACGACATAATAGCCCTTACGGAGACATGGTTATGCGATGGAATATTCGACTCAGAGTTTTGTGATTCGCGATATGACATATTCCGTTGCGATCGGGACTTGGCATTTACGGGGAAAAAAACAGGTGGTGGTGTCGCGCTCTGTGTTAGGCGAGGATTGAATGCTTATGCTCGCTTTGAACGGACGAGTTTACCATCAGAATTAAAGTGGGTTACAATACCAGGTAAATACATACATGCTAGTGCAGATTTACATATAGCTTGTGCCTACGTGCCTGGAAACTCGTCTACTCAAAGCCGTGACATAGACGCTTTATTATGTACGGCTGAAAAAGTTTTTAGCGACAAAAATAATCATCATTGTCTGATTCTAGGTGATTTCAATTTGCCGTGCATAATTTGGGAACGTGATGGCCCTATTGTGATAAATCGAGGCTCGGTAGAGACACAGGAATGTGGGTATAGGCTCATAGATAAACTAAGTCTGCTCGGCTTCTCTCAATACAATTACCTTTCTAATTCCCATGGAAATACTCTCGACTTAGCTTTCAGTACCTTCTCGTTGAATTTACTTAAATCCGACTCACCTCTCCTTCCAATAGACACTTTTCATCCCGCTTTTATTATTGACGCCACAGATATATGCGTGAAAAATATCAAACCTAACGCATGCACACGTTCTGTGTATAGTAAAGCAGACTATGCCGCAATTAACCTATACCTAAATAGCATAGACTGGCACAAAGAACTCGTGGACGATTGTATTGACGTTGAAGCGGCTGTCAGTGTTTTTTATAATCACCTTTCAATATGCATAAATAAACATGTACCCCAAAAACAAGTTAATACCCAACATAACTACCCTGTCTGGTACACCAGGGCACTAATAAAAGTGATACGGGAGAAGTCGAAAGCTCACTCTCGTTGGAAGCAGTACAATAACCGGTTAGATTACTCTGAATTCTCTTTACTTAGAGCCAGACAAAAAAAAATGCAGGTGGAATGCTATAACAATTACATTAAAAGTATGGAAATAAATATTAAAAAAGACCCTAAACAACTTTGGACATTCGTAAAATCTAAGCGCAATAATCCAAACTACCCAAAATATGTCACCTATCAGGGAATTAAGCACACGACTCCCGCGGAGATCACTTCAGCATTTAATAACTTCTTCCATAGTGTTTTTGTTCAACCTGCCTCAATGTATCCCACAACAACTTTGCCTCCACCTCAATCGGGCAGTCCCAACCACACTGCTAGTTTAAAGCTAACTATCGAAGATATCTGTCAATTCTTAAAACATCTAAATACTAAGAAAGGGGCGGGAAGCGACAATATTCCCTCATTATTTGTTGCACGATGCCACGCTTCCCTAGCTGTTCCCCTTTTTATAATATTCAACAGATCCTTATCTGAGGGTACCTTTCCCAAGATATGGAAACAAGCGCACATAGTACCGATACATAAAAAAAGCTCTAAACTTAATGTAGAAAATTACAGGCCAATATCTATCCTAAATGTATTCAGTAAAATTTTCGAAAAGCTTGTTTACAACACTTTCTACACCACATTGGTGCCCAGCATTCCACACGAACAACATGGTTTCCTAAAACATAGGTCAACAGTATCCAACCTAGCCTTATTTACCGACTTTATACTGAATAAAATGGAAACGAGCGGTCAGGTAGATGTGATCTACACTGATTTTGAAAAAGCATTTGATCGTGTAGATCACGTCATCCTCCTGCAAAAGTTAGAACACCTAGGAATTCAAGGAGACCTGTTACGGTGGATAAAGTCGTACCTGTCTAACCGTTCCCAAGCGGTTGTAGTAGGAGGGCATCGATCTGACTTTGTAGATGTCACATCTGGAGTACCGCAAGGGTCTCATCTGGGTCCTCTATTGTATAACGTCTATCTGTATGACATCTATACATGCTTTAAATACTCTCAATTTTTGATGTACGCGGATGACACCAAGATCTTTTTAGACACTCGTACTATTTCACACTGCCAAAATCTCCAGATCGATCTAGATAGCTTGTCAGATTACTATTTAGCCAATAGAATAACGGTTAATGTGAGTAAATGCCAGCTTATGTCGTTTAGTCGCAAGCGCGTTTGTTTATCGTTTCCATACGTTATTCAAGGATGTCCCATTGAAAGATCACAGACTATTCGAGATCTGGGAATAAACCTTGATAGCAAACTCACTATGAAAGAACACATAGACATTATTGTAAACAAAGCATTTAGATGCCTCGGCTTTGTCTTCAGAGTGTGCCGCCCTATGACTGACCTGTCCTGTATCAAAACTGTATATTACGCGTATGTACGCAGTACACTAGAGTACGCTAGCACTGTGTGGTCTCCGCATTACATAACTCACATACACCGGATCGAACGTATACAAGAAAAATTTACCAGGTATTTAGATTTTCGCTTGCGAAAAATCCCAGAAGCTTATGAGGATAGATGTAAATACCACAATATTGTCCCACTCAGTACTCGGCGAACTGTAACTGACATGATGTTCCTTCATGATATCCTCAGCGGGCATCTAGAGTGCGTAGGATTACTCTCACAATTAGGGCTCCGCGCTCCCTCTCGCCGTACTCGTAACACCGCGCTATTTCAAATTCCCTGTCACCGTACCAATTATGGCCAAAATTCTGTCCTGAGTAGAATTTCACGTACCTACGACAAATTATTCCAAAACATTGACCTCTTTTCCACCTCCAGACGTGCTTTCAAATCACAGATTGCAAAGCAACTTACCTGGTAGTGTCGCACAAACACACACACACACACACACACACACACCCATATGTACAAATGTAAATAAAATAATAGGTTTGCTTGTTTACTTATTTATAAGGTTTTGTCGCTCATACTTTTTGTTTATTCTTTAGATTTTTTTTTCATATTTAAATATCTTGCACAGCTCAAGTCACAAGTCTATCCCCAGATGATATTTTTGTATAAATTCTAGGGAGTTCTGTTATTGGCTATGCTTATAAGTATATATGTTTATTGTATGTCATTCACTGTAAACGCTGTTGAACTTCTTAAAAAAAAAAAAAAAAAATTTAAAAATAAGCAGTCAGCCCCTGCTAAGTCAAATTTCAACGTGTAAGTGAACCTTAACCCTGGCCCTTTTATTAACGACAGTGATGGCTTTTAAAACTCAGTTTAGCTCTCAATAATGACCTTTAAATTGGAATATTAACATTTAATGCGAACCCCATAATATGATAATGATAAAAGTTTGAAGGTAAGTACAGTTTTCGTGAAAACGTTAAAAGTTTTTGCCGGGTCCACTCCATTTGCTTGATTCGAGTATAGTCTGGATTAATATTTAGTCTTTATTGTACAGTCAGCTGCAGAGATAATGGGCCCTCCTTTCCTGCGAACTATCTATGCAGCAGTGGTCTATTATCTCTTTAACTGATTGTACCTACTTCTCAATAAAGAAACACACTAAAGAAATAAACAATTGAATATGACTAACACACACAAACCACATTGTGTATGAGGAATGCAAAGTCCGTTGATTTGATGACAATAAAATTGAAAGTCTTAAATTTTGCGCACGATACGATTGTATCAGAACAATAACAAAACCAACTTAGGTTTAAACTTAGAATCGTGCTCTAGTCTTTTCAGCTCGATTGAACGTTTTCAGCTATATTTAATTTTGTACAAAAAATATCAGCCTATCTTCCTGGTCAGCATAGCTTGCTTTACGGCTTCACTTTGTGTTCCATAATTCAAATTAAAGTTAAAATGCTGAAGACTTTATGATTAAGTAAAATAATAGTAGTTTATGCAACAGTGATATAATAAGGAACTAGAAGATAATACTAGGAATACTAGGAATAAGATACTCTCGGGTCTATTATTACAAAACTCGGCTTCGCCTCGTTTTGTAACGGCGACCCTCAAGTTTTAAGAACCAATTATGAGTTGTTGCATACCCTAGTTTTTCTACGACAGCTAAAATAGCGTAAAAAGCAAAATATAGAAACGTGGCAGAATAGGGAAGATGTTGTGCCCACTATGGAAATTAAAAAAAAACAACAACAGTGCTAATATAAATGTATGAAAATTCATAGGAGCAGTGTTCTTATGGAATACCACAGACAACGTTATAATGGTTACTTTTTAAATATCGCTGTCAGTCATCTAATTGACACATAGAAGTGCTGGAGTAGAAAAATGTATTTATATTGCGTTTACTTTACGTTAAATAATTTTAGGTATAAGCAAATGGATAGGAATGTTTATATAAATACGACAAATCAACAATCAAATATTATTTTTAGTAATCTTTATTTGCCTTGAAAGTACCTAGCTGTTTTCCAGTAATATTCTGAATCAACAGCGATAAGATATCAAAGAGGTCTGTGGAAATATTCATGTCGTTTGTTTTACGATCGTACACGTAAAATTATATTTCGACGGTTTGACGATGTGAGGTTTATTTTTATTACAAGTTCTGTAAAATATATCAATTTTAATGGGTACATTATTTTATTATTCATGTAAACAAATGAGTATTTTTCGATTGTCTATTCCTGCTCAGAGCAATATTAGTCTTTATCTCAATTTGTTTGTGTACATTTTGGGTTTCTTTAATCAGTAGTAGCAAAATTTGTATAGTGGGGGCAGTTTTTTTACATTATGTTTTTTATGGCCTTGAAAATAAAAAGGAAGTGTTTTTTGTAATCACGATTTGATATTCCCTTAAACCAGCGAACTTAAAAAACATGGAAGACTAATAAGCTCTAAATCATGACCCCACCATACCTACGCCACGCGAGGCGGGGCTTACACGTTTAGTATACAAATGGCCGTCAGCGATGTGGTCAGTTTGACAGATACCGTGAAATGTAATAATATATAATAAAAATGCCTTTTTGCGCTGTGAAACGGTGTCGAAGTCGCACGGATAAACACCACAAAAAAGATGGCATTACTTTTCATCCGGACAATTTTATATGGGGATGGTGTTATGCCAACTTTTGGACAACCATTGAAATTATAATACAGGCGTACATTTTTTATTATAATTAAATTAGTTACATCCCAACGTATCGAACAAGTGAAATACATAGTGGATCAGTCTAATCAGAATATATATTTTTATGATTAAATATTAACATAGGTAGGTATTTTTCCAGATTCCGATCAACCCTCATGTAAGGAAAATGTGGACCAATGCCGTTAGGTAGATTAGAAAGGCATGATCGAACATGGCAACCAACCAAATCCACAAATATTTGTTCAATACATTTCGACGAGGACGATATGTACTTTTCAAATTTTCCCATAATAATATTTAGTATTAAGATGCTACTGAAAATTCAGGGCCTTGACCAGCGCGAAAACACAGAAGGTTGAAAATGGCCTGAATGGCTTTCATGACATTCATATATTGCTTATGTCGATTGAATTATGTTGTTCGAGGCTTAACATATGTAACGAAAGCAAGGGGTATCACCATATTCCTAAAATACGTGTCTAAGGGTTCTTATAATTGCCTATAACTTCATGGACAAACAAAATTTCTTTTTTTATCTGATATATTTATTGACTATACACACCCCCTTGCACATAAATTTAAGAGTACGTTTGACCATATACCAGGTTATGAAAATGAGATCGCGAATAATTAGCACGGTTGCGGTATTATGGACGTTACAATATTATTCATATCAACTACATATATTAATAATCCTACAGCAAACCAACGAGATCAATAAAGTAAGTATTCATTGTTTAATGAAAATTTAATTAAAATGTATCGCAACAAAAATATATCATGTTAAACTTGCTCTTTAATGCATTACACCGTCTACTAACAATGCGTTTCCAATGTCACAGTTGTTGTGTCATCTATAATATGTGCCATAATGGGGCGGTAATAATGCGTCCATGCTTTATCTGCGTTCACTGCTTTTCTTGTCTCATGGTCTGAAAGTGAGAATATTAGCGGGCCTAGTTACGAGATACAAAGCTTGAGATGCCGGGTTCGAACCTTGGTCAAGGCATTTATTTGAGTGTTTATCATGAACAACAACAGTTACTGCTTGGAACACGAGTAAAGAGAAGTAGGGTAAACTTTAAGCTCACTTAACATAAGTGCCTCACTATAACTTTTCGAGCGCCCAACTCCATATTTATCATATCATTATGTACACAGGTAAATTTAAAATATAAACTTGTATGGCGAAAACAAAGGATTATACATTTAAATATATCAGAAAAGTTAAAGAAATCTTTTTTATTTTCAAATATGAGTCGTGGATTTGGAGAGCGGCCAACTGGAGACATGCATTAAACTTGCATACAACCACTGACAGCTCGTGCTTGCACTCACATAAATAATGTCCGTTGCTAGGGATGCCACATTGCTGATTTATTCATCGAGTACACGTGAAATTCAACAGTGGGCAGTGTAGGCGTGTAATTAAATTAAAACAGTGTCGATAAACGGCTGCGGTAGCGTCCGGTTTAGTGACATATTTATTAGTTGGTTTCTCTTTAACAGTATCGCACTTTCTACTGTTACGATTATACAGGTTGAGACAAATTTTAACCCGATATTATTTCAATGTTATTATAAGAGCAAAAAGTGTTATATCAACATACCTAGGTGAAATTCTAAAATAATTTAGTTTTTATTAGTATTTTTTGGGCATAGCGCATTTCTGTGCACTGCGGTATATCAAGGTGAGCTGAAAGTGACAAATCTGAAGTGAACGGTAAAGAATTATGAAAAAAGATATGGAAGATAAATAAAGTATTTAGCACTGAGATAGAAGTACATAGAGACGCCTTCAAAGGGAAAAGTGTGGCGACCGTAAGGACGATTGGATCTAGATTGAGCGAAGTCCCTCATTTCAGGATTGCCACATTTTCGCGGGGTTGAAATGAAATGAAATGAAATGAAATGAAATAGTTTATTTCAGACACAATTGTCCATATACCTCTACATAATGTCAATAGTTAAAATAATAAAATAAGCGAAATATGGGCGTCTCTAATATTGACCTCTTTGGTATTTAGATCTTTTTTTCGCGTATGCATTTTATAACTTTTTACACTTATTAAGGCACCCGAAACGTATGGATAAAGTTTGTCGGATTATTCGGGCTCTTCAAACATACTATGTTTTATAATGCAGGCAGAGTAGAGTGATAACGCAGTGAGATATTATTATGTAAATATTTATTATATTATAATAAATTTGACATTGTGACATACATGTTTACAAAAGGAAAATCATAGAGTGACAGCAGAAAGAATACGGGCCTTGACAAACTCTAATTAAAACTTTATAGATGGCCAGCGTTATACTTCCAACACTATGATACTAGTATAAGTGTCTAACCGCTTATGCACGGATAAGCTTTCCGTCCGCTTACCTATATTCAATTTTGAACCTTCTTCTCCTGTAATACGCTCCGAAGTGTATAGAAATTTACAGTACACATGGTGCTACTTTACCACCCAAGGCCGATAATGATCACTTTACGTGCCTGCGTGAATATTCAAAGGGTCATATCATCGCGTGCGTGCTAAAGTGGCAAAAGTCGGCACAACAAAAAAAAAAAATGTTTGGATTGTGGCAGATTCGTATTCAAAATCCTTCAATTTACGATTTTGTTCCAAGAGCCATAGCAAACAGTGCCCTTAAGAGCCTTATACAAGTGGCCGTATTGATCTGACAATAAATCAATCACTCGACTCCCTGCAAGACAGCCACTTCACAGTCAGCCGCTGTGTCGATTCTAAACACTACTATTATAGACGTGACTGTACCATCCGTTCGTATAATTATACTTCCTCTGGAATCTCAATGAGATCCACCGAGCCTCATGTTTTGTAACATTCCCCGGGGCTTATTGACAACATGATTATGACAGTGTGTTTCAATCGCGCGTTGTTAATAAAGTGCTGCTTACTCTGTCTCGTAGGTTAGACAGCTTCGTAAATCATTACATTCGAAGGTTTGCAGCCTGGTTCACCACGCTTACATTTCGACAATTGTCACAACGTTTCTATGAACTTTAGTATGCAGCCGACATATGTCGCCGACATTGTCAGCGATGAATATTATCATGACATGTATCTTATATCTTCAATTGATTAATTTATATAGAAATTATCGTTTTCATAACTTCTAAAATCAAGAAATATAAGCCTGTTCTGATAGTATCCTAAATCAGTCCTTAAGACATCATAGTAATAGTTTATTCAATGCAAAGGATCCCGCACAGCTGTATTTTGTAGTAGACAATATTCTGCTTAGCAAAAACAGTGCTTTTTTGTTACGAGTACAACCCTATTTTGTAGGATATATGCTCGCAGAAATGATATCCGTTAAAAAGCGGGTTACGCGAGATGACACACTAGACAAACGAGAATTCGATTTACCAGAAAAGAATCGTTCTTTTTTTACATGTCAACTTATTTTACACTCGTAACCAGTCTTGCACTTGTTACTTACATGAATGAAGCTACATCTTTGTCATCGTTTAGTTTTCGTGAGATGTTCTTTGAATAAGCTTTGAGTATGTCAACCACACAGTTAAGGATCACTATTTAAGTTTGTTACAACAAAATATTGTCTTCTGTTTCCGCGATTGTTTTTTTATTGAAATTAAATACTTTAAAACGGATCAATCGCGTTTATTAATACCATGACCGCTCACAATCTCGAGACGTAGTTCGAAACGTAAGTTTCGAGCCCTTTACAACACTCGTTTCCAAGAAAAACAACGTTTTTTAGTGTTAAATTTCAATGAATAACAATCGCGGCGAACAGAAGACAGTACTTACAAATTAAAAAAAAAAACTTTATATAGTGGTTAGTTGATGGCTGGCTGACTAGCCGTCCCGCCATCCTTGCTACGCAAAATAGGCGCTAGCCGTCGAGTTGCGGAAACCAGCCCGTGATACAATACAATACAATACAATAGTGGTTAGTTTTCAGTTGTAATTATATAAGAGGCCTACTGTAAAAAAAACAAGATTAGTCATTGAGTAGTTTTGACTCTGAGTTGAATACATATATATCATAGAAATGCATAGTAAGTGTATTTTGCTCATAACTGTTATTTGCCTCAAATTACATTTGGTTCAATGTGTGTGAATGTCAGTGCTAGGCAATGTAAACGATTTAAATCAACACAGCAAATTTGATGTACGACAATGAACTGGGTATTTATCCAAATTCAATCCGAATTACGTACTCTAAACATTAAACACAAACTACGATAATTAATAGTCATATTTGCGTTTGCGTATTGAATACATTCAAGCTTATGTAAACATGGACAAAACAAACACTCGGATTTGGTAATATGATTTCTAATATTTAAACAGCGTATAGATATTAGAAACCTGCTTGGCTGTGAAGTAGAAGTTAATTTATGATCATGAGATTTTTATACCTTCTTTAAGTAAAAAAATTGCGGTAAATTACAATACAAATATAATACACCATTATTTTGTTTTTAAACAGAAATGTCTGCGAATGATACCAAATTTCTAAGAAAGAAAGGATAAGTGTAAGAACTCCTGGCCACGGGCGAGACTTAAAATAGGATACACTCCCATCGCTCTATCAACTTAGCTACCGAGAGACACCCGGTGGCCCTGAATTTCTCTACCATACCTCTCCTATGCTGCCTAGGGGGGCACTTAGCAACATCTACCGTAAGAAAATAGTATTTCTTAATCGGCAAGTGCATTGTTTTTGTAGTTAGGTAGCGCATTGTTGGTGGTGACTTGTCAATATAACTGGCCGATTACGAAGTACTATCTTTTTACTAGGGTACTAATCGCTCCCATAAGGCGGAGTCTACCACGTGGCTGTTCATTGAAAAACCCATATATAAGCAAATTAAAATGAACCCAGGAGCAGGACTACGTATTCCTTTCGAAATACCTACCCGACCCAACATATCCATGTTATCAAAACAAAACGCATTGAGATGAGCATTTGAAATTTAATTACGTTAAGGGCATCGGATCAGAGCTTATCTTGTAATGAATTCAGTTGCCCTTCGCCCGGGACCAAAACAAAATTACACGATACGACGTCGTGGCTGTCGTACCACGAGTCGTTCTACGTTGCGACGTCGTTTCGTGGAAACCTACGATATCGTATCCTAGATATCGTATCGATTTATAACTCGCAACCGTGTTATAAATGGATATGATATCGATATTATATTCGAGCGCCAGCAACCAATTAATATCCCCTGACACCACGACATATTATCATGGTCATCACTATCGCCTTCGCATCTGCAGTAATCGTCCACCACCAGGTCTGCTTAGGATAGCCAAAAGTCCGTTTTCCTTAGGGACTCCTTGTCTAGGCCTTGCCTTGGTATGTGATCGAGATCCTTTCGGAACGTATGGCCAATCCAGTTCCACTTGCGGCGTTTGATTTGCGTTTGAACGACGACGCGAAGTCGTATCGTGTAATTGTGTTTTGGCCCTCAGGCGGCGTCTGTTTATTGGTGGGCTTCTTGAGACGGATCATGACTAGTCAGGAGATTGCGTAGATCAACTATACGCAGTAGGTACGCTTTTAATAGCTGCAAGAATACTTTGAAGATGTTACGTATATTATTTTAAACTTATACGTTTTTCATAATCTGTAATAAAAGGAGCCTCTTTGCACTTGCTTTTATCAGAGCTCATCGTAAAATAAATTCAGTTGTCCTAACCCGGGTTCCCATTATGGCATCTGTTTATGACTAGGCTTCATACGACAGATCATGACACATATTGGTTTTAACTTATAAAAACTTATTTATGTTCTAGAATCCAGACATACATACATTGGTTATCCAGTTATTTTATCCTATATCTATATATAATAAAACATTTATCGTTTGTATCATCATCAATGCAAGTTCGCTAATGTCATTCTGACCCACATTTTTTGACGTTTTTATTTTGCTTTGCGAGTCAATCTCTGAAATAGAACGGGACTTATCACTTGATTTTATCAATTTAATAATTCTTTACAATCCTATTCATAAAGTAATTTAATTTTTTTACGTAAGGTTGAATCAACTATTTCTTGTTGCTATTCTGTCCCGTCAGCCAGGGGATAAATGCAGCCCAGCTTGTTATAAGAAACGTTGTAGTGTGTTCTATTGACATACTTGGTAGATGGCCTATCATGATAAGGGAATAAATAAATAAATAAATATTACAAGACATTCTTACACAAATTGACTAAGTCCCGCAGTAAGCTCAAGAAGGCTTGTGTGACGGGTACTCAGATAACGATATACTTATATAATATACAAATACATAAATACATAGAATACATCCATGACTCAGGAACAAATATCTGTGTTCATCACACAAATAAATGCCCATACCGGGATTCGAACCCAGGACCATCGGCTTAGCAGGCAGGGTCACTACCAACTATGCCAACCGGTCGTCTATAACTCCGGTCGGAATATAACTAGTAAAAAGAAAATCATGTGTTTAATGGCATAAAACCGTGATTTTACAAGTGATTTAGTAGACTAACCACAGCAACTAGTGACAAGAAATTGTTCGTTAGGTCTAAAAACATATTTCGTTTCATTAAGTAAATAAATCTTTTAATTTATATTCTTAAATAGCATTCCAGCTTATCCTTGGGTATCAATCTACTGTTTCAAATTGAATACGTCCCCGTAACAGTCAATACGTCTCCCTCTGATTTGGTTACGTAGGCGTGCTACGCCACAGCTCGTAGCATTGTTAATCGTTTCGCCGCAATATTGATCATTGATCAATATTGATCGCTTCATGTGATCATGTGTTATACGGCTATTAATATTGTAAAGAATAAGGCCGTTCTTTTTTTTATCGACCCCTAAGAACGAGTTCTACGGGAATGAAGTTACAGGCGGTGGCTAGTGTACGATCATCAAATCATCATGCGTATGAAGCGCAGTCAGATTGGTATAATATTTGTACCACATGTTTTAAATCCCAATATGCCTAAGGCCCACTTGCACCACCCAGGGTTAGCCGCTTACCCGAAGTTGAGCTGTCAAATTCCATACAAAAAAACGCTTAACTCTGGCTTATGTGGCTAACCCCGGGTGGTGCAAGTGGGCCTAAGTGTTTATAAATAAATAATAGATAAATATGCTGGGACAATCTTACACAAATCGACCTAGTCCCACGATAAGCTCAATAAGGCTTGTGTTATGGGTACTAGACGACAGATAGATACATGTAAATACTTAAATACATATAAAACATCCATAAGTCAGGAACAAATATTCGTGATAAACACACAAATAAATGCCCTGACCAGGATTCGAACCCCGAACTTCCTGATTCGTAGATAGGGTCACTATCAACTAGGCTAGGAGGCCGTTTATGATCCCTGCTCAATTCTGTAATTCCTGTCTGTTCGCCGTCTTACTCGTGAACTATTCCAACTAGTCTGAGCTTAGACGTAATGAATATTAATCTCCGTGCATATCTCGACGGGGCGGGCCGAGACTGGAATCAATTCGAACGTACCTGTTCGCACTGGGGGCTCTGATACCTTCCGAGACCCCTTACAGTGCGGGTTTCATTATCGTAATGCGTGTGGCTTAGGAATTTGTAAGTACTTAGTTAGGATTAGAATATTCACCCTTTCGTGTCCGGTAGACAGTTTACACGCAGTGTAGCACCTAATTACTCTAATTGAAGTTGTACTTTGGGGTCGTTTTGGAGAGTTAGAACATATTGCTGCGTCATGGGGACATGGTCATGTAACGAACTTTATTTTAGATATAATTTAGGATTGTAAATAGTATAATACATAGGGTTTGATAGTTGATCATCACAAAATTTCACAACACATATTATCACAATGGCAAATATAACTTTTGATGTTCTTTCGTGTATTTACAAACAAGGTTCTATGTGTTTCTACGTATGTATTTCTAATACTAGCCATATTGGAAATACATACATAGAAACAAATAAGCATTACCTTATATTTATAGACTAGGTTCTCTTTGAAGCAATATTAAAAAGTCCCTGTCATCGTTACCTATTCAAATATTCCAAATGCACAATAATCTTTAAAAACCCTTTAAACCTTTGTATTCCGAGTTCAACATCGAGCTCTTAATATAAAAACGTCGTAACCGCCCGTGTAATGTAGGTACGTATAGACGCTGTTCTTCTGTGAGAATTCTGTCACATCTTCCTTGCAGCGGAATTAAACTGGCTTCATTTCGCCTTCGCCGTTCAGTTCTGTTATTTGGTACGCAACAGAATTCAAAGGGGCTATTTTACAATCAAAGTTAGGGATGCTGGAGACTAGTGTTTGTATCTAGGTACTTGTTCCAAAATACTTGGTATTGGCATAATTATATTGAGTGGAATAGCATAATTGCTTTTGCTATTACCAAATAAATTATTTACAAATGCATTATGTAAGCGGTTGAAGTTAATTTTACGTACGTACGTAAATATTAACTATACCTACATTTTTGGTTTCTGAATCAAATATGTTTCGAAAATTGTAATGGCAATAGCAATTAGTAAATGTTAAAATTTCCTCTGAAGTCATTTTTCTTTCATATTCATGAGAAGCATCACTTCTTAGGTAAGATCATTGAATGACTACAACGAAAGCATAGTAAAAGCGATTGGTACAGATAAGCGATATGTAACAATAACAATACTAGTAAACGTTTCCGTATATTGTCCTAGTATTTCATGCGAGTATAGAAGACTAGCAAGTATAGCAGGAAGCGATTAACTGTATGTCACTGTAAGCGGATTCAAACATCCATTGTGGAAAATGATTAAAAGCTTATGTCTATCAAGTGTCCTGACTGTTTCGATTGAAAAATGCGAGTGCATCGAGCTGACTCAGCTGACCTGCCTGAGATGCAGGATGAGAGAGTTCAGGTATTAAAATAATAAAAACTTTAGTGTTACATAGGTAAGTTGCTACCAAATTAGCTACTGATATTTTAACCAGTGATTCTATACATTAAAACAATTAACTTAAAATATAAATTATGAAATATTTTCATGTAATTTTTTTGTTTTCATTTACAGAACAAAAACAAATGATTCCGTATAAAAATAATCATTATGTGCAATTACCTGACAAGATGTTTAACCATGTCATGTCAGACAGCAAATTTACAATCAGTAATCACGCATTAGGATGACATTGACAATCAAGTACAGTCAAGGGCATAAATATATGTACAACTTTTTCATTACTTTATATGGAATCATATGGCTGAAAAGACAAAAAGTGTATAGATATTTATGCCCTTGACTGTACCTATTTGATTCAACGACGTGAAGTGGCAGTTAGGTTTTAGGTAAAAGAGGTAACTGAAGATCTAGGGCATAATTATTTTTCTTCGTATTTTCACGGAAACGCCCGAACGTGTCATGCTATTTCAAGCAGTAGGTACCTACTAAAAGTACGATTGAAGTAGCATGACAAATACTAGTGTTTCCGAGAAAATACGAACCAAGTTCATTATGCACTACATCTGTACTAGAACCTGTTTAATGAGTAATAATAATATTGTATTCTGTTACCGCGATTTTTGTTTAATTTTAACACTTTAGAACGCACTTTAGATTTTGGATTGACGGTGAGAATTCGCATTCTCTCAGTCATCACTTAATCCTGTGAAAACGAGTGTTGTAAAGGGCTCGAAACGTGGGGTCATGGCTTTATTAAACGCGATTAATCCGTTCTAAAGTGTTAATTTCTCATTTAATAATCATATTAACAGGGTATTTTTACGTAGCAAATTTGTTTTTAAGTTGTCTCCAAAAAAAACATCATAAAACCTATAAAGTTTCATATTCAAACATAATTGTACTCTAGGAATCGAGTACCGTCAGCTGTAAAAATTTCGGTATCGTTGCACGGCTCTCGAAAATCCAAAAACTCAAGGTATCTGCAAAATACTTAGCAGAAATAACATGTTGCACTATACGTTGATGAACGAATACTTGCTTGCTTGGAAATCCCGGAAACAAGTGAATTTGTGTGTTTTTGATCATCGAACTGTCTCGGGCAGTCTGCCACGCGGTTAGCTGCTGCGTCGCCGTTGATTCATGTTTATGGTTGAAGAGTGTCGTTACGAGTATGAAACACGTTTGGATTTTGACATCTAACTTAACGGTTAGCATGGATCACGTGATTTGTGGGGAGAAACGCAGGCCAAAAGGATACCCGAAAAAGAAATGTAGCATCGTGTCGTCCCAACCCTTTGTAACATGGGTCATCCGAATGTAAGAGTAAAAACGTTATATAAAAATATAATTTGTTGTATAATTTTTCCGAATTATACATTGAGTCCCTAAAATGAATGCATTTGTGTGGCTTTGATCAGCAAACTGTCTCGGGCAGTCTGCCACGCCGTTAGCGGCTGCATCGTCTTAGATTGATATTTATGGCTGAAGAGTGTGGAAAAGCTTGGATTTCGACATCTAACTTAACGCTTGTGAATTTGTAATGGATGGCCTGGTTTGTATGAGAGGGGGAACTCGAACAGGGCAAAATAATAAAGGAAAATAAAAGACACCGTTCCGTCCCATTCAATTTTAAAGTATGTCATGCTTAAGTAAGAGTGAAACATTTTGCGAAAATAATGTAAATAACATGCCACGATATTACACGTTGATGAATGAATACAAGGCTTGCTCGGATAGGCACAATCGCATTAAATTTCCCAAACGCATTGCATGCATGCATTTGTATGTACCTATTTGATCAGTGAACTGTCTGGGGCAGTCTGCCGTAGCTACCGTTAGCAGCTGCATTACCGTTGATTGATACTTATGGATGAGGTGTGGCATTATGGAAAACGTTTGGATTTCGACATATTATTTAAAATTAATACCATCTCGTGACAAACACCACACACATTAGATGGTTTGTTTATTATTTATTGGAATTATAATTTATGTAATATTACTGTATAGACCAAAGCGTATCACTAACTTTATAAGCCCCTTTGGGCATTGTAGACCACCTACCTTTGTTTTTGTTTTTATGTTGGTTTATATTTTTTATGTTGGTTTAAAGTTTGCACAAGGAACTAACTTTTTTTTTATGATAATAATCATTTATTCATAAAAAGTAATAATAACTGTCACGTTACGTATTCTCCCGTAACTGACGTTAAAGAGGATACGTAACTTAGAGTAAGGAAAGAAAGAAAAAAAAAGAAAGTTAGGGTTAGGGTTCTTTATTTTCAGCCGGTAAACAGAAGGTCACTATGGCGGTAAGTACGGCGTTAAGCTGGAGCAGATTTCGGTCAGGATGTAGAAGAAGAGTCAGTCAGCAGCGAGCGAAGTAGTTCCGGATGGCGTGAGTCCCAAGACAGGTAACCAGGAATAGTACTAGCAGGTGAAGGTAGTTTCGGGCGGCGTACGTACGCCTGCACCAAAATGGGGCACCAGAAGTGATGTCTCCAGGCCCGATGTTCGTCAGGCGTGGAGAACCTCGGGCGGCGTTGATTCGCTTGCGCCGAGTGCCGTCAATTGAAGATACTCATAGATGTCAGTAAAGCCGACAAGCAGCAGTAGGATAGCTTCCTCGAAGATTTAATTCTCAGGAGAATATTTTAAGAAGAGGGCCAAGAAGATAGGTCGCTTGAGAGTGCGGGGCCTGCCTAGACCCCGCACAGGCCTCAATTTTCGAAACTGCTCTAGACTAGAGCTGACGAAAGACTGACTTCTGTAGACGGCTACCGGGGTTTTATACCCCAGCTCGAGAATTTAGAATTGTTAAATTTAAATTTAAATATTTACAAAGTACCAGTATTAAATATAAAAAAAAAACTAACTTTAACTAACTAACTTTAATAGTAACTAACTTTTTGATTGACGGGGAGAATTCGCATTCTCCCCGTCATCATCTTAAAATCCCTGTGAAAACGAGTGCTATAAAGGGCTCGAAAGGTAGGATCATGGTGTTTATAAAAGCGATTTATCCGTTTTAAAATGTTTAATTACTTTACATACTACCTTAAATTAGCCTTAATGTATGAGGGTTTTGCCTTGCCCCGTTTAAAGTATTCCCTCCCATTCTGACACCAGCCTCGCGATGATGTGTTAACCTAACGCATAGCGCGCTATTTATGTAGCATATTTTAATTATAATTTCAAAACAAACTCTCTCAAAAAAATGATTTATTTGGTTTTACAAAGAGTTGTTACTAGTAATAAAGTTGGAGACTTCTTTTTAAGTATATGTATGAAATACTTGTGGCAGAAGGTACCGCTCTTCAATAGTATTTACTTAAGGGTACAACATGTGTAAGTACTATGGTGGACTTGTCAAAAATTCGCTAGCCTCCGCTCCCGACTTCGTCTGCAAACATGATAAAACACCAAACCCCGTTTTTTTTTTTTTAATTTATTAATCAGAATAAAATAACATAAAAAAACTACAAAATTTCGCCAAACTGCGGAACAGTTTGTTGGCGAATGAAAATACACCCATTGTTTACTTAACCTATTGTATACTTAAATAAACCTTTATTATGTATATACCTACCAATACCATTACGCATGTTACTTGCTTACTTACTAGTTATACGTTTTAACCACTGCTTATCATTCCGTTGAGTTAGAATACCTACGTAATAGTAATCTCTTCAAATTCTTTTTTCAGTCCTCCGGCCGGTAAGCGCCACTTTACGCAAAACTAAATTGCCGCTAGCCGGCTCCGTCGGGCTGAAAAATAGTATACAAACCTCGGCCGGTAAATGGGAAAGCCTCGGATCACATGTTAGTCGACCTCGGCTTCGCCTCGGCCGACTATTACATGGAATCTGAGGCCTTTCCGACTTAAAAGGCCTTGGTATGTAATGTACTATTAAACAATATCTTAGATGAGAAACAATTTTCTGAGGGTATGTTATTAAAAATACGCGGTACCAGATACTGTCTTGTTCTCCGACCATAGTAATTTGACCACAGAGCACGGACCTCTTTAGTGTGACAACCTTACATATAGAGGAGCCTTTGGCTGTGATTCTCATAGAAATCGACCGTGTCAGGTAATTTTGACATGTTATTGTCAAAACTGCCATACGTGCTATTAATAGGGTTGTGATATGGGTCGATATTGTATATCGATAGATAAGGAGCAGTTATTAAGATTTCACTAAAAATTACATGGAGTAAAGTTATGCAAATATTTTTATTTCTTACCTTATTTTAACCTCTGTTTCAAAATCAGACACTCAAATGACTTCATTGTTATTTCATTTTATTACTGCGTTATGGTTTAAGTGAATTGTTTCTTATATCAGTATTCTATAATGAAGCGATGCTAGTACTATCTTAGTAAAACATAAGAAGAGGATATTTAATTATTAACACAAGAGTAAATAAAGAATTGACGCAATTTTAACTACATATTTTATTTACAATAATTTAACTAAGGGCCTGTTTTACAATCTCCAGTTACAGCTATCTTTCAGATAAAACCTAACGCGCTCTCTTTCTTTACAACACTTTTATTTACAGTAATGTGCTATACACGAACGGTATAGAACAGGTGTATTAAGGGCAGTAAACAAGATATTACGAACGAATGTGAATTTAAGTCACAGGTTGAGTCGAAGACGAGATCGTAATTCTAGTACGGCTCGTAATACACACAATGTTTTTCCTCACATTTGCGAGGAAATAAATAAACTTACTGCAGATAAATATACAATCGTTATTAGCGGTAGTTAGTAGAACATTCAAGCAACACAGGAAGTGGTGTCCACATACATAAGGTACCTCTACCTCTTCCGAAGTCCTACTAGAGAGACTAGTCCGTATACAAAAATAGATCGAAGTGTGCAAGATTTATTATTGTAGTTGTATTCATTGTTTATGTGTCAGTTTCACCATTATTGATTGCTTTTTGTATGTATAAATGTGTGAGAAGTGCGCCTGTGTGCACGTTTCCCCTCGCAAAAATTTGGACGGGATTAAGATGTTGCTGTGACGTCTCCCAACATGTTGAAAGCCTCTGTTGCTCGAAGAGCTCATTCTGTACAACTACTGGACATAGGCCTTCCTCAGGGACTGCCACAGACACCCGCAACCTTTACCAGTCAGCCAGCCAGTCATCAGTTTATCTTGTGGGAGCCTTCCCACGCTGCATCGTCTGGTGCGTGGTTGCCATTCGAGAACTCGCCGACCATACCGACCATACCACAAGCCCGTAAAATGGGCGTCATTACAATGTATTCGAGTTCCCATCAACCAATTTTAAGGTTTGCTCTTTGTTCTGATACACACTGTATATTGTATTGTGTATTTTTTTAGTATTTCAATAATATTTAAATAAAAATTCATCTTACTATTTTAGTAAGGCATATGACATACACTATCGATAACAAATGCAGCTTCGTGTCTCTTCCCTATTTCTCTTGCCCATACTAATTTTATATTGAATTAATTACATATTATTTAATTACCTGTGATACGAAACGTTTGAATTTTGTTTATTTACAAATTTGCTTTGGTTGCGGCACCCGATTATTGAGCAATGTGGCATTTTTGAAGTATTTTCATTTTATTATTACTCCATGACGGTCCAAGGGGTACTGACTGCTACTAACTGTCACATATGCGCCGGGCGCATATGCGAAACACGAGTTTTGGCTCTCAAGCCGTCTCTCTATAGGCGCGTCGCCCTACGACTTCCAATCTCTTTGAATTTGACGCTCCCGGCTCGAAAAATGTCTTACGCGTTGTATCTCTGAGGTTTCGGTTGTAACTTATTACTGTTTTAAATTTAGGACTCTGATATTGGTCTAAAGCTAACATGTATTTTAGTTTTGTGTGGACAGGCAGAATATTGCATTTTTCAAAGAGTTGATTATAGTGTTTATTACATTTCTCCTTAGTTTGCCTGTCCACTAACATCTTTACTAGTCTCAACTGCAAGTTTAAGATCCTATCGAGTTGTGTTTTAAAAGTACGGCCTCCTACGTAGGTATAAGGACTAAAAATAGTGTAGCTTTACAAGTTTTTGAGAATAATACAATAGTTCCGTTCCAAATTTAAAGGGCCTACCTACAAGTGTCAGGCGGTGTATATTCTTTACGAATATTATCATATCATAAGTTACCACTTTGTCGCTCGTCGATAAGGTACCTAAACAAATCTTTATGGTATTGGCTCCTTATCGGTAACTGACACAGTCACCTTGTACAGTCACCAGAAGGCCTAGTATAAAAATTGTACGACATTAACTCCTCGACCGCGTTAGCGTATCGGGAGTTCAAATTATGTTTGCCGTTTATTTAAATCATCCGGCAACTTTCATATTTTGACCCCTCGATACGCTAACGCGGTCGAGGAGTTAATGTCGTACAACTTTTATACTAGGCCTTCTGCAATATTATAGTATATGGCGCTGTGAAGGCCGCAAAAATATGTGACACAGTCTTGTTTGTACCGCCATAAGAGCGTGTCACATATTTTTGCGGCCTTCACAGCGTCATATACTATTGCAGGTGACTGTACTAAATACAAACATATATATTCTCTAAACAAAAAAAATCTATTTAGTTGACCATTCTAAGAAACATACATGTTCTTCCGTGTCGGGTGGGTAATTTGAAGGCAACAAAAGCTTTCCTTGGCTCGTCTACGATGCCAATACAATTTCTGTATTCGAGATCGCACATTGTTCGCCGTCAAATCAATTACTTACACACAAACGTCCCTTTACACAGCCATTATTATTGTTGTTTATGTACAAGTACTATGTGTGTACACGACCAAATTGCAAAATAAATGTGATAGGGCTTTAATTACTATTTAGAACGAGATATTTATCATGTATATTTGTTTTTCTGAGCTCCCGATATTTCGGCACTGTTACAAGTGCCATGTTCACGGTGTAACTGATTTGCTCCGAGTTTTTATTTTATTTGTGGTCTACCCACACCCCGTAGCCATCTACCCGCTTACGGGTTCGTTTAATTTGCGCGGTGTCACTACCGCTACTAGCGTCTACTTTCTCACTTAGAACTCGATCACGTTCACGACACACGACACTTACAGTATCAACTGGAGCATTTCTTACCGAACCAATAACTTTAGGATTTTTGAATTTCCGAATTTACGGACATTTACGGACGCCGAAGGACAGTTTTCTACTATTTTACACGCGGCGTGAGCCGGGAAAACGCTAGGAAGACGAAGAAGTCAACATAATTGTAACACTATTCAACGAGGTAACGCTGCCGGTGTTATGGGAACGTCTTGGCTAGGTAGGATCCGGGACGGTTCCATCAGATAGCTTTTGTTGGTTGGCCAATAAGGATGACGAGGCCTAAAAAAATATTGTGTTGTATTAATTGTAATTCTAACAGCTGTCCCATCTCATTAAGTCCCTCCTAACCCCAACTATGGAGTGAGCTGGGATTTCGCACTATTTTGTGTTTTTCGTAAAATCTATGACATGAATTGACATATTAACATGGAAAAACTAAAATTCATACAACCCGAAGACTTTAAGTACCTATACAAATTAACACGCCACATATAAAATATCAATTTTTATCGAGGTTTTAACTTCGAATTCGTCCCAACTCACCCCCATTTTATGGTATTACATTCTACGTTTATAATCATCTCATCAGTCTTTGAAGTGAAGAATAATTTTATGTGGGTAATGTAACGGCACGGCGACATGATATCGCGTGACGTTATTTTATCATAAGACACAAACATATATGCCTATTAAATTGTGCGCCGTAAAACAATACCCTGTATTCATCATCATTATTATGACATATATGGAGGGAATGTCACGCTCGCAATTTTCAATCTTCAGCGGATCTGAATACTAAAATGATAGATACGTTATTGCTTATACATATTTGGATCAGAGAAAAACAGTCACTTTTTTATATAGGTAATTAGGGTGTTACCTCTATCATAGTACTAAAACAATTTAAAAAAATGAAACCTGCTAAATATGTGGTGTAAATAATATGTTTGCCAACGCTGTAAACGGACAACAAACAAGTTTTTTTTTTCAATAGCCAATAGCCATTGAGAGTGTCCCACTGCTGGTCAAAGGCCTCTCCCTTGGATCTCCATAACTCCCTCTGTTTTGTATAATTACCTTATGTTGTTTACTCTTGTAGTCCTAAGTTTTGTCGTTCATTTGTATGTACCTGTACATCATCTCCCATGGCATTGCTACGTTGCGTGCTTATTTCCCAAAGGAACTACCTATTATCCGATACCGCGAAAAAAAAAGTCACCCAACGTACCGAAACGCAAGCATTTCCTTGTAAAGGGCAGTCCGTGGGGGACGTAAATGGTGACCCTCGTATTACACGTATCCCATCATGTCAGTATGGTTTACTTTGATAATACCTCCAAAATTCAGATATAGGTCAATAAAGTAATGGACCTAATCAAATTAAATTGACATTAATACACGGTACGGAAATTCACGCTTCTGTGCCACCCTACACACAAGCACACATACAGAATACTTATGTGAAATGTTGCTAAAAAAGAAGAACAACTCGCGTTAATTCTACTTTCATAGTAATGGCTTTGACGCGATCGCTCTTGAATATGTAATATACATATTATAATATGTCGGATATAAATTATAATATAAATAATAGGCAGAATAGGTATAGGAGTACGTACAACGGGCATCAATACATAACTGTACACTGTAGATTCCTCAAATGCGGATTAACTTCAGGTAAAGCGACTTCAAAATAACAATACCATTATCGAATCTATTCTAGATACTATCTACGTTGTAACAGTTGCGAGTCGAGACGCGGCGAAAATTGCACTCAAATGCGAATTGAATAGGGGTGAAATAAATAAGACTTAAGGTTCCGTATCGTGGGCTGCAGCTGACTCTATTACCTGCCCTGGGTTCCCATCGGCTACCGAGCGATTGTTTTAGTTCTGCAGCCCTAGCATAGGAGTGCCGGTACGGTATTTTTCGGTATCTCGCGTGGGATAGACTACCTGTCTTTATCTAACTGTATTATTTTAATAGAGATGGGTAACTTATGTCGCGCGCGAGATACTGTCGCGGCACTCCTGTGCTAGGGCTACTGGAGTCGGCAAATCGCGGCTTGCGAGTCACATGTAGGTTTTATGAAGACAAACTGAAAAATATAGAATTGAAAAGTTTAGAAAAGTAGTAGTTTACTATAGGATTTTTTTTATAACACTGGTATTATAAAGGAAAACTGTGGCGCTCACTATAAGTAGTATAAGTAGAAGGTTTTTGAATAGGAACAACAAAGTAAAGCGTATTTCTCTAGTAGGTATCTATAGAATGAGGCGAATGCTTGGCAAGCAGCTGCGGTTACTGTCCTGGAGGCCAGGGCTGATTTATTACTTCAGACATCACTTAGGTGCACTTTGCATACATTATGATCTATTTAAAGATATGTATGCTTCTATTATTTACGGGTTCAGTATGTAGAAAATATTCGAAACCACGGGAATACATACATTTAAACTTTTAATACTTACTTAACATGCAAGTGCTTGTACAGATATACTCGTACAATACACGCTATATCAATAGTTTAATAAATTATCAAACAGTTTTAATAATTAATTACTAAAAAACGCGTAATTATGGTTATGATCTTGACTTTTACGATAAAAGTTCTTAACAGATTCGCTAAAACCACCTAGTTACGGAAACTGTCTCTCAAATAGTAAATTATTTATTGAATCGACGGATTTCTTTGATTACAATTGGCAAATGTCACGAGCTGTCTATTTTTGGTTACCTATATTAATAGCAATATCTTTATTTTTTCAAATAAACTGCAAAAAGTCGTCCACTGGGTCAGTGTCATCCACTGGGCCGTTTACCTTACGTGTTTCAAACCTAGTTCTACCTTCACCGGTTTAGCCTGTCGGTTGTCTGCCAGCCTCTATATAACGAGATTGTTTTTTGTTTGATCCCTGCTAAGCAGAGCTTACAAACTTTGTATGCAAGGGTGGAGCACCCATTATCTTTGTAGCTTCCCGTACACATTTGTATGGAATTGACTTGTAGTGATTAAATATTCTAAAAATTACTTTTTGAGTTATTGCCAGTGGCATATGCATTAAAACGTTCGTTCGAAACAACGCGTTCAATACACTGCGATTACTTTAAAAGTACCACTCGTTTTATTTTGCTTTCATTGAAATAAAAACAACTCGTTTATTTTTAATGGAGAAAGTTCGGCTCAATTGGGAAGAGTGTTTTTGATGTGTTTTGGTTGAATTCAAATTCGGCTTCAAAGTGGAAATTTATTTAACGTTTGGTTTCCGTCAAAATGTGATTTAACGTATTTACCTACGTAGAAAGTTATTTTACTATTGAGTTGGCATTTTCTGTTTAGTTTTGCTTCGTTTTACTTGGTTTTACCTAGAAAAATCTTTTAGTAGTTTTCAGCCGACAGTCGGGAGTGTCGAGTCAAGTAAACTACACTGAGATGAAATAGCAAGAGCAGGTCTGTATTTCATTATATCGTTCGTCGATTGGCCACGGTGTCTCTTTATAGTCTCACAGAAAAGAGTTCTGTTTTGATAGTAATTTATGCAACAAAGATATAACATGAGTTTTAAGAACCAATAGTTTTTCGACGACTGCTAAAGTAGCGAAAAAAAGCCAAATCTCGGTGGCAAAATGTGGAACAAAATGCCCACTGAAGAAATAAAAAAAATATACAGTGCTCATAATTATATTGTATGAAAATCCATAGGAGCATCGTTTGGCGGTGTTCTTATGGAATACTGTGATATTATAACGTTGTCTATGGTATTCCATAAGAACACTGCTCCTATGGATTTTCATACAATATATGAGCACTGTTGTTGTGGTTTTTTTAATTTCTATAGTGGGCAAAAAAGTTTTCCCTATTTTGCCACGGTTCTATACCTATTTTGCTTTTTACGCTATTTTAGCTGTCGTATTAAACTAGCGTATGCAACAGCTCATAATTGGTTCTTAAAACTTGAGGGTCGCCGCGCGCCGTTACAAAACGAGACGAAATCGAGTTTTGTAATAATAGACCCGAGGGTTTTTATATCACTGTGGCATAAACTACTATTATTTCTTGATAATAATAATTTGCATGAGGCTTTCAAGGTAAATATGAATATTACAATATACCAACAAAACGGATAGGTCTCACGGAACATATAACTCTCTAAACATGATATTGGCTATCCAGAGAAGATCGTAGTACCTACCGCTTGCGGCACTGTTCCTAGAAATTTAACAAGTTTGCCTCAGTACAGGATCTGTATTCAATTTCACTGTATTACACTGTATTACACACGTGCAAATGTATGAACGATTTCTTCCACCGTACACGAAGTTCAAACTTTTTGCGGTGTGGGAGTTTGTTTTAGAAATTCTAGACAACTTGGAAAGTTCGTTTAACATTTACTAAGGTTACTTAATTAAATAATTAACCTCGTAGTATTACCACGAACGACCCCTACTGAAAAATTAACATGTGTACTTTAACCAAAAAAAAACCCTAGCTTCTACACCTCGTTTTTGTTAGGACTTGAAAAATCGTGCGATTGTCGTCGTGCAATTTTCAGAAAACACAATTTAAAAAGTGGCATAATTTCCTCTAGTTTTCTTCACCATAACGTTAACTATGGAAATAAGTTATAATATTTTCTAAAGGTGCGTAAAATAATTGATGAAACGTAAGCAAAATGGACCGTTATTTTTCTACTCTTAAAATAACTGGCTATATTTGATTATTTTTTTATCCACATAAAGAATGGTAACGGATAGTTAATATTCAGGAGACCTATTCGAACGTGTTTAATTTCATTTCTATGCCAACTTCCGTCAGGATGTTCAATATGACTTGACAATGACGCAGGGAATATGGAGTGGATATATTAAATGTCAGTTTAGCACGTTCGAATACGTCTCCTGTGTGCAATCGCTCACGCTCAGAAGCGTATCATAGTTATCTCTCTCTATCACTCTACCCTATTAGTGTGACAGTGACAGTTGCGTTTCGTTCGCGACTGAGCGTTAGCGATTAGCACTTTGGCTACGTACACTGGTAATGGAAGTTCACGTTGTTCTTGTATTTTCCTTTACCTGAAAAAAAAGAAAATATTATTAGTTCTTATATAATAATCATATCAAGTAATGATCGGTTAAGAAATTAAAGGTCTGAAATTATTCTTTGGCTCTACATTTTATTAAGAGTAGTAATTTTTTTTGTTTTACATATACTTGTATCATCTTAATGGCTTTCTTTTTTGTTAGCAATAAAAATACTCGCATCTTAGCAGGTAAAGCATGTTTTTCGAAACATTTATTTATTTTTTGTTAGACGAGAATTCCGAAACTTAGAAAGTATTATAAAATGTATAAAAGAAAACACGTGCGATTTTTTTTCTTACAGTTATCTAAATCGCGTATTAAGAGTATCTATGTAGGCCGTTAGCATAGTTTTGAGTAGCAAAAAAATAGAACTAAGTATATACAGCATCCATTCTTCGTTTCTTAAAATTTAATTAATCTCTTATCTGTGCGGTATGGACCCCATTCACATTTTCCGTGACGTTTCGTATTTTAACGAGATTATGTTGCTCTTTACGCTGCGATTGAAATTTAAACCGACAAATTTTTACTCACTTGCAAATGAAGATCAATAAATATTCTATTAAAGATATTCCTTAACACTCTGCACACGCCTTAACTAGTTCGGTTAACAGTGAGCGACCGTTAACGCAAAGGCAGATAAATTATAAACCAATATCCGCTCCGGTGCAAGGAAACTGCACAAAACAACAATAAATTTGAAAGATATGGGCGGAATTTTCGTGCGGATAAATTTGGAATGGAAGGTTGAACAATATGCGACGTATTTTAGTGGGGAGCCACAATGGGTGAGTGAATATTGGAAGTTCCGCAGAGCGTTAGCACTTGTGCACGCGCGCCGTATTGCCGCGTGTTCTAGCGAGCTGTGTGCTTACCCAGAGTTGTACGTAACCGTATTCGATAGCGACTGCGGCATTCGAATATTTCGTATGTCCCTCTCGCTCCTGCCAGAGTAGTGGTAGGAGCGAAGCGGACATACTTTCGAATGGCCCCCTTCCCCTCCTGCCAAGTGCCAATAGAATATGTAGAAAAAAAAACCAATAAAATAACAGAAAAATCATAATATAATTATCATTAAACGGAATGACAAGTATATATCTACGTAACTGTACGAATAACCATGCTGGGCGCAGAAATCGGCATATTTTTCAAAATATTCAATGTCAGAGAAGCGTAGGTAGGTACTCGTTATAGCATTACACATTAAGTTAAAAATTACATTGCTCATATAGTTGGGTCCTTTGAAGTTTATATTTATATTGTAATCCTTATTGCGAGGTTGTTTGTGCTTTTGTCACTCACTAGCACCAATTTTGAAAGAATTTTCTAGTTTCATAACGATCATATAGTTACTATTTAAGGCATGATACTTAGTATTTGGTGATAAAAGGATTTCATTTAATTTATAAATTTACTAAAACGGGGCTTAATCGTGTATAAACTTTGAAAACAAACCTCCGACGTTTCAAGGGCGACATTGCCCCCGTCTCACGTCATTGTCGTCGTTGCCTTTATCCAAGATTTCGGGCAATCTAAGATCGCCGAAGGATGTTATCCCGTACCAGTCACCTGGTGTTTATAAGATTGATTGCAGTTGTGGTAGTTCCTACATCGGTCAAACGAAGCGTACCATGGCGGAAAGAGTGAAGGAACATATCGCAGCTGTCAGAAATCGCCAGGTACACAAGTCTGCGGTTGCCGAACATTTGTTAGATTCTGGACCAAACCATTGGATTGAGTTGCATAACCCTAAAATCCTTTCAACGGATCGTCGTTTCCATAGTAGGAAAGTACGGGAAGCCATTGAAATCAAGAAATACCCCAATTTCAATCGGGATGACGGTTTTAGAATCTCGTCTACATGGAATCCAGTCATTGATAAATGTAAGCGTAATCGAATATCACCTGCTCAAAAATCGGACATCGTGAGTGTAGTGTGTCGACAGAGTCACATCCCTAGTGCGCAAAATGTTCAAGTTGATAATCAAGACCAAGTGCGGGTAGTTCGTAAAACCCGCGCAGCTAGAAGATGTTGATGTCAACCTCAGCCAGTCTTTCTCCGGGACCACGGGGGCAATGTCGCCCTTGAAACGTCGGAGGTTTGTTTTCAAAGTTTATACACGATTAAGCCCCGTTTTAGTAAATTTATAATGTGTGAAAATCGTGAAAGTTTAAATAAGTGTTTCATTTAATTTTATTGTCACGGATCTTCCCTGGGATTTTCCCTCAGCTGGGCAGGGAATACGTTTGGCCGGCGAAGCAAGCCCAAGCCAATTTGCTCGGCAAGTGTGCTTACTATGAGTTGCACGCACGCAACTGTATACGATAGCGACTGCGGCGGTCAAAAGTATGTCCGTCTCGCTCCTACCATTACTCTGGCAGGAGCGAGACGGACATATCCCCGAAGGACTCATGGTAAGCACAAAGATGGCGTCAGTCAGTCAGCTAGTGAACATGACGCCGCACATTCTCACTGCCGTGGCATTATTGACTATTAAAAATGTATTATCTACATATTAGAATATCGGTCTTCAATCCGAAATCGATCATGGTTTGGTGAGAGCCAGTTAACTTTTATAATGTAACGTGATTTGTTGACCGTTAATAGAATTAATAAACAAAAAACGCTACAACTGTACATGAAAGCATATACAGTAACAGACCTTATTATATTATGCAGTAGTACACAACGTAAAGGTTTCCCATCCTCGTGGCCCCTGTGTGCGAGTCCCTCGGGCAAGTTCTTGCACGTATTGTACACAGGAAGCGAAGTTTGGTTCCTGACTAGAACACAAACATCGGCCTCTAATCCAAAATCGATCATGGTCTGGCGAGAGCCGGTTAACTTCTATTGTCAGCCGTGATTTGTCGGTCGTTAAGGAAGATATGGAATTAATAAGCAAAATATAAATATATATTATGGAATATGTGTTAATTCTCGATAGCATTCTAAGTTTGACATGACGCCATAAGTCGTGTCGTTATTGGTTGATGCAAGATAATTTATGTTTACGCACTGATTAAGTGCACCTAATGTACCTGTTTTACATTTATTTGTATTATTAAGTTGAAGGTGTATGAATTCAATTGAGCTTGTTTTTAACAACTAGCCTGAGTGCTCAAAAAGGGGGTCTAGGTGGAATGGTAGAAAGCAGAATGTTTAACTATGGGATTTTGTTAGAAACATTTAGGAGACAAACATACTAAAAGTCCTTGCCACTTTTAAAGGAAAAAATTAGGAAAATTTAGCAATATTTCTGTGATAGTTGGGGGTTGGGGTACTCTTGCAAAATTTTGTATGAATCTTGTACTTCGTGAATATGCGCTGACATTTAGCACAGTTGATCTTTAGGTGGTCCTGAGTGGAATTAGACCGGGAACCATAGAGAGCCAACTATCGTTTAGTGGGAGAAGAGCTTCCAATTTTTCTTACTTTCAAAGACAATTTTTATCGTTTGTGCTTAAAAAAATATAAATAATATACATAAACATATAATAATTTATGCATTTAGCTTTGATCAATTTAATTTTCTTCAATTATTAACGTAGATATCTACTGTCTTCAACAGAGAAATATTTTTTTCGCTTAGTTAGTTTGACCAAGAAAGACCTCGTAGAATGCAGACGTCGTCATCAAGTGACGTTAACCCAGTAGACGATAAGGTGGAAACCTCGATATGTTCTAACTTGTTGAGAAGGAAGTTGATCTCAAAGGTATATTAAACAATGTCGTGCACAGTGCATTGAAATCCCATTTCCTATTGTATGAACGGAGTCACGGTTCTATAACAATTTCAATTCCGTACCTACCCGCCTTCACATAGCTAGCGGGGCAAAGCCGCCTAACAGATGCAGAGCCCCGATGACCAAAATGCCTTAAGCGACATGTCATTGTCGTCGGTCAAAATTGAGTCTTATATCTGTTCCGGGGATAGAGAAATAGTAACTAGTATAGCAACTTCAATTTACGTTTTGTCACTTAACATGTTTCACCGTTGTAGTTTCCTAAATATTCCTTCCTGTATCTCTGAGCAGCATGCCGATTCCTCGCTTGTTGCAAGCTACCGGCATGTTCACATCCACTCCGATTATTCCTAATGCCTGTTGAACTGAGAGAAGATCATGAAGTGTAAATTTAGTATATATTGTATTGGGTGCCCAATCTAAATCAACTGCACATCAACTAGAATAATTTAAGCACTACAATAGTAATTTCTGGCTACTTATTTGTTACCGTTTTCTGCCATTCTCAGTATTTTTTTCAGTAAAATTGATCAGCGGTCTTATTGTTTCTAGACTCAAGGATGAATTAAAAAAGAACTTAGTAAACAATTTCCAGTTTCATGCCAAAAATATATAATTCTCATTTTAAACTTAATATCACCGCCCCTAACCACGTTGAAATCTTCTTCTTTAAACCTTTTGCTTCTTTTGTGAAGATTTGTGAGCCGGCAGTATTAAAAATAAAACATTAGATCGATGTTTTAAGCTTTAATTAACCATTGAAATGAAACACTTTAGAACCGATTAATCGCGTTTATTAACACCGTGATCCTACGACGTTTCGAGCCCGTTAAAGCACTCGTTTTCACAGGGTTCACAGGGTCACAAGGAAGTCATCATCTTAACCCTGTGAAAACGAGTGCTGTAAAGGGCTCGAAACGTAGGATCATGGTGTTAATAAACGCGATTAATCCGTTCTAAAGTGTTTAATTTCAATGAATAACAATCGCGGTAACAGAAGACAATACTATAAATAACTAATGAAAAGTGATTATAAGGCCTAAGAAACTGAATCAGCTGAATAACTGAAACTCATTCATTCATTTTTTATTCAAAGATAATACTCGCTTCGCTTTTTAGCGATAAGACCGCCAGTTGTTTGCCTCTGTGTTAATCAAATGTTTGTACCTTGTAAATGTTTTGTTCTTTCTCATGTACCGAGGTGTGCAATAAAGAGTATTCTATTCTATTCTATTCTATTCTACTCGTGAAATACTTATTATGACACTTATTATGTAATTACTAACTCCTTTTCTGAGCAGTTCACATTAGCAATAACGAGAAAAATCGCTTTGTGCGACTTAATGGTGGTATATATCTACTAGCATCATTCTGATAATACGAGTAAATCCAATTAAGATATTTTTCTGAGAGCAATCATTTTACGAAAATATTAATGCCACTCCAATATGTGGTATAGGTATGTAACCTCCCGACGCAAAAAGAGCGGTGTTACATGTTTGTAACTACGGAATTAGTAAATCTGATTAATTGTTCTATTACTTACCAACGTATACTTATGTGATATAAATTTTGCACCCGTACGAAGGTCTTATATACATATAAAAAAGGTTTTTCGGGCGTTAGCATTATATTCAACAACAGCCTACTGTTTTATTCAAATATCGGCGATCAGTTCCGATATGTCACTAAAATTTTATTGCCCGGTGCGGAGCTGAATGTATTATAAAAATCCGATTCTGCTGCGAATACCCCGCTATTCTATTTGATAGTGAATAAATCAAAAGCGTTGGACATTCAATAGGAAGTAAATTTGTTAATAATATTCTATATTGTTTAACAAGGGATAATGGTGCAGTCCTGAAAATGGTTTCGTTGTATCTGTGAATGCGTGTTAAAATTATTTTGTAGTCGTATCTAATGGTTTACACGTTAGTATTCCGAATTTAATAAAAATGGCGTACTATAATGTTAGAATTGGGTCGTAAAAATACTGGATCACAGGCAATTCAGTATCATCGAAATGTTTCTAGTGATAAATATTTTATATTTGATAAGTTTAAATGTTTTTTTAATACAGTTAAAATGCCGCCGGCACAATCTGAAATTTCATCGTTAGGTTCGTCAATCGTATTACCAGTTGAGTTTTGCAAAATGCAAGAGCAAGCATACAAGTACGGGATAAAATCTGAAAACTGTAAATATAATTGCCGCACACTGAGAGTTCCGTGTTACCAGTATTTTCAAGGACCTATAAATAGGGTTATCCTTTATATGGAGCGCTTGGCTTGTTTTTATTTGTCTTTTTGTTTTACTGTTTTTTTATATGGTTTCTTGTCAATCCACGCATTGTCAAATATTTTTAAGATTTGATGTGCCTAAATAGAGAAATAAAGATATTTGCATGAAGCAATGAGTTATGGAGATCCATCAGTGGGATACTCAAAAAGTCTAGCAAAAAAAAATAGTCAAAAGACGAGTACACTGTTTTGTAGTTCCAAAATTGGCATAGCGTCCCTGGCGTCGCGACGTGCGGCTAATTTACGACGTCATAACTAACTCAAGGCCGTCACGGCGCTGTATTGCCGCTTGAGCCTTATTAGTCCCCATCTAGTCCAGCACAAAATGTATTTTAACTGACGTTCGTGTCAAATGGACGATTTCGGATAACTAATGGCTAGAGTTAACTTTTTGATGAAGCGTGAATGTTAAAGCGATTGATTTTACACATATTTCAACATTGGCTATTTATAAAATGTTTTTTAGTCCCCAACGGAAATAAAGGGGTGTAATAAGTTTCACAAATATATCTGCATGTGTATCTGTGTGTAAAGGGTAAACTAGCGTACTGTATCTCCATTGGGTGCCGGAGTGAAATACTAGCAGTGTCCAAAGATAAAACTGTGGATATAGTGGAATAACACCTAGTCCTTTCCAATGTTGCTTTTGGATGAAAGATAAATTATTACACCATGTGCTTATGGTTCAACAAATCAGTTTATTTCTCATTAGTCAAAAGCCTAGCTGAGTACATTGTTTTCTAGCTCCAGGATTGGTACAGCGTCCCCAGCGTCGCGACGCGCGGTTAATTTACGACGTCATAACTAACTCAAGGCCGTCACGGCGCTATATCGCCACTTGAGCCTTATTAGTCCTCCGCTAGTCCAGCACAAAATGTTATGTTCACGAATATATCTAATTGTGTATCTGTGTATAAAGGGGAACCTGGCGTACTGTATCTCCATTGGGGTCCGGACTGAAATACTGGCAGCGTCCAAAGATAAAAGTTGTAAGTATAGTTGTATAGCACATACTCCTTTCCAATGTTGCTTTTGGATGAAAGATAACTTAGTGTCCAGAATCAAGTTGCTAATGAAGCCTGAAAGTTACAGCAACCGTAGATAAAAAAAATTAAGACTAGAAATAGATAAATAGTTATTCATGGCATACTACAGTAGCTACATTATAATACAGAAAGGTGGGTATTATTCGAACTGGAAACAAAACGACTACTGCCACGAAATGGTCCCGACCTCCCGACTCAGCACCGTGCAAGCCTCGGTGGCCATCGCTGGTCTTCCGCCGGGGCCGTCTGTGAGTGGTGTCACGGATTGTGACACAGCAGACAACACACATAGCAAAAATAAAATTCAACGCAGGATATGTAGCTATTTAACGCTAGTTAAAGACGTTTATAATGTTTCTGAGCAATTGGCATACTTAATGATTTTGAGTTTCTAATTGAGATAATCCATTGAAATTTTTTATGATCTAGACTTATTATGATTTTGAAGTTTAATTTGTATGTCACTAATCTCGTTAATATTGTTTTATGTTAAATAATACGAGTACAATGTATATAGGAGGTTTTATAATGATAATTTCTGTTTTTATTAAAATCGTTTTAAATAGTTTTCTTACATATTTTTAAAACTTAAATGATTTTTTTACAGACAACCTGAAAAAATACTATTAAATAAAAATAAGTCACTTATTTTAGGAGGAGTGCAAACAAAATTTCGAAAACAAATCCGTCCTAACTTAGTGACACAGTAAAATCATTGGACTATATTGCCAATATCCGCGGTAACAATTTCACACGTCGTTTTATCGCTCATAGAAGCAACCTCGGTTTCTTTTCACGCCTTATTCAGTCCGGTTAAGGTACATACCGGCGTCAGCGTGTAGCAATTTTATTTTTGCTAAATTCACATTCTCTCAGGGACATAAAACGAGTTTACTGCCGAAGGACAGCCCGTCACTGCCCACTAAATGATTGTCAGATGACAATAAAAAGGGAAATAAATAATATGGCGCAAGGGAAACAGTAAACATGTTCGTAAAGCCCTGTTATTTCATTTGTCGAAACATTGTTACGTGTTTTATCAGGAGATTTTAACAGGAACGATTCGTTTGTGTAACAAATAGTGTGCTTGTTTTATTATTAGCCCGCAAGCGAAATGAAAATGAAGGTTTTTTTTTACTTCATTAACAAATGGGTTTTAAAATAAAATTTTAGGTACGTATGATTCACATTGAGTGGATTTTAATGAGAAATCTTTTTGTAAACTTATCCGTCTAAGGGCCGCTTGCACCACCCCGGGTAAGCCACATAACCCGTTATGGAGTTAAGCGTTTTTTTGTATGGGATTTGACAGCTTAACTCCGAGTTAGCGGCTAACCTTGGATGGTTCAAGTGGGCCTAAAAACCCCTTCTGTCTAACAGAAACGACGCATAAAATACATTTGGTAGGCAAGCTGGAGCCATAGTGGACTCCAGGTTTCTTGAGCCGTGGTATAAGTTGGAAAAACGCTAGAAAAAGAGGCAACCCGAAGCTAATTGGCTTTGTTTTACTCATGGGCTTCAGAAAATTGGGAACTGGAACTGGAACTGGAACTCCCCCTAGCCAGAGGGAGAGGAGGAGCCTACCCACTAAAAACCCACCGGCGTCACCCGCAACGTCGTTATGGGAGCATCACGGGATCGCTTGCGCATTCTACCACAATGCTCCCCGATCGCTCGCCGTTTGCCAGGCACCCACACCAAGAGTAAGGAGAGCCAGGTGATGTTTAACTCTCCTCTCAGTCGTGTTGATCCGTCGTGTGAGCCCCCTACCCACTAGCCCTACGGATGGAAAGGATTAGCAGTTGGCTAGGAAATTTCGCCGACGTCACCCGCCTCGTTTACGTGAGCAAAGTGAACATGCACCACGCATGTTCACTTTGCTCACGTTCGCGCTCCGCGGTCTCCTTTTGCAAAGATAACTTTCTCGCAAAACGTAGCCACCGCTCTCGACTTCCTGTCGCTGTCTAGCATTGCCGCCACAATGCTGTGCCTCTGCCTCTAAAGTTGCCCGATCTCTAGCCCAGCGGATGCACACTTCTATGGTATACTGAGCTGAATCATAGCTCTCCCCTCATTCGTGGCATTGGGGCCCTAAATTCCACCCAATTTTATGCAGGTAGTGCCCGAAGCAACCATGTCCAGACATCACCTGTGTTAATCTGAATGTCAGAGCCACGCGCCTCCAGCCCAGCCAGTCCTACATATGTGGGAAGATGGCACCTATAGTACGGGTCGGTACGGGTAGCGAGGCCTTCCAGCTTTCTCGAAACCTGTCGAGGGCCTGCCTCGCTGCCCTCTCCACTTCCTCTGGAAGCTCGTCCTCGCTGCGCCACCACCCTTTGCGGCCTACGGAGCAGTGCCCGTGCCGTGTGCGATGTTTTGGTCTGACTGTAATTTCCCAATTCACTGCAAAGTTATAATGAGACTCTGATGTCATATCGCTTTAACAGCATGTTAGCGGTTCGTACAAACGCCTGAATCCCACAAACAGCAATTTATAAATGGAGATTGTCGGCAAATTGGACATTGCTGCGATACATGGTGCTAATCGTAGAGCTTGTTTTGTCCATCCTTTTCATTCGAACAGCGGAATAGCCTGTCATCAAACTTAATGTAGGATTTTGTTTTATCATTATTATGTCTAGTCAGTAAAAAGTTAAGGAATAAATAAATGGGTGGCTAGTCCACCACCATTGCAGTTTTATGGTTCTGTAACAAAATAGTACCTAAAAAAGGAACCCTTATGGTGTGACTCAATCTCAGCAATCGTTAAATATCTCGAAAACGATTAAAGCTACCGATTTGAAATTTGGAATAGTTAGAAACAAGGTTAACCGGTTAACCCACACACATTGACAGAGGGTTTATCATATATTTTAATTTATTTTCAATGAAAAATTCCCGATACACAAAACACAAAAAGATTTTAATAAAAAAAAAACTGAACTAACTTTAAGATGTGACCCGACGCCTTAGATTGTTTTTTTCTTGGATTATTTTAATTGTTTTTTATTTCGTAAACACATGCAATATGCATATTATGCACAGCTAAGCAAACCAACACGTGATATACAATAAAAACATAAAAAATAACAATAAGTATCAACTTTTACATTACACATTGTTTAACTTTTTACTTAAAATCAAAATCGGTTTCCGTGTTAAAAAAATATCAAGAAAAAACAAACTCGCATACTAAATTTATGCCGTAAAAACCAGTGATCCAATCTGTCGCTACACGGGGTTGACGTCAAATTTCTTAAATTGTCCAAGTAGATTGGGGGAACTCACTCACTTCGCTCGCTCGTTCGATAATTTAAAGTCACGCAGCTCGCGCTTGAAACAAGATTCACCCCATAAATACGTACAAAGATAATACGTACACGTATTTTGTACAGTGATAAATTTTATTGGTAAAGTTAGTTGCACCGTGGCCCGGGAGTGGAATAAATTTAGCATTTATTCAGCCCGCGTTCTGCGGGGGAAAGTGAAACTTCGGCATGAGATAAAACTCAGTAAGTCAAAAAATAATGTTTTCGAGATCTTATTAGTTTGTGCCCGGTGTGGGTTTGTTGAGTGCCTCTAGGTTTGTCACAGAATAGATATCATTTCTAGAAAGCTATGTTCGGTGGGATCCAGGACCCGTCAGACCGTAAACAATGTTATATATATATACATAATCATTTTATATGAGTAAGTATCAGTGGCGGAGCATCAAAAATGTTCTCGGACCAGCCTGAGCTACTTGGGATTTTCGTTTCTTCGTAAAAATACTCAATTATCAAAAATTAGGCAAGCGACTGCTAGGTATAAAATATGCGTTGTGCATGATACGTCACTTTACAATTAGATACATATAAGCTTAAGCTTGCATCTTAAAATTAAGTGCTTACCGTAAAACCACCCAACTATGGTCCAAAACCTCCCAACAATGGTCCAAAAATCACTTTAGTATCTATGTTTTGATGTGACTATTATTTGAAAGACTCAGTTCTATGGCAAAACTATAGTAAATTGTAAAATAAGCTCACGCAAAGTATAAAATAACTTATTGGTATTGATGTTTCATAAGTTGGACCATAGTTGTAGTACTGAACTATAGTTAAGTTTTTTTACGGTACCTATTATGAAATACCCAAAATTATTGTTACTAGGTTATGCCGTAACAAACTAAAACTTGTCCGGGTTTTCAAATTCATTGTTTTGTTATGACTCTCTAAATTTAACTCCTGTTTCGCTATATAACAAACTTTTAATACGCTGAATTAATTTTGACGATTTAAATAAATCAGCATTGTTTTATGTCGGATTCGTGCCTCTGAATGGAACTCATGCCCGTGTTGTGTTTGCGGCATCAGTCATATTTATTCACGTTCAAGTGATTTTCTATGTTCCAGGATAACAGGAAGATGTATTGTGTTTATTCGGGAGTAATCCCATTATTTATTCTTTAATAAAGCAATAGGTGTACATATGTGTCTGGAAGTCATGTAATCTCTCCGTGCTGATCGCATTGATCTTCAAGGCTAAGAGAAGATAACATTGTCCGGTCCGATATTGTAGGATTCTACAACTATTACCATATATCTGACATTATGCATCCGATAATGAGAGTTTGGATGCTCAAATCCAAACTCCTCCTTTTAAGGAGGAAGAGGAATAAACATGTTAAAAAAAGAACTGTTTTGAGCATGTTTATTTAATATATGAGTATTGTCTTGCTCGCGCTGACTTTAATATATGTAGTTAGCCAACGCGAGTAACACAATAAACACGATAATCAGTTGTAGGTACGCTTGTCGGATAACGTTTCGAGTTTTTTTAATTATAATAAATCGAGTTTATTCAAAATATAATAAAGGTGGGTGAACTCTCGGAAGTATAAATAGCCCGGAGGATCAATGCGCTTCGAAGAACTGGTAAATATTGGAAAGGGGTATTAAACCAGTTATTAATTTCCGGAGAAATGTTATAAAAACATACTTAATAATATTTTCGTATCAATAATAAATTTATTGTTTCTCTGAGACACGATTATTAATATGGTTCATACTTTTGGAGTAAGCTATTTAAAATATATAGGATACAATACAATACAATAAAATAACTCTTTATTGCACCATAAAACAACAAAACAGAATACAGACAGTAAAGGTTACACTTGGAAAAGAGGTAAACAATAGACGGTCTTATCGCTCAAGAGCGATCTCTTCCACACAACCTTTGGGTAGAGGAGACGAGGAAGTAAATGTTTTTGAATTTGAATTTGATTAATGGTACTGACTTTGTGTTCTTAAGTGTAAAGGTAACTTACCTTCATTATAAATCTTAGATTAATGAAACTTATTTTGATGAGAGTTGTACCTCTGTACCTGTCAATCATGTCATTAAATATTCCTCTGTACCTGTCATTAAATATTTTTTTATCGCACCAGCTCACATTGAGCATTTTGCATATAAGTATAGCCGAAATTTTAAAAAGGGAAAATTTGTACCATAAAACTTTTATATTATTCAACAAACTCGAAGTTGTCCAGCAAACAATAAAATATTTAAATGTTCCTGGTCTACTATAACTATCTATCGAAGTTCTTCATCGTAAGTTCGATCGTAATGATAATATATATTATCGCAAGCTTACAACGGACCAGCTGCACTCACAATCACTGAAATCCATAAATATGTTGAATTTTTTTACGTCAAGCAATTTAAACTGCAAGTCTGCAGTAATTTAAATTGAAACGTGCAGCCCTGCCTGGCGTTAGAAGCGATCACTGTCGAATTCCTTAATGCATTGAGAAATTCACAACTGGAATCTAACCTCAATGGTGAAGTGTTTAAATTATGTCTTTTTCTTCCTAGCGGTTTACCGGCTTGTGCCCCGGCTCATGTAGGGACAATGGGGTCCGCTTTGGCAACTAATCCCATGACTGCCAATGCCATCTGACCTTCCAACCCAGAGGGTAAACTATGCCTTATTGTGATTAGTCCGGTTTCCTCACGATGATTTCCTTGACCGAAAAGCGATTGGTAAATATCAAATTATATTTCGTAAGTACGTAAGTTTCAAAAAAGTTAAATTTATATTGGTACGTTAGGATTTGAATCAGTGACCTTCGGATTGAAAGTCGCACGCTCTTAGCGCTGGGCCACCAACGCTCTCCAAAGCAAAGTGTTTAAATAATGTTAATTAGGTATATATATATATAAATCGAATCATACAATTGCGGTATAACGATGCAGCATCACAATTGCTGTACAATGGAGGCTGCATATGTAAATTTGACTTTGTCGCATACATTCACCGTATTACCTATCAGGCTGTTTGTGTATCTCAACTGTTAATACTGAGTCCTGTCCTGTCTGTCCTTTGAGTTGTATGTGAAAATTGAAAATATAAATGCAATGCAAGCGACGACCGGTTGGCGTAATTGGTACTGACCCTGCCTGCTATGCCAATGGTGCTGGGTTCGAATCCCGGTAAGGGCATTTATATTACTTCTACAAAGCAGATTATGAAAGTATAAAAAGGGAACTGGTGAATATTAAGTGGAATTTATTGTTCAAAAATGCAAAAGACCCCAATGAAATGCTTGTCATATTCTACGACCATGTAAACAGGCTTATACAAACGTTCGTTCCTACAATAAAGAATAAAAATAATGCAAAGCCACCATGGTTCAATAAAACTTTGGAGGGGTGTATAAGGGAAAAAAAGAAGTACCTTAAAAGATTTAATATATATCGAAACCCACTTGATAAAATCGCTCTTCAGCTATGCAATAAACGTTGTAAAAAACTTTCTCGAAATTGTTATAATTCATACATTAACCACGTAGAACAGAAAATATCCACTCAACCAAAGTACTTCTGGTCATACATGAAAGCTAGGAGGAATGGAAATAGTGCCTACCCCAAAACTATGTCAGATGGTGTAAAGTCTACTAGCGATGGAGACGGTATTTGTGGCATGTTTGGCATATACTTCCAATCGGCATACTCTCCAAATAGAACGTCACATGATGCTGTCAATTCTTCTGTCTATTTACGTAACTTAATTAACAATTCTGATTGCTTCTCTGCTTTACACTTAGATCTAGAGACAATCATCAATTGCATAAAGAAATTAGATGTATCTAAAGGCTCGGGATCTGACGGCGTTCCCCCCATTTTTATTAAAGAGTGTGCTGCGCAACTAGCAGTCCCACTGTGCATAATTTTCAACTCATCACTCAGCACCGGTATCTTTCCAGATAAATGGAAACTTGCTAAGGTTGTCCCCATATACAAATCAGAATCAAAAGGCGTGATAAGTAACTATAGGCCAATATCGATTCTGCCTACTTTAGCCAAAGTTTTCGAATCATTAATTTGTCCAAAAATTCAAAGCTACTTCAAAAAATACGTTTCGAACTGTCAACACGGCTTTACTTCTGCAAGATCTACCAGTAGTAACTTGGTCACTTTTGTAGAGAATACTATAGAGTCCGTAGATTCCAACAAACAAGTAGATGTGGTATATACTGATTTCTCTAAAGCTTTCGACAAAGTTTCTCACGATATATTGATCCAAAAGCTCTCTATATACGGGTTTACGGGTGTGTTTCTGAAGTGGCTCGAGTCTTACTTGGTTGACAGATATTTTTACGTTGTAGTTAATGGATATCAGTCTGAAATTTTGCATATAACATCTGGTGTACCCCAAGGTTCACATCTGGGACCTGTCCTTTTTAATATATTTATTAACGACTTGCCTTATAGCTTTACTGAGTCTATATCGTACATGTTCGCTGATGACCTAAAGATAGCACGAGTAGTAAGTAGCATAGACGATGCCCTACGGCTGCAGAATGACATCAACAAATTGGTCGATTGGTGTAATAATAATGATATGGAACTTAACATTAATAAATGCTCGCAAATTACTTTTACCCGGAAGCCAAATCCATTAAAGCACAAATACTGTATCAACGGCTTATTTCTTACTAGAGTAGACATTGTCAGAGACCTAGGAGTCCTTATAGATGAAAAATTAACGTTTATTCCTCATATAGATTCAATAATAAAAAAAGTATCAAAATCACTTGGCTTTGTAATTAGGAACACAAAATCTTTTCGAAAGGTTGAAACAAAAGTTTTTCTGTACAACTCATTAGTACGTAGCACGCTCGAGTATTGTGGGGTTGTGTGGCGTCCCCATTACGCAGTACACAGTCTAAGGATAGAACGTATTCAAAAAAGACTCCTGAACCACTTGGCGTACTGTACAGGCAATACGAGGAGGATCAAAAACTATGTTACTCGACTTAAACATTTCAAAATAAACTCACTAGAAGACAGAAGAAACTATTCCGATCTTATGTTCCTATCAAAAATTTTAAGTGGATATATAAACTGCCCCGATTTACTAACCAAATTTAAATTTAAAGTACCTTTTAGAAACCCTAGAAATCCCATTAACTTCCTATCTCCGCCTTTCCGAAGGACTGTCTTAGGCTCAAATTCACCTGTCCCAAGACTATGTAAGCTGCATAACAAGTACAACACAATTGATATGTTTTGTACTCCATTACACAAACTTAGACGTAAGCTTCACGAAATAGTGTTCAAACGAAACTTAGTTAGCTATTAAATATTTGTTGATTTTTGTTAATACAACATTTAAATTTGCATGTAGTGTTTACCTCCATTTTATTGTACACTTAGCTATTAAGTATGTAATCAATGTTTGGTAAGCGTCAGTGTAACAGTTACTGGTAAACCAATAAAAAAAAAAATATATATATATATCTGTGATGAACACAGACATTTGTTCCTGAGTCATGCATGTTTTCTATTTATTTGTATGTAACATATTATCCCCCGTAACCCAAGCCTTCTTGAGCTTACTGAGGGACTTTAGTCAATTTGTCCACCTGTCTGTGAATGTCCTGAAATATTTATTTATTTTATTTAATGTGAAAAATAAAATTGTAAATGCAATATGAAAGGAGTAGCAAAATAATACTTTGGATTTCGATCGAATATATTTTAAATATTAAAATTCAACGTGTTTCAATACGGGTTAATTCAATTTCACTACACAGTTGTGTAAAATACGCATTCTGACGCTTACTGAGTACACTAAGAGGAACTACATCCAATCACATCCACCTATATAGAGAAACTGTGTCGTTAAGTTTCTTTACTAATTAATTGTATAAATATTATATTACCGCGCTCGCGAACATCCCCTTGTTTTTGTCACGTGGTTGGACGAACAATAGCGTGAAACTTTAATTGGGTTCATAGCGATGTCGCAAAGTTTTCACAGGAAGCTCGTTATCCTATCTGCTCTTTACAAAACGCGGTGTGGTTCAAACATTACATATATTGAATTAACGTAACGAGGTACGGTAGCGTAGCGAGTGAATAATTAGCTATTTATGTGTTATAGAATTATATGTTTTTACTCGGTGCGTTTTACATTCATCGTGATTTGAATTGTTGTTGTTTAATTTCATTTAGAGCTGAGCCAATTGAACCCTTTGGATATAAATCTGCAATGTATTACAGTATAACAATACCAACAAACTGCTTTAGGCCGCGCGTTTGAACTAAACACACGAACTAAAGCGTCGTATTGTGATGCTATTTAAGTTTAGGTTTCACAAATTTGCGCGTTTTCCTAATTGTCACTATGTATGCTTTACATAAATTAACAATTAATTTCTCTCGCTTTCAGAAAATGTCAATTTTGACAGTGTAAGTTCGATGAGGCCCATAGCCTTAAATAAAACACCTTTTTATCGCTTTTTACCGTAAGTATTACGTGTATCTAACTTATATTTTAAATAAGTAAGGGGAAAAGTGACAACGACAACAAATAATAATTTAACGTTAATTTTTATTTTTTGGTAATAAAAATAATTTTATTTCCAGGTAAGTAGGTAGTAAAAACATAATTAGCAAAGCTACAACAACACTGGCCATCGACGTACTTTTGCTTCAAGACATTTGAAAGAAAAAATGTGTTTAATGTTGTGAAAATTTCCTGCAGAGGACACTGCAAAATACCATATTTTTACGCAAACATCATTTTCAGTAAGAAGAATCATCTTTGAGTGCTATAAAGAAGGAAAAGTCGTCAAGTGTGCGTGATCTTGCCAAAGTAAGCAGGAAATTACGAAGTATTACGAAGAAAACGTTTCGTCTTATAAATGAGTTGAGCGAAAGTTTTCGTCCCGGCCTATTTTGATATTAGTTGGAGTATTTGTTAGTGAGAATCTGTTAGCTACCGGACATAACTTCCATAATATGGATGTAATGGGTAAAATGCAATTATTGTATAAATTACCTATTCGTTACTCTTTAAAATCCTGAATTTAGACTTGGCATAGTATAATTCTGTACTAGTCTAATCAAGATATGAAAGATAAAACAAATACTCCAGTTTGAACTTGACCTTTATTGGAAGGGAAGCGTTCGTGGCCTAGCGGTAAGGCGTGCGACTTTCAATCCGAGGTCACGAGTTCTTATCCTGCCGGCTCGCGAGGAAACCGGATTAATCCCAATAAAACCTAGTTTACCCTCTGAGTTGGAAGGTTAGATGGCATCATGGGATTAGTTGCCAAAGCAGACTCCAGGCTCCCTGAGCCGTGGACAGGAAAACGCTAGGAAGAGGACTAGACTTGACCTTTATGCATTCTATACGTCGTTTGCTTTTTTATTTTCAGAAACATTATAGACCAATTTTGCTTTATTTGTGTAATTTTGTTGCTATCGAAAACAAAGCAATCATAGGTTACCGATTGTCATTTTGCTTATCGGATTGTATTCGAACAGTTAATTTGATCAACTCACGCGAATATAGGTACTCATATGTTTACAATGCATTATGCTCAAAAAGCAAGGACATGTCCAACATATAAGCCAAACTATACAATTTACGGGAAAAATGTCTTGTACCAACATAACTTTTATTTTTAATAATATAAATATTGTTCCATGATATTTTTATATATTTAAGTACTCTTACAATACATAGTAAAACCGATTTCCGACCCGTGTCGGAAAATGATTTCCGACTCGTTTCGGCTTATACACTCATCGGAAATCACCTACTTTCTGCACTTGTTGCATAAATAGCTATAGATATAGAAAGTTCTCGTTAACGATTAGCAAACCGTTTTCAGATGTTTTTTTTCCATACAAAATACATACGTATTTACTGTGCAGGATGGCGGCGTTTGTGGCGTTGTTCTTTCGAGTTAAAATGCAATTTTTAGCAGGTCGTCGATCACGGAGCCGGGCAGAGCGCTAACTGCATCCTGAGCAGCGAAATGCATCATTCTTTATAAATTACCTACGTAGTTATACTACCTAGGTGTAGAATACTTAAAATGAGAAGGACTTTACTTAATATTCTGTTTAAAAAACTGATTTCATTAAAATACCGAATAAATAAAGATGATTCTTAGGTGAAATATGGTAGGTAAGGTTAATTAGTAGCCAGTCTCCAACTAAATATGATTAGTGGTTTGCCTCAAACGTGAACTAGCGACGCCTACTCGTATATCTCATACATTATAATCCCATTTAAAAGTTTTTTATTATTTAAAATTTTCATAAACATTAAAAACAGCACTCAAAAGTGAAATTATTATAATAAAATTCTATGTAATCAATAAATAAAGGTTTTGTTTTAGTTCTAAATAATTTCATTTTGTGACACACGTAACTAGAATGCTCAATTCGGACCGAGCGAACGACTGTTTGGGCGCGCATTGGCTAGTTTTTTGATAGTTTCTTTTCACGTGTTTTCATTTGTTAAAAGTTAGTAATTTCTGATTTCGGATAATTTGGCTTGGAGTTTCTATATAGCAGTGGAATTAAATAGTGATATTCAATTGACGCCTCCGAATATTCGTAACGAGGCGCAAATGGTATCGGTAGTTTACATAAAATAAATGCTGATTGAAATAACAATATTGCAGGTGATTGTTTACTTTTTGTACTTATAATTAATTACAAAGACTAATAATTTCACTTTTGTGTGCTGTCTTTAATATCTACGAAAATTTTAAATAATAAAAAGCTTGTCAATGGAGTTCTATTACTTGCAATTTTTACTCTGGTAAGGTAAGATATGGACCTTTCATTCTGAAAAATGTAGCGGCTTTCCGAACTAATGCACTGTCAAAATGTTGTATGATATACGTGTTGAAATGTAAGCTTTTTTCCAACTCGTGTTGGTTTAAAACACTCTCTTCATTTGTGTTCAATAGTAACCGACACTCGTCGGGAAAAACCCTACTTTCTACACTTGTATCATAAACAACTATTATCCCGTCCAACCGCATCATCGGATCAACGATACTGGAGATATCGTCAAACAAACACACAAACAGACATACATACAAACATACATACAAACGACGGACTGTTCAAGTAGATTGGGATTATTTAATAACTTTGTTGGTGTATATCCTAGGCAAACCTTTCGTGTTCAAACATTGTTTAAAACACTGAAACTCTGATATTACAACATGTTGTATTGACCTTTAATTTATTATGACTACTTAATTACAGGTAACTAACTTTACACACCTTAAACTTTGAAAAGGTTACATTACTTACATGATAAATTTCTGATTGATAACTCGTTCAAACTTTCACCACAGTTTTCCCCTTCAGGCAGTGTACAACGTGGGCGAACAGGCGCCCCTTGAAGCTGTATACTAAAACTTACAATATTTTCAAATTTCAGGCTTCAGAGTTTTTCAAACTGCGAGTTTTATGTCATTGGAAGATTACTAGTGGCTCGTTTAGAAAGTGAACTCGCGACCCCTATATGGAGACCCCTTAACCGATTTGGCTCATATTCTAACTTAAAAATTATATTGATCCATTTATAGGCGTATACAGTATCGTGGTCTGTTAAATACAGTATCAGGTCTGTTAAATAAAAAAAATCACCTTTAACAACATAACAAGATTTCAAAAGATAATACACATTTGGCTCCTAATACCACTCTTGTACCAAAGCGCTTCAACGCTTCGTAAATATATTTCTCCTCCCAATATACGTACTGTCAGTCCCCAGTCAATTGCTATCCAATAAACAAAAGACCACATTAACTAGGGTGTTCATTGTGTAGCCATATTTCACAGCCGTAGCCGCGCGTGAAGCTGATGGCTAACGCGCTGCCAGATTATTTCGCGTGCATGTTGCATTACAAGCTCCTTAATTACCCGCCAGCTCCGGAAACGCAGCTGGCGGGGAACATCATGTGAATATGAGCGTCTGTAGAATATAAATAACAGTAGAGTAGAGCAAATTAACTGAGCGATGCGATGTATGTATATTCGTGCGATAATGTAGTTTTTACTCGTTATGTATAGGTACCTAGATCAAATACAATAAATGTTACAACCAGTAATTAAATTCGATATGAAAAATTCGACTTTGTAGCTACACTTTTTACTAAATAGCAAGCTTTAAAAGATAATACATATTTGGCTCCTAATACCACTCTTGTCCAAAAGCACTTCAACGCTTCATAAATATATTAACTAGGGTGTCCATTGTGTAGCCATAACTCGCAGCTGTAGCCGCGCGTATAACTCGCATCCGCAGCCGCTCATGAAGTTGATGGCTAACGCGCTGCCGTATTATTTCTCGTGCATGTTGCATTACAAGCTCCTTAATTACCCGCCAGCTCCGGAAATGCAGCTGACGGGGAATATCGTGGGAACTTACAGCGCCCTACACGTCCAATATAATAACGCTTTTAGGATGCTGTTGGGGCTGCCGCGCTATTGCAGCGCTAGCGGTATGTTCGCGGAGGCGCGCACCGACGGTTTCCACGCCATCATGCGCAAGCGGGTGGCGTCGCTGGTGCGGCGCGTACGCGGCAGCGCCAACAGTCTCCTAAACACGATAGCTGACAGAACAGATGGCGCTTTCTGGGAATAATGGAGTGGCCTACATGCATATAAAAGTTAAAATATACTTACGCATACACTAACATAGGTTAAGACTAATAATAATGCTAATAAATTGGCGTAGGGATGTGACGACCCCATCGCCCACTGGGTTCCACCGGTGCAATCAGTCAACGCAGGGCAGCTTGTGGCGAGCTGTTGGGGAGTAGCGACCCCACGTACCTGAGCGCTCCTGGGGGACTCCGTCGTCCGACCAAGTCCTCCGCCTCTGGCTTGCCTTAACCGGCCGTCCAGAGTGGGGTCGCGAGAGCTGTGTTCTCGAGGGTAGATGTGGAAACCTAAGTGGCGAGTTGGCTATATGTTTAAAGTCCAGTGACACCTCTCTACCCCCAGCCCTCATACCGGTGTTGCCCTCGAGCCATCTTAGATGTCGCTTTTTGTGGGGGCCCATCTTATGTGGGCGAGTCACCGTCTGCCGGAAATAAAATTGATTACCGTTTTGTTAGGCAGACGTCCGATTTTATTCTCCATAACCCAGTATTTAGTCCACCGCTTTCACCTAATAGTCCAGCATATTTTAGATTCCATTAAATCTCAATAGTCTATACACCCTGGCGGGTGCTGCCTCTGCGTGCGTCCCATGACTCGGGCAGGTGCAACATCCGCTCGGCGTACCCCTTACATTTCATTAAATTGTCGAAAGGGCCTCTGCGTGTTGGCTTCGGCTCCGCGCACGCCTCCCAAAGGTCCGGAACACCATTGTTCCGTGATGGGAAAGACATACAAATGCTAATAATTTATGTTTTTTTTTTCTGAAATAAATAATTATTTAATTTAATTTAATATGAGCGCCTATGGAATATAAATAACAGTAGATTAGAGTAATTAACTTAGCGATGCGATGTGTGTATATTCGTGTGTTAATGTAGTTTTACTCGTTATGTATGCCTTTTTTTTTATGGGGAGGAAAAATCCGTTATGGATACTTCTGCACCGCAGGGACAGTGCAGAAGTTATGTCGGAGTCTCACCGGCTAAAAAAAACCCTTTTCCTCTTCGCCGCAATTAGGGTGGCTCTGGGATCTCGATAGAACTCGCCAGTGCCACCCTTGCGTCACGCCTCTGAGGGTTCCCCCTTGTTTTAGGATAATGGCAGTCCCTAGCTGCCATCGTCTACGACCCCGAGGACTCCTTTTAGTCGCCTCTTACGACAGGCAGGAGATACCGTAGCCGTATTCTAATGCCCGGGCTACAGGGCGCCGTTATGTATGCCTAGCTCAAATACAGTAAATCTTAAAACCAGTAGTGAGATTCGACATTCAAAATTCGACCCTGTACCTACAGCTCTTTAGCTACATAACAAGGTTTTAAAAGCTAATACACATTTGGCTCCTAATACCACTTATGTACAAAAGCTCCTTCTCTTAATATCCGTATGGTCAATTCCCAGGCAATTACTATCCAATATACAAAAGAGCACAAAACTAGGGTGTCTATTGTGTAGCCATAACTCGCAGCCGTAGCCGCGCGTGAAGCTGATGGTTAACGCGCTGCTGGATTATTTCGCGTGCATGTTGCATTTCAAGCTCCTTAATTACCCGCCACCTCCGGAAACGCAGCTGACGGGGGAATATCGTGTCAATATGAATGTCTGTAGAATATAAACAACAGTAGATTAGAGTAATTAACTTAACGATGCGATGTGTGTATGTTCGTGTGTTAATGTAGTTTTACTCGTTATGTATGCCTAGTTCAAATACAGTAAATTATGCGCTGCCGGATTATTTCGCGTGCTTGTTGCACAAGCCAGCTCCGGAATCACAACTGACGGGGAAATATCGTGGGAATATGAAAATGTATAGAATATAAATAGCAGTAGAGTAATTATCTTTACAGTACATATGGTGCCATATTACCGACCTAGTACGACAATAAGCACTTTATGTGCCTATGTCAAAAATTCAAAGGGCCATATTGTACTGTAAAACGGCGTACGATACATGTGCGAGTAGGTAAATCGCAACTCGTGTGGATTTAAAACACTCCCTTCGGTCGTGTTTTATTCTATCGCCACTCATTGCGATTTTTCTATTCGCACTTGTATCGTAATGTACTATAACGCGAAGTAAATTGGGCCTTAATGTAGTTTTACTCTCTGTGCATAGCCTTACATTACAAAGTAAATTTACTAGAAACGAAATTTCATCCGCTCGGTATGCTTGCATGAGGGGCCTCCTAAATTATACCTCTGTAACGTTGGAAGTAGGTGAGTTACTTACGTGGCTAGATGTAGTAGAAAATAGGTGTAGGACGTATGATCTCTACGTTTTGTAGTTTGCACAAGTAATTTTTTTATTGACGCAGAGAATTCAAATTCGAAAAGTCATTATCCTAACACTGTGGAAACGAGTTATGTACAGAAGGCCTAGTATAAAAGTTGTACGACATTAACTCCTCGACCGCGTTAGCGTATCGAGGGGTCAAAATATGAAAGTTGCCGGATGATTTAAATAAACGGCAAACATAATTTGAACTCCCGATACGCTAAGTTAGGTCCACGATGTTTCGAATACAATTAAAAAAAAAGAGATTTCTAAATTGGCAGTCGTTCCGTGTATAAAGACTTTGGCCTTCAAACTTTCAAGTCTAGAACATTTGTTTCCTGTCCGTTGGTTATACCCTTTCTTATCTTTACCCTTGCCTTTACCCCTTTCTTTTCCTTTTCCATTCCCTTTCAGAAAAGTGAAACGGTCCTTTACCACCTTGGTTGTTCCATACTATTGCGGAAGAATTATTTGTGCAGGTCGTAAAGGACGAGAAATTTGTTCTTTACGCCCAACTTGATACTACTATAAAAATTATCGTAATAAAGTAAGGGCTTAAAGGACAACAATGAACGTGAAGGTCACATCCGACAATATTTTTATTTATATATTTCCTTTACGATACAGATGATTATTTTGAATCCATGACTTGATATTTACGACCCATCAGCTTAGTCATTTTTGCATGTCCATAGTAAAAAATCCTGGTCGTAAAGGCAACTTTTTAAGAGATATCGAAATTTTAACTATACAGATCGATAGCGCTTGAGATTCTGAACAAAACTGTATATATAACTCATTTTGGCCAAAATGTCCTTTACGACAATTGAACCCAAAGGTATCGCTATGGTTACCAATCTACTATTATAGCATACCTACATACTTATATATTTGAAAAACATTTATTTTGAACTTGTATTTTATGAATTATGGCACGTTAGACTTAATATAGTTTTACAATTTTCAGAGTGCGTGTTTAGTTATTTTATCTTCGCCACACTCTGATGTAGGTATTTTATAAAAGATTATTAATTATTAAAGGATACCATGCGGCTTGGAAACTGCGACAGCACCCTCATCATGCGGCTACGGACTAAATTTATTGCAGAAAATTCTCACAATCGTAATTCCTGAGGAGTTTTTGTCATGAGAAACTGGAAGAAGACGGCGAGGGTGTCAGTTTATAAAATAAATTACGGTCGTTATAAATTCGGTCACGTGATTTTGGAGTCCTTATTAAATATATATCAGAAAGAAATAAAGAAAAAATACAATTTATCCAGGACACTTAAATTAAGAAACTCTTTAAAACATCTTCAAACACATCTTCAACACGGTCACGGAAATGTGGAAACCTTTTCAACTCGTACGCCATCTGGATTAGTTGAATAAGTTTTCTTTTGTTTATGACTATTGAAATGAGCTCGGTACTCGAAGTTGTTGACTCGTACATCTACCTAGGACAAGTAATCCAATCAGGTAGGTCCAACTTCGAGAAAGAGGTCAACCGCCGAATCCAACTCGGTTGGGCAGCGTTCGGGACACTACGCAGTGTCTTTTCGTCCGACATACCTTAGTGCCTCAAGACGAAAGTATTCAATCAATGTGTGTTACCAGTGATGACTTACTGCGCCGAAACGTGGTCCTTCACTATCGGCCTCATCTCAAAACTCAAAGTCGTTCAACGAGCTATGGAGAGGGCTATGCTTTGAGTTTTTCTACGTGATCGAATCAGAAATGAGGAGATCCGTAGACGAACTAAAGTCACCGATATGGCTATGTCGGTGACTTTAGTTCGTCTACGAATCTCCTCCGGATTAGCAAGCTGAAGTGGCAATGGGCAGGCCACATTGCACGCAGAGCAGATGGCCGATGGGGTCGAAAAGTGCTCGGGTGGAGACTATGGCTTGGCAAACGCAGCGTAGGACATCTACCCACAAGATGGACAGAAATGACCTTATTATGAAGGTCGCCAGGAGACGCTGGATGCAGGTCACTTCCAACCGGTACATAAAAAGGTCCAAAGGGGAGGCCTATGTGCAGCAGTGGACGTCTTATGGCTGATATGATGATGATGATGATTGAAATGAACCACTTTAAAAGGGTTCGGGGATTATGTCCGTCTCGCTCCTGCCAGACCAATGGTAGGAGCGAGACAGACATAGTTTCAAGCGCCGCAGTCGCTATTCGATACAGTTGCGTGCAACTCATGGTAAGCACACAGTTATGAACGAGCAAGATACAAATACTATCGAATCGCGCAGTCGCTAGCGACTACGATTACATAGAACGAACTCATGGTAAGCTCATAAATCGCGATGAATCCGTGTTTAAGCCTTTCATTTTCAATGAATACTAATCGCGTTAATAGTAACTAATAACTTAATATGTTATACAGTAATCGGTGTGAGTATTGGGGTACCTAACCGTCTAAAAAGCTTTCTGGCTTACCGTTTGTGTGACAAAATCGACTACATGGAAATAATGTAGCTTATCGACTCAGTTAACCAGTGACAGGATTGACGCTTCAATCCCCAGTTATCGGTAAACTTGCCTGTATTAACCAACGCATTATACACATTTGCACAGTCTACAAATTTCGTAGTTCCCTATCACATCATCACGACCAGCAGATTTAATTAAAAAAAAATTACCGATTAATACGACTATATAAACCGTGAATACTTAGTCCAATTTTAGTTTTATTTTTTAATTGAAGTGATTAAAAAAGTAATTATGAAGTGGTGATTGGTTCAATTTTACGTGGGGATTATGTATAGTTGGAAGTGTTATCTTAAAAACCCTGTTACTTTTAACTTAAAGGTTGATAGGTATACATGATGATATTTTTTCACCAGCTATACTCTGCATAGTAAATTTATAGGTCAAACCGAACAACTTATATTACTGTACCAATACGTAAATTACAAAAAAAATATTGCCTGTTTCTTATATTCCACAACGCAGAGTATGGCTAATTAAAAAAAAGTCTGTGTAAGTATACCCATCAGCCATCTATGTCAGTAGAAAACCGCGCTAAATTCAAAATATTCTATAGTTTTATATTTTCTTCTGACGGAGATAGCTGGCTGGAGTATTAGGCTCGTTCATACTTTTTTTCATCATTCGTAATATTTTCCTGACCGCCCCCCCCCCCCCGCCCCCCTCCCTCATAATGTACCACATGATTTTTGAACGAGCCCATACTTAAAAATTAATTAAGGTAGATGCCACTCTCTTTAACTTGTTTATATAACGCTACTGTTTTGTATATATCTACAATCTACATTCCAAGGATGTCTTTCAAAGGTTATTTTAAGTGACAAGCGAGGACAGTCTTCATCCACAACACTAGGCGCGATAAATAAAGTTGATAGTGTCACTTCTGCATTATCGTGGGCGTTGAAAGGCGTCACACCTCGTTGTTCGGTTGTGATCTTGATTCTTTGTGTCTATGAACAAATAATTGTCATTATGTCGCATGTTTTGTCAGTATGTCACGTGTTTTGCGAGGTGAGTGTGCGAAAATAGCGAAAATAGTGCTTTTGTATCGTTGATTCTTTTTATATGTAGGTATATACATATTATTTTATTTTGTTGTTATGTCGCAGATATTTAAGACATATTAATATTAATCAAAATCATGGATTGTCTCTCATAGGTTTGATAATTTATTTAAATACTTTTTTAATTAATTTAATTAATTTAATAATTACTATTTTGAATAGGAATGATGACTAGGTTGAATAACTATCATTTTATTTAATCCGTTAGTAAGATTGTGACGTCACTACTAGGTAAAAATTGTGGGTCTTGTGACATCACGTAAAACTTAAATTTACTAAACTGACGGACTGAGTATATGTTTTTAGTCGTCTAGCCTATTAATGGTATTTATTTAATGAAATGAGGATATTTATTATAGAAATTTAAAATATTTAAAAATTGATATAAAAATATTAAATTATTTATAAAAAAATAAACTAAATATAAATCCCTAGAGTGTGATCTAGCGAGTTTAAAGTAATATCAATACGATCTCTACAGTCTTTAAAAACGTTAAAACTCAGATTGTTTCATGACTTCAGGAATTACGTTGCCTGACATACATACACTAATATACATCTAACACATTTATTTATTTTATTTATTTTAATAACAACTTCACCCCTTACTTTCCGTCAGTGGTTTATAAGCAAATTTGGCGTACTTAAGTAACAAACACAACAAACAGAAATAATGATACGCAGAACTGCTTCTTGTGCAAATTTCTCAATTCTCCTTTCATAATGTTTGTATTTGTGTTGGCTATCGCCGGCTTTGTGTTTACTTTGAACGTATGTAGCCTTCAAAGTTAATTATTATAGAGTATTGTAATTTCGGCTTTATTATACAATTATTTCTCCTATGTGTATGGCTTAACCACACCACATAACACCACATAGAAACAAGGCATATATTTATTTACAGTTGGTATTGTGTAGAGCAAGAGTTGCTGTGTCAGTACAGAACTTGCTTGTATTGCAGCGTTTTTGTTTAAAATTGTTTTATCATTTTTTTATTTGGAAAGTGATTGTGATTTCTGCTCAGCATCGCGAGCTGTTTAGATCCTAGTTGGAGAAAAAGTGGCCCAAGTTCTTTCTCATTCCGTCCGGCGGTGACGAAATGGAAGTTTTGAAAAATGTATGGAAAGTTTGGGACACTTTTTCTGCTACTAGAAATCACAAAAAAAAATCCAAATAAACACAAAATCGGGCATCTTTAAATAAACACGCCCATTCACCGATTCTTGTTAGGCATTTAAATACAAATCTTAAAAATATAGATTTAAAAACTGCTGCACAGTCAAAGATAATATCACCAAAGCCCATATACTCGTACACTACATAATACATTTAATTAATAGTTTTGGTATTAAAAAGTTTAAAAAGACCTTTTTTAATTTATTTATCTATTCGAATGAGATACTTCTACCGCGTTGTCGTCTCTGTGTCTGACTGTACAGTAAGTAGTTAATTAGTGCTAAGTTACTTTTGGGTAGGTATCATAAAATACAACATAACAACCACAAGAGGTCTCACCTCTACCCTCCCCGTCTTAAGTTAATAGACTATATAGTTCATGAGGGTTGTGGTTTATTCCTGTGCAATTAGAGTGTACAAATGCTTTTGCTTCAAAATAACGCAGTTTAAAATTACATATTTAGTAAAGTTTGATAATTTAACTTTCCTAAACTTTTCGTCACAAAAAATTTCTAACTACGCATATTTTGTTACCGCTAACTGATTGTTAGAGAATATTAAACTTTCCTCCTCCTCCTAAATCCTCTTTGATCTATTTATAAATAGTAAATGTAGGCTGTAATATACCTATTTAATAAAAGAATAACTACTATAGGTACTTAATTACTTACACCCTATCTTCATCGGTGGAACTTCCGTTCTCGCATGTCATTCCGCTTCTTTTCGCCACTATCCATCCTCACCATTTAGATGGTTGGCAGTCCTCACGTGTTCCTTTCTCCCGAAACTTCCTGCCTTGCACAGCTAAACTGTGGAACGAACGGATACGATCTTCAAACCTTCAAGAAAAGGCCCACCTCTCCCACTGGCTCCCACCTTAAAGGCCGGCAACGCACTTGTGACACCTATTGTGTTGTGAGTGACACAATAGGTGTCACAAGTGCGTTGCCGGCCTTTCGCTTACCATCAGGCGATTCGTTTGCTTCCTATTTCATTAAAAAAAACTCCAGCTAACCACAAGACGTAAGAGAAGAGTGCAAGCTAAACGTCTTAAAGCTTCTCAAAATGCATAAAATGTACTGGAACCTCCTTCGAATATATTTAAAACCAACAATCTGTCAGGGTACGGTCGCCATCGCCCACCATCCCTCACATGCGTTACCATTTGTTTCCATTCCGTGGCAGCATCGGTGTAAATCGCCCATTCTTATTCGAAAGGGGCTCCTAGTTCCTACCCGTTATATGGACATTTGTATGGGTATGGCCTCCTTTGCGTAAGAATTTGGGCTTTGTTCCTGTATTGTACTTTTTGCGAGCTTTTTTCTAAACGACCGAGCGTTTTGAAGTACCTACTCATTTCTAGATTGCACTTTTTTGCAAGAAACGGCATGATTATATTGAAGAAAAAATGACGATATGAGCTCCAACTTATTTAAACGAGCGAATGAAGCAAGCGATTTTTCCAAGTCTCCTGAAACAATCCGGCGTTTGTATGAAATAAGATACAATTTTTTGAGTTAAATACTAAATATACTTAAGCCAAATTGGTCAAGAGCATGTCAAGATATGGGGCCCGTGAATTCACGTTTGAGGTAACCCACTAGTTTTAACTTAAGTACTTTTTACTTATAACTCCAGGGTCTCATACTCTTACATTTATATCGATCGACTAACAAACAGCAACCCGCCTAATTTGCAAAACCAGTAAGTATCAACCCTAATAAGGTCGTGATAAATGTTGCGGTGACCCTATTTTGCCAGCGCAAGCCTATTTCGATTGGTAAGAACTTTAAGGGATAAAGCTAAGCCGAGCCTATTATCTAAATAAGGTTTAAGGTTTATAGAAAGCTTCACAAGCAGTTTGAACAAAGAATAAAATAGCTAGGTTTAATTCCTTCTTCCCTGCCTTCTAAAACAACAGTAGCCCTAGCACAAGAGTGATAATAATATGACAGTATCTTGAGGTCGAGAAAGACACCTGTCATTTTCTAACTGTTGTTCTGATTAGACAATGGCGGTTGTCTTTCTCGACCGCGAGATACCCACTGTCGCGGCACTCTTGTGATATGGCTACAGGTTATCGTAGGACGGGACAGGATGGGACGGGTCGGGACGGGATGGTCCGGGGTGGGACGGGACGGGCGGTTTAGAGGTGATCTGCAAATTTCTATTGAAAGAACACGTGATAGCTCGGAGCCCTCTGATGTCACGTGTCGTTTTCTATAGAAACTCACAGATCCCGTCCCGCCCCGTCCCATCCCGTTCCAGTGTGAGTCATCCGTTATAATAGTTTAAAATGGTTTCTCCCACTCATGATAAATGTTATTACATTTTACACGTGCTAAACTCAACCTGAAACATAGCGTTTTACCTTAAGTAGGTTTGTACTCTAACATACAGTAGGAATATACACAACCTACCTACAACGGTACGTTTTTCACGCTTCGAAGCAACAAATACTTGCGTCTCAGAATAGCTCATAATTTTTCACTTCCACGCACGATACATTCTCGTTTTCAATTAGTGTGCTCTGAGTTATGGACCTGGGCGGTGCAATTTGTTACCATCGCCTTCAGCATTGTTTTTAATTTTAAATGTTAACCTTTTATTTTTAAAACCACATTTCATTTCTAATTGAAGTATAACATAGTAAACAGGATATGAAAGAAGGTAGCGGGATAAAATTGATACGACCTATATATTTTCCTAATTTTTCTTGATAATGTTGACATAAATCAAGCATATCCGACTCCAAAACTCACAGACTCAATTCAACTACAAATGTATAGGTACCATCCAGTTATGAATAATATGATTTTTACATCTGAGAGGGCAACTAGTAAGAGACAGTAATTTAAAATATGTTAGAAAGTTTGAGATCTTACGAATATTATATAGCTACGAAGCACAGGTGAGGTGACTTATATGTACATTGTAGTCGTTTCAGCATTAGGTACTCTTTTTGGAGACAGAACTGCTTTATAGCTCGAGTATCTAATAATAAAGCTAGTCAATCCATTAATATGTAAAATAAATATAATTTTCAGTCCTCCGGCCGGTAAGCGCCACTTTACGCAAAACTAAATTGCCGCCTACCGACTCCGTCGGGCAGAAAAATAGTATACAAACCTCGGCCGTTAGATGGGAAAGCCTCGGATCACATGTTCGTCGACCTCGGCTTCGCCTCGGCCGACAATTACATGCGATCCGAGACATTTCCCACTAAAACGGCCTTGGTATGTAATCTACTATGAATATTGTCTTCTGTTACGAGTGTTACGAGTAAGATAATGACTGAGAGAAAAAAAACCTCATCATATTAACCCTGTGAAAACGAGTGCTGTAAAAGGCTCGACACGTAGGGTCATGGTGTTAATAAACGCGATCAATCCGTTCTAAAGTGTTTAATTTCAATAAATAAAAATAGCGGTAACAGAAGACAATATTAAATTATATTTATTGAATATTGTTAATTTCAAAATATAATTGACTTCTAATCTCAGAGTTCCTTACCCACGATAATAAAGTACTCAAAACAATCAAATAGTTTTTTCATCACACGGGCTCGTAAATGGTGATATTATATGAAATGAAATGAAATGAATGAAATGAAAAATATTTATTTCGAGTATCAGGTGACTCATAGGTGGTTAGATTACAAACTAAATAACTTAATACCTAACTTAATACCTAAATAACTTAATACCTTAAAATTATTAATTAGCCTAAATTTCATAGACACTGCTGGAAATGTGTTTATCGCAGCAGTGTCTCATGTACGGGCAGTCTAGTCTGCCCGCTATCAGTTGCAGGATGGGGTTGGGGCTGGCCCGCACCCGGCGCACCAGGGACGTGCACCGCTTTCTCATGGTTGTATGGAAGCAATCCACGAGCGCTTCCGCGAACATCCCTGATGCGCTGCAGAAGCGGGGCAGCCCCGCCAGCACCCGGAACGCGTTGTTGAACTGGACCCGGAGGGCCCCGTAGGCCCGTTGCGTGTAGAACGCCCACAGGCTGCACGTATACAGGGAGGTGCAAAATGCCCTGAATAGAGTTATTTTCACCTCCCTTGTACACCGCGCGAACCTGCGGGAAATCATATTAGCCCTGACCGACAGAGCCCTCCGTTCCCGTTCAATGTCCAAGTTATCCTTGCCATCCGCTGATACAACATGCCCTAAATATTTAAAATATGTCACTCTCTGTAGGGGAGTATCATTCAAATAAATGGGGGGCACTTCAGTGATTCGATTTCCTCCGATAGGGTCGAAAACCATAAAATGGCTTTTCGCGACATTGTACTTAAGCCCGTGTGTCAGGGCATAAGCTTCACAGACACCAAGTAGCGTCCGTAACCCACAAGCCGAAGCGCTTAGTAAAACCATGTCGTCCGCATAGCTAATATTATTTACGCACACTGAGTCAATATGACAGCCGACATGCATTTTACCAAGCGCCTCAAGAAGCCCATCCACATACAGATTGAAGAGCGTGGGCGAAGTTAAACCCCCCTGCCTCACCCCGCACTCCAACCTGTATGGATCAGATAATGTCCCTGCCCATCTAACGCTGTTGACCTGGCCCTCATACCAGTACTTGAGTATCCTCACTGTCTCAGAAGGTATATTAAACTTGTCAAGCTTTTTCCACAACACACTGTAAGAAACCAGGTCAAAAGCCTTAGATAGGTCGAGAAAGGCTGCATATACCGGCGTTTTTCTATTAACATAGTATTTGACAGTATGCTTAAGGCACAGTATAGCGGTTTCAGTAGATAACCCTGGTCGGAAACCAAATTGATTGTCATTTAGAGTTATATACTTGCCCAACTGTGCGTTAAGCAAACTGTCAAACACTTTTGCTACAATTGTCGCCAGAGAAATGGGTCTATAATTGGCCGGATCAGATAGGTCGCCAGTTTTGTTCTTGGTGATCGGTACCACAATAGTCCTCATTAAGTCCACAGGTAAGTAGCAATGTCTAATACACAGTGTATAGAACATCGCCAACGTCCTTGAGATATGAGGACCCGCATGTTGAAGATGCTCAATACTGAGGCCATCAAACCCCGGAGACTTACCCCGAGAAATAGACCGTATCGCTTTACTCACTTCTTTAGCCGTATAACCGGGTCCAACCGGTTGCTTAATGTCCTCAGTATTGTTCATCTCCTCGCGTATCGTTCCTAGAGGCGATTTCACCAAGAACTGCTCCTTAAAATGATTAGCTATGTCTTTGGGATCACTTCTACCGCCAATGCTAACAGGACAGCCAGACTGATGCTTCGTGCTATTAGTCGTTTTCCAAAAAGATCGGAAATCTTTTTTGGAATGGTGCGAAGCGATCAAGTTCATCCTTATTTGAGTTTCGTGGTCTTGGCACCATTTCAGACGAGACTTGAAAACCTTTCGCGATTCGCACATCTCTTCAAATAAATATCCCCCTGAAGGCTTCCCGTGTCTCAACCATTCCCGAAACTTCAGTCTCGCTGCCCCATGCGCATCTTTAACATAGCTATTCCAACCCACCACTCTATGTTTGGACTTTCGCTTCCTACTTTTACTACTAACTATAGCGGCCGCTTTCAGAACAGAGACAATATTTTGATACATACAATCTATTATTTTCCTATGGCTGGGCTCATTACAGTATTCATCAGCGCAAAGTCTAAACTCCGGCGGAAAGTTAATTAACTTTAGCCTTTTATTACATTCGTCACTATAACGAGCTATCTGGTCCGTCCCTCTTTCCCCCCACACCACCTGGTTTTGAATAGCAGTTTGACTGCTGGTTAACCTGGGCGTTAATAAATTTAAATCACACTCTAGTACGAGCGGAAAGTGATCAGACCATGTAACATCATACTTGACATATATACTACTTATTGTAGGCATTACAGACTGCGTTACAATGCAGTGATCTAACCACCGTTTACAATGGTGCGCTTCACTTATAAAGGTATAAGTCTGAGAGTCTAAACCTAACATATGTACGTCAATACAACACCAATCCATATCGGTACAATAGTCAAGTAATTCACCATAAAAAAGTTCATTTGGGTGGGCATTATAGTCTCCCAATACGTATACAGACTCAATGTCACATTCGTCCACAATAGCACTCACCGTACCAAGGCAGTCCGTAAAGTCCGGCAGGTTATCCGTACTATTCGTTGGCATGTACACGCTTACCACAATAATAGGCCGATCCGCCGTCACTATTTTTATCGCGCACACTCGCGGATTATTACATGGAACTACGGACACCTCACAAAAAACGGCACTCCTCCATAATAAGGCTACGCCGCCGTACGGTCGCCCGCGCAGCATGCCCGCCGACGTATCAACAGCTGATGTTCCTGTTGCACTGAAATTATCATCTATGCTATTTAAGTACGAAATTTCCTCAGGAAAAAGCCATGTCTCCTGCAAAGCAATAATGTCACACGTTTGACATAACTCTCTCACACTGTCCACGCAGCGTTTAATGCTTTTGCAATTAAACGTTGCGAATCTACATTTATTTAAGGCCATTTGTTTGTTTGTTACTTTTAGGTAGGTATATTGCCGTATTCAGAGTGCACTCTGACCGATCGCTTGTACTTATAATGTACAAACGTACGAAATATGACATCTTTAGGCCATAAATTGCTGTCCAAGAATAACGGTATTTTTGATTCATTAACAAAAAACTTATACGCACTGTAGAACTGTTCATTTCTTATCTTCATTTTTTCTAAGGTCACAAGCACCTTTGTTTTTTGTTGAATATAACGTCTTATCTCTGATTCATCTACGTCCTTATTCATTTTTGTTATAAACATGGGGATCACCCGCTCAGCCGCTCTAAAACTACCGCAAGATTCATTCGAGGTGCCAAACTGGCCTTGACGGCGTTTTTTAACCTTCTTTTTACGTAATACGGGCTCCCATTTTTCGTCCCTAGATGCGACATTTTTTGAAGGCTCCCCCTCCTCAATTAAAACACAAGCATACGATTTATCATGTGTTTGATCCTTCGAATTTAAGTTAGATGTGCACTGCTCAGTCGCAGCCGGCACGGGCGCACTGGGCTGATTGGCAGGGTCACTCACCTCGGCCGGTACACTGATAACAGTATGCGGCGACGATTCACCGTTCTGTGCGGTAGACGGACTACCCGCAGTTGAAAAAGATGAGCGCTGCTCAAATTCATTGAAATTGTCGTTATCGTTGTCGTGTAATGTTGAATTCTGAGGATGCGATATACCTGAAGGGCCACTATCTAAACACCACGCTCCTCGTCCCCCATTGACATTACACATCGATAATCGAGCGGGAGCGGTATACTTTAACAACTTAACTGCTTGAACATCCTGCTTCAGGTCATCGAAATCCTTTACGGTGACATACGTAGACTTAATACTGTTTATCTCCGTCTGAAGTCGTACGATGTCCTTTAATAACTTAGTACAATCTAAGTGATCAAAAGTAATTGGTGGTAACTTATCTAACTGGCGAGCTACAAACACTGGTATAGAAGTAGGGTCTGCAGTTCTAAACACGTTAACAATATCATTAATATCACGATGTTCCTTTTTCTGCCCTCTTCTACTTATGTTTGCCTTATTTGTCGAGACAGCTTCAAAAAGTAGCGTTTTAGATTTTTGAATTTCCGCCGTTGTGAACGCTGATGTGCAGATACGCACTAACGTTTCCTCGTCTATCACGGACAACTTATTTTGTATGTAAGATAACATTTCGTCTATGACGACGTTACACGCATTACATTTCACTGTAGACGACATTGTTTACGACACTCGCGCGCCGGGCAAACATTTAACATCGAACGACAACAATTAGATGCGTGCGTCACCGCTGTGCGCTTGCGCAGGACTGGAAGCATATTTAGAATTAATGAGCTATATTAAGCTCATGGCCGTAATGGATTCTCATACTACTTTACCACCCGCCCGGGCCTCCCGGAGGAACTGCGGCCCAAGCGCTCGCCGCACATAGCCGCCGCTCACTCCGAAGTGCAACAGCACGTACTGCGCTTCTAGACTACCGCTAATAATTATTGTTTAATTATCTTCCTTGCAGATGTAATTAAAAACATTGTATGTATCACGGGCGGTACAAGGATTACGAACTCGTGCTAATGCGAATGCAAATTAAAATTAAATTCACACTCGTTTGTAATTTCTTGTTTGTTACCTTTAATACACAATGTTCTATTATACACATTAAGACGATTGAAACGCATAATTTGCTAGCCATACTCTGTCAAAGACCGTGGAACCCAAAACGATTTGTCAGAGAGAAATACAAAAACTGCCGTTGCTTAGATAAACTCTTACCTTGATTTTATTTGGGTTGCAATATAAACTTAAACCCGTATCAATAAGGTCGGTTACGCTATACCATGACTAAGCTAGGTAAAACTTGCAAATGTTATCAGAGGAAATATCTGCGAGCAATAGCAGCGTGTTTTGAGATGACGTCATTCTATCGGATTACCTTCCTTGATTTGTCAAGAGTTTCGCTCAGTTGCCGCCCTGGGGAATAACTATACACAAACCCTCGGAATGGCCTATGGCGCCTGAATATTGTTTCTTTTTCTTAGATATTAATTAAACTGCCTGAGATTTTATCGCAACGATTTGAAATAGGTGATGTTTTCTCCGTAGTTTCGTATGGTATATTTATTTGTTTTAGCATAATCTCGGTTAAAACCCTAAGTTGATTTGATTTGTAACAAATAATATGTTTTGTTTAGTAAGGTGAAATATCCGCATACCTGCCACTTAAATTACTTACCCGCATTTTGTTTTCAGTTCGAGTTAGCTTTGTGTAATCGTGTATCCATTTAGCAAATTCGAAATATGAAGTAGCTGATATTATTATAGTACGTTGTGTGTTAAGGACGGTAAACAAGAAATCGGGCGATTTCTTGTTGGAGACGGCTCGAGTTGGAGACGAAGGCTTAATTTTAACACGAGTTCGTAATAAATAAATATACTTACTAGGCAGAAAAATCAGCAATCATTATTAGCGGTAGTGTAGTGGCACGGCGCGGAGCCCTCTGGGTGCCCGATCAGGCGGAAAAGTACTATTTTCATAGTACGCTCATGGATATAATAGAGCTCATCAGGTCTTAGTATGCTTGCATATAATATCACCATCTACTAGCAAGTGTGTTGAAAAATTACTAACCGCGCACACATAAAGTTAAACAGCTTGCCCAGGGTATGCCCCGCCATTATTTACCATATTTATATGAATTTCAATGCCAGAGTGACCAATTTGAAAATGGTGAACACTTACTTCTAGACTCGCAGACTATAGGTTTCTGTAACCGTCATGATTTTACATGAAACTCAACGAGTACCTATGTTAAAGTGTAGAACTACAGATAATATGCTAATAAAATCTACACCTGCAGTGTACACCATTTTTATAAACTATATTATATTTATCATTCAAGATAAAAAGGGAACTTTTATAGGGTCTCTTAGCTGCCCATTCCTCAACATGTCAAGACCCTTTTTTCACGACAGTAACTACTGGCCACACGTCTTGTCACACAAGTCTACATTGAAACATTGTCCGGATTCGGGGGGCTGTCCTAATCCGCGGGCTGTGCGCTTACCATTAGTTTCACGCAACTGTATTCGATAGTAACTGCGGTGCTTGAAAGTAAATCCGTCTCTCTCCTACCATTACTCTGGCAGGAGCGAGACGGATATATTCCCGAACGCCGCAGGCGCTATTGAATATGGGCACGTACAACTCATGGTAAGCACATTATTGTCGGTTCGGTCTCTGCGCGAGTATTAGGGGGTGACGTTAGTTTATACCAACTTCAGTGACAGTTTAAATACTTTCAGGCGTGCCACCTACGTGGTGAGTGATAGCGGGTGACGATGATGTTTATGCGGTCATCACTATTATGATTAGTTTTTAGGCTTTCATACCTCAAAAGGAAAAAAGCGGAACCCTTATAGGATCACTTTGTTGTCCGTCCGTCCGTCCGTCTGTCAAGACCCTTTATCTGGGGAACGCGTAGATGTAGCAAGTTGGAACTAATACCATATACACAGGTCTGCAGTCCCTTGAAAGTGTGAAAAAACCAAACCTCTACGTCAACGCCATCAAAAGATATGGCCGTTGATGTCGCATTTCCCATACATTTGCAATGGGAATCAAAATGTATAGGGTGGGCGAGTCCGACTCGCACTTGGCCGGTTTTTTTATTATTAATCGTATCTTGCGTTAGCGGAATGTGAGCCATTGAATTAAAAAATATACACAATCCTTTTTCATTTGAAATATTTTACGTAATTTCTACTCAAAATCACGAGCTCTTTCATCTTTATATAGTTGTGCTTCACTCTACTAAATATTATTGCTGGTGAATGGCATTCAGATTTCAAAATTATAATTTGGTATGGTAACTAATTACTATGACATAATTTTTCAGCGATCAGCCCTGCGCGTAGTTTCATTTATTGCTGGTGAGTGGTATTCAGAGCGCCTACCACGAACCGCGAACGAAAGTATACCTCCCTTTCGCACTTGTGATTTCTCACTCAAGTGGGACAGAGAGGTGAAACTTCGTTCGTGGTTCGTGGTAGGCCTTCTGATTTCGAAATTATAATTTGGTATGGTTATGATATAATTTTTCAGTGATCAGCCCAAACCAATCTCATCCTCTGCCGCAAAATGCACAGCAATGCAAGACGCGTTACTCGAATAGACGTATAATAAATACACAATATTTGCTATAATCAGTTTAAATTTTAAAGTTAGAATCTGTGTCATAAAAACAGAGCAGATTTCCGCCAAACTTAAAATTACATTTTCGTTTGTTCTAGCTTACAATCCTATGTTTTGACGGATCTAGTTTGGTAAGTAACTTTACTTTATAAGTTTATACTTCAGCGATATTGATATGTCACAATATTCTTTATAATTTAATTTTCTCTACACTGAGACCTAATACACGTATTATAAAATAACCCCACGGGCTTGTTACTGTACTCCTTAATTTTCGGTATCTATATTATCAACAGTTACCTACGTAGATAGTTTAGGTTTAGTAATGATATTACATGATGCTACGGGTTTGAGTTTCACATTAGGTGGTTATCAGAAATTGTAATATTATCGTGCATGTTATGCCCTTCATAATTACGATCGTTACAGGTTTGTGTGCACGAGCTGAAATGTTGGGGGTTCTGCTCGAAAATACATTTCACAGTCATAATATTAGGAGGGTGAACCAGTAGTCGGCTACAAATTATTAGTAAGTATTTAGCTTTAGCACAAGTGACGGGACAAACTTTAAAAGAGGATTCATGACCGCATTTAGAAACTAAAATATTATATAAAGTTTTCTAAACAGATGCTTAATTTTCGCAGGAAATTTGGCGTACCTATACACCGTGTACTCTTATATCTATACCTTCTTATACATCTACTGTTGTCTTGCCCGAGGACGATAATTTTTTCACATTTCCTTAATTCTATACATTATGAAATATGTAATTTTACCTTGACTGGTCAATCGTTATTCTCGTCAAAATATTAGAATTCAGTTCACCGTATGGCGCGGAGGTTATTTTTATTTTTAAAATAATGAAGTATAACTCTAACCATCATTATCTCATCACAATAATATTAATTTAAAACACGTATTAACATACCTACACGTGCATGTATTAACGAACTAAAAATCTTAACAAAGAAATTCAAATTCTCTTCAAATAGATTAAGAAGGCGTCATAAATTGCTATCCTCGAAGAGGAATCCGCCCGCATCGCTATTGACTTATCTTCACGCTTCAACCTACTCGGCGTTTAAACTTCCAAATTCCTATTCTGTGTAAACATAAACACACCAATTTAATTAAAATCTCGCGTCAACTTCCGTGACAGGGTATCACATTACGCAACGCAACGCCGTTTCCAAGCTAAGTTTGCCAACCACTCGCAATCGCATCCTATCACAATGGCAAAGTTGCCAGGAGTTGGCGCAAAGTTACCCGCTTATAATAGATGCAGAACTTGACTCAGACGTGATGTGACTGGCGTATCGTCACAACGTCAAGCCCTCTGTTTATCCGGAGTGTAGCCTCCCAACGTCAGGCTTTGCCTACTTAGGGAGTGTGCTATAAGTATGAGCCGCTTTAAGATAGTTGAACAAGCGACCGAAGCCAGCGATTTTCTCCCAGTTGTTTGTATGTTTGTTCGATGATATCACGATGATTACATATTGTGACATAATCTTAGAGAAGTTACTGTGGCAGGCTATGAATACCACGAAATTGAAGATGACCTATCTTAAAGCTGGAAGAGTATGTTCTAGTTGGGTTATCCATTGCTCAGGATTTTCGCTAATATGTAGTTAATCTTAAAATAATATTATGGTCTCATTTCGAAGTTGTTTAGGACAACATAATAAAAGTTTTAATAGAGATTAAGCCCATTGTTTTCACAGTGCCTAGTTTAATGGAGACAAAGGCACATTAATTTCTGATTATCTTAAAACTCTCTTCTGATAGTAGTGTCTGGCAGATTTGAATAGTACAGTCAGCAACAGATGTAGCAAAATTGTCTTGGCACTTTGGAGTAGACCATTTTGTACATTATAATAAAATTACGGATAACACTCACGTATTTTTTGACACTAGACGTATTTTTTGTAGTGGACATAGTGAATTCGGTTTGCTTGCCGCCTTTTACTTTGGATGAACCAAATCTACAGTCAAACAATCCCGGTTCTCCAAGACAGGATCACCCTGAACCGGTTTTGTCATCGAGAGTGCTGCGGGCGGCGAAGCGAAACGCTTTAGTACGCCCGCTTGTGTCGTCACGCACGGTACTCGGCGCTTGATAATGCCATCATAGGATGTCCTAACCATGTCGCGCATAGTGACTACAAATATGAGAGTGCTATACGTAATTTTATAGTAATATTAATATGTCTCGCGATAGTTTAAATTTGATCATTTTAAACATTCCACCCTCTAAGCTACTTCTGCTGCTGAGTACACCTACAGACTGAATAATTTGGTTTCTCAAGATCTGTAGGTTCTTCTTTATCAAGTTGGCTGCCGGCCACGGAACTTTTATTATTTAGTATCAAGTCGTCTGAACTGGTGTGTTAAATATAAATCGACATAGTTTTTCTGTCGCATTTGTAATATGATATCTCATTGTCTCCTTTTGTGAGACGCTACCAAAAGTCTCGGCAGCTCAGTTTATAGAGCGGTGGGTGTGTATCTCAGATCCGTGAGTTATAGTCTCGCCTGAGGTAGTGAGTAGTGAGTATTTATTTAATTATCAAACTTACAACAAAAAATACATTACAGGCAGAACACTGCCCTGGCCCTGCAACACTGTTTAAACAGTTTGATTGCAGGATGCTTATTATTACGTTTCCTTTCTTTCTAAAAAAAACAATTGTCATTAATAGTAAGCACTTTTTTCATTACAATATTTATCTTTTGTAAGACTTCTAGTTTAATTGAAATGGATCACATTATTAAATCAACCAAATATTTAATACGTATGTACTTTTTAACCCGTCCCCTAAATTCAGATAACTCAGTAACATACAATTGCATAAACTTTATGTCTGATTGAATAGTTAACAGGGGTGTTTAGGTAAATGTACCAATTGGTAATTATGTGGGTAGTGAGCGAAACTGGTCAACGGTTTGCGGCATGGAATACTGATGCGCCGCGCCAAGCCAATACGACTCCATTCACATAACGGGATGTTGACAAGTGCCGACAGTTGTTGTAGTGTCATAAAATACTCGTATGAGATACTGAATATAATTAGAACATATTTAGAGGAGAAGTGATAAATAAACCAGCCAAGTTCGAGGCCGACTCGCGCACGAAGGGTTCCGTACCATTGTCAATAAAAACGGCATAAACAACACGTTTATTGTATGGGAGCCCCTTTAGTTTTTTTTAATGTAAATATTTGTTTTTAAAGTGCATATACACTAGGTTAGGTGTATTCGGTTAATTCCGAATGTCGGATAATTATTACCTATATTTTCATCGCATTAGAGTTCATTTACGAAATTACCCGACATTTTCCGACATTCGGAATTAGCCGAATACACCTTATGCTGTGAATATTTCAAGAGTCTAGTCTGTTGCCGTTATCAATATCGAGATAAAACGAGCAACAAAATCACGTTTGTTGTATGGAAGCCCCGTTATATATTTATTTTATTCGGTTTTTTAGCATTCATTGTTGTCATAGTGGCAACAAAAAAACGTCATCGGTGAAAATTTTAACTGTCTACTTAGACAGTTCCCAGGCTCATCAGGCTGTCAGACAGACGGACGGACAGTGGAGTCTTAGTAATAGGGTCCTGTTTTACCCTTTGAGTACGGAACCCTCAAAAGGGGTGTTGAATAGGCGCTCTATCTGTTTAATATGATAGCTAATATATAGGTACTACATCAAATCGTTCAAACATATTTACAGGCCAACGCTCTGCGGTAGCAGAATACTGATGCGCCGGCCAATCCGACTCCATTCATGTTGATATATGTACCGATTACGGGACTTTGACACATGCCGACAGTTTGTTATAGTGAAATAAGATTTGAAAGCAAAAATATAAAATATATTTACAGGGTGAGATGATATATGTGCCGGATGTCTTGCTTCATGAAAGTGAAGTTATATCTAGCTGATTCAAACTTTCACGATTTTCACACATTACAAGTGACCAAGTTAGTCGCGTTAGTTTTTCTGTTGGTTATTTTAGGAGTTCTATCTTCTCTATAACAATGAAAAGAGTAGGTACCTACAGTACTAGTATTAGTACATTTCCAAATAAATGTTTACGTCGTCAGATTTAAGTTTTCCCAACATGTAGTTAAATACCTACATGTTATTCATAATTTATTTGAACTTGATCATAATCACCATATATCAATCAATCACCATCATAATCATTTACTTGTCGTGCAAAATCGTGTTAGTTTTAATTAAGGAAATGTGAAAATTCTGAAAACTATAGGTCTAGAAATAAGAAAATAATTTGTGATAATATTTTTGTAAGACTGTTTGTTTCATAATAAAAAAAAATCACTAGCGAAATAAATACTAATAAATAAATATTATATAATATATAAATATTTGTGGGACAATCTTACACAAATCGACCTAGTCCCACGGTAAGCTCAATAAGGCTTGTGTTATGGGTACTAGACGACGATATATATAATAGATGACATAGAAAACATCCATAACTCAGGAACAAATATTCGTGATAAAACCACAAATAAATGCCCTGACCAGGATTTGAACCCGGGACTTCCTGCTTTGTAGGCAGGGTCACTACCAACTAGGCTAGGAGGCCGAAATAGAAATATGACAATATACTTTTTTCTTTAAAACAGTAAAGTGGATACGTAATATACGTATTATATTACAAAGTATAGTCAAGAGTAGGTACGTTATAGGTACGTTCTATCGCATTCAAAAGTGCTTGTGCAATTTATGAATTGGTTTGCGGCTGGTCCGAGCAATAATTGTGTAAATAATTGAGAATTGGAAATAAGAAAGTGTCATGGGTTAGGGACGGATATGGTATCTGTGACGGCATATTGGAAACATCAACGGTACATGATGATTTAATCTACCTACTCTGTGGTACGGTCGCGATCTTGTGACTTGACTTTGCAAACTTTCCCTTTGAATTTCAATAAAGTTGACAGGATTGGGTCACAAATTGAAGTCCTTGACTGTACCTTCTCAGTTACCAAGTTCTGTTACTGGGATTTTTGCTGTAGGTAGAAATAGGAATAGGTACGTACGATTTTTATTTACACATATTGTTTGAAAGGTAGTTTAATTTCGAAAAACTTCCAGTCTAATTTTAACTAAAGTTGTCGTTTCGGTTTAACGCAATTCCTTGTAACATTTGGAAATAGTCACGAAAATGCACATCAAATACACGCTCCTTGCTCAAGTTGATTAAGGCCTATATTCTATCTTATTCCTTATTAAAAAGTCTTCAATACAGCAAAACAGCCGGATATTACAGCTTCATTTTACGTCCTATCTAATCAAAAACTACATGTTTTTGCTTAAAATTTAAAAATACGTAAGGTTCAGGAAGCACATAGCTGAAGTATAGTTCTCTTTAGAAACTAATTGCTGGTTCTGAAATATGCCATAAAATAAAACGTTCATACCAATCAACTTTTGTCAGTTTTGTGAATCTCGAAGTTCACAAGAAAATCTATAAATTTGATATTTTCGATTGACTCTTATTTTATTTTGATCACTATAGAATATTCAGTAAAGTCATGTACATTCACTCTTATTTAAAGCTATACCTGTTTTATCAGTCAAATCCCTGTAACAGAACTTAGTAACCGACTAGGTGCAACCATACATTTAGTATCAATTCACATCATAGCGAAAATGGTTGAGTGTTCTAAAACTTTAGTTTGTGTATTCCTCCTTATAAGACTACTTATTCGCTTATGTGAACTTTCAACAAGTTGTGGGTGATTTCAAACTTGGTCAAGACAGGGTTTGCCGGAAATGTACTGCTTTGAGTTTTATATTCAAATGCGCGTTGGATGTGCTCTTTAGAATATTACAAAGAGTAAAAATATTCCGCATTTGTATTCTACAGACGAGTTTCATTCTGCAGTTACTCTCTCATGCAACTTATATTAACGGCTTTGAAATACATATCTTTTATACGGATAGAATAGGATGCATATTTGTTAATGTTAATGTTAGTGTTTTTGTGCTTTCCACGATTAATCTCGTCTAGCAATGATAGAGGATAAAATTAAATATAATGATTGTTAAATACATATTTGTTTATATATTTCTAAGTATAATGTTATAATAAGTTACGGATAATACTCACGTAAACACACAACTAACAGTGCTAATAGACTGTGCTGCCGGATAACGTAGTTATTTACATTTTTCGCGACTAGACGCGCTACAAACAGTATGCTTGCCCGAGTCGTCGCAAACGGTACTCAACCCTTGATAATGGGGACCGAAACTCTCCGAAACATGTCGCGCGTAGTGACTTATACATCAATGTTATCAGTAACTTAGTATAATATTAATATGTCTGACGATAGTTTAAATTGCTTCTACATCCATTATTGACCATAGAGATGAGGATGACAATAATGCGTATTGCCTCTAATGCGTAACTTGTGCATCCCTTATCAGCGCCACAGAATAAGTAATAGTACCTACTAAAGTTCAGAAGCTTCTCTTTTTACATTTGACGTTTAACTTGTCAAGATGACATTGACATTAGGGTTGTCACCATGCTGTCACGTGCGTAAGGTGGTACAACAATTTGTAAACATATACATATATACATAGGAACAAAATATATAGGTACCTATCGGAACATTATTTGTATTATAGGAATGCTTCTTTATTGATTATTTATTAGTTAATTAATTAGTCGAAGTATAAATTAGTATGCGGTTTTTGAAATATAAATATATCTGATCGCTCTGTGTGGTAATGCGCGTAGCGCGAACCCTGGCAGTTTAGGCCACCCGTGTAGGTGGAAGATTTCGTGTCATCGTAAAACCCAGAATGACACTCCCCTGTCAGCGCCCATATTGGGCAATTGTGTGGAGGGACCATAGCAGTTTAACATACAACCTTCAAACTCGATGTGTTGGCAAAAATGTATATAAAATGGCCAGGCGCTTAGTCTCTGATCAAATACCTATACAAAAACGCCACTTAAACTCGAGCAAATACCAAAATAATGAATACTAGTAATTCCATCGCGGCACCAGCTAAGCTGATTTGAATGGATCCTCATGATACAGTAAAATTGTTTTATTGTCGGCGAATCTGGCTCACTGTGGAGTGCAAACCAACTATTAGGTGCAGCTGTTTTGACATGCAAGTCACGCAATTGTTGCCACCACATAGAAAATAGAGCCGGACTATATATTTCAAACCTTTGAGTAACTAAAATAAAATTTAACACATGAAACACGATTTTCCGTTGACTTTTATCGATTCAACTCACTTCATAGTAAAGTAGCAATCTAAGGCCGTGTAATATGTAGGCGAACTAACGCGTTGGCGCAGCGGCGGCGCAGCGCGGTGACAGTTCAATGCTTCTTCTTCTTCTTTTAAATAATGGCTTCTGTTCGAGAGTTGGACAATTTTGCCAATGTCAAGTATATAAAAATATCAGTATAAATTATCGTATTTTGAAGTGTATTGCCACTTGGGCGACGTTGATCGGTGGCTCGCCGTCACACACTAGCGTCTGGGGGCCAAGATCCCAGGCCTACCAGTCCGGTTGCGTTGCGAGTCCGGCTGATTAAAAGGTTGGTACAGATGTAGTGCATAAAGACTTTCCTTCGTATTTTCTCGGATATTGTCATGCTACATTAATCAACCTGTACTTTTAGTACTGATACTGACTTAAATAGCATGATACGTTTGGACAATTCCGTGAAAATACGCAGAAAAATAATGATGCACTACATCTGTACCTTCAGAAGTGTTTTAGGTGAGCACCGCGCTGCTTTGTCTTCACGTAGGATTCGTAAGAATCGGCCAAGGAGGACACTTCTAAAAAAAAACAAAGGTTTAAACTTTTTCACGCCCCACCATCACCACCGCACACGCACCACCACGTGTTGACATTGCTTTTGTTCGCTCACATAGTCTTCTGCGTAAGCATCATTTGCGCCAACCAGGGTTAGCCAACTAACCTGGAGTTATAACCTGGGTTAAATGTCAATGTAACTCACGAAACGACTGTAAGCTAACATGGTCATTTGCATTATAACTAATATCTAAAACGGGATAGTTACCATTTATGTTTTAGCATGTGTGAGAAAGCGGACGGTAGTAGTGCCAGTGCCAACACATAAAATAAGCGAACCTGTAAGAGGATAGATCGCTATGGCGTGTGGGTAGATCACAACCAAAAACACGCCGCTCGTCAGTTTACTCCGTTAACATGGCGCTTGCAACAGTGTCGAAATATCGGGTGCTCAGTAAAAAAACATAGATGGTAATTATCCCAGGGCTCCCATGCAACAAACGTAATTGTTTGCCATTTTTATTTATATAGTTACACTTGGCCGATTTTTTGTCCTACTGTTACTGCGTTCGTTTGCTTGTCCGACTATACGTGAAATACTTATATTTTTGGCTTACATCTGGCGTGATAAACATACGCCGACTATTTACGTTTTAAATAAATTTACTAAAACGGGGCTTAATTGTGTAAAAACTTTGAAAACAAACCTCCGACGTTTCAAGGGCGCCATTGCCCCCGTGGTCCTGGAGAAAGACTGACAATTTACGTGTAGGGGATCTGACATAGTTTTGGCAAAATATTAGTATACCTAGGGCAGATAAGTAAATTTCTCATACTTGCTACCCACTTGCTCCACCAGTGTTAGCCGCTAACCCGCAGTTAAGATGATCCATACAAAAAACGCTTTACTCGGGGTTATGTAGCTAACTCCGGGTGATGCAAGTGGTCCATAAAGTTACTCTCAAACCGCCAATCGCGAAGTCAAGTCCGCATCAAAGTACCTGAAAGCAAATATTAAATTTGGTTAGAGGAAATTTTCCATTAGCATCCTTTGAGATAACCCAGAGACCCAATATCCGGCGCGGTCGAAATAGGCCACTATTGGGTAGCCCCCGGCAACGGAAAAATCACTGGCGTACATATTTGTTTTTAAACAGATCCAAACTGCATATTTCAAAAATGCTGGTTTTCAAATTTGCAATTCTCGACTCGATCTCGACTGACGATGGAGGGTTTAATTTTTTGAGTTTATACGTATCCCTGTATGTATGGTAAAGGAATTTGATTTATGTATCGTTTCGTATCTTGCCAGTGACAACAATATCAAATCCCTAGTGGCCACAATATTAATTGTCACTGTGACCGTATATACTCATAAATCAAATTCCATTGACTGTACTTACCTACTATACATTTTGGCATGTCCTACTGCCCACACCATTTGACGGAATAGTGTATGAAACACTTATTTAAACTTTCACGATTTTCACACATTATAAATTTACTAAAACGGGGCTTAATCGTGTATAAACTTTAACAACAAATACCCCAATTTCAATCGGGATGACGGTTTTAGAATCTCGTCTACATGGAATCCAGTCATTGATAAATGTAAGCGTAATCGAATATCACCTGCTCAAAAATCGGACATCGTGAGTGTAGTGTGTCGACAGAGTCCCATCCCTAGTGCGCAAAATGTTCAAGTTGATAATCAAGACCAAGTGCGGGTAGTTCGTAAAACCCGCGCAGCTAGAAGATGTTGATGTCAACCTCAGCCAGTCTTTCTCCGGGACCACGGGGCCAATGTCGCCCTTGAAATGTCGGAGGTTTGTTTTCAAAGTTTATACACGATTAAGCCCCGTTTTAGTAAATTTATAGTGTATGAAGTTTCATAAGATGTGTTTAAGTTGTAGGGATGACATGATTATTATTATCATTAAAAATAAAACTGGTGAAATTTTAAGGCACAATTCCGTAGTCGGGGTTTTGAAACAGTACAAATTGATTTGTTCATAGTTACAATATTATTCTGTTACTCAAATAAACGAGTTCTCTCAAACCTTGTAATGTTTTAAGAAATTGAGGTAAGAATAACTTTGGTATATACTTGAAGTATATACCAAAGTTATTTACTTGAAGTGCGAAACTCTGTGCTTATTTTAGCATTCATGCGACGGCTTAAGAAGACTGGGAGGCATGTATTGCAGTCAAGCGAAATTTATATCTACAGAACCTCACAAGGTTTGAATCTTGAATTAATTAATGAGTGTTAAAAAGAGGTGCATACATAGTTACATATATATATTTAACGGGTAGAATTAACATATTAATTGTTTTGGTTATGGTAGTAATACTAAATTTTAACTTAAATCTCAAGGACCTATTTTAGATTTAAGGTAAGTAGAGGTAGATAGTTAGGTAAGTTACACTTACTGTATATGTTTCGAAAATAAATGTTTTACACACTTAAATCTTATTAGTTAACTACTTTTATTATATTAAACCCAACTACCAACTTTACCGAAAAAGGTTAAAAGTTTTTTGGTAATTTCAGTGTAACCTACAGAACCACATTATAGGCAAAGGCAACATTGCATCGCTATTTTGGTAAATATATCATATCATCATATCATATCATTTATTCAGTAATAATCATACATTGTCAGGGCTATACAATTCACTTAAATATGTAAAATTCACTATAGAATGATACAAATATAATGCAAATTAACGCTTTCAGATATTTTATAAGTAAGAGCTTTAAACCTGTGGATGAAGTGCGACTTTACAACCTTCCAATTAGGTATCTCTTAGGTAACAAGATTTTACAAAAAGCACTGGCTGAGTGGCCAGGTAACTTCATAGAGTAGAGAGAAATAACGAGATTAAGTTCTAAATTCCACGCAGCGGGGACCTCGGAAATTGATTTATAAAACAGCTAACCTTGTAGTGAAATATGGTGGTCGGCGTCAGAGGCGTATGTACATTCGTACAGTACGCTCGACTGACTCCACCAATGTCGTTAGTAATTAAAATATTTAACGCCAATGTCCGGATATTGGCGTTGGCGTTTTCTGTTCCTAGGTGCTTTTCGCTACATACGCTCCCTACGTTATCAGCTACGCTCGTAGCGATAGCACGCGCAAGCAATGAATGTGTTGAAGTCAATTATGCTTATAAATTATAAGCATAATTGATTACCCTGAAAAAAACGGGGCAAAAAATTAAAAAATCTGAATCTGATTGAACAAATGAAAATTAATGAAAGATCTATTGTTAATTTTAACAGTAACATGAACAATTCCAGGCTCATTTGTTCTTAGTTTGACTATTGGTATATTTACAATATAATATGTGATAATATTGTGGATCATCACACAATGAAGTTTCTTACTTTAATTTAGTTTGCTTCAACTTTCCAATCATATACCAGCTCGCATTTCATAAGTATTTTATTCGTTTAAATTATCTGTAGCCCGCTGGGGATGAAGCACGAAACCGCCGATTGAGAAATTATCGCCGATAAAACCGGCACTAACTGCGCGAACTAAGTCTTACCCGTTGAAATGCCTAGAGCAAACAAAAGCTTGCGGAACTATGTAATTGTAATTTACTTCAATATTGGAGCCAGAGGTATTCAGTTAATTTACTGAGCGATACTCAGTTTATTGTTTCTCACTCTGCTAACACTACTACTCCGTATAGCGAAAAAGACGTTAAAAAATAAAATGTATTACGGTTTGATTCGTTTGTAGCAATACGCAACGTCTTTTCGTCCAAAATACCTCAGTGTCTTAAAACCAAGGTTTTCAAACAGTGTGTGTTACCAGTGATGACATATGGATCCGAGATGTGGTGCTTCTGGTCTCATAAAGTGGTGCTTCTGGTCTCATAAATAGACTCAACGAGCTATGAAGAGGGTTATGCTCGGGGTTTCTCTACGAGATCGAATCAGAAATTAGGAGATAAGTAGAAGAACCCGGGTCACCGACATAGCCAAACGGATTAGCTCGCTGAAGTGGCAATGGGTAGGCCATATAGCACAGAGAACAGATGGCCGTTGGGGCCGGAAAGTTCTCGAGTGGAGACCGCGGACCGGAAAACGCAGCGTAGGACGTCCACCCACGAGGTGGACCGATGATCTGATTAAAGCCGTGGGGTCACGGTGGATGCAGGTTGCTTCCAACCGTAACACGTGGAGATCCATGAGGGAGGCCTATGTCCAACGGTGGGCATACTATGGCTGATATGATGAAGCAGTGTTGTGTGTTTAGTGTTGCACATATGACCATTACACGAATGCAACCTCTGTACTGTAAGGGTTGTCCATATTGTCTATTCCCTATGTTGTAACTTATCTCTTGGCATTCTTTATAAATCTTTTTATGAGCGCACTTGCCAGACTTGTATTGTTTTACGAGTATACAATCATCGCAGGAAATGTCGCTTTGGTTTCCCACGGACATTGCAACTTGTCGTCTATTATAGATGTTAGACGTCAATAGCCGGTCAACGTTCGGACAATCGGTCGGATCTCCATAGTGGGTATGTCCGTCGGACATCCGCCAGACAAATTTACCATAACTTTGGCAGATCCTGCGGATATACCCAAACGTACATGGCCGGCTAATGATGACGATAATTTTCTCAAGTTTAATTAAGATAAAAAAAATAAACGCATTTGTTGGTCCTCTCATGAAATTCAAAAACTGTTTCGACCTGTCGCAATAAAACGCTGTAATTGTGTTTAAAACGCCACCTTTTAGTCCAGAATGTTTTCTATAGAGATTTGTAGAGGCACGATACATACTATGTCGTGCGTGTGACGCGGGTCAGCGGTTGTCAGGGTCCATTTTGTCCCAAGCCACAGGAAATATAACCCTTTTATAGTGCGACAAAAGAAGGTAGAAATGAAATCAAGTAGAATTAAATGCAAACCACAGTGGCAACACAAGTTCTCTTGTCAAATATGTAATTGTTTTCGTAGACTTATATGTGTCAAACAGTACCTAAACTTCTCCCCTATGTGATACCTGTACCTATGTGATAAAATGAGATGCACAATATACAATGTTGCCTGCTTAAGCTCAGTGGCACCCTCTTAAGCAATCTATTTTTACCCCTTAGCTCTAGTTTTACACTGTTAACAGTTCCTACTTAATCAGGGAAACGATTTTAAATTACACTGCAGCATTATTTATATTAAAACCTGCGGTTTCACCTGTCAATTTCCTTGATAAATTGTGACGGAACTGGATAATCGTTAGGCTTGGAAAACATCACAGCGGTCGGCAATTTATTATGGCAATTGACATTTTTCGAAATTTATAAAAATATTATAATCAATAAAACATAATAATAAACAGGTCAAAATGTTTATAAAGAAAATTGAAGAAAAACAAATGCTGTGGAATTCAAATAACAATAGATACGCCACATCTCATGACTTATGATAGCCGCCCTTAGAACACAGCACATTTTCAGGCTATTTCTTATGGCACACACGTCTTTCGACCATTTTCAATTAGAGTCGGGGCTAAAAACGTTCTCCGTTAATAGGAAACTGCCATTCCGCTGTTCATAAATTCTCGCTAAACGTAGTTTAGTTCCCTTTTCTGATATTCTTTACAGTAATAAATCTAGCATCTTAATTTAGAGGTATTAGTTCCGCATTATTGTTAATATTGCATAATTTTTAATTGGATTGTGTTAATAAAAAAATCGACATATATCATAGCTTCTTTGTAACTAATAGAACACAGTTACTTAATTTATTATTTTTAATATTATTGGACTCCATCGCAAATTAAGAACAAATAATTCTTATAAATAATTTTGACGTGCAATTTAAATTTGAGACTATTTTAGAGGTTGACAAAAACCAGCTCCACAATAACTTGTTGAGCCTCCAAATCGAAGTGACCCGTAGCATTTGTCTTCAGCAATTTCCACGCAATAAATCCTTTGACCCTCGGATATAAAAATGGGTCGTTTTTTATAAAGCACTACAGCGCTATTCCATTGCACTCCCACACCGGGGGCATAAATTGTACATTTTATTCAATAGTCGGATAGCCAGCATTTAGTCGCTGAACGTTAGAGACCAAAATGGGACAATTTGCGATCGCATAAAATTTTACAGCCTGACTCGCCGACACTTTACCAGAATATTCAACCGTTCACAAAATAGATTTTATTTCCGATAAAAGTGGTGAATTGGTTTTTTTGCGTTATAATTGTATTGAGTCGATTGTGAATTAATAAACATGCAAGTATTTTCTAAATTTGCAATTTTAGTAAATGGAAATGTATGAATAATGCTTTTTATATCAGGATTTCAGTTTTTAGTCGCTTAAGCCCACATTGCGGAAAAACGCTGGGGTTGGCTACGAGTTTAGCGCGTAGCAAACGATGGAATGTTAAATTCTCTACAACGGCTACGCAAAGCTTATACTACGCCACGCGTAGAGCATCTACACACGTAGAGCTCCCACGTAGCCCCGTAGTATGTACAGTATTATGGAGTATTACTATTTATAGAAAAATATAATTAATTTCTTATTGGGTGAAAGGGTTACCCAATAAGAAATAACCTCAACTGAGTGCGTTAGTGACGTTTGTGATGAGTGCTATGAGTGTCAATTTTAATATAGTAGATATAGGGGAGATTTATCAGTGATCATACATTTTGTACCAATTTCGGCGCAGTATAGTGGATACTTATAAAGAATTTTCTACAAAATAAATGAAGGGAGATGACCAACTCAGGTACATATTACTGTTATAACTGTAATTAGCCACCCCAGCTTGAATATAACATACATATATTACATATGCTTGTAACTCAACAATGCTGCACCGAAATTGCTACAAAATTAACGATCACTGTTCATATCACACGTAAAGTTAAGGGAACGAAATTTAATTACTGTTGATCAAATATGGAAAGCAATTATGAACGAATATACCACAATGAAGCCCAATAACACAATGCAAAACCAACCAGGATGACACAATGGAATTAATTAAGAAAATAAACTTTTGAATGGAACTCATCAATAAATTTTGTGTTGAGTTTGCGATTCAGTAACTCCTTTAATTAACCCCCTGAAAAAAAGCTTTGCGTTTTATCGACTGTATTATTTAATTCAGCGTACCAAGAAATCATTAATAATAAAACAAAAACTCGCAATTTTGTAAAATCACCGTCTGACACAGTCGGCGGCAGAAAATGCAAACACACGCGTGGAACCGCGGCGCCATTGTTGGCACAATTGGATGCGCCATAAAAACGTCCGCCTACGCGTCGCTCACACTCACCATGATATTAAATTCAGCGACAGTGGGGATAGTACACACATTTCGAACAGTGTAATTGTGGTTGAGTTGTGTCTATCACAACTGACTATACAGAAAAAACATTGTCTAGTCAATTTGATAGAATTTGCCTTTTACGCTATTTATGTTTGGAACCATGAAACAAACCTTACTGTTTTTCGTGGTTAAGTATTTTATTAAATAAAAAATAGTCCGTTGGTGGTTCTGCATTTACTATTTTCTAAACATGGTTTGGTTGAGCCATTAATTTTTCCCGTTGTTGAAAGGAAGCCTTGTGTGTTCACAACTCGACTGCTTCAACGTACCAAACAATCAGAAACAATTGAAATAAATACTCTCATTTACCGCATTCCTCAGAATCACCGTCTGACACAGTCGGCGACTGAAAATGCAAACACTCGCGTGGAACCGCGGCGCCATTGTTAGCACAATTGGATTTGCTATAAAAACGTTCGTCAACGCGTCGCTCACAGTCACCATGATATTAAATTCAGCGATGGTAGGAATAGCACACATATTTTGAACAGTGCTGTTGTGTCAATTACTTAGAAATATCGTGTCTATTCACTTTGTAACGTTTCGAGGTTTCGTGCGGTCAAAGTTGGGACCGATAAGTTACAAGTCATAATCAACGGAGATATTCTCATAGATTGACTGTCAGTGTCAATGCCACTCATGCGAACTCTTATCCTTTGTATTTTATCGTAATTCAACAATACAATAATAAAAAATATTTTTTCGTTAATAATTTACAATAATTACATAAACATTTATTTTCATTTTATAATATAAACTCAGGTACCTATTTAATAATATTTTTTCTGGAAATATACATCATGTAATTATTGTAATCAAAGGAAAATTAATTTTGTAAAAGGTATTTTCATAAAATATGAGTGACACAAAAGGCAGACAAAAACACCTCCGTCACGAGTTTTTAAAAGGAGAGCTAGTCGAGGCACTAAAGGTAATGCTGGAAAAGAAAAGAAATGGAAATGTATAGAAATGTACAGTTTTGAGACCTAATATTTATTTTGATTCATGGCATAGTTATTTAAGTATATTGTAAATATTTATGTAAGTAGTCATACTGTTTGACAGCTTCCACTGCGACTCAACCAAAAGTAGCTGTTAGCGGGATTAGCCGACGACGTATTAATTTATGATTCCTCGGAATTTCGCCGCTTATAATACGGAAGCGAAAATTTACGGAATTATAGCAAAAAACCTCAGAACACTGTCTAACTACATGAATGACAAACGGCGTCAGCCAAAATATCTCCTATGATTATTTATAAATTAAAATTTTCCTTTTTTTTTAACATTTGGAAATATGAATAGTCACCTACAGTGTGCACAGGGTTGTTTTAAATCTCACTTTAAGCTGACCGCAACAACATAACGGGCCGAATAACCACAACTTTCTATAGGCTTTTAGGGAAACGACCACTCGGCTCATAGCGATCGCTGACAAAAGCGACGAACTTGCACAATCGAATTATAATACTGCGCCGATAAACAAAGCACTATGATACTAAAACACACACAACTATAAATTAAAAAACAAAAAGTAGACCCCAGATGAATTGAAAATTTGAGGGCTTAGTTTCAATAATGGCTGATTTATTTGAGTATAGTTTCTGTTTGAGCTAAGTATTTTCGAGACGACTGTTATAGTAGCAGTCGCCAATGAAACGAGACTTTCTTCTAACATACTGAGCTGCATTTGTCATCTGGCTGACGGGACAGAATAACAACAAGAAACAGTTGAATCACCTAAGAATATTTTCTACTCTAGGACAACGTATGGGATTAGTGTCCGTTTATTCAATCAGCATTAATGCGTTGTGCGCAATTAGATTGCACTGATTATTATGCAATGGACCATCAATACGCAACACAATTACCACATGTAATATGTTGGCTAAACTGGAATTTTCATCGAGCAATATTCACATACACAATGAGGCCTGATTCAAAACAAATCGCCAAATTCAAAGTGGTTTGGCTTTAATAATTTCTAGGCTACTTTATTAATACACTCCATATTCGAAGTTAGCCAAATCACAAATTGATTATGCCAAAAACAAAACTGCTATAAATCCTCAAATAAAGCTAAAAATTAATTAAAGTCAGCTCCGAAAATAATTGCCGACGAATTGCTGTCTAATACTTAATACTTGTTGAAGAAACCTGCGTATAACTAATTATCAGGCTTTATTTAAGGTGACAGTGAAAGACGATAAAAATTATATTACATTTAGAAAATAAATAGTGTAGTTAGCTGTTTTACAACCTAGCACTACCATAACTTATTAATTCAGATAAAAAAATGCACCTAAAAATGTTTCTTTAGAAGTAAATTTGGTCAATTTATATCATCTTACAAAACTGACAAATTGGGAAAACGATATAACTCGTTGTCGATGCTGCTGATAGGTAATAGCGTATAAAATATGACGCGCCCACGGTGGAAGTTCTTTTTGTTAAATCGATTTATAGTGCGATGCGATGGAGGAAACGATTTTCCGTCTTCGTAAATATCTAGTCCAAAGTTATACAGGCTGTTCTTGAGCATTTGTTTTAATTTCGTTATGCGGCTTGGTATACTCGTAATTAAGAAAACAGAATGGCATATTAATATACTTAAACCGGGTTACTCACGTCTATAAAGTCGAAAATAGCTCAACATGTTTCGGGACGGTCCGCGCCCCATAATCATGAGTGAGAAGCGCTTGCCGCGATTGCTCTGCGCACAGAATGGCATAGTTAGATTTATTAAATTCGTTAGTTTAATTTTATTTAATTTCTCATACAAAATAATTACATGCTGCGTCAACCGCTAATGTAAAACGGGCATTAGAATTAACTTTACTAAATAAGTGACAACAATGACATATCACTGTCATTTTTAATTTATACACATACTCCGTTTACACACTTGCAAATACCATATGAGATAAAATGAAATTAGTAGTTATTTCCTAAATGGAGCTAATCTAAAATAACTACTAATTTAATTTTATCTCATATGAGATTTGCATGTGTGTAAACGGAGCATGAGTATTCGACATGACACTGATATGTCATAGTTGTCACTTACTTAGTAAAGTCAATTCTAATGCCGGTTTTACATTAGCGGTTGATGCAAAATGTAATTATTTTGTATGAGAAATTTCAAAAATAAAAATTAACGAATTTAATAAAACTAACTATGCTATTCTGTTTACTTAATTATACCAAGCCACGTGACGAAGTTAAAGCAATTTCTCAAGAACACCCTGTATATCTGGAACTCGAAATAACGATATCTCGATATATTGATTTCATAATTTCTACTGCAACATGAAGGCTTACGCTAGCAAAGTGAATTAAGTATTTAAGTATAATAAAGTAATTAAGTAATGATGCTGGCACTATTGAGCACTGATACCTAAGAATGAAGGAAAGACACAAGGTGATTTTTACTTCTTTTCTCTACGAGAGTAGGTAAAACATTAGGTATTAAGTATAGGTATGCAATTTTTACTATGGTTCTAAACTTAAAATGGAGAAATTAAATATGTTTCTTATATTTATGCCGATTTAGTGTCGGTGGTTTCTATGGAACCTTAATGGTATGGGGCTTTTTTTGACAGATCGTATTCATTTCGCAGAATATAGCTAAAACAACATATATCATGTAGACCTTGACTTATATTAATCAATTCTTAGAAAGTTCGGGTCGAAGTAACAACAAAGTTTGCGTAGCGCTCATCCTGTACAAGTTATTTCATATAGGTAGCAAAGTTTAATGACATACCTAACCTTACCATTAATAAAAAAGTACGAATAAGTCGAGTGCTCGATCAAACCCGATGCCCAATTATACAAATGCCCGATTGAACAAGTTAGCTTGCAGAGTAACTATATAGTTGATTCTGTATTGTGAGACAATTGATACAAGTCGCTTACAATTGTCATTAAAAGAAATAATTTCATATTCAACCCTGGCCTGCTTGTATTCAATTTGCAAACGTGCAAAGATTAACACAATTTACAATATATGACATATGTACAGTGTCTGTCTTAATCTGTATTATAAAGTGGTCAGGCTTAATAGACATAATTCTTAATAACAAGACTAATTGTTTATGGCGATCTTATAATCTAACTTATTTAATAATCAAATTACTTACAGCTTACAATTTAGAAACAGATAAATAAGATATTGCTTTTTACTTATCCTATCGGAAAACAAGTGTTTTGTAGCCCGTTTGTAGGTATCAAAAGTGCATTTCGTTCCCATTCAAGATGTTTTTTTAATTGTTGATTTCTGCCCTACTTACAGGTAACTAAATTGAAATTTGCTCCCCGTTATCAAGTTTCTAAGTTGGTAGCAATGCACGGAATAAACATTACCGATGGCTGAAAATAAAATCATAGTGTTTTAGAGCGCGTTAACCCTTTAACCATCATCACCATTTACGAGCAGGTTTGATGAAAAAGTAAGTACCTACTTAGTACTTAAACTCCAATATAAATCAATGTTTTTCTTTCTGCTTTTCTATGTGTAGGTACAGTGTGCTTACCATGTGTTGTAAGTAGCCGGAGGCGTTAGAGACTGAGCGTTTCTGAAGTATGTCCGTCTCGTTGCTGCCATAGTAGTAGCCACATAATCTACTATTTTACACTTATTTCAAAATCTCGGATACAATCCTTCTGCTAAGAGCGCAATTAACAAGTATAACATGTGGATATGTCAACATGAGACTTTAAAATCTTAATTGCGTCGGTTTTTTTTTTATTGCGCCTGAGTGTGTTCTCTTGGACCGTTTCGCTCTCTCATATGTTTTTTTTATACCACGTCGGTGGCAAAACACGTCAAAAGCCGAAAGCCGTCATCGTTGCCTATGGACGCATGCAACTCCAGGTGTGTCACATGCGCGTTGCCGACCCATTAAAAAAAATACCCATTAAAAAAACTTCTTTTTCGAAGAACTCCATACTGTAGTCCTTGGAAAACCTCGGCAGGGACGCTTGTATCGGCGTTTATAAATTGTCTTAGCTCTTATATTTTGGTCCATAATATAATACAGCGCTAAGAATATTCAGCACTTGTAGAGTCCCGAGTGTGTTCACAAAGAGCAGGGTCGTGACAGATGTGGGAACTAATGAATTCTATGAATTTTCTATTTTCGTACGGACGCTATTGATAATATTGACCGCGAAATTTTAGCGTTCTGTCCATTCGATCTAGCGATACTGATGCGTAAATTATGTTGGGGTATGCACATCCATTAGTTCAGTTATCCGTTCTGAAATAACAGACAACAAGTTTAAACGATAAAGTGCTGTTACTAACTGATAAGTTTACGTATGCTCGAAACATAACAGTCCGTTGACCAATTTTCGCTAAAATAACTAGATACGCCGTTAAAAGGATGTAATCCTTTACAGGACGTGAATAATAAATTTCGTGCAGGGTAATTCGTTGGCTGGGTCCATATTTAATAAAGATTACCTGATACGGCATCCACCTTTACAAACTCAAAACGACTTATGTTTATTACGAAAAAGTTGAACTTGTTACATTATTAGCTAAGTGCTTAGAGGTCTGCCCCGGCTTATCTCTGGGTCAGTGGCTTCCGCATTTTTAAGTGATAAAACCGTTTCCGACCGGTTTTGGAAATGTTTTTCTGTAAGCTTTATAGGTAAATTGTATATTGAAGATACCTAACAATATGCATTAAAGAAAGAAAGAAAGATATGTCATATTATTATGCAACAGAAAAAGTGACCAAGGCCTCCAGTGCCCAGGGCTGGAATCGAACCAGCGATCTCCTAAGACATCTCTTTCAATTTATGATTTATATATAGTATTGTGACTACTTAAAAACATGAATGAAAACACTTATTATAAATAATACATGATTTGATTCATGTTTTACAATTGTAGAAGTATTTCGGTTTACTTCTATGAGTTCTATGCCGTAAAAACTAAGGCTGATGGCTTTTTTAATACCATCTCGGTGTCAAACAAGCATACGGCCCGCCTGATGGAAAGCGGTCACTGTAGCCTATGGACACCTGCAAATTCAGTGGTGTCACGTGGGCGTTGCCGACCCATTAAAAACTTGTACACTCCTTTTTTGAAGAATACTCAACGCGAACATAAAATTTATATGTTTATGTTAGCAATAAAATATTTGTTTCAAAAGTATGATAAGCCCCAAGATATATGTTATTTAAAAACGATTATCCAATAATACTAAATATTTCTTTTTTAAGGGTTGCCAAAAAACAGGGTCATCATAGGTATGATGTGTAGGGTGAGTAGGTACTCAAGCTGGCTACTGAAATCCAACGATAGTTGAAAAATATTGGCTAAATAAACCGACACCCTTCTCCTACATCATTAGTTGTTTTTTTTTTCATAATAACGCTTTCCTTTTCAAGAATGTTTATACTTTCCTTTATGTTAATAGAGGTCTGCCCATTTATAATTTCAACTCCCCAAAATGTCATAAATGTTTCCGGGCTCTTTACGCCGTCTTTACGCGTACTTTCACTTTTATTATAGGGATACGTCTATGGGCGTATTCAATTACGGATTTTACAATATAATTTGTTACCTTCTTTACGTAAGTCAGATAATATATTGATTACTTTCACGTGTTCTTTACGGTATTCTAAGTATCAAATTTAGTCTTAAAATATTTACTTTTTAGCATTTTTTTCTAGCTGAGAACATCAAACGATGTTAAATTGGTAGGGACCTATATCTCTCGCTATTGCACTTGACTCCTCGAGCAAAATAAACACTGATACGTAATTTCGGTAGATTTTCTGACCTGTCTTGATTTTTTATTATTATTTAAAAAGTTATAATAAAATCACGGATAACACTCATGTATTCACTATGCGCGACATGTTTCGGACATCTTAGGATGCCATTATCAAGCGTCGTCTTCTTGCCGCGCGCTCCGCCCTTGATGACAGAACCGGTTAAGGATGATCCGGTCTTAGTCCTAGAACGTTCGACTGTAGATCTGGTTCTTCCAATGTAAACGGCGGCAAGCACACTATACCCACTACACTGTCACTATCTGCACCGATGATGTTAATAGTGGCACCCTAAGGCCGAAACCTGTCGCGCATAGTGACTAAAAATACGTGAGTGTTATCCGAAATTTTATTATAATATTTAAAAAAGTGTCCATTATAGACAATATTTTCAGGTAGGTACACAAAACCAATCTTTAAATTGGAACGGTACTATAATCTAACTCAACGCAAAAAGCAGGCCAAGCTTGTAAAAGCAGCCACCGTGAAGTTTAAGTGCGCGCAATTCTGGAGGCCACTACTTCCGGCAGCTCGTGCCAAGAGTCGACTCTCGTGCTTCTGTCACTTGCGCATAAACACTGCTTTATGATTATGCATACAATCGTTCATTCCACTTTATAGCCGTTTTATGAAGATTGGAAATAGTGACCGGCTGGACCCAGTGGACTTTTATGATGACGTCTCGTATTTGATAAAGGCAATTTTGTTAGTTCTAGTCTATTTATTTCGTGAGTTTCATTATCAGTCAGGCAATAGGCAATAGGCTAAACTAGAAATATTAAATAGGTGCATAGTCTTTTGACGCTAACGAAACTGTCGTTCGGTCCTTTAGCGCAAACGCGATTTTAACGAAAAATATCTAGATACCGTCCAACATCCAATTTTCCTCCAAAAACTGACTTTTAAATTAGTTGAAGAGGCCAGATGACGTACTTCGTCAGATGTTTAACCAAAAACTTTGTATTTCCCTGACCCTACTAAATGCCAATCAAAAGTCAGGAAATTGCTTTGGGGTTCAGAATGTAAAATAACTTAATGCGGTTAACCCATTGCAAGTTGTGTCGTTTGCAGCTTTCACGTTGTAGAAAGAGTATTCAACCTTGTAAATAATTTAGAAATATATCCTTTTGTTTATATAGTACTAAATAGCGTGACGTGACTAAAATCGGTAAGATTTTATTATTAGAAATTAACTAGCCATGATACAGGTTTGCAACATATTCATTTATTTATTTAATAGATTATTTCAATTGACAGAAATCATAATTATACGAGTATGTTACCGTGTCTGACTTAATTAGTCCGCATTGTATTGAACTTTTAGTAAGGGAATAATTTTACAAGAACAGTTTTATAATCTCAGCATAAAGTATCATTAGAAATACGTATAAATTATAAATTTCCATTGACTCATTTGGTGGAAACATTTATTTTACCACATAGATTGATAGATAAATCAGACAAACCTTAGAATATTTACAGATGGCTCAAAGACAAATGAAGGTACAGGATGTGGTGTCTTCTCAGAAGATCTCAACATACACTTCTCAAAACCCCTAGGGGTACACAACACAGTATTCCAAACGGAATGTGTGGGAATAATAGAAGCCTGCAATGCAGCAAAAAGACGACAAACACAAAATGAAAACATACTAATACTGTCAGACAGCAAATCGGTACTGCAAGCGCTACGCAGCGACAAACTTAAATCACAACTTATACTCGAATGTCACAATGGCCTCACAATGATGAGCGAGGAAGGAAACAAAGTAACTATACAATGGATAAAAGGACATAGTGGCTCAAGGGGAAACGATGCAGCGGATGAACTGGCAAGAAGAGGGTCAGAGACACCGGCATACGGACCAGAACCCACACCACCCAACATACAACTACACAACAAATACTGGGATGATCTTGATACATGTAGACAAACCAAGGAAGTCCTGCCAGAGCTAAACTACAAGCTCACAAAAACTCTACTGAGGACGCCCCGAGAACAACTACGGAAAATAGTAGGACTACTAACAGGACACAACACACTAAACCAACACTTACACAGAATGGGCATCACGGACAGCCCGATGTGCAGAGCATGTATGGATAAGGAAGAAACAACAAAACATGTTCTCCTAGAATGTAAACAGATAGAAGTATACAGGAGCAAATACTTAGGAACTCCCAGCACACTAAAGGAGGCAACTTGCAACCTTAAAACGATGATAGGTTTCATAGACGAACTAGGGTGGTTAGAGTAGTGCTACCTCGCTATCACGCAAAATAGGCACAATGGATGTCGATTTGCGGAAAAAGCCCAGGAAAACTAACTAACTAACTAACTACCACATAGATTATATTCCTAGAAAAATTCATTTACCAAGTTATATTGGACTCATATTGAAAGATTACTTACTAAAATGAAATGTACCTAATAAATTATAATAGTAGGCGAGAGTGATCCTCTCTAAGGGACTTTGTATGTTACACTGAAACAGCTAAAAGCTCTCCACACACTTAGTGCTTAGGGTAAGGGCCATATATGTCATTAAAACGGCACATTCCGTCGAGTGGCCGGAGACAAAAGCGTGTTTCCGAGGGCCATCCGGTCATTGCCATTCGGACCTTCATTACAGAACCCGAATTTAACTATCAACTTCCAAAGTCACAAAAGTTAAAGGGCGAAATTGATGTTTCAACAAACTTTTATAGGAAGAGTAAATTGGGCTATTATCGCATAATCTCTTACTTAGCCTAATTTAACCGAGCCTCGGGTTTAATTTAAACGGTCTTTAAATATTTAATTTTTTCGTTTAAGAATAGGTACATATATTACGACAGAGCAAATGCTTGTAAAAAACGATTACTGTTTTTAAACCTTTTGCGTTATGTTCAGTTTTATTTCAAACTACATTAAAATTAAAATAGTAAATTATTGATCGGTTGATGATAACTCCAAATTCTATTAGGTATAATATCATACTTATGTGTGTTACGTAACACTAAAATAGTTTTTTTATGGTATGGTAAGCTTGTTTGTCGAGTAAGTGAAATACTTATTAAAAATAGTTCCAGCAATTTTTGTTCTAATAAAATATAACAATAGAAATCTACTTAAGCAAATAAAACTTTTAATTTGAGTTTGAATTTAATCACAAATGTTATTCATATTTACATTATATTTAAACTAAATTTATCTTTCATTGATAATGTTCTGTTTAAACATCTTACCGTATTTGAGCGAGTTTGCAAAGCGCTGTGTATTTTATTGGAACCATGCAAATTTTAATACATCTAGATCAAAGTCTGGACTTAATATTAAAATTCAAATCTGAGCCAGTGCGCCTGCTATTCTGATTCACATATTTCAATAACGACTGTCGCTCAAGCGGGGGAGTGTATGCCTTCTCTTAATAAAACTTTTCCGATTCACCGGGACTCGGCTGTACAGCATCAATGGCAGTGGATGAAACTTTACGTCAAAAGTGTCTACCACCTACCTAATCCAGTACCCATATCATATCAAGCTTTACAAGAAGAGGTAAATATGACGTTTTTGTGAAAAAGAAGTTTTGAGTGTGGTAGATACTATATCTGTAAAACAATGGCGGGTTTTGTGATTTAGCTTCTAGTTTGACATTTTTCCCTTACAAACAACAAAATAAAATAAAACACCCACACATTTTACAGTCTGAAATAAAATATCTGAAAATAAATATTTCATTCCAAATATTGCTAAGCGCTGTGCAAATTAGGTTTCTTAAATAATTTATTTATATAATCTACTCTGATTGTATAGAAATAAGGATGGATTATGTAGCAACCACTATTATTTATATTTAAGGGACCTAATTTGCAAATCCAAATCTGCTTCGTGATTAAAAATTTTTTTAGGCTCATTTCTACAATTTAAATTTTATTTTAATTAAAATATGATTCTCATTAAAATGTTTTAAAAAAATGAGAACAGGATAAAATATTCCACTGAGCGTTGACATAAAAAAGCGAGTTACACGAGTTTACTACGTGTGATACGCATGCGCGTGTGATGCGGTCTGCACGTACTTCCTCACAAAACAACCGGTTTGTTTTAAAAATACCTAATAGTCGTTCAGTGTTGTCCTATTATCACTTAACAAACCAATAAGCACATACCTACATTGTTTATTCGCGCAATCCATATTATTGAATATTGCAGCAAGTTAGATCCGCTCGTTTGTCAAAGTGATCTGAGAGGTTATTTAGATCGCTTAGCAAGCAGAGACGAGATTTCGCCTTAAATTACTGGCACCACCGCGATTCCCATCATAAGAAGCTCAAGGTAAACCGTAAATTGGTTTGCTTCATGTTAAACGCTATTCCGCGCTTGGTAAGTGAATAGAATGACAGGGCTAGCGGGTGAGTGACGTCACATGACGAGGGTACACTCAGCTTCATATCGCGATGTCAACTTGAGCCATCGTTGTCATAGTTGCCACGATTTCTGCGTATCCGTCGGAATTTGTGACGAAGATATTGGACTCTGTATTTGACAGAAGTGATGTGATATCAGCTGCCGTGATTTACGAGTTAATTGCAAGCGATGTCTTAATGTGATATTAATTCATTTATGATTTACTAGCAAGCGTCGGTTGATGTATTAATTGGACAATTACTCTATAGGAAATATCCTGCTTAAACAAGCGCTTGAATGGTTAATTCTTTTTACATATCTAGTAAAATGAAACAAATGTCATACAACGGCACCTGTTTAAACAACTGGCCACATTTTAACACGCATAAACCAATTATATCTAAGCGTTACGCTGTTTATGTTTGCAATAAAAATATATTAAACTAGCTGGTGCTCGCGACTTCGTCGGCGCAATATCTTTATACATTCTAGCTTACGTGTTAATCTGATATAAGCTTATTGTGACGTTTCATTAAAATTCATTCGGTAATTTTTACGCGAAAGAGTAGCCAACATTCGCGTTTATAATATTATTGGTAGGATGTGGTAAATATGCTTTCCGCTCTAACGCAGAAAATCTAATGATAGGCGACGCCTTACTAGATAAATAGTGTCTGGACACTATTTTATTTATTTAAACTTTAATGCACAAGACACAAAACTGTACATATGGCGGACTTAATGCCAAATGGCATTCTCTACCAGTCAACCATAGGGCTAAACAGAGACATTTAAGTTGGTGCAGGAAATAATTATTTTAAGGGAACAATCAACTGTAACAATGAATTCTAGTAACAAGGCTATAGCTACACATACAACTAAATATATTACATATATAATATTCAAATAAACTAATACATACTATTCATATATCTAACGGATGGAGAAAATTACGTATATTCCTCAGTAAGGAGATGGTGGCGGAGCAGTCGTTTGAAGACGGGTTTGCTTGGGGCTTGTCGAATAGGTAGAGGTAACGAGTTCCAAAGACGGATTGCCTAAACGGCGAAAGAGTTGGACATAAAACCAGTACGGTGAAACGTATTCGAGAGTTTGAGTGATCGGGAGGATAGAAGTTCACAACCTGAACGGGGGGTGTCAAAAGAAAACTTGCTTTTAAGGTATTCTGGAGTAGAAGGCTCGAATAAGACAGAAAATAATAAATACAGTATACGAAGGGACCTACGGCGGCGGATAGAAAGCCAGTTTAGTTGGCGACGATAGGAAGACACGTGGTCGTATTTACGAAGACCAAATATGAAGCGTATGCCACTATTGAGCAGACGGTCAAGCTTGTTGAGATACTCCTGTGAGATGTTAGTACAACACACATCAGCATAATCAAGGACTGGCAACACTAGAGCCTGTACAAGCAATTTTTTGGTACCCACTGGGAGAAAATTCTCGAACTTGTAGAGATTACGCAGCGTTCCAGAGACTTTCCGACAAATCTCAGAAACTTGGCCATTCCAAGAAAGACTTGTATCCAACACAAGGCCAAGATTCCTAACTTGGTTAGATACTGGAATGATGGCACCATCAAAACAGATGGCCCATTCCGCTATGCAATCTAGGTCGTCGTTAATAAGTGCAATAGCATGATTAATGTCACTCACAGTAGCTTGGGCATACAGTTGTAAATCATCTGCATATAAATGGTAAGAACAGCTAATATGAGAGGTAATCTGGTTGATAAAAATTGAGAATAAAAGAGGTGAGAGAATCCCACCTTGTGGAACACCAGTGTTTAGATCACACCAAGCAGACAATGAGCGCCTAGCTCTGACCGCCTGAACACGGTTGGCAAGGTAGGACGCAAACCACTCGATCACTTTAGATGAGACTTTTAGATGGGTGAGAGTAGCAATGAGAAGGTCATGGTCAACCGCATTAAAGGCATTTGAAAAATCGATAAGTACCAACACCGTAACCTTAGAATCTTCCATGCCGTTTCTGACATCTTCGACAACATTAAGAAGTGCGGTAATGGTACTGTGCCCTGATCGAAATCCCGATTGATACACAGAGAGCAGGTTGTTACTGTGAATGAATCTCGAAATTTGTTTGTGAGCTGCAGCCTCGAGAATTTTTGAAAGAAATGGCAAAATGGAAATGGGCCGAAAATGAGAAGGTGCACTGGGGTTTGATATTTTTGGAAGAGGTATTACAAAACCTTTACGCCAACATGAAGGAAAGACCCCCGACAGCAATGAGGTATTAATGATGTGGGAAATAATAGGCAGAACGCAGTCAAGAATGAGGGTGACCATGACTCTACTCACATTGTCATGTCCAACGGCTGTAGATCTCACCGACGTGATTATCTTTCTGATCTCATCTTCAGTGACCGGGGAAAAAGTAAAAGGAATAACATCAGGGGACGGCAGAGACGGAATATAACAAAGAGTTTTGAATTTAATTGCCGAATTAAGAATTGGAGTTTTAGAAAAGTGATAACTTAAGAGGAATTTTACCAATGCCGAGAGACCGTAGAAATTTCCATGTATCAGCGGGGGAAGAAGTCGAAGTTTTGTCGTGTATGTAACGTCGTTTTGCTGCTCTTACCATCTGGTTGCAGCGGTTTCTGGCAACTTTAAAAAGTCGCCAGTTTTCCTCGCTCCGATCACGCTTATAAGCACGGAAAGCTTTGTCTCGCCTCGTCATCGCCATTCGCACACCTCTTATAATCCAAGGAGCTGGTGGCCACTTTAGCCAAACAGACCGCATTGGCGCATGAGCATCAAACAGTTTCAGAAGAGCAGAGTTAAAATGAGAAACCTTATCGTCGACTGTTAATGCTTCAAGCGTTCCCAATACTATCCCAATTATTAACAACTCTTAGATTCACTTAACACTTAAGGCCACAATAAGAGTGTCAAAGTGTAGGATGTTGACTCGACGATCATCGTCCCGTCACCTTGACATTCTTGACAAGCTGTCGCTAGATGGCTTGATCAAGTGTCAGACGCAAAAGGCGGCAGTCATGGACACGGCCAGGATTGTCCGGCAGATCCTCTCTCTGCGGCCTTTACCACAGGTAGTATGGGCCCTGCCTTGGTTAGGTTTTTATGATAATTGTTTATACATACTTTGTATTACATTCGCACTCTACTTTTAAAATCACATCATAAATGTGTAACATAAGAATGAAAATGAATGAATAGAATAGAATAATCGTCGAAAAGGGTATGCGTGTTGGCTTCGGCTCCGCGTACGCCACCCAAAGGTACAGTCAACCAATCGGAACCCTAGGCCACTCTCGAACCATGTCAAAATGACATGCAGTAAGAGATTTCTTACAATTTGATTTATAGCGTCACTATGACATAGTCCTTTAGTGGCCTATGGGTTCCAATTGGTTGGCTGTACGGACCACCGGTTTTTCCGAAGGGAAAGACGAACAAATATTATAATATTCTAGCCTATACACGTCCTACTGGACATATGCCTCCTCTCCAGTGCGAGAGGGAACCGTATCAAAAGATTTTAAGGCCATCAAAGGCACCTGGACGTTCAATCTCCGCATTTAACTGTACGCAAGATCCCAACACCGTCATTTCGGCCGACAATGACGCATTCTTACCAACTGTACCCCTTGGGAGCAATAGCTACAATCTACATTGTCCTCTGAAAGGCCCATGTTATTTATGGAGTCCCCTATTGCAGCGCGTGTGGATGCGAATAATAGCTTTAGTGCTTTTAATTTAGAGTTTATGTTCGCAAAGGTTAAGCACGTTTGTTGTTAGTAAATTAAAAAAAAAAAACTGATGGCATATACCTACCATAGAAAAAGTGACCAAGGCCCCCGGTAAGTAGGGCTGGAATCGAACCAGCGACCTGTTTTTCTGAAGTTTATGCCATCTCTTATAATTTATAATTTAACGGCCTCCTAGCCTAGTTGGTAGTAACTCTGCCTACGAAGCAGGAGGTCCCGGGTTCGAATCCTGGTCAGGGCATTTATTTGTGTGTTTATCACGAATATTTGTTTCTGAGTTATGGATGTTTTCTATGTATTTAAGTAGTTATATGTATATGTCTGTTATATATATCGCCGTCTAGTACCCACAATACAAGCTTTATTGAGATTACCGTGGGACTAGGTCGATTTGTGTAAGATTGTCCCATAAAATATTTATTATTATTTATTTATTTATAATTTAATTTATATATAGTAGTGTGAGTGTGCCTAGTGATCGTAAAGAATCAGAACATCTATGACAAATAATAAATGATCTGATTCGTGCTTTACAATCTTAAAAAAACTAAAATTACGTCACCCAAATAGACGTTGGTTTAGTATATATTATGAGAGAATATTATCAGGTCTGCTTATCTTAAGGATCAGCACTAATAGCTTATATCGTTAATTATTCAAATAGAACAGCTCAAATTCGATTTGATAAATGATTGCATACAGCACGGAAACTATATATTGGGGTTTTTGTAATAGAATCTGAAGCTGGCTTAATCGGCATTTTTGGACTACAATAGATTAATTAAGAATCTGCTTTCAACATTTAAGTTAAATCTGTAGTCTATCAGATCTCTCACCAATCTAATTGATTAATATATAATCGCTGGCAAGTAGGTCCTTACCCCGAGCCAAGAGGCGCTCCACCGGCCAGTTTTAACTTTAACTGGGCTCTTTTGAGATAAAGGACTAAAGGACGATTCACGAGTGAGCCGTTTTTACGTCCACAAAGACCTTTTTTAGTGAGTCCATTCCTCGGGGTGGGCGGTATATGTGGTTAGCACATTTCCCTCAGATCTCGTTATGGATATGACCGAGAAACGAATTTATGATTTTTTTTTCTCGTACCGGCCTTTTACTCGCTTATTTATACAAAGCGATGAACCTTCATGTTTGAATGGGACTACTATAATGACGCATGCTGTTATGGACTTTAAGAGTACTGTATAATGACTAGATTTGCATGTGAAAAGGGAAGGCTCGCTGCAAGATGTGGTCATAATAATAAAAATGTAGCTGGATGGGGGTTCGAGTTGGGTCTCGGTTCACATTTGCATGCCATGGACGTCTGTTTTAATAACTCAAACCGAAGAGATCATTCACATAACGTGTAGTAAAGGTTTTCGTTTGGAGCACCCCAATGTTCCATTTGCCGTAGTTAGTACGTAAGTACTAACTACGGGTCCTTTTGGACTATTTATTATAGTCACTAGCTGGTGCCCGCGACTTCGTCTGCGCAATATCTTTATAAATTGTAGCCTATGTGTTATTCTGATGCATAAGCTATATTATTGAAAAGTTTTACTAAAATCCATTCAGTAGTTTTTACGCGAAAGAGTAACAAACATCCGTACTTACAAACTTTCGCGTTTATAATATTGGTAAGATTAAGTTTATTATCCTTTACCAGTCGTAAAATTTATGGATTAAAGTGAAAGGTATAATTAGAATTATGGCTGTAATATTGGTTAAAGTTCGAAATTTCGTTTAAGCTTATTTAAGTGAAACAGGCCATCCTGTCCCGTTAAAAATATTTTTATTTTTTAATTAATCATTACAATTTTTTCTTTACTTTATTATCTTTTCACTACAACTAATATTTCTTCAATCAAATTTAAATTGAAGAAGTTAAAAGCTATTTTAACTTTGATTTATATTTGTCATTTTGACTGTAAAGTGTTTCCCATATTAGAACTCAGTACTTGGAGTAGGAAGTCTTCCTGACCACCGCAAGTAGGAAAGAGTTACAACATGTATTATTTTCGTAAAATGAAATTCTTATATGCGTAACATCATGTCAAAATTAAATAACACGAAGCGACGAGTTACAGTAAGTGAGCGAAGGTTGTCAGAAAACATAATCTGAAGGAGGAAAGGTAAGATGGAATATTTTTGGGGAAAACTCACAAACGCCACACAAACATCACATTTTTTTATTAAGTAGATTGTATTTTTATATCAGAAAAATATATCTACGAATAATCAAAAATAAAACTTTGAGAATGTATACCTATTCATTAACAAGATCATGCACAACCAAATTTTTTCATGTCCACTTTAATTAGGTAGGTACTTACAAAAAACTAATCAACGTATTATGTAGGTAAAATATAAATAAAAATACTTTTGTGAGTAGGTACTCATTATTAAGATGTCTTACGCATTTGAAAATCGAGTGAAAAACATATTTGGCCAATTTTGGGTCTTTTTGTGAGGTTTCTTAATAAAACAATCACGCACAATCACATTATGATTTTTGTTAAATCATACCCAAAAAGTAACTAAATTCACGAGTTTTTCTGAAGGAATAAAGACTTTAAAGCTCTAGAATTAAGAAATAGAAGATAATTATCATATAGGTATTGTTAACAAATGTTACTATGATACACAATCAAAAAACATAAAAATTACCAAGAACAGAAATCTCCCGTGTGTATTATGTGTTTAGATATTAATATACTTGTATCGGGTTACTCACGTCAATAAAGTCGAAAATAGCTTGAAATATTTCGGATCAGTCCGTGTCTCTTAATCATGCGCACACTTCTTGCGACTGCGCGCTGCGTCCGGCGACTCGCCGACGCGGTGGCCGATACCATCATAATCACTCATGATTAAGGGACACCGACTGTTCGGAAAGATGTCGAGCTATTTTTGACTTTATTGGCGTGAGTAACCGGATACAAGTATATTAATTACTTACCAAGAACAATTATGAGTACTTCTAGGAGGGAACGAAACCGCAGCAGTTTTCTGTTCAAGTACAACACGACGATGGCAATGTTACGTTTGCGGGCATTGTTTGTACTTTTACGTTATTGTCAGTGTTGTTTATTTGCTTCATAGGTAGTGTGGCATGTGGTAGCAAAATTGTTTTCATCATGAGCGCTAACGGGTTAATCTCTCATTACACACAAGATTATGTTTTAGAATGCCTCACTACGTAGGGGATTGTATTCTAGAATCCTTCGCTTCATTTTGAATTTTGTACGTTTTTGCCGTAAATATACACCGTGACCGTTAGTAATCCGAAAGATTTTAACGGTGTTCTCCTGACTGCATTTAAGGATTATAATGTCATATGAAATTATCTGTATTTGGCTTAGTTTCAGAGATAATGACATCTTTAAAAACTGTTCTTCGTCATAACTCGTACAAAAACGCATTTTAGACTGCAGTCTTACCACTATGAGTTTTACTACAGGCCATGTGTAAAATTACTACACCCCGTTATCTAACGCTCACTTTCGGGGCAAGGGATGGGGTAGTTTCGATAATCTGAATTAATAAAATTATGAAGTTGACTATAAAAACTTAAACTGCTCGTTATTATTAATTTTATTTTGACTGATTAATAAATATGAATCGACTAAGCAACATCACTATTTTAGCTTGCCCCCAAACTGAGCGTTAGATAACGGGGTGTAAAAATTACATATTCGCAATAAAAAGAAATAGTAAAAATGTTTTTTCGTAAAATAATGACAAAATTTTTATAACATTTCTTGCTTTTTTTAACGTCCACAATACATAGTTAAAATCTTTCGGGTTATTAACGGTCACGGTGTATAGTTTTGCTTGCATGTAACATAGTCTACTATATAAAAGGTAGGTTTAAGGTAACGTAGGAAGGTACTTTGTGTAAGTCTATAGGTACACACACTGCCAGGCTACCTGAAAACATCGTCAGCGACTTGAAGATACTTTGATCTTGCATAGACTAATTTATTCATAGAAAACCAGTGACCTGAACTAATGCATGTCTCATCTAGGGCTAAACGCTTTTCACAGTCTCTATCGTCATCGTGACAATGCAGTGTGATGGTGACATCCGTTTTATGTAAATATCATATTTCATTGTTCCCTATTCATAAGTATATATGGTTGCTATAAATTAATGAAATGTATTTATTTCGAGTAACTATAGGACTCATACAAGATTGTTAGTTTACTTACACTAGTACTTAAAGGTACTATAAGCTGTATGTAGGCTATATGTCAGATCAATAACATAAGTACTACATAGTTTTGAAAATATAGTTTGCAAAATATGAAGATAATATTTTACTAGCTACTTACATTTTACGCATTAACTAACACAAAATGACAACAACAGCAACAAAATCCTTCCAAGTCATAATAGAATCTAAATATAATTAAGGAAAGACAACGGATCATGTTGAATTGTGATGGCAAAAGTCTGAACAAGGTAAAGTGATACGATTATCACTGCAATACCGCCATTCCATTGTTAGCTTAAACTTTTGTTTGTATTCTTCATGTCATAAGTACTCAAAACAGTTGAATGTGCGTTTGATAGTCCCAAAATATTATATGTAGGTATTACTTATTCTAGTAAGTTACATCTGCTTTTCTTAAATATTTATATTGGTCGATAGTATTGATTGTTTATTTTGAATTTATAGGTGTTACTTGAATAAGCCTATTAAGTAAGTATAAATATAAATTGGATCGAAAAAGTTCAGAATGACCTGTGCCAGTTTCGAGATGCCGATTTTGATTAGCGACAAGCTGCACATGGTAGTGTTAGAGGCCAAGATCCAGAGTCTCCGAGTCCTAAATAATATGCTTACGTAATTTTGTGTACAGACAGAGAGTGTGTTATATTAGTGTGGCAGGTATTTCTGTGACATGTAATTAATTATTTACATGCATATACCTATGAAAACTAGCATATTAAACGGTCGTATGAGCTACCAAATACTGGTATAAACGCTCTATACTGGCTACCTACTCGTAACTGCCGCCAATTGAAACTTTTCTTGTTTTGTGGAGTTTGCGCGGCAAAAGTTGCCCCGCGTTCCGTACTCTGCGGTCAGGGACTACCGCACGTATAGGTTGGCTTTCATTTTATCATTATACTTTAATTTGGACATCGTGTAATATTTAAATGGAATGAAAATTAACAATAGGTTATCCTACTGCAGGCTTTAGCTTCATGGTTCTACCTGTATCTTTTTAGGCTGTGCTTTGTCTGTCACTAAATAACACCGACGTTTGCCGCTATTTAGGTATACATGATATGTGATTGTTTTAGTAAAAAGTACCACTTTGTCGGTGGTCTATAGGGTGCTAATGCTACGAGTATGAAGATTCGTTTAGAAATGAACCTCATCAACAAGCGACAAAGTTGTGGCTTGTACTTCAAACAAGCACATCAATTTTTTGCTGCTTTATCTTCATAAGTAATTTCACAAACACTTAAATTTATATAGTGAGCGGATGTAAATAACAACTTAAATATCGGCACGGTACCATCTTTGCCTTGGCCTTTATAGCTGGCTATAAACGTTCGGGCATAATTATGTGCTGGATCTGCCGATAAATGTATGGAAAATTGGTCTGGCAGATGCCCGGCGGACATACTCACCATGGAGATCTGACATGTAGATAATCATGACTGAGGCATTAATTGAATGTCTAGACAGTTTGTAAAACTGCTACCTCGAACTTAGTAATTACTTTTTCCAGCGTCTGTTACTTACCTTAAAAATATTAAGTTTTTTATCCTAAACAATAGTTAATTTTTAATTATTTGTATTTTAGAAAATACTTTCTATCTCGTAAATCGAATTATTTTTTTACAAACTTAATTTAATTAAATTAAAAATAAATGCTACAGACAAGAGAACAACCCTAAAATTAATTAATTGACATTTAAATGAAAATAAAATGTTTTGTAAATAAAATACAACTGGTTTAAATAGTCCATATCATTCCACTAAAATAATTGAATACAATATCAATAAATAAATTTGCTTCCAATAATTCTTACATTAAAGTCTTAATTATTTCTGAGTTATGTCAAATTCACTATCATTATTTTATTTTAATTTTATTAGTTGGACCTTCAATAATAAGTACACTGTTAATATGGTACAACTAACATTCACATTAAAAAGCTAAGCGCCCTATTAATTACAAAAGATCACAGCATGCGCTAAAGATAATACATATTGCACTTATTATATACACTTAGTTTGCCAAAACCATAATTCCAATTTCTAATACAACTAGTTAGGCATTAAGAACAGTTCTCTTAAGGTATGGGATCGAAGTTCTATTGAGATCGATCTCGCTATGGTGCTGCTCATAAACATGATAGATACGTGCGAGAGGGCAGTGCCGTCTTTATAAAATCATTATAAAATCACTGTATACGTTTCTAGTAAATATCACTATCTGCGGTTATGCCTAGACGGTTAAATTGGTCAACTTCTTCTATGATCTGGTTATATAGATTGAAATATATATCTATATCTTTTTTTATATAGTTTAAATTGAATAATTTTAGTTTTGTTTATGTTAATTTCTAATTTATGATCTCGTAGCCATTCAAAAATTATGCTGGAGTAACGTTCTAGTTTTGAATTAATACATTATTCGCTGTCGTCAGTGCAGTTAAAAAGCACTGAAATGTCATCTGCAAACATTATGCACGTAGTGTCTTGTTCTTTTGGTAGATCATTAATGTATGCTAAGAAAAGGATACAACCGATTACACTCCCTTGAGGGATTGATGTCGTTACGTCTTCGCCAGTGCTTTCTTGAAGTGATCTTAAGTCAGTTAACTAACTAAATTTGTTTTTGTTTTTACATTTAGAGTGAATTTTATAAGTATCTGAATCACACACAGATACGTAGTTTCACCAGGTCGTTCTGTTGTAACTCAGTCATGAAGTACAGTCAGCTGCAGTAACAATGGACCCCATTATCTCTGCAGCTGACCGTACAGTTTGTCTAATGCCACATTTTTCTTGCACTAACAAAAAAATCTAATTTTTAGCACAAACAAAAAAACAAAAGCAGCGACAGTTAACAATAGTGTCAGTTCATTAAAATAACAGTCCGCACGCCCCAACGCTTTCCATCAACGACGCGCCAGGCAAGTGCCAGCTAGGTCCAATTGCAAGCGAATCAGCCGCCAACTTTCCTCCCCCCGGTAAAATATTGGAATGCGTTTTAAAAACCAGACCAAAGGTTCACCTCCTCTTTTGTGAGGAACAATGGAACTAAACACAATACCTGGTATCGCACAGGGATTTATACAGTTTCGAAATAAATTGCTCGTTATAGGTGAAAGTAAAAACCTGGGAAAATTATTTGGTGTTGTCTGGGTATTATTCGGTTAGTAGATACTTAATAGGCCTAGATAATATGAAAATGTTTCTTCTAATTATCAAAAGCCTATAATTTCATACAAGTAAGTACTTTATTCATAAGACCGAGCAAAGCTCAATAAACAAAGTGACGAACCGGAATAAAGTTGCGATAACTACTTACACCAATATATTACATATGTGAGCTAGAACCAGTAGGGTAGCAAGTGCGAGTTTTGTATGATATTATTATTGTGAAGGTATCGATTAGGCATTATGGGCAAGTTACCTAATTTTTTTCCCAGATTCATTTTAATGAAACAATATACGTCAGTTCATGAATATGACTTTTAGGTGCAGTCGCGTTCAAAAGTGTAGGTAATGTAGGTATAGACAATTTATGAAATAATCCATTCATATCAGAATCAGAATTATTTATAAGTTTACAAATATACATGCAAATATACAGTTAAAATAATACAGAGTGTGACAAAAATGCTAGTGATCCGTGAACCTTATCACATTGTAAGCTCACGGATCACCTGCATTTTTGTTACAGCCTGTATATACAGATTTGTTTACATTATTGGTAAATTTGTTGGTTTTTCAACTGCACTTGATCTAAACTAATTATTTGATAGGTATAATAAAGATTTATGATAGTGAGATGTCATCACAATATAATAATGACTTTATAATTAAATAGACAAATAAATATGATGAAAATGTTAAAGTTTCACACTTCGACTATAGAACACTCCCGTGAGTTTTAGTCATATTAATTAGAGTGGATATTTAGTGTGGCATGGAGACTACTACCTTCAGATTGATGGGGTTGCCATGGGTTTGCTATTAGCTCCCGTCGTCGCAAATATTTTTATGGAATGGTTTGAGGAAGAAGCATTAAAGAACTCGCCTTTATCTCCGAAATGTTGGTGGCGTTATGTGGATGACGTTTTCGCTATCGTCTCGAAAACTGTCCTTGAGGAATTCACGGAGCACCTTAATAGTATTATAAGGTCAAGTTCACGGTGGAGAAGGAGAGTGAAGGTACATTGCCGTTTCTGGACGTTTTGGTTATGCGTAGATCTTGTGGACGATTACTTACCACAGTGTATCATAAGCCAACGCATACGGACAGGTACCTAAGGGCGGATTCACACCATCACCCGAGCCACTTGTTTTCTGTGCCTAAGACTCTGATTAACCGAGCCCTAAGTCTGTGTGATCCTCAGTACGTGGATCGTGAACTAGTCCACGTGAAGGGCGTATTGGAGCGTAACGGTTACAACTGGAGGCAGAGCAATCGGGTTGCGAGCGCATCGGCGCGTCCCCGGTCAGCTGAAGTGCAGAGGGTGCCTTTATACTTGCCTTACGTGTAAGGTGTGACGGATAAAATCGGACACTTGTTACGCCGTAGATATTGCATCAAGACGATTTTCCACCCTCATATGCAGCTCCGACAGTTGGTGCGCTCCCCGAAGGATAAGGAGCCATTGAGTACCCCAGGGGTTTACATGATCCCATGCTCCTGTGGGAAGAACTACATAGGGGAGACTGGCCGCAACATTTCCACAAGGATTTCTGAGCATACACGCAGTATGAAAAATCGGGATACTCAGGGTTCTGCCGTAACGGATCATTCGATGGATTCGGGTGCGCACTATATTAGATTCGATAAGGTAACCGTGCTGGCGAAGGAAAAGTTTTTCATTCCGCGGAAAATACGGGAGGCTATCGAGATCAGTCGTCACCCAAATTTTAATCGTGATGGTGGGTGGTCAGTACCCCCTGCTTGGAAAACGGTTTTGTGTGCTGCGCCGGTGCTCAGTGTGGACGATACCTTAGAGTGTGACGTAGTAAGTTTCGTGTGCAATAGTGCAGTTGACAATAGAAGTGAAAGAGACGGTAGTATCTCGCCTATACCGGTGCCGCCTGCGCCTGCGCCGACCGCGCCGCCCGCGCCAGTCTGCCGGCGTGCTCAACGTTTGATATATTATTCCTTGGGACCCAAGGACAGAGCTGTGGTTTTCTATGAACATAAGGATTCGTCCGCTGAGTCTCACTTAATTTCACTTTTGGGAGCTGTTTTCAATACCTATAAAATTCTTAAATAATAAAAGCTAGGTAATGGACTTATACCTATTACTTATAATATTTAGTCTGGTAAGATAAGATTAAATTTGGACCTTTAATTCTGAAAAATAATAATATATACGTGTTGAAATGTAGGTTTTTTTTCCAACTCGTGTCGGTTTAAGATACTCACTTCGTTCGTGTTTTATAGTAACCGACACTAGTCGGGAAAAAGCCTACTTTCTACACTTGTATCAGAAAATATATGGGCACTTCCCTTGAACATTCGCAGGCACAATGAACCGATGGAAGGTGGGCCGCGCCAGCACAACATCACATTCTAGTTGACCACAATGCTGCAAACGCGGGTGTTAATGTTGGACCTTTACAGACTGATTACGCTGTTGTAATTTCCACGGACGATAATAGGTTTTGTGGTATCGCCTTGTCGTCACGGACCCAGGACGAAAATGCAAATAATTTTTAAAGACAACTCATATTTGTTTCTTTCTCCATTTATTTTCCATATTTCACGCCTTATTATTTTTTTGTAAATGTCAAAAGACTCAATGTCAGTTTAAGTTTCGAAGTTACCAGAAAAAAAGGTTTCTTCAGCAGCATAATGCTGCAGTTTCTGGTATATCTTATGTTAATCTATATCTATATAAAATATATACTTAAAATAAAGCAGAGTATAAGAAAATCTTTACATTGAAGATATTTAAAAAAAAAGAGTTAGCTCTTAAAATTGATAACAGAACATATTTCAAAGATTTTTAGAATTTTTGTATGTTTGTCTGTCAGCCTGTTTATTTGTTCGAGCATCACGTGGAAACGGCTGAATGGATTTACATGCAACCTTCACTGTTACGTTAAGGGGATCTCCTGTCAGGTTATAGGCTTAAAAATAATAACAACTTTTTATTTGTTAAAAATGTTAAAAAAAAATTCTACATGATCTGGCATGTACATGTTGTAGATCCTAGGGCACCCGGGAGGTGAATAGGGCCTTCACAAGATCTTTCCACGCCTTTCTATCTTGAGCAACCGTATTATGTATTTCGAGGGAGACCCGTATCACAATCGTAGTTTCACACCATATTTTCACAAATGCACCTGGAAGCAGGTAACGTAGAAGTAAAATAATAAATAAGGTAACTTATCTATAACAACTCGATCCTCCGTCACGTTCTGAAGGAAAACTATAAAAAACTACTGAAATTTTCTCCGCCCACCGCGTGCGGTCAGACGGGCTTCAAGTTTAATTGGAACGAACTATATTTGCCAAGTCATGTGTGCTTCAAAGGAAATTTACTGGAAAACTAATTATACATCATTCTGGTAGTGCTGGGACTCGCTCCCGGGTGCTTGCTAAAACTGAGTTGAGAGTTTAGAATTTCCGTTATTTTTACTCACAAAGAAGGAAAGCAGAGTTGATAAATGATAAATATCTTTATTTTTCAATTTGGGCACATTACAATGCACTTATGAACGTCAAAAAATAAAAGCTACTACCGGTTCTATCCCTACACCACAGCCCGAGAAGATTATTACCGGCAAGAAACTCGGCGGGACTTATTTTTGCAATACAAATTACAAAAGTAGGTAGTAAAAATATTTACAATACTTATGTCGTTCTGCAAGAAACCATATCAAAAGAAAATAGTGAAACAGAAAGACAGAAAAAAAGAATAAACAAAGTAAAACAAAATTTAACGGTTTTACACCATATACACATACACATTTGATATGATTTCTTTCGTGAACTCTGTCCTTCACTCTGTAAGCAGTAGTAGGTACATTCATTTAATTTTTTTGTTGATTACGTTACATTTTCTGGTATGGGCCATGTATGTTTGTCTGTTAAGTAATCCTCTACTGTGTAATAAGCCTTTGACATCAAAGATATTTTCAAATAATTCTTAAGAGCGGGAAGGGGCAATTGCAATGCTTCATCTGGTAACTTGTTATAGAAATAAATACATTGTCCAAAAAATGACTTATATACTTTACGGACACGACACTTTCTGATAGCTAGCTTATTTTTGTTTCTAGTGTTATAGCTAGAGACATCAGCAATTCTATTGAATGAATCTAAGTTTCTAATAACATGAATTATATTATCATATATATATTGGGATGCTACAGATCAAATATTAATTTCTTTAAATAGCTCCCTTACTGATGCACGTTTACCTAACTTATACATAAAACGAATGGCTCTCTTTTGTAAAACAAATATAGTCTGTATGTCAGCTGCCTTGCCCCAAACCAGAATACCGTATGACATTACACTATGAAAATAACTATGATAAACTAGGCGAGCTGTCTCAACATTAGTTAGTTGTCTGATTTTTCTAACGGCGTAAGCAGCCGAACTTAATCTATTTGCGAGTGTTGTTATATGCGGACTCCATTGTAGATTTTTGTCCAACGTTATATTTAGGAACAATGCTTTATCAACTATCTTTAAACATTCACCATTTAAAAGAATTCTAGTATCCACTGGTCTAACATTTGGCAAAGCGAATCTAATACATTTAGTTTTCTTAGCATTAAGTAGCAGATTGTTAATAGTAAACCAGTTAAGTACATCAACTAGTGTGCTATTAATTACACTATAATCGGTAGATTTCTGCAAAAAGCACTATATCACAACGGTTCTCTACGACACCAGGTAAATCGTTTATATAAACTAAAAACAGGAATGGGCCCAAAATAGAACCCTGTGGCACTCCTAGTTTTACTACGGCGCCGCTAGACTGTGAAACTTTTCTTGCTTTCAACATTTAATTTTTAAATCTCGTTTCTATCCACATAGATGTGAAGGTATGTTTCTTTGTATAGTACAATACTGTTTTTCACAATAATTATAGGCATAAACGATAATAACTTCATATTTTAAACAGATGATATTAACTAATTTGGAAATCAGAATGCCTGTTTTGAACGGAGTGATTAATAGGATAAATATGTACAACAATACTTATTCAAATAATCGCAAATTTCTTTGATCAATTTGCGATGATCGTCATTTATTTTCTAAGCTTACGACGAGTGGGACACGATCCTATTCACTTACGTCCGTGTAAACTCGCTGTTAGTGCGTCTTACTCAGCTGTCAGTGTATCGCTTAACGAGATCACACGAGATGCACTGCGGGTGAAAGAATGCAGTCACTAACTATTACAGCCATGGTAAATTTACATCACGAGTAGCATCCTCCCGCTCCCAACGCAAGGCGAATAGTAAGCAGTGAAAGGTTTTTTCTGTTCAAGCTCAAAGGATCAAAGTGGCACATTTCTGGTTATGTTTTTGGGCGTAACCTGGCGGCATCATGGTGTTGGTATGATGCCTTTTTTATTATTACAGATTTTGTTTATTTTCCGCAAAGGTGGTGTGAAAAGCAGTATGCGTCACACGATATCAAAATTATTCTCATCATGAGCGTTAACGCTTAAATCCCTACTTAAGCTCAGGATTCAACTTTAGAATCAATCTAGAACCTATTTACTATTGTAGAATCCATCGCTTCATTCGGGATTTATAAACTTGCCGGAAATATATAAATTTGACCCATGACTACACAATCTACTATTAAGCGTGCATGTGTCGCCAAAGGTTTATAGTTAAAGTGTAAATTAATAAAATTTTAAAAGCTTGACAGAAATAAAATACACAATATTCGCTTGCGCTAAGTTTAACCAAGCATATTGAGTGATTGTGGCAGTTTTTGCAACAATAGGGAAAATAAAAGAGAAGTTTGCTTTTAACGCCAAAGGCTTTGCCGGTAAAATCTAAACAGAATCACTTGACGGACGTTTATTTTAATTTAAAGGTTTATTGTGGTTTTCGTTCCGCTTCTTTTCTTTATAATTTTGCAATTGCTATTTAGTTAGTTTACTCGAACTATAGTTAGTATTCTTTAACTAGGTACCTACCCATTAATATTTTAGTAAAAAATTTTGTTAGGAGCACTAGCACGCAGAATTTTCACCATTACATTTTTAAGTAATTAGTAAATTGAAAGAGATGTCATATACTACAGAAAAAGTGACCAAGGTTCCCGGTGAGCAGGGCTGGGATCGAACCAGCGACCTCCTGCTTTCGCGGCAGACGCCCCAACCACTGGGCCACCCGATCACGGCAAAGTAATTAGTACTTATGTAATTATTTTCTATTCGCTCAGAGGCCTATACACTCCTTTAATTTCATCGTATTTTGATACTTTATACTGATAAATCAAAAAAAAGTTTGTGTCAACAGTTATTGTAAGTAATTTGTGTATGTCCAGGCGTTCAGTATTTACTAGTCTGACATGCCATAAATTTAAGTTAAAATGTATTGCAGAAAATGTTCCGATTCATATGAATAGGAAGCGTTAAACTTTCAAAACACCAAGGTACAACTTTAGAATCCAGAGTCAGTTTAAAATAATTCAGGCGACTGGTATTCGTGAAACCTCTTTGCAGATACAAAGCCGGTCAAGCCTTAATACCTCCACCTTCTTTATACAATGCGTTCTATTGTAGTAAAAAATAGTTGTCAGTTAGATCCTTCTTTACTAAGCGTATTCTGTTTGTGTTGGCCTCGGAGCTAAACCCTCCTACGCGACGGATGTCTCGATTTTATTCGGACGTTCTGTGAGAATGCCTTTCGTATCCTATTTCTTTTTCGAAACATTCTCGCGAGATTGAAAACACAATTGCGTTTCGAAGATATGTTGCACATACGTATGAAATGATTCTCTTTCTGTATCAGCTTTCAATATTTACAGTAAATTTATTTTGTTTTATTTAAATAATCTGCATATTTAGAAAAAAGGGATACAGATCTCTTCCAATATATTTTCTTAAGATTGTCTACTCTTCTGCTTGAAATGTATATTTTGAAATATTGACCTTAACCTAAGCTTATTACTAACTATTTTAAACTGTTAATGCACTTATAATATCCACTCACCACCAATATTTGTAGCGAGTATAATAGCAAACGTCTAATAGTTTACATATATAAATATAAATATTCTCTACAGTTTATACGCTATTTAGTATTTTCTTCAATACAAGTCCATTTCTTTCACTTAAACTAGACTCTTGTTGAAGGAGTAATCGCGAGTCTTCTCTGTTCTGTACAACTCTGACTCTTCTCTGGTTCTCTGTTTCTCTGTTCTGGGTTCTATTTATAATTTAAAAAAACACAAGCGTTTTACATCTGCACACGACCTGACAGCAACTTTTTGTTTTATGTTACTAATGTGTGATCTTTGGCCCTCCTTTGCTTCTCCTTCTAAATTAATTATAGCTTAATGCTAGGCGCTCTCAACTTTGTCTCTAAATTACTTTTTGCAGCATTCGTGTGAAAGTCCATTCCTGTATTATTAATTTGTCGAGGTTTACTTCCCAAAAAACTTTGTAGGAATAATTTGGGCTGACGTCTGATCATGCAAACTATTGCTGGCTATATGCATTTATAGAGACAAAGTTGTTAAATATGAGGTCGGACCTGGATGTCGAGCCAACTTACAAAGTAAGACAGTTCGGAATAGTAATTTACGGGCTGTTCTTCGACATCTAACTGAGTTCGATTTTCCCGTTTAAATTTGTTCCGGGATTTAAGCTGCGTTCCACAAAATTGATGTGCGGATTCTTATAAAACTGGTTTATGCCATCATTGGTTTTACTGGCTCGATATTAGAGACCAGAGTTTATGCCCAAGCGGGTGGCATTTACCGCATTTGATTTTATTGAATTGAAAACCAAATTACTTAATATTCTCTTTAGATTATATCAATTCAATTATAAATGCAGCAAAACATTAAGTATTGCTTTAAATAAGCTATCATTTTGAACCATTTTATGTATAACAATTTAAGTAGCTAGATGAACTGACTTCCTGTGACATTTAAGAATTAATAATGAGGTCCTGATACTTTGGTTCATTATTTTGTAGTCCATAATTTTAGCCACGTCATAAAGATCTTGGATCTGACTTCCTAAGTCAAGATTCAAGACATTTATTGATAAAAGCAACATAATTTGTCAAAAGGTTATAACTAAACTTTGGTATTAGGTATTATTAATGTTAATATGAATACTTTAGAATTAGTTAATTATAATTAGATAATGTCACTTAATATGTAGAATGTAGACACAATACAATAATTTATAAAGATGATGAATGGGTTAATAAGACGTTTTCAAAGAATTCGTCAATTGTGTAACAAGCCATGTTTAATAAAATAATTTTTAGTTTTATTTTAAAAGATGTGTTGCTGGGTAAGTTTACTAAGTCATTTGGGAGAGAGTTATAAATCTTAGGCCCCAGTACACACAGTGATTTTCGAGCCTTAGCGAGCCTGCGCGACGGCACGACCAGCAGATGCTGACCGCGCGTCGTCCTCCCGGGGGCGTGCTGTTGTTCGCGAGCCGGGTGTGAGCCGAGGTTCTGTCTGACATGCATCGCGGCTTCGAGGATGAATACGGAGGGTAGGGTTAGAATTTTCAGTTCCCTAAACAGATTTTCAGCAGGATGGTCATCTGGTTCATTTGCGATGATTCGAATAGCCCGCTTTTGTATTTTAAATGTTTTTTCACGATCTGCCGCAGTAGGCACAAGTGACTTACTTCAGCTAATGAATAGCTTCTAGTTATATGAAGTGGCTTATTTAGGGTTCCGTAGTCAACTAGGAACCCTTATAGTTTCGCCAAGTCTGTCTGTCTGTCTGTCCGTCCGTCCGCGGACAATCTCAGTGACTGTAAGTACTAGAGAGCTGTAATTTTGTACGAATATGTACCTAGCTATATCGGTCACGCCAACAGTGGTAAAATAAAAGTAGAACTTAATAAGAACTTTATTGGAATATTATTTTGAACTTGATTGGTACAACGGTTTTTGAAAAATGGTACAAAATAATTTATGAATTAAGTTTGTCATTGAAATTGAAATTGAAATTGAAATCATTTATTGTCTGATTATAGGTGTACAGAGGGGTAACATGTTATTATTGGTAGTATCACTATAACCTTAACCGTATATGCAATTTTTTTTATCTTGAGTACTTAATTTATTATACCGCACGTATCTTCCTTCAAATAAAAAAAGAATGATTCAAATCGATTCACGCGATCAAAAATTACTCCCGAAAATCCAACTAAGTACTTAGTCTGTCAACTCAATATAACAATTCCATTAACAAATAGCCCATTTGTAACTTTTAAGTGGGGACATTTATTGTGACGGACGGGAAACTACGGAACCCTACACTGAGCGTGGCCCGACACGCTCTTGGCCGGTTTTAATATGTTAGAATTACAAGTCATGATGGGGCCACCATGAATCGCTAGTTTGGTGGCATTTAGTTTGTTAAAGTGGGCATAACGTTGGCCACGTCCAAGGCTTATCGTACGTCTTCTGTCCAAAATTAAACTAGTGTTTTTTTCTTTTACTTCTTTAGAACATAAATATCTCGGGATATTTATTTATTTATTTCAAAAAATAGCTTAAAGCATTGCAGTAAAAACCAAAGCATTGCAACCATGAGATGACTTCCTAGGTACCTATTCCACCTTAAGTATGTCTTTAACCAGTACCGGCATTTATATTTTGTAGAAATCACATGAAAATATTCAGTGCCTTTAATATTCTGTTTAAGCCAAAGAACCCTACAAGTCGCGCTTCAGTTTGCCGCCAGCTATGAAACTTTTATTTTATCTTCTTTATGTAGTTTTAGTACAAGCATGTCCTATCATTTATTTATTGTTGCTTTTAACTTCCGCCTGGTAAGGATGGGCGCTTTCTGGATGAAAAAACGTCGCAGGGTTTTTTAATAAACTCTTAAAAATTTTATTTTTGCAAGTAGGTATTATGGTTTTTGCCACTTTCTAGATGTCAAAAAATATCAGGGGTAGAAGATTATAAATGCAAATTTAAAAGAATCTGTAGGGTTTAAAACATTTTATATGCCCACGTATCATTATCCACATCTTATCTATAATGCTTTCAAAAAACGCATATAAAAACCCCCATACCCATAGCATTATTTTTTTACACCATATTTCTAAATAAAATAAAAAAAATATTATAGCTAAACAATATTAACGTCTTCGTATATTTTTTTCAAATTTCGAACATGTCTGACAAACAAGGAAATTTGATTTGACCTCTATTCTAATATCAGTCGAGATGACGAAACGAAGTATCAAAGTGCAAACAATGTCGCACATAAGTCGCACGTTATTTGATATATGACGATATGCAAATTTGGACCAACTCTAGTTTGTCTCTGAATTTAAAAACTATAAATAATTTATTGAATAGGCGTTACTTTGCGGAATTCCATATTAACAACAAAAATAATGTTACTTTGCTATTCCGCCAAACGTGCTAGTCAATTAGTGCCGACCCGTTATACTCGTACCTACTTGCGTATTTTGCATGCAATTAATGTTCCCACCCTCCCGCCGCAAGAAAATAAATAAAAACAGCTTGTTATAAAACATGTTACGAGTACTGTCTGTTCGAATTTTAAATTCACACATTTAATCGAACTTGAAACTTCAGAATACCCACCCTCATAACCACCACTAAGTCTGGCAGCTAACAAGATGCAGGCTATTCCAGTTAAGTTCGTTAACCAACACACTATCTGTGCTTGCATAACATCCGCTTGCTATGTTGACTAGATCTCGCTTAGTATTCAACTTTGTAGATACAAAGTCAGTGTGATGATATCCTGCAGTACTACGGTAAGAAATGAATTTAAATATATAAAAAATATATAAATATATAAATAAGTAGTAAAACAGCGTAATATTGTCTTCTGTACCGTTGCAAAAAACTCAGTCAGCAATGTTAAAAAACTCTTATTTATGTGGCTTTCTTCGCTGTCGTATGAAGAAACTGAGGCACTTTTTGTAAAATTAGTTTAAGCTATACTTTTTTTTTATCTCCTAATGTTAAAAGTAAACTGTGGCTCCTTTTATTTAGTTAGTTTTAGCTTGATTTGTAGCAAACATTAAAAACTTAACGGCTTCAAGTCTTTATTCCATTCGAAAGCCCGGACTTATTTATAGTTTCTAGAACAAACTGACTTACTTCGAACACTTTCATAATGAGATTAATGAGCATTGAGCATTGTTTTCCCGGTGAAAGTTATTCGTTATTCCGTTCCGGAATAATATTATATTATCCTTCCAAAAGTTTCATAATTTATTTTTATTTTGTATTAAGAAAAATTAAAGGAAATGCGGGCAATTTTCGGTAGTTCAATTAGCAGTGCGGCAGGTTAGCTGGTATTACAGAGTCGCGAGTTCGAGTCTTGCCCGAAGCAGTGTTTTTTATTTCATTTTTACTTTATTACGAAACATTTTCATAATTTTGGTAATTCATATATTTCAATTTATAATTTTGGTATAGTTAAAATCATTAATGTCAACAATAATCCAGTAAAATAATCCAAAGAATGTCTAATAAAATCTTCGCCGATATATTAACAGAAATTCCTGGATTAACAATTACACAAGGAATCAGAGCTGGTTTTAATTTGTAATTGAATTAACATATTTATATCATTTTCCATACCGAACTGCGGCATTGTGAAATTCGTTAAAAGCGAGTGGGCTATGAAATTGGTTCTTTCATTTCCATAAGTATGAAGAAGACGGGAGCATTGGCCGCTAGATCAGCTTTGTCTCTCCCTTTTTCATAGTAATAAAATTCTTACTATGAAAAAGCGGCCCAGTAAATGCTGGGATAGAAAGAGAAATAAGTCTGTTCGAATTGGGTCAAATTGCGTGACCTGTCATTTGAAAATCATACGCGACTTAGGTGGATGAATTGATGATGGGTGTTGAATCATTGGAATATCGAGCTTTGTATGATGGCCCTTATCCTTCTGTCCGAGTTGATGTGACGTTATCAAAAATTATCCAGAACTTTTATGTGATTTGCCCATTTTGGTATCCCACTAGTCCCACTACTAGGCAAAGCTAACTAGCCTTCCCTCTTTTTCTGGACTCAGCCCTATAATTTGTATTTGCACACCATTCTGTCTGACCCCGGCTTAGTTTATTGGTACGAACCTAAATTATTACTACTAGTACATATTCATCCAACATTACTTTTACGTACCAATAATAAAACCTCTTAATAAAGACAATTTATTGGTCGCATTTATCTCTCTGTTCTCAATAAAGTCGAAATTACTAGAGTAAATTTGTTTCTAGCTATAAATAAACAAACAAATAACCTCATAATATTAAGTCTTGGAACGACGACTTTCCATGATTAAGACGACTATCCATGTAGCTGTAAATGTAAAACGTTAAAATTGCCATATAGTAAGTACACACGCGTTCAGAATTGCATGGGCAGTTTATGAATGAATTCATTCATAAATTGCCCATGCAATTCTGAACGTTATAGTACATGAGTTTTAGTCAGTATTGAAAACAATGTATAACTATGTTATTTAAGCGTTTACTTACACTTAATTTATATTACTAACGTATTACACGCTCAAGAACGAGTGGATAAAGCTCTTAACTCAAAAACAGTTGTTTGTAGGGGAAATTCTACCTAGTTAAGTGATGTTTTTCCTCAGTTTCAGGCTTAAGAAAATGTAACGCAATGAACTAAATAAAAATAGCCATTGTAACATTATATGTATGAAGCTAGTCAATCGTTTCCCTATATTTATAACAAATGCCTTTCAATCTTCTATCCTCTGAATCCATAAAACGTGTTTTATTACTCACGACTGACAAATTGTTAAATGATTCGTGAATAAAATAGTCAAACATACTCATAAAGGCGGTATCCGTTGAGATTTCTTTCAGAACGATCGTTTCAAGCACGGAAGGTGCCACTTTAGCGTGTCATAAAATTCCTACTACAACAGCATTTTCTCATGCGTCAAGAGCTCGTTGGGACTGCCTACTTTGTGACTATCATGTTGCTGAGAAGCATACATTGTATAAAAACTTACCATGTGGACGCGTGGTTAAATTAAGGATACTGATTTGGAACGTTTAATTTACCTGAAACAAAAGAAGTAAATTAGATAAATGCAATAACAGAACAATTCAAATAGTGATGACTGATAAAGCTAAAACACACATAGTAAGTCAATAATATGTAATAACGGGCATGGTTGTTAGGGTTCCGTAGCCAAAATGGCAAAAACGGAACCCTTATAGTTTCGTCCAGTACGTATGTCCGTCCGTCCGTATGTCACAGCGGTAACTAAGTAACTATTAAGCATATGGTAACGATATTTCAGTTAGAGTTGTATTTTGTGTGCCGCTACTTAGTTTTGCATATAAATTGCGAAAAAAATACGTTTAGTGGGAGCGCCCCATACATGTAAGTAACTGTCAAAAAATATTTTTTTGCCAAATATCTACTGTAGGTGGACATTTGATAGGTCTTAACAAATAACATGGAGGTTCCTTGAATAAAAATTTGATTAATCTCTCTGAAAAGTCTGAAAAAGTGTGTCCCCCCTCTAACTTTTGAACGAGAGGTGCAAATAATATGAAAAATTCAGGAAGATAGGATATAAACTTACTAGGAAAATTATTTTTAAAAAATTTGGTCAAGCCGTTTTTGAGTTTTTGCCAAAAAACTTGTTATGTAGTTGTATCATGTCAATCTTTTCTGTTATTATAGTTTGTGACTTATCTCATCGGTATAAGGTGGACTTTGTTTTGCGCGTGACATGAAAATGACGATAGTGATGTAGAATGGTCGTTGCACACATAAGACTGCTAAATTGGAGCATTTGTCTAATAACATTGGTGGCTCCGTAGTACAGCGCTTGACTTACGATCGGATTTACGAAGGTTCAAATCCTGGCGGTATAGATACGCATCTTTTTCATTGATTTAGAATATTTTTCTTAGTGATTTTTTTTTTCAAACTATAAAACATTTATTTTCAAAATTTTACACTTATTTTATATATTTAGTTAAATTAATGCATCACATTCGACAAGTCATTCCAGCTCACATCTTTTTCATTATTTTAGAATATTTTACTTAGTGCTTTTTCTTACGAAAGTAAGACCTGCAAGTTCAAATCACCTTTTTGGGGTTTTAGGGTTCCGTAGCCAAAATAGCAAACACGGAAACCTTATAATTTCGTCCAGTCCGTCTGTCCGTCCGTTAATTTGTTGTTTTTAATCGACACGAAGCCGTTTGAATTTTTGACGCAAAATTTGGGGGGGGGGGATGCTCCAGTCACATAAGCAGTTCGAAAATTCTGTATTCGAAAAATTTCTCGCAGATTGACGCTGTATAAGAAACACAATACATATTTTATCAGGTGTTTAATTAATTGAGTCCGATTTCGGCCTATCCAGCTTTTTAGTCATAGGTTGCTGAACTGGACTCGGTCGTCAGGTACCTATACAAATTATACAATACATCTCCTCTTAGTGAATTAAAAATGTCGGAAACAATAATGAATAACTAAGCCTATATTTTGAACCCTGCCAATGTAAGTTAGCACCACATACAAGTTTCCGGCCGCGCGAGGTGGGGTTGTTTATGTACCCAGAGCTGATAGAACCTGTCCCGAGAGATGAGACACATTTACAAATCATCTTCGATGGTGACGTTGGCAACTTAGGTGAGGTAGGGCACTGGACATGTATTTTTTTTAAATTGTGTTGTGACAGCAGATAGTGTACCTAATTTAAATCTGCTGGTATCATTAAACCAAATGGTAGCTATTGTTTTGCTGTGTGTGTGCGTGTGTGTGAATTACATAATAGCAAATCATTTTGTGGTTTCAATTAGTGTTCTAAATAGTTGTCTAATATATTTCAGCACCCTACTATAAGTAATTACAGCTACGGAACCCTTCATTGTGCGTGGTCCGACACGCACTTGTTTAATGTTATTTTAGTATTTGTTACATTATCCTTTGTTTATTTTCATTCCTTTTTATAATTGATTATTATATAATCGAGATCTACTAGTCTTAGCAAATAATGCAGAATAAATTGTATATGAAGTCAGCTTTAGTTAATAAAAATGAGCATAAAAGTAGAAATTTGTCCAAGAGCGTTGAACTCTATATACGATACAACGCCGCGAGGCGCGTTTGGGTTTTAGATAACGATATTTACTATTTTTGCATTTTAGCTTTGTGCACATGAAAACTAATACGATTTTCACAACTGATATTTGAAACGGGATAATTACCATGTATGTTTGTTTTATTGAGCACCCGATATTTCGACACTGTTGCAAGCGTCATGTTCACGGAATAAAACTGATAATAATCTAATAATATAGTAATATCGGGTGCTCAATAAAACAAACATACATGGTAATTATCCCGTTTCAAATATTAGTTACTAAGTAATACTATTATTTATAACTACACCATTTCAAATCTCGCTATTCTTCCGCAGTCACAAAACAGACACAAAAGGATGATGAATAATAAAGTATTTTTAGGGTTCCGTAGTCAGGTAGGAACCCTTATAGTTTTGCGATGGCTGTCTCCGTCCGCCTGTCTGTCTGCGGTTTAGCTCGGTGACTGTTAGTACTAGAAAATTGAAATTTGGTATGAATATACATATCAATCATGCCGACAAAGTGATAAAATAAAAAGCCGAGAAACGGTTATTTGTAGGGTACCTCCCATAACACGTAAAGTAGTGTTTTTGTTTTTTTACATGCTTAGGCGTGAGGTATCGTTAGATAGGTATTTGAAAAAGAAAAGGGGGTATGCAATATGCAAAAATCATTTTTGGTAAAGCGAATATTTTCGGAGATAACCGCCACAAAAATGTGTCCTCCCCTCTAACTATTGAACGGCGAGTCCGAGAAAACGTATCTTCTCGGTTAAAAAGGCGTATAATTTGTAAGAGCTGCGAAGCTACTCTTTTTAGGGTTCCGTACCAACATGGTAAAAAAGGAATCCCTTATGTGCGACTCAGTCTGTCTGTCACATCGTTCAATATGTTGAGAACTATTTAAGCTACCGATTTGAAATTTCGAATAGTGATAAACAAAGTTAATCCAGACACATTGAGGGAAGATTTATTACATATTTTTATTAAAAGAGGGGGCAAAAATTAAAATTTTGATTTATAAACGAAAATGTTTAACAACATAACACCCCCCCCTTATCTCCGAAGTTTATGAAGGAAAAAGATGATTTTTTGAAAGGAGTGACGCAATCTGTCGATACATTGGCTCATGGCTGACTAAAAATTTCTATTTCTAGGTGAAGTTGCAACATAAAGTTTATACGGAATCCTCGTTGCGCGAGTCCGACTCACACTTGGCCGGTTTTTTTTTAATTAGCATGGTATATATTAAAACCCTTTTTAAGTTCACCTATTGTGACGGGCGGTAAACTACGGAACCCTACACTGAGCATAGCCCGACATGCTCTTGGCCGGTTTTTATCTTCTCATACAAATAGAGATTTACGAAATTAAAAATGTTTGATTTGTTCTATAACACTATTGCATTTTCTTCCTAGGTCAGCGGTGAGGTAAGTCAAAGTTTAAGTTACGAATTATTAGATTAGCATCTGGTGCGGTAACAAACGTTACTAAAAAATAAAATAAAAATCATAAATGTGACAAATTTCATCTGGTATTTGATATAAAGAAACAGTTTCCTGCTGAGCCAACATGATTTACACTTGTCGGCCATTGGCAGATATAAATACAGTGGACCTCGGCCTCTGACCTCGATAAGACGAAACCCTCGTTAGCACGAATTAAATATCTATTCCCTTCCCTTCGAAGCCTAAAACCTCTTTAACTCGAAAAAGTTAACCTTGTTACGACGAAGTATTCAACGTATTCCTTCAGTACAATTTTGACATCCAGTGCGCTAACAATGAAATGAGATCTCTATAACTTGTGAGTACTGTTTTGTCATCTCTATATCTCGAATTTATTTAGCTAATAAACCTCTATAACTCGTAATAAATTGTAAGGCTGTACTTTGCGCGTTTGTATAATTACCTCTATAATACGAAGTTTTCATTAGTTGTATCACTGTAACTCGAAACGTCTTTAAAACGAACTATTACTTATAAAAACCTCTGTAAGTCGAAACCTCTATACCTATTACGCAAACTCGTTAACACGAACTTATTAGCGTTTCCCTTGAGGTCCGTGCTATCGAGGTTCCACTGTACCACTAAGCGCCACTTGCACTAGGCTTGTGTCGGTCAGGAACTAAGAACTAAAAGAAGAATGAAATCCCATCACGGGAACTAATTCCTCGCCAAAAAGTTAAATCAGTCCTCGGTCTTTAGTACAGTTCAGTTCAGACGGAGCGAAAACCATTAAAACGTTCATACGAATAGCCTACACCACACCAATGTGTGTATGTAGGTACGTAAATACTCAATGGTGTTTACGTTTTTCCTCTTGCTCGCACCGTAGCAAAATTTAACTGGTGCGAGCGAGAAGCAAAACGCAAATACCCGCGGTGCTACCCAATCATTAGTTCCACGCTCTGTATATGTAGACCTAAACCTGTTACTCATTCCTAGACGTCAAAATTCGCACTGAACTAAACGAGCTAAAGACCTAAAAGAGCGAACTAGTTCCTTTGACCGATTGAACGAGATGGGAGCCCTTCAAAGACCGAGCGGGCACAACTCTAACTTGCACCACCTGGGGATAGCTAACTAACCCGGAGATAACCGTTTTTAGTATGGAATTTGATAGCTAACTCCGGGTTAATAGGCTAACCCCGGGTGGTGCAGTTGGCGCGTAATTAGTTCGAATATCTTTTTAGTAGTATAGTATTATAAATTATTTGTGCAAAAGGTACTGATCAAATTTGTATTCACCATAATGGAGCCCTGTGAGCCTAAATTGAATTAGCTAGTCACTGATAATGTCAATTCAAAACCTTAACCTGCCTACTGGCTTCTTACTTTGTCTCGGTAAAATTTCATTACCGTCCGTGCCAGGCGGGCGGTTAACAAGTTTATTATTAACCTGACTGCCGTCACGGTGGCTTTATTTTTTTCTTACTTTATTTCCCCTCGGAAATAAAGGAATCTTCGCCTCTGCTTGCTGAGACAATTGGAAGTATCTGTCAACGGTGAAGTTTGTTTCATGCATTTGCCGCCTTTTTATGGTTTTATATTAAGTTTGAGTAAAGATCGTTTCCTTGTAAGTTTCTTAAGCCTTTCTTAAAGGAAATGCTCAGAAATATTTCATCCCTTTGAAAATGCTTATTCATATAGTGGGTTAGTACTGTCAGCAGAAAAACGTCACTTCTGCGGACAAAACAATTGAGGATTAATCATTTTTTTCTCCAATATAAAAAAATACCTACGTGTAAGGGTATAAAATTAGCTTTTAAAACTTTTAACTTTTGCGATGTCACATGAGACATATTACGAGTTAAGCATATAATAAAAACTGTATAACCAGAATATGATTTTTAAATAAAATAAAATACGCATACCTATACCTTCAACCTAGCATAATTACGTATTAAATTAATACATATATACAGTGTGTAAGTCTAATACGGGCGATAAATTTAACCAAACATAGAATTCATTATTGTTATGAATGATTAAAACATATTTTTAAGTTACACTTAATTATGACCCCATGATTATTTTTTTTTATGAAATTTTCAGCAGCAATGTACTATAAACAGTTTGACGCTGACAGTTGTCAACGGATGTTTAAGGCGAGTGTGTTTGCATTACATTGCGGCCCGAATTATTTTGTATGGATAAAATTTTAATTGCAATTCGATTTAAAAGTTACCTTATTACATTTCTTATGTCCTATAGCAACCATCTAGATTTACACACTGTATACATTAATAGAGTCCATTTAAAAAAGCAGACATGCATTCGCCTTCTTCGTCTGGGTGGTGAAAGAAAGGGAGGGGAAGAGTAAGTTCAAGCATTTTAATGTATCTTACTCTCTGCAATGATCTACAGGGTTTATGAAGCCTTCTGATTAAGTTCATCATAAAGAGGTTTATACGGCGCGTTACGTAAATGCAGCGTCATACTTTTGCTATAATGGGATACTTATCGTGCTTGGCCGAGGCATTACATTGTCATATTTATGTTAATACACCCAAGCTGCGTCCAAGTCCCGGCAAGTATAACTTTTTCATATCCCCTATTGCTATGTGTTGGTGCAATTGGCAAGAGTTAGGGTTGGTTGTTGAATTAAGTACCGATCCACACTTATACATGTATGCCATGGAATATTGAGTGGAACATGTGTGTTCAAACCTGTTCAATATCCTCCATACTATTTAAATATGTGCGTTAGTGCAACCCTAAAAGAGGAGACTAAAAGCATGAAAGAGGACTACCGTTTTAGTTATTTATACTCGATAAGATAAAAATACAGCATAAGCTTTTGTATATTTGGAAATCTTTGCAATGTTTAGCTTAAGTGTAGTGTAGCTTAAATTTTAATTATGTTCCGCCAATCAAATCGCTATTAATAAAAAAAATAAGGCACTATCGAGCTTGTGAGCATCATCAATTTATGTTTAATAACAAAACTAAAAACAGTTAGAAAATAATGAAACCTTTACAAGTATTTACCCGACTACGGTTTTTTATTTTTAGTTAGTTAAAGAATTATTTTCTACGTTTTAAGTTGATAATTAGTTCACTGAGTATTTTTTACGCCTATGCCGCAAAGAAAGAAACTCCAAAACATACAATCTTCATAAAGTTCGTGTTCGTACGGGACACGCGGTAGACAATTCCGTGGAATGCTCCATTATAAGGTTATTCATTCTAATTGGCTATCCCAGCTAGAATAGGGCATACATAAAATATGCTTTTCACGCAACAATGCTACACCGAAATACCTACAAAATTACGATCACTGTTAATTACAAAATTAAAATGAAGCTAATGAGAATAAATAAAAAACCTGGTGTCCGAGTTATTAATTAAAAATATTCCTCACTCACTCACTGACTCACTGAGTATATGCCCCTGTAATGCTGTTTAACTGCTATCGTGAAGCAATTTAAGGCTGAGAGCATTTTAATTTGTGCCCAAATCAGCATTACAGCAGCATTATATACGTATTTAATGCTACTATAATGCTTACTCAAAATGCTGAAACGATACAAAAATGCTGTAATGCGACCGTTATACAGCTTTGATGTGTTACTTGGGTGTCTATGTTTGTGTATGTGTAAATGTGGCAGAGTGAGGGGCAGGAACTGATGTAATGGCTAGTAGCGCTATTGAGACCCAGCTACCGAATAATTTACTGCCATAAATATAATATTATTACTATTTACATAAACAAACATAATAATTAACAATTTCAACGACAAAATTTACCTCAGTGATTCCGCTGTTGCCACTATTTTATACCGTCGCCTTTCCGGCCCGTATCCCCTGAGGAAGCGGACGTTGAATTTTAAATGGCAAACTTAAATACGCCAATCGGAAACTTTGAACAATAAGTAATGGATACTTTCTTAGTTTCAGGCAACTTCTGGGGAGTGTATGCGTAGCGGATATATTTTGCTTTCTATTTGGCTTACGTCGGAGTACGAGATTTTTGTAGAAGACATTAAGCGGACTTCTGTCCTTGCGTCTGTATTCATGGTCAGGCAATGGTTACCGTTATTACGAGAATGAAGTTATATTTGTAAAGCCTTTTCATCTCTGTCAGATGTTTCTTGTAATTAGTTTATTGGCTTTATATTCAATTATACGTAGCATCATTATTTAATTATATGTATATATCTGTTGTGCTGTATTTGAATTTAATATGATATTTTAAACGATTCCCAATGATACACGTACCTCTAGTAGGTACCTCTAGTACATACTCTATAAACTATTCAAATAAATGTAAGTGTTTTCAAAATCAATCCTCTCCCAACTCCTAAGTTTGTGCCTCAACTTCGTAATTAAGGCCCTACTGCATTCCGTAATACCTATTCATAAGCCACTCCCACAGGGTCACACCCTCTCAAATCGCACGCACACATGCACGCAAGCGGGTCGACGACCTTGGCCGACCCGCCGCCAGAGCGCTCCGCGATACCGCTCCATCTAGCGTGATAGTTGTTAACTACTACAACTAAGCGATAAGCTCCACATAAGCATTCAGGAAAATATACTACAGATGGCATTTTAGCTAATATTACCAATATTTAAAAATACATATAAAAATTATAAATACAAAATAAAAATGAATTAGGCTTCGTAGTCCTTTTATGGGCATTTAATATTTAAGTGATTGCTGTTCTACTTGTACATTCCAAAAACATGTTAACTACATGTTAATTTGAACCTTAATTCCATTACGATACAGTTGCTTTTTATCTATATTGATACCCTGGCTAACAGGGACAGGATTGGCACGAAGCGTAAATCTTACCTCAAAAGATCCGTAGGGACTGTATCAACATTCATTATCAGGGTTCCGTAGTCAACTAGGAACCCTTATAGTTTCGCTTTGTCTGTCTGTCTGTCCGTCCGTCCGCGGATAATCTCAGTGACTGTAAGTACTAGAAAGCTGTAATTTTGTACGAATATGTATATTGGTCACAAAGTCGTAAAATAAAAAGTGGTTTATATTTTTTTTAGGGTAGGTCTAGGTACCTACCTACTACCTCTCGTACACGTAAGATTTTTTTTCGTTTCAACCCTAGAGTGTGACATAGCATTTGATAGGTATTTGAAAAACAATGAGGGTATTCTAAAAACAGTTTTTGATAAAGTTAATATTTTCGGAAATAATCGCTCCAGAAGTTTAAAAAAATGGACCTCTAACTTTTGAACTACGAGTATAAGTTCAAAAAATATGAAAAAATTACAAAAGTAGAACTTAATAAGAACTTAAAAAAAATAGTAATCGCATAAGGTAAAGTAAATAAAAATACAAAGTGAAGTAATAAAATATAATAATCAACTGTACCAACTTTTCGACCTCATAAGTAATAATAAATAATTATTATTCGATACGATCTGTATAATTTCAGATTTGTCAAAATCCCGCGATGTGGATACATCAAGTAGAATAGTATGGATAAGACTGCACTAACACTACTGAACCCTGGACGGACCCCAAATAAACTGACAAAAAAATATTGTTCTTCATCCTAAAACCTCACATATAATCATAAGCAGAGGTCGGGGGGGTGAGCTATTCTCCTTATAATATGTACACGTGCAGTGAACATACATTCTTACCTCAGCATCATTAAGAGTGCTATCACAAAATCCGCCCGCTCGCATTTCAATATTATTACCGCCAGTTGCGCGCCGAACGCGCATCTGTGTGCGGACACACACTACAATCAGGTATACAAACTTATTATCGCCATGCTCTTCGAACGGCATAGCTGGTGCAGTTAGTGCGAACGGGAGCGAGCATTCATTGACTGTAAGCACCGTCACGAGGCTAATGGCCTCGCGACGCTTGACGCGCGGACCAAACATTATTGATACTTGCGTCAGAACATCAACTATTACTTGGCGTACGTGGTGTTAGAAAATATATGTAATTTGTATATTTGTTTTGTGTTTATCATAAGATTAAAAATAGTTTTATTCAAACGTCAAATGTCTCTAAATAGTATCCGAAGTTATTTTGGAATAGGATTTTGTTTTCTGCCTCCGGATCCAATTCATAGTTTTCATATTCATACATATATTGATACATTTCTAAGCATACCTCCAGGGATCGGAAAACGGTATTTTTGCCGTAACGGTATCGCTCCCTCCGCCATGAACGGAAAGGATTTCGTTTCTGTTCTCGGTTACCGGTAAAAGAACCGTTCAAATAAGATACCGGTTTTGCCCATATTGTTAGAAATTCGTTCCTGTGGAACGAAATTAATCGGTTAAATTGAAAATTTCGAAACGAGATAGAACGTGTATTGCTGTCTCTTTTATACGACTACTCGTGAGTACGCAACCTGCTGTACTCGACTTAGAATATTATATTCCGATCCTGCTGTTTGCTTGCAATTTTTATCGTTCATTTATGTTTAGTCTAGTTAATATTTATAATCGTTTTTATCACAAAATGCAATGTTTTATTTATTCAACTGTGCCGTTGTCTGTTTGTAATCTGTAATGAAATCTTGATAGTTAAATTTAGCTCATCTCCCGGTTGGCAATGCAATATTATGATGACATGGAGCTGATCTGATGATAAAGCCTGGTATCCAGGGTCTGATGATAGAGCCTGAAGGTGGCCATAGGAAGTCCGTAATAAAACGACTTAATCCCATCGAGTCTGGGCTCGTTTAATTTGTCTTGACGAGTATTTTGTCTCTTAATGGTATCAATCGAGGGTCTGGTAATGGTGCTGGAATGTGGATGTAAGTGAACTTCGTTATAAAACGAGACATAATTGGAGAACAATTTTTTTACCTCATCGTATGTATTCGTTGCTAACTTGAATATTCAAAAATATACAGGGTGTTTTTTTATATCCTTTAAATTTTACAGGTTGCTTGTTACGTTAATAGAAGCTGCGTTGTAGGTCGCTTATAGTCGAATCAAAAATAAAAATTTTTCGTTGTCCATACAAAGTAAATAAATTTTACATTGATAGATAGATAGATAGATGCATTTATTTCTTAATGAAAATTACACGATATTTAACAATGTCACAACCTACAATGTATCTAAATAACATGAATTCACAAAAAGATCGTCAAAGAATATACAAAATAAACACATGAAAAATAATAAAAAATAATATTTGAAAACAATGCTTATGTCAATTATTAAAAGTATATATTGCTAGGGTATCCTAGATAATATAATGTCAAAATGTCAAAATATATGATTAAATTAATAACAAAAAGTAAAACAGTAAAAAGAAACACAAACAAAATAGTTAATATAGGTCACAATGTCAAATAAATCTTGTAATTGGTACTGATTATTCAAATACAAATGTCATTTAAAATTTAAATATATCTAATTCATCAGCTGTTTTCACTGTAATCTTTTACAGAATACAGTGATTGTTTTAAGAAGTATTCTTTAAGTCTGCGCTTAAAAACATCATCTGACACTTCATTTTTGAGACTGGCGGGTAGCCTTTCGTAAAGTGCAGGGCCAATAACGCGCGGTGACTTGTCGAGCAGCGCGAGTCGTCGGCGCACAGGTAGTAGCCGGCCGGTCTGGCGGGTTATTCTGCCAGGTATGTTCGCTCGCTTGAAGTTGTCTATATTAAAGCGCGTAAACATTATCACTTCATACACATAAAGAGAGTAATGTGTCATAATGTTATACTCTTTGAAAAGCTCACGGCATGGGTGTCTCCGACTTACACCTGCCAATGTACGTATTGCTCGTTTTTGTAATTTAAATACTCTGTCTGAATTTGTTGAGTTGCCCCACAGAACGATACCATACGACATTAGTGAGAAGAAGTAGGCGTAGTAAATTTGGAGCAATGCGTCTCTGGAGACAACTGGCTTCAGTTTGCGCAGCGCAAATACAGCACTGCCCAGCCTTTCGCACAAGTTGTCAACGTGCTCTTTCCACTTCAGTCTTGTATCGATTGTAAATCCGAGGAACCTGCACAAGTCACAGCGCGGCATTGGGATCTGCATCATCGGGATGGTTTTAGTGCTACTGGCTGAAAACAACAGTACGTTGGATTTTTGGACATTAAGGATGAGGCCATTCGCCGAAAACCACGCGTGGAGTTGGGTACATGTATTTTCAATTTTTTGCTCCAGCTGCGCGTATGTATGCGCCTTTACTACCACGGTTGTGTCGTCGGCAAACAGTACCATCATACCTTCGACAACAGAGGAGGGGAGGTCATTAATAAACATTAAGAATAGGGTATTTCCGAGCGAGGAACCCTGCGGTATGCCAAGTTCTAACCTACCAGCTTCGGATCTGATGTTTTTACCCCCTATTTTGACCTCAACTGTCTGCTTTCTGTTTTTTAGGAACGATGTAAGTAACCTATGAGCATTATTTTTAACTCCATACTGCCCTATCTTTTTTAAGAGTAGCTCATGATTAATTACATCGAACGCTTGTAAAAGGTCCTTTAGAGTTACAGAAAAGTTAGTGACAAGCATGACAAAGTTTAACTTTATTCGTGACCGCTCATGCCAAAACATAGCTTAGTGGTAGATGGTTTGGTTAATAAGTGCGATTAGGCTGTTAGGTCCCAGGTTCAAATTAGTGCTCCTGGTCGTGACCGTGTTTCGTGAACCCGTAGCCGAATCTCCGTTGCTGTGTTACTCGGCAACGGAGATCCGCTCCGTTTGCTCCGTGTGATTCGGCTACGTGTAATTAAGATACGTAGCTACGTGTACACGGAGATACGTATCTTATTTATACGTAGATCGGATCCAGTCGTGACCGTGACGTTTAGTGTAGATTTTATGCTTGTTATTAAACCCCCGAATGTAATGCAAGGGGCGAGTTTTTAATTTCAGTTTCCATACTTTTGCATTTTAAATAAAAATTTAAGAGATCAAAAATAATTAGATGCAAATATTATGTTGGAGGCAAAAATAATTGACCAGTACAAATTGTAAAAGATGTGTATTAAAAGAAGCCGAGCGGAGCCGAAGCCGAGATTCGCGGGAACGTAGCCGAATCCAGAAACGGATACGTATCTTTGACGTGACCGTGTAGTACGGGATCTTAGCACCGCCGGTGCTAAGGCTACGTAGCTACGGTTCCGCGTGTAACACGTATATCACAAGCCCTAGTTCAAATCCCAAGAACTTACTTTTATTTCTCTGTTTTTTACACGTTGTAGATAACTGAATAGTAAGATATTTAAACCTTTTGATTGGAAAAGTATACGAACTGATTTTAGGTTTAGTTAAAAAATCATGAGTGTACTTTGGCGGTATGAATGAAATGACTAAGTCCATGGGTTTTTTTTTATTCTTCGTTTCTCAAGAACCTTTCCGCCCCAACGGCCATCGGTTCTACGTGCAATGTGCCCCGCCCACTGCCACTTAAGTTTAGCGATTCGGAGAGCTATATCGGTTACTTTGGTTCCGCTGCGGATGGTCTCATTTCAGATACAATCCCGCAGTGGGACTTCTAGCATCGCCCTCTCCATTACTCTTTGGGTGACTTTGAGCCTTCTTATGAGGCCCATTGTAAGCGACCACGTTTCAGTACCGAATGTCATCACTGGCAGCACACACTGATCGAAGACTTTCGTCTTCAGGCACTGCGGAATATTGGACGAAAAGATGTGTCGTACCTTCCCGAACGTTGCCCATCCGAGTCGGATTCGACGATTAACCTCTTTTTCGAAATTGGGCCTACCTAACTGGACAGTTTGTCTTAGGTATATATAATCGCCTACAACTTCGAGTCTTAAGTCTCCGATTGTAACTGGAGTTGGTGCTACATGGGCATTTGACATAATTTTCGTCTTATCAATATTCATCTTAAAACCAACACGCTCGTAGGTTAACAAGCATCGTACACAAATCCTCCATGGTCTACGGAGGTACTCGCCGTTTACATTGATGTTTAGCCTTCTCGAGTCCAGAGTCTTGAAAACATCCTCAAGTGCAGTGGTAAACAGCTTAGGAGAGATGACTTTTCCCTGCCTAACTCCCCGCTGCAGCGGAATAGGCTTCGAGTTCTGGTCTTGGAGTCGGACTGACATAGTGGCGCTCTCGTACAAACCCTTCAACACTTCGATATAGCTACTGCTATACGCTATAGTAGACTACTGTCTACTTGGCACCGTTGCAGAGATTGTAGTACCGCCCAGGTTTTGATCGAATCAAAGGCTTTCTCGTAGTCCACAAACGCTAAACAGAGGGGCAGATTATATTCTTCGGTCTTCTGTATAACCTGACGAAGCATATGGATGTGGTCTACGGTACTAAAGCCTCTTCGGAAACCGGCTTGTTTGGGAGGCTGGAAGTCATCAAGCCTGCGTGCGAGACGATTCGTAATGACTCTTGAGCTTATAGACATGGCTCAGAAGTGAGATGGGTCGGCAGTTCTTCAGTAAGGCGTTGTCGCCTTTTTTGAAGAACAGTACTACCACACCTGCGCTCCATGCCTTTGGCGTTCTCTCTTCCAGTAAGACGAAATTGAACAACTTCTGAAGGGCCGTAAGGATCGGTTTACCACCCGCCTTCAGAAGTTCGGCTGTAATTCCGTCTTCACCAGGCGCCTTGTTATTTTTGAGTTGTTTAAGAGCCATTCTAATCTCGTACAGGCTGTGATGTCCGGGATGTCTTCGGTATAGTGTCGGGTCAGTCTAGCTCCAGGGTCTTCCGCCAGACCAACTTCGGGTCTGCTAGTAGACGTGTATAGCTGTCCATAAAAGCTCTATCTCACTCAGGAGCTCAGGGTTGGATGTGACGATTCTACCATCTTCAGTTTTTAACTTAGCGAGCTGGCTTTGCCCAAAAGACAGAACAACTTAGTATTTAATTGGCGCATATCTCGAGTGAGGGATTTAGAGATCTACTTGTTGAGCCGCCGGTATAGAGTCGCATCAACTGAAGATTGTAGAACCATTTTACTGTTTTTATCGATGAGTCTTTTGAGTAGAGTCTGAGAGCCTTTTGGTCTTGTTTGTCCGTTGGGTCTTAAAAAACTTAGACCCAGCGCTATGGACAGCTTCCAGAAACCCGTCGTTGAATTCGTCCACATCATCGCCTAGGCAATCGAAACGGTTTTGGAGTTCCAGCTGACAGCTCTCGTGGTTTTGAGTTTGGAGTGCAAGACGGAGCGTAGACTTCATCAATCGAGAGCGTTCTAGCTTAGTAAATATATTCAATGTGCCTCTTACTAGGCGGTGATCGCTTCCAGTTTTGACTGTATTGATCACAGCAACATCATTGAATATATGTCTCTTCGTCGACATGATGAAGTCAATCTCGTTTTTAGTTGCACCGTCGGGACTCATTCAGGCCCATTTTCTGTGCTCGCGTTTCTTAAAGAAAGAGTTCATCATGTAGAGTCCCTCCTTATCCAAGAAACCAGCCAGTAAATGCCCCCGGTGGTTCCGACGTCCAACCCCAAACTGCCCCACTCTCAGCTCGTCACCATCTCTCTTGCCTAGTTTCGCGTTGAAGTCCTCCATAACCACGGTACAGGTTCTGGAGCTATGCATAGCTTTTGAAATATCCTCATACATAGCCTCCACCTCGTCATCGGAGTGTGCCCAAGTCGGCGCGTACACCTGTATGACCTTCAACGAGTACCTCTCAGATACTCTGAGTATAAGGTACGCCACCCTAGTCGACACACTCTCGATTTTCACCACGTTGTTTACGAGGGACTTGTGAACGATGAACCCGACACCTCCCTGGGACTGTTGGTCGCCCTCCCGGAAATAAAGCAAATTGCCGGACTTAAGGATTATCGTATCCTCGCCCTCTCTTCGGACTTCTGACAACCCCACGACATCCCAACGCAACTTCCTTCTCAATCCTTCCTCCAGTTCCGCTAACTTTTCGTCGGTCAGCAGTGGACGCGTGTTGTAAGTTGCCAAGGCCAGGAGTCGTCGGTGGTGTTAGCCGGATCTTTGCCGGAGATTCTTAGCACCACTGAACACCCCGTGACTTCAATTTAAGTGTTTTTACTTTTTTGTGTAACATTTATAGAAATCAAACTTTAGGCATATTGATAATTAGAGATCATCTATGCAATACCATCAAATTTCATACAGCATATGAGGACGAATTATAGTGACAGATGAATAAGAATAAAGTTTTACTTTTACTCCATAGTAAATGTATGAAAGCAGTTTTCTTTAATTTCTGGCTTTTTTGTACATTACCGAAAGTGACCCCAAGGAAACTATAGAAATATACTGGATAGAAATGGAATCGATTGACATAAAAAAATACATGTAAAAAAAACTTTTTTCATTTTCATACAAATTGTATGGGGAAAGTTTTCTCGATTTATGGCTTTTCTAGCCGGAATTTTTTTTGGTCCGATACAAGCTTTTGATCCTGGACAGGAATGGAATTGATCGGCATCAAAAAAACAGTGTCGAAAATGACCGTTTTCTCGCACCCTGTTTTTTTCCAAAATCTGTAAACGCCAATCTTCATTAATTTGAAATCAAAGGAAGGTCTCCTAAGACCTATTTAGCCTAGCAACACGGGATCTGCTAGCTGCCCTCACTGACCCAAAATTTATTTCCACCCTGTATATCACATCTATGTTTAACCGAACTTAAGAATTTTTTAGAAATCGGAATCGGTAAACTGTAAATGTAGTTCGAAAATCGCGGGCTAAAATTTGACAAAATTAGATGATTTTTCCGAGTTTGTGTTATAAATAAACATGAAGCGTAGAATATTCCCTACATGATGGAAACTAAAATAGCACTATGCCCGCCGATCGACGAAACAGCGCCGCCGCACGCAGACACATGTCAGGATCGGCTGGGTTTAACCGTTATTATTTCGTTCGTGCGAACGTTAAAATTACGTTATTTGTACTTAACGGTAAGCACGAACATTTCGATTTCATTTTGTTCGTTCCATCAATTTACCGGTTAATTGTCGAACGAAATAAAGAAATGGAATTAGAACGATATTAACCGTTAAGCGAATACCGGTTCCGATCCCTGTACCTAACTACTAAAAAGTTTTGTTTTTTTTTTCAAAATTTAAACTCAAACTGAATTCTACTTTGGGGTGGTGATATTATATTGAAGGTTACAAGTTATTAGCCGATAAGATGAAAAAAGGGACGTGTAATTAAATAATTTTATTTAAACGTTTTGTAATTTTAACTGTAATCCGGAGGCATATTTTGGGCGTTTTTATTACTTGTTGTAGAAAAATCATTTTTTGAAAATTTGAAAAGTTTTAATTGTTTTCTATTCAGAATCGCGAGCTCTTTCAATCGCAGTAGGAGAAAAAAGTGTCCCAAGATTTGTTTTCCATTTCGCCACCATCATTTCATAGATTCAGTATGGCGGTAGCACATTAGGAAGTTTGAAAAATGTATGGAAAATTTAGGACACTTTTTTCTCCTACTAGGATTGAAAGAGCTGCGATTCTGAGTAGAATAAATATAAAAATTTCTAATTTAGCAAAAAGTGATTTTTGTTCTTTCTCTTCTTTTTTTCATTCTCATTCTCATTCTCATTCATTATCGGCTTTGTAACCTTCAATATAATATCACCACCCCAAAGTAGAATTCAGTTTGAGTTTAAATTTTGAAAAAAAAAAAAAAAACTTTAAGAAAAAAGTAGTTGAGTTCCATTTTTTGTCAAATATCTACTTGTGGCACATCATCTGATAGGTCCTTAGAAATAAGTTAAAGGTCTCTTGAACAAAAAAATGGTTGATCCAGTATCGGGAGGTCCAAAAAACCGGCCAAGATCGAGTCGGACTTGCCCACCGAGGGCTCCGCACAAAAGTGGCATGGAACTCTCAGTGTACGGCGGTTTCAGATTTGGATTGCGTTGATGTAGAAGTTTGGTTTTTTTGCAGCTTCAAGGGGCCGCAAACCTGTGTATATGGTACTGAGGACTAGGCTAGCGCGGATTGGATTTTATACACCATTTGAATATTTAAAAAAAAATACGGAATTTAAACAAAAAGTGTTTTTTTCGATTTCAGCATGTTCTTAAAAGAATAAACTTTAATGTTGTATACAAATCATCCCAATATTTTGTCAAAATTACTGCGAAAATCCCTGCGTTTGCAGTGTATTTTTATCGAAAAATGTGCATATTCAAAGTCGAACTAGATAGGTATCTGTGTAAATTATTGGAAATATGAGGCCTACAAGTTAAATAAAACCATGTTGCAATATTATATCAACCTAGAAAAACATGTGTTTTCATGTATCATGTTAACAATAAACGAAGTCAAACTTCTGTCTCCGTGCGCTTTTCAGAAAACAACTGCCAATAATTGTATAGTAAAAGTTAAAACATTGAGTTTTACTCAAATTAGAAGCTTACAAGTTAAACACTAGGAAATAAGCTATCAAACATAGTTAACAACTTTAACAAACAGCTCACAGTTTCTTTGTATTACAACGTCAAAAAACAGCTTTTGTTGCTTTTCCGTATAAACCGTATTGATGGCCTCTTAATCTGGGACAAGAAACTGGACTGTCGCACGTAACAAGATGATAATGCCAAAACTACGTTTGCACTCAAAATGAAGAAACTGCAGCGTGTTATTACGCAAACATAGGAATTATTTAGTATACATACTCTGTAAAAATGTAAATAAATTCTCTTATCTCATTTGGACACCGTGTTTGCTTCATAGATAGATAGATCATTTATTTGTATTATTTGTACATCGTCACATTTCAATTAATTATTTAAACAAGTAAAAAAAATAAAAATAAGGACAGGCCAGGTTACTCGTACTCCGTCACTGTGGCAAATTCACGCCTGAATTAGTTGCATGAGTCTTTGTAACTAGCAGTGACTATCCATCCCATTTACCCATATCCTTCCAACCTTCCGTCTGTACCCGTAGGTCGCAGAGGTGCAGACATCCCTATTTATTATATTTATTTATATGTAAATTAAATCTATGGTAGGGCTAGGGAATTAGGGTTGTTTAGGGTTGACTAGGCTGAATGAAAAAAAAATTGGGACTCTTTTTATTTCCTAATAGGATCAATAGAGCTGGTCGTGATTCTGAGTAGGAAAAACATAAAATTTACCCACCAAACTGTACTCATAAGTGAAACAAAGAAAACACTTGCTGCCGCAATCGCCTTAAATTTGATTTCTTGTTTTTCTTAGGCTTATTTTTATTTCCCATTTTGACAAGCCACTACCGCACAGTATATAGGTACTACAACTATCTCACAGACTCACTACATACACTAAATATATATAACTTACTTATTTACTAAATGATATTAACTTATACCTAACAGTCCTAACACTACTTTATTTATAATAGGTAGGTACTTATTATTTACAAATCTAAAATGCAAACCGCTAGCGGAGGTAGGTAAGTAGGTATCTGCTGCGTTACATACAATCGTGTTCCATGCCAACTACAACCGAACTGAACTCAATCCGGAGCGCACGCGGCGACGATTGGTCTGACTCGGCTATGAACATTCCACACGCACTGTGACACTGTAGCTCAAAAGACCAGTATAGGTAGGCGCTCCGGTTATGAATAGATCTTTCGGATTCGTGGGTCACATTAAACTGGACTACCAGTTTAGCGAGTCTGTAAGTATTTTGGATTTATTGAAATTCAATAACATAACTACTTCTGTAAGTTATATTTTATTGAAATTAAATATGTATAGGCAGCTGTAAGTACCTACTTATTTCGTCAAACTAACGCATAAATAAAAAAAATATGGTTGGTTCCCAACGTTGCGAGTTGCTGGCCCGGCGCCCCCAGCGGTGAGCGGTAAGAGCGTACGACTTTCAATCCGAAGGTCGGGGGTTCAAACCCCGGCTCATATCAATGATTTTCCGAACTTATATACGAAAACACGAAATATCATTTGATATTTATTTTATTTACCAATCGCATTGCGGTGAAGGAAAACATCGTGAGGAAACCGGACTAATACCAAAGAAGGCCTAGTTTACCCTCTGGGTTGAAAGGTCAGATGGCAGTCGCTTTCGTAAAACTAGCGACTACGCCAAATCTTGGGATTAGTTGCCAAAGCGGACCCCAAGCTCTCCCTGAGCCATGGCATATGCCGCGAAACGGCTAGGAAGAAGAAAAACACATCAATAAAAAATGGAGCAAACTGTTTTTTTTTGCCTCCAGCTTATTTTGAACTATGTAAGTATGTAAGTACTATGTGTTTTTAAACTAAGTAGTATGATAACATAAAAATATATGCGGTAGTGAGATAACATAAAAATGCATAATAATAATTAAAATTTTTTTTCATAACTGTTGTCAGTTTTTCATTATGTTGTTACGTAATAGGTACGTACATACCAGTTCCATGAATATACAAAAATAAATTATTCATATTTCAGTAAAAAACAATGAAATGCTTAGATGTGGATGATGATGATGTTGATGTGCCTAATTTTTTAATTATTTATGAAATATTTTAAAATATAAATAAAATAAAATATTTCGTATAAAAAAATCAAAAACTTTTTTTCACAAAGTTATATCGATAATAAATGTAAAATATAAAAAAAAAAAACATTTCTAAAAACACCGAGATTTGAACCATGGACATCTTACGAACAACTTATACGATTAAAACCGATGTTCAGTACCACACAGCTAGCGGAACACTGTAAGAACGCGTGAAATTGTAAATCTGTTCATAAACGTCGATAGGGTATTGGCTTCCGAAAATACTCACACAAGCATCTCGTGTAAGCGTGTAAGAAACATACCAGTTTTAGTAGACCTCTGGTTTGGTAAATAATAAATGGAATCGTAGGTCAACTATTATTGGACCTTCCTTTTTTACGTAAATCGAATGGCTGTCGGAGCGCTGTGCGAGCGACATGCGTCCGACCTGTTCAACGGCCGAGGCCCGTATGGCAATGGCTCGAGTAGGGGACGCACTTATAGCTGTGACGTAGGAGAGAAAGGGAAGCGACATCATTATGAAGTGGGCGTTTTGACTTGATTTCACGAAACCACAAATGCGGATAAATTTGTAGTTTTTATTATGAATACGATATTGTTTAGTTCCTTTAAGTTTTAGTTTAGATGAAAACTCATACTTTTAAGCAGATTTGGCTCCTTAAAGATGTGTAATTTAGACAAACTGAGGTAATTAAGATAAATGAAGACGTAACTTTGGATTTAAGAACTATCGAGAAAATTTTACGCATTCATGTGTCGGCTGGTGTCAACGTTCAGATCATATAGTCAAGAAACACATATCTGAAAATTATAGGTATTTGTTACCTGGGCTACCGACGACAACGTTCGAAAGAACCCGCTCTTCTCCAATCATTTAATTTCTCTTAAAGGGTATTTCTGATTCCGTTTCATTAAAAGTTAGTATTTACTTAATGAGTAGAAGTTTGTAGAAGGGTAATAAAATAGATAACGACAACTTGGATACAATAATTTATTAGTAAGTACTAATTTCGAATAGTTTTAAATGTTGTAGCATTAACAGACATCATAAATATTATTTTGATTTTATTGAAATGTAGTAGAATTTATAAGTTTTAAAATATTACTTTTTAATTTTTTTATTTATTAATAAGTTTATTACAAAATCTTAACAATACAAAATTAAGTCACAAACAGTGCCAAACACATACCACTAGTCAAATAACCCGCCCCGTGTCATCCCTGGTGCAAACGTGCCCATTATGCTTGCGCTTAGTTTTAAAATGGGGTATTACAGAGTTAATCTAAAATATTATATGCAGTCAAGCATAGACAGGAACAATATGCAACTTTATGAGTAGTTCTACTGCACCAAATTCTGATATCCCAGAAGAAATGTATATGGGTAGATACAATAAAAAAGTCACGATTTCCCGATTATTCCAGAATAAAATTGCCGTAAATATGATTTTGACGTAAGGACTTTTTTTAGTGACGGTTAATAATGATGGAAAAGCATGCATTTACTAATTTTACCAAAACAACAACATTTTTGTAGCACGTTTGCAACAATGTAAGCGAAAGTGTTTAAACCGAGCGCCTATTGGCATACCCTTATTTCCTGCGGAAAGGGACCAAAATTGTTTTTCCTTGTTTGGGGTACGAGATAAATCATAGTTTTTCTTGTTCCAAGGGAACCCATTAGGGGCGGAACTTTCACGTGGGCCTTACAAAGCCAGAAGTTGTTGACTTGGCGACGTGAATGCAAATCTGACAAATATTTACGATATAGAGAGTCTCATTTCAGTCAGTAATCATAATCAATAACCTAATTAAAGCATTGGAATAAATCGTGATCGGGTGATATAGGTAACAAAGTGAAATTCATAAATATTTTTGAATTTTAACTTTAACGAAAGAAGATTGTTGATTAACTCGTCGATATATAACCGCTACAAGTTTTATTACAAGCAAACAATATGACAGAAACATAACAAATACTGCAACTTGTTTGTCACCGTCGTAGTATAAAAAAAAAAAAAAAAAAAAAACTGAGCAAAAACAGTAAAAACACCGATAAAAACTAACAAATTGCTGTCACTAGGATCGAATGAATTTTGTTTGTAGTGGCAACACGGCGCGCGTGACAATCAAGTTATAAGCCCCTGTTCACGATCAGTCAATACAAGTTCAATTCCAAACTTAGTTACGAATGTTACTATCAAATTATATCAATAGACGAGGGAGTTGACCCAAACAATAATTTTCCAATTAGTGTATTGATAGTTTGTACACTAGACTTCTCTAGTGACGTCGTCGTAGAAGGCCAATATTAACAATCTTTAGATAACATGGAAGATGGATAGAAACATTATTTTGTTTGTTTATCAGTCAATCAATAAGCCGATTGTATTGCTAGACGGAAGACTCCCCAAGGGTGTTTGTTTAGGGATTATTATATTTTCAGGTGAAATTTCCTCGTACATCTCACTTTCACTAGTTTTATATAAATAATAAATTAAATTAGATTCCGGAGTACATCCGTCACATTGCTAGGTACAGTCCACCATGCACAAGAGGTATTGAGCCAGTTGGAGACTGCACATACATACTCCTTTGAAATTCGTCACGGATTCAGAATGTTTTCTTTCACTGAAAAGGAACTGTTAATTATATTAAATGACATTTTATACATAAAAATACAGTAATATATAACTAACACAAAAACAACAACTTATTGGTATAAACTCGACCTTGAACCCGCGACCTCCAGTTTGAAAACTAGAAGTCGAATCTCGCTAGACTACCAGTCAGGGACCGGAACCGGTTACCATAACCCGGGTTTTTCATAAGGTTATTTTAAAGGTTGTTTTCAAAACACCTCCAATTCGGTTAACTCATGATACGGAAACCTTAATCATTCGGAAACCTTATCGGTCCAGTTAACCCCAATTAACCTCTAACCAGTAACTAACCCCAATGAATTCTGTTAGTGTTTTATTCTGTTTTGAACAGTTCAAACGAAAGTAATCTTTATACGCCCAGGAATTAGACTTAATATTGAATGACCATGGCTAGGAGTTAGGACGTTGTCGCTCGCTGTGGAACCAGGTTTGTTTTGCTCTTAGTGTGGCATCGTTTCTTTATTTCCTTACTATAACCTAACATTTTAGGCCTAACATTTTTATTATCATACATAGAAATGAAAGCGGCGTGAGCGTTTGTTTCTACTATGCTCAAGTTTATTTATTTTTCTTGTAGTTAATCAGTCAAATATAGGTAGAGTCATAAATAATCATCATACATGGGTAACTTAGCGCAATTATTCTGATATTATTTAAAAACAAAACATAACTATTAGTCTCAGATTACGAAGCGATAAAATTCAGCAAATAGTGCTATTTTGTGAGTACATCTTGTGACGGCTGTCGGTAAAGTTAAAACTTTTTAAAATCTCGACATTGTTATCTGTTCCGGCGCCATCTAACGTGCATGCACGAAATCAGCTGACGGCTTCCCATGTACTTCCATCGACCTTGGCGCGCCTAGCTACAGCGCGCATCCCCGAACGCGATGCACCTACCGTGACGTCACATACAGGTTATATCGCCATATCAACAGTAACCAATGAGAGGCACATATGGCGTGATCGGCGACCAATGGCACGGCTGCTCGTCATCCCTCGAAGCACCAACCGCGCCGATGGATGACACTCGCAATTCGTTAGACAACTAGATACCATCTTACCTATTCTTTTTCTTTTTGCTCAATTTATATAACTTTTAACTTCTACAAAAATAATGTAAAAATACCGAATTAAATTGTTAATTCGTTGAACCGCTGCCTTCGTCATTTCGACAACCTGCCATCCACATCAGCGCAAATCCAGGACATCATCAGCCAACCTGTGTCTATACGCGCAGACATATCCTTTGTAAAACCAACAGCTAATTACCTGCACGAAATAGTACCATAAAGAACAAGAGATATTTTATTAATAACAACAGTATTCCTTTGGCAATAAAGTTCAAATTGTTATAGCATGCACTCAACGTATAACCTTTTGAAATTAAGAACCGAGGCGTGGTCAACCAGGTGTCTGTTTATTTTTCATAATTAAAAGTTGATTTGATTATTGTAGCTTGTGTTAAATTTTGCAACTTACGTAGGTAGATATTAAAAAAAGTGGGAACAGATTTCTTATCGATTTGAGGATATTGTGCAAGCTTCAGTCGCAAGTACCGGCAACGTTAGCTACACTGTATTCTATTCCCGATATTTCTTACAATCGACAACTGGCCTACTTTTTGGATTTTTAATGCATTTGGATTCTTGAATTTTTAATCCATGCTTAGTTCATACACTACTCAACTACAGCAAAAATAATATAATAAATACCACCCTCTAACTAAGACTTGCAAAACACGCTACCGGAGGCCTATTGCATAATCAGTTGTAGCTTGTAATATTAGCGGAAGTCTCTTTTCAATCCCTTTTATTAGAAAGAGAGTTCCGCTAATATTTTAAGTTACAAAATAAATTATACAATTGTCCCCAGGTGGTCAGATCATATTTCATTTCTAAAAGGTTTTATGTGAAATGCGTCCTATTCCAATTTGACCCTTATTCTTAAGACAATAAATTTGTAATTTATATTACAGGTTTTTGTATTACTGCATTTCATTTTCTGCAGGTAATTAGCGATTGGGTTTAACAAAAGACACTACAATGCTATTCATAGCAGATAAGTTTCAAGTGGAAATCGTGATTTCAAACTGTTTACATTATAAAACGGTGAATAGTTTTTGTCTTTCCTTAATTTCTCATATATGCGTCAAGAGTGATAATGCGACAATAAAAGTCTTGTTTATTACCAATCTTAATACGATTTTGCCGGCAATTACTTTCTTTTCTTACCTGGGTGCGTAGCCAAGATGCCAACCGCTCACGCTCACTCGCTAATGAAATGCAACTGTCATTGTCACGCTAATAAGAAAGAGAGATAGAGAGAGGTAGCTACGATACATTATTAAGCGTGAGCGATTGGCATCTTGGCTACGCACGCTGACGTCTGACGTGTTTTCACTTGAGACCGCTATTTGCTACCATTGGCAAAACAAAAGTATGTATTTGAGTTAATTGTAAGCAAGTGCAGCAAGCGGTGCTCCAAATGATTATGACATACTTTGATATTGGATACTTATTATTATATTATTTTTTCGTATCTCGTATTATCGTAGTAATGAGCAAAATTTGTATAATCGTACGAGTTTGAGATTAGGGCTCCCGATTACAAGAGTACACGCTGACACGTGGCTCCGTGTACACGAGTCGTGTCTTAATTACACGTGGCCTAATGGCATGTTCCAAACAGAGCAGAAAACCGGTATCGTGTGTGACAAGACGCTTCTGTAATGTGTTTAAATTAATTTGAAAATGTACCGACAATAAATGAGTAATTAAACATCTATAATTTATTTTATTACATTACAATATCGCATCTCGAGATACTCTGGGTATAACTTTTTTAAGTAGGTATATTCACGGAAATACTACTAAAATTACAGTCTTTCTCCGGGACCACGGGGGCAATGTCGCCCTTGAAACGTCGGAGGTTTGTTTTCAAAGTTTATACACGATTAAGCCCCGTTTTCGTAAATTTATAATACTAAAATTATAATAACAATATCTAATTATATACAAAATCTAACAATGAAAAAGAGTTTTCTACTGATTTTATTTCCTTTAAGAACTCTCATATGTAACAGGAAGAATAATTATAATATAATTTGATGGCCATAGAGTTAGAATTTTTTTTTAAGCTATTGCATAGCTTCTATCGCGGGCCTTGAGCGCGGGGACTGAATCCAGAAATTCCGTAACGAAAAAAAACCTGACGCTCCCCACTCCGACCTCCGACGGACCGAAACCGACTTTATTCACTTTGTTACAAAGTTCTTTATCGGGGAAAGGATATATCTCCAAACGAATGTCGCTAAGTGTCATATTCTATACAAAATATTGAGGACAGTAGCTTTTATTACCAGAGATACGGCGATGTCAAACGTCAAAATAAACACTATTATTTTAGTCCCGCCAAAATCAAATATGTTAGTCGCAAACTTATGTTTCTTATTTCAGTTATCATAAACCTATAGTTTCAATGATAAATATTCCTGAATAACCAACAGCTACTGTAAGATAATAAAACCCACATGTATTGTAAAATAATGTTGACAACTTTTCTATCAAAAACATTGAATTTGAAAATGAATAATGATCCACAAGAGTCTACAACAAAATATGGGACCACCATTGACGCGGTATTTTCTAGGTATTTAGAGGATATTAAGTCGCAAACTTATGTTTCTTATTTCAGTTATCATAAACCTATAGTTTTAATGATAAATATTCCTGAATAACCAACAGCTACTGTAAGATAATAAAACCCACATGTATTGTAAAATAATAAAAACATTTTAAACAATATTAACTTTTTATTTATTAAATAATAGAAAAATTTGTTTTCTTATCGGTCACCACGCTCAAAAAGTGTAACTTGAATTAATATCAAAGAAAAAGAAATACTGCATGAATAAAATAAATAAATAATTATAATTGCATAAGTTGATACAAAATGATATGCAATAGCTTTACCGCGGCAGTCCCCGAGTGCCACACGTATTTTTTGAAATAGTTTTAATGTCTGATGTGTCGGTATTTAGATCGTATTTATATCGTTTTTCCCTTCCTTTCATTTTAAACAATTCTATATTATGTTTTACGAATATACACATAACAAATACATATAAGGATGGCAAGGGTAGTATACTTTTTTAAATAATGGCTTGCAACTATCTAGGTAATATGCTCCACACAAAGATCTTACTCGTAAACACTTTCTTTGGGCTAAGAAAACCTAATCAGCATCTGATGAGTTGCCCCATATTATTATTCCGTAACAGATTTGCGACGATACATAACCGTTATAGGCTGCCGTTGCTGCCGCCTCAGAGACGGTTGCTCGCAGACGATACAAAATATAATTAAATCGATGTAGCTTATTACAAAGGGTATTAATATGGGCTTTCCAATTACAAAACTTATCATTCTTAATTCCTAGAAAAACTGCACTTTCCGTTTCATTAAGTTGTACTTACGCCATTAAAATCGGCAGATAATCTAATTGGTTTTGCTATTATAAGTTTGAAATTAAACCAGTTGTGTTTTGGTTAAGTTAACTTTGAGATTATTATTTTCTAACCAATTTGTTACATTTGTTAATGTAGGTACATGTAATAATATTTCTTAGAGAACCATCTGTATTTTCTTTAATTACTATGGTTGTGTCATCTGCAAATAGTATAGTGTCATTTTGTGTGGCGCCAGGTAAATCGGTGATGTAAAGTAAAAACAAATACGGCCCTAGTATACTACCCGATGGCACGCCGCATGTGTTAATGATGAACGGCGAATTATACGTTTTGTTAAGGTTTTTAACTATTTTTGTAACTTCTACACATTGTCGCTGCCCATTGAGATAGCTTTTTAGCCAACAGTACGCTTGCCCTCTTATACCGTATTTAACTATTTATATTACTTTAATAGCAATGTTTCATGGCACCCTAGATCCATAAAGCCATCCAGGATCTAGATTTCTGCTCATTCTATGCATTCGTGTACATACACACAGAAAACATAGAAAAGCGGAAGTGTTTACCGTGACACCAATTAGTAGGTATAGGTATCGGGATACAAAGTATCAACTCAAAATATGTGTAATAATAATTTGACTGGATTACGTAAATTGTAAGAATATTAATGTAAAATACCAGACCAAGATAATATAACGCATCGCGGCTTAGACATTGCCGAGATTCATTGTTTATGTGGAACCGATAAGGGCAATAACAATAAGCCTGCACTCGGTCGGTATTCATCTTTGTGCACTTAAATGTCATTGTCTCATGAGAGTAATTAGTAAAAACAATGCAAGTAAAGTTTTTGAAGCAGGAATTTCTAGAGCTGCTTTCAATATTATCATTTTAAATTGCCATAATTTTTATAACGATACCCTTACCAACAACTCATACCTATCCGTAGTCTGCACGTGCAAGGCCATTTTTTTGTTTTATAAACGAGCCTTTGTTAATATGAGCACGTCGGCTCCAAAAGCTAATCCTAATAATTACCTACCTACTAGATGTGGAAACTTAAGTGGCGAGTTGGCTATATGTTCAAAGTTTAGTGACACCTCTCTACCCCCAGCCCTCATACTGGTGTTGCTCTCGAGCTCTCTTAGATGTCGCTTTTTGTGGGGGCCCATCTTATGTGGGCGAGTCACCGTTTGCCGTAAATTAAATTTATTACCATTTTGTTAGGCAGACGTCTGATTTTATTCTCTATAATACAGTATTTAGTCAACCACCTTCACCTAATAGACCAGTATATTTTAGTTTCCATTAAATCTCAATAGTCTATACACCCTGGCGGTGCTGCCTCTGCATCCCATAACTCGGGCAGGTGCATCATTCGCTCGGTGTACCCCTTACATTTCATTAAATTGTCGAAAGGGTCTCAGCGTGTTGGCTTCGGCTCCGCGTACGCCTCCCAAAGGTCCGGAACACAATTGTTCCGTGATGGGAAGACCTACCTATTATGAAGATTTAAGACAAAAGTGTGATATTATTTTTTACTATCGTTGTAGAATTGTTTTTGCTGAATATTTTGTATTTTGATTGTTGTTCACATTGATCATAATATGTACTACGAGTATGTCTAATTTTTTGTTTGTATCCCTACTTTTTATTTTAATTATCATGCACTGTTACTTTACACGCCAAGGGGCTTTACCATGACGTCTTAACGTGATTGAGTTTAGGGCCTAAACTGAGTCGCTGCCATACAACTCAATACAGGTTCCTTACCTGAACCTGAACTGAATTGCGTTAAAGGGCATTTTCAGAAAAAAGTGCATCCTTTTAATGAAAATGGGTCCTCAATTATCCATTAAAAAAATTTTTTGTCAGGTTTGTAACGGCCGATACGAAATGTATGAAAAAAATGCGTTACAAAGCTGACAAAAAAAACGGGACACTATTTTTCTTGTTTCCAATAGTACTCGTGATTCTGGTTACAAAAAACCCAAAACTTCCTATATTCAAAAAGAAATGAAAATGGTACCCTATTTTTGAAAATGCCCTAAAACGTTATGGTAACGGATAAGGATGGGTTAGATCCGCGTGTATTTAAGATCTGTTTCTACGAGTACCACGGATACTCGGATCTAAATTACACGCGAGCCCGACTTGTAAACTTGGCTACCTAAGTTGTTTAATTATCATTGCACGTGCGGTATTAGACGATTTATTCCTACTCGTTCCTACTACAATGGTTTTGAATGTTTTGATTAAATAACTTAACAAAATATCACCTACCGACGTTAGTCGTAAGACTCGTAAGAGATATTCACTAAATTCGTTGAACAAGTTAAATCCGTCAAAATAAACACTACGAATAACTTTAAATCACAACATGCAAGCAAACGTAATGATGTTGCAGTTTCATTAATTGCAATTTTGTTTAGTACTACACTTTTAATTTTCGAAAGCTTAAGAAATTCACGTAATTAATAGAAGTATTTTTATTTATTATAACGTGAATTGAAGTTGTAAGGTATGATGACATTTTATTTGATGAAATAAGCTAGTTCAATCTAACGGGTTGTTGTGTATTTGAAGAAAAATAAGAAATTATTAACACGTGCCGTCGCGTTGCCGTCTTCGCTTTAATTTGAAAGTGTAAGACGTAGAAACCGCTTGTTATTATTAATACAACTCTAGTGTAACGGCTTATAGTTCAAAATTGATTGAAGTGACAACTATGAAACAAACCTGGGTTATTCTACCTGTTGGACCCAAAAAACAGTGCAAGATACAAATGTCCTAAGTACGAGGTTTTTATATGTCCTTTACGACATTTCTATCGTTCACTGTTGACACGGAATTGTCTTTGCCGATGCCAGCCTCTACTGTTATTAGATATTGAATCTAATTTACTTACACGTAAAGAGTATACTCGTTTGTTATAATAAGGTTAACAGTAACCTAAAGAAAACCCCAAACAAAAACCCTATCGGGATTGGGTTTTGCAGTTAACCGGGTTATGGTTACTGTTACAGCAACATTTCGCTTACCGTTTGTATTCGGTTACTGAATGTTGCTGTTACAGTATCATTGTGTAACAGATATGATTAGGTAACCAACTCGATAGGCTTAAGCCTAAAGAGGGGTTTTCCGGTCCCTGCTACCAGTCTCTTAAAAGAGCACTGGTATAGGTATACACCTGATCACATTCTTACGAAAAAACTGAAAAATTAAAACAACAAAACATTGCAACCGAATGTACAGACGTTTCAAAACACTAATTAAAACTGAAAAATTAACCAAACCTTGTATGCCTGCTGAAACAAAATACTCATTATAACTATAAAACTCTCGTGAGACTCGAACATATTAGATAATATTTAAAACGGGTCACTCACGTAATTTAGTCGATTTTCGCTCGACATGTTTCGTTCTTTACGAAGAACGTCATCAGGAGCGACCACCCGCGACAGAACGAAACATGTCGAGCGAAAATCGACTAAATTACGTGAGTGACCCGTTTTAAATATTATTTAAAAATACTCATAATAATAATATTATATTATATTATATTCATGGCTAATACTTAAACCCATCTTCTTCACTTCAGCTTTCAAAACAGCAGCAGACAGACTTGTTTCTCCGAGCAAGACTAGATTGTGCGGCATACCCTATCACCTTATAATATGACTTCCATTTAGTTGCAGCCCGGTATCTAGTGCAAGCACTTCTCTAAGGGCATACTCCAGCACCAATATTAAATTAAATACCTGCCTAATCCTATCGATTATTATATCCACACTATTTTTAATTTCGGCATCAGAATTGATTTACATAAACTTATTTGTCGTTAAAAACTTAATTAGCTACTCTTTCTTTAGACAACTGCTTTAAATAGAAATAGAAATTATTTATTTGATTCACAGAAAAAACCTTAATCTATTTACATCTTGTACAAAATATCAGAGAGAACCAAAATGGATGCCACTCAGCATATGCCGATAGCTAGGACTAGCTAGGGATAGCTTTACTATTGCGGAAACTTCTGGATCACTCCGTGTACTGTCCATCTCATAAGTCTCTCCACACTTTCTCTTCTACCTTCTGTGTAGTTATTTAGGACCAACACTAATGAGCAAACGAGCTTAAGAACTTTTACCTCACGGATTGATTGCAACGCTGCAACCCGAAGAACCGTACTTCGTCTCTAGTTGGGCGAGGCGACGGAACTAACTACCTTTGTTGTGTGTTACAAGTTTTACGAGCCTCTAATAGTAGTTTATGCAACAGTGATATAATGTAAGTGTTCTTAAAACTTGAGGGTCACCGTTATAAAACGAGGCGAAGCCTCGTTTTGTAATAATTAACAAGAGAGTTTTAAGAACCAATTATGAGCTGTTGCATACCCTAGTTTTTCTATGACAGCTAAAATACCGTAAAGTTGAAGGCCAACGCTCCAGGGGTGGAATACCGATTAGGTGGGCTGACACCATGAAGAAAGCGAGTGGTTCAATGCAGAGGGCAGTCCATATGGCCCTAGACCGCACCAAGTGGAGGGACATCACTGTTGGTCACGATCCTCAGCCATGAGGGACCGACTGAGAAGAAGAGAAAATACCGTAAAAAGCAAAATCTAGGAACGTGGCAGAATAGGGAAGATGTTGTGCCCACTATAGAAAAAAAAAACAACAACAGTGCTCATATATTGTATGAAAATCCATAGGAGCAGTGTTCTTATGGAATACCACAGACAACGTTATAATGTATACTTTTTAAATATCGCTGTCAGTCATCTAATCGACAGATATAAGTGCTGGAGTAGAAAAATGTACTTAATGTTATCTTTGTAGGGTTTCTTTGTGTGTGAAAGTATTAAGTTGCAATTAAAATTAAAGGAAAAATAAAAACTGGGTAATATGTAAGTATAATATATTGATAACTTAGTTCACACTTTTTTTTAATACCACGACGGTGGCAAATAAGCATACGGCCCGCCCGATGGAAAGCGGTCACCGTAGTCTATGGACGCCTGCAACTCCAGAGGTGGGTCACATGCGCGTTGCTGACCCATTAAAAAAGTCTCAGTCACCTTACTGATTACTAGTATTTTGCCAACAATATTTTTTGGCGTATTAATTAAAACCATTTATCAATAACACTTTCACTTGCCTTTGCCAAGTTGGGTCTCGAGATACACTTTACTACAACTCTTTCTGTTACACTTACACATGATCAATAAAACTCAAATTTTGAAGGTATTCAATTGGTAACCAAATACATACCTACATACGTACGGAACCATCAGTATAGCAATATAACATTTAAAACTTTCGCGTTTTGAACACATAATATTTACAAACTCATTTACCGACGTTGAGAGTTAGCCGCGACCATGACCAGTGAAACCTGTGTCGAAACGTCGGTAAATAAGGTAAAAAAGTGAATTCGTGTTAGACCCGTTGGATAATTATGTTTAAATACCATCAGTATAGGTTTCCTTTCAAAACAAAATATGGGTAGGCATACTCGTAAATAATTGCTTTACCTTTATCGATGAAAATATGAGTCCATTATAAATAATAGCCATGAAGGTATTTACCTAAGGAACCTACTTGGGATGGGAGCTTAGTTCAAAATTACTGCACTAACACAATATTGAAAACCGTGCGCCAAGTACAGTATATACCTAAGAAAATAAATTAAGACAAATATAAGCTCAACACTTGTCTTGGCTTACTTTTAATACCGAAACGGCGCTCTGTTAATAAATAAATAAATAAATATTATTGGACAATCTTACACAAATCGACCTAGTCCCACGTAAGCTCAATAAGGCTTGTGATGTGGGTACTAGACGACGATATATATAATAGATATATACGTATAAATACTTAAATACATAGAAAACATCCATAACTCAGGAACAAATATTCGTGATAAACACACAAATAAATGCCCTGACCAGGATTCGAACCCGAGACCTCCTGCTTCGTAGGCAGGGTCACTACCAACTAGGCTAGGAGGCCGTTAATGAAACATTAAGAAAAACTTTCTAGTTTAGGTCCAGCCTAAAAGTACCTTTCTTAAGACGTAACTTGTAAATTATTTCCCGGAATTCATAAAACTCTCTCAGTTTCCGTGTTTGTTGCTGCAAATTTTGCTTCCGCGTTAAGTAACTTTGTTTCGCAGTTTATTTATTTTCGTACGGTTTGAGGACTCGCACGGCTCTCCAGAAATAATTATTTCGAGTCTTTTTCATAAGAACCGGTAAAATTATTTTTTCGGCAAAGAAAGTATTATTTTTGTACTCACTTCAAAGCGATAAAAAGGATTCGTTGTGCTTTTTGTATGATATCACAGAGCGAAGTAAGTTTAAAAAAGTCTCTGAGGAAGATTCGAATATCATTTAGGTAGAAGTATGTACTGGTGTCTGACGCTGTCACTAGTATTCGACTGGGCGCTTTATTTTAAAGTGATATAGGTTAAATTTGAACAACGAAGATGTTTCTATATAATATAAACCTTTGACATAAAATGCCCATGACGAAAACTAGTGCAGCGTCGAGCACTAGTACTTCTCCTTATATAATACCTAAATACTGAAGTGAACTTGAAGTATTAGGCAATTATCATTTACCTGGAGTACTTTCTTTTGATTTCACACCTTTATGGCGTTTCATATGACAATGTTCACGCAGCATCATTAACATTTTTGAAATATTAATTTGGTGACTGTGGAGATACAAGGGATGACAACGCACGCTGTGAAAATAATGTAAGGTTTACAGATTTTTTTAAAGAAATTTCAAGAAAAGGAAAAATAATGAAAAGTTAATAAAGTAATAGCGATAAGGCCGCCTGTTGTCTACCAGTGTTTATATTTTTGTGTTTAATGTATATTGTTTTTATTTCCTTGTTGGTGAACAATAAAGAGTATTTGTATTGTATTGTATTGTAATATTTCTTTTACGCCATCAGGGCCGCAGTTACACTCAGTGCAAAAATAAATTATAGAGATACGAGCAAAGCAAAAATAAATCTGATATTAAAAAGGAAACCATAAAATATACTCTCGCCGTATAGCATGGCATTTAAATTTTATAAAATTAGCACTGAAGTTTCGCTTTAAAAATATCAAAGACGAGCTTTCATTAAGCCCATCAAACAGTTTTTTATTAGTTTTCTGACTTTAATTTATATTTTTACTTCTTTTGTTTGGATTTCAAATGAAATACCTGTCAGTCAGCGCTTTGTGAACAGAAAATATTACATCTTCAAAGTTGAAAATGGATTCAGGTGTTAACTTGATGCTAGAGGAACAATAAATTATGTTTATTTTTATAAACGCTATTAGCATTATTTCCTGTTTTTATTGTTTGCTTGGGTACATTATTTTTAACGGAATGTCAGCAAAATAGCTCATAAAAAAGCTCTTAAATAAGAACACGATATTTCGATGGCAGCGTTAATTTAAAAAAATAAAGGTATTATTATTGTGATGGTTGCGATAAGAGGATTATTTTGGAAATGTATGTGAAAGGTTTTTCTATTATTATGCAGTATTTAGTAGTTTTGCCACATGCCAAATACGCCATATCGCAATCTTAACTGATAGGAAGCATTAAGAGTTCCTATAAAAACGCTGATGAATTTACTGTTCTTACTGTGTGACTTAACGTAATTCATTAGGTATAGGTATATTTCTTCATTACGAGTAGGTATTTTTTTTTATATTTTCTAAAGCGAGTTTATTGTGATCTAATTACTATTAATACAATGCATATGTATTGAAGTGAACTTTAATTGATAAATCTCACTTCAAAAATAACTCGAGAGTGAGTAATTTTGAGTAAAACCAATTTTATTAACTTTAGTTATAGGACATTACTCTAAGCATGATATCACATTAATTTAAAGAAAAAAAACTAAAGCTGGTTAAATTTCAACTTTTGTTCCGGAAAGTTTTTTTTATTAAAATTCTCAAAGCGGGTTACTCACGTCAATAAAGTCGAAAATAGCTCGACATGTTTCGGAACAGTCCGTGTCCCTTATTCATGAGTCATGCGTGTAGCCGCGGCGACTGCTCTACGCACACTGCGAGCCCCAGCGCGGTCAGCTCTCGACTCATCGTTTTTTATTTAATAAAAATATGAAGTTTTGCTCAATGTTTTTTTTTTTTTTACATAAGGAGATCCAACAGCTAACTAAATGACAATGGAATCTTAAATAGATATATAGAGCCAATTACAGGAACTCGCAAATAGTTATGTAATAAAAACATATACTTAAGTAACACGCATCACATACACACACACACACACACACACACACACACATTGCACACATGAGAGAGATAATAGTGTAAAAACAAAAAGAAAACTGAAAAACCAAGAACAAATTAAAGAGCTATGTTATAAACTTATAACTTAGATACTACCTACATATACAAGCACTCGCTTACGAGATAAATACAAAATGCCTAATTGAAACACATTTCCGTCAATTTGCGCCTCACGGAGGGAATGTCACAATTAAATATGTCAATATCAAGCTCTTTCGTTAGTTTATTCAAATTACGGCTCGCACGGTTAAGATAACTATTACGTCTGTAGTTGGACGATGTTCGCTTTAATGAGATAGGAGGAAAGTGTCTTTTTGACCGAGAAGGGGTTACGAATGAGATCTGCTGGAGCAATTCCGGACAATCCATCTCACCAGTTATGATTTTAAGGAGGAAAATAACATCAGCAATTTCACGTCGTTTGAATAATGGTACCAGATGCTGTTTCCTACATGTAACTAAGTAATCAGTTCGATTAGAGGGGCACTTAAGTTTATAGCTCAAATACTTTAGAAACTTTTTCTGCACACGTTCTATCCTATCAATGTACGTATTATAGCAGGGGTTCCAAATTTGGGATGCGTATTCAAGTTTACTTCGAACTAGAGAGCAAAACAAGATTTTAAGTGTTTTGGCCTGAGTAAAGTAAACGGAACTACGCATTATAAAACCTAACGTTTTCAGAGCACTACCTACAATCCCTTCAACATGAGCATCAAATAGAAGTTTAGAATCATGTACCACCCCCAAATCTCTCATAGATTGAACCTTATTCAGCGATTGGCCTTTAAGTTTATATGTGGTAGGAATTATGTTATGTTTTCGCGAAAATGTCAGAGAGGAACATTTCGATGGATTCAAATCTAATTTATTATCTAAACAATATTCGTCGAGTCGCGTGAGGTCAGATTGAATCAGCAGTGAGTCATAGGTCGTATTCACTTTCCCAAAGATCTTCATGTCATCAGCAAAACAAAGTAGTTTAGAATGTATGAAACACTTACTGATGTCGTTAATAAAAATGTTAAAAAGCAGTGGTCCGAGCAGTGAACCCTGGGGGACGCCACTAGGAATGGTCACCCACCCTGAGATGTAATTATTCAGCACAACTGCCTGGGACCTATTGTCGATATAAGAAGAGAACCATCTCAGTAAGTCACCACAGATTCCGATGTCATACAACTTGGATATCAGGATAGCATGGTCAATACGATCAAAAGCCTTGCTGTAATCCGTGTAAATGACATCAACCTGGGTGCCATTATCCATCGCACCAGTAACATACTCATTGAGAAGGACAAGGTTGGATACTGTCGATCTGCGCTGCAAAAAGCCATGTTGGTTCGAGCTAAAAGAACTTTTCAAGGAAGAATAGACTTGGTTATATACAATTTTTTCTAACACTTTCGATAATATACATAATTTGGAAATAGGTCTATAATTTTTGATGTCAGTTTTGGGTCCTTTTTTATGTACTGGTGTGATGAAGGCCGACTTCCACAAAGGCGGGACAATACCCTCTGCGAGTGAGCGCTTAAATAACAAGGAAATGGGAACCGCCAAGCTCTCAGCACAATTTATCAAGAACTGGGCAGGTAGGTCATCGGGGCCAGCAGACTTAGACGGGTCTAGTCTAAGTAGCATGTTTTTAACTATTCCAGAGCTTACACCAATATGCGTCAAGATAGCTGTAGAATTAACAACATTACCAGGAATAGGAACAGTGTTAGTGGAATTTGATGATGAAAATGATGATAAGAAATAATCTGAAAAAGCCCTGCATATATCTGGTCCAGTGTTAATTAAGTCACCATCATAATTTAGACTATTAGGTATGCCATGTGATTTAGACCGCGATTTGACAAATGACCAGAACTGTTTAGGGCTTTTACATATATTACTCTCGACATTACGAATATAATTAGCAAAACACTGTTGCTCCAGCCTTCGAACTCTGTCCCGCTGTACAGTAAACGATACCAAATCAGATTTATTCCTATATTTTTTATATTTTTTCAAATATTTAAATTTTTCCTTAATAGCACATTTTAGAGGACGTGAGAACCACGACGGAAACGAATCAACTTTAATTTTTTTACTAGGAACAAATTTGTGCCTCAATCTTTCATAGTTTTCGTAAAAGAAATTGAGAGAATTAACTAACGAACGCGTAGAAAACTCCGCCTCCCAGTTTATGGATGAAAATTCACTATTTATGGACGCGTAGTCACCCTTGTTATAAAAATATTTCACACGGGAATCAGATCGTAACAGATCAATAAAAGTGAAATTAACCTCAATCACTAAAGCTTTGTGGTACGGATCAATCGGTACCAATGGATTCAGATTTATCATGTAATGTTTATGATAACATTAACGTTGTGTACAAAAATCATATTTGTTCCTTTATAAACTTTGGGGATAAAGGGGGAATGGTATTTTTTTACATTTTCATTTATAAATCAAACATTTTTCAATATGAAAAAAAAAAAAAAAAAAATATATTGAATGTGCAACTTTAGCCCTTTCAAATGGTACCCCACATGACCCAGTAACTAAACCTTGAATTTTTGCCCCCTCTTTTACCGGGCATTTTTCGTTGAAAATCAAATCAAATACCTAATTTATAAATCTTCACTTAAGTGTCTGCGTTAACTTTGTTTATAACTATTCCAAATTTCAAATCGGTAGCTTAAGTAGTTCTCGAGATATTTAACGATGTGACAGACAGACAGACTGAGTCGCACCATATGGGTTCATTTTTACCATTTTGTTACGGAACCCTAAAATCACTTCATTTTTTCCGAACGCATCCTAGTTCTCTTAATAAGTAACGCATTCCAATCTATACAAAGCGCACGAAATATTTAGTTGAAGACAACCTTAAATTCATACATAGTCTTTTAAAAAGCCCTCAGCGTATTTCCATAATTGGTGAAAGCATTGCGCCGTATGAATGCCAAAATTGATAGGAATTTCCATGTCAATGCGTAGCGCCCTTTGCAGTGCCTTCATTTCAAACGATCCCACACCGTTGACAACAGCGATCGATGCTGTATGGCTTACTCTTTAGAGTTCCGTAGTCAACTAGGAATAGAAACCCTTATAGTTTCGTCATGTCCAGTATTCCCCTGTCTGTCCCCGGTTTAGCGGTCATTGGACGGTATGTGCAAGAAAGCTGATTTGGAAGAAACACAATAATTTAAAAATTGTACCCATACCAATAAAGTGGTACCTACAAAAAATGCTGCCCATCATTATTAAACTCAGCTCCTTGTTCTGATGCTTTGTGCCACGTCGCGTTTATAATGACTAACATAGTAAGCTAGAGGTCCCGTGTTTGAATCCTGGTAAGGGCATATAATAGTGTTTATTACGAATATTTGTTCCTGAGCTCCATAACTCAGGAACAAATACATACAGGATGTATCCCTATTGTCACCTAACACCCATAATACTACATACAAGCTTTGCTTCGTTTAAGGCTTGGTTGAGTTATTTCAGTAAGTGTCCGTACTAAAAATACCGAGGTCGATTGAAGTAGCATGACAAATACGAGCGTTTCCAAGAAAACACCAGGAAAAATCATTACGCAGTACATATTATGTGTAAGAAATAAGAGACTGAACCTTTCTCCGCACTCTGCGCTCCTGGTACTGGTTTTATATACAATTACTCGTTGTCGCATAAATTACCGGTAGCATTTTCTTCTCCATTTCATAGAAATAATAAGACATCAAATAAACGTGTCGACATAAAATGGATCAGGTACATCAAAGCATTTGTACAAACTTTTATTTAACATTCAACGTACGAGTATGTATATTCGTGTGTTTGTCAGGGTGAAATCTTGCAAGCTGAATTTGACTAACTTCCCGTTATTCGAATAAGCTATAACTTCACATGCTTATGTAGGTTGGATGACAATACAATTATATCTTCTATCAAAACCCAAACTTTTTTATTTTAAAAGTAATTTTTCAAAATTCACTATTTAGGTATTTTTAGAAACAAGTAGAGCTCAAATTTTGTCAAACCATTTCATAAACAATGACATTACAATTTTGACATCACAATGTGGGGTGGGTTGCCTAAAATAAACAATAGCTCCGCAAAAATGACTAAATTAATAAGCAAGCAAGCCTGTATTCTTTTAATAATGTTGTAAAAACTTGGCAATTTTTAAATTGTGTTATGAAATTGCAAAAAGAGGTGGCTCAGTGGTAATGCGTTAGACTTTCAATCCGAAGGGCTCGGGTTCAAATCCCTCCGGCTCGTGAGTGAGTGAATGAGTTTTTCGGAAAACGTCGTAAGGCCTGTGCCCTGCATACAGCCACGAATAAATTTAAAAATGTATGTGAAGTCTCCAACTCGCTTTGGGCTGCGTGTGGACTATAGCCCAAACTCACTCCTGCTTTAGAAGAGGCCTGCCCCCAGCAGTGAGACGTAAATAGGCTGGATTATTATGTATTAAATTAGTAAAATAATTTTATTACAAATAATACACAAAACATAAAATGACCGAGCACTGAAAAGAAAGCTATAAAATAAAACGGAATACCTCAAAAACCCTTAAAACTAGCTAAAATTATGCCCTTTCTGAGACTTTTAAGCTATGCCAGGACCGAAGGTCCCCATTACGCTCGCAGCGTTGCTACGCTGTATGGCGATGGTCCGATGGAGACCTGCTGCACAAGCCAAGACCCAGAACAAAGGTCGCCACCTCTCTCCCTCAGCCGCCTGCCTAGATCCCTAAATAATTTGAGCGCCTCGTGACCCCAGGGTCCGGCTGTCTCGACGGCAACGGATATAAAATCATAAGACGCCTAAGGCTGCGTATTTGGCGTGCTTATTTTTAGCAGCCGCCAACAGTTACAGCTAACATAACCATTATTAACTATCCAGTGAATGCGTTTTATACCTTGCAAACACGTTAAGCGCAGTACGTGATAGGAATGAACGGTGTAAATCCGCGTTATATTAGAATTCTAAACATAGCTCTTATTGCATTGTAATAAGCAAGTTATTTCCGTAATTTCCATACAAAGGTACTTGAAACATTATTATCAGGCAGTTGTATAGACATTAGTGTTTAATTAAATAAGTTAGTAATGCACTACTAAAACAGTGACCGCACCAAACACACTAAATTGAGATATAAATATGAGCTAATTATGTTTCCTATGTACCTATATGTAGGAAAAGTATAGGTATGTTTATACGATGTACGTGTACGTACGTAATTGTATAATTAAATAATTGTTACACGAATCCTACAGTAGCACTGTAGTCTAAAAGCGTCCCAAAAGTCGCCAAATGTCGCCGGAGTTTACATTTTTAACGCGAGCAGACCAAGGCATTACGGTGCATACATTATGCACACATGGACTTGCCAGTCACTAGACTCCAGTAGCTGGAAGTCGGGCTTGACTGAATACAAAGTGGGCACATGACTTGCCGTTATTCGCTTTAACTTACATTTTACGCCTTTAGTGTTTGGGTATGGTTTGCTTGGAAATGTTGGAAGTATTAACAATAATTTTCGTTATTTTTAATTAAATGGGGGATGTGTCCATTTTCGAAATGGAGACATCCCCCAAACTTGATGCCGTGCAAACAAGTGGCCCAATCTGTCGATACATGGTGCTGACTTCAAATTTCTACTTGAAAATACACTTTATTGCATCATATTTATGAATCGATAACTAAAAGTTTGCACAGAACCCGCGATGCGCGAGTCCGACTCGCACTTGACCGGTTTTTTTCATCAACAACTTTATTGTTGGGAGCAAGCAAGTGCCGCAAATATAGATTAAATTTCGCAAAAGAATTATTAAACCATAACTCAGGCCAACCAGGCCCAACCCGGAGTAAGCTGTCAACTTCCATACTATGAAAAAAGATTCCGACGAATAGAGAACCTCCTCCTTTTGTGTTTGAATTCAGTTAAAACGCTTAATGCGTTAGTTGGCTAACAACGGATGGAAGTTCCACTTTATGTCTTGGATTTTGTTAATTAACTATTTAATTATTTATTTTACTTTCGAGATAAGAGAGCAAGTCATTGTTAATATTTTCTTATTGGCTGTTAGTGGACACAATACGAGTTCCTTGTTTTCTTTTTTAAGTAAACGAGGTACTCGTAACACTGGACCGTTATATTGTTTCTGACAGCGCTAAAGCGCTTTACGTCCCTTAAAGATAAAAACTTGTAAAAACTTCACCTCTACACTCTCTACAGTTGGTTTACGTAAACGTAGAAATGTTACAAAAATTTCTTTGTTAAGAGATTAATTTAGTTAGTAAAAAGTTCAAAAATAGTAATTTTATACTGACTTGCACAAAATGCCTTAAGGCATAATACAGTGTTCTTAAACTAAATTATTTGCTTAAAATTGTTATTTTGCAAATACTTGGCGATTGAACGCAAGGCAACTTAATAATCCACGCAGCGTTCTTTGACGTCAAATGCATGACGGCAAATGGATTTACGCCCCCGTCACGTACGTGCTAACAAAGTTAAATAAAAAATATAATTTCAAAACAATGAGTTTGTAATCTAGACGCATGGAAGATAAAATCTAAGAGGACTGACAAGACAAAAAAAAATAACTACAATCTTACACAGATCAACCAGGCCCGAAACTAAGTAAAGCTATGGGTAGGTACTAGGTGACAATATATATACTTACCCTCCTTCTTCCACCAAATTGTATAATGACTCTTTTACATTTGGAGCAGTTCAGCTGTGGAACTCTCTGTCGTTAGACATCAGCACGACATCGGCCGACAGACATGTCGACGACAACAATTTAAACATTTTTAATTTTAATTATAGAATGCCCTTCAGGCTATGTATTACTAGCTTTATAAGCCCCTCTGGGCATTGTAGACCAACCTTTGTTTTTATTTTTAAATTATTTTTATATTTTTGTATGTAGGTAGTTTGCACGAGTAACTTTTTTGATTGACGGGAAGAATTCGCATTCTCTCAGAAACCCTGAACCCTGTGAAAACGAGTCCTGTAAAGGGCTCGAAACGTAGGATCATGGTGTTAATAAACGCGATTGATCCGTTCTATAGTGTTTAATTTCAATATATTTATAATGATTAATCAAATTGTTTATGCAAATTATGCATACTTAGTCTGTTTAGTATATGTGAAGTCTTCTTATCGGTAATACTTCTCGCGCACTACCCGTTTGAATTATTTTATATACTTACCTGCTACCCTAGCTACGGTAGTCTGGAAGAGATCGCTTATACCGATAAGACCGCCTGTTGATACACGTGTACAACGTGTTTTTGAGCATTTGCTTTAAATTCAAATGTGCATTATTTAGCTTAAATTAAGTTAATTTCTCAAAGACAGTGGTATTCTAATTAACAAGCTCTATTTAGAAAATAACTACTAATTAAATTTTATCTCATATGGGATTTGCATGTGTGTAAACGGAGTATGAGTAATTCGACATGACATTGATATGTCATAGTTGGCACTCACTTAGTAAAGTCAATTGTAATGCCAGTTTAACATGTAATTATTTTGAATGAGAAGAAAATAAAAAAACCGAATTTATGAAAACTAACTATACCATTCTGTTTCCTTAATTATACAAAGTGACATGACGAAGTTAAAGCAAATTCTCAAGAACATCCTGTATTATTAGTAAAATTTGTTCTGTTTTTTGTCTCAGCTGTGGTACAATAATGAATATTTTACTTTACTTTATATAAATAGAAAACAACCATAACTAAGGAACACATATTTGTAATGAGCACGCAAACAAATGCCCTTACCAGAATTCAAACCCGGGACCTCCAGCTTCGTAGGCACCTGCCTACGCTAACTCAACTGCCAACTAGGCGAGGGAGGCCGTTAAACGCAAAGGTCTTAAATTGAAAATCGTGGATTTTTTTTCTACTTATATACGAAAATATTTGTTATTTGCCAATAGGTTTTCGGTGAAGGAGCAGGAGAAAATATAACTTTCTAGATTGCTCATTATATAAGTCATTCAATTCTTATCGTTACACTTCCAGTCTTAATCTTCTCGGTTGTTTATTGTTTGGTTGTATTGGTATGACTCTAAAACTACAAATAGTATCGGTCCTAAATTTAGCTCGCCATCGCCTGTGAGCGTCTGTCGTTAAAACCTAGAAATCCTGACAACACTTTAAGCCCCTAAGGCTTTGCATTATGCATCAACAGTGAATCCTCATGATTTAAAACTTATTCGTCAGTACTTTCGGCTGACTTTAACGGTTTAACGCCTTACAAAGGGTTCCGTTATCGAACAAGGATTAAGGTTGCGGAGGTTTTTATGAATATTTATGATGTTAAGTTATTTTTGGGTAGCAATGCTTATAAAGAATGGGCAGAATAAAATGGCTCGGGATGAATTACCCGCGTCTATGCTTTCAACACCGTGTTTTTTAATGGCTTTTACTTCGGCACGTATGGCTACATTTTAAAAACATAATGGAGTAGGTAGTTTTTTTTTAAACAAAATAATAACATGTTGTATCAACATCTAATGTGAAACAGCTATTACAATTAACTTTACTAAGTGACAAATATGGCTTGTCAATCTCATAGTTGTCACTTAGTCATTAGCATGTCGAATACTCATACTCCGTTTAACACTCGCAAATAAATACATTATAGAATCAAATTAGTTAGTGATTATCTTTAAAATGTAGCTAAATAGAATACCTGTGATTTTGAAACTTTTAATTAAGGAATGCAGCCTTATACCTAAAGCAATTAAAAATAACAGCGTATAGTGATTTACTGTAGGCATCAGTTGCGGAGCGTCAAAATGTAATTTGGGCAAGCCGGAGCTGATTTGGACTACATTGGACTACATTTTCTTTGAGTCGTAAAAAAAAAATGTGCACATGCACAATTATACACATGAAAGCCCTGCCACTGGTAGGTATAATAAGTAAAGTTTTAAAACTAAATAGCAATTTATCTCCTGAGCCCATCTCACAATGACATACAATGATTTGTTATTTTTTAAAGGCAATTGTTACTACAAATGTTTAATAGCTGTGCCCCATTCTCTACCGTTGGCCTCAAAAACATTTAAACGTAACATGTTAAACAAATCTGCTATTCATAAACGAAATCATTAACTTTCGTTTGTCTTTATGTATAAAGGGTTTATTCGAAGCATTCAGTGTGTAGCTATTAAAGAGGCCTTTGATGTCGCTAGCTCGCGGCGCTTGGCAAAGTTGGCAGCCCGACTCTACAGATCAAGCTACTCGTTTAGATCTCGAGTACACTCAAGTAAAACAAGTATTTATAATAAAATTTCTACTTTAAAACTTTGTAGTTACAAGTTTGTACTACAAATTGCACTGCAAAGAAAATATACGAAGGTGGAAAAGTAGAAGGGATTTTTTTGCTTAGAAAGGAGTGGCTAGTTTTTTTTACTCTTGCTTCTAAATATGGGTCGTAGCTACAAGTTGCCTGATGAGATATATCATCAAAATTAAAATAACCTTATTTTCACATTGAGAGGGCATATTATATACAGGTGTAACATAAATGTTATAGATTAATTTAGGGTCGTAATCAGTACCGTGGTCCGATTCTTGATCACCGGCATTTTTGTTACATCTTGTATGTATTGTATTATTTTTTACAAATTGATGATTATATTATCACGTATTTTTTCATAAGGCTACTTAAAAATATATGACTGCCTGAGCCCGGAAATCAAGGAGACGTCTTCTTATGAGCTATTTGTAAAGAGACTCAAAGACTTTTTAATTGAGAAAGCTTTTTACAATATCGATAAATTATTGAATATTTAATTAATTTACTCTGACTTAATTAATTGTGTGTGCTCATTTTATTTATTGTATTATTAATTGTAATGTGTTTTGTTTATTTTCTCATATTAATCTTATTATTATTATTCTTTATTTATTTTTATTCTCAGGTTAGGGTAATTTATTATTGATTTTGATATTTAAGATTTTGAACTTGAACATGATTAAATTTTGCATTATAACTAATTTTTTAAAACAGGATAATTACCATCTATGTTTGTTTTATTGAGCATCCGATATTTCGACACTGTTGCAAGCGCCATGTTCACGGAGTAAGCGGACGAGCTGCGAGTTTTGAGTTGTGATCTAGCCCCAGCCACACGCCATAGCGATTCACCCTCTTACGGGTTGGCTTAATTTGTGTGTTGTCACTGGCTAATATCGGCTAATATAAATATCGGGCTCAATGAAACAAACATACATGGTAATTATCCCGTTTTAAATATTAGTTATAATGCAAATGACCATGTTAGGTTCAAATCGTATATTGAATTTTACGTTTATTCAATGCTTCGCCTTGAGCGCTCCTTTATACATTTGTAAAGCACGAATCAAATCATTTATTATTTACAATAAGAGGGCTCTAGAGGGCAGCACTAGACGTAAGTCTGAGCTGTAGAATTGGCGGGACGCACCTTAATCGTGTAAAATAAGAAAATAAGAGTGCTACATAGTCTGTAGATATATTTGTATACGCAAACTCATCTGTTGACTCCGAAACCCCAAGTCTATCTACAACGAACTTCTGCACAGTTCCGATAAGAAACTAACATCTAGAGAGACAACAAATTAGTTCTCTCCAAAACCGTGCCTTAAACTTGTAAACTCTGGCTTTATATAACGACGAAATACAAAATCTTAATCAAGTGTTCATAAAGTGTAAGTTTCTGTACGCTATTATGAATACTATTTCACTTTCAGATTCCAGCTAAGTCATGAGAAGAGACAGACGGACAAACTTTATAACTTTGGTCATATTTACAGAGAACTCGATAAGGCTTGCTCCACACTTTGTAATCGGTTCCCTGAGTTATGCGCGAGTGTAGTAAAGTTGAAGCTGAAGTTTACGCGAAATAGGATTTGTAAGAGACTTTTAGGATCAGCTTTGTTTAAAGCTGAGTAATGCAGTTTCTCATGCACTAATTACTTAATGCGGTTAAGCAGATTGTTTATACTCAAGGTTGAAAGGATTTTTAAGAGGAAACTGTTGATTTCTTATGTTCAACACCATACCTTCCTTATGTTTATGGTGTTCCAGATCTATTTGTCGTAAAGTATGAAGCAGGCGAGATCTGTTAGACTAGCTATTTATAGAATTCTGGACAGATTGCAAATAATTTTAACTATAAACTCTCGTGAGACTCGAACATATTAATAATTACGTGAGTGACCCGTTTTAAATATTATTTAATAGATTGCAAATAATTGAAAATTTCGATATTTTTTTAAATCCCTGTAGTCACAATAATATATCGCACCTGCACGTCTTAAAAACATTGTGAAAAACCAAAACCCCTATGAGAATAGTTTAATATTGAAGCGCTGGGACTTGGAGGGGATACCTATTGTTATTTATCACGTAGTTCGCATAGAGCCAACACGTATCTTGTAACATACTAATAAGTATATGTGTATTGTTAACAGCTGACATATAAAATGCAACAAAAGTAAAGGCGATCTCTTGAAAGTTACTTGAGCCCACGGCTTTCCATTCTTAGCTTGCCGTAAAGAATCACTTAGGCGGGTGTTATCTAGAGCCCCGCTATGCAAGCGCTCTCGGATGCGATCGACAACTCGACTTGAATACGATTTAGGTATGGATTCTTTCTGCAAAACGTTTTGTAGTTGTTTCCTTTGAACTTATTTATGAGTATTATCGAGACTGTAATACACCGAGAATTTATTTTTTGCGCCATCATTATTAGACACTACAAGAAAAAAGTGAACAAAGGAAAACTCTTCTTTGATTCCAGTCATACTATTAGTTCACAGAAATCCTAAACAAAAATCTAAACCTATAATGTTCTAGAATTACTGGTTAAACTAATTGCAATTTATACAAGGAATCTTTATCGCCTACAAATAAAGCATTTCCAAATGAACTAAAGTGATTTGACTGACGGTTACAAATGTAAGATTTATTTAAAACAGTAACGAATTCACTGCACCGAGTAAATTAAATGTCTATCTGCTGTCATATTAGTAACTACGTATATAAGGTGCTAATAAACTAGTCACGGATATTTGAAGAGATAATACATTGTATTAAAACAATTAACTTTAAACTATAATTAAGTAACCTTTGTATATAATTTTTTTGTTTCCATTTACCGAACAAAATAATAATTATAATTCCGTCTAAAAATAATCACCATGTGAAAATTTTACTGACAAGAAGGTTTGCATGACGTTGACAATCGAGTATTTGATTTGACGTTAAATGGCCAGTTATGTGTTAGGTAAAAGAGGTACTAAAATATGTTCAATGAGTACTCATTTAATAATCACACTTACAGGGTGTTTTAACGTTGCAAATTTGTTTCCTAGTTTTCTCCAAAAAAACATAACAAGACTTATGATGTTTCATACCTAAATGTACTCCGAGAACCGAGTACTATCAGCGGTAAAAATATCCGTGACTAAATTGTTAGCACCTTATATAGTTTCAATAATTATGTTACTTAAAGTAAGCTTTAATCTCCATTAAGTACATGTACATATATATAAGAAACGACTTGTAAAATTTGTAATTTTACCAATAAAAATCTCAATCTCAATCTCAATCTCAATATTTTTACTAAGTAAAAGTTGTTGGTACGAGTAGTAACTACGAGTTTGGAATTGGAATTTGTTGTATTATTTGAAATCGGAACAAAGATCAGAGCCGGTCCCTAACTACCTAGCTCAAACTTTTCATTTGTTGGGTGTGGTGTTGGAAAGATGGCGTAGGCGACCAGCTTCTGCTTAGTGGCGTCATGAAAATGGCCGCCTTGAGAAAAGTTAATTTCGCACACAAATTATGCATTGGACGTTCACGTGTGTGGTAGGGGAACTTTACCAATGAATGAACCCTAAAGGAAATTTTCAACTTCAAAAAATAATTTGAGACATACTGCAACATGTTACACCTAAATTGCCCATTTTTATTACTTTGTTTGCAGTTGATATGCGTCAATAACATTTTTGTTACCATGTTATTACTTTTTTGATAACGAAGCGAATGTTTTTTATTAATATGCCGCTTAATGCGTGAAAACAACGTTTCCAGAGATGCGAAATTATTATTATATGAAAGCCTTACTAGGGGTAACATAAAAAGCCTGCCAAAAACTCTGTGAGGTACCCGATATGGATTTTATACTTCCCAAGAGACTTTTTATGACGAATTTCATTAGTCTTTTATCTTCAGAGAAGCTATAAATTGAAGTATAAACCTGTTAGTGCTGAAACCCAAGAGAATTTCCTTTTTAACTACTCATCTTTGTAATTCCGTAGTCATCAAAATTATCAAGTTTCTAATTGTATTGCTTAATAATAGGATAAAATTAATTTAGTTTCGCATTATTAACACCTCCAATAATCACGACTCTTTATGTTTCTATATAAATCTTATATATTACTTATTACTACTTATGTACATACAATGTAGTTACACTGTTTTATCAAACTATGTACTTTTTTAATAAAAATATTATCTTTTAATATTTCTTATGAGTAATATAATTTTATATTGGAAAGAAAATCTTATATTAAGTATCTATTCAAAATAATCTACCGAAAATGCTTTCAAAACGATTCATTTCTGTCTGTTCGTCTATTGGAGCTTTTTCCAACAAAAACCTCCCTCCGCAAAGGGAAAATTGAAATTGGTTCCAAGCCTATATATATTATTATCCATATTAATATACGCAGGAAACATAAAATTGATATCAATTGGAATCGTAATATCGCTAATGTCGCTATATCACTACCGAGTATTTCATATCAGAAATAATTCATATTTGGTGGAACAATATCTCCGGAAAATTTGTTTTGGGGCCATTTTTGGCCCGATTGCACATCATATTTTTGCGCATCTACACCGCATGATGTGTCATGAAGTTCCTCTCAGTCGTGTAGTTTCATAGAGTATAACAAAATTATTATAAAACCAAATCGAGGATTTGGCGCAAATATTTTAAAATCGCATTGTGCCTACGTTTAGGAATTTGTAACTTTTTGGGTTACAATATTGTAAGAACTTTATCAAAAAACATCAACAAGCACAACAGATTGTAAAGGATGATCTTAAATGTACGAAAAATAAACACGCTAAAATTGAATTGAAAGGGGTTCGATGGAATCGACCTTTTTAAAGATACCGACTTGAAATGTACCCTACATGTCAGCCCGGAGCATCGAAACCGGTAATGTGGGTAAGCGGAATACGATCGAGGCTTGTGGTTCAATGTCTCCATTAGGCGGTTTCTGTTATAGACTTCCTTCTATTTGGCGGACAATGGAAATGAGAAAATGGTAAATAGTATTTGTGTAATATTTTTAAGAAATAATAATCTTCCTAGGCACGTCATTTTTAGGATTCCGCACCCAAATAGTAAAAACGGGACTCTATTACTAAGACAACTGTTCGTCTGTCTGTCCCTCCGTCGGTTTGTCTGTCACCAGGCTGTATCTCATGAACCGGGATAGATACACAGTTTATATTTTCCCAGTTGATCTGCTGCCGCTATAACGACAATTACTAAAAAACAATAAATCTCTCAGTAGCAGCAGATAAATCTGTTAAAAATACAGATATGAATACTTTTTTTTTTGCTTAAGTATAAAGTTATATTTGTAATTATGAAATGTTGTTCTTTCTAAGCAAGGCAAGCGATAACGAGACAATTTCTTTTACAATAAGTAATAAAACTAATATCACAACATAAATAATAATTTTGTTGCGATTCTTGTAACTTTTACAAATAGCACTATTAGCACCACGACTACACGACACCACGTCTATTAGGTACACGTTTAAGTCTTAGAGACACAAAAATTCAAAATAAAAAGTAAAAAGTAAACTAAAGTAAACTCGCTTACTCCCTTTGGATGGACGGTTATTGATATAAAATAAATATGTTTTAAAATAAACAAGTAACAATCACAGTAACAATTGTTCGACTCGGGCCCTGAATCTATATTAAGCGCCTTCATAATAAATGGATAAACGAGATTTACCAACATCAGCGAGAATAAAAACTTATTTAGACACGCCAGTTTACTGTCTGCTTCTGTCTGGGTGCAGACGTTACCCAAACAACAATTTTATATTTCATTACTCTAGTGACGTGTCTGCGCTCTTCAAAATATTGTTTGCATATAAATTTATTTTCCCTTAGGTGATTAATCGTGAAACTGTTTCAGAAACTTCTAAAAACATTTTCAAGCATTAAAATATGAATGTTTTGCAATGACAATTTGCATAATTATATTTGTTAATATTTTGGGTTCATTTACCTACGAGTAAAATGACAATTCATGCTTATATACGTATTTATGTTGTCATATTATTTTAGTGGTTGGTCAATTTACACAATTTAAACATGATACAGGTCGATACGACTCCTGTGTCCAATAAATAAATTTTTAATTAACGTTACTATAGTAAAACTTAAATTATTCAGAGGTCAATTATCGATCACGGTGATGAGTGGTGCTGGTTAAAATTCGGAGGAGTTACAATGAAACCAAAATAGCATTTGCCCAAAAGTACATATAACGCGAAAGTATTCTTCGAATTTGCACTTAATTATGGCGAACTGCAAACACAATTCAATTTAGTCGTTCTTTTGAACATTTTTTTACAATTTAATCAAGCAACCGTATGTACTCTCCTTAATTCAAAATTGACGCACGCATATAGTAATCAAATATTTGAAGGGTAAACCTAACAGAAGAAAAAATACAACTGCCGACGCATCGCTATCGACCCCAGGACAGGCCACTGTATCGATATTTATTATAAAACTTGTCGGTCGTCGTTAAAAAAATATCTTATTATTATCGTGAAAGGTGATTGGGATTCTGAGCACGTTTTACGGGGACCACGAGCCCTAACTGAGGCAAAAAGACCGCCCGCAAAATGCTGGAGGAATGCATAATAGCGGCGAAGTTTCCGAATAGACATGCGATACTGTTGTCGAGTGTTCGCGGCATTATAGAATATAGATTATATAATTGGTTATAGATTATTTAATCGGGCACGGAATTCACGTCATAATTATAAACATACATAAACTAACATCTGTATTTCCTTAAGGATTTGGCACATAAAACTGCTCAAAATAGTATTAAAGGAGTTTAAAGATAACGGCAATTTGATATTGCAGTGACAGGCTGCTAACTCAGCACCCACAACACCCTTGAACCTGTATCCACAGTCTACTCCTACAACATTTAAGGGCGGAAAACGGGTGGTGAAATTCAAAACTCGTCACCAAACGGGGAAAATGATTAACCTATTGAGAATATTGGGTATCCCAATTTTTGCAACGCGTACTCATAAGGATTTTTTCAATTGCAGATCGCACTACTGATTCGCGGGAATTTAATCCTGCACATAATGCACCGAATTCGAAATAATTTTACTCTTATTCACATGTTTCCATTTCAATTCTTATATTTCTGCCTTAATAAATACTTTCTAAATGTTTTAATAAATTGAAATATATTTGTAAGTATTACTATTATTATCAACATTTAATTTACCTTAATAAACCGACGTTTTGACACAGTTTCATGTGTCATGGTCTCGGCTGAACTGATGAATCGGCGAAGTGTCAACGGCGATCTTGCTAGAAAAGAAATGTTCACGTACCCGTCGGAAAATCACATTCAACGCGAGGTAGGTAGATAAAGTTAGGTCTACCCTTTTACTAGATGTTATCGGCACGGCACACAACACTCACAATATTGGCGCATCGATCTGAAGATAAATGACTTGTGCAGAAGGTTACATCAGAATGGGTACAAAGCAAGCATGAGGCGCATGGTTAAGAAGAGGGAAAAGCATCCGGCGCTAAATAGGCAACCAGCGTTTGTGCCGTCTGCAATAGCTGACCGCCTTTCTAACTTCTGGATCGAATCATTGGATCAACTTGCACAAACCTAAAATACTCTCCACTGAACGTCACTGTTATCCCCGGATAGTGATAGAGGCGATTGAGATAAAAAATAGCTTAACATCCCAACAATTTCAATCGTGAAGATTGTTTTAATTTATCACCTACTTGGGGACTAGTGATTCAGAAGTTCAAACCGCGAGATCTATCTTCGGATCGATGCACCGATGTTGTGAGTGTTGTTTGTCGTGCCGATAACATTTAGTAAATGGGTAGACCTAAGTTTTTCTACCTACCCACGCGTTTAATGTGACTTTCCGCCGTGTACGTGAACATTTCTAGCAAGATGGCTGTTGACACTTCACTGATTCATCAGTTAAGCCGAGACCATAACACGGGAAATGGTGTCGAAACGTCGATATGTGAAGGTAAATTAACTACATTCGCGATAGACCCGTTCTATGTTTATAATAAAGTGTATAAAACGCGAAAATTTTAAGAGGGTATTACCATGACAAATACCTATATCTGGTTTCGGTATAAATACCACAGTTTCATCTTCAGTCCTTTGTCTTTTATTTAAGCCCCTTTTGCATCAGTTCCATTGCAAAGCTTGCACGGTGTCGTTCCATCGAGTGAGGCTAGCCTAAAAGGGTAAGCATTGAAATTCGTCAATTCACAATCACTGTTGCCTGACAAATTTGTTCAAAGCTGGTTTCCTAGATTGAGGTCAATCCTATCGGCGTCCACTGAACGTTTGGCGCCGTACCCACGAACCTATGCAACAGCTCTATTGATAAACATCCGGGCATAAAAAAACGCCAGAATAGGCACAGAACTCAAATATTGACTGCACCTACGCGAATGTGTACCAGTTATCGCATTTGAATAAAACACCGTCCAGCTGAATGACATTTATTCACATTCTGTCTGTGAATAACAAATTACGTAAAAAAACAATAGTTTCCGTATTTATTTTACTGCCATGTCACTGCAGCACTGGCAAAAGTGGATTCATTTAGTTTTTTTTAGTTGCTTCGCGCAGGGAAGACTTTTGTAAATACCACTTCGGTGATAAATAGGTACAGTTTAATTAATCAAATTTACCTATTCTATCAAAATGCGATGAAGGGCAACATTCAAGCTCAAGAATTTTTTACAAAAATGTTAACCCAATTTTGCAAAAAAATGCTCCTTCTTAGAGACAACATTTGAAGAAGCAAAAGATATCGTCAATACCTTTGGGGATATTCTCCGAATACAACTTGACTGAATACGATGCTTACCTTTTTTTATACAATATATATGCACTCATTATAATTTTTTTCTGTTGTATTATATACTCACTAGAATACTCGTATCTGTCATTATACTCACTAGAATACTGTAATACATTTCAGCGCAAAAAAAAACGTTTACACACCCACATATCGTTAGTATTAAAAAATTATGCGAAGAAACACAAATCAAAACATAGCACGAATCAAATCATTTGCTATATGTATTAAATGGTTTGAATAATGTTTTTTTTTTGTTTAGTAAGTAGTTTTTAAAGTACTACTATGTATAAATTGTATATTGAAAGGGATGTCACATATTACAGAAAAAGTGACCATGGCCTCCAGTGAGCAGGGCTGGAATCGAACCAGCGACCTCATGCTTTCACGGCAGACGCTCTAACCCTTGGTTAGGGTATCTGCCGAAAAAGCAGGAGGTCGCTGGTTCGATTCCAACCCTGCTCACCGGGGGCCTTGGTCACTTTTTTTGTAATATATATGACATCACTTTCAAATTATAATATATACATTATAAAAATACCGATATCAAAAACCATTGAACGTTCACTCAAATATATTTTAATATCATCGATTAAGTACTGCTTTTTATTGTATAGTTAATATAATTATAAATTATAGCTATAAAATAGTAAGAAAACCGTACTTTCCACTTAGGTACGTTGTGTTAAACATGTAACCATAATTTTAAACTTAAAAACTCCTTAAAACTAAAAAAAGTTTCAAAGTCCGTAATGTACTGAAAAAAAAATATGTAAAGAAACTTTTATTTCAATCTTAAATTATAATTGTATTTTTATTGTTTTTATTTGGTCATTAAGTGAATTAAATAATAAAGAATCTAGATTTACTTATACCATAGAAAAAAAAACTGCGGTGCAATCGTTTCCTATAGTATAATTTGGACACTTCAAACTTTTGTAATACATAATTCGCGTTTTCTCGACAACGGTCCTAAATGAATCTCAATCAAACTTGCTAGCGTAAATAAAAAGCAGAGACCACTCAAGAGCCATTACAGCAGTAAAAGTTCTACAAGCCTACATTGCGGGCATTAATATCCTTTTCGACCGATGTGACGTTTTCCGGTTTCCGGAAAAAATTCCTCTCCTTTTCCCAGAATGCCATCGTTGCGGGAAATTACCATTGCTCTGTGCATTTCTCAATTATTTTTGTAATAGCCTTGTTTTCATGGAATCTTGCAATATTGATATGGATTCAATGTTCTCGTCTGTTCCCAGTTCAATTTGTAAGAGAGCTTTTCTTTTAAATCCAACTCCAGACGTTCACTTATCAATGTAATCCTTGTTGTATTGGGCATTTCGTATTTGTTCTTGTTGTGGTGAATTATTAAAAAACTGGCCAAGTGCGAGTCGGACTCGCGCACGAAGGGTTCCGTATTATTATCTATAAACAAACACTTTTGTTGTATGAAAGCCCCCCTTAAACATTTGTTTTATTTTAATTTAATTAAGTATTTTTAGAGTGAATATAAAAACTAAATATTCTTGTGAATATTTCAAGCTTCTACCTGCTGCTGTTATGAATATCAAGCAAAAAAATCACGTTTGTTGTATGGAACAATCTTACACAAATCGACCTAGTCTCACAGTAAGCTCAATAGGGCTTGTGTTGTGGTTACTTGACGACGATATATAAAATAGATAGATACATATAAATACTTATTACTTATATACATAGAAAACTCACGAACAAATATTCGTGATAAACACACAAATAAATGCCCTAACCAGGATTCGAACCCGTGACCTCCTGCTTCGTAGGCAGGGTCACTACCAACTAGGCTAGAAGGCCGTTGAATATTTATTATGTTCTGTTTTTAAGTATTTGTTCTTATAGCTGCAACGACAGACAGACATACAGACAGATAGCGGGGGTCTTAGTAATGGTCTTGTTTTTTACCCTTTGACTACCTACTGAATCCTCCTCCTTTTGTTTTTTGACGTAGGTTAAAAAAGTATTTACTACCTGTTTCAAGAATAATGCAGGTATAGTTTGGCCAGGATCTGTTCCCATTCCTGTCTTTTTTCTTAATTTTGTATTGTTTTATGTGTGGTATAATATATTATTATACTGCTGTGCATAACATAAATAATAACGACATCTCAAATTAAAATTTAACACAAACATGCACCTTAAATTCCATAGCTTACGAGTCTATTTTCAAAATCCTTTGTTTATGAGATATAATTATGCTTAGCAGATCAGTATAGCGAGACATTTATTTTGTACAGAGAGAGAGAGAGAGATAGTCTTCAAAGTAAAAAAACTATGAGCTATGAAGTCTTCCGAGAAGTCTTATTCGAGTATGAGTGATTTCGTTATAAGATGAGGTTCAGGATGAGGTAAGGATGAGGTAGGTTGAGGTGAGGCTCTTGGAAAAAATAAATAAAAATAAATAAAACGTATTTTCTGGCTTTCGTGAAAGAAAAATGTTTTAGCTGGAATGTAGGTTGCAAACTTCGGCCCTGGACTCATGTACACGTAGATTTAATTATGAAAGCCTTAATACCATTCACAAGATTCCCTTGCTGTTATAAAATATGTTGGTAATTTATTGTTTTTATCCTTCTGTAATGTGAGCGGTTAGGAGACGGCTCCCATCACTGAGCCATGCTTACACAACCGATCTGGAATTCGATACTACGTCAGATCTTGCGTTTAGTATATACCTTATGATAATGAATCATCACATTTATTGATTGATAGATACGACACGATTAAACGTGTAATTTCAATCAGTGTCAGTACTACGAGTAGAGACAAAACCTTATACACAACCCATTTTATTCATAAAAACGTTAACAGACGTTTTAGTTAAATTATGTTTTCTCCCTTTAGTACTCGTACAAAGGCATATGTCAAACCGACAGATAAGGACAAACACTAATTTAGCTAAACTGTGTTTGATGTGCGTTTATAAATAATGCCATACAATGCCTAATCAATGACAAAACTCTACGATGGGACGTCATTCATATCTATCTGTTAAACTCTTGTTCAACTAAAACACGTAGTTCTTGCCTCAAATAATGAAAAGAGGCTTTATCAAATTCAGTTTTAACAGATTCGAATACCTATTGTTCTTTGCATTTTGTTGCGTAGTTTCACAATATCATATTTCACGCTGTTGCATTATAAATGCATGGAAAAATATTGCAAAAGTTGTTGCAGGGCATAATTTATATACGAAGAAAATTGCGGCGGAAGATAAAGCGAAGCGGAACTGATTTTTACAAAATGAGCTGTAAAAGTCAAATGTAATGAATACATTATTGTTAAATGGTCTGTGAATATGTAATAGTATTAATATTTACATCCCTTAACTCAACCAAGCATGAGCTCTAAAAGGATTGTTCAAATGTGTTCAAATAACAATTTCAATAGGCATATTGTTAGATTATAAAATTTATAAAATACTCAGTTTTTTTAAGATTATAAACAAACAAATCATGCATTAAAAAGAAATTGAGGGACACATTCTTCGTCTTTGCTTACTATATGTCTTCAACGGGAACAAGTACAATAATAAACATGTTTTTCTATTATTACTGAAGTAAATGAAGAAACGTACATATTAAACCGAAAACCTCAATGACACATTATGTCAATGTAAAGCTTCTCTTTCGCATATATAAAAAATAAATATTTAACGCGATAACCACGTTCTTAAAATGAGAAAATACTATATATTTTCTACGATTCAAAAGGAGTCTTTTTTTTATTATACTACGACGGTGACAAACAAGCATACGGCCCGCCTGGTGGTAAGCGGTCACCGTAGCCTATGGATGCCTGCAACACCAGGGGTGTTATTTGCGCGTTGCCGACCCTTTAAAAAAAAAGGAGGATTCGCTGTGTTGACAGCCAAACGGGCCAAGGGCTTTGCTCCGTGGGTCCCCAGCTGTCAACAAAGCGAATCCTCTTGGAGCTCTGGCGACCTTACTCACCAAAAGAAACACAACACTATGAGTAGGGTCTAGTGTTATTTAACTGCGGTTTTCTGTAAGGTGGAGGTACTTCCCCAGATGGGCTCTGCTCCAGATTTGAGCGGGGCGACATTCGTTGTGCTGTTCCCTACCACACTAAACGATATGCATCCGCTGTGCCCATACCTCTCTTCTCTCTGCTTTTCTTACATGTTTATTTGCATCAAAACTAGATGAAATGTCTTTTAATCTAACTTTTATCACTCCATCACAACGAAAGTTCTCATAAATATATACATATTTTTAGTAACTCCTTACTGTCGCACCGTCGTTATCCCAATATAAATAGTTAATAAACCTTTTCGAGCAAAGATTGACACGTACCTTTCAATGCCTACATCCTTATGGTTAAGGCTTGACTGCTCTAAGCCACATATTACTTATTCTGCACCGTTGGTTGATGTTTTTCCTCAGCTATGTATTGTTGTATAAATATCGCACTGGCGGCTCTGTCTGCGTAGAAGTTGATAAAAATTTCAACTCTATATTTACCCCTTTTTCAAAAACCCGGAGTTCTACAACGATAAGAAAAATAACTATGGTATTCGCACATACTTATTTCCTTATCTGTTACAACCAGCTTACTTAATCGATTTCATGAAATTAGCACGACGAGAAAAGAAAAATTCTTTGAAACGTTTACGTACATGTTATTAATTATTATTATATTACACATGTCGTTTTGAAAAATGAAAAGAGCCAACAGCGCTTCTCAGATACAACTCTTATCATTAACATTATCTAATTTTTCAACACTGCTGTTGACAAACATCTCGGTATAAATAATCTCGCGCTATATATTCTCATTGTCGCGGTACAGTCGGCGACAAACTCGTTACGTTGAAAAATTACGCTAATGTGGTACTATATTAACCCCCTTTCCACGGGCCCTTAACCTCAAGACACCGTTATTTCTCCGCCTCATAATAGAGATCAATGGTTTCGTACTCAGATCTCACAACATATTTTCGCAGCTGGTATGAATGATGGTAATGTTTTAGCGCAGGCAGCGTGTTTTACGGTACAAACCTTTTAAGTTTTTGACGGAAACGGGACTTGATCGGTACACATAGTACTGATTTTCAAATGCGCAGCAGGGATACTGTACTTAGAGTACCTAATGTAAAATTAAAATGTAAGTTAAATTTTGTATGGTTCTACTTGGAAAGCATTCAGCTTTCTCTCGGGTCATTCCCGAGTGACATGGCACATTTACGCTCGTCTGTTACAAGTTAAAAACTTGACCCAAGTACGTAGATAAAAACTACCCTTAAACATTCCTCATGCGTACTCAAATCATTATTTAATGATCTTTATCAAACACCGGATCTGTACAGACGTTTAATAGTGTGAGAACACATTCAACAAATTTTATTAGTTGATATCGATAAAAAAGACTTTTGCGTAATTTTAAGAATTTGAATTAAGAAAAAAACGGCACACACACTTTTGCCCACGTCATTCAAGAATTTGATAATTATTAAGAGAGTCACACCGTCAACCTAGTTGTTGAGTATGTAATTAGATTTCGTACATAAACAAGTAGCTTAACTCCGCTGACACTGCTTTGAGAACTTCGTACTTGATTATAGAAAAGAGCATAAACAACATACCTGAAGCCATTTCACCCTAGTGATATTCTCCTCAGTCACGGTAAACGCCCGTCTCTCCCCAGCTTTATACGACTCATCATAGTACAGGTACTCCGTGAACGTCAGCCCGGTAGTAGTGTACTGCTGCGTAAAGTATATTGATATAGTTCCCGTATCATTCACGCGCTCGATCACCCACTTGCATTTAATAGGGGTCGTGAAGGCATTGGGGAAGTTTGGAGTGTGGATGACTCCTACGGCGCCTATTAAACCTTTGAAGTGACCCCCGCAGGTTTGAGGGCCTTGGTGTTCACGGTCTTTCTCGGAGTAGACGATGGGTACCATGGTGGTGATTAGTGTGATGCTGATGAGCCGGTTCATGGTTAGCCTGAAACAAAGATAGACAGGAGATTAGACTTCTAGCTAACATATTTTTATATCTACACGGTTCACTATTAAAAGTTGCGTATACCAACTGTGTTCTGCTTAGTTGGTTTTTACTAATTCAAAACCGTTGCGGAATCATTTCCCAGTAACATCTGTTCAGCGTTAATATTTAAACGCTAAGGCGCGCTCCCTATAATATAGACCTATAATACCTATAGCTATATAGAAACGAATCTCTAAGTTTTATCAAATCACTTTGACCGCGCCAAGACTTGTAAAATATAAATCAAAAATGATTCGAATTACAGTGCGACAGAAAAACGTAGAAATTAAAAAGTGGCATCATCGTAGTGTCGTGCCGTTTTCTTACATATATTAATTTACATGTATTTTGGCTGGTACAACCTCCTGTGCTATTTAGGCCTCTGCGTTTCGGCAGAACTGGTCGATATCAACTGTAAGCCTAACGACCCATATTTTAGTAAACGCTAGACGGCCGTGAGATCCGTTGCCAAACTGTTACGAATTTAATCAAAGTCTAGACTGAATACGGTCGTGCAGTAACCGTTTGGGGATACTTACAGTTGGTCCTTGAAACGTACATTAAAAAAGACGAGTGCAACTAAGCATCAGCAGTGAATTTTACTTACTATAATTTTGATTTATACTAAACCGAAACCTGAAACATTTAAAAACTAACATTGACTTTCTGAGACGAAACGCATGATGAATAATACAGATTACTGTAGAACCTTTAGTTAAAAAGTCTACATTTACCCAGGATCATATCGTCAGATCCTGACTAGATAACAGTCTGACCAGTTGGTCACTTATGCGGCACTTATGGTTGGGGACTTCATAACAATGAATTAAATTAGACTTACCCTTAAAAAGATAGATATTGACCATACATATAAGAGAAAAAAATATCGTGTCCGAGAAAATAACAAATGACGCTAAATATCTATTTCTACTCTTATATAAGAGAGATTTAGGTATCCTATAACTCTCCGCGAGCCATGCCAATTTTAGAAGGCAGCATAATTTTCTGTGCCTACCCAAAAACAAACTCCCAACTTCATGTTTGACACACAAAAACTTCAACGGCACAGTATATAAATAAATAAAGAGCTGGCAGGAACTTGGTTTCCAAATCTGTCTAAAACAAATAACAGTCGGCAAGGAGTTGTAAGTAATCTAAGCGAATAAATTGGTAGTTTCATTCGGGCCTCGTCGGGATTACCTTGGCGCGGTGAACCGCTGCGGCGTGGTTTCATTAGCGCTCGCGGTTGTCTATCTTTAGATGAACCTACACCCTCAGGGTAGCGGTTACGTTTATGTGTTGTTGCGAGTGCCTATACAGGGTGGGAGTAAATAATCTGATCAATGTTAACTGCAATGTACCACAATAAAATAATATAAAAAATATTACGTTGGGATTAGGATCTCCACGTGTCCTTAATGGACACGACAAAAGGGATTGCCTTCAAGATATATAGATACCTGTACTCAAGTCTTAACGAGTCAGGTATTACACTAAATTTGGAGGATTACAAATCAAGACGAGAAGCTTTTGCATAGCAGCGGGACTCATCAGCGGCTATTTAAAATACTGTTAATAGCAAGCTCTATCAAATTATGTCATTGTAGTTATGTAAACGAGGTTTTAATTCAAGCTGGAAAATCGATGAGCAGAAAATAAAATAAACATATTTTTAACGAAATATGTAAAACCTGCTTGTGGATTGTCCGTAGGAAAATGCTGGGTTCTGTTCAGGAAAAAAGTGTTAAAAGCGCCGACATTATTTTCCGAGCCACGCTTTAATTGGGTAATCTTGGAAGTTGTTGTCCAACTTCAGTTCTTAGAAATCACATTACGTAGTTTATCCTGCTGCTCATTTAGGTTACGGCAAACATTGAACGAATCGTGGTTACCCTACCCTAACAATCTGAGCATTACCCTAAGGGCATTTTTGGACTGGACGCGTAGAGTTCACATGGAGTTATGAAATGCTCGTTCATATTCAGGTTATTTGCGTACGGAGCAATTTATACAAGCTCACTGGATAATATTGACGAACTGGCTCGTGGACTTTGTGTAATACGTAGTTATCTCCGTAGATGATATGAAATTTACATTAAGCTTATCATATCGCTAATAAGAAGTAGTTAATGTAAACTAAGTCCGAGTTTTCTCTGCCAAATATAGACCAAAAAATAAGAAAATTTGTAAAATATTTACTTATTTAAGTGTGACCGTGTCGTCGTCTCTCTTGACAGGTCCCAGAATCTTACGCAAAACCTTCCTTTCCGCCACCAGGAGTTGACTTTCTTCTTTTTGTGTTAGTGTCCAGGCCTCACAGCCATACATGAGGATGGGTCTTATGACGGTTTTATAGATCCTTAACTTTGTATTTCTGCTGAGAAGCCTAGACACCAAAACTTTGTGGAGGGCTGCACTGCATCGCAGGGTGTTTTGGATACGAATGTGTATCTCCTCCTCCCTGGTGTTTGTATCGGTTATGGTGCATCCAAGGTACCGAAATTTGTCAACTTCCTTGTAGACGACACCTCCAACATGAAGACTATCACGCTGAACCCGTGTATTTTTGTATCGTTTCATGTGGAGGTATTCGGTCTTAGCCTGGTTAATCCTGAGACCTATCCTTAGACGCCTCGGCCACCTCTTCCCTGCTTTCCCCTAATAAAGCAAGGTCATCCGCATACCCTATCACCTTATGCCTGCCGTTCAACTCAACACCTACGTCCAGTGATAAAACTCTCCTGACGACATGTTCAAGGGCTAAGTTGAAAAGCACTGGTGACAAGGCATCCTCTTGCTTTAGACCGGTCATCACCGGGAATTCCTCCGAGAGCTCTCCCCCTATTCTGACACGCATTGTACTCGTCTTCGTTGCTGTAGCAATTATGGCAACTAGTTTTCTTGGGATGTTAAAATTTGCAAGAATGGAATACAGAGCCCCCCGATCTATGCTGTCGTAGGCTTTCGTGAAGTCCACATACAAAGAGTGGATGCTCTGTGCGTACTCCCATCTTTTTTGCATAAGCTGTCTCAGCAAGAAAATCTGGTCTATCGTGCTGCGATTTCTGCGAAAGCCACATTGATAATCCCCAAGGATTCTCTCAGCATGTGGTTCCAGTCTTTTGAGCAGCACGTTAGACAAAACTTTGTACGCTGTTGTGAGAAGAGCAATGCCTCGGTAGTTGGTGCACTTCTTCTTTGAGCCTTTTTTGTGGACAGGACAGATCACGCCTACATTCCATTCCTGCGGTTGTTCTTCTAGTTGCCATATCTTAAGCACAAGTTCGTAGATTTTAGACTGCACAATGCCGCCACAGTCTTTCCATATTTCCGACGGTAAGCCATCAATCCCAGGGGCCTTGTTGTTTTTGAGACGCATGATCGCTTGGCGAACTTCATAAAAGGTAGGAGGGGGAACCTCGCTGACATCATCGTCAACATCGTTCAGAGGGATGGGCTCATCTAAAGGAGGACAATTGAGTAATTGTTGGAAGTAGTCCTTCCATATGTTCTTAATTTCAGCTTTGGATGTTATTAAATTACCGCTATCGTCTTCCAACAATTGGGTAACCGGCTGATACCCTTTCTTAAAAGTATTGAGCTCCTCGTAGAACTTTCGAGAGTGATTTCCTCTTATTAAAGTCTCCATCTCTCTCACTATGCCGTCCAGATGTGATCTTTTTGCCCGCTTTATAACCCTTTTGGCCTCCCTCTGGAAAAAGTTGTGCCTGCTCTCCCATTGTGTGGGGTTTTGTAAAGAGAGGATTCTGTATTTACTTCTTTCTTCTATGACTCTCTCACACTCATCATTCCACCATTTCCTCCTCTTTTTCCTTCTTCTCCGACCTAGTACTTTAAGTGCCACCTTATTTACCGTTGTCCTTATGTTTTCCCATGTTTTGTTGATATCCTCGTCGATAACCAACCCGTTAAAACTGTTACTCAATTCTAGTTGAAATTTATGTTTAACATCAAGATCTTTTAACTGCTCTATATTTAATTGAACGTTGTGTTTCTGTGTCGCCTGATTAATAACTTTAATTCTAATTTTTAATTTGATGGCTAGCATAAAGTGGTCACTGTCGCAGTCAGCTACTCGAAATGTTCTGACATCCTGTATGGCACTTTTGTGCCTATCATCTATAAGCACGTGGTCGATCTGATTGATGGTATGCCCATCAGGGGACTTCCATGTACCTTTATATATGTCTTTATTGGGAAACATCGTGCTTTTTATCACCATATCTTTTGATGTTGCAAAATTGATAAGTCTCAGACCGTTGTCGTTAGATAGGTCGTGCTTACTATGTCTCCCAATAGTCGGTACAAATATTTCTTCTTTCCCAATTTTTGCGTTAAAATCCCCGACGAGAATTTTTATGTCGTAGTTCGGTAGTTGGTCGTATATAATTTCTAAATGTTCATAAAATTCGTCTTTTACTTCATCGCTGGCCATTTCAGTAGGTGCGTATGCATTGACTATTGAGACGTTCAAAAGGTTAGTCTTTATACGAAGAACAGATATCCTGTCCGACACAGGATCGAACCGAATCACGTTGCTTATAAATTTCTTAGCAACGAAAAAACCTGTGCCGTGGATGTGTTGGCCGCAGTCCTTACCACTGTAGAGAATGGTTCCATTGTCGACATTGCATTCCCCATTCCCCGGCCATCTAACTTCCTGAAGGGCTGCAACAGCCACTCGGTACCTAAGCAGCTCTTTGTCCAACTGGTACATGGCTCCAGGTCTAAATAGGGAACGCACATTCCATGAAGCAAATCTTAAGTCCGGTTTAGCATGCCGCGAGTCGTCGTTATTGGGATCAGATCGTATTTTCTCTCTATTCGGTTTCATAACTTGTTTAGTTTTTCCGTGGGAGGGGTGTTAACCCGCCGCACAACCCCCGATCTGTTGGAGGGCCACATCCGTCTTTGGTTAGCGATTCCACTGGAATTAGCCAAGTAGTGTAGCTGGGCTGTACTACCAACCATTCCCCCATCCACCACCCGGGGGACGCTCCTCTGCGCCGTGAGGCCCAGCGCGAGGATAAATGTTATACACAAATATAACTGACTAAGTAAAAAAATAGTGTTTTATTTTCAATGATACCAATAAGTACATAATTTTAAACGTCAATCATATTATACACGTCGACAACCCTAGGTCGCTGTCGTGTGTCATATGACGTCATCGCACCAAAAATGCTGGAAATAGAACGATCACTGATTATTACATTGATACATTTTGTTAACGCACGCTATATACCTACTTACCAATACACGCTAGTGAAGGCTCATTAAGCGCATTCAACAAATAAGTTTTCAATATTATTTTGATACATCAATCTACACATTGAAAATAAAGCCCTAAGATTACTGGTTTGTCTGATCGTACCTACTGGTAGTCGTAGCATCCTTGCCATAATACTCGGGTTCTTGTGTGTAAACAGCTTTAGTTTCATTTTTGCTTTTGTTTTCTTCCTCAAAGGAAATATCTTTCTAAAGTTATTTCTACAATGTAACAGGTTTTGCGGAACAAAAAAAAAGGTTAGGTTTAATGTGGTGTGAACGTTTTTGTTCCTTTATACCAAATGCGTTGCTCTACTTTGTTTGTGGAACATACATTGTTTATATTAAGTGACAAGATTTTGGTCAAGTAAAGTGGTGGAGGGAGGAAAATTATTGAAACTGTAGACAAATGAAATATATATATATATATGGTAACTAATGGCATATCGACACATGCATTTCAAATCATTTATTCTCGAAATATATACAGTAAGTGTAAATTACCTAACTACCTACCTCTACCTACCTTAAATCTAAAGTAGGTCCTTGAGGCATTGTACCTAGGATGCTGGCGGCATTTCCTCGTTGTATCGCAATGCTGATACGTTGTGCGAGGAAGCCACCAGCTCTTCGGTCACCAGTAACATCAACCAGACGTTTCGCGATTTCTACGAAAAATTTGCGTGCGCCTTGACCCCATGGACCAAGAGTTTCGACCCCGAATGGTACAAAAAGGTACTCTCTCTGCCCAGGCTCTTATATTTATTACGTTTTAAAATTTCGGCGCATTCAGCCGCTCCGCCCGCTTTTACATTAGTTCGTTGGAGATGAGACGGCGCCAGCGTGTCTACACAGGTAGCATCCCACACTAGCATCCGTCCCAAACTCCAAGGAACAAACACATGCATTAGCGCCACTTGCACAAACCAGGGTAAGCTTGCGTAGCCAAGATGCCCATCGCTTACACTACGTAGCGTATCGTAGTTATCTTTCACTCTCTCTCATCTCTATCACTTTTTCTTATTAGTGCGACAATGACAGTTGCATTTCGTTCGCGACTGAGCGTTAGCGATTGTCATCTTACTTACGCTGTTAGCTCGACGTTAACTGTCAAATTCTATATAACATTAGGACGGGACGGAACGATATGTCAATTTCTATAGAAAAAATCACGTGAGAACTCGGAGCCCTCGGATGTTACGTGACATTTTCTATAGAAACTGACAGATCGTCCCTTCCCACCCCGTCCCGTCCGGTTCTAGTGTGTCATCCTTTAATTGGCTAAGCCCGGTTGCTGCAAGTGGTCTTTACCGATTAGGTATGTGATATAAATATTAATATTATTCTTAACAATCTACAAATTATTTCGACGACACGCTACGCTCGTGACTCCGTAATAGAATATTTTGCTTGCTCAGTATTCTTTTGTTGCACAAATAATCTTTTTTTTTAATAATAGCGTCATTAAAAAAGCTCTCTGAACCCCAACTACTTTATATAATATGCATTAACTATAATTGAATTTGGAGTAAGTATATTCGCCAGTTATTCATTTCTCAACTTGCACTCAGATATGCACCTAACTTCACAACGAAACTGAAGCGCGCCCTCAGCCCATTTATTTGAAGAACAATGGGGATAATTTAAGCAGATACTCGGGGCGGAAAAATGTGCAGCCTGCAATAGTTTAAGAGCTGACCTCAGAAAAGGTTGAAATGTTTGTACTAACTTAAGCTTTTGCCCGCGACTTCATCTGCGTAGAATTAGAATTTTCGTGACAAAAACTATTCTATGTTATCTATTGTAATTTTACCTAAATCCGTTCAGCGGTTTTAATAAGAAGTTGTAACAGACAGACAGACGTAGTTACTTTTGCATTTATAATATTAGTATGGGCTTACTCCGGTTACTACAAAACATGTAAATATTCTACAATGTGACCACCAAATTAAACTTTCGCACATTATCAATTGACTAAAACGGGGCGTAATCAAGCGTTTTTTTCAAAATAAATGCTGAAAACCTGATTCTTCCAGAACCGGATTGGAATTTATTTTGGAAAAAGGTCAATTGCATAAAACTTTGGAAACTAACCTCTGACGTTTCGAGGGCGACATTGCCCCCTAGGTCTCAGACAAATGTTGCCTGAAGTTGACATGAACATTTTCTAATCGCGCAAGTTTTACGTACTACCGTGTGAATCTAATAGTATGAATATCTGTGAGCGGGTGTAGATACTAAAAAATAGTCAAAGTAGCAGACAAGAGTTTAACAAGCTAACGGGGAAAGTTTTATCTTATCTAGGGTTGGCTCTTTGCCTACAACAAAATCTCACGTGTCCGCTATATTGCACTTCATTTCCTGCTGGAATATAAAATGTTTTTCATTTGGGTGTTATGTGTTTATTTTAATTTAGGTATAAGATATTTTATATAGATAAATATTTTAATCCCTGAGAGAATAAGAGAGGTGTACGTTCGACGAGTAAATGTATGTGTGTCTCTCTGTAGCATCAGATCTCCATAATGGATGGACGGTTTAGGTTTGAGTATTTATTTTTTTTGCAATTAGTGCGTTCAAACTCCCTTGCATTATTGCACTTTGAATTAAACAGTTTAGTTTGTGTGTTGTCTGTCAGTCTCTATATAAGGGCGTTTTACATACATTTAGTCAAAATATATAGTAGACATACAACAGGCATGCGATGTTAACCTTTCGTCCTTTCTCCAAAGAAACTCAATTTGTAGATGTCTCCGTTGCACACATTAGAAATGCAATGTGATTTAGCAACACTCGCTATTCGTAATGGATGTGCGTTAGTTGTACTCGCGTTCGATAAATACGACGTAGTTGAGGGCAAATGCATTATACGATGCGAGATACGACTTTTTCACAGTAATACGCGTTAATGCAACGTTTACACGCACTCTTAACAAATACCAAAGGATCACAGAAAAATATTCAAAAGCGTTCAACTTATTCCGTAGAAGACTATATACTAAACAAGAAAAAAAATGCTTTACTAAAATTCAATAGCAATAATGTCAAAAACTAGCTAGATGTTTGAAGCTCGCTGATCAAAAAATGGTAAAACAGGCGTTAGAAAATGGTGACTTTTTCAAAAACTGACAATAATATTGAAAAAGTTTTTCAGTTACTCCATTTAAGTTAAAATCGTCGTAGAACCTTTGAAAACACATGGAAAAAAAGTTGAGATAAATCGGCCGAATTTATATACCGGCCTCTTAACCTCAGGAACCCTTATGAGTTGGTAGTTCCTGCCCGACAGTTTTTTTAAACGATAAAGATTCTGCCCGATGCGCTTAATTATTCACATATTGAAATTTGGTGCCAGGCGCTCAGACCGATTCGCGCTTTGAGATTTGTAGGTACCGCTCGTTTGTGGTTGGGTTGGTTGGAGTAGCCAACCAATAGCCAGTAGTTTTAGCCAATAGGTAAATAATTTTTAAGAAAAAAAACATCGATTTTAATTGGCCTTCCCAGTAAAAGTTAAATTTTGAGTTAGTATGAGTTGTTGACTTTAAAAATAACCAAATCACCATCATGAAAATTGTGGAGCATTCTTAATGTCCCATGGATTCCATTATAAGATTTGAAGTAAAATTGAATGGAACTACTTTGGAGGTACCTCCTTGCGGATATTAGAGCATAAATTATCAAGCACTTCCACTATGCCATCCTTGGTCTTCACCATCAGGTCTCCTTTCACCAAATTGATAGTTTTCGTAAAGAAATGCTCAAATTTCGAAAACACGTAAATCACTATGCACGTGCCTTTCAAATTTGGGGAGTTCCCTCATTCCCCAAATTTGAAAAAAATTCCCTTCGGTAAGCAATCATAAGTAGGAACAAAACGAAACTTAAAAAATTTGGAAAACATAAAAGTGTCCTTTTTTGGCGTGCGTAAAGTTCGTTCTTGCGAACGAGTGCTTTTCACATTTCCACTTTTTTAATTTAGGTTTGTTCCAATTCATGAGTGTAAGCAGTATTATTGTTAGTTAACTTTACTGAGACGTAGTAAAACTAAATACCTACTATTAACGCAAAAGTACTAACGATATTTAACTTTTGATTTTCACTATTTACCTCTTTATCATAAATCTTCTTCTCAGTCGTTTACTCTTGACAGAGTAGTCGTGGTCGCACGTGTTTCCCTGCATCGTCTCACTACCGCTCTCCATCTGTCTCTGGTGGAAGCTTGCCTTGCGCACTCGTTGAGAGACTCCTGGGTTAGCGCCTTGATCTGGTCGGTCCAACGCAGAGGAGATCGCCCTCTGGATCTACAGCCATCGACTCGGCCCTGTACTACTAGCCTCTCTACAGAATCACTTCCTCTTCGTGTCACATGCCCAAAGAACGTTAGTATGCGGGATCGATCATAAATAATGATCTTTTATTAAAATATTAAACAATGTAAACAGTTCTTATAAATTTGTGTGTATGAAACGAATTAGAGGCTACGAACCGTCTGTCAAAGTAGAGTCGTTTTTCAATCAGGCAAACATGCTCGATAGCTCTATTAGACATGACGATACGATTTGTCACATGTGATTTATTATTTTGTTGATTAGAAATAATGATTATGAGATTGAACGTAAGAAAGTAAAGAAGGTAGAAGGTTCCAGCCCTGGGCACTGGGGGCCTTGGTCACTTTTCTGTAGTATATGACATCTCTTTCAATTTATAAAGAAGATAAGATAAACATTTTGAAGATGTTTCTAATAGTTGAACTGTATTGCAATAGTGTTACGGAAGTAATAATAAAACTTGCAAATGCGTAATTTTTTTTTTTCGCATTTGTATTGGAAAACGTCGATCGGCACACGTGCGGATATGTCATTTTTACTCGTCCCGAGTATTGCCCGGGAGTCGACATACTTTCTACACTAACATCGATATGTACTATTTTCTTCGGTTACCGCGATTAATAGGTATTCATTGATTAAAACAGTAGCGCCACTTGTACCTTCCGATGTTAGCTAACTTACCTGCGTACGTAGCCAAGATGCCAATCGCTCACGCTTAATAACGTATCGTAGCTACCTTTCTCTATCACTCTTTCTTATAAGTGTGACAGTGACAGTTGCGTTTCGTTAGCGACTGAGCATGAGCGATTGACATCTTGGCTACGCACCCTGGAATTAAGCGTTTTTTAAGTTGTTTCAAGTGGCGCTAAACAGATTATATCTATATAGTTTAATTGGGATAGCATTATTTTGCAATAAAGGAATACTCTATCGTTAACTTTTCTCTAGCTTTGCTATGTAGGTAAAGATCTAAACTTCACAAGAAAGTTCAATCTCGAACTAATAATGTGGACCCTAGTCTAGAACTGTTTCAGGCTACAACTTTGCGGGTCTCATTTATCTTCCTACCAATTCACGAAGAGTTTCGAGTTAAATTGAACTAGAAATCTGTTTGCGAATCCGCACTTTCTTGAACTATATTCACTTCATAAAAGCGATGACTAATAGTCATGCCATGTACTGGTCCCACTGAATTGAGATTTATACAATGTTTTAGCTATGTTCATTATTTAGGTAAGACACTAATTTACATAATTATATGTATGTTATAAATTGAAAGAGATGTCATATACTACAATAAAAGTGGCCAATGCCCCATTGCCCAGGGCTGGGAATACAGACCAATGGGATCGGAATTTTATTGGTCAATAGGGCCGGGTGTGGCTAGGCGGGCTGTTGAACATGTCATAGAGTCCCACCAAGTTTGCATGTATGTTGATAGCACAGACTTTTAAAGTATTACGTAGACGTCATAATTTCATAGAAGTTTGACTTTTAAAATAACACATGCGCTATCTATAAAAACTTAGCTTGGTTTGACTCTCGGCTCTGAATTGCATTGAAAGTAGGTCATATGGCGTACGCTACACAAATCTCCCGACCGACCAATAACACTGAGCCTTGAAAAAGTTGTTTTTATGTATTCAGTTCCAAAGGAGGTGAAAACCAACCCCGGTTTTAATGACTTCTACGTAAACGAAGTCGCTGATGGAGTCTTGTCTCGTATATAAACAGTTCCTGTGTTGACACAAATTGCCAAGTGTCACCGTGGCACATTACTGACATTACATCATGGCTTTAAGTGGTACACCTTTAGCAGGAGCCTATCTTCCTTACATATTCACCCCGTAACGACGGGGCGCGGTTATAGGTGTCAACAATGATACAACGCAACTGGAAGTACTTACCCTACATTGAGGAAAATAAGGTCTGCATCGTTTGATATATCGTTTGGTTTACTTATATTCAATCACCTGTTGTCACTTCTGCCATACTTAACAAAATGCGTCGAAATTCTACCTCTACCACGTCCATCATCTTGAAGTTCGGTAAAATATTTGTCCAAATTTTATTAAACACAAATTAAAGTTTTAATGAGGACAAACATTTATTTCGAAAAAAAAACAGAAAAACGATCTTGTTTTAATAAAATTAATAATTATGAAACTTTATAAGGTGAAATTTACGTAGTAGTAGTGGTTGGTTTTTGTGTTGAAGATAATATTTCTAAAACACAGGCACATATTCCCAGTACCATTGTGGTAAAACTCGAATATTTTAAGCCACTACACGCGAAAAGTTTCGGGGAACCTAGTGTTCAGCACGGAAACCAATTTTCTGTTAGGTTTCCCCTTATATTTATATTGCATCAACTGACAAGCAAAACTCACTTACTACGATATAAATAAAAATCGACCTTATTATAATAGACTAGTGACCCGTCCCGGCTTCGCACGGATGCAATAATATCGACGCGCTAAGCCGCGCGCCGCCGGCCCTGCATTTTAAATCTGTAATATCTTTGAAAATATTCATTTAAATTACATGCTGTGAAGGCCAACATTGGTCTATATTTAGCACAATGTATTTAAGGTACACCTACTTGGATAAGGATGAATGCTGTATTGCTCAAAATCGCTCCTTATATGCTTAAGCCATTATTTCTCGAAAAAAGATAAGTAAAAAAATTGATTTTGTGGTTTATCCCTAAGAGAAAGACATATACCATTGCGGACATTTTTAAGGTGTACAATACTGTGGTACATTATTTTGATCTATCTCGTAGGGTTCAGCCAGCGTTTGCAATGTAAGCGCAAAAAAAAAATGATTATTTACGACTTCACTTAGACCTCTAAAATTATTTGTTTTACTACCATTTTATGCATGTATTATACATACCTTCTCCAGTCCAGAGACTTGAAAACGTCCTCCAGTGCCAAGTGTTCCCATACGAACCCAAACTGAGTTACGAAAATCCTATGCATACGATTTCGTAACTCAGTGGAAATAATTGTGTGATATACTGGGATATTGGGTCTATCTTAAAGATAGGAACTGAACTCTTCCTACATACTAAATTTCATTAAGGGGCGGATTCACACCATCACCCGAGACACTTGTTTTCTGTGACTGACTCTAATTAACCGCCCTAAGTCTGTAATGCAGTACGTGAATCGTGAACTAGTTCACGTGAAGGGTGTATTGGAGCATAACGGTTACAACTGGAGGCAGAGCAATCGGGTTGCAAGCGCATCGGCTCGTCCCCGGTCGGCTGAAGAGGAGAGGGTGCCTTTATACGAGTACTTGCCTTACGTGAAGGGTGTGACGGATAAAATTGGACACTGGTTACGCCGTAGATATTGCAAGACGATTTTCCGCCCTCATAAGGAGCTCCGAGTGTTTGTGCGTTCTCCGAAGGATAAGAAGCCATTGAGTACCCCAGAGGTTTACATGATCCCATGCTCCTGTAGGAAGAACTACATAGGGGGACTGGCCGCAACATTTCGACAAGGATTTCTGAGCATATACGCAGTATGAAAAATCGGAATACTCTGGGTTCTGCCCTAACAGATCATTCGACGGATTCGGGTGCGCACTATATTAGATTCGATAAGGTGACCGTGCTGGCGAAGGAAAAGTTTTTCATACCGCGGAAAATACAGGAGGCTATCGAGATCAGTCGTCACCCAAAATTTAATCGCGATGGTGGGTGGTCAGTACCCCCTGGTTGGAAAACGGTTTTGGGTGCTGCGCAGGTGCTCAGTGTGGGCGATACCTTACAGTGTGACGTAGTAAGTGTCGTGTGCAATAGTGCAGTTGACAATAGAAGTGAACGAGACGGTAGTATCTCGCCTATAACGGTGCCGCCTTCGCCTGCGCCAACCGCGCCCCCCGCGCCGGCCTGCCGGCGGGCGCAGCGCGCTTTCGCGCGCATTGTGCGCAGAGCAATCGCCGCAAGCGCTTACTCATGATTATGGGACGCGGACCGTTCCGAAACATGTCGAGCTATTTTCGACTTTATAGACGTGAGTAACACGATATAAGTATATTAATATTTCAATGCTAGGTTTTGAATTTGTGTTTGTACAGTTACCTACTTGAAATAGTATGTTGCGCTATGGAGGCTGCAGACACAATCTAATTAGTACAGCCTTAGGGCGTGTCACATTATTTTTGCGGCCTTCACAGCGGAAGATACTGTTGCAGGTGACTGTACTAATAACAGGGGGGTGTCACTCCGCATTTTATGTTGACACAAAATTTTCCGCCTACAGGTGGCATAAACTGTCAATACTGATAAATAATCAATAAAAACGTGTTCTTAAAATATAAACAATGTTCCGATACAAATTTTGTTCCTATTTATACGTATATACAAATAGTTGTACCACCACATGCATCTGACAGCATGGTGACAACCCTAATGTTAATGTCATCTTGACATTTGCATGCTTGACCAGGTAAACGTCAAATGTAGGAAAGAGAAGCTTCTGTACTTTAGTACTATTACTTATTCTGTGCTAATACGCAGATACTTACGAGGTTTAGCAGTCTCTTCTAGTGCTTGCAATAGTTAAACCATGCTGAAGGAGGCCTCATGTTTATTTACTCCGACAGCGGCATGCGTGTGACGTACAAACTCAGATACCGCTAGATTCACTGTGGATATTCTTTAGTCAAATATCAGGCAGTTTGCGTGTATTATTAAACATTCAGGTTTTTAGAGCTACCTACTTAATCAACTATCTCTCCATCCGTCCTGAAAAGATAACGTAAAAACATTTTTTCACTAGTTAAATCACTAGTTAAACTAGTTTTTCATTATGCTTCCGCAAAAACTATATAGCTCCTTTTCAACTAGGATTTTAAATACGGAAAGCGTTCATTCAAAAATGTCTTTTTAATGTGTAATATAAATTTGTGAAAGTTTAATATATGTGATAAATGAAAAATATCTTTATTTCTAAAATAAGGCACATTACAGCTCACCTTAGTTACACCTAGGAATAATGCTTCATTAACTATATCTCTAAATATTCACCATTCAAATGTAAAGAAAATCCAAAACATTAGGTATTCTTAGCATTTACTAGCAGGTGGTCAATAGTAAATCAGTTAAGTGCATCATCTAGTATGCTATTAATTACACTATATGAATGAAATGAAATTTGTTTATTTGAAACAACATTAGGTATACAATCTTATAACTAAAAACACACTAAACAATTTTAAGCTTTGTTGTCCCAAAAAGGATGCCACTCAGCATTTGTCGAAGCACCATAGTGCAGCGACGCTGATTTTCAGTGGACCCTACAAAATAAAATGAAACTAAATAAAACGAATTTTTACTTACAGAACAAAATAAAATACAGTAGAATTTAATTCTATCAAACTATCAATCAGGAATAAAATACCTTTATACTTAAGTTTTTTTTTCTCTTACAAAGTGGTCAGCGAGAACTGAAATACCACTTATGACTAATATTTAAGGAACGAGTAGAAAACGAGATCAAAACTTAACGAACTTTTGTTTTTAATAATGATTACATAGACAACTGCGGCTAGGGATGAGAAGTTTGATTTTTAAGTAGATGGAGCTTTTATTTATTTTTGAACGAGAACAGTGAAGAAGCGTTTCTTATTGGTGAAGGGATATTATTCCAACACCGAGTGGCGGCATAGCGAAATCTGCCACGAAAACTAGCCGAGTAGTGCCGCGGAAAGATGAGGCGAGAGGCTTGTCTTTCATGCATTCAAGAAAATCTTAATTTGTTAAAAAGATACGAAGGTTTTTCGCTGTTTATGATTCCAAACCAAACAGTAACGAGGCAAAGTGGAGCGTTTCGGCGTGCCTCCATCTTAAGCAATTTACTATCATTTAAAAATGGTGTAACATGGACACGTCGTGGTATTGGAAAACAAAACCTGGCGCAGGCATTTTGTAATCTCTGAATTTGCAATTTTGTTCGTGACAATAGGCACTCTCCAATTACTATGTCAGCATAATTGAGCTTTGATAAAATTAGTGAATCGCAAAGTTTAATACGAATATCAATGTTAAGGTGATCACGAATCCTATATAAAACTTTAAGGCGGTAAAACTTACTTACTTACTTACTCCTCTGGCGCAACGACCCAAAGTGAGTCTTGGCCTCCAACACGACTGCCCTCCACTGACTCCGGTCCTGCGCACTTTGTCGCCAGTCGACAACCTGGATTTCGCGCAAATCCACATCCACAACATCCGCCCATCTGTACCTAGGTCGGCCGACCGGGCAGCGTGCTGTCGGTTTCCCCTCAAAGGCTCTTTTTACCGCTCGATCGCCTCCCATTCTCTCTAGGTGACCGAGCCACCGAAGTCTTTGCGCCTTTGTCACCCCATTGACGTTTGGTTCAGCGAAAAGTTCTTCCACTTCGGCGTTCTTACGGATTCTTCAACTGCCATCGGGTCTCTGCGTTGGGCCGAAGATTTTACGGAGAATCTTTCTCTCAGCCACCAAAAGTTTACACTCCTCCTTCAAAGTTAAGTTAGTGTCCAGGCTTCACATCCGTATGTTAAGATAGGACGTATTACGGTCTTGTAAATTCGAATCTTAGTTTTCCTGCTGAGAAGCCTGGACACCAAAACCTTATGCAGGGCTGCACCGCAACGCAAGGCATTCTGAATGCGCCTATCGATCTCTTCGACACGGGTATTACTGTCATTTATCGTACAACCTAGGTATTTAAATTTGGACACCCCTTTGAACTCACTATCTCCGACATCTGCAGGTAAGGCGGTAAAAACAATTTCTAATATTATCTAAGACGTGCTTTTCAAATTGAAGCTTTTCATCAATCAGTACCCCGAGATTTCTAGCTTCTGATACGCGAGTTATGACATCGTTTAAAATATGGACCGGCGGATTATGAGATGTGGTGTTTACTACTTGTTGTTTTGTGCCGAGTACTAAAAACTATCAAATATCATCATATCAAAAAATATCACTAGTTAACCAGAGTGTGCAAAGGCTTTTATAAGTCTTATGACCAAATAGTATTCAATTACGTTGTGTTTCAAACAAAGGACACTGAATACTTGGGAAGAAAATAAAATAGCATGTTCCTTTGTAAATAAATTGCTACTAGTAGTAGCATGTTTTGCAGATTCCTTTTAGTGTCTCGCTTAGCCTAGGCAGATTCGCTTATTCAATAGCTTGCTTTTTGTTCTGACTACAAATGACGCTATAACTAGAAATAATGTACTTTATTCCACAGTTTCCCAGAGTCGAAACAAAATAGAATGTGATAAATATGTTACGAGCTTTTCTTACGAAATTTTATATTACCGTTGGATATTTCATTCGTCCCGAACTTTATGACAGCGAGGAATTGTAGACAACAATAATAAAACAAGTTATTTGCCAGTGGGGGCGCATTCAAATGATATATTGTTATTATTAACAAAGAAATAATCACCATTTATTTCTCAAAACCGGTGATGAGCATTAATAAAGCATCTTTGGGCATTACATGGATTTGCGGTTATGGTGTAGGAGCCAGACGTCCCCATCGAAATATTTTCCCGCAAGGACCGACACCTTTTCATGACAGAATGTTTTTCAATGGATCCGAACAACACAGCGAAGTGATTAAAATCTATCAACTGGTAACTTCCATCGTGCTTTGAGCTCAAATTTTATTTTATCATAACCACTAGACATAGTAAGTTTTATCGTAATAGCTGCCTATTCCCGTTACTCAAAAAAGACTAGGCTAGGCTAGAGAGCTATCATATTATTTGAGTTATGGATATTTTTCATGTCTTTAGGTATGTATTTATCTTTTTATCGTACATGTGCCGCTTAGTACCAAAAACCACATGCCTCATCGAGCTTCCTGGGACGTGATTGATTTTAATTAAAAAAAAATTAAGATTTTTATTCATTTATTTTACAGTGCGATGGTTATACAAGACATTGCAATTCCGGGAAGGCTTGTTCGAATAGCACTTACTCATACGCGATTTTAATATCCAGATGCACCAAATGTAGGAAACGTCTTCTTAAGCATATGCAAGATAGATTTTCATATACTTTGTATTGTAATATCACTTCAGAGTACTGTCGCTATCTTAGAAATGTGGAGACGTAAAATATATGTCGACACACACCGGTATAAATCTTAACTCTATTACTCTCTTGGGATAACAATATGCAGAGCCGGAAAATAATGTAGAACAAGACATAGAAATGTAGGAAGTTTGAAGGGCTTTTACTATTTGTTCCAGAAAGGTAGTAAAAGCTTGTAAAACACATCTTGTTTTTGCAAGCTCTTATTTCAAAATTACTTCCAGCGACATTCATAACCCTACTACTTGTATAGAAAATAAATAAACTTTCTGTCGCTGTTACAAGGTTAAAACACAATTGTAAAGCACGAATATTTTTTTTTCTTTAGTATTTGACATATTTATAAGATTAAAACAGTGAACACGTTTGTTAAGAACAAACAAATTTCATGACAATAATTATTAGAAACGAGAGATTTTCCATGTATGTTTATTTTGTAAGATGACGATTTTTTGGGACTGGTGCGCTGCGAAATTTTAGTCGTGGTCTACCCATACAATATAGCGATTTACAATCTTTCCTTGCTGCCTTTACTTTTCCTGCCGTACGCTTTCTCTAAATAGATACCTACCTCGTTTTTATAAAAAAAGAGCTATAATAAATAACCGTGTTGATAAACTATGGTAAAATCTTATATTATAGACATCATCATCATAAATTTAAGAGCCTTGCTCTTGTCGGTGGAGTAACCGCCACTCGGGTCTTGTTTCTGCTACTGTTTTTTCCTGGTACTCACTACTTTAACTTTCTCTTTGACTTGATCTAAAAACGCCCGTCTTGGCCTTCCCCTCTCTCTTCTTTTTTCAATTTTGCCTTCAATTATCATTTTTATGTAGTCGTCATGACGTATCAGGTGCCCCAACATGTTTCCTCTTCTGTTCTCTATCGTACTTAACAGGCTTCTTTTATATATAACAGGCTTCTTTTTGATATTATAGTAACGACCACAATATCCGCTATACTAAGAAAAACAAACCAACTTTCTTTTCATGGAAACAGTAAAAATAAGTTAGCTCATTACCAATATTCTCGCCCTATATTTTAGTGCCCTAATAGAGAAACTCATGACTAGGCTTGGGACATTTGGGTGCTCGTGGTTCTAGAACCCACGAAGTCACCATTATGTCAAAAAATGTTTTCGAAGTGATAAAATGATAAATAAATGATATGAAGTCAAAGTCAAAGTCTAAAATTATGCTGTTATATCGGTAATAAACACGTAAAACTATTTATTTTAAATTATATCAGAAATTGTGTTTTATCAAATTTTTACATTTTACTTAAATGTTATTTTTTGTTTTTAAAATTTGATGTCAGTAGTTTGTCCTTAAAATTATTGCTCAGGTAGGAACAATTATTTTACAACACTACAGCTTAAAACATTAATAGCCTGTGTGAGCGAACAGTGCAGAAAAAATTGATTAGCCTATTTTCGGAAGGTAATAACACTGATATTATGACCAATTAAGAGGGAATTGGTCAATTTGTTTTGGACATCCCTGTAACTGCCCATCCGTCATGCGAGTCGTGAAAAAGTTCCGACATCAATCAACGGCATTTCATTGGGTTTCCATACTAACTTGTAAGGAAGTTTCTTGAAATTAAAAACAAAATTAGGAAATTATTAAACAATGTTTAAAATTGGTTACTTGCGTAATTGCAGTCGAAGTTCAGTCTACCGTAATTACGCGACATCTCTATAATAAAGCGACATTTACGATAATCGTACGCGATGCATCATTTAAAGCAAAAGCGAATTGGTTCTCGATAATTAATTCATCAAAACATGTCGGTACGAAAGTGACCCGGTTTAAATATGAAATATGTCTATTAAAAATGAACATTGTATTCTCTATATGTACCATAGTAGGTAAATAAGCAAGGCCCTACTGAACCACCAGTGGTAAGCCACTAACCCGGAGTTAAGTTGTCTAATTCCATACAAAATAACACTTAACTCCGGGTTACGTGGCTGACCCCGGGTGGTACAAGTGGCCCTAAATCAATTTACTAAAGTTGGCGTAAAATGATATTAGTAGATTGTATTCACAGGTTCTGCCACCGCCCCGCCCCTACCTCCCCTCCCCCGACCCAGGTACCGCCCCCAGGTCGTCGGCCATTATGGTCAACCATCTTGGATGACCCTGTGAGTACCTGACTACCTGTTCATAGACACATTATGTAAAATTCGACAGCTAAAAAAAAAAAAAAAAAAAGTTTGGACTTTTTTTCGGATAATAGACCCCCATTTAGAATGATTGCAATTGGTCCCAGACGCGGTAAATGACTCCTTGCCATACCTGCGTTATGTACGTTTATAACAATACACGCGCGCTCGCCTTGGATCGAACCCTTTGCATTGTTCCACTCGTCGCTCGAGAGCAGGTAAACCTTTTGTCAATGTACGTAGTACGCTTAGACCTTTTTTTTTACTTACGTCGAGAACGTTTTGTTTAGATAAATGGAAATGTATGAAACACATAATCACATATGTGTTTAAACAGTGATATATTGGTTGGAAGCTTGTGTTTTGAAGTACATACTCACATAGTTATTATAAAAGATTATATAATCCGCTGGGTGGCCTTTTTTTGCAAGTATATAAAGTTCGTGATTTATTTATGGATCTAGTGTATACAGGAAACTTATGTTATTTTACCTTCAAAAGCGATTAATCACTCAGAACGTGTGCATAAAAAGTTTCTACCTATTCAAAAGATTGCATTGTTCGAGTATAAACCTATTTAATAGACATATTGATGTATGGTTTAGTTGCGGCAATGCATTTTTCTAAGTAATCATGAATGTAACAATGATGGCATTGTTATATCTTTCGAAATTGTGAACATGTGGTGTGTCGTGTCGAAACTTGTATCTACAAGTCTGCATTACCTGGGTATTTTTTATATCATTGGTACTCATATAAAAGTGGGGTGTGGGTTGTTTAGTTTATTCAGTCCCTCGCCATCACTTGGAAGCTGTTATAGTGAAGTTCAGTTAAAGTTTTATAACCAGTGTCGTTTTGTTATCACTTGTGAGCAGAAAAATGGATGTAAGTAATTTAAATATTTATTTTACATAATCATGTTTATAAAGATGTGTTAAATACAGTGTGTGTTATTGTTTGTTAATTATAAACTGTTCTAAAAATAGTAAATGAAGTAAATACCCCATTCTTAAGATGAGAGAGTTGAATTTGTTTTGTTAATGTACACATACAGATTTCCTTACGATGTTTCTCTTTATCGATAAACGATTTGTGAATATCAACTTACAGGCAATTGTAATAATAATTCATTTTTGTTGTTACAGCCCTGTGAAAATACTTTTAAATCCTTCTATTACCCAGAAAACGAAGATGGCTCCAGTGACGAAGAAGGAACATTAGGGTTGAAGATCAAGCAGGCCATTGCCAAAAAAAGACCATCGAACAATATTAATGCCTTCTTCGAAATACCTAAGAAAAAACCAAAGGTCTACAAAAAATCATCTACGGTGTCACAAACAAGATCCGATGGTGTTACATACATTTCTTCAGGACAAGAGGATGGGGCGTATGCAAATTACCTAATTAAAATTGAGGTGTTTGACATGCAAAAGATAAAAAACATATCTCCTTTAGAGTACTGGAAACATTGTGATCTACGAGTGAAATATTACACTGTGGGTGAAGACGATCCGTTAGAAAAAAGTGCCCGTGATGTTGTTTATGAGATTACGAAACAGCTCGCATCAAAAGACAAATGCGTGAAATATTTTTTAAATAGTGATAAGAAACAGTAATAGCCTTAAGTTGTTTATAAGGTCTTAATTAAGTTGTTTTTAATTTCCTTTTAGTGTTGTCAAGAGCATGTAATTTATATTAGTATTATTTTATTATCATAGATAGGGGCATAAAACTGTAAAACTTTCTTTGTTGAAATGACGTCTACCTGTGTTGGATAGCTGGTATTTTACTTTCTTTTTAACAACAGTTCTTAAATTTTGTCACTATTGTTTTCTTAGCAGCTTTATTCTTTCCAAAACAAATGGTTTCACAATAATTCCACATCATAAATGTTAAGTAAAGGATGGAAAGAATTACAAGATTTACAAGGTAGTTTAAAACGTTCATTATACTGTATATTGTATAGGAAACGAACGAAACTGGAAAGGGAGTGTACCGTATCATTGGGTTTAAAACGGATAGGGCCACTGTAAACAAATTATTATCTTAAAAACCACACCATGGATAATTTGAACAGCGAAAGCTTTAACACTCAACTTGTCAGTTTGTGTGAAGATGCCGAGGAAGACCAAGAAATCTATGATACCGCTCAACTTGTTAGCCAACAACTTCGTGAACAGTAAGTACTTTTAATGTTATATTACATCATCATTTTTAGTCTTGTTGAAACGTGTTCGTTTATAACTTGTATACACCAGTTTATTCGTTAGCCAAAGTGGGGATAGCTTTGTTATATAAGAATACCGTGGTGACATCATTTATACTCACTTGCAGTGTTTTGTGTTTACAAGGGTGTAGTGTGTTGTGTTTACAAGGCTGTTGTTATCATATTTAAATAATGGCTTCCACGTTTTACTTAGGAGAGAGACTTGCTAGTAACGAAATAGCTAGCTTAAGCAAATCGTTTATCTTGGAAAAGTTTCACAAGTACATTCGATTGTGGTACATGGATGGAGTGTTACCTGATAACCTTATGAATGATAAGGATATTATTCCATACTTTACACCGTGTAATGGTCATATAAATAAAAAAAAACAAATAGCGTTATCAATACCTGATGTCGATGTGATTGATGGTGTATTACCAATGCAGGCTTATTGTATTCACTGCAAAAAATATTGAAGTTAGTGAAAAATACCTTTTTACATAAATTATATGTCCATTGTATACTATTTAATTCATATATAACATTTTTTTATTTTTTTTTAAAGATCTTCTCAACATGGCGGTGGATTGAAACGTACGATTGCGGATCCTGATGTGGAAAAAACAATCAAGAAAACTCGTCCTTCTTCTCATCAAAATGCATCAGAACCATCGAGTTCAAATTCTACATCGAACAATTATGTAAGTACAGAAAATAATGATAAAATTAAATGTTCTGTGTGCGATGTATTTATATCGAAGAGATATTTATCCAACCATCTTAATAGTAATACGCACAAAAACAGGGTCCTTAGTTCCGATAGCGAATTAGTTAACGTTCAACTAATTGACACCGCGTTTAAAAACAGAGTCGCTACTTACCGGATATCAAATGAAAATGACCAGGACTTTCTGTTATCAATTGATGCATTTTTAGAGAAACACAAAAACGCAATTTTTACGTTATTAGATCGCTCTCTGGCAAATCATACCTCTTTAAAAGTTAACTTCATCCTTTATGCAACTTTTAACCAACAAACAAAAGATATAACTAACAAATTTGATTTTCAGCTACCGAACAATATAGTTAACTTTAGTAGTGATAAAAATGAAATATTTACATCGGTTTTAAATGAAATTTCAACTAGATTATCAAACTTTGAGAGAAAAGATAGTGGGTGGTCACTATCAGAAATAAATGAGTTAGATATCAACATAAATAAATTTAATCCAATGCGTGGATCTTCATACATTAAGTTACCACGCTCTATACATCTAAAAAAAGCAGTTATAAATGTCCAAAATAATGATTTTGAATGCTTTCGCTGGGCTGTACTGTCAGGTTTATATCCCCCGAGTACCAATAAACGTGCGCATACTGTTGGGGTATATAAACAACATATAAACAAATTAAAATTTGAAAATATTCCTTTTCCGATGAAACTGATTGACATAAACAGATTTGAAAAATTAAACGATATAAGTATTAACGTCTTTGGTTTGGAGTACGATGCAAACAGTAATAATCATACCGTCGTGGGGCCATTACATTTAACTAAATGTAAAAAGGCAAACCATTTAAACTTATTGTATTTGACAGAAGGCAGCAAGAGTCATTATTGTCTTATTAATAACTTATCCCGATTAGTGTCTGCCCAGTTGTCAAACCAAGTACAAAGTGTACATATATGTGATGGTTGTTTGTCACCATTCACATCAAGTGAAAATCTGACAAATCATCAAAAAAATGATTGTTTTCACGTATGTACTAATTTGCCTTCCGAACAAGGTGCAAAAAGGGATTGGTTTGGTAATATAACTGCCGGAAATAAACTTTATTTCGATAATTATGACCGCAAATTACGGCATCCTTTCGTCGTTTATGCCGACTTTGAAGCTTTTTTAAAGCCAATCCATTCGTGTTCTAACAATCCTCTGACTTCCTCAACAAGCAATGTTCAAAAACATGAAGTATACAGTTTTGGGTACTATATAAAATGTTCGTATGACGATAAACTATCATTATATCGTACTTATAAAGGTGAAAATTGTGGGAAAATATTTATGGAATATCTTAAAAAAGACTTGCAGAATATATGTAGATATAATACTAGGGTGGTGACTCCTTAACCCTTATCGAATGAAAATAGGATAAACATTGCACAAAGCAATGAATGTTTTATTTGTGAGAAAGATTTAAACGGAGAAATAAAAGTTACTCATAACTCTTATACTGGAATGTACGAGGGAATTGCACATGAAAAATGTAGTGAGAAATACAGAACCCCTAAATTTGTACCTGTTTTTCTTCATAACTTGAGCAATTACGATAGTCATTTTATAGTGCACGGACTTAGCTTTGATGATGGCGACATAGAACTCATTCCGCAAAATAAAGAAAAATATATATCATTTAGTAAAGTTTTAAAAGTAAATAATCAAGTAATTAAGTTAAGGTTTTTAGATTCTCTTAAATTTATGCCTAGTAGCCTAGACAAACTAGCAAAAAATCTAACACCCAGTCAATTCAGGGAACTTAAATTGAATTTTCCACTCGAGGAAGATTTTCAACGTTTAATTCGTAAAGGTGTATATCCTTACGAACATATGACATCAATGAATAGCTTAAATTTGACTTCTCTTCCCTTGTGCGACCAATTTTACAGCTCTTTGACTGACAGCCACATATCAGAAAGTGATTATGAACATGCTAAGGACGTATGGAATCATTTTAATTGTCAAAATATGGGGGATTATTCAGATTTATATTTAAAAACAGACGTTTTGTTATTAACTGATGTGTTCGAAAACTTTAGAAATGTGTGTCTTAAAACATATAAGTTAGATCCTGCACATTATTACACTGCCCCAGGACTAAGTTTTGATTCAATGTTGAAGGTAACAAACATTCAACTTGATCTCTTAACTGATATGGATAAAATTACATTTATTGCAAAAAACATTCGAGGGGGTATATCTCAATGTAGTAATCGTTATGGAAAAGCAAATAACAAATTTATGGATGAGTATGATTCAAGTTTACCGTCTTCTTTCCTAATGTATTTAGATGCCAATAATCTTTATGGTTATGCTATGTCACAATGTCTTCCCACCGGTGGATTTGAATGGGTAGATACAGACACAAATTTTAATATATCAGATGATGCAGATTATGGGTTTATTCTGGAGGTTGACCTTGAGTACCCAGTAGAAATTCATGATTCTCATTCGGATTTACCGTTTTGTCCTGAAAATGTTTGTTTAGGTGGATGCGTAGATAAAAAACTGATACCCAACTTACATGACAAAACAAACTATGTAATTCATTACAGAAATCTCAAACAGTGTTTACGAAATGGGTTAAAATTAACTAAAATCCATAAAATATTAAAATTTAAACAATCGGCATGGTTAAAAAGTTACATAGATTTAAATACCCACAAGCGATTACAAGCAACTTCAGACTTTGATAAAGATTTCTATAAATTAATGAATAATTCAGTATTTGGTAAAACTATGGAAAATGTTCTAAAACGCGTAAACGTCAAACTATTGAATCACTGGGAAAATCACGGTAAATCACAGGGTGTACAATCATTAATCGCTAAACCAGAATTCCATAGTATGTCAATATTTTCTGAAAACTTAGTAGCCGTTCAGTTAAAAAAAACTAGGGTTTTATACAACAAACCTATCTACCTTGGTTTTTGTATTTTAGAGATATCTAAAACTCTAATGTATGATTTCCACTATGATTATATGAAAACTAAATACCCGACAGATTTGAAGCTACTATATACCGACACTGATAGTTTAGTTTATCAGATATTTACAGAAAACTTTTATGCGGACATAAAACCAGATTTAAATTTATATTTCGATACCTCAGGGTACCCCAACAACAATGTTTATGGTTTACCATTAGTCAACAAAAAACAATTAGGTTTTTTTAAAGATGAAAACAACGGGAATATTATGAAAGAGTTTGTGGGTCTACGTTCAAAACTGTATGCCATTTCCATACAAAACAGTAATCTGCATGCTAAAGCTAAGGGAGTAAATAAATGTGTTACTGAAAAACTTACCCTTGATGATTATAAAAGGTGTTTACACGATAAAAAGAATCAACACCACAAAATGTTGCGTTTCAAGTCAATAAAACATGTAGTGTTTACACAAAAAATTAATAAATTATCTCTTTCCCACAATGATACAAAACGGTATTTGTTAGATAATTCCACTGATACTCTTGCATGGGGACATTATTTATCACCTGACTAGTCTTCAAAAGCTTAGTGTCTATTTTTCTCAGAACATTTAATATTTTACCATTATTTTTTGTACAAGGTACCACAAAAAACCGGGAACACACCATGGATGTGTCCAAAGACGAATCAGTTATTTGTATTTGTTGATAGTGATGATGATGATGTATTTGTGTGTAAAAATAAAAAATAGTTTATAGTTAATTTTACTATAAGATTGTTTTGTGTTCAACTATTTTCATTGGGTTGTAAATTTTTTTTTTCATATAACTAGTTGTAAGTTCGTAATAGTATTGTAAATAGACAAAGTATTGTAAATGTATAAATGTGTTTGGTTACAGAAAGTTTTTTTTTAATATAAATAATAGGCGTAGATATTACATCATATCATAGAATAAGTTGAAATTAGAAAAAAACATAAACAAATTTGATAAGAGACTAACTAAAGAGTTTCTTTCGGCATTTCTTCTCTTTAGATATCCATTTTTATTTCCGAAGTGCTAGTAGACACAAAACGAAAATAAATTATTTGAAAACAATCTTTTTTTTTTATTGTACCCCTTTGTTAGTATATTGAGCACCATAAAAACCCAACAATGAGACACAGGTGGCGTCTAACCCAAACGCCGGTTCTTTTGTACAAGTCATGCACCATAAAAACCCAACAATGAAACACAGGTGGCGTCTAATCCTAGCGCCGGTTCTGTTGTACAAGTCATTTTCGTGGTTAAGTATCAATTTGTAATCTATTATTTATAGAAATAAAGTCGTTATCAATTTAATCTTCAATGTAAGCGTTAGGGTGTTTGCGGCTAGTTAGATAATACTAGTAAACATTTTGTTAGAAAGCACTATATGTGCGACATGATTCATATATGTACTTTCAAATTATGAATTATATAAAAAGTTGTTACAATCACAATATGACTCATTTGAAAGCCACACGTTTCCATATAAAGACACGTTACTTTAGTTTACAATGATTCATTTTTATCATCCTTTCACTACCATTGTAGCAGGACCGAGTGGGTGCGGTAAAACTAAGTTTGTTACAAACTTTTTAAACTATTACAAAGAAGTGTGTAATGTTGTCTTCAATGAAATTGTTTGGTGTTATGATGAAATGCAGCCATTATATAACTTAAATAATGTGAATTATAATCAAGGAATACCTGATATATCAATGTTTGATGGAGAGAAGCCCAAACTTTTGATAATAGATGATTTAATGAGGGAATCAGACGAGCGCATTGTTGATCTTTTCACGAAAGGCAGTCACCACAGAAATTTAAGCTTGTTTTATATTACACAAAATATATTTCATCAAGGGAAAGGTCAACGTGATATTTCATTGAATACTAGCTACATTGTTTATTTTAAGAACCCAAGAGATAAAACACAAATACGCTACTTGTCCAGACAAGTTTATCCAGAAAATTCGAAATTCGTGGATGAAGCATACAAAGATGCCACTACAAACGCTCATGGTTACCTCATGATCGATCTCAAACAAAATACTGATGACATGTGTCGTTTTAAAACTAAAATATTTCCTTTTGATGGTCATTGTACGGTATATATCCCTAAGAAAGGATTTATATACAATAAAATGCATCACGTTTCAATCAGTAATAAATGATGCACGCAAGAGTGAACACATATAAACATTTACTTGAAGCATTGCAAGTACTTAAGCCAAAATATCGCACTGCATTGCTTAAATCTTGTGATGATGAAGAAATAAATATTATATGTGAATGTATTTATAACGTTCTGAAAGGAAAAATCCCTTTGGAAAAGAAAGACCAATCTAAATTAAAAAAATATAAAGAGACATTACGGAAATTAGTTTCAAAAGGTAAACATAAGATAAGAAAAGCAGTTATTATTCAGAAAGGTGGTGCATTTCTACCGATTATATTAGGTGCAGTTTTAAGCGCTTTAGTAAACACGTTAACTTAGTTATAATGGAGAACGTGAAGAAAATGTTATTAGTAGAACCTGATTTTATTGAAAGACTCAAACAAAGTAATGAGAATATACCGGAGAATCCATCATCCCGCCTAGATGGAGAAATGCAAAAAATTTTAAAAACAAAAAATAATGATCGTGAAAAGTGGGCTCTATACTCTCAAACACTACAACGATTTCTACATTTTGCTAAGAGTAATCGAGAACCGTTCAAACTACCGATAGTTCTGGATGAAAATACTCAATCATTAAATGAAAACATAGATTTTAACCCAAAACTCATCAAGAAGGAGGAACAAAACTTAAAGGAAAATAAAGAATCAGTTGATAATACGATGTTATCAGAACGTGAAGGTGATGTTTATGGAACGCCCCCTGGTGGAGATAAATCGAATCTACCTAAGCAGTATTCCCCTTCTTATATGATAGACGTGATACCGAAATCTTACAGGGCGAAAAGCCACACTTTGTTGAATTGCATAATTCAAAGCAAACCAAAAATTTGGTGGAAGGAGAACGGCGAGGTAGTTATAAATAATGATACTATTAAAAACAGCAATATTCTCGATCTAGTAAGCGACGTGCTTAGACCTCTTAAACGTCCAAAACCAATAGGTTGGAAAGAATTTGCTATGGTATTAAATGATATTAAGGCACCCACATCTTGCATCGGTAACCCCATGAACTTGGAATTTGTTACAAGATTAAAATCGAAGGACCATAACACATCAACGGCTTCTGTAAGTACGGGAAGCCCAACAATCAAAGAAAAAAACACATCTACACCTCTCTCTGTAAAAACATCTAAAACATCTAAAAGGAAATTAAATTGGGAGAAATGGACCCCCTATTAGAAATAAATAGGATCTATTATGACGTGTCTAATCCTGCTGGATACAGTAGTTCAGATAAGTTGGTAAAGGAAATGAAGGGTAAAATGAATAAAGGTGAAGTGAAAAAATGGTTACAATCACAGGAAACGTACACTTTACATAAACCTGTCAATAAAAAGTTTACCAGAAACAGATACATCCTTTCGAATTTCAATGAACTGTGGCAAGCTGACTTAAGTGATATGCGCACATATAGTCAATATAACGATGGATATAAATATATTCTTTGTGTTATTGATGTTTTCAGTAAATATGATTTTGCGAGAGCTATGAAAAAGAAGGATTCTGAAACAGTCAAACATTGTTTTGAAAGTATTTTCACAGAAGCTAATGCTACCCCACGTCACATTCAATCAGATAAAGGAACTGAATTTGTTTCGAAAGTTGTAACAGATTACTTTAAGACTAAAAATATCAACTATTATACTACAAATAACCCAGACATTAAAGCAAGTATAGTTGAAAGGTTTCAGCGAACACTTAAATCAAAAATGTGGCGTTACTTCACACATAGGAATACATACAAATTTATTGATATATTACAAGATCTGCTTCATTCTTATAACCATGACCATCATTCAAGTATTAAAATGCGTCCAGTAGATGTTAACTCTGAAAATATAATGACTGTTTGGTGTAACTTGTACAATAGAAAAAAAGATAGACAAATCGCATTAGAAGTTTCAAAACTAAATATTGGTGATTATGTTCGAATAACTAAATATAAACATATATTTCAAAAAGGATATGAGACTAATTGGAGTGATGAAGTATTTGTTATTGCATCGGTAATCAAAAGATCTCCAAGAATTGTTTATACGTTAAAAGATTTGGAAGGTGAATCAATCACGGGTACATTTTATTCAACTGAATTGCAAAAAGTAACGTACGACCCCTCCAATCAATTTAAAATAGATAAAATAATACGTTCCCGTCGTATTCATGGCAGAAACGAAGTGTTTGTCAAGTGGAAAGGTTATCCTAACAAATTCAATTCTTGGATTCCCGCATCAAACCTTAACCAAATATGAGTGACGATACTAGCTTCTATTTAACCCTGTTAAGTAACAGCTCATCAGATTACTACACCGATAACAGTACCGCACATTTCATTACCAAGTTACCAAAAACTATAAAATTAGATGGGGAATGGGTTGTTGGTTTAGTAGAATTTCAGTACCCGTGTTCCATGTATAATGTTCAAGATCATGAAAACATGATTTATATAAAAAAGAAAGTACACGTACCTACTGAGAAAAAAGACACTATTGTGGATTTAAAAACTCATATTCCTGCTACTTCATATGATAATATAGAACAATTCCTAAGTGCATTTAACGAAAACCCACAATTAAAAAATAAAGTTAAGTTCAGATATGATAATATTACAAAAATGGTTGGTGTTTCAGCAAACAGTGAAATAATATCAATAACAACAACACCTATGTTAAGTCTACAGCTTGGTTTTAAGCCTAAATCGAATTTGAAAGAAGTTTCAATTGGAAAACACCCTACAAACTTATACTTAGGTTTACCATCGCAAATATTTGTTTATACTGATATCATTCAACCGCAAGTAGTGGGGGATGTTATAACATCGTTACTAAGAATAATACCTTTAGACCCTACAAAATTTATATATGGTGCATATAAAATGCATGTTTTCTCACCTGCTCACTACGTACCTGTTTTACGTAGAGAATTCGATACCATCGAAATAGATATAAGAACAACCACCGGGTCAAGGATACCATTTCAATTCGGATCTTCTTGTGTGAAGCTACACTTTCGACGAGTAAAATGAACCATAGACGATCGTCTTCGTGCCCATATGAGCATTATTATACCCACCAAGCTGGTTCTGGTGTGGGTATAGTCTATAAAGGTGTACCATATCAACGAGGACATGGGATTGGGAGTTTTTTGGGGGGATTATTTCGATCTGTTCTACCTCTCTTATCCAGTGGTTTTAAAACTGTAGGTAAAGAAACGTTAGATGCAGGAATTGGTTTATTGTCAGATATGATGAATTCACGGCCTATGGACAGTTCAATTAGATCTCGATTGAAAGAAGCTAGTACTAACCTAAAAAGAAAGGCCGATGAAAAAATTGACTCTATTATGTCTGGATCGGGGTATAAAATGACGACTAAAAGACGACAACCGCTCATTACCTTGAAAGCATCGCGTCGACGAGGACCGAGTAAAATAAAGAAATATAAAAGTGACGATATATTTTCAAATTAAATATGTCATTTTTACATAATCATTCGTGTGAATGCGTCAAATCCGAGTTAGATATATTTGCACTACCTTCTACTCAAACAAGCATTGAAAGCGGACAGTGGGTTCACTATAAACCAATTTCCTCTTTAAGCGATGATGGTCCCATTGAGTTTCAAGTACCTGGATCGGGTGATGACTATCTTGATCTGTCACATACGCTACTTCATGTCAATGCTAAAATACTTCATCAGGATGGTACAAAACTTAAAGCAGATATCCAAGTTGCACCCGTTAATAATTGGTTACACTCACTGTTCAATCAATTAGATGTGTATTTAAATCAAAAACTTATATCGCCACCAAACAATACCTATGCTTATCGTGCTTATATGGAAAATCTATTAAACTATGGACCGGCAGCTAAAGAAACACATCTTACATGTGGTTTGTGGTACGAGGATACTGCAAATTATATGGATACGGTTGATTCCAACAATAAAGGATTTCAGAAAAGAATGGAGTTTACGAAAGAAAGTAAGGAAGTTGAATTGATTGGACACTTACATGGAGATATTTTTAATCAAGAGAAATTCTTGATTAATGGTGTTGAAATGCGTGTGAAATTAGCTCGATCCAAAGAGTCATTTAACTTACTGTGTCATCAAGATAAAAAATTCAAAGTTCAAATAACGGATGCGAGTCTTATTATAAGAAGAGCTAGAATTAATCCTAGCGTTTTGTTGGCACATCAAAAGGTATTAGCAACAACCACAGCAAAATATCCAATAACAAGAGCTGAAGTTAAGGTTCTAACATTGCCTGCGGGAATCCAGGGTAAAACGTTAGATAACATATTTCTCGGTCAAGTTCCCAAAAGGTGTATTATAGGATTTGTTTCAAACTCAGGTTTTAATGGAAATTTAGCTATAAATCCTTTCAATTTTCAACATTATAATATGAATTCCTTTAGTTTATATGTTGATGGTCACGAAATTCCATCAAAAACATTACAACCTTCATTCAGTTCTGGGTTAATAGCTACAACATACCATACGTTATTTTCTGGGACAGGCATTCACTTCCATAATGAAGGTAACGCAATAAGCAGAACGACTTATGGAGGAGGTAACTGTTTGTTATGTTTTGATTTGACCCCCGATTTATCAGCTAGTTCCACATCACATTGGAACCTTATTAAACATGGTAGCGTGCGAATAGAAGTGCGTTTTGATACATCTTTAAGCACTACCATTAACTGTATTGTATATGCTGAATTTGATAACATCATTGAAATCAATAAAAATCGAGATATTACAGTTGATTATAATAGCTAATAAATACATAAATATAATTATTTTATCAAGTGTCTTCATTCGCTATCAGTCATTGTAAGCAAGACCACTAATATATAGTTTTTTATAATGGATACTAATGAATTACAAATATGTTTAAATAGCTTAAGTTCAAGTTTCGTATCAAATGTTTTTGCTGCAAACCAAATCCCTGTTTGGGTTCATTTACCTGCTTTTATTATAAGCAATTTAGATCCCGACTCAAAACCTGGTTCACATTGGGTAGCCATATATATTGACATTAATGGAGTAGGCGAATATTTTGACAGTTTTGGGAGAAAACCAACTGGGTTCCACAAGTTATTTTTAGTAAGAAATGCAAAGAGATGGATTTATAACAGTCAATCCCTGCAAAACCATTTTACTTCCGTTTGTGGAGAGTATTGTTTGGTATATCTTTATTTTAAGTTTAAGGGGGAAACTATGTATAATTTTTTAAGATTGTTTTCTAATAATTCTTTATGTAATGATGTAGTGATAAGGAATATGTTTAATTCAATTTTTATGAAATAAAAACAATGTAAATATATAACTTTATCTTTCATTTAATGTTGTTTTATCATTAAGGTATTGATATAGCACATAAAAAAAATCACATACACACACACACACACACACCTATATACAGATATTAATAGAATTAAGCTGCTAAGAAAACAATAGTGACAAAATTTAAGAACTGTTGTTAAAAAGAAAGTAAAATACCAGCTATCCAACACAGGTAGACGTCATTTCAACAAAGAAAGTTTTACAGTTTTATGCCCCTATCTATGATAATAAAATAATACTAATATAAATTACATGCTCTTGACAACACTAAAAGGAAATTAAAAACAACTTAATTAAGACCTTATAAACAACTTAAGGCTATTACTGTTTCTTATCACTATTTAAAAAATATTTCACGCATTTGTCTTTTGATGCGAGCTGTTTCGTAATCTCATAAACAACATCACGGGCACTTTTTTCTAACGGATCGTCTTCACCCACAGTGTAATATTTCACTCGTAGATCACAATGTTTCCAGTACTCTAAAGGAGATATGTTTTTTATCTTTTGCATGTCAAACACCTCAATTTTAATTAGGTAATTTGCATACGCCCCATCCTCTTGTCCTGAAGAAATGTATGTAACACCATCGGATCTTGTTTGTGACACCGTAGATGATTTTTTGTAGACCTTTGGTTTTTTCTTAGGTATTTCGAAGAAGGCATTAATATTGTTCGATGGTCTTTTTTTGGCAATGGCCTGCTTGATCTTCAACCCTAATGTTCCTTCTTCGTCACTGGAGCCATCTTCGTTTTCTGGGTAATAGAAGGATTTAAAAGTATTTTCACAGGGCTGTAACAACAAAAATGAATTATTATTACAATTGCCTGTAAGTTGATATTCACAAATCGTTTATCGATAAAGAGAAACATCGTAAGGAAATCTGTATGTGTACATTAACAAAACAAATTCAACTCTCTCATCTTAAGAATGGGGTATTTACTTCATTTACTATTTTTAGAACAGTTTATAATTAACAAACAATAACACACACTGTATTTAACACATCTTTATAAACATGATTATGTAAAATAAATATTTAAATTACTTACATCCATTTTTCTGCTCACAAGTGATAACAAAACGACACTGGTTATAAAACTTTAACTGAACTTCACTATAACAGCTTCCAAGTGATGGCGAGGGACTGAATAAACTAAACAACCCACACCCCACTTTTATATGAGTACCAATGATATAAAAAATACCCAGGTAATGCAGACTTGTAGATACAAGTTTCGACACGACACACCACATGTTCACAATTTCGAAAGATATAACAATGCCATCATTGTTACATTCATGATTACTTAGAAAAATGCATTGCCGCAACTAAACCATACATCAATATGTCTATTAAATAGGTTTATACTCGAACAATGCAATCTTTTGAATAGGTAGAAACTTTTTATGCACACGTTCTGAGTGATTAATCGCTTTTGAAGGTAAAATAACATAAGTTTCCTGTATACACTAGATCCATAAATAAATCACGAACTTTATATACTTGCAAAAAAAGGCCACCCAGCGGATTATATAATCTTTTATAATAACTATGTGAGTATGTACTTCAAAACACAAGCTTCCAACCAATATATCACTGTTTAAACACATATGTGATTATGTGTTTCATACATTTCCATTTATCTAAACAAAACGTTCTCGACGTAAGTAAAAAAAAAGGTCTAAGCGTACTACGTACATTGACAAAAGGTTTACCTGCTCTCGAGCGACGAGTGGAACAATGCAAAGGGTTCGATCCAAGGCGAGCGCGCGTGTATTGTTATAAACGTACATAACGCAGGTATGGCAAGGAGTCATTTACCGCGTCTGGGACCAATTGCAATCATTCTAAATGGGGGTCTATTATCCGAAAAAAAGTCCAAACTTTTTTTTTTTTTTTTTTTAGCTGTCGAATTTTACATAATGTGTCTATGAACAGGTAGTCAGGTACTCACAGGGTCATCCAAGATGGTTGACCATAATGGCCGACGACCTGGGGGCGGTACCTGGGTCGGGGGAGGGGAGGTAGGGGCGGGGCGGTGGCAGAACCTGTGAATACAATCTACTGATATTTTATTATTTATGTTCCTTATACTGTATATATGGCATACTGATTGTACAATGGGGCTTTAAATCCAAGGTTTAATTTTACTCTCCAAACTCAGCATCTTGTACTGAACCAACTTGGAAGTCGCCAAAAAAGTTTCTTCTGCTTTATAAGTTCTGTATGGGTAAGGTAAGGTGGGGAAAGGTTAAATGGTTTTTGATGAGATGGACAGTGTTGTGTTGAAACCCTTGTAAAAGAAAATAAAACTATTTGATTCCCTTCGGTTGTCTAAATTAAAAGGCATGCGCAAGGACTATACTTTGGTATTCTATCGGTAGACACAAGGTAACAAGATGGCGGCTTAGAGGATGATACCAGCACTAATATTTTAAACCAAATAGGGAGTTTTATGAGACTTTTACTCCTTCCCCTTTTTTATTTTCCCCCGCCTTACCTTACCTTATGGGGTCAGTCAAATTTATTTTCCGCGATCTCGTTGTTGGTCCCATAGTAGATGACAAATGACGCTCAGTTTGGAGAATAAAATCAAACCTTGAATTTAAAGGTTCATAGTCAGACATACCATGTATCAAGAGATACATAATATTTCAGAATCGCTCACAAATACTATATTTCGTGAAATTCGTTATTTGTATTTATTGCATGACTTTAGTCAAACACGCGGTGCCGACACTGCCGACGATCTTCAAATATACAAGGAAATCCCGAATTCAATTAACAAATAATGATATGAAATACCTTTTGATACTGAACAGTATAACTTTAATATAATAATTTGTAGGTAGCTTTGAAGAGTTCGGTTGTAAAGGGCGTTAACTTTTTTGTACATCCGGGATCCGTAAAAACTGATGCAGTTAAAACGGCGTGACCAATTTCGAACCCCTAATCCACCAAATTAGGTCTGCTGAAAGTAAAATCAGTAGAAATATTGGCGTCTGTAAGACAATAAATCAGTTACGGGATGTTTTTGTATTTTCCTTACATTTTGTGGGGAAAAAAAACTCGGCGAGCTTTTCCGCATCTACGAGTATGTTCGACAAAAGTGAAAGCACGGAACGAAGAAAATAAGTACGCGATGTATCCAGTACATGATACATAATGAAAATTGTAAATACAATCTAAAACGGGATATTTACCATGTAGGTATGTTTGTTTTTTAAGCACCCGATATTTCGGCATTGTTGCAAGTGCCATGTTCACGAAATATCAGGAACTCAATAAAACAACCATACATGGTAAATATCCGGTTTGTCATGTTAACTTTGTCGTCGTCGTCGTCGTTTCAGCCGAAAGACGTCCACTGCTGGACATAGGCCTCCCCCAAAGATTTCCACAATGACCGGTCCTGCGCCACCCGCATCCAGCGGACTCCTGCGACCTTCACCAGTCCACCTTGTGGGGGGCCTACCCACGCTGCGCCTTCCGGTACGCGGTCGCCACTCGAGAACCTTTCCGCCCCAACGGCCATCGGTTCTACGTGTAATGTGCCCCGTCCACTGCCACTTAAGTTTAGCGATTCGGAGAGCTATGTCGGTTACTGTGGTTCTGCTGCGGATGGTCTCATTTCTGATACGATCTCGCAGAGAGACTCTATACGTGAAGGGGGCCTATTTGGTTGTCAGAGTGACAGGTCGAACATAGCACCCTAGTCCATTTTTTTCACTTGGGTAGGTCAAACAACGATTGCCATATCATATAAATTATGTAGACTTTTGTGATACAAAAATAGACAACAAAAATAATAATCTACACATAGGGACAGTTCTGTTGTCTAATACAGAAAAAGATAAAAATTAAATAAAGACGAACTAAACGCAAATCACAGTGGCAACACCAGTTCTTTAGTCAAGTCTGTCATATTTTTTTCGTAAACAAACATCTGTCAAACAGTAAACTTAATGCTCGCACTTATGCAACAGAATGAGAGAATGAGAGGCACATTTCAAATTTTGTCATTGGCGCCCTCTATAAACGTCTTCTGTTTTCTGTCGCTCTTTACATACGCTCCAAAAATGGTAAGGCAAAAAAACAGCGAAAAAGTAGACTATAAGTAAATGTACTCGTTGTTATAGCAGATAAATCATACCAGTTGCCAAATTTATTTTATTTCTTGCCATTGGATATTGGATGTGGGAATTCATTTCTTCGCTCCGCGATACGTAACAAGCGGATAACCTGATCACCCATTCAGCGCGTTTGTATCAAGTCTAGGGTAGCTAATAATACACAGTCCAATAAATACGTACCATTTTTCTCTGAATGTTTTTTTTTTCTTACCTTGGTAATGCCTATGATGGTAACAGTAAAACAGATGCAACAATATGGTTACTTTAGATAAAATACTACCACTCGGAATTCAAAATATCGACGGTGGAAAGGATAAACCCCTTAAGCGATTGTGACGTCGCTCCTCGCATGTACTATCTAGAATATTTTTTGAATGTATTGATGTCAACAATTGCTGGTGAACCTTAATAAATAAAATAAAAATAAAATAAAAATTAAGCGACGTTTTGCTAACTTTACAGGAGAGCGTTTTAAAGTGTAATTTTCTGGAAAAAAATCATATATTTTTTGTAGTTGGTTTAGAGATTTCAGTTCTATGATCGTTTTTTATTAAATTTTAATACCTATCCACCAATAATAGTAACGTTATTTAAAAAAAACTTAAAATATTCTGATTTAATGTCGCTTAACTTAAATCAACCAGGAAAAATTCCAGAGAAACCCTTTAAGCGACACGGCAAGTTTTAGCCAGATACAAGAATAAATCAATGAAACGACGGTACTATAATAATTTAAAATTGTTTTAAATACAACATAACCCTAATTATTGTGAAGTCATGTTAAATAAATAGTGGAACAAAATGAAAAGGAAACCGGAATTCATAGGATAAATGAAAATAAATAAATTAAAACAGAAATATAATTTAAACTTTCGTGAGTCATACTGATAATTAATTGCAACGGTTAACACTCACGTATTTTTATCACAATAAGCGTGACATGTTTCGACTGCATCGGGCAGTCATCGTCGGACAGATAGAGTGGTGTTGTCACCTTCGCGGCTCGGGCATGCCCGAGATAAAAATACGTGAGTGTTAACCGTTGCAATTTAAAAACAGAAATGAAATAAAACAGATACTCTTTATTAAAATAACAGCTTTGCACTTCTTTAATCATTTTTGTAACTTAAAAATCTACTTAATAATCAGCCTCAGTAATTTATAATAATATCACTAATATTAGTAATAATAACTGTGTTCTAAAATAGTTTTCCAATTATTTCCACGAATCCAGAAACCAAAAAGAGGTCATGGCCCAGCGACTTTGACTCAACCAAATATAAGGACCTAAAAGTGGCGGAAGTAGATACGGAGACAACAGAAAACCGTACATTGTGACGTAAACGTACAAGAAAGGCTGACTCCAAATGATAAATAAATTAATATTATAAAATAAAAAAATATTAAATATTTATTTATTTATTATGGGACAATCTTACACATATTGACCTAGTCTCACAGTAAATTAATAAGGCTTTACATAGCACGGTACTAGACAACGATATATTATATAATCGATCATCATCGGCTTGCCCTTATCCCATTTTTACTTGGGGTCGGCGCCCTATGTTTGGTATTTCTCTTTTTTTGTGTTTTATTCTTCCATACTTCTCTGTCACGCGTCATCCAATTTTTCACTCCCTTTGTTTCCATGTCATTAGACTAATTTAAACACGTTATATTTTGTTATTCTATGCATTCTTTGTAGTTAGGACTATGAAGTGCTTGTGATGGAAATAAAATAACTGAACCAACTGCCAAGTGCGGGTCATACTTCGCTGATGAGGGATTCTATAGATATCGTTTAAAATTTAGGGTCCTCAATACACTGAAAAAAAAAGGATTTGTGTTGTGCGCGTTTTTATATTCTCATATAATTGGTAGCGGCACTCAAACAAAAAAAAAACAAAATTGGTTCTCTCTATCGCACTTACTACATGATTGGTTGATACGAAATGTCGAGTAAGTGTAAGCCTATTGATGGTCGAATGGAAGGAGTACAATAAAGCTATTAATAATAGAGTTCCGTTGGCATGATCCGAGTACAGATCCCCATAAAACTGCGGCATGGCACCATCCATCTTTAGTTACATAACGTCGTCGTCAAGGTCTCCCTTGGGGCGTCAAAAGTGATCCATTCTTCGCATACAGCGATCTCCGGAGACAGCAAACACAGGATCAAGTTTTCACTTTGCCTTCGCCTATTCCCCAGAACCGTGAGAGTCCTTTGCCTCCTTAAAATTAATGGCACGAAAATGCTTTAAGAGAAATGAGAGCCTGAGCTTCGTTTTACGTTTTGGAGTAACATTGCTAGGCAAGCTTGGACGGATTTAATTTAAAACATATTAACTATTTAGCGCTCGACTGAATTATAAACAGGACATTTGGTGAAAGCACTATAGAATACTTAACTAAGCTTGTGAAACTGTCACAGTTCAAATACTTATAGTTCTTGGCCGGTTTTTATTGTGTACAACAACTACCGAAAAAATAAAGTTTTCACTTAGGGTTTTGTGGAAACTATTGTCATCTTGGCTAAGAGACCAGATGTTGCCAGTATCTAGTCATCCAACATTACGACAGTGTACTTGCGAGCATTGAGGCGAGTTCATTTCGGGTTATTTAGACCGTTTTTGTTTGCAAATGTTTTAGTTTTATTTGAAGCTACTTTATATGCACCACAAATCTTGTATCTTTGTTTTTTGTATTTATTGTTGAATTATACAGGTTCATTCATAGGCATATGCTTGTCTTATTTATCTTCGATGTGGTTGACTTTGTAAGCCATAACCACGTCATCTGCAGGTTTTGCATTTAACAGCCTCTAAATTCACCATTAACACGTTCGCGGACGCTTGGTCACACCTCTGGGACACCTTAATTTTGTATGGGAATTTTACGACTGCTATTGCATACCTGTCACAATAAAGCTAAAATCAGGATTCTTATGTGACGCGAAATTCTATACAAGTCGAATGCAATGCAAGTCCCGTCATTATGAAACCATTTCTTTTACACTATGTGACACCAAATGCTATACAATTCGGATGCTTGATATAATACCTAGTCAAAATATGATCTTATATGACACCGCATGTTATAGCATTCGACTATGTTGGCATGTCTGTCATACCGTTCACTCGGGTGAGCTGCTACGTCAACAACTATGATAAATTCTTTGCCATAAAGTAAAGTAGAAGTAATATTTCATCTAATACTTATAGGATTTAACGGCTAGGGCCTTCTTCACCAACCAGCACATAGCAAGTATCCGAACTTTGAATTTAATCATGTAAACTGCGGCCCTACACAAACAAAATACATGCCACATGCTTACCATAATGTTAGCGCTCAGCATCGACTACGAATAGGCACAATATTCACGATTATATGACCAAAATAATTACTATAGAGTAGTAGAATAGTAAGTATAAACATGCCTCACTTTTCTTTATTTACAGTAGTCAGAATCAAGTTGCACTACAAAAAACAATCAGTAAAGAGATTTGTTTATAAAACCACAACCAAAAACATACATAAACTGTAAAAAAAACATTACTAACGATGTTACAAAAAATCCGTAAAATAGCGTGTGCATGCGAAATTTGGCCACATTTTACGCGCCCACTCCCAGACGCACGCGAAGGGCTACTGAGGAGTCTTCCATACAAAGACGAATGCTATAGCATACGCGTCACAGAAAGGGGGGCACAATTTGAGATGTCACAGGATAATTTCTAACCGTCATAAACTATGAAATATAACAGTATGCATTCTGTGATTTTAGTGAATGGTAGAGGAAATGTTGGTTAATAATATTATACTGTGGCCAAGCGGATTGGTAAGCATACTGACGCAGAAATCTAAACCAAATAACGGATTCAATAGCAGGCGCGTCACCAGATGAAGTACAAAAACGGATGCTATGCAATCCGCGTCCGCGAACGTGTTAAGTTCAATATAACTGTATTTATTTGTAAATACAAAATGAATGAACTCTGTATTAGAAATATTAAATCCTATTATTTTAACTCGCCGCTGGTAGTAGTAATACTGATAATTTATAATTTATAATCATCATTTCAGCCGAAAGACGGCCACTGCTGGACAAAGGCCTCCCCCAATAATTTATAAATCAGTTATAAGTTAGGTATCTATGTTTCTTCTAAATAACATTAAAAACACATATCCTAGTTTTAATTTAAAGTACATGTAGCAAGCCTGTGTAATATTCATTAGAACATAATATTCGGTGTACTGTGTCTGGTGATATTGAATGTGGCTACAACGCTGGTCGACTTGTACTACCTACATGTCCAGCGTCCTCTAATCACGGATTAAACGTTGATGTCCTCTGTGCTTACACTATCAACATGCGAATTATACATGCATTGAATAGCCTACGTAACCTAGTTGGTAACGACGCTAAGAACGAAGAAAGTAACGAAGCTAGAGATCCTCAGTTCGAATCCCGGAGCATTTGTTTGTAGCAGTAAATCACTTTATTTGTACAATACAGTGCTCAGTATCTTCGACCAGTGTAAGAATGTTTCAAAGTTAAAATATTTCAGCTCATATAAACCATTGAAGGCTAGATGTCCATAAATCATTCTGATACAACAAAATAAAATATTGTTGTATCAAAATCAATTGCCAAGTTATTAACCCTTCACCAAAAGTTTTGCAATACATGTCCGCAACATGTTGATTATGTTGAATACTGTTAGGGTCTTGTCAAACGATATTGGCGTTCACACATATAAATATAGCTATAAATATAAATTGTTTGTACACAGTTTTACGCGGTTACCCCTAAACTGAACTTAGCTTGATTTGGCCACGGATTATTATAACAGCTCTCACTGTTTGTCTAAGTTTGAGCGATAAAAAATGCGTTGGGGCATTAAGATCGCCTTTTGTAAAATAAGTATTTATTTATCATCACCCTGTCCTAGCCGGTTTCAACCATGGCGACTGGATAGTTGCTGAAACTAAACTGGATAATAGCCGAGTAGCCAACGTAACTTATTAGAGCTCAGCCTTCAAAATAAATTCTCAACTAGAGAATCTTTGTAATTACTACTCTGAAGCCTAAGTGAATTCATGCGCACCAGCCCAAGCCAGGTAGACGAATAATACACACCTTGATGAATTCCTTCCCTTCTGTCTTTGATATGGGTTGCTGCACAGTGCATAATTACCTACAATTTCCGAGAACTTCGCATCCATACAAAAGTGTATTGAAAATCTTTTTCAGAGTAGCAGCTAATATTAAATTTCTTGGACAATTTAGTATATATCATGTGAGTGATACGTGATCTCCGAGCCATCATTTTCCATAGAAATTGACGCAAAGTTCCGGCCCGGCCCTGCCTTGTCTAACCTGAGTCATCCTTTGTACACATGCTTTCAGAATTGCATGGGCAGTTTACGAATGAATTCATTCATAAATTGCCCATGCAATTCTGAACGCTGTAGTACATACATAGGTAATTTGGGTCATTTCTATATTATGAAAATGGATCAAGTTTTACAAGATTCTGTGGATTTGGTGTTTTACAACTGATGTGTAGTGATTGTTTTTGACTCCATAGTTTTTTTTAAACCACGTCGATAGCAAACAAGCATTCGGCCCGCCTGATGGAATGCGGGTACCGTAGCCCAGAGCTATCACAATTTTTTTAGTAATTAATATTAATTAATAGGTATCAAATTAATATTAATTAATAGGTATCAAATTAATATTTCAAATGTCCGGCTGCCTAGATATTCTTCTATACGCGTCGCATTTCTAAACTATTTGTCATGATATTTTGTTGGCAGGTTCGATAATAATACCCCTTCTTTAAAGAATAAATAATTGTTTTTATTTTATTTTTATTTGGACACATCAATAAAACCAGGCTGATCGTTATCATGCGATTGTTATTAGTTTCCGTAGATGAATAATAAGAAACATTGTTAACTTGTTTTCCATTCCTTACATTGTAGTCGGAAACCAGTCTTGCACTCAATGGCCAATTCAAACAACTGGGTTAAAGATCAAGAGCTAGCTCCGCAAAATGGTTGAAGACTTAAACATCTACGAAACTTGTCCAAATTATTTGACCGTTTTCAATTGAATTAATAAGAACTTTAGAAGTTGTAACTATTTAGATTCAGTGACTTACATAAACTTGCTTAAACTTCAATTAGTATTCAAAAGAGCTATCAAGCTACTGGCCTTTCTCAATGCTACTCACAAAAGCAGAGTACTATTAGTAAACTAAGAACATACAATGAAAATAAAATTGGAGACAATATATTGGAAGACCTATATATGTCCAGATAACCAAATGCATTTTCGCGGGTTACGCCACGGCTTAGGGAGCCTGGGGTCCGCTTTGGCAGCGAATCCCAAGATTTGGCGTAAGTGCCAGTTTTATGAAAGCGACTGCCATCTGACCTTGCAACATAGAGGATAAACTAGCCCTTATTGGGATTAGGCCGGTTTCTTCACAATGTTTTCTTTTACTAAAAAGAAATAGGTAAATATCAAATGATATTTGGGCATATTTTTATTTTGTTGTCGTTTTTTTTTCGCGTCAGATTTGAATGAAATTTGGTGGGTAGGTAGAGTTCCTTATTCTCTTTAAGATAGACCCAATTTCAAAGTATGTCCCACAATTTTCTCCACTGAGTTACGAAATCGTATGGAATTTTCGTAACTCAGTGGAAAATTTCATACAATTTTTTGTCGCACATTGAGATTTTGTATCTATCTAGCGTAGAATAAGGAACTCTACCTACCCACCAAATTTCATTCAAATCTGACGAGAAAAAAAAAACGACAACAAAATAAAAATATGCCCATTTCGTACATAAGTTCCGAAAAAACATCAGAAATCACAACATATATGATATAGGTTTGATTGCTGCTCTTATGTAACGCGTGTTGTAAAGGCTCAAAACTTGGGTAATGTTGTTAATAAACGTGATTAATTTCGTTTCCGTTCCGAATCCCCTTTTTTTTTTTTTTTTTTATGCTATAGGGGGCAAACGAGCAAACGAATCACCTGATGGTAAGCGATTAACGTCGTCCATGGACACCCGCAACACCAGAGGTGTCGCAAGTGCGTTGCCGGCCTTTAAGGTGGGAGTACGCTCTTTTCTTGAAGGTTTGAAGGTCGTATCGGTCCGGAAACACCGCTGGCGACAGTTCGTTCCACAGTTTAGCTGTGCGAGGCAGGAAGTTTCGGGAAAAGCGCACAGTTGAGGACTGCCAACCATCTAAATGGTGAGAGTGGAAATATTGTCGCGTAGGGCGATGGCGGAAAGAAGCGGCAGGGATTAATCCGAACAATTCCTCGGAACACTCCCCATAATACATGCGATAGAAAATACAGAGTGAGGCCACATCTCTACGCAGCGCCAAGGGATCAAGCCGATCAGAAATACGTTGGCAGTTGACAATTCGAGCTGCTCTCCGTTGGATGCGGTCTAGAGGAAGAAGCTGGTACTTAGGTGCCCCTGCCCAAAGATGAGAGCAGTATTCCATATGCGGGCGAACCTGCGCCTTATAAAGCTGTAGGCGATGGGCCGGCGTGAAATACTGCCTCGATCTATTGAGCACACCGAGCTTCTTCGAGGCCAATTTGGCCTTACCCTCTAGGTGGCCGCGGAACTGGACTTCACTCGAGATGTCAACGCCAAGGATTCCAATACTGGCTGTGGCAGATAGGGGAGTGCTCTCAAAACGAGGTGACGCGACGAACGGAAGTTTTTTTGCGGTGAACGCGCAAACCTGTGTCTTTGTAGGGTTAAAATGGACCAAATTAAGTCGACCCCAATCTGAGACTTCTTTTAGGGAGGTCTCAATTTCGGACACAAGTTTGTTCCGGCTCTCAATGACGTTTTCCCGGGAAATATTGGCGCGGCCGGTGTAGGAGGCATCACCCGTACTATCATCAGCATAACAATGAATGCCGCTAGTTTGCAACATGTCATTGATATGCAGGAGGAATAGCGTGGGTGATAGCACACAGCCTTGAGGGACACCAGCATTCACAGACATTGAGTCTGAGCATTCACCGTCAACTAGGACCTTAATGCTTCTGTCTGCTAGAAAACTGCTGACCCATTCGCATAATTTCCCGGGGAGCCCATAGCATGGAAGTTTCGAAAGAAGTGCTTTGTGCCAAACGCGATCGAAGGCCTTCGCTACATCCAAACTAACTGCCAGTGCCTCACCTTTACTCTCTATCGCCTGTGCCCAGCAATGTGTCAGGTAAACTAAAAGATCACCAGCCGAACGACCCCTACGGAAACCGTATTGTTGGTCACTCAGCAGCTGGTGATCCTCTAGGTACCAGAGGAGCTGACGATTGATGATGGACTCCATAATCTTAGAGAAAAGGGAGGTTATAGCTATCGGCCTGTAGTCGGATGGATTTGAGCGGTCGCCTTTTTTAGGGATCGGGTGCACCAAAGCTGACTTCCACGAAGTCGGGACTACGCCAGAAGAGTAGGAGAGCCGAAAAAGACGCGTTAAGACCGGCGCCAACTCAGGAGCACACATCTTGAGAACAATTGCAGGGATTCCATCAGGCCCACTGGACTTATGGGTGTCGAGGGAGCGAAGAGCCTTACGCACAAAGCTTTGGCGGAACTGTACATCTGGCATACAGCTCTCGCACCGCGGTATAGTCGGCGGCGCTTGTCCCCCGTCATCCAAAGTCGAGTTGGACGCAAAAAGCTTACCCAGTAGATCGGCTTTGTCTTTTGCGTCGTGGGCCAACGAATCATTTCCCGTGTGCAGAGGTGGAAAAGACGGCGTGCAGAAATTCCCCTGGATAGCTTTGGCAAGAGACCAGAACGCACGAGTTCCCGAGGGGAGACGCTCTAGTTTCTCGCCAATCCCACCAATGTGCAACGACTTTGCTCTGGCAATGGCTCTTTTGAAGGACCTGGAGGCAAAGTTAAACTCCTTTTTTAAAGCGCTGGTCTTTACATCCTGTACCGCCGCTGCATTTACCCAGGCTTGGTAGCACTCCAGCTTTCGGCGAGACGCCTTTTTGCAGGAGCGATCAAACCAAGGCTGGGTTTTGCCACCAACAGGTACCGCAGAGGATGGAACGAAAAGTTCCATTCCCTGAAGCACCACGTCAGCAACAGAGTCAGCAGCGATATCAGGATCATCCGGCGTGAAGCAAACCTGCCCCCACGGGTAAGACGCAAAGAACACCCGCATCCCGTCCCAGTCTGCTGAATTATAGTGCCACACACGGCGGCTACAAGCAACTCGCCGACGCGGCGGGCACGTGAGAGGCACTGTACTCCGGATGAGGCAATGATCCGAGGAACCGAGAGGGGCTGCAACGGATACATCATAGCCAACCGGGTGAGAAGTCAGCAGAAGGTCCAACAGGGAAGGTTCCTGGCTCTCCACATCTGGGATTCGCGTAGGCGCAGTAACCAGTTGTGTCAAGCCGTAGGTCAGAGCAAAGTCGTGAACAGATCTCCCCGCATGATCAGTCTTGCTGGAGCCCAGCCATTCGGCATTATGGGCGTTAAAATCGCCAAGAACGATGATCTCAGCGGATGGGATCTGCTGCTGCACTGAATCCACAGCCGTTTGAATCTGCTCCAAGAGTCGGTCAGTTTCGGCATCACCGCTATGGGACCTATAGAGGCACGAATAGACGCGAGGATGATCATCACAATCAACACGTAGCCATAAGGTGGAAAGGTCCCTACCTTCAAGATTGCTGAGGCGACGAGAACTGATATCGCCTCTAACGTACACACACACTCCAGCCCTAGGCAGAAAGGAATGCTCTAGTTCGTACCCAGGGTAGGAGAGGTATTTTGTGTCCGCTGGAGACGATATCTGCGTCTCTGTCAGAAAAAGCAAGGCCGGCTTAGCTGTCTCGAGGTGATGATGGACAGCATTAAGATTAGAATGCAAACCCCTGATGTTGCAGAAATCCACAGCGAGCGTGGCAGGGGCTGCCGTAGCCGTCTTGCTCTTGCCTCGGGAGGATGGCGGATGGCGGAGCGCGGATTTGCCCCCCCCAGAGTACGAAACGGGGCGCTCTCGGCGTCCACGCTCAGGCACGACAGTACCTGAGCATGGAAGCCCAGAAAGGGATTCTCCAGCGCTAGAGCAGCTGGTACCCTCCTGGGGTAGCTTATTAATCTGCGCTGTCATCGTCATTAAGGGGGAGGTTGGGGGGATTGGAGCTCTGGAAACCTTACTCACCGTGAGGAACACAACACCACATACCTACAAAGTAAGTAGTGATGTTATTATGGCTTCGGTATTCTGTAAGGTGGAGGTACTTCCCCAGTCAGGCTGCTCCAGATTCAAGCGAGATGACGTTTCGCTGTGCCCTACCTCACTTGTTGGACGTAGTTTAAGGACATACCCGGGTCCAGAAGTCCCTTACAAGATAATCATAATTTTTTTAAAAATCTTCCACAACTCTTGAAACTTTTGTAACCTCTGTAAAAATACATAAAATCGTGTACGTGGTCGATTGGATCAGAGACACAAAACGCAAACATATCGGCTAAATCGCTTTGGTTATTCAACTTTCAGTGTATGAGAATATTTCACAATGAAACAGTTTAACATAATATTAGTTTCTATATTGTAAAACAACGGAAACACTATCTGTTTCGAAACATAAATCAAAATTATTGAATGTTGTTTGTATGTATGTGTTTACAATTTTAGAATAAAACTCCTGAAAAACATAATCGCACTAAGCCAAAATAAATAGTAATAATGACTATAAATAGATAATATAAATCCACCTTTTTAAATTACATTTGTAACGTATATATAGCACGTGCACGTGCAGCTACGAGTGACACCGTAGCGTCACAAACTGCCATGCCATGTCTGAAATGCGTTTAAGATAGTTGATATACATATCTCACGATAAACCCAGTAACGTGAGCTGCTAGTCTGCTACAAATTTACTTGTTAGCAAAGGTCGTCCAAATTTATTGTCGCCTTACACTCTCATGGCGGCATAATGACAAATTATTCCCAAGGGTAATTAATGATGGTTAGTTGGAGGTCACAGACCTCCTCTATCGCAACCTCTTATTACAATAAGAACGATACTCTTCAAAAACGACCACACTGCCGTAGCGTTTAAGGTAACATTTTCAACTTTATTAAAACTGCAATATATGATTTCATAAAATTCTAGTCTTCGTGAGACGCTACAGACTTAATTAACAAAAACCTTTTTAGGGGGCTCCTGGCTACAGAGAGCAAGAAGGGAATTGCATGGGCAGGGTTTTGTGATAATTTATAAGGCTTGGCATAGTCTGCGAGCACAAAACAGTGATATCTGAGCTAGACTGCCTGTAACTGTCGCTGCCTAGTTTAAGCCTTAGGTGTATTTTAGTTTGTATTTTACATGAGAGCGAGGCTTACAGATAATATTTTGTTTACATTATTTGATGATAAGGAAGAGCTTGTTTGAGCAACATTATATTAAAGTAAGATTATTAAGGACAATGCTTGAAAAGGCAGTAGCATATTTAAAATGATACTTAAATTAATATGAAACCTTTTATTTTTGTAATTTTACTAAAATTCCTTAGATTAATTAAAATAAATATTGAGAGTTTCTGGGCATGTAGGCACATCTAAGGGGTTTGCCAGGATAATTTCTCTGTTTGGCATTTTTGATTTTTTGATTGACGTTTAGATTTTTTCGTCAGCTTTAAATTTTCTTCCCGATTTTACCTGCAAGCAGTGAGACTAGTGAGAGCATTGCCAACGCGACCCACTCTGAATCGGTTATATCGTCAAGTGTGCTTACCATGAGTTTTACTTAGCCACGAGTCTATAGCGACTGCGCTATTCGAAAGTATTTGCAACTGTCTTCTACGTTAAGAACGAGCAATATGAAAATACTTTCGTATCACGCAGTCACTAGCGATAGTCATTCTACAGTAAATCATGGTATTGGTATAGGGCGGCGCGTGATGCGTATATACAATACCGAATCATTTTTTGTACACATGCTATCTTGGATCACGGTTCAAGCGTACATACATCTCCCCAATAACAAGTTAAAATGTACGTATCTTGTCGCTTTACATTCATAAGCAGGAATTTTGTTTTTAAAAAGCCATTATCTTTTTTTTTATCGATCCAGCATAATTACATGCGTTTCGAAGTAGCACGCTTCACTAAAATTAACTAAATCGGAGCTCGATTTGTATGCAAATCTATATCGAAATGATTTATCTAAACGCGATCCTTTTAAAACGCTATTTGCTGTCGATAAATTATTTGATAAATTGCAAATGGCTTTACTCGCTGGCGGGAATTCGATTTCCTAACGTTACAGCGATGATAGGCTAGAAATCGTGAAACCTGTCTTTTTCGACTCGGAATGACTAAATCTTGGAACACATACTTGTGCACTTCGTATGAAGTTACAGGATGGCTCATGAAAATCGAAACGCAAAGAAATTTCATCTTCTCTTCTCTATCGCTCTTATAATAATATTATACCTGCGAGTGTCAGGAATGCAACTAGACAATTTTTAGAACTATTATATTTATCCCTGATAGAAAAAGCGAATACAAACAGTTTTGATCTAAACGTAAAAACAATTGACTCTCGGCTGCCCTCACCCGCACACATGCCTTGGGTTGCCGCCTACTATTAGAAGTATTATATAGTACTGGCAGCGGGGTGCACCGGCGGACGCACACGCAGCCCGTGTTTAGGTACCGACAAAAGACGATTGAAATGAGATCTCACGGAGAGACCCATATTCGTTTATTTAGATGTATTGATTGATATTACTGATAAGTATCAGTTCAATTTTGCGGGAGTACCATATAAAATTTGATGTTATAGGTATCAAATGTATCATCATTCATTTAACTAAGAACCTCCGTTATTTAGTCTTTAATCTAAATAAAATATCAGAGGCTATTTCTTATTCTCAGGAGCCATAAAGCATTTAAATTGACATGTAAATAACTTTCATATGCTAGTTTTTTTTTTTCAATTGTGTGATACATTTATTAATTAAAAATTCCTTAAAACTATTACACTCAAACATAAATAAAACTCATCAAATAAAACTTAAGCGCTAACTAAAATCTAAGCTATCTAACACAAAAAAAAAATACAAACAAAAGTCAGCCATCCTACTCATCAAAAAACCCCAGCGTCACACGAGGCATTGTGCCTAAGACACTTGCCGCATTGCCCCGCTGTATAGCCAAACTAAGCCTCTGCGCGAAATATGCCCCCGCCCGAAGGTCGCCAGACACACCGACCAGCTTCTGCGATATCTCTTTCACTAGCTGTTTGGTGTCTGACGACCAAGGTCCAAAAGTCTCAACGGCAAGCGCCGCAAATACGTAATTATCCCGCAAAAACGCATATTTGCGGCACTTGACGGTTTGAGCGTCGTCCGCGGCAGCACCCGGCTTCCCGGCTGTGCGCCGAATATGAGAAGGCGCCAGCGTATCTACGCACGTGACGTCCCACGCTAAGGGCCGTCCCAAAAACCACGGTACCAGCGTACAACCATCAGGCCTTTTACCGTCTGCTGCGGATAGACCCACCGGCTCCAGGGTCGCTGGTATAGAGACGCTGCCTAGGGCTCTACGGACAAGGTCATTCAAAGTAGCGTGTCTAAACAAACGCCCGGCACTCGATTGACAAAAGAGCCCATGGCGCCCAAAAACGTCCACAGACCCCTGGCAACGGCTGCAACGATGCGGTTCGCAAACCTTTAACCCCAACCTAAGACCAACAGCAACACGCAATGCAGCGGGGTCCAAAACGGATCCGAGATTGCGCGACGGCAAAGCGCGCAGCCAGTGACTCGACTCAGGCTCCGAAATAGCCAACCAACGAGCACGCTCACTAGGGTCGTCAATGTTCTCCAAAAACTTCCTATGGGCTGCTTTTACTCGCACTAAATCCCATGCGGTTTGGCTGGATTTTTCCGCTGGCGAGCTCTCGCCTGGGTTATCTACCCTCCAAGCTGCCTCTGCATCTACCAAGCCCGTCACCACCACATCAGCCGGATTAGCACCATTAAGGATCCCGCCGATGAGAAGTGTGGAGCTGTAAGCAGATGAGAGAAAAGTGGGAAGAGCCAGTTCACCCGTGGAGCGTATTCCCAGCCCGCCATACTTGATTGGAAGAGTAATTTGGGCCCACCCCGAAGAATCTAGAGAGACATTTAAAATTTTGGACATGGTCTCTTTTAAAACGTTGTCTACCGCTGAAGTCAAATCAGGGAATTTCCAAACTGGGCAGCATCGTAAGAGGTACATAAACTTAGGAGAAAACAAACATAGTCTTAAAATGTAGATAGCCATGTGGGCATTAATTTTGAACAAAAGGGCTGAACTGCTATGGAAGTTATCTAACTTGGAATTGATTGCAGGGGGAATGGCACTCTCATAAATAGGAGCCCCTAGTAAATTAAGAGTATCGCGAGTTACGAAAGCAACATTGGGCGCAATTGAAACAAAACCTTGCATTATATCTGCCCGGGCACTCGCCGAAAGCTCCTCCGAGACAAAAACCTCGCACTTATCAAAATTCAGCACGAGTCCAATCTCAGAAAACTTGCATATGATAGCTTGCAAGTCACTCAACACCGATGACGCTTTTCCCCCCACGGTCCCGTCGTCCAGATACCAAACGTTAAGCTCGGAGGTTAACTGGGAAATAAAAGGATGGATAGCAAGGCTAAAAATAACGGGCCCAAGTGGATCCCCCTGTTGACAACCGACGCACGAAGCGATTTCCCTTTCATATGCTAGTTACCATACTCCGCTCCAGAACACAAATACACAGTTGACAAAGCCCGTAAAGCGCTCAAATTGAAGTTGGGTGAAACAACTAGCGATAGTTCATATTTTAAATGAGTCACAATATTTCATATCGTTCCGACAAGCCTTTTATACCTCTTTCGTTTAATTTTTTCATTAATATATTGTATGCATAACCTAGGTATGTATGTGACCTAAATGTTTTTTCATCGAAATACAGTTTTATTCATTGTTTTGTCACGTACTCAACCTACTTATCATAGAAATGCAGATCATTTTGCATGCTTGTCTTAGAAAATAATCTGTTAATATCTCAATGGCATACGTACCTATACAATAAAAGTATATTTTCGCTCATTGATATAATTGAACATAAGACGCTTTGATCATTTTTGCATCAATTTTTCATTGGCGCCGACTTCCCCGTCTGCCCTACTCATTTGTCACACAGACCTTTCCAGTGAACGAAAATATTAGCTCGCAAACGGGCTTCAATAGAAAAGAAAACGATCTGTCTTCTTATATCAGGAATGATAACGAAATTGGCATGCGTTATTCACTCCATTAAATATTAAACACGATAGAGTTTCTGCGAACTAAGGGAAAATAGTATAAATAGGTAGTATTACTGTATTTCATTGCCCTGTTTCTGAAGTTAGTTGAAGATAATTGAAATAAGAGATATAGTTACGCTTTTAGAACGGTAATATTAATATGTGTTGCTATTTTTAAGTCCTCGTTCACAGTTCGCCCCAGAAATGATATCTATAGCAACCGTAAATTATGCGCAAAGACTCAAAACCTGCCTTTGCCTCTTAGACGAACTTTGTGCATAGCAAAACAGAGAGCGCTATGATTGAATACAGTACATAACCGAATTACCAGCTTCAATGTGACTTGACGAATGCTTTTGATGACTGATTTAAAATAATAAAATGGGAGCTAAACATGTTTAAACGCGTTTAAATTTACTACGACAACGTAGTACCTAAATGCAAATTTAATTTTGGACGGGAGAAAGATGAATCGTTCGTTGTTTATATTCAAGTACTTAACTAACAACAAAAATATGTAAGGTACCGAATTATATGAAAATAAAATTAAGATTTCTTAGAAAAAACGGAAAAGTTGGAAAATTCATGACCTTGAATTTGGTATCATTCGCAGAGGTTTCTGCTTAAAAAATAATAGTAAAATTAGGTTCCGTGCACAAAACGGAAAACCCTGATATTTTTCGCTTCCATAATAATTATATTTGTCCAAAATTTTATAGTTATTTGAAAACTCCCTTTCACTTTCTTAAGGTAGGTAGTTTAGAATCATGGTTTACTAATTTTAATCACTTATTTTTAGTTGAGTGATAATTAAAAAAAAAATACTTTCCTGAACCTTCTTAAATTTCAGGCAAATATCTGACCTCGAGACTTTTTAACGACGTGAATAAATCACATGCCTTATTTATGAATCAAACAAACTTCCTTCTGAGTTTATTTACCAGGAAACTTTTGTAATAAATGTATTATTTCAATAAGTGTAGCTTGTTTAATATTTAAAAAATGCTATTAAACAATCTGTAAGCAAGATCATAATAAACACGTGTTTTTTTTATAATTCGCGTCAATTATTCAAAGGTAAAAATAAATTTGCATGTAATAATTATTTTTCACGGAAAACGTGAACAATCTAATGTTATAATTATAATTATGATTTGTAGTAGTCGTTACAATAAATTGAAGTTATTATATTGACCTGTATCATAATTATAATATATACTACTATTTAATCTTATCCGCAATCCTGACCTCCTAGGGAGTTATAGAGGAGGCAACTAAGATGTTGCTTATTATGTATACTTTTATGTAGATTCAGTAACAAAACTGAATTTTGGTACTTATTCATAAATTATTTCGAAACTTTATATTATTATTCTTGCAGCTTCAGTAACCATTAAAATATAATATATTTAAAAATGCATAGTGTACACGTACTTATTACACGCTTTAAGAAAAGCTCGCCACGCTAAGTTGTCGCTCCGCTAATCAAATCGTCGGCACAAGAGAGCGCAATCAGGACAGCTATAAAGATAACTCGGGAGTGAACAAACATTACACTGTTGTCTTGCGACCGAATTTACATCCCCTTATCTGTCAAAACTTTGTTCAGGACTTATGGTTACACCATACCGCTCGGGCATGCAACTCGCTAAAGGATGGAGCTTCTACAAATCGACACACGTAGACAAGCTTCTTGGGTTTGAAGAAGCGTTTGGGCCCTGTTTGATCAGATGGTGGCGGCGGCCTGCCGTACGTATAAGCGGTGTGACCGGATCTAGGGGTAGAAATATTTCTATATACTTAAAATAAATATTATAGGACAATCTTACACAAATCAAACTAGTACCACATTAAGCTCAATAAGGCTTGTGTTGTGGGAACTAGAAGAAGATATAAATAATGGACAAATACGTACTACCGACTAGGCTAGGAGGCCGTTACGTTAACAGTGTAAACATTATTTTTCGATTATAGCTACTACTAAAAGAAAGGTACATATTTGCCTTATATATTTGTTTCTATAATTTCCCAATAGTATATCCTATCCAATTGTATATCGTATACAAATATTGGGTAAGTTTGTCTTCACTACACTACACTACACTTATACAAAAAAATACAGTATTCAAACAAGAAATCTTATTAGGCCTATAAAGGTGAACTACTTTCGTTCGTTTGTTCGTCTATTTGCCTCTTTATTGCTCAGCAAAGCGATACAACACGCTGTAGAACGAACTAAGTAGTTATGGTAGCCCTCCAAGCTTCAATTTACCAGTAAACCGAGGTATGCCAATGCGAGGAACACAGTAACCCGATTAAGTCTGTGTCGACCTTGAAATTTTAACGAGAGCCGTCTCTGACCTATGGTAATTTCACTGTCTCTTTCTAAAACAGTTAATACTCTTCAGCTATAAAACTGAGTGACATGTAGTAGTAATTATATTGCATCAACTGAAGTATGTAATAAGTTTGTCGTATGTGATGTTTAACATGGGGGTTTTCGGAGCGGGAATGATTAAAAAAAAAATGCATTTATTTCAGACTAATTGCTGTCCATATTTTGTTAGTAAAAGATAACTTAAAATTAAACTTATAACTATGGTTAACTTATATAACTATCTTAGGTGCTAAACTTAAATGCAGAGAGGACCAGTGCCTTATCAGGCCACTGTCCCATCTGTCGGCCACTACGGCCAGGAGGCTGTGGCAGCTGTCCCGCACTCTGCGGAGCGTCGCGGCGCAGCGTTAAGAACGTTACTAAATTGTAAAGACATGAGTTTTATATAACTAAGATTAGTAGACGAATAAGTATTTATGTATAAGTTACTAACACTAGTGTAACAAATAATATAATTTCGAACTCCCCATCGGCACACAAACCTCCTCAAGGTTTTGCCTATAATGGGTCTTGCATTTATAACACTGTAAATTTTACTGTATTAAACAATAAATTAAAAAAAAAGTGTAGACATAAAAAGATAAAGTAGTAGGTAGTCTGAGAAAATATCATATCAGGCACACTCAAAGACACTTTGCAGTTTTATTATAATTCATGTAGTACTTTAGCTTTACTACCATGTCTTATAATATAACAAAATAAATAAATTTAATTAATTACCTGCAGTCAATTTTCCCACGATTTCGGCATTATCTCATTAGCTTTGTCTAAGAAACTAGTTTTTAAGGGTCTTAAATTTATCGGTTGGTTGCATAAATACGTCTCTTTACATATTCCAAAAGAAAAAACGCCAAAAGCAAAATGGAAAAATAACCCTAAAGCCAAAATTAAATTTTCCATGTAAGCGTTTGTCGTAAAAATTGGCCGTTTTTTTGATACTCGTAGCTAACATTGAAACATTTGACTTTGACTTAGGAGATTTTCCTTGTGAACTTATGATCCCTCAATATCATTTTTAAGGTTTCATTAAGTAAACTTTAAAAAACAAAGTGTATCGTTCTTATTTGGTCACCCTGTATATATATGTATGATTATTATTTATATATTTTCATTTCATTATTCATTACATAGAAACTTGCTTGAGTACATAATGTTTTTTAAGTCAATACTCTTTGGCTAATGTTAAACGTTCCCGCTCCAAAAACCCCGATGTTGATGTATCAAAGGTAATGTGACTCTGCGCCCTGGTGCGTTTCGACGCTTTAATCGATTGATAGTACCTACTGAATATTACTGTCCGACAGTCCGATTTTTACGGACCAATATGGCACAGTAGTCAAAGTCAAAGTAAAAAAATATGAATATGTGGTTCGGTGAGGTCACGCAAATACCTCGCTGTTAAATAATTTAAAAGTTAAAACATAATTACCACTGAATAATTACATAGTTTTAACTAAGATACGTCAAGTGCCATCACTATGGCGGGAAAGACGGATCTTAAGTATGCATAATGACAATGACAATGAGAAGGCACCACTCATAAATTATCAGATGCCATTAAGTTTGTTAAGAGGCTATAAACTCATAAATATCAATTAGTAGAGTGACAAGGGTTTTAGGATAAAATTTATCCCAAATATTGTGAACAAGTTTGTTTCCATGTACATATATACTTAAAAGTGATCTTCATCAATTACTGAGATAGAAAATATGGTACCTGATCACCGAATAATAATGTATGGTAGTTTGTGCACTATACGTAATGTTACCGTCCGACATTTAACTTTTCCCCATTCTGGACCATCAGGTAGGTACCTATACTTATAAGGGGATGAACCCAAAATTATTTTTGTTTTCTACGTCTTCGCACGTACAGTAAAACAAAACAACTGCCGTCATTCCTAGAAACTCATTGTTCCTATTGTCATTACGTTTGCGTGCCGTGTAAGTACTTCCAAAGGGAGGTAATCACAAACTGAGCCGCACCTGCGAGTAAAAAGACGGACAAGTGCACAAGCCAATCAGCCGTTTTTCTCATGCCATATCAGACCATGGAAACTCGAACTGCCGGACAGTAAAATTCATTGTAATTCACAATCGCCCTACCTGAGTAAAGCCTAACCAGGAATATATGATCATGCGCCATGTTGCGGAGTTTCATTACAACTAATATTTTATACTGGCAATAATTTGAATGACAGGTTGTAACTAATTTTATATTCCGTTCCGTTATGCATCTCTTTCGCTCGAAGTAAATGCGATAAAGAGGGAGGTATAGATTTCCGTTCGTTCACTTTTCGTGGCTGTATGACATGAAGTGTATTGAATTGTTGCCATATAAATGAGAATAATAGAGCCCTATTATTGACAACCGTCATAAATTCCTGAAGGGCTAGCATGGTTGCCATTTTATCGACTGTCACGCTATGCGGCACTTTCACAATTTCAATTGTTAGAACGTGACAGCCTTAGTGATAGTAGATAAAACCCCGACCATAATAGACTAGCTGTATAGGCTTTAGTAAAGTGCGTTCGGCAAAGTTTCGGACGATTTTGGGTGGGTTAAGATAACGTTGGATTTTTTTTTCTCAGCTAGTGTGTAAGATACGGACACAATTTAAATAAGGAAATGATCATCATGAAATATTCTATTACACAAAAATTTGACATTTTTGTAGACCTTCAGGTACGTGTGTACTGAGTGTTTAAATTTAGGAAACATAAAAAAAAAATGAAAAGACTTTTTTACCTGATGGTGTAAGAACGGACGAGCCTATAAGTTAGTTCGTATGGCCAGTAGCAAAGAGTTAAGTATTGGAAAATATCCGTTGCTGTCCCGTGACTAACATATATTAGAATTGGCCAATGAGTACACAGAGTTTCATTTCCGACACGGTTTTAATTTTTTTACACTTTTTCAGTCCGATCTTGTACCATATACACAAAATCGAAGAAATTGTGGTTCTCAATCTTTTTAGTGTTGTCAATGACCCGTCAACGGGGTCAATGACCCCAGGTGTTAAGGTTGAAATTAGTGCTAAAGTGGTCTAAAAAAGAGGATACAAAATAGATACACGCATTTTAAATCCGTCTTTGTTTTTATTTTAGGTTATTAGCCCTTTTTATAAACGCACGCAAGCCGTTAACACACTGTATAAGTTTTTGACCCGCAAAAAGTTTGAGCATTCCTGAGTATTTAAGATCGGACGATTAGCGTCCGATCTTAAACCACGGCGGGTAAGACCGTATCTTCGTCTACAGGTGTCGTGTCATAAATTCAATTATACAGATTTGTCGCAAATTTAATAAAAACATTATGCAGTCTGTAAAAAGGTAAAAAAGTGCATAGATTTACCAGTTATATCCAAAAAACTGGCGAAGGGTAATTCCGGATACAGCAAAAAAAGATTGTTTTGGTACATTTTTACTTAATCGCTCATATTACACGACTAGTCAGTCGGAGCCACAAAAGCAGACTGAAGGTGGGGCCAGCATTAAATGGCGCATCAAGTCAGCTTGCCATCATTCAGCAAAATCGCCGCAATAGGCCAGAAATCGAATCATACTATCTTACTCGTTGTCCGATCTTAGTCGAACGTACCTTAAGTATCCTGGCAAATAAAATCGATCAACCCAAAAGTATGTAAAAAAATTAGTGTGGTTGCGGAATGTGTACAACTCTGTAAATTTATTTCAAGCATGAAAATAAACTAATAAAAGTCACTCGTGACTGACACTTGATTTGATTTCAAGCGTTATATTGATATCGTACTTAGGATGTACGGTAATCGACCCCCCGTCGAGCTCCATCAATCTTGGGCAAAATATGGCAGAGTCGTGCTTTAACGGACCATTAAATTTGATAAGTGGGCCAATCAAAATATTACGTAGGTACCTAAGTACATATTATAAAGACCTTATAATATCTGAGAACAAAGTTTAACTCTTTCTGCATTTGGATCCCTTGTGATTTGGCTTAATTTTGCCCGTTTAATTATCTATAATGCCAAAACTATAGTTACTAGAAATATCCAAACCTAAACAGGTGAAATAAAAAGTTTAATTTTAGGTTCTTACGCCTCGAATCTACACGTAGTGTTTTTTATTACCTACTACTCGTAATGGGCTACATCTTAGTGGGTTAATGGTTTTGAAAATCAACTTGAATAATGTATCCTTTTACTAATACTCATACTCAATTTATTTATTCATGTTACACAAAAATAACAAATAAAAAACAGATGGAACTGTAGCATTACCTTATGTTTCTTGTAAGCTTCGGATTCATTGAGCGTCTTTCTAGCTCTATTCCTTGCACTTATCTTTCAGTTCATTGTATGTTTATGCTATTTTATAGTTGATTAAGCTGCATTTTGAAGATCTGAAAGAATCCTGTTATTAACTTCAATACGTAAAACCTTTCACACAATGGTTTGACCTAAAATCTCCTAGCGGCTTACCGGCTTATGTATAACGTTCTTCCTTTTCAAGGATAACAGCTTATTTTTGTGAAATTTATCATAATTACTCATATTTTCCCGTTTGTTTACACTTTTTGATATATCTATTTATAAGTATCCATGGTTACATACTTTGTCGTAAATTGTCAATTTCTAAATTTCTTACCATGCAGTTTAGGTTTTCTACATTTAAATAAGTTTGTTTGATATTTAATACTGGTACTTTGTAAATATTTAAATTTAACAATTCTAAATTCTCGAGCTGGGGTATAAAACCCCGGTAGCCGTCTACAGAAGTCAGTCTTTCGTCAGCTCTAGTCTAGAGCAGTTTCGAAAATTGAGGCCTGTGCGGGGTCTAGGCAGGCCCCGCACTCTCAAGCGACCTCCCTTCCTGGCCCTCTTAAAATATTCTCCTGAGAATTAAATCTACGAGGAAGCTATCCTACTGCTGCTTGTCGGCTTTACTGACATCTACGAGTATCTTCAATTGACGGCACTCGGCGCAGGCGAATCAAGGCCGCCCGAGGTTCTCTACGCCTGACGAACATCGGGCCTGAAGACATCACTTCTGGTGTCCCATTTCGGTGCAGGCGTACATACGCCGCCCGAAACTACCTTCACCTGTTAATACTATTCCTGGTAACCTGTCTTGGAACTCACGCCTTCCGGAACTACTTCGCCCGCTGCTGACTGACTCTTCTTCTACATCCTGCACGAACCTACTTCAGCTTCACTCCGTACTTACCGCCATAGTGACCTTATGTTTACCGGCTGAAAATAAAGAACCCTAACCCTAACTTTCTTTCTTTTTCTTCCTTTCCTTACTCTAAGTTACGTATCCTCTTTAACGTCAGTTACGGGAGAATACGTAACGTGACAGAACAAACAGCACATGTGTCCCGAAAATGGTCTCATCTCAGCGTATTGTATCGTATGCCAACGCTGATCTTCAAATGAGACCATTCAAGGCAATCTAGGCAGGCAACAAACAATACTGAATAAAACACACAGACAAAAAAGAAGGGATAGAATAAGACAAAAAACACAAAGATAAAAAATATACAAGAAAAAAAAGAATTTTCGTAGACACAATTAAAAGTTACACCCGACCACATCGTTACGCAACTAGCGCCTATTAGCTGAATGGTTCTGGTTTTTTTACTGTTGCAACAACAAATACCTAGAAATGGTATCTATACTAGTGGTAAAAAGTAACTAGGTTTTAAGATAGCTGTCAGGGCATACAAATTCATCAAAATTATGTTCGGTATAATCGTCCCTTGGAGAATGAAATGGGTCGCCACTCTGCCACTTTTGCCACGGTGCAAAAGAACTGGCACGTACTCGTACATCAGTAATAGTGGCTTTTACGCAACAAAGCTTCAAGTCCTTACGGAGGCTAAAAGTCTAAAAATGTCTTATCTCAGCCGCACATAAACCTCCTGTGAATCGAATTTCAATAGAGCTCGTAAAAGCTTTCTTCGCGAAATCGATTTGTATCCTTGCTCAACTTTATAGAAGACGAACCAACGCATAAAATGAGGTTCCTGATCCAGATCACGAAAGTAGAATAAACAACTCGTGCCTCAATTTATTTCATACCTTTTAAGGATTTCGAGTAATAAAAACCAAGTGAGCCTTTCAGAGCTCGGAACATACTGTTCAATCAAAGTATTGTCATTATATTGCTAACATAATTCAACGAATTCATATTATGAACGAATTGAGCTTGTTTTTCGTCATTGGTCTGTGAATTAAGAACCCTTTTTTCTTCTTGACATCATTATTACAAGCCAAGGAATCCAGTAAGCGACTTGCGCTTCTATTTAGAGAATAACGTCGCGTCGTATAATACGGTATAATTTATACTATAAATCACGGTAAGATTAAATAAGTGTCTGCTGCCGACAGATGTGTCGTATTGCCGTCGTGACTTGCGTCTTGAGCTAAAATTAGGCAAATATTACACATATTTGGCTATATTACACAGACTAATTGGCTAATTTATTATGTATTGAGAGTAGAGAGAACGTAATATAACGTAACATTGAACTTGATGGATGATACATAATAACTAATTTATTAGTCTTTGTATGACTTAATCTTCAAAAGCCTCTTGATTTTTTGTTTTTTAATACTACGACGGTGACAAACAAGCATACGGCCCGCCTGATGGTAAGCGGTCACAGTAGCCTATGGACGCCTGCAACTCCAGGTATGTTACATGCGCGTTGCCGACCCTTAAAAAAGAAGAAAAAATACACAAAACCACATTTTTCTTACAAATAAAGCTTGAAAAATCTAAAACGAAAATTAAACGTAGGGTTTGAAAGTAGATCGGTATTTGTTAGTTTGTAGACAGACAGCTTCCGAGTGATTAATAGCTAGCTTACATCGCTTGCGTATGCAGCTCGTCACCACCATCAGCTCCCGACACGGCCCGAGACGTTCTTAGATACGTGCAAATGCGCGCATCTCGATTCTGTAGTAGCTGCAGGTTCCTACTGCCAGCCTTAAAATAATAAGGACTAGCACGACAAGCTGACAATCAAATTTATTGGAATTAGGTAGATTGAGACAAACTACGTCTACAATTAACCGCTTGATGGTTCTGTGGGCGCTAATCTTATATTTTATCCTTTTTAGACGACATAATAACAAATATACGCATAGTTGCCTTCCATTTCCATAATTGTTGTAAGTCAGATGCAAGAGCATATAAAAATTAATGAATTTACGAATAACATGGAACTATCAAAATAATTTCATTAAAATAATGTTATGGCTGAGCATAATCTTGACTTGATTTTCATATCCCAATAAACTTAAAAATTTTAAGCAACTATAAAATAAGTTTATTGGAATATGAAATAAGTTTTGTATGAAATGACAAACATTCAACCGTCTCGTAAAACTTTTCATAAATAGGTAAGTAGGTACCTAAGTAAAATGTGACAGGTGATGTGATGTGCAGGGCCGCACGCAAAATTCCAGGCCCTGGTGATGTGAGTGACGGGAAGGGTTTCTTGGTTTCATCCCTACTGAACGGCAACGGAGATGCAATTCTGCATCGCATCACGTAATGTCATGTGATAAACATATTAGTAGATGTGATTGTATAGAATGCCTTTATGAATGAAAACTCTTATGACATTTATTGTTTTTAAATTAAGAGACAAACTAGAGTTTGCCCCAATTTTCATTTCGTTCGATATTAAATAACGTGCGATTTGCGTGCGACATTGTTTGCAATTGACACTGTTTCAAACTAAACGTTATCTCGACTGATATTAGAAAAAAACATTATCCAAGTGAAGAATATAATATAATATAATATAATATACTTAATAACTAGCTATAATAACATTTTCACACATAAGAAATTTGTAGTAAAAAACAGTTCATTATTATGAGGGTTTTTATATGCGGTTTTTGAACGCGTTATAGAGGCATAATAAAATTATATATTAGGGGTATATAAAAATAACAATAAATCCTTCTTTATTTCCATAACTCAAAGTGGATTTTACATTTTTTGGTTTACTTATAGAGAAAAGTAATTTATTATCTTATTTTCCATTGGTATTTGAGAAAATGGAACCTAGTTGGGTACAGGCCTAAAAGGCATATAAACATGTTAAAAAAAGCTATTTTAACTATAAAACACCTGAGACTAAAACAGAACATCTGTACATACTAGGGTAAAAAATCGGTATATTGAAGATATTTGAAAAAAAAAAACATATTAAGGAGCTCTTACGAACTCTTACTTAGAATTTTTGTCTGGTTGTCTGTATGCCTGTTTGTTTGATCGAGCATCACGTGGAAACGGCTGAATGGACTTAGATGCAAAACTCACTTGCACGTTAAGGGCATCTCCTGTCAGGTTATAGGCAAAACAAATATCCTCAGACGAAGTCGCGGGCATCAGCTAGTATTAAATAATATTTGAACCGTAATTTAGGTTGAAGTGCGCTTGAATTGTTTTAATCATTCGATCAATTTACGATGACCGTCATCAGGAGTGGTGATCCGCAGCTAACGCGGGACGAATTGTCTTAGTGTAATTATGACCATTCTTACCAATTTCTATTTTTAATCTTTCCTTTACAAAGCGGGACAACACTGGGAACGGCTACTAGCGTAGCGCATAACGCATAACATACTGCGTTTGCGTCAATGTTTAAATACATAATATAACTAATACATTTTAAGTTTTCATACTAATTTATGTGTGAATTCATTATAATTTACCGTTAAACAATTTTTCGATTAGGTAGTAAATAGGTAGGTAAACATTTACTTAGTGGTCAATCAAACGGTGTAAATTATTGATGCGAATCTACGGATCAATTTACACAGGAATGGCTGGGTTTCTTTCAGCTGCTATGAAAGCATAGTACTTATTTACATAAGCGTCCACTCTCTATACACATGAATTTTAAAACAGAATATTTTCTAGCTTCGGCTTGATATACCTAGCTCAGATTTACTTCTGGTATTCCCAGTAGTTTATCTAGACAAAATCTAGTTCTATAAAGAGAATTTACTATTCATTTTTTTGTAGCATATTTGTGAAATAAAATTTTGATATATTTCCGGTTGGCCAACTCTGTGAGACCTAGACAGAGATAGATAGAAGTCTAGTTACCTTTAACAGACGTACTGTATTATATGTGACAACTAAAAATTTTTATATTAAGATACTAAATTCTATGGAGTCATTATGCTGTTATCGCTAAAATATTGTGAAGAGCACAGTTTTGTATTAACCAGTAAAAAAAAAGTTGTCATATTTAAAACAATAAATCTGTTAAAGAGACTAGACTTTTTTTTCAGAGGATTATCAGAAGCCTTTACGAGCCTGTGCCTATGAACTATATTAAAATGATGGAATGTATACCTAGCCGGCTACGTAGCTACTATTTTCAACATCTTTTCAATTTCACGCGCCCACTATGCGCTCGGCGTTCCCTGAAATATGACGGACCCGTATCACGTCACGTTGAAACAGATAAATTGAGGCTTTTATCGAATATTTGGATCAAATGGAATGAAATATGGGAGGTCAATAAAAATATATTGCATTCTCTGTAAAGGGTTTCTATGTTTTTACTGACAGTTAATACTTACTCAACATTAGGGTATTAACATATAGGACGTGGCGTGACATTTTTGATATTAATTCCAGACACTTTTACAAAAAAGTTACTAGGTTTATTATTCTTTTTTTTGTTGTAATATATTGCAGTGATGGGGCATCTATACAACTGTATTCCAAGCGGTATACCTTCTTCAGCCAGTTGAGCTGTAGAATAAGACTTAATAACATTCAAATTAGCATAGGCTTAAGGCATTTTGATGCTCCAGCGCGCCACCACTTTATTTTTAATGTTTTTAATGATGACAATAAATAATATTTTTTGAATTGGAATGTTCTACTTGAAAAATAGTGAGAATAAGAGCACGTTCCCTCAATGAGACACTACGTGACTCGGGGTCAGTACACGACCACATTTACGGACGGGATTACTCTTCTGAAAAATCCACTGACTTTAAACAATTTGTTTCACGTAGGAGAATGCTCTTTATATATTAGTCATGAGTACCATTAACATTAACAAAAATTCGAGGTCCAGTTCAGTTATCCAAATACGATAAGGGTAATTTATGTTTTTAACAGTCTAATTATATGATTAGTTCCATTGCAGAGCCAAAATGATTGAACCGATTTTCGGGAGTGAGGTGTCCCACCGATTTGTTTGTATGACGCAGGTGAAATAGACGCAATAGTTAACCAACTATAAATGAAAAGGAAGTTTTTAAAGAACAAAACATTCGGGGTTTAAAAATAACGAACCTCGAAAATCGGCAATCGCTGAACATGTTTTAGAGGCGGGAACAAATAACTGGATTGAGTTAAATAACCCTCAGATTCACTCGACGGAGAAGCACTACATTCCTATGATGGACAAGGAAGGACCCGAAAGTTCACAAATGATAGGTTGATACTGTAAGTGTGGTGTGTCGTGAACGAGTTTCAAGTTAGAAAGCGGATGGTAGTAGTGCCAGTCACACACAAAACACGCGAACTCGTAAGAAAGCAGCTCGTCAGTTAACTCCATGACACGGCGCTTGCAACAGTGTCGAAATATCGGGTACTCAATAAAACAAACATACATGGTAATTATCCTGTTTTAAATATTACTTATAACATATAAGTAGTTAATATTAATACTCAAAGGGCGTTTTTATTTATTGTTGTAGAAAAATCAGTTTTTGCAAAATTGTTTTTTTTTTTATGTGTTTTCTATTCAGAATCGTGAGCTCTCTCAATTCCTGGTAGGAGGAGAAAAAAGTGTCCCAAGATTTGTTTTCAGAAATTTAGTATGGTGGTACCGCAATGGAAAGTTTGAAACTGTATGGAAATTTTGTCTGACATTAGCAGGAGACTTTTCTTACAAGATGAATAAAATTCATCTTGTAAAAAAAGTTAGTAGTAAAAGCCATGCATGTAGAAAAAAATTAAAAAGCAATGCAATGAAATATTAGACGGACATTTTTCCCACCCACAAGGCTGTTCCTAGCGACGTTTGTTAGCTCGCATTATGCTCCTAACAACGGAATGTTATTACTATCTCGCTAGGCACTGATTGATGCGGGCCTGGGCCTATTGTTCGGTAAGACCTGTATAAACGAGACCAGTTACAACGTGATTTATTCCGAGCCTCAAAGCCTATCAGTCCGCTGGTTTGGTTGAATGGGTAGCACAATCGTACACGCATGGCTTTTAGGGGACATATCATACCTTGGCTTATCACTTAGGTACATGTCGGTTATAAATGTGCATGGTGCCTCACGAGTATTCAATTTCAATGATGAAGCGCTTTGACTTTGTTTATAACTATTTAATGTTAATAACACTCCAGTAATATAAAGGCACAACGTGTACGTGGTTCCCAGTTTTACATTTAAAAATCACCCTTGTTTATTAATTCAAACTCCTGTTTTTTTTACATTGATCCGAAAATTTTAACTTTTCAACCGACTTCAATACTTCTAAAGGAGGAGGTTCTCAATTCGTCTGAATTTTTTTTTTAATGGATGTTCACTCATAACTCCGTCATTACTGAACCGAATTGAATTTTTTTTTTTTTTTCTGAAAGTAGACGGTTCCTGGTTGGTCCCGTTTTTTTCAAAATCCATTTCTGATGATGGAATCCATGAGGAACTGAGGGAACTCCTCAAATTTGAAAGGCACATGCATGCTGATTTGGGTGATTTCTTAAGAAACTCGAGCATTTCTTTACGAAAATCATCAATTTGGTGGAGTGGATCTGATAATGAAGACCAGGGATGGCAAAGTGGAACTGCTTCGTAATTCTCAGGACTATGATCCGATTAAAAAAAAAAAAATTGTCTGTATATAGATGGTTTCAGGATTGTCCCGTTTTTTTTCAAAATCAATTTCTGATGATGGGATCCATGAGGAACTGAGGGAACTCCTCAAATTTGAAAGGCACATGCATGATGATTTGGGTAGTTTCTTAAGACACTCGAGCATTTCTTTACGAAAATCATCAATTTGGTGAAGTGGACCTGATGATGAAGACCAGGGATGTCAAAGTGGAACTGCTTAGTAATTCCCAGGACTGCCATCAGATTTAAAAAAAATATTTTTTTTTTCTGAAAATAGATGGTTCCAGGTTTGTCCCGTTTTTTTCAAAATCAATTTCTGATGATGGGATCCATGAGGAACTGAGGGAACTCCTCAAATTTGAAAGGCACATGCATGATGATTTGGGTAGTTTCTTGAGACACTCGAGCATTTCTTTACGAACATTATCAATTTGGTGGAGTGGACCTGATGATGAAGACCAGGGATGGCAAAGTGGAACTGCTTGTTAATTCCCAGCTCTATCATCCGATTTGAGACATTCATCTTTTCTTTGTAAAGAAATACCTTCAAGATAGTCCTATTTGAATATAGTTCTATTTTGATGATGGGCTTCATGAGGGATTGATAGAACTCCTCAAATTTGAACGGCACATGCATTCTGATTTGAGGGTTTCCTTAAGTAACCAAAACAGTGTTTTGGCGGAGCCAACATTTTGATGAACTTGATCTGATGATGAAGACCAGGGATCGCAAAGTGGAACTGGTTAATAAACCTAGCTCTACTTATTATCTTAGTTGTGACATTCATCTTTTTGATTTGATTTATATTCTGATGATAAAGTTCTAGAAGAATTCAGAGAACTCCTCAAATTTGAACGGCAGGTTAATTGTGATTAGAGGGTGTTCATAATTAGCTTAGGCATTTTCTTACTGTGGCCATCATTTTGCTGGAGTGGACCTGGTGTTGATAATCAGGGATGGCATAATGAATATGCTCGTTAATTTACAGGCTGTCATCCAATTTAACACATTGTTATTTTGTTTGTTTAAAGGTCTACAAGGGAGTTCCGTTTGATTATACTTCAAATGTAATGATGTAAGCCCTAGGACATTAAGAACACTCCTCAATTTTCAATCGTACACGAGCGGTGTATTGGATATTTGTGAAGTAAACTGGCTAACTCAAACAAATTCTTAATTCCACTTTTACCGGGAACCAAATGAAGTCGGTTTTTTTTCTTAAAAATTAGTATCATGGAATTCATGGATTGAGCTTTCAAATACCTATTTTATCTTTTTGGCTACATTTCAATAAATATTTTTTTTTCTAAGGGTTAAATTAAAAAAAATCTAATAACATGATTCCACTGCGTCGTCGGATATTACTCAATCGGGAACTTTCACAGAAATTTAATAACGTTTCAATTCGAATCGGAAAATGTGTTTTATATTTCTTACTTTCACGTAATATTTTATCGGGTTTTGCAATCCTATTCGTTAAATCCTTGGTACAAATACTGACTATTTTTTTTTCTTTACCTTTGCCTTATTCAAATAACGAGCTCATCTAAACCAATACATGAGTGTGTACGTATTGTTGCTTTATATATGTGTATAAGTTTTGAGCCTCCTGACTATAAGATAGGGATATTACTTATAACATAAAACTTTTATTAATTTTGTAGTGCTGGTAATACATGTGTGGCAGCTCGGATCTGCTTCACAATAAAATGCAATTATAAGATTAACCTATTATTTAATGCGCCTCGATACAAATTGCATACATTTATCTCAAATGACCTTTATCAAATATGGCCATTATTAGCACATTTCATATTACGAGTAAAAGCTCTTATCACCTCCAATTTTGCGTCGTTCTTAACTAGCAAATACCCCGTTTTAACATACATAATTACATATATGGTTTGTATTACAAGCTAGCTAATTTAGATCAGCCTCCGATTTCAGTGCAATTAATCTGCATCGCTACATTGCTCCCTACGTATCACTCTACGTGTTAACGATGCATGCAGGCCCCGCAATGTATCGCGTACCGATCCATCAGTTGGGAGCCAGCTCGATCCCATTGGGAGACAAATTGCCTATGTGTCGTGTCGCTTATTCGAACAATAGCGTTATATATCGATGGGATTTTTGTGGCAGTTTATAGCTTGGGATTGCGCGATTCGGATTGCGAGGGTTAAATTCCTTTGTTTTTGAATTTCTATAAAGTAAAAACATATTCATGTTAAATCCTAACGCTGGCAAATTACATCATGTATGCATACCTAATATACTGAGTGAATTAGCAGCACTAAGCAAAAATATTATCATCAGGACAAAACTTGCGTAGTTTTCACGGGTGATTTTCTTCCCACGTGCTTTATGATTCAATATTTACTGAAGTTGTCTTTAAAGTCATAGGGACATGGTGCGTATATTGTACAAAAGTATGGGACCGTTCCATTTCTATTGGTTTCCTGAACATTATTTTTTTACTAGTTCTTGTATCAATTTTTATCTAGCACAAATCTGTAGCCCTAGCACAATAGCGCCGCGACAGTATTTCGCGGTGGAGATAGACACCTGTCATTTTCTAAGTGTTCGGATTAGATGACACGCGCGCGGGTTGGCGCGGGATACTGTTGAAAGTTCACTCAATAACCTTCGTAGAAGTTGCTGCAGCAAAGCTTCATACAATTAAGCTTTAAAAAGCAGCATGCGGTAGTATACACGGGTACATGACAAAGCATCTCATCTTGCCTGAAAAAATAGTCTACCCGAAAGCATCCAGTTTATTGCGCAGTACATCCGAGCTTGTAAAACTGGGACAAACTATGAATAAGAAATGAATTACTTTGGTTTTGATATCTAAAATATTCTTTACTCTATGTCCTTTCGCGTGAGCTGCGTCTTAAGAGAACGTGCCTGGCAGGTTGTCTTTCATTTTATCCGGCTACAATAAATCTAAAATAAACTTAATTTTTCCAGTCTAAATTCCTAAAGGTGGGTTTATTTTGTGCTAAGCGGCACTGAAAGTAATTTTTTTATGTTTTACTCTTCGGATGATTTGTACTATATTTTAAGTAACTTTCGAAACAATTTTTAAGAAAAAATCTGTTGTGAAAAGTAAAGTATTCAAATCATCAGTAAAATGTAGAATCCAGGCAAATTAGTTCGTATAATTTCTTTAAATATTTAGTAAAGGAAACAATAACAATATACCAATATCAAGAATAGATACGTATTAGATAGATAGATGTATGGATACGTATTAGATATTAACAATTATTAATAAAACAGTAAGATCTGTATAAATAAGCGATTCAAGGTAGAACTCTAATAATTCCTAAAAAAATGGAGACCCTAGATTTTTTGTTTAGATACTCATGCCTTTACGGAACTTGTAGATCAGATAAATATCGACCAGAAATGTTGAGTGCCCTAGTTAAGCAACCAGGGGCCTTACCATGACGTCTTAACGCGATTCAGTTTAGGTTCCTTAACTGTGCTCAGAAGCCTTATCACGATGACGTTCAGATAACGACCTAAACTGAGTCACTTCCATACAAATCAGCCTAAACTGAATTGTGTTAAGACGTCATGGTAAGGCCCCAGTTTTATAGCAGGGACTCCGTTTAGGTCCTTAACTGAATCGCGTTAAGACGTCAAGGTAAGTCCCCTGGCCAGCATTGACCTGAAGGTACGATCCCTATAACATATTGTAAATTTATGTTTGGCTGGCTTGATAAATAATTTTAAATTTATTTTAAAAATACTACAAATGAATGTCAGGACACAACTAATATACTAATTACAAATGAATACTAACTAAGCCTAAAAATAAAACTAAAAATAACACACAAGCTAACAACTATCATAAACTAATTATACCCCACTCCGGCTCTCACCCCGTCCAAACGTGCCAAAAATGCTCGCGGCATTGCCACGCTGGATGGCAAGCGATATTTGTTGACCAAGGTAGGAGCCGGATCGGGGATCGCCACCTCTAACCGTACCTAATACTTAATTTATCAAGCTTAAATTTGATTGAAAATATATACTAGCGTAGCAAGCTTACAGATTAATTTTTAATAGGTTTTTAAGCATGTATGGAGTGAGCACTTAAGTTTTTGGCCCGTATTTATGAACCATATGCATGTCAGGTTGAAACATCATTTGTGAATAATGTAGGTATTATTGTAAAGCTATGTATACCTACAAATTGAAACCTTATAAAAATGTTAGTTTAGCTGGGCCTTTTCCGCCACTCGAAATACACTGTCTCTTTTTTGCGTGCTAACGAGGTAGCCTCATTCCAACCACCCTATAGCTCCTCCATGAAACCAAGCATCGGTTTTAGGTTGCTAAATGTTTTAGGTTGCTCCTTTAGTGTGTTTGGAGTCTCCAAATACCTACTCCTGTATTCTTCTACCTGTCTGCAGTCTAGGAGAATATGTTTTGCTGTTTCCTCATTTCCCATGCCTTGGGCATGCATTGGGACTATCTGTTTTACCCATGTTATAAAGGTGTTTGTTCACTGTGTTGTGTCCTGTGATTAGCTCTACTATTTTCCGGAGTAGGTGTCTGGGTGTCCTGAGTAGGGTTTTCGTTTACTTGAAGTTTAACTCTGGTAAGACTTCTTTGGTTTGTCTACATGTCACCAGGTTATCCCAGTATTTAGCGTGAAGGTGTCTGTGATATTGATTTAGTTGGTTTTTTATGTGCGATAAAGGCAGTGCTATGATAGGTTCCGGTCCGTATGTTGGTGTCTCTGACCCTCTCCTTGCCAGTTCATCCGCTGTATCGATCCCTCTTGAGCCACTGTGTCCTTTTATCCATTGTACGGTTACCTTGTTTCCTTCCTCGCTTACCCCCATGAGTCTGTTGTGACATTCGACTATGAGTTGTGACGTATGTTTATCGCTAAGTAGCGCTCGATTTACTGTCTGATAGTATTAGTATATTTTCATTTTTCGTTTGCCGTCGCTTTACTGCTTTGCAAGCAATGAATAATAGTATTTCCACACATTCCGTTTGAAATACTGTGTTGTATTCTCCTAGGGGTTTTGAGATGTGTATGTTTAGGTCTTCTGAGAAGACACCACATCCGGTTCCTTTATTTATTTTTGAGCCATCCGTGAATATTCTAAAGTTTGTTTGATTTAAACCATTCTTTTGGTCCTCTGTTAACGATATGGCATAGTCTTTCCTTTTATCTTTTCATTTAAAAATGTTTATGTATTATAAAAAAAAAAAATGATAAGAAAACAACATTTGTTTTTCAATCTAATTAGAGCCTGTAGTCTATCCATCTTGATATGTGGAAGGTTATAACAGCTATTATTTCATTAGTCTATCTCATACACGTTCGTTCAGTTCGTTTGTACACATTGTCACATTGTTGTTGTTGTGATTGATATAGCTCATATGAAATTGAATGGACCATTAAATTTAATTTGCTTTATTGAGTTATTACGTTCGAGAGTACCCATCAAAATAAAACATTACAAAGTATATACTCTTTCGACATTTATTTTTATGTTTTTGACATACATAAAAAAATAATGTCAAGATTTCGTGTTCCCTGAGAAATTATTATCGCATGAAAATTTTAGATCTTACTTGAGTGGCATTTAGAGACGTTAACACCATTAAGAACTCAAAAAAAGAGTTAGTAATTAAGGGACAACGCTCTTAATAAGACGTTCTATAGTATATTATTTCTGCACCGCCTTAAAAGTGGGTAGGTAATCAGCTGGCCTGAAGTTGTTGCACTTTTATCGCCTATCAACGTGGCTGTCACCTTATAACGATAAGCTATTGTGTACCAAGCATTATATCCGTAGTGGATTGGCTTCTAAGAGTTTTAATTTAGATAAAGACAGATGAATGGACGGATGCATATCAAACAACAAAGTACTACAGTACTAAAGTACATACAAAGTTCTAAAATATAACGTCGAAAAACTTTTATTTTAAGGGTACCTCCCATACACGTAAAGTGAGGTTGCATTTGATTTTCGTTTCAGCCTAAAGTGTGAGGTATCGTTGGATAGGTATTTGTAAATGAATAGGGGTTTTCTAAAACTATTTTTAAATTAATATTTTCAGAAATAATCATTTACTATAAGAATACCTTCTCTTTTAATTTTATCACATTCTCATTTGATTCTTCAAAATCTCAAAATTCTTCGTGGTATTCATCTTGCGGACCATTCTGCTGTATGATAACTAGTGTTACTATTTATTCCACATTTCATTGTGCTAAACTGAATGTAAGACATTTTCACGTAGAATAGAGTTAATTCTGCTGACAGCATGAATGCACGAATATATTAGCATGTTACACTTCTCACCGTAAATTGTCCAAATTAATGGTCTAGTCGTCGGCGAGTAATGCATCAATGGGAGAGCGACGACGTTCAAGTGCGGACGTATTATTGCGTACAGTCAGCGTCAACAATATGTATCAAAGCAACACAACAAGATGACACACTAAAATGGGTCGGGACGTGACCGGGCCGGGTCGGTCTGTCAGTTTCTATAGAATACGTCACGTGATTGTTTCTATAGAAATAGATAGATCGTCCCGTTTTAGTGTGAGTCATCGTTTAGCTGAAAAATGAACATCGCTACACCTTACAACCGGTCAGTAACAGTGTTAGCGATGGTATAAATTAGGCTCACACCGGTTGCGGATACTGTGACGTCACAGAATGCAGATCCTACAAATTGGAGACGCGCACATACGAGTACACGCGTGTCTACGTATTGAGCTGTTAAAATAATTTGAAGAGTCAAATGGAGATTAGGTACCTGCTTTCTTCATTGAAAAATCAACAGACGTTTTAGTTAAATTATGTTTTTTCCCTTTCTATCAAAGGCAAACGTCAAACTAGCAAGTAAGGATAAGCAATCATTTAGCTAAACAGTGTTTGATGTACGTTTATGAATAACGATATAAGTATTTATTTTATAAGTATTCCGCCCACCAGTTCGTCAGCCTAGAGAGAAGAAAAAAGAAGTTCGATTTTGTGCGATAATAAGTCATTTTCATAACTTTTTCGTAACTTTAATTCCGACACACTAAAATATACAAAAAATTAAATTCAAAACTAAATTATCCACTGGAGTGCCGGACCTCTGAGAGTATCTTTGGAAAGGTCGAAAAATGGCCCTGTAGTCCAGTCATTATTATTTAGTTTTGACAAAATTTGCTTAAGTAATGAGAAAACGGCCAAAGTGGTCGACTTGGTTTTTTGAAGCTAAATTGCAATTTTTTTATGATATTGTACTTTGTACAGAAGTCATGTAGTCTCTAAAGCATGCATTTTTCAAATACTTTTGAGAAAATAGGTATTAATGTAATTGGGCGGTAGTTATTTATGTCGTCTTTTTTGCCCTTTTTTTTTAAATAGTTTTTTTTACTATTGATATTTTTAGAGTTTCTGGAAAAAGTCCAGAAAATAATGAAAGATTTATTAGATGCGCCAATATGGATACAGGAGGATGGATTTAAGGAGGAAACTTTTGACAGTTCAAAGGACCAGACAAATCACTTTGATACTTCTGTCTGTGGGAGCTCAGTATCCCAATCTATAAGAGATCTCCAAGTTTGTTGAAATACGTCCCTTTACGACAATAGGTCCTCAAAGACCCAATGGGTCATACACGCGTATGACATGTGACAGAACCTTTCGTTTTGTTAGCGAAACAGGGGCACTTTCAAGTAGGCCTATACGAAACCCTAAAACGTCTAAGGTAGGATTCCATGCTATACCTAGTGCTCGGATGCTGTTCGTAGAGTCGCCAAGATCGACATTCAAATAAACAAATAAAAAAAATGTCGCTAAACAAGATTTCCACTCAGAATAATGCTACCGCGGGCCACAGCGCTGGTTTTCAGTTAGCTTACATAGCACAGAACTTGTTCATAGGGTTGGCCAGCTTGCAGCGCCTGCGTTCTCTCACCACGACCTTATATTCATGAGTTATCGTATTCGGCCTCCCAAACCTCAACCTATTTATGTTAAGCTGCGTAGCTTTGCGAGGCTGGATATCGAAGCTTTAAAGCGTGATGCACGCGCGGTGGATTGGACACCGGTTTTCGCGGCATCTTCGGTGGATGAGGGGGTAGCTTCAATGAATAAAGCGGTCTTGACACTTTATAACACACATGCACCGGTTCGCGTTGTCAGGTTGAAACGACCTCCTGCGCCCTGGATCACGAGAGGTGTCCGTATGGCAATGTCAAAGCGTGATCGGGCGTTCAGAAAATACAAACGCAGCCGGTGTAGTGAAGACTGGCAACTTTATAAAGGTGCTAGAAATCGATGTAATCGGATGGTAAGAGCGGCTAAGCGTAAATACATCTATGAAAATGTTTATTCTGCATCTCAAGCCGATACCTGGAAATTTTTAAAATCAATCGGTGTTGTCAAATCTCCAAGCTCATTTAATACCTCTTCTTTCTCTATTAATGATTTAAATAAACATTTTGCTGCGAGTTCTTCTTTAGACCCCGTCACAATAGATCTGAGTACTTCGTATATTTCTACCTTACCTTATGCACCTAATACCTTTTCTTTCTCTCCCGCGGCAGATGACGATATCCGTAAGATAGTTATGTCTATAAAATCCAATGCAGTTGGTCATGACGACTTGAGCAGGCTAATGATTACCTGCATCTTAGAGTGCATACTCCCAGTTATTGCTTCTGTAATTAACTCTTCATTGTTCAATGGGGTTTTTCCTTCTGCTTGGCGTAATGCCTATGTTATTCCCTTACCAAAAACTTCTAATCCCATTTCACTAAAAGATTTTCGGCCAATTTCAATTCTTCCGTTTATGTCAAAAATTTTAGAAGCAGTAGTTCATAAACAGTTGTCTGCCCACATATATGCCAGCCACTTGTTATCGCCTTTACAGTCTGGTTTTAGGCCTGGGCATAGTACCTCTACGGCCCTGCTGAAGGTAGTTGAGGATGTGAGGCAAGGTATGGAGCATTCTCTGCTAACTGTATTGGTTTTGATTGATTTCTCTAATGCCTTCAATGCTGTCAATCACGAGATTTTACTTGCTACATTACAACATTTAAACTTATCGTCATCGGTAGCGGAGTGGTTCTCTTCCTATCTTCAAGAGCGTCGACAGGCAGTTCGCACTGGCCAGACTTGTTCTGATTGGCTTGAGCTAAAGTCTGGTGTTCCGCAAGGTGGTATACTTTCTCCTCTACTCTTCTCTATATTTATAAATCTAATTACCCCTAACCTTAACTGCTCCTACCATCTGTATGCCGACGACTTGCAACTCTATGTTCAGACCAATATATATGACATCGAGTGTGCAGTTGCTAAAATTAACAACGACCTGAACCGCATCTCTGCTTGGTCTCATGATTTTGGTATAGCTGTTAACCCTACTAAGTGCCAAGCCATTGTTTTGGGAAGTGCCCGTCTGCTTTCGTTAACTGCTCGCATAAGTCCAATTATGTTCGAAAACACGGTGATACCCCTGTCTCCGCATGTTAAAAACCTTGGCTTAATTATAGATGGCAATTTGACGTGGGAGCCTCATGTGTCTGACGTCAGTCGTAAGGTAACTAATACGTTAAGGGCACTTTATAGACATAAAAACTTTTTACCGGCTAGTATCAAGACGCTCCTGGTCCAGTCTCTCATACTACCAATTATTGACTATGCTGATGTGTGTTGCACCAACATGACTCAAGCCTCACTCTCTAAACTAGATCGTCTTCTCAACAATTGTATCAGATTTATTTTTAACCTTCGCAAATATGACCATGTTTCTGCTTTTCGCCGTAAGCTTCAATGGCTCCCGATTCGTGAACGCAGGTCATTGCGAATCTTATCGACTCTTTTTTCAATTCTATTTGACCCAACTTCACCCACTTATCTCAAGACTAAATTCGAATTTATAACACCCCGTCCCGGTTGTATGCTTCGCACTTCTCGTAACCTGATGCTTGCTGTTCTCCCTCACAAAACTGGATTCTTGTCCAACTCATTCACCTGCCAGGCAATTCGGCTGTGGAATGCTCTCCCTCTGCCTATCAGACAAGCTCAAAGTAAATATTCGTTTAAAAGCAAGTTGCGTAAGCATTTATTCGATAAAATTCTTCATTAAGGGTCTGAGTGATGTTTCGCTCTAGGTACACTTATATTAGGTATATATGTATTTGTATATGTAGGTATATTTATATTTGTATATGTGTAAGTATATACATTATATTATTAATTAGGTTTGACATGTCTTAGGTTATAATCTCTTTTTTCTACTATCCTGCACCAGACTAACAGTTTCGGTTTAGCCCGATGGTTGACTGGTAGAGAATGCCTAAAGGCGTTAAGTCCGCCATTTGTACTTTAATATAATTGTGCAATAAAGTTTAAATAAATAAAAGTGTCGACACAAACGTCAACGATGATTTTGTAAGAAAAATTACAAGAAAAACTTACAAGAATGTAAAAGTGTTAACATATAGACGTAGACCGCAGGAGATTATAACAAAAAGCATCTGGCAAGGATCTCTGTAACCTATCCTTCGTAGATCCATTAACTGGACGTCTTGGGACCATTCTTCGCAGAGCCCGCCTTTTGTGACGTCACATCCTAGCGTTTCACTGCAGACCTTTGCTGAGTGTATATTCTTAACTTGATTTGTTACCAATATGATATAAAATGGAACTAGCGAGTTGACAACCACAATCTAGCAGTATATTTTATTTTAATATTTATGCCTACCTTTTTTTTGCAAAAGAAATAGAAAATATATTAAAAACAAATTCTACTGTCAAACTGCGGTTGTCAGAGTGACTTTAGTTAGAGTTTGAATCTTATTAAGGTGATTAATTAATTACAAATCAAGTTCAGATTTTAAACTTTTGAATAGGCCTAGGGTCTTCATACAAAGCTGATGTTCAACTGCGCTCTTCAATTAATTGTTACACTGCTCCGTAAGTTTAAAATCTTCGTTGTTTTTGTCTTTAAAAAATAATGTAAGTTTAAAACACCACTTATGAAAATATATAGGTAGTTGCTTATTTGAAATGCTTTAATACTTTACTCCGATATCAATGTTTGTTGATTCGAAATTATTATGATTGAAGTAATGATTTTAACCAGCTTGGAAACCTGTGCTAGCTAAAGTGAACGTGAATGTAGGTAATGTGGTACGATTTAGTGGACACGGTTAGCTCAGTGTTCTTGTCGTTGATCCCGTCCGATGATCCGACAATGCCGACTCCTGCAACAACGACAGTCAGTGATGTCGGAGCGGCGGAGCTGACAATACCACTCTGTTTGTCCGAAGATGACTGCCCGAACAGTCGAAAAATGTCACGCCTATTGTGATAAAAATACCTGAGTTTTTTAAGTTTAATGTCAGTATGACTCACGAAAGTTTAAATTGTAAGTAATCAGTTCCAAATTAATCTTTAAAACATTAGCGACAAAGAAACTCAACCCGTAAATGCATGATGATGCATTTATGATACAGAAACGAGACAAGTGACAATCAAGTTCTCTTGGAATGTAGACTTTGTCATATCGTCGTAAGTTCTTAATTTGACATGAATTTGGGTGTCACTTAGGATGTTTTAAGATCAATACTGTTACTCATAATTTATGCATTTAAGGGTTAAAAGCTTACAAATGTCACATGTGTCTGAAACACTACAACACACACTTAGCCAACTAACCTGTAGTTAGCTGTCAAATTCCATACACAAAAACGGTTAACTCCGGGTTAGTTGTCTAACCCCGGGTGGTGCAAATGGCGCTAATACAGGCTTTCAGTTTTAAGTATGATATTATCCATACATTTTCAAGGACGTTTATCTCGGAGCTACATAATATCCTGGAATATGGTTGTCTAGTAGGCCTCGCTAACGCTTCCCGTAACATTTACATAATTCAAACATTCGGATACCTAAATAAACACATTACCTCCAGCTTTGGTACCGACAGGCGGACTTAATATACACTTCGCTTTATTTGCTCACGGATCACTGCGGTGTTATGTTTAATAAAGGTGTTGCATCCAGGAAACCCACCTAATGGCGGGTAACTAGGGAATACAACTGTTTTATTTACGTACATTATTATTAACACATTCACTGCGTTACGGGGACTATTGAACTACATACAATGCCATCACTCTGTGCGGGGGATAAAAAATGTGTTCGCTCGCTGGTGCGGAAACTGTATCATAGATATTAAATAATATTTAAAACGGGTCGGGGCTAAATTACGTGAGTGACCCGTTTTAAATATTATTTAATATGTTCGAGTCTCACGAGAGTTTTATAGTTAAAATTGTATCATAGATATTTTAAGGTCTATAATAAAAATAATTATACTTTTGTGTTTCTCGTTTAAAGTATAATTAATCTATACATTAAAACTTTACGGGGTCTCACGAACCCCGTACCGAACACAAAGTAAAAATTGCTTTTCATTGCGATATGGGGTTTAGAGAACCCCATATAGTATGCGGTTGACCCGTACGGGATCAGATGCACAGTATTACTAGTAACGTCAGAATTACACGACTTAATATTGAGAAATTATTTCAAGCGTATGCGATTGAAGATAAATTTGTTTTATTGTAATAACTAGATCTCTTTGAGTCCACAACGTCTTAAACAATCTTACCTTCTACTAAAAGTTTGTACGAAACTCTCGGTGCGCGAGTCCAACTCGCACGTGGCCGGTTTTTTATTGTAAGTGTTAAAAATAACGTTGCATTGTAAATTTACAATATGTACAATACTATATATTATATGATAACAACAAAAATGTTTTCTAATTATCGTAGACACATTTCTCAATGGATGCTTGGAGGCCGGTTCTTAGTTTAAAACCTAAACCTTGTAATATGAATGATACCACTTAGGCAAATTAGCGTTAAACGACAAGATCACAAGACTCGGCAAGAACTGCACGCGCTACGTCGTGCTACGGCGTAGCGCATTTGCACGCAATAATAATGGGCTGGTTGGAGCGCTGAATACTTATAATAGAACGAAATTCAGTTCAATAATCTTAGTTGAGCGGCTGTTAACAGCCAAGTCAGCGCACACTGTCTATTTGTATTGGAGTAAACGATATTGCACTGTACATGCACGGTATTGCCGGCCTGGTTTTTGAAGGTAAGTTCACGAAAACTATTAAAATAAATTCTATTGCTTTTGTTTTATTTTTGTTTAAGGTTATTGAAGTTCAAAAAATGTTTGATTTGTTTTGTTTTCTTCCTCAACATTAGTTTCCATTTCATGATCTCAGTTTTTTTAAATTAAATATTCAGAAATTATGTACTTAGGTACTTACTTGTATGCTTAATAATTAGTAACTTTTCCTCCACGGGACAGGCATTGCCTAGTGTGGAGGATAGGATCACCTGTAAAACTGTATATTTTCTGTAAAATAAGCATTTTTAATTTTCATTTTCAAATAAAACCGTGGACTATTTGCGAAATGTGACGATTTAGATAATGAAATTAAATAATGATTTTATTTGCAGGCACCCAAGCCAAAAAAAAAGTCAATTATATTTTATCGAGTTGTTTTCGCTAAATTTAATCTCGGCTCCCTCTACGGTCTTTGAAATATGATAAATATTTTTTGTTGCAGAATTAAAATAATTTGTTTTTCATAAAAACTGCTTAAAAACAATAAATTACGTGTTGTCAACCCCATAAAGGTGATGAGTATAGTCAGAGGGTGCTAACTCCATGCAAGCCGTTTCTTCCCTACATATATTATTTAATAAGTAACCTATAAATTCATGGAGTTTTTAAATCAGGTATGGTAAATCTCAATAATTTAGAAGCTTACCTAAAACGTAATACTGCTTAGATCTCGATATAAATTAGCCCGGTTGTGCCGTTTCTATGGAGTAAGCACTTTATTCTAACTGATTACTCTATGGTAGTGTAAGGCGGTTCATAGCTGAATAAACAATAGTAACCCTTGCGGCTAACCATCCAAGCGCTTTGCACGAAGTGCAAACATATTATAACAAACTTCGGATAATACTCACGTATTTTAAGTTACTACGAGTGACATGTTTCGAAACATGTTACATATTTTGAGTGTAGGAACATGATAACTAAATAAATGGTACAGTCGGGGTACTAAATATATACGCATTTCCAAGGCCTCCAGAATATCTGTAGGCCCTTAGGACACTAAGGTTTACATAATATTATGCATTCAGTTGCACATATATTTATGAACTCGACTATACAAATACGGCAATCAAGTCACACTAGGTTTAAGCTGAAAGAAACACAAAAGGTGTGTAAACTGTTACATGTCATATGTTTTTGTTTTCTTTGAGCGGAGCGGAGCAGGTAGCGAGTAGCCGCTACAGAATGTTAATTTTCGATCAAATCATAGACTGTGTGCAACGGCTATTGCAAATAATCTGCCAAACATCGTGCATATTAAAAAGAAGCTCTCATTATTAAGACCACGTTAGACGTGTTCGACGGTTCTTGATAACGTGTCATATTACTCGCAAGCTAGAATGGATCCAGGCGGCGCTTTTAGTGGAACCTGTGTGCTTACCATTGGTTGCGCGCAACTGTATTCGATATCGATTGCGCGTATATCCGTCTCGCTCTTACCACTACTCTGGCAGGAGCGAGACGGACATATCTCCGAACGCCGCAGTCGCTATCAAATACGGCCACGTACAACTCATGGTAAGCACACTGCTATAATTACGTTATCGTATCTTCACATCAGGTTAGATACGAACATAAGCAGATATCAAGGTATACTCTTAAGTTGCTTGTCGAAATAACATGATATGCTTTATGATTAACCATGATTTTGATATTTAAACTTGCTTAAAATGAGTAAATCAATTAAGGTCTGCGTTAATATATTTCACAATATTTATATATGTATTAAGTAAATAACAAAAATACTTCAAAATATTAAAAATATTTTTTTTTATTTTATTTATTTAAACTTTAATGCACAAGACAGAAAACTGTACACATGGCGGACTTAATGCCAAATGGCATTCTCTACCAGTCAACCATAGGGCTAAACAGGGACATTTAAGTTGGTGCAGGAAATAATTATTTTAAGGGAACAATCAACTGTAACAATGAATTCTAGTAACAAGGCTAATATTACTAAGTAAATAACAAAAATACTTCAAAATATTAAAAATATTACTAAAAAAACAGAACAGTTCCGCAGGAGTACCCCGCCGTGTACAAAAAACGATTACGACAAACCAAATTGGCCGAAGCGTGATATTCAAATTAATACCAGTTTTGAATTATAAATATTTTTAAACAGATTCTATAGTACGACTTATAAAATTCCTACGTCCCTTATGAATATGGGCGGCAGGATATTCGTCGAGCGGCCTATTTAACGATGACTCTTACATCCATACCCCGGAACATCTTCGATGCGCCATTCCGCTATTGTCCAACCAAGTCTTTTGTTCAAACAAGCCACTTTTGAATCCTAAGAGAAAATTACTTTTTACTTTTCTTTCACTTCACTTAAATTTGCTTTAAGTGCCCGCTCGAACAAACTTTATGAAGGTTAATTATTAATTTATTTGTTACCTAGAGCTTTTGAATAAAAGCAAATTTGTTCTATATTATTTGGCAATCATCTCAAACGGGGACAAATCACACATCAGAATTTTCACAAATTTTCAATATTAATATAAATAAATCTATTTTGATGAGTAAAGCAACATTGGAATGGAAAGTTCTAAAAATTATAAGATTTTCAATATTCAAATTAACATCAACATCCCACGGACTGATACTGAATGTCGAAAAAACTGTAGCAACAAATCTGTTGTATAGTGCGCAAAAAAAGTCTAAATCTCAAAGAAGTAGGTACCTATTATAAGTACAGTACGAGTGTGAATTATAAGGAATTGCTTAAAGGATATTTTTGGATATCCCAACCATATGCATACCTTAATACAACCTATAAAACGTTGTGTATTGAGTAAAACTTGCAATGCAGAAATTGTAGCATAATAGGTATAACAAAACAGAAACATGAACAAAACCCATAATGTAACGAAAGTGCATTGGAGTCAGTGAACAATTCACTGGAGACCGTGCCGGGCTTGCTATCTGAATGGAACAGAAGTTCACTTTAGGCACTGTTATTTTAATAATATATTAAATATTCGAAAACATTATATTTCTCTCTGGCTTACAAAAGAAAGCAATGCGCCCTTTGTGCGCCAGTATAAGGCATAATGTCAAGTATTCATAAGCAGCTCTAAGAACAACTAATACCCACTTTTGGGTATCGTTCAGTACATGGGTTATAAAGCTAATAAGTACTTCCAATACCTATTAAATTTCAATATCTTAATATTATTTATTTATTTAAACTTTATTGCACAATTATATGAATGTACAAATGGCGGACTTAACGCCTTTAGGCATTCTCTACCAGTCACTCATAGGGCTAAACCGAAACTGTTAGTTTGGTGCAGGATAGTAGAAAAAAGAGATGATAACTAAAGACATGTCAAACTTAATTAATAATATAATGTATATACTTACACATAAAAAAAACATATACAAATATAAATATACATACATATACAAATACATATATATCTAATATAAGCATACCTAGAGCGAAAAATCACGCAGACCCTTAATGACGAATATTTTCGAATAAATGCTTACGCAACTTGCTTTTAAACGAATATTTACTTTGAGCTGAATATTGGTAACTTATAAACGAATTCAGTCTTAAGGTGGAATTTCGATCATGACTGGGTAGGCAGCATTAAGCGTAGACTCATACTAACCATAGAAATAAATACTTAGATTTTATATAATAACAAACTGATCCATGTTGGTCTATGAATAAATAAATTGAAATTGGCTTGTACCTAAATACTTCTTATTTTTCTGGACCCTATCCCACATTTTGTGGGTGCGGTAAAACATGTAATGTTTTCTTCTTCCATTCTCTCCTATCTCTCGTAGTCTCAGCACTCACATCTTTCTTTTTCATGTCCTCATTCACACAACCCATCCAGTGCTTTTTCGCTATCCTATATCGCTATTACCTACAATTATGTGCAGTATATTGTCTTGGTAGTTAATGAGCGTTGTGGCTGAAGCGGGGAAAGTGGAATGATGCCTGTCAATTTTCTTAATAAATTGAGTTGCTGTGGTGTCACAATGCTGACGCAATTAGAACTATCGCTTTCGCCACTTAATTTATCAAGAAATTTGACTGTCGCATGGTTGTTATAGTTGAAATACGTATAAATATCTTTTTATAGGTGTTACATTTTCTTTTCAACCATATCCACCACATATTTTTGGGCGTCGTAGCACAGGCCAATGAATTCTCATAACACGCTATGGTTAGAGAAGCTGTCTGCATATTTAAGTAAGTATGTATACCTTACTGAATTATCCTAGAGTACTGAAGTTCATAATCTTAATATTTAAATGACGTACTTACTTTCATTTGATTGTATGTTTCAAAACAGATAAACCACTTAACAAAAATAAATTTGTTTAAATAAAGTGAAAACCAGTTCTCGTTTTATAAACCTTGAAGCATATATATGCTATATATAATACCGCTATGTATGCTATATTATTATTATTGCAAGCCTATACTGTCCCACTGCTGGGCAAAGGCCTCCCCCCACCTTCTCCACTCTTCCCGATCGAGAGCAGTCTCTGGCCATCGTTGCAAAAAGGAGTCAAGCTCGTCTCGCCATCGCCGGCGGGGTCTTGGCCCACAACTCCTCCGGCATGCGGCAGACATGACCAGCCCAGTCCCACTTCATATATATAAGGTATATATAATACCTTATCTTTTAAACAGCACCTTATGACGTTAGTGATTTTGCCGAAAATAGTAGATTGAATATCGAGGATTGAGAATAAAGTAATCCATTTTATCCGAGGCAAGATACAAGTCGAGGATATACACGATGCTTTTCACTTCGATTGGAAGGAAAATTAGGTTTTATTTCATTTTAAATTGTTGAAAATGAAACATCCATGCTTGCCATGATTGGACGCACGCAGGCGGCTGGCGATCGCCAGGGCCCATTTGCGAGCAAGGTGCGATTTTACTTCAGGCTCTAGAGCATAAAAAGTGATTGTATGTTGCCTAGCCCAGACTTAAACTCATATTTAACTACCTCCACTTTATAAGTATAAGGGTTAGTTTTTTAGAATTACATATATAGCTCTCTGAACACAGTTCTAATGGAAGTGATAAGTAATGTATATTCAATACTCGATCAGATAACGTATACTCAAATTTAAGGCATCGGTAAATTTAGGCCAACATAGATTATTTAACCCCGTAGAGAAGGAAATTCAACCGTCGACCAAGTTTTCAATCCCAAGGGATCAAAAGTCCTTAACTCGAGATTCCGCCCCTTGACCACGGGCTGCCACGGCCAGTCGGTTTTCCTTACAGGTGTTAGAGGCTAAACCTCTTCGAATTACTTAGTACCCACCAACTTTTCTACTCCGAATTTATTTGTCCAGCCTCGATCTCGTTTAAAAGATAGTCTTCTGAAGATATTTCATTTCTTTCTACGACTACAATTTATCAATCTCACGTTAGAATATGTTGATGTAGATTGTAGAAGCGAACGTTTCATAAGCGTAGACAAAATAATTCGCATCGTTTTTTTTAGGGTTCCGTAGCCAAAATGGCAAAAACGGAACCCTTATAGTTTCGTCATGTCCGTCTGTCCGTCTGTCCGTCTGTCCGTCTGTCCGTCTGTCACAGCCGATTTACTCGGAAACTATAAGTACTACAGTGATGAAATTTGATGGGGATATGTGTTGTATGAACCGCTACAAAATTATGACACTAAATAGTAAAAAAAAGAATTGGGGGTGGGGCCCCCCATACATGTAACTGAGGGATGAAAATTTTTTTTTCGATGTACATACCCGTGTGGGGTATCAATGGAAAGGTCTTTTAAAATGATATAAAGTTTTCTAAAAAACATTTTTCTTAAAGTGAACGGTTTTTGAGATATCAGCTCTCAAAGTCGTAAAAAGTATGTCCCCCCCCCTCTATTTTTATAACTACGGGGTATAAAATTCTAAAAAAAATAGAGGTGATGCATGCTAATTAACTCTTTCAACGATTTTTGGTTTGATCAAAGTATCTCTTATAGTTTTTGAGATAGGTTGATTTAACTGTAATTTTGGTTAAGTTATTGTGCTTACACTGAAAACGATGGCTGAACCTTATAAGTTTAGGCTCCATTCACCAGGTGTATAAATTGACATAATAAGTTTATTATATTTGCTGCTACGGAACCCTTTGTGCGCGAGCCCGACTCGCACTTGGCCGGTTTTTTCTTCTACTTCTCGTTACTATTGACAAAAATGCCTAGTCAGGTTATAGAGTCCGACTAAGCTAAGTTTGCCTTGGTTTTGATAACACAGACTATTAAAGTGTTAAGTCTCAACGTGATAATTTTATAGAAATTTGACGTTTAAAATAACACTTGCGTGGCCTCTAATATTAAAATCTACATAATTTTTACGTGACCTGTCTCTATTTTCCTAAAATGCTTGTATTCAAGTAATATATTTTTCCCCTCACTAGCTCGGAAAGCGCTGTATTAACCTTTAAAACTAGCGGGGAAAAACGCATATTATCCACATGTGGGGCAAAGTAATTTGACCTTGAAGCATGTTTAAGTAACAAAACGTCAAAATGTTCATAATTATGGTTCTCTCGATATTAATTATCATTGAAAAAAAGGTTTGAAAAACTAAGTAACAAATACCAATTTAGCTTTGTTTAATGATTTTACTATTAAAACTTTAAAATCCATAAGATACATTTGTTTTTTGCAATGATGTTGAATATATATTCTGAATGCAATAGTTAAGTCAATGCAATTTCAAAACGCATCATTTAAATGTCAAAAAAAAGTTCCAGTCTGTTCCACCTTTAAAAACTTTTCACACCGACGACGCCGACTTCGACTCCTATAAAAATAAGCAAGTTACAGGTTTTTCTATTATAATTTACCATAAAAATGAGTGACTCCAGTGAAGAAGATGATCAAACGCCTGTAGAGCTACAGGAAGCTGTCAAAAACGCGGAGTTAAATTTGTTGCCGCAAAAATCCTGCAATAAGTACATGAAGGCATTCGAGCAATTCAATGAATGGAGACACAAAAAAGGAGCAAAAACCTTCACCGAGACAGTTTTGCTGTCTTACTTTATAGAATTATCCAGCACTAAGAAGCCAAGTACTCTGTGGAGCACATATTCGATGCTCAAATCAACACTAAATTTAAAAAAGGATGTTCACATTGATAAATACCCAAAACTATTGGCGTTTCTGAAAAATACCTCTACCGGACACAAACCAAAGAAATCGAAGATATTCACAGCCGCAAACATAGAAACATTTTTAAATGAAGCCCCAGACTCAGAGTACCTAGCAGCAAAAGTAAGCAAATTTCTACTTTCCTTAAAAAAACTAAGTGTATACAATAAAGGAAAAAGCCTTAAAATCTGTTGTGGTAAATACCTTGTTTGAATCTAATCATTTGTTTGTGTTTCAGGTAGTCCTCATTATAGGCATAAGCAGAGCTTGCCGGACAAATGAACTGACATATCTTAAGACGGAAGATGTTGAGAAACATTCTGACACTTTATTGTTGTTTAAACTACCGGATACTAAAACCAATATACAAAGAAATTTTGTGGTGCGTGATGAATATGTCCCAGTGATTGAAAAATATAAGAAACTACGGCCGCCTAATACAACAGTGGAACGATTTTTTCTTAGCTACCGAAAAGGAAAGTGTATCAAGCAGCCCATTGGGCCAAATAAAATTGGATCAATGCCACGCGAAATAGCAACTTTCCTGGGGCTAGCATCACCCGAACAGTACACCGGTCATTGTTTCAGACGAACATCTGCCACTCTATTGGTAGACTCTGGTGCAGACTTAACTACTCTGAAACGCCACGGTGGCTGGAGATCCAGCACAGTAGCAGAAGGCTACCTGGAAGACTCCATTGCAAATAAATCCAAAATATGCAAGGGGATTGTTAGTGGTATTAAGCTCAACAATCCATCCACTGATCCATTAAACCAACCATCCACATCAAGAGATGCACTGTTCATAGCAAATTATCCATCAGATACCGAAGAACTCCCCATTGAATTTGCTACCGCCAGTATTTCCCCCAATCACTCTCCTACATTTACTTTAGAAACCACAACGGATAAAGAGAATGAATTACCATTTAACTCTCAAGTAAACAACACTAACATCAATGTTCCCAAAAAAAACCTAACTATTAACGTATCAAATTGTAGCAATATAACTTTAAATTTCTAGTACTGCTTGACATTTCTCAGGGTTTAAGTCTGCTTGTGTATTTAGTTAGGAAATGAAATTTTTGTGGATGTTACTTATAAATTGAAAGAGATGTCATATACTACAGAAAAAGTGACCAAGGCCCCCGGTGAGCAGGACTGGGATCGAACCAGCGACCACCTGCTTTCGCGGCAGACACCCTAACCTCTGGGCTACCCGATCCCAGTGTAGCCCTTGCCAGTTGCTGGTTCGATCCCAGTCCTGCTCACCGGAGGCCTTGGTCACTTTTTCTTTAGTATATGACATCTCTTTCAATTTATAATTTATATATAGTAGTGTGACTACTTAAAAAACAAAAAAACATGAATCAAAACATTTAATACACGTAATAAATGATTTGATTCGTGCTTTACAATTGAAGTTACTTATTTTAAGAACTTAAATAATTACTATTTATAACTATGATTGTTAAATAATAATTACCTCCAATAATTAAGTTAGTTAGTAACATGTACCTAGAAATGAAGACTGATTTGTTATGTTAATTAGTAATGGACAATTTTACTAGATAAAATATTGTGACAATTTTACCAAATTTTCTGAAATGTTAATTAATTGATGATGTTAGTTCATATGAATGCAAATAAAGACTGATTGGTTATGTTTGTTTGTTAAGTAACAATTTTACAAATTTTCAGAATTGTTAAATAATTACAATTTTAAAGAATGTTAGTACTATATTGATGATGATTATCATTGATTGTAATGAGTACAAATAAATACCTATTTATTTTGTATGAGCTGTTTTTTTTGCTTGTTGCACTTTCCTCGCTATAGTGAGGTGAAAAGTTTTGTGTTACACACGGGTGCAATTGTATTTTACTTCTCGTGTGTTGAAACACTCGCTACGCTCAGGATTCTATTATTGAACCACTCGCTACGCTCGTGGTTCAATTATATAGAATCCTTTCGCTAGCTCATGTTTCAATTCCACACTCGCTGGTAAAATACAACTTTGCACCCTTGTATAACAAATAACTATTTTACATTGTTGTACATTGACATTGTGGTTTTACCCGAGTGGGCCCAAAGGAGTGTATGTATGTGTCTTATTGTTTATGTACAATTTACATACATATTTCAAAGTCGTTTTCGGGCTACACCGCCTTCGATATTTGACGATATGAGGTGTATTCATCTCGGTTATGGGAGAGACACAGTTTATTAAAATTGCTTGCAAAAGTTTTATTCATTTTCTTAATTAAATTTCTTTTTATTTTTATTTTTGTGGACTGTAGAGAGCTCTTAATTTAAATACAGAGTGGAATTTTTCTGTGATTTTTCCTAAAAGGGTAAGGTTTTCTAATTTACAATTATAAAGCATGAATTAAATCATTTATTATGTACATTGGATCTAATTCTAAATACCTAAGTAATATATACATATATACAGTAAGTGTAAATTACCTAACTACCTACCTTAAATCTAAAGTAGGTCCTTGAGGCATTGTACCTAGGATGCTGGCGGCATTTCCTCGTTGTATCGCAATGCTGATACGTTGTGCGAGGAAGCCACCAGCTCTTCGGTCACCAGTAACATCAACCAGACGTTTCGCGATTTCTACGAAAAATTTGCGTGCGCTGGGACCCCATGGACCAAGAGTTTCGACCCATTTAGTTTAGTTTGAATCATTTATTAAACATGATAAATGTTTTGATTCATGTTGGTCACTTTTTCTGTAGTATATGACATCTCTTTCAATTTATAGTTTTCTAATTTGTTTTCAATCAAATTATGAAGATAATAAACAAGGTTAAGTGAAACAAAAAAAAGATAAAAACGTAATCGATTTCGTGTTTGTGATAAACCTGCTGCCTTATTTACAACAATACCCCACTTAAGAAAAAAAGTGAATCACCCGATGAACTTGCTAGGGTTGAAACAGGTGGATTTTTACACTAAAGGTTAACAGCTATATCTCAAAAACGGGACATAATATTGTCATGATTTATTGGCTAAAAATAAAGCCCTTGGGGTGAATAATTCACTGTTTTCGTAAAAGTTCATCATTCCGTTTCAGGTTGTATACCCACCCACACGTCGTACCTAACTCGATCTAGCTACTACCTCAAGTTCACTCTAATTTCCCCTATTTCTCTAACCAATTAGCTCAAAATACCTTGAACTAATTTCTTAGCAGGTGCAATTAATGTTGAGTTAATTAATTTCCCTTCTATTTCAGCCCTTCTTGTTTGAAATTTAGCTGTGTTTATTAGACATAGTGCCTTGTAATTATAGAGATAATTTAAAACGACATTATGAACTTTTTGCTTTGCTATAAGAAAAAAGCTTCGATTTAATACGTAGTAATTAAACAACATTTTTATTTCCGGCTGTTTGACTGTTGTCCTGTTGGAGGTCGCATTTATCAACTGATTCTCGTGAGATTTTATGGGTAGGTTTTAAAGCAGCGTAGTTTTTAGGGTTCCGTAGCCAAAATGGCAAAAACGGAACCCTTATAGTTTCGTCATGTCCGTCTGTCCGTCTGTCCGTCTGTCCGTCTGTCCGTCTGTCACAGCCGATTTACTCGGAAACTATAAGTACTACAGTGATGAAATTTGATGGGAATATGTGTTGTATGAACCGCTACAAAATTATGACACTAAATAGTAAAAAAAAGAATTGGGGGTGGGGCCCCCCATACATGTAACTGAGGGATGAAAATTTTTTTTTCGATGTACATACCCGTGTGGGGTATCAATGGAAAGGTCTTTTAAAATGATATAAAGTTTTCTAAAAAACATTTTTCTTAAAGTGAACGGTTTTTGAGATATCAGCTCTCAAAGTCGTAAAAAGTATGTCCCCCCCCTCTATTTTTATAACTACGGGGTATAAAATTCTAAAAAAAATAGAGGTGATGCATGCTAATTAACTCTTTCAACGATTTTTGGTTTGATCAAAGTATCTCTTATAGTTTTTGAGATAGGTTGATTTAACTGTAATTTTGGTTAAGTTATTGTGCTTACACTGAAAACGATGGCTGAACCTTATAAGTTTAGGCTCCATTCACCAGGTGTATAAATTGACATAATAAGTTTATTATATTTGCTGCTACGGAACCCTTTGTGCGCGAGCCCGACTCGCACTTGGCCGGTTTTTATTTGATGTTTCGTTTTTCGGAAATTATACAATTTTAGGATTTCACTTAAAGAAATTTGGTTCCGTAAGGGTCTATACCTATAGCACTTAAATGTTCGTGCCGATACCCAAAATATTGTTTTAGTTATATTTGAGAGTTGCGAGGTCTACAGTTTAGAGCCACATTAACAGCCACCACAGGCACTTAGTGGTTCTACGTTAAAATGATTCTAAATGTTATCCATCAAGTAAAAAACATATTCAATCCGAATTCGACAATGATAAAGAAAATCTTTTCTGGATTATGAATAATGTAAGCTGTTTCAGTAAAGCTTGCGTCATTGGTCCAAGCATTCATTTCATTTCATTCATTGACGTGGAAAGGGTATAAGAATGAGGGTTAAGAATGTGATTGGTTTCATGGCACAGTTGGCACCAACTGTAACAAATAGCGGTGACTATGTGTTTCTGCAAATAAGGCTTATTCGAGTTAGTAAGGAAATAAATAAACAAATAAGCGAACTTTGAATTTGGGAGCTCATTTTGTATCACGGTCGAAATATATTATGTACAATGTTATTTTTTGAATTTAATTGTTCAAGATAGCATAGAGAATGGTCGATACGAGAAGATTGCGTGGTGTTGTTTGGCAACCTTTGACATAATATTGAATCGTCGAATCGAATATTGAAAGTGAAACATTAGCACGGAAGCCTAGAAAGTGACTTGTGTCTTAAATAGTATGCAGAACCCAGACGTTGCACTTTATGTTTTATAAAAAAAGTAATAACTTATCTTAACTAAAACCGCCAGCAGTTTCCGCAAAGAAAACTTAATTACTTAACTAAATTTAGCCGACTCAAAGTTTTTATTTAAACCACAATTTCCTCGTAAAGATGCAGAAAATACACAATGAGAGTAGAAAGTCATTCATCAACATTATCTCGGTAGCATGGAACTTGGCTGTAAGTTTCAAACAGACCGTGGATTCCCATAGCGATACCGAGTCCACTAAAATCCAAGTCCTCCTGCCAACCAGTATATCTATTGGTTATCTTTGACAACTATGCTTAGTTATAGAGCACAATGATAACTGGTTTACCGAGGCATTTATTTTGCATGCGTTCCGCAGTCGAGATGAATAACAACCCATTGGCTTTGTGTTGTTTCAAGCCGGAGATAAGGCGGGATCGACCGGTTTATGCATCGCAGACGTATACAGTAGCATTGTTTAAGTAATTGGAGGTTATGTGATATGGCAATTATGAGAATATTGACCGTAACAGGGATCAAGAAGGGGATGGGATCTGGGTTAATCCAGTTTTAGAGCGGGGGTTATCGCTTTTCAATTATGTACAAATAGAATACATTGCTAGTTTGGATTGCCATCATTGAGACTCGCTTCTTTGTACCCCAAAAAATATGTAAAAATGTGCGCTATTTCATTTCGCTTAAACAAATACAAATATTGTCAAATGAACTTTATGAGAATACCTATCATACATAGGAAACAAAGAAATAAAGAAATAGTTGATTATTCACCGTCTCGGGCAAGACTTGAACTCGAGCACAGATATAGAAATAATAAACAGAAGGCCTAGTATAAAAATTTTACGACATTAACTTCTCGACCGCGTTAGCGTATCGAGGCGTCAAAATATGAAAGTTGCCTGATGATTTAAATAAACGGCAAATATAATTTGAACTCTCGATACACTAACGCGATCGAGAAGTAAGTGTCGTACAACTTTTATACTAGGCCTTCTGTGTGTATTTTAACCAACGTGGTTAATTAACACAACGACCCAAAATGAGTCTTGGCCTCGGACCCACAAAGCACTTGTTGAAAGATTGTACTCGCTGTAAACGAGTACATTTCAATGAGTAATTACTAATCGTGGTACCTACCTAAAAAAATACGATGATTTCAATACTAGCTCTCAAAATATTCTACTTTCATTTCGCGTAAAAACAAAACCACAAGCTATAGCCTGGTCAATGAGTGCTCAAAAAAGGGGTCTAGGTGGAATGGTGGAAAGTAGAATATTTAATCATGGGATGTTGTTAAGAACATTTATCTTCTTTATCCCCCCCCCCCCCCCCCGAGGGGCTGAGGTCCGAGGGGCAAGGACTTTTAGTATGTTTGTCTCCTAACTATTCTTAACACAATCCCGTAATTAAACTTTCTGCTTTCGACCATTCCATCTAGGATCATTCATTGACAACACTACTACCAGTTCGTAAAGCATATAAATGGGCTTTCCTTTGACAGTCTCCAAACACAGCCTTACTCAAGCCAAAAGCCAGATTCTGAGGCTAGGGTTTACATTTCTATTAGAAGGGTAACTTTGCTGCGGGTTGCAGTATTTACGGTAGGATTTGAGCATTAAATATCTTCAATCGATTTCAAGAGGATGTTCTCAATTCGACGGAAAGCGTTTGTGGGCTGCAATGAGTTTTTCGGAACTTGAACTTATGTATACCTAATAAATATAATTTGATATTTACTTGTCACTTTCTGGTATAGGAAATTAAGTCGCTTAATACAAGCGAGTTAATTTTACTACTTCTGCTCCGGACCAATTTGCATGACTGCACGCTGCAATTATTACTCGTAAGATTTTATTCATATTCTTCAATAGTATTATAAGAAATCTGAGAACCAAAATAGATGCCACTCAGCATATGCCGATGGCTAAGATACTTAGCCATAGCGCTGCTTTTTAGGACACCCGTGGATTAAGTCCAGTATTGCATTCGTAACTTACTACTATCTGTTGCTTCTTCTACCAATTTTTTTAATTCTTCGTTTACTTTCCAGGCTGTTCAACTGTGGAACTCTATTCCCCTTGACGTAAGACGTGCTCAAACTATAACAGCCTTTAAGTTGCAACTCAAGGAATACTATCTGTCTCTTCCTTAGCTTTTCTTCTTTGATACTGTCGTTTCTCTTCTTCACTCATCGTTATGTAATAATACATACATACTATGTATGTATGTATTATATATATATATTTAATCGTATGATTATTTTGGTATGTATATTTATTATGTGCGTTGTTTGTGTACTTTTGTTAATATCTGTGCCACCTACTACATATTTTCATTTGATATGTACTCCACTACCCAAAGTTTGTAAGGAAGAGATCGCTCTTTAGCGATAAGACCGCCTGTTGTTACCCATTACTGTTTTTTATTATTATTTTCTCTTGTAACTGTATTTCATCTGCGTGAGGTGTGCAATAAAGAATATTGTATTGTATTGTATTGTATTGCACAAATCAAGTATAAAAACTTCATTGATCAGATATGTTATTTAAGAACATAAAGACACGAGTTGGGATAGCGCCGCGCTTGGTTGCAGCGTGTACTCGACGCCCTAATTGCATTCCAAGAAGTGCAGCCATCGAGAAATCACGCCGCAGTGCCTTGAACGCGTTTGGAACGTATGAGTCTACGCGAGACTTGGTATGATGAAGATAGGAAGCAATTACTTTTACATGGCCATCTTCTTACGTTAGCACATGGCTTTATTAACTACATGTATTTATGTTTAGTACAAGATACCACATTGCCGGTTGTTGATAAGGTTCATTACTAAATAAAGATTTATGGCAGTAGCGCCTTATCGACAACAGACAAAGTTAAATCAGGCAGGAAGTTATGTCACATTGGATTTCAGATGAATGACAGACTCATGATGCTAAGTTAAAATGTTAGGATGGATGTAAAAAACAGAAGTTTAAATGACTAAACAAGGGTGATTTTTTGTACTATATAACTATTAACTTTAAAAGTCTGGATTGTACACGAAGTTTACATAATTATTACGCGGAGGTACTTACATGTAATATTTTACAAGGTGAATTTTATTCTAATAACTCTGATTTAAATCCCAAAACAGACATTTCTCATTTACTAAATATCGATTACATTAAAACTATATTTAATTGAAATTATATTTAAACAATTCTTGAAGATAAAAAAAGAAAATGTACCTACTCTATCTACATCACAAAGATACGAAAGATAACCCAACCTGATAAGCCTAAGCCATCTCACAGTTTCACTTTCCTCAATTCTTTGCAGAATACCCTTTCCAAAGGAAATCATTGTATCGCTTCTCAGAAGGCTTCCTATAAAACTTACTTGCCAGATTTTATTCAAACGTTGGAACGTTTGCGGAAAATATTTTTACAATAAATAATATAAAAGGGTCGCGCATTTCTCGTACAGAATGCCCCGGTGGTCTAGAAAGGTAAATGCTACTTATCAATAAATATCGGAACATTTTTAAAATTTTGCAACTTGAAATATTTGGTTTGAATGGAGTAAGCACAGCCGCGGGCATGTTTTATATGTAATGTAACATGTTGGAGTACAGACCATAAAGGAATTCTGAATACGAATGCAGATATAAATCGGTACTGGAATGTAGGCATCTTTTTTCTGATTCCATGGACTGAACAAAAACGGCTGATTAAGTCTGTAAAAAAACGCTTATCTTCAAAATTAAGACTGTTAAGTTAGTGACTACATGATGTCACTAACGTGGAAAGCCTCAGTTTCGTGTATTTCCTTAGGCACTTGAGCCACTTTTTTGGAGTTCAGTTCAGACAGAGCCGTCTACTGAACAGATTTTTTTAAATCTAAGCGTCGTACAAAACGAATGCAACTGATGCCTTCGTTCATCAGGCAATATCCTGGATAAACATTTTATTACCTACGGCGGAACGCATATTTATAGACAATGCCCGTCCTTTTTTTTAGGGTTCCGTAGCCAAAATGGCAAAAACGGAACCCTTATAGTTTCGTCATGTCCGTCTGTCCGTCTGTCCGTCTGTCCGTCTGTCCGTCTGTCACAGCCGATTTACTCGGAAACTATAAGTACTACAGTGATGAAATTTGATGGGAATATGTGTTGTATGAACCGCTACAAAATTATGACACTAAATAGTAAAAAAAAGAATTGGGGGTGGGGCCCCCCATACATGTAACTGAGGGATGAAAATTTTTTTTTCGATGTACATACCCGTGTGGGGTATCAATGGAAAGGTCTTTTAAAATGATATAAAGTTTTCTAAAAAACATTTTTCTTAAAGTGAACGGTTTTTGAGATATCAGCTCTCAAAGTCGTAAAAAGTATGTCCCCCCCCCTCTATTTTTATAACTACGGGGTATAAAATTCTAAAAAAAATAGAGGTGATGCATGCTAATTAACTCTTTCAACGATTTTTGGTTTGATCAAAGTATCTCTTATAGTTTTTGAGATAGGTTGATTTAACTGTAATTTTGGTTAAGTTATTGTGCTTACACTGAAAACGATGGCTGAACCTTATAAGTTTAGGCTCCATTCACCAGGTGTATAAATTGACATAATAAGTTTATTATATTTGCTGCTACGGAACCCTTTGTGCGCGAGCCCGACTCGCACTTGGCCGGTTTTTTTTAATTTGTTTCTCGAGAGCGTTGGTGGCCCAGCCGGCAAGGGCGTGCGACTTTCTATCCGAAGGCCGCGGGTTAAAATCCTGGCGGCTCGCGCCAATGAGTCTTTCGGAACTTACATACCTACGAAATATCATTTAATATTTACCAATTGCTTTTCAGTGAAGGAAAACATCGTGAAGAAACCGGGCTAATCCCGAAATAAAGTCTAGTTTACCCTCTGGGTTGGAAGGTCAGATGGCAGTCACTTTTTTAAAACTCTTTAGATTAATTTCCAAAGCGGACCCCAGGCTACATGAGCCGTAGCATAAGCCGAGAAAACGCAAGGAATACGAGGATAATTAACAACGTGGTCAGTGTGTGAGCAAGATAACACTATGCAGGTATACAACGATGTCTCTCGCAAACTAAATAGTATTTGTTCCGCAGGGTCTGTCTCGACATCCCTAATATCGTTTGTCCTAAAATCACTTGCCCTAACTGTTTTGTCCTAATGATCATAATCCCCAACGATCAATTGTCCTAACGGTTATTTGCCATGATCGAATATTGCCCAAAAACGATTTCACTCATAACCGAATCGCTGTTAGAAAAGTCGGTTAGGTTAGGTTAGAACTGTGACCTCACAAAGAGTCGAATCGCTGCTAGAAAAGTAGTTTAAAACGATGTTAGGGAAAACATGTTAGGACAAATGATCATTACGTCAAACAGAATTAGGGAAAGCAAAAATATGATTTTAAAACTTTAGGGATTCCGATATAGATCCGTTCCGCATCTACAAAGACCGCCTAAAACATCAATAAGAACGTCGGTATAGTAATTTTTGCTACAACCTTTATCTACATTATTGTTATAGGAGATATTTTATTTATATGGGACCCCTGTCTTTCCCAGAAACGATTAAGGTGATCCAAGTATGCGTTATTGCTGGTCTGTATGGCTGGTCTTATCCTAAATGTTATAGCCAAGAATGAGACATTGAACAATAAACAGCCTTAATCCTTAATATGAGTGTATTTTCATAATTCATAAAACGTTTATTAACGAACAAATATACACACAAGAACAATAGCTCGTTGGCGTTGGCCATTTTCATTCGCCAATAAACTGTTCCGCAGTTTGGCGATATTTTATAAGTATAGTAGTTTTAAGTTATTTTTATTCTGATTAATAAGTAAAACAATACAGTTGCTCAAAAGTGCCCTTTTCTGGGCCGTTTTGCGTGGGCAAATTAAGTTTTTGCGAACAAGTGCTTTTCACTTTTACAATTTTTATTTATTTAGTTAAACCTAAATATCTTATTGAAATTAAACACTTTAGAACGGATTAATCGCGTTTATTAACACCATGATCCTACGTTTCGAGCCCTTTACAGCACTCGTTTTCACAGGGTTAAGATGATAAATATATATATCTTATATCTTATTTATCATAAAGCAAAAGATGTCACACTACTGAAAAAGTGGCCAAGGCCCCCGGTGAGCAGGTAGGTAAAAAAAACATGAATCAAAACATGTTATTACAAATAACAAATGATTTGATCCTACTTTACAATATCTCATTCATTATTCACGTTTTAATAGAAAAGAAAAGCTACATAATTATTTCTAACAAAACGATAACATGTCTGACACGCCCATGTGGGAAACTAATTGACTGTGTTCAATTACAAAAACCTTAGTCAAAGAACAGTAAATTGGCAGCACTTAATGTTTTAAGTGATTTAAATCGTCGAGCCGCAAACGCTTTGCGAGCGCAATCACAGCGAATGAGGCGCTCAGCTGTTACAGGCACAGAAAGTTCACTGTTATATACCCTGCCCAAAGGGGTATGATTACGCGCGCGCTAACGCTTAAAAAGTAACAAAGTGAGCAAAAGAGACGCCATCTTTATATGAATACTAGCTTTAACCCGCGGCTTCGCCCGCGTACTAAACGTAATTTTCAACCGGCATACAAAAAAAGAGGTTTTTTTATTTATTTCACGTGCGCTAATTTGGATATGAAAGATGACTGTCATCGACGATTTTCAAATCCAACAATGATGTTGGATATGAAAATCGTTGTTGTTTTCGAAATCAGCGACCCGATAACGACACCCATATCAAACAAAATAGTTGTAACTGTTCTTGTTTCCCCTTTACAAACTTTGGACCATCGTTTTTCCCCTACTTTGAAAAATCCTATCTTTGTGCACCCCTTCACCTTATAAGAAACCTAAGTACCAAATTTGGAATCTCTAGAGAACCAGAAATAAACCTAAAAACGACACCCATATTGATATTTTGAGATTTCAACCCCATCGCACCCCATCAGGGAAAATTGTATCTCACGTCCGCGTCGTTGGATGTTGAAATTGTTATTGTTTTCGAAATTAGCGACCCAATAAACCAGAAAAACGATACCCATGTTGTTTTTTTACTATATTATTCCTTTTCCCCCTTTTGGGGGTTAATTTCTCAAAAAGCCTGAAACACGTCTTTATTCATTTATCTTTAGGAAAATTCCTGTGAAGTTTCGAATAAAATAATCGAACTAATCTTGTTTCCCCATACAAACTTTGTACCTCCATTTGACCCCCTTTGGAGATGAATTTTGAAAACTCCTTTCTTTGGCACCCCTACGCTTTATTAGGAACCTAAGTGCTAAATTTGGAGTCTCTAGAACCAGAAATAGACATATAACGACACCCGTAGGGATATTTTTAGATTTCGACCCCATCGCGTCCCAACAGATGGTATTTCACAATTGCCACGTTGGATATCTCTATTTTGCTTTTAAATTTGACAACGCCAATGTCCTGTATTAAAAGATACCTTAATTTGGTGCAACTCGAATACATTGTGCTTGCGATGGGTTCATACTTACGCGGTTACACCATACTCATGTATTAGAAGGTACCGCAAATTGGCAAAACTCAAACGTGCCGCGATTGTTAAGCTTATTGCGGTAACTAAAGATACAGGATTACGCATAAATCGATACTTAAAAATCGAGTTACAGGAGTTTGTCATATCGATTATTTGCAAAGTTTAAATGGAAAACATATATTTTTATTAATGTATATATACAAAACCACTATTTTGAATCGAATAAGCCCGGTTAAACAAAACTGCTGTATCTCAAGATACGTGAGTTTGGCTTAACACGGCAGATTTATACCTACTTGACGTGCGATGGGTTATTGGAATTAGCGCAAGGTTTTATTCTTTTCTCACTAGTGGATAAAGTGGGTTTTCCCCACTAGTTTTAAAGGATAAAATATCACTTTCCGAGCTAGTGAGGTGAAAGCAAGAACAACAGTGAAAACAAAGTGTGTATATTAACTAGACGAAATTATGGTTTTAATAGCGAAAAAAGTGGAACACATTTTTAAACGATTTTTATTCGGCGTTATTTATTCGTCTGTCGATAATTTCTCCATATAAAGTAATATAAACGTACTAAACCAAGGAAGAAACAGTCAAGTCCGTTTGCATGTAGAAATAACCTGTACCATAGCATCCTAAAAGTGGATTTCTTGTGATTATTTATTCTGTGTCAAAGCTCGCATCAAAGGAGCCTCAGTAACTGTTCTGTGACGTCACGGATTTTTCAGTGCCTCTTTGGTTTTGTCCCGTGGCGCTTTGCAATGGTAATCTTAGACGCTTTTACGCGCGTAAGCGGCATTTTTATATGAATATGGATTGGTTTAAGCTGGTTTTCAAGGCATTATCCCATTAATTTGCACATCAAATGCTTTATAGCTGGTTGCGATACCATCCACAGCCTAATTTTACGGGTATAATCTCATTCGAAGTTAAATCGGCGTTTAAATACCTTTTTATAAATACTTTCCTACTCGTAAAAATGAAGCTTCTAATTTTGGGTTTACAATTATATTTGTAAGCAATTAAAATGACTCAATAAACAAATAAAAGTAGGTTAGTAAGCATTAAAATGATAACTTATAACATCTTTGTTGAAATGTTTTTACGTGTTTATACGTAGACTGTATCTAATACCCATAACACAAGTCTTATTGAGCTTACTGTGGGAGTAGATTGGGTCAATTTATGTAAGATTATCCCATAATATTTATATTTATTAATTTATTTGTTTTATAAGAACACAGTTATATTTACCTAATTTTAAAGGAACGTTTCTAGCGACTTTTCATCTAAAAACCTTTTATGCTTACAAATGAAGGGAAAGGAAAAAAGTCACCGCTCGGGAAAGACTCAAAATCATGACTGTGATTGACATGCCTATACGAGTATAAAGCTCTAGCTCTACCAACTGAGCTACCAAAACTGACCCGTTGGCTGCGGCGCCTTGAGATAATGGCATTTCAAAAAAAGTGTACAATTTCCTATTTTTTTAATAGGAAGTTTTGGGTTTATTATATCCAAAATCAAGAGTACTATGTATTTAAAAAAAGAAAAAGGGTGTCATTTTGGTCAGTTTCGTAACGCATTTTTTCATACATTTTGTATGGGCCGTTACGAAACTGACAATTTTTTGTATGGAAAATAGAGGCCCCATTTTCTTTAAAAAGCTTCACTTTATTCTGAAAATGCCCATAACTGCCGTAAAAAGGTTGCATCTCTAAGGTCTAAGTATAGTCGTATCGTTACCGTTCTCCTTTTTTAACGATAAAGAAATGCGATTTTCTATATTTCTCGGATTTTTGATCTTGAGTAGATAACGGTAGAAATTATTTTAACAAACAACATAACACATGTTTTTGAAGTAGACAATAATATCCTTTTCATGACACGTATATTTCTTTTAAGTCGTTTTTTAGAAAACACCGTGACAGAGTACTCCTTTTCAGCGGAGACAGCCTTCCGATTGACCACTCTGTCACGGTGTTTGAGTTAAATAATGTAGGTTAAGTTTACAGTTAACTAACCGGGGAAGTAACAAGTAAACTGTACCAAACTAAAAATTCGGGCAATTACCTCCTATACAAATTATCATAATTAAATTCTAAATCAGGAATTTTCCAGCGTGTAGACAGATCAATGTCGCTAAAAAAGAAGAATGGCCCAGCAGCGTTTGCACCCATTTCTGATTAAGAGAGAAGAGATTATTTAATGTAAATAGAAATGGTGGATCATTAATTTTGACTAGAAACTAAACTAAAACATAATCAAACACAAATTTATATCTATAAGTATAACTTAACTAAAAACTAAAAGTTAAAAATCTAAAATAAAACTAAATAAAAACTAAAATAAATCTATAACAGGCCCCTGCGGCATGGTAACGAGGACGCTGGAAACATTTTAATAGAAAACTCCCGTGAGTATTAGACATATTAAAATACTTATATTGGGTTACTTAACAATTTTTCGCGATGGTATTTGTCGGGCTATTTTCGACTTTATTGACTTGAGTAACTCGATATAAGTATTTTAATATACAATTGCCTAAACACTTAAAGGAAAATCAATTCAAAAGACAAAAGGTACAATAACGCTAGGCCGGATGGTGCAATAAAAGTTTACATAACACACAAAGCTTTATATACATACGTTATATATATGTACGTGATTGATGATATCAAGGGTCCCCAGCAAAAACAGCTCTCTCTGAGCTTTACCAAAAAAATGGACCCGGATTCGTGTCATTTCATATCAAGGTTGCCGAACTCATTTTGTATCCAATTTGATTTGCTTTTGCTCATGGCGCATTGGATTTCTGGCCTATGTTGTTTATTTGATGAGTTTAACTTATCATCAAAGTCAGGAAGAGGAAGACCTTTTCCTTTTAAATATTTATAGTATTTATACACTTAATCCTATTTTGGCTGCAAATAACTATTCATAACATAGGTATTTGAATTTGCTTTGGAGGCTTATAAATTATACCTAGCTGCCTACATATTTAATTAAATACGTCCCAATAACACAACACTGGCTGTAATTGATAATTTACTGACTGAATAATGTGGTTGTATACGCCTAATTTGTTTTCAATTAATTGGAATTTAACCAGGCAAACGCTGGATAGCTAAAATTTTGATACATTAATGCTCAATTACGAATAATATTAAATTTGACTTCAAACAAATTTCGAAGCTCATTTAAGAATTCAAAGAAAATTTGCGTTAATTGGTGATAATTTAACGCTTATGGGTGCGGTAAGCAATTATCGTGTTGGCAAATGTTGCCAGGTAATACATACTCTGTAAATCCGGATTATTATTGCATGAATTCGGTATGGTTATTTGCGAAGGATGGTTATTTCTTTTTGACGAGTGAAAGTTATTAAATATAACTTAGATTTTAGTAGTGTCACAGATGTCGTGACGTGTTAAAGCCGACACAGATGTCGACATTAAGGCCCTTATCACATTTGGGCGATTTGAAAGAGATTTATATACAAAAATTGTACGCAGCGTGTTCGCCTCCCCACAAAACTCGCTCGCAAATCGCAAGTGTGAAAACGCCGTAAATGTGACATTTTCAGAGTCTATACCACGAAAATCTAACACGGCTTTGTATTTCCATCTCTGTCACACTTGCACAATGGAGTGACAAAGAGGTTTTCCCGTTAATGCCAATTTTTGATGTTCGTGGTAGGCATGCTGTAGCAATGCAAATGGTAGTAATCCAGCGCAAATAAATATATTTTGTTCCTGAGTTATGAGCAACGGCCTCCTAGCCTAGTTGGTAGTGACCCTGCCTACGAAGCAGGAGGTCCCGGGTTCGAATCCTGGTCAGGGCATTTATTTGTGTGTTTATCACGAATATTTGTTCCTGAGTTATGGATGTTTTCTATATATTTAAGTATTTATATGTATCTATCTATTATATATATCGTCGTCTAGTACCCATAACACAAGCCTTATTGAGCTTACCGTGGGACTAGGTCGATTTGTGTAAGATTGTCCCACAAATATTTATATTTATTTATATTTATATTTATGGATGTTTTCTATGTATTTAAGTATTTATAAATATCACCGTTTAATATCCACAATACAAGCCGTATTAAGCTTACTGTCGGACTAGGTCGATTTGTGTAAGATTGTTCAATAATATTTGGATAGATGAGTGTGTATATGGACAGTTTATTGAGAAATAAATAACTGTAGGTATGTTCTCTGCTATATTCAACTCAAAAATAAAACCAAAATAGATTCGTTAAATCAAATGTGCGAAATCTAGTTTTACGATTGTTAACCCGATATACAATAAAACGACACAGAAGGTCTAATTTAGAGAGCAGCAAAACCTTAGGCAATTACCCAGCGGCCGTGTTTGGGCGTCTCTACATTCACGTGTAGGTATATAAATGTATACATTGTGAGGCTTATTACTAGGGAGTAAGATTCAAAATTGAATGCATATTTTTGTAGGTTACCGTCAAGTGTGTTACTAGACGAACTACAATATATTGCTCCATTTAACGGTATTGTTTGTCAATAGACACTTGACCTTTGTAATGAGAAGTCAAATTAATAACTAGGTTCGTATTAATTTACTATTTGTGTAATGTTTGTAATACATCTATAGCTTCTATTTATAATATCACAGAAGCCTTTATTATAATGTTGCACCAGTTAAGGTGCAAAATAGTTAATAGCGTTCATTCCTACTCGTACCTAATTAGTTAATATAGAAGTCTATAGATTTCAATCTCGATTTCAACTCCTTGAAGCTTGATTTCCTTGTAGAATATACGCAAGCAATATAAGTATTTTAAATTCGATAAGACTCTATCTTCAACGTTTCTTCGTATCATATAATGCGATTGTTTTATGTATTTAAAATACGTACAGCATAATTCAAAGGTCGTTCTTAGGGTATATTTCAAGGATGCTCAAAATCAGGTTCACCGCAAAACCTCGAAATGTAGGTAAATTGTATGCTTAAATAATGAAGATGGTTACTCGCAGGCAAATTCCTTCGTAGAACTTCAGTGTCACTGAAGCTTAGTGATTTAACACTTTCGCTGACAGTGGTGCAGTTAAGTGTCGTAAAGCCTTCAATTACGCCACCTGTCGACTTACTGGGTTAATAATATTTGTTAATCTGGTTTTTGAAAAACAATACTTAACCAGCCGGAGAGTTAACAGATAATCAGCTAGAAATGGTTTTGTTGTGTAGGTCTAAGCTAGTAGTCATTATTAACAATGACATAATATAAGATAAAAAGGTAGATATACTATAGTCATTCACACATAAACTGAAACCATGAGTGACCCGCTGCTTTCATCAGATCCAAGCCATCCAAGTAAAACTGAAGATGAAAGAATCGATATCAGACTCATCCCGTACCTGAAACAAAACAGAAAACAATAAATATCACTCCGATATGCAAATGAAATGGCAATTAAAATATAAGTGGTAAATAATGTTGCGCCTTTGAAAAGTTCTGGCAAGGGTTCGCATTTAAGAAGTTGTGACCCAGATGCCGCGTCTATTTAATTGACTTTATGTTTGAGTTCGTACTGAGCGTAATTAATGACCACGCTTCGCAAATTTGCTTTAACCTCTAAATAGATTTTAGGGAGGCTTTAAGACGCTAGAGCTAGCGAAGGCAGGGCTCGGGACAGTAATGAGTTTCTTAGGAAAGCTGGCGAGACTTCGCGATGCACCGCCACCTAAATGTTACGCTTCGGCGCTGATGAAGTGTCGTAGGTAAATTTACTGAAGTTATTTTAAACTTGGTATATTAGAAGGATGCAATATTTAAAACTTGAGTTAGATACTTAATTAATAATTTTTAAGAAAAAAAAACCGACTTCGTTTGGTTCCCGGTAAAAGTGAAATTAAGAATTTGTTTGAGTTAGCCAGTTTACTTCACAAATATCTAATACACCGCACGTGTACGATTGAAAATTGAGGAGCTTTCTTAATGTCCTAGGGCTTACATCATTACATTTGAAGTATAATCAAACGGAACTCCCTTGTAGACCTTTAAACAAACAAAATAACAATGTGTTAAATTGGATGACAGACTGTAAATTAACGAGCATATTCATTATGCCATCCCTGATTATCAACATCAGGTCCACTCCAGCAAAATGATGGCCACAGTAAGAAAATGCCTAAGCTAATTATGAACACCCTCTAATCACAATTAACCTGCCGTTCAAATTTGAGGAGTTCTCTGAATTCTTCTAGAACTCCATCATCAGAATATAAATCAAATCAAAAAGATGAATGTCACAACTAGGATAATAAGTAGAGCTAGGTTTATTAACCAGTTCCACTTTGCGATCCCTGGTCTTCATCATCAGATCCAGTTCATCAAAATGTTGGCTCCGCCAAAACACTGTTTTAGTTACTTAAGGAAACCCTCAAATCAGAATGCATGTGCCGTTAAAATTTGAGGAGTTCTCTCAATCCCTCATGAAGCCCATCATCAAAATAGAACTATAATCAAATAGGACTATCTTGAAGGTATTTCTTTACAAAGAAAATATGAATGTCTCAAATCGGATGATAGAGCTGGGAATTAACAAGCAGTTCCACTTTGCCATCCCTGGTCTTCATCATCAGGTCCACTCCACCAAATTGATGATGTTCGTAAAGAAATGCTCGAGTGTCTTAAGAAACTACCCAAATCATCATGCATGTGCCTTTCAAATTTGAGGAGTTCCCTCAGTTCCTCATGGATCCCATCATCAGAAATTGATTTTGAAAAAAACGGGACAAACCTGGAACCATCTATTTTCAGAAAAAAAAATATTTTTTTTAATCTGATGACAGTCATGGGAATTACCAAGCAGTTCCACTTTGACATCCCTGGTCTTCATCATCAGGTCCATTCCACCAAATTGATGATGTTCGTAAAGAAATGCTCGAGTGTCTTAAGAAACTACCCAAATCATCATGCATGTGCCTTTCAAATTTGAGGAGTTCCCTCAGTTCCTCATGGATCCCATCATCAGAAATTGATTTTGAAAAAAACGGGACAATCCTGAAACCATCTATATACAGACAAAAAAATATTTTTTAAAATCGGATCATAGTCCTGAGAATTACGAAGCAGTTCCACTTTGCCATTCCTGGTCTTCATCATCAGGTCCACTCCACCAAATTGATGATTTTCGTAAAGAAATGCTCGAGTTTCTTAAGAAATCACCCAAATCAGCATGCATGTGCCTTTCAAATTTGAGGAGTTCCCTCAGTTCCTCATGGAACCGTCTACTTTCAGAAAACAAAAAAAAAATTCAAATCGGTTCAGTAATGACGGAGTTATGAGTGAACATCCATTTAAAAAAAAAAAAAAAAAATTCAGACGAATTGAGAACCTCCTCCTTTAGAAATATTGAAGTCGGTTGAAAATGCATGCGCATGCACACAGTCACGGACTTTGATTGATGGGTCCCTTGCCAAGTTTATATTTTAGCCGTGTCAAATCGGGGTTACTCGTATATACTCGTATACTTTTACAAGGATCGACAAATCCTCGTATAGAATAATAACATTTATTTTCAAAATATATACAGTAACTAACTTAGGTACCTAACTACCTACCTCTACCTATCTTAAAATCTAAAATAGGTACTTTCGGCCTTACTTTCATGTCATGGGTATGTCAAGTTAGAAATATGCGCTTGATATATAGATGAAGGGAAGGGATCAATAAAAGTACTTTTGGATTTTTCCCGTGCGTTCGATAGGATCAACACATCTATCCTCCTTTCTAAATTAGTTTATTATGGCTTCAGCAATAGTTCAATAAACTGGTTCCCGAGCTACCTGACCAATCGTTCGCAATTTGTCGAAGTACGTAGTTCGGATGGCACAGTCCAGAGATGGGCATTATTCGAATAAAAATTTATCTAAATGATCATTCGAATGACGAATAATCCACCAATTTTTTATTCGCGAATGATTTATTCGCGGATGATTTATTCGCGGATGATTTATGCGCGGATGATTTATTCGCGAGTAACTTATCGGCGAATAAATATTTCCACCGGTTTTTAACTTGACGAATGACTTACTTATTATATTACTCCTATACATGTACTAACAATATTTAACGTTTGTTGGCTATTCTATTAAATAAATAAAAAAAGAATCATATATTAAAAATTACAAATTTTTACTAAAGTTCACGATCGTCTCAGAGTTTAGTGATCTATTCGATATGATCTATATGAGCCCCGTTAATTTTGTTATGTACCTAGTAAAAAACTGCACGTGTTTAATGATTCGTATATTGAGCCTAGGTGGCGAAATAGGAATCTTAATGCAGCAAAATGTGTAGAAAAATGCTTTTTAGTGCCGACCGGCAACAACACAATGGGATTATCCTACCTGAATGATTATTAAATTTGTTACATTTTTTCCAGACGTGTTGAGGTTACAAGAAATAAGACCATACTTCCATTATTCTTTAATGGGACCAAACCCACAGTCGCTTCGCTTATCGTAAAATAACAACTTTTGTTTAAAATGAACACCTGCGTTGTTGCAATTATGTTATTTTTTCTACTCCAGCACTTGTATCTGTCAATTAGATGACTGACAGCGATATTCAAAAAGTCTACATTATAACGTTGTCTATGGTGTTCCATAAGAATACTGCTTCTATGGATTTTCATACAATATATTAGCACTGTTGTTGTTTTTTTTTTCTATAGTGGGCACAACATTTTCCCTATTCTGCCACGTTTCTAAATTTAGCTTTTTACGCTAGTTTAGCTGTCGTAGAAAAACTAGGGTATGCTCATAATTGTGTCTTAAAACTCTCGGGTCTATTATTAAAAACTCGGCATCGCCTCGTTTTGTAACGGCGACCCTCAAGTTTTAAGAACCCTTATTATCACTGTCGCATAAACTACTATTATGTATTTTGTTATAACAAGAACGGATTCCACAATTATACCTATTGATGAAGAAAATGATACCATAGAAGTCAATTACTTTTTATTACTTTCTGAGCAAAAAAACCGCCTAATTTCTATGGCATAGATTTTGTCTAGTTTCTGTACATTTCAATTAGGGCTTGTGATATACGTGTTACACGCGGAACCGTAGCTACGTAGCCTTAGCACCGGCGGATCCCGTACTACACGGTCACGTCAAAGATACGTATCCGTTTCTGGATTCGGCTACGTTCCCGCGAATCTCGGCTTCGGCTCCGCTCGGCTTCTTTTAATACACATCTTTTACAATTTGTACTGGTCTATTATTTTTTTGCCTCCAACATAATATTTGCATCTTATTATTTTTGATCTCTTAAATTTTTATTTAAAATGCAAAAGTATGCAAACTGAATTTAAAAACTCGCCCCTTGCATTACATTCGGGGGTCTTAATAACACGCATAAAATCTACACTTAACGTCCCGGTCACGACTGGATCCGATCTACGTATAAATAAGATACGTATCTCCGTGTACACGTAGCTACGTATCTTAATTACTACGGGTACACGAAACACGGTCACGACCAGGAGCACTAATTTCAATGACATATACTATCTCCGTAAAAGGGGCCCCGTAGTTCGCATTAAAATAACCGAAAATAAAATTAATTCCATGTAAACTAGTAAGGTCATAATGTTTAAAAGAAATTCTGTCAATGAAACTAGGCGGTTGAAATGAAACTTGAGTTATGAATTCATAATTAGATAGCTATTTTAAACAGAAGTTGATAAGGTATTAAAAAATTATCCGTGGCAATTCATTCGGCGAATAAATTATTCGCGGATAAATTATTCGCGAATAATTTATCCGCGAATACAAATAATCATCCGAAATTTCATCCGTCATCCGCGAATGATTTGGTTATTCGTCATTCGTCATCCGTCATTCGAATAAATTTTGCCCATCACTGGCACAGTCGTAACGTCAGGGTTACTCCCCGTACCCACAGGTGTTCCACAAGGCTCTATCTTAGGCGCCGTGCTGTATAGCCTTTACAGTGCAGATATTGCAAACACTATAAGTCAGAGCAAGTTCCATATTTACGCCGATGATATACAAATTTACATATCCTTTAAACCAGAAAATACTCAACTTGCTGTGAATAAAGTAAATGAAGATTTAGACGGGGTTGAGGCATGGTCAAAAATGGTTTTTAGTGTTAGGTTCAAAGAAACAAGTAAAGCAAATCAATGATTTAAATCCAAGCGTGAAAATAACAGACGAAACTGTAGAAAAGGTATCAGAAGCCCGCAATCTAGGAATCTTAATAGATAGCTCCTTGCACTTCGAAAACCACGTGCTGGGAACAATTAGGAATTGCTTTTACCGGTTAACGATTCTTTACAAAGTACGTAACTACCTCAGTGTGGACATGCGCGTGAAACTTTGTGATACACTTATCTTGTAGAAGCTAAATTATGCGGATACGGTTTATGGAAGTTGTTTGCTATCTCGCACTAAAAATGTTATTCAAAGGCTCCAGAATGCTTGCGCGCGATTTTGTTTCCCCATACCCCCTCGATCCCACATAAGCCCACACCTGAGCAGTAACAAGCTATTGAATATGAATAGTCGACGCACCCTTCACTTTGCTACGCTACTCTTTGGCATTTGCAAAAGTAAAAAGCCTGTGTACCTGTTTGAAAAGTTGATTTTCTACCAAAATCATATTAGACGTGTCCCCCGACTAGTAAGCCCAAGGCGCAGAACAGCGGCATTCCATGGTAGCTTTCGTTATGCTGCCACGAAGTGCTGGAACAACCTTCCACCTCCAATCAGAGAAAGCAGTACCGTTAATGGTTTCAAAACGAAACTAAAGATATATCTAACGGACCAACAAAGTTCTGTTGCCTGACGCCTGCCCCATCCTATCCCAAAATGAATATTTCCTCTTTTGCCGTTTTCCCTTGTATTTCCAGTTTCGCTGTAAAGTAATTATTTTTGTATTTTATCTTTTATATTTATACTCGTACTTATATGTATATTTCCCTTGCCTAACATACGTCGCGCAGTATGCTGTCCCGCACACCCCGCCGGCTCCACAGAAAACCAGCGCCGTTCACCGCAATGGCGTGCCAACTGCATTGCTGAGTGGAGACCATTTCGGCTGCACATCTTTCATTTGTGTACTTTTATGTTGTTTTTTTTTCTTGTTTAGTTTTGTAAGGTACTTCGATGTTGTTTTTTTTTAATGTAATGTGTTGTTGAATAAATTATTTTCTTTCTTTCTTTCTTTCATATATAAAGAATTTCTTAGGGCTGCTAATGTTGCTATGGCCACGTTTAAACAATGGTCGCCATGGTTATTCATTGCGCAATTAGTATTAAGCTGCCAAATTACGGAGCTTCTAAGTGCCTATCAATTAAAGTCCGTAACTGTACAGAAATACTATATCTATTGTTTATTGTATGTGTTTCGCTCAATCTAATTAGCAAAGTAAACAAAACACAAATATTATTATGTTTTCCAAAGGATACGGGTGAAATCGAATACGTTCTAAATAATGTGCGTGGTTTCACATGGTAGGAGTAGCATAGGATTATTATTAGGGGCGTGATCTAAGTCTTCGATCCGTGAGATAAATATGTCGGAGACAGAGGTCATTAGTACGAGACTTCGATTGACTACGAAACGCAAGCGCTGTGGTGGCCGTTTGGCGCACTACTTTGACAGTGTTTATTAATTTCATTAACGGAAACGGAAACGTCAAGTGGTTAACTTGGGTGTGGTCGGTGTGAGGTTGGTAGACCTGTTAGTTGAACTGACTTCCGATTGTGAATTCCTGTGGTGGGAGGTCACTCCCATAAAATGGAGCGCACAAGCGGAGCGCCACTCAGTAATTATTATTTATTCGACCGTCTAGGCCTCGGGCGTTCTGACCAGCCGCCGTGCGCCGCGTCCGGCGGGCGATAGTCGCCGCACGCGGCGGGCGTCGGGCGTATGGTCGTTCTAAAATGTGACTGCGGCGGGCGAAACGACGGCAGTTTCCGAGGGTTTGGGTTTGCTAAGGGACATCCTTGTGCAAAATGAAAATAAAAAACTAGCATATTTAGTGATAAATAGGTTATATTAATGATGATACACTAAAAGAAAAGAAATATTTATTTTATTTTATTTATTTAGAAACGAACGGTTAGTGTTCATTACAAGCTGTCTAAACATGAAATTTCCTTAATATTAACAAATTATATGTAAATAATAAAGAACTGTAATGACAATTGGTAAGTACTGTTGTGGGTTAGTGTGAACATAGGTACTCGATTACAACATTAATTAGCTAAATAAAATAAAGTAATCTTGAAAATAAAACGGTAAACTTAAAACTTTAAGCAATTTGCTCGCTATCTGTTTTTAAAGCTGTTTTAACTCACGGAAAAAATGTCTATATTAAAATATATTACGGTTACGCATGGCACGTGGCATACTTTTTGTATGGCTTAGAACGTAAAGAGGTACTATTAGGTACATTGAAGATTAATATTTTCTATTAATGCTGGCTAGCTGAATTTGAATAAGTAACTATCAAAAATATTTCCAGTGCGATAATCTAAAGACTTCAGAACTCATTTTTGTACTCCATACTGCTTTACTTTTAATTTTTCTATCACTTTAATCTCCAAATTTGCTATCGCCCGCCTGGCGCCCGCTAGCGTCCTCCCGCCGCAATGCTCCAAAATAACTAAAGACGCGGCGGGCGGCGGCCGGCTGTCGCGGGTGGCGGGTGGACGCCGCACGCGACGGGCGAGAACGACCGCTCCCGAACATTCCCGAACACACCATTCAGACGCCGCGTGCGACGGGCCGCCGCACGCCGCGGACGGCGGGTCAGAACGACCAAGGCCTTAGAGAACAGACTAACCTCGCACAGACAACACTACGTTTCCTTAGTTTGGTTATAAAATCAATCCGTCTGGATCGTTGCAATCCTTAGTGCTTTCAGATTACTAGTAGTTGCAAATAACTGAATACAATGCCTTTGGTTGTAATCTGTAATGATTATGTTATAATCTAAATTATACATGTGCTTTGTCGTGACTTAATCGGCCCAAGTAATTCTAATGATTTTCCAGTTACCGCTAAAAAAACTTCATTTACTGTGGTCCCACAATTCCAAGACACAATCCTTACCATGTCTGAGAGTATTGGGATCCTCGGTGTTGACATTTCCAGTGACGTCCAATTCCGTAGCTACTTGGAAGGGAAGGCCAAGCTGGCATCCAAAAAGCTCGGTGTGCTCAATAGAGCTAAGCAATACTTCTCTCCGGGGCAAAGACTGTTATTATACAAGTCTCAAGTCAGACCCCATATGGAGTATTGCTGCCATCTTTGGGCGGGAGCACCTGGATACCAGCTGGGGCCCTTTGACTCAATCCAAAGACGTGCTGTCCGAATTGTCGACGATCCCAAACTCACAAGCGATATCGAACCCTTAAGCCTAAGGAGAGACTTCGCCTCCTTATATGTGTTCTATCGCTTGTACAATGGATTGTGCTCTGAAGAATTATTTGATATGATGCCAACAGCTGCATTCTACCATAGCACCGCTCGCCGTCGGCAGGGTGTTCACCCGCATACCCTCCAGCTCCACCTAAATGGTCTCGTACCGTGCGGTTTAAGAGGAACTTCCTCCCGCGGACGCTCCGGCTGTGGAATGAGCTCCCTGCCGCTGTTTTCCCAAAGGACTACAGTATGGGGTTCTTCAAAAAGGAGTGTTAAAGTTTTTAAAGGGTCGGCAACGCGCATGTAACACCCCTGGAGTTGCAGGCGTTCATAGGCTACGGTGACCGCTTACCATCAGGCGGGCCGTATGCTTGTTTGTCACCGTCGTAGTATAAAAAAAAAAGGTTAAACAATATCAGGCCCGCTGAGTTTCTTGCTGGTTCTTCTCAGTAAGAGGTCTTTTCCGAACCGGTGGTAGTTTATTACCTATTTAGTTTATTAGTTGTCATCCTGAACTGTAAGTATGGTGTGTATAAGTATCTCGGCAACATCCTGATCATGCTGCTGCTGTTACCGCTCTGGTCCCTGCCATTCTATCGAGTGTCATAATTATCTGAAGAGGACGCAATATATATTTATTGTAAAGCATCTTAAAGCCGTCAGCAAATTTTATCCAAAATATCGTAGATAAAACCGCTCCGTAAAACCAACTTTTTAAATATAAATTGAAAGAGATGTTATATACTACAGAAAAAGTGACCAAGGCCCCCAATGCCAAGGGCTGGGATCGAACCAGCGACCTCCTGCTTTCGCGGCAGACGCCCTAACCACTAGGCCACCCGATCACGGCCCACTTTTTCTGTAGTATATGACATCTATTTCAATTTATAATTTATATATAGTAGTGTGACTACTTTTAAAAACATGGATCAAAATATTAATCATATTTAATAAATGATTTAATGCATTCTTTATAATTCTAATTTATAATTTCCAAAAAAAATATTTTACAAAATCTTCTAACTTGTACGGCTTCCTAAATGTTTCTCCTGAAGTTTAAATGTGGGAGTACCTATCCATTGAAATGCGAAAACTAGGTAACAAGAAATAAGTAATTTAGCTTATTTTCAAAGGTATTTAATTAATAATCTAAGTCTAATTAATTTAAAACACAACTTTTTTAATAATAAAGAAAAGTAAATAATAATATTGTCTTCTGTTACCGCGATTGTTATTCATTGAAATTAAACACTTTAGAACGGATTAATCGCGTTTATTAACACCATGATCCTACGTTTCGAGCCCTTTACAGCACTCGTTATCACAGGGTTAAGATGATAACTGAGAGAATCCTCACAGGGTTTAAACATTTTTTATTTTAATTATAGAATGCCCTTCAGGCACTATACTACTACTAGCTACTAGCTACTGCTATTACTAGCTTTATAAGCCCCTCTGGGCATTGTAGACCAACCTTTGTTTTTTATTTTTTAAATTATTTTTATATTTTTGTATGTAGGTAGTTTGCACAAGTAACTTTTTTGATTGACGGGGAGAATTCGCATTCTCTCAGTCATCAATAACCCTGTGAAAACGAGTGCTGTAAAGGGCTCGAAACGTAGGATCATGGTGTTAATAAACGCGATTAATCCGTTCTAAAGTGTTTAATTTCAAAAAGTAAATAATATTAATTGGAATCTTCGTGTTTTATTTATTTATCGAAAATGTATTTTATAATTGCCATATTATAGTTATAATAGATATTTAGCAAGCACGAATGCTATTAACTTTAGGTAGTACAGAATTTGAGATATTGTGTAAGGTACCTACTTAAAGTTAACGCAGCTGCATACTCATAAGAAAGTGGTGAGTATGGTTTCCACAGAACTCTCGAGCATGCAAAGTACTAGCTGTGAGCTTAAGGCGGTCTCCGGAATCGATAGCTGCTTACAATCAGGCCTAGCAGGTACCACGAAAATCGAACGATCGAAAATTTGTATCTCCCTCTCCTTCGCACTTGCATGTAGGGGTGATAAAGAGGTTATTTTCCGTCAATGCCAACTTTCGACATTCATGGTAGGCTGCGAACAGTCGTTTACGACGGTCGTAATAGGCATGAAAGAAAAAATAAAATAACATCATAAAATCTGGAAGCATGCTTTAAATATTGGTTTTATTATATTTGTGTCATGATAGTAAATATTTAGGCATTAAAACTACTTCAACTATTGTATTTACGTTCAAAATTTTAACGAAGTATTATTACTCAAAATATTATAAAAACTCCCTTTAAATGTAAAATTAAAAACGGCTGTAGCCAGAAATACTTAGCATAAACTTTTTAATTATTCCGTTTGAGTTAATAGTACTGAGGCACGTAAAAGTTTTTATTAGGCCGTTGGTTTTTGCGCCGAGCGCTTACGATACTCGTGTCAAGAGCTCAATGTACAAATGTTACGTTAAATATTGACGTTAAGAATTCTGTGTTAAATATTAAATATTTTTCTGTTCTTGAATAATGCCCTTTGGTACTATAAAACTAACTTAAATACAGGCTTTCTTTATTTTAGGTGTCGTTTCAATGCCAAATTTACTTAGGTGTATCGGAGTTTGGCAAAAGTTCAAATATCGCCCTATAGAATAACATCAAGAGCTTGTAAGATTAAAAATCTTAACTGCTAACTACAAGACATGTCATAGAATTCTAGATGGATGAAAATAACGCTGAGTTTCCGATTACTAAAGCGGGAGCGCTAATGCATGCACATGGAGCAAGTACTAAATACATAAACTGCTAAAATGTCTGGAGAAGTTCACACAAGCGTAGTCTCTTAACCTGCACAAGCTAGCACTTAATTTCAAAGAGTCTCCACCCGAAACTACTTGCAGGCCGAGTTCACACGTGCTGAATAATTAGGTCCATTGTAGTACGAATAATATTATCCGCAAAGCAAACTAATAGGGGGTCGTCTTCTCTTTTATCCTATCATGATCGTAGTAAGAGTAAAAAGGATAGATATGTGACCTCGGTTGGTTAGGTAGTTAGAAGATACTTTACTACTTTCAACAATAGGGTATGTTTGTAAATATGTAAAATATACATTGGTTTTCACTCTCTACTGTAGACTTAATTGAAATTCATGTATGTGGTTAACAAACATAACAAAAGAAGGATTAAAATATACAAAGGCGTAAATATTATTTTACATCAAATTGTAACTAGACGTAGGCATTAGTGCTATGAACCGATATTGCGATTATCCTTTTTATCAATTTATTTTTTTCTCTAACTAAATAATTCAGCATGCAAAATATTTCGCTACTTTGTCTTACTGGCGTGACGTCACAACTGTCACAAGTGATAACTTTTAACTACGAGTATTATCAAATAAGTGCACGCAATATATTGCTGCCTGATTTTTCAAAAATGTTTTAGTGGTTAAAACTAACTTAAAACTTTTTTTATACTGTAAGTGACTAGAATTTGTTTATTTTAAAATAAAGTAAGTATAGGTATTTGCCCATATCGCAATTTTTCTTGTTCGAAAGTACTTCCTTCTCAGTTATGGGTTCTAAGTAGATTAAATAACATTTAAAATGTTTACCTCCTTCCTTCGAAAATACGGTTATTTCTGTTGTCTTAATTGAAGTTAAAACGTAATGTAAGTGACCATGGAATGACCCTACGTTTAGTTATGGTTAAATATTACCTATATGCTTATTGATATTAAAAATACAGGCTATATAAAAAATAATGTCATATAGAAATAAACTGTGGAAATCTCTATATAAATAAAAGTACACTCGTACACTCCTGTTTTGAAGAATTCCATACTGTAGTCCTTCGGGGAGACCTCGGCAGAGGCTCATTCTACAGCCGGAGAGTCTGCTGGAGGAAATTCCTCGGAAACCGCACAGTGCGCGACCATTTATGTTGAAAGGTGTGCGGATGAGTGCCTTATCTATGGCGAGCAGAGCGATAGTGAAATATATAAATCTTACACCAGGATATCAAATAACCGTGAAAAAGTCTCAATAAATATCTTTCAAGGCTAACCTCGTTTCAATAAAAACGTCAGCCGGAGACATACAACCTCGCTAAACTTGAACAAATTACACGAAACCGTCCTGCGAGACAAAGCGCAACAATACAAGAACAATTTTCGAATTTAGCCCACTACGAGAGTATAAATCAGTCTAGGAAGGAGTGGAAAAAATCTGGAAGAATTCCCGCAATGTGAAACGAATTGCTGAATGGTCAGACTAGTGAAGGCTATGATTCGGGGTGTCCTTTGAATAATTTTTATTCCTTTTCGGTAGTGTTTTATGATTTTTGCCAGAGATTGAGGCCTGATTTTTTTACATGACATAGAAACATTAACTAATTCAACGCTAATTGATTCTCGTAGCGCTGCGCCATTGCCGATAACAGGGGTTTCCCGCTGTTTAGCGAAAATCTGGCATAAAAGTATAACAAAAACAGACAAAACACATCGTGTTTAGCGCTGAATGGGTTTATGTGGTATAAATGAAAATAGAATAAGAAGGATATAGATAACCCATTACTTTTGCTTATCAGTCTATTAGAAACGGTAGCGTTCAGGTTCAATAACAATAAGATTTTTATCAAGGATAGTAAATCAGCCTTAAAGGAAAGAGTATTAACTGAGACATTTTTAGACAGATACAGAGATATATCTTCTTACTGAAAAAATATTTTATTTTAGGTTAGTAATTTTAAATACTTCAAAAACAATTAGGTGCATCGCACTTTAAGTAGAGACAATCGAGCACAGTGCAAACTCGGTTTCTTACTTTTTTGGGCACGTAATGCGATACGGAGGCGAATCCTTACAGTGTATACTGAGCAGGGCAAGATTACAGATGTCACCTACAAGGTGTATGGATCAAATAAAGAAAGCCATCGACGTTCCGCTCACAGGCGCATACGTACTTACATTCATGAGTCACAGACGCATGCGGATGAAGTTCACCAGGAGTCTCGGAATCCGCGAAGAATGGTGACAAATTGTAAAGCAGCTCACTGTAGGTACGTGACGACCACGAGCACTCCGTCAAGAGTGTAACGTCAAAGAAGAAGCATCGCTGGAAATTGAGACATAAAATGGTACCCAGAGTCAAAGGAATTTTCATCAATTAAGGAGTAAAAGTCGTGTTTAACACGGTTTTGTTACACACAACTCTCCTACACACGCAGGCCCACAATGGAGCCCTTTAAAGTCATCAAGGCTCAAACTTACCAATGAGCTGCTTGACGACGAGTCCAGCGCCCCGTTACGATGTCTTTAGATATGTTTTACTGGCCTTAGCCTACTAATTCGTACGCTTTAAACAAGTTTGGCTGCTGCCCAACACCTCGTTAGTAGTACCTACCGGCCAACATCCAAATTACCTCACATTTAGGGGACCCTTAGGGGATTGTTCCCGGGGCAAAAGTGTTAATTTAGGTAATCCAGGTTATAAGCTACCTGTTATCCAAACTCGACCCAAATCTGTTACATTTTAATGTGTCATAATATACTTAGACATAACTTTGACTATTGATTGAGTAGATTGAATTTTCAGTACAGTATCTACCTACCTACTCTGAAAACTTATTCATAAAATCTCCCCCTCTCAAATTGATTGTGGGCAATATTATTCAAAGCACTATTTGTCCATTAAAATGGGCACGAGAAAGCTCAGATTAAGTTATAATCTATTCGATTAATTGTTTGAATAGCAAAGAGGTCCAATTAGGAATTGAAACCGGAGGGCTCGTTATAAATTTAAATCACTTTGAAATGTTCGGTAGAATATTTACGAAATATTAAACACGTCTAACGCAGTAATAGTCAGACACGGAATAAATATATACTTACATGGATATTCTTTAAACAAAACGATTTTAACTAGCCTCGGTAAAATACGAATCAGATTCTCACTTCACTTGACAGGCTTATTTGCAGGCGGATATCAGCTTACTCACTACATAAATTTTTAAACTAAATAAACATGAGTTAATTTTGTCCGTTTATAACAAAATTAATATCGGATAAAACAAAACTGTCATTTAAAATTTAACAGACGTTGATGTTCCAGGGTTCCGTTGTTCATCCTTCAATTACAGAATCCTCAAAACAAAGATGGAAACCGGTCAAGTTTAATTATTTATATCGGTGGTGACCGAAGGATTGTTACGCGTCCCACGTTAATGGATTTGTTCATGGATTTGTATCCTGGTTCGTAGGTACCGATGGAGTTTTACCGTGCTTATGTGCGAAATATTATTGAATATTTACTACTACTTACTTTAAATTTCGGATTCAATACTTAATACAAGCTTTGGTGATCCATGCATATATTTGATAACAAATGAATTATAAATATGTGAAGTTCCCAATCTGCTGTGTGCCGCTTTCAATGATTCGTACATGACAGGTGGCTTGTCTTGTGGGACGCATTTTGATTCGATTCGGTGATTACTATTATTATTAATCAAGTAACTAAAGGCTAACCGAATACACATTTAGGTAAAATATATTTACATGGGCTTTCGTTGTGTGATCTAAATATTTATTTGAGTGTGTTTATGTGAGTAAGTGGAAACATTACGTATCCTTAATTATTATCACCTTTTTTCCAAGTTTTGAGTTAAGTCCTTTTTTTGGGTTAAAAATAATTTAAAGAAAATATTGATTAAGGATAACAAGGTCAAAAACACCCGTAAAAAGTAAGTCTGTGGAAATGATATTTTACTTTAAAGAAATACCAGGAAATGTATTTTAAAAGGTTTCAGTTTCAGAGTTACCTCATTCAGAATTATTTAATTAAGCGTTCCTTTGTTTATTGATTGTAAGTCCTTTTTACGTTGTTTAATTCAGTTGCGACTCCTCAAAATAGGTTCCATGATATCTATACGGTAGGTACCTACACAATAAAGCCACATAGTTTGAAAATGATTGAAGTCTCAAAAAAACATCTGACTTTAACACGGTTTGCCAATTGTAAGCTAAACGCTAAGCGCCAGCAAAGCGTCTCCGGTTCAGCTTAGGCATACATGTTACTATATGTCTGGCTGTTCCACTTTCCAGCTGTTCTCTTCAACAGGTCACATTCCTTAAAATCCAAATGGCGGAGCCACTTGCGCAAGGCCCACAGCTAATAAAACCACTGGTAAAAATAATTGTATTTAATATCCCCTATTTCTTATATTTTCTACATTCTTTTGCATCCTGTGAACGAATCTTGCTTTCCGTCGCGGCCGTTCGGGTAATCCAGATTAATATAAATAATATAATAAATGGGTTCGTTTGTTGTAGGTGACAATTTCCTACTTCCGGCAGGCACGCTTATTGCGGTTTAGGGAATAGGACATGGATAACAAAGGATAGTTCACTCAGTGACATTCTAGAGATTCCTTTAGTAAACAAAGTCTTTATTTATTGTTCATCAGTGTTTTTACGTAGTGTAAATTATCTACATTCAAAATTACGGTTAACACAAGTGCGTGGACTTATAGGTATCCACAATCTAAAATAAATATATCGGTGCCACCAATTGACCAATAATAGTAGCCTGACTCTTTCGATCCCGCGGTATTAAAAATGGTCCTTATCTGTTCCAGAGCAGAGCATTCTTGAAACGTATTAGTACATTACGATAGGTACTAGGACGAAGGAGAAAGAGGATAACTCGTGTCGATTTAAAACACTCCCTAACGGTCGTGTTTTAATTTATCGAAATACCTATTCGCACATATATCGTACGACGTTTTACAGTACATATGGCTCTTTGAATTTTTGACGCAAGCACATAAAGTGCTCATTATCGCACTAGTGCGGTAATATAACACCATATGTACTGTAAACTACATTGTGTATAAGGGCGGTGAACAAGAAATTACGATATACTGTGAATTTAAGAGACTTAATTAACACGAGTTTGTAATAATATAATTTAATATAATACACACTGCGCAAGGTCCTCCGGGAGCTTCGGACGGGCGGTAAAATGTATGAAAATCCATTACGGTCATGGGCGTAATACAGCTCATTAAGTCTTTTTTACGCTTGACTGCTGTGCACCACTGTTAAAGTTTTTGTCTGTGGCTTAAGAACAGTTTACAACGAAACAATCCCTCCAAAAGCGACCTCGGGGCTGCGGTCCGCTCTAATCTTAACAGATAGGGATTTGACTAAACTGGGTTACAGAGCCGCCCTTTCGATAACCGAAAATGATGTATTGATAACTATTTAGCCCTTTGTACGCATGATGATCGGGATTATCGACGTGATAATAAGGGTATATTCTTATTAGGGTATTTCATCACACTTGCTCATAAATTATCATATTATAAGCAAGCATACTTAGAAAAAATTGCCTATGTTTTGCCCAGGGGCTTAATGTATTTATTTTTAATATTTCATTATGGTCATCGGAATAGAAAATAATTAAATTTTAACACAATTATAACGGCCTTCTAGCCTAGTTGGTAGTGACCCTGCCTAAGAAGCAGGAGGTCCCGGATTCGAATCCTGGTCAGGGCATTTATTTGAGTGTTTATCACGAATATTTTCTTCCTGGGCCGTTCACCTTTTTACGATATAATTTTCGGATTTTCATGTGTAAAATGATAACGATAGAAATTATAAAAAAAAAATCGTGTTTGAAGTACACTGTTTGATAGTTTTATTTATGTTTGTGAGGAATTTTTCTTTTCAGTGGTTTTCTAGAAAACACCGTGACAGAGTGGCCCTTTTCAGCGAAGACAGCCTTCCGATTGACCACTCTGTCACGGGATTTTGAGTTAAATAATGTAGGTAATTTTACAGTCACTAACCAGAGAAATAACAAGTATACTGTACTGATAAGGTAATTTTGGGCATATTCCTCCTGCCAAAAAAAATTCTAAATCAGACAGTTTTTAGCGCAGAGACAACTCATTGTCGCTAGAAAAGGAGAACGGCCCTCCTGAGTTATGGGAGTTTTCTATGTAATTAAGTATTCATATGTATCTATTATACCAGGCGCGCGGCAGTGAGAGAGGAATGGCGCCGGGTGGTTAAGCTTGCCACAGAAGACATGACAGCCACGACCACTCTGCCAAGAGTGTAACGACGAAGAAGAAGAGATGTATATCTAATGAAGAATAGTTATTAATTCAATTAATAAAAAAAAAATTGAAATACTTTCAATTACAATGGGTATAAAACTATAATTTGCTCCACAACTTTCTGTATCTATTATACCTATATATCGTCGTCTAGTACCCACAACACAAACCTTATTGAGGTTACCGTGGGACTAGGTCGATTTGTGTAAGATTGTCCCACAATACTTATTTATTTATTTAATTAATTTGGTAGCCAACCGCGGTCTTACGTACTCGGTAACCATCATGGTCACATTGGCTGAAAACCTTTTTGCAGAGCGCGGAACTTAATCGAAATTTTGTCTATGGTAGCGAATTGACGTAAAAAGTATTTAGTTAGCGGTTAGCGCGATTATTTTGCACTTTTATTGTAAATGTTGAATGAATAATTTTTATGTTTTTGTTCAAGTAGGTAATCAGTTTATCATAGTGAGCAGTATTATTGACTTCGATACTTTTGAAGATCGTTTAATTATGTATTCTTCGAGATCTTCTTCCGACTAGCAGGAAACTACGGCAATAGCGCCGGAACAATTTTTGTCTGCCTACCTAGTGCGTAAATGTATTTATTTCTTCGCAAATATGGTGAAAAACATTGTATTTAACACGGGCGGAAAAAGGATTACAAACTTGAGTCATCAAAGCCCTTATAAAATAATCGTATAACTTCAATCATGACGTAGGTACGTACGCCGGTGTGTAAAAGAAAATGTTCTACAAACTACAACAATAAATGGGCATATTTACATATATTTTGTTGTCGTTTTTTTTACGCGTTAGATTTGTATGAAATTTGGTGGATAGGTAGAGTAGTAGTATTCTACGCGTTTAGATAGATACGAAATCTCAATGTGCTACAAAAATTTTGTACAAATTTTGGAAAAAATTGTGGGACACACTGGAATATTGGGTCTATCTTAAAGAGAATATATTTGTGTAAGATTAACTCATACTTATTGTATATTTATTAACTTTAAAATTGCTTTAAAATAGTCACAGGCTGACCCCAAAGAAACAGAATTACATACTTATATGTTTATTTGATCTGTGTAATCATAGTACCAGTAGTAGTCGTACCTAGTAGTAATAAATAAATAGGTATACAAAATATGACGAGTAACCAATTCGCTTCTTCAAACAAAATAATTATGTGGCAAGACTATGTAATAATAAATAATAATTTACAATCTTTATCCGCCACCATAAATAACTTTATCGATGTATCCAGACGATTAGTTAATTCCAGTCTCGTAGTTGCCAAATAGTCTGTCTCGGCGCCCAGCGCCTCGGATAGCGTGTTGGCGACTTTCCAGCCGCCAACTTGAGACCTCATCGCTTCAATGCACTGGTTAGCCGATAACAATTTTCTAATGAGAATTTTCAGCAGAAAATAATAGTTTTTAAGCGAATCTTAAGATTTGATAGGTAAGGTTAATGAGCTAGAAAGTTTTTTGAAGTTAAAATGGCGATTTCTTTTTTAAATTTTCTCATCAAACGCCATGTTGAAAAAAATTGGCGACGGGATGCGACGTAACAAAAGTTACTTATATGCTTAACGTTATTAATGTTATCATTTATAGTTTATCAAGGCACTTTAGAACGTGACTGTACATACTTATTTCGGGGATCTTAGAAAATGTGTGTTTTCGTTTTACCAGTTTGTTGAGGTTTCCTCGATCGCCCTGCTACAATATATCATATAGATAAAATATGCAAAGTACCTACGTATGACTAGTTGAGGAGTTCGTTAAGCATAATAATTATATGGCAAGATTAAAAACACAATAATTTACATTCCTTATCCGCCACAATAAATAACTTTATCGATGAAACCAGACGATTAGTTAATTCCAGCCAAATAGTCCGCCTCGGCGCCCAGCGCCTCGGATAGCGTGTTGAAAGATCTGCTACTTTGAATAACGGCTTGTATACAGTCTTGATGGAGAATTTGAAGTAGCAGATCTTTTACGTAGTCCAAAAGATGTCATTCCATACCAAAACCCGGGCGTGTACAAAATAGAATGCAGTTGCGGAAGTGTGTACATTGGCCAAACTAAACGGAGCGTGCAAGAGAGGGTGAAGGAGCACATAGCGGCAGTTAAAAACCGCCAAGTACACAAATCCGCGATCGCCGAACATCTTCTTACATCTGGCGTAAATCACTGGATTGAACTCCATAAACCAAAAATTGTCTCCACTGAACGCCATTATTATCCTCGAGTAGTTCGAGAGGCAATTGAAATCAAGAAACACCCTAGAAATTTTAATAGGGAGGATGGTTTTAACTTATCACCAACTTGGGGACCAGTGATCCAGAAGTTGCAGCCACGGGATATATCTTCGGATGTACGCGGGGATATTGTGAGTGTCGTGTGTCGGACTATTGACAATAATTAACATGTTTTGTCGGTAGTTTAAAAATTGTGTGTTTACCCCAAATTTCTACATAGACTTTTCGTTGGGTAGTTACACAAATCTCTGTTTTGACATTTTGCTGGGACATCAGTCAGCCGCGACCATGACCAGTGAAACCTGTGTCGAAACGTCGGTAAATAAGGTAAACAAATTAATTCGCGTTAGACCCGTTTAATTATTATGTTTAAATATGTGTTTAAATCGCGAAAGTTTTAAATGTTGTTATACTTATACATTTTGGAAACTTGTGGTTTCTCTCGTTCATCATCTCTGACGACATGTCCACAGCTGAGCACAGGTTTCAGGGAAAAATTTACACAACATACCTACGGACTACCTGCGTCCAAAGATTCTTTGCAATCTTGACCATATACATAGATCATCGATCTAGCTGTTTCTAGAAGCTAGAACTGGACTACGACTCTTCGTATACGATTATATGATGTATACAATTATACGATTATATGTGTATTTAAAACGATTATATAGTTTTTAAAAGCTACGAACATAGTGTTTTGAACTTTCAAAGAAACGACATGGCAGTTCAACATTATTTTCGTCTCCTTCGTTTTGATTTTAATATCCACTTATTGAGAGAATCTTCTGAAGTCTTAATATCATATTAAATATGCAAAGCTGATGTTGGTAATTGTACTCACCACTAATGTAAACAGTATTCGTAAGGTATACGACTCTTACTTTTTTAGTAGGTATATTCTCTGGTTGTTCGTTCATAACTTAACGTAGAAAAAACTCATCAATTAAAATTGAAATGGAATTTAAATATGTATTAACTTAGCAAATTTAAAATAGATATCGTCGTATACTAAAGAAAAAGACCAAGTCTATCAGACGCCAAGCCGGGGATCGAAATCGGGTCTTCAGCTTACGCCATGCGCCATGGCGTTAGCCGCGGATAGCTTAGATATATCTATTGCCATACATTAACTATCGTGTTTTTATATATTCCAACAGGAAAAAATATTTATTTTTGAAATTTATACAGTAAGTGTAATTTACCTAACACTTACCTCTACCTACCTTAAGAGCGGGCAGAGTGTTTGCCGCGGACACGAAATAGGCATTTAGCGGCCCCGCACTGCTCGCTATCTGTGTGCGTGCGCGCACGCACACTACTACACCGGCGCGTCATTATTCGGGCGTTAAAAGGTTATAACTTAGAAATCTTAGAATTCCTCATTTTTATAATCCTTTGATACAGATATTGTATTAATTCACCTAATATTTGTTCGGTTTTTCCAAATGATTTTATTATTTGTGTTTGTATTTAGTACTAAAGAAAGGTACCATTCTGTCGGTTGTTGATAAGGTTCATTTCTAAACTAATATTTATGACATTCGCGCCTTATCGACAACCGGCAGAATGGCAAAGTGCCTTTTTCTAAATAAAAGCACATTTTTTATGATTTCATATGTGGCTATTTACGGCTAAAGGTACCTTATGGACGGTCGGCGCTTACGTCGCGTTGCAGCGCATTATTATCAGCGTCTTTGTTAACAGCGTAAGCGCCGACCGTCCATAAGGTACCTTTCACCGCAAAACGTCACATATTATGAAATCGTTAAAAAATTGTGTCGTTTTCTTGGTAAAAGTACCACATTGTCGCCTGTTGATAAGGTTTTCCAAGTGATTCTTTATGACAGAAGCGCCTTATCATTCTTATCAATAAGCGACAATGTGGTATCTTTCTTTACCCAGAAAACGTCACTTTTATAATATTGATTATATCAATATTTATAAATTTTGTAAGGTTGACTCCGATTTGGATAAAAATCGATATCCGAGGATCCGACGAAGTGATTAACATGAATCCAGAGTCAAAATGGTAAAATATTGTAAAAACCGACGCCATCTTGGATTTTGTAAAATAAACTCCGATTTGGATAAAAATCGATATCTGACTATCCGGCGGGGTCTTTAACATGAATCCAGAATCAAAATCGTTAAATATTGTAAAAAGCGACGCCATCTTGGATTTTGTGAGATTAACTCTGATTTGGATAAAAATCGATATCTGAGAATCCGGCGGGTTGATTAACATGAATCTTGAGTCAAAATTGTAAAATATTGTTAAAACCGACGCCATCTTGGATTTTGTAAGATCAACTCCGATTTGGATAAAAATTGATATCTGACGATCCGGCGGGGTCCTTAACATGAATCTAGAATCAAAATCGTAAAATATTGTAAAAAGCGACGCCATCTTGGATTTTGTGAGCTTAACTCCGATTTGGATAAAAATCGATATCCGAGGATCCGACGGAGTGATTAACATGAATCCAGAGTCAAAATTGTAAAATAATGTAAAAACCGACGCCATCTTGGATTTTGTAAGATCAACTCCGATTTGGATAAAAAATTATATCTGACGATCCGGCGGGGTCCTTAACATGAATCCAGAATCAAAATCGTTAAATATTGTAAAAAGCGACGCCATCTTGGACTTTGTGAGATTAACTCCGATTTGGATAAAAATCGATATCTGACGATCCGGCGGGGTCTTTAACATGAATCCAGAATCAAAATCGTTAAATATTGTAAAAAGCGACGCCATCTTGGATTTTGTAAGATCAACTCCGATTTGGATAAAAATTGATATCTGACGATCCGGCGGGGTCCTTAACATGAATCCAGAATCAAAATCGTTAAATATTGTAAAAAGCGACGCCATCTTGGACTTAGTGAGATTAGCTCCGATTTGGATAAAAATCGATATCTGAGGATCCGGCGGGGTGATTAACATGAATCTTGAGTCAAAATTGTAAAATATTGTTAAAACCGACGCCATCTTGGATTTTGTGAGATTAACTGCGATTTGGATAAAAATCGATATCTGAGGATCCGGCGGGGTGATTAACACGAATCTTGAGTCAAAATTGTAAAATATTGTTAAAACCGACGCCATCTTGGATTTTGTAAGATCAACTCCGATTTGGATAATAATTGATATCTGACGATCCAGCGGGGTCCTTAACATGAATCTAGAATCAAAATCGTAAAATATTGTAAAAAGCGACGCCATCTTGGATTTTGTGAGCTTAACTCCGATTTGGATAAAAATCGATATCCGAGGATCCGACGGAGTGATTAACATGAATCCAGAGTCAAAATTGTAAAATAATGTAAAAACCGACGCCATCTTGGATTTTGTAAGATCAACTCCGATTTGGATAAAAAATTATATCTGACGATCCGGCGGGGTCCTTAACATGAATCCAGAATCAAAATCGTTAAAAATTGTAAAAAGCGACGCCATCTTGGACTTTGTGAGATTAACTCCAATTTGGATAAAAATCGATATCTGACGATCCGGCGGGGTCCTTAACATGAATCCAGAATCAAAATCGTTAAATATTGTAAAAAGCGACGCCATCTTGGATTTTGTGAGAATAACTGCGATTTTGATAAAAATCGATATCTGAGGATCCGGCGGGGTGATTAACACGAATCTTGAGTCAAAATTGTAAAATATTGTTAAAACCGACGCCATCTTGGATTTTGTGAGATCAACTCCGATTTGGATAAAAATTGATATCTGACGATCCGGCGGGGTCCTTAACATGAATCCAGAATCAAAATCGTTAAATATTGTAAAAAGCGACGCCATCTTGGATTTTGTGAGATTAACTCCGATTTGGATAAAAATCGTTATCTGAGGATCCGGCGGGGTGATTAACATAAATCTTGAGTAAAAATTGTAAAATATTGTTAAATCCGACGCCATCTTGGATTTTGTACGATCAACTCCGATTTGGATAAAAATTGATATCTGGCGATCCGGCGGGATCCTTAACATGAATCCAGAATCAAAATCGTAACAAATTGTAAAAAGCGACGCCATCTTGGATTTAGTGAGATTAACTGCGATTTGGATAAAAATCGATATCTGAGAAGCCGGCGGGGTGATTAACATGAATCTTGAGTCAAAATTGAAAAAATATGGTAAGAATCGACGCCATCTTGGATTTTGTGATATCAACTCCGATTTGGATAAAAATCGTCAGATATCGATTTTTATCCAAATCAGAGATAATTTTCCAAAATCCAATTTGGCGTCGGTGTTGACATTATTTAACAATTTTGACTTCGGATTCATGTTATGGACCCCGCTGAATCGTCAGATATCGATTTTTATTCAAATTGGAGTTAATCTCACAAAATCAAAGATGGCGTCACTTATTACAATATTATACAGTTTTGATTCTGGATTCATGTTAAGGACCCCGCCGGATCATGAGATATCGATTTTTATCCAAATCAGAGTTTATCTTACAAAATCCAATATGGCGTCAGTGTTGACGTTAATTAACAATTTTGACCATGGATTCATGTTATGGACCCCGCCGGATAGTCAGATATCGATTTTTATCCAAATCGCAGTTTATCGCACAAAATCCAAGATGGCGTCGCTTTTTGCAATATTTTACGATTTTGATTCTGGATTCATGTTAAGGACCCCGCCGGATAGTCAGATATCGATTGTTATCCAAATCGGAGTTGATCTTACAAAATCCAAGATGGCGTCGCTTTTTACAATATTTTACGATTGTGATTCTGGATTCATGGTAAGGACCCCGCCGGATCGTCAGATATCGATTTTTATCCAAATCGGAGTTAATCTCACAAAATCCAAGATGGCGTCGGTTTTAACAATATTTTACAATTTTGACTCAAGATTCGTGTTAATCACCCCGCCGGATCCTCAGATATCGATTTTTATCCAAATCGCAGTTAATCTCACAAAATCCAAGATGGCGTCGGTTTTAACAATATTTTACAATTTTGACTCAAGATTCATGTTAATCACCCCGCTGGATTTTCAGATATCGATTTTTATCCAAATCCGAGCTAATCTCACAAAATCCAAGATGGCGTCGCTTTTTACAATATTTGACGATTTTGATTCTGGATTCATGTTAAGGACCCCGCCGGATAGTCAGATATCGATTTTTATCCAAATCGGAGTTGATTTTACAAAATCCAAGATGGCGTCGGTTTTTACAATATTGATCCTAGATTCATGTCATGGTCCCCACTGGATCCTCAGATATCAATTTTTATCCAAATCGGAGTTTATCGCACAAAATCCAAGATGGCGTCGCTTTTTACAGTATTTTACGATTGTGATTCTGGATTCATGGTAAGGACCCCGCCGGATCGTCAGATATCGATTTTTATCCAAATCGGAGTTAATCTCACAAAATCCAAGATGGCGTCGGTTTTAACAATATTTTACAATTTTGACTCAAGATTCGTGTTAATCACCCCGCCGGATCCTCAGATATCGATTTTTATCCAAATCGCAGTTAATCTCACAAAATCCAAGATGGCGTCGGTTTTAACAATATTTTACAATTTTGACTCAAGATTCATGTTAATCACCCCGCTGGATTTTCAGATATCGATTTTTATCCAAATCCGAGCTAATCTCACAAAATCCAAGATGGCGTCGCTTTTTACAATATTTGACATTTTGATTCTGGATTCATGTTAAGGACCCCGCCGGATAGTCAGATATCGATTTTTATCCAAATCGGAGTTGATTTTACAAAATCCAAGATGGCGTCGGTTTTTACAATATTTTACAATATTGATCCTAGATTCATGTCATGGTCCCCACTGGATCCTCAGATATCAATTTTTATCCAAATCGGAGTTTATCGCACAAAATCCAAGATGGCGTCGCTTTTTACAGTATTTTACGATTTTGATTCTGGATTCATGGTAAGGACCCCGCCGGATCGTCAGATATCGATTTTTATCCAAATCGGAGTTTATCTTACAAAATCCAAGATGGCGTCGGTTTAAACAATATTTAACAAATTTGACTCAAGATTCATGTTAATCACCCCGCCGGATCCTCAGATATCGATTTTTATCCAAATCGGAGTCAACCTTACAAAATTTATAAATATTAATGTAATAAATATAATTTATAATTTTTTAATATATTTGTAAATATCTGCTCCATCATCAGACCTTGGAAACCATGCATGGCCCAAGTGCTCGTCGAATCAAAACTAACGAGTCTAAACACGAAGGTATTCTATCAACTGGTTCCTGAGTACCAGTTGACACTTTACTGCTCCACCATCAGACCTTGGACACCATGTATAGCCCAAGTGCTCGTCAAAACAAAATCTACGAGTCTGAACACGAAGGTATTCCACCCACTGGTTCCTGAGTACCGGTTGACACCTTTCTGCTCCATCATCAGACCTTGGACACCACTCACGATCCAAGTGCTCGTCAAAACAATACAAATGACTCCAAACACGGGGGTATTACATCAACTACTGCCTGAGTTCCGGTGGCCGCCTTTCTGCTCCATCATCAGACCTTGGACACCACCTACGGCCCAAGTGCTCGCCTAACCAAACCTAACGAGCCCAAACACAGGGGTATTACATCAACTACTTCCTGAGTTCCGCTGGTCATCTTTCTGCTCCATCATCAGACCTTGGACACCAGTCACGGTCCAAGTGCCCGCCAAAACAATACAAATGAGTCCAAACACGGGGGTATTACATCAACTACTTCCTGAGTTCCGGTGGTCATATTTCTGCTCCATCATCAGACCTTGGACACCACTCACGGTCCAAGTGCTCACCAGAACAAACCTAACGAGCCCAAACACGGGGGTATTACATCAACTACTTCCTGAGTTCCGGTGGTCATCTTTCTGCTCCATCATCAGACCTTGGACACCACTCACGGTCCAAGTGCTCACCAGAACAAACCTAACGAGCCCAAACACGGGGGTATTACATCAACTACTTCCTGAGTTCCGGTGGTCATCTTTCTGCTCCATCATCAGACCTTGGACACCACTCACGGTCCAAGTGCTCACCAGAACAAACCTAACGAGCCCAAACACGGGGGTATTACATCAACTACTTCCTGAGTTCCGGTGGTCATCTTTCTGCTTCATCATCAGACCTTGGACACCAGTCACGGTCCAAGTGCCCGCCAAAACAATACAAATGAGTCCAAACACGGGGGTATTACATCAACTACTTCCTGAGTTCCGGTGGCCACCTTTCTACTCCGTCATCAGACCTTGGACATCTTCTACGGTCCAAGTGACACTATATACAATGAGGTATAAACGAAACTAACTCTGTATGTCATTCATTTTGAACTGGTTGCTATTGCCTATTTCCTTTGGAAACACAAAAAATGGTAAAAAAATTCTTATACCGTTTTGCTACCTATAACGCAGTATACGTACACAATGAACATCGATTTATTTCAAGATGTAGACGCTCCGCAGAGAGACGTGGTGTCGCTTCGAACATTCGGGGCCGACTGACTATTTCGGGTGTTGCTCACTTGTTATATTTCAACGATCAGATTCCATAGTAATTTTGTATGGCGGATTTTTAGGACGTTTTAAAAAAATCATAATTAATTAATGAACCAGTATTATGTAATAAGACTATACGAATTCAGTAGCTTGTATATTTGAGATTGGATAGAGTTAGTTTTTAAAAATAAAGCAAATGATTTTTCATTCACTTTGGCATAAACGCTGACACGCGTTTTTCTCAATTTTGCTGCGTCTTTGCGTAGACATATTTACTAAACTGTACATTATTGTAGATTATAAATACACGAATATGGTAGACACACTCTTTGAGATAATAATTACATGCATCTTGTATGTCTTTGCAAATAATTGAGGACGCCACAGTCTTAACCGTAACTGTCGTTTACGTTGAAAACACTCTGCCCCCTCTTAAATCTAAAATAGGTCCTTGAGGCATTGTACCTAGGATGCTGGCGACATTTCCTCGTTGTATCGCAGTGCTGATACGTTGTGCGAGGAAGCCACCAGCTCTTCGGTCACCAGTAATAACATCAACCAGACGTTTCGCGATTTCTACGAAAAACTTGCGTGCGCTGGGACCCCATGGAACGAGAGTTTAAAAAAAATCCACCTTACAATAATGAGCCTGTTGTCTACCAGTGTTTACATTTTAGTGTTTAATTTATATTGTTTTTATTTCCTTGTTGGTAAACAATAAAGAGTATTTGTATTGTATTGTATTGTATGAACTTGGGTTCTCACCACGGTTTTAACAACATCACCACGGTTTTGGTGGCGGTTGCAACATCGCCGAAATATCGGAAGCTCTATTTTAATAAAAACTCGCGGGAAGAACGCGTGTTCATTTGTTAGATAATCTATTGTCTGCTATTCTACTGCCGTCGTGGAGCTTTTAATAGTAGATTACATACCTAGGCCGTTAAAGTGGGAAATGTCTCGGATGACATGTAATTGGCGGCCGAGGTGAAGCCGAGGTCGACTAACATGTTATCCGAGGCTTTCCCGTTTACCGGCCGAGGTTTGTATATTATTTTTCTGCTCGACGGAACCGGCAGGCGGCAATTTAGTTTTTCGTAAAGTGGCGTTTGCCGGCCGGAGAGCAGAAAATGTCCATTTTATACTTGTTGGCAATTTTTGCATAAGTAGGTTTCATGTTGCATAAGTTTGTAGGTTACCCAGAATATCTACCTCACTCAGTGAATTGAGCGTTAGAGCATGCACTTATTAGTAAATGGCAGCGAATAATTTAATTTCAGTAGAACGGTGACATGCATTTAATAAATGTCGAGAATGTCAAGCTATCAAGAGCCCGGATAATTATAAATGTGCTATTTAGGTACTTAGTTACATTTTTATTTTGAAAAATGTAAAAGTCAGAAAAATAAAGATTCATTATTATTCATTATTATACGATTTTTGTCTCTCTCTAGTAATCTAAACAAGCTATGATCTCAATTCAAAGCACCTCTAATGTATGCGCTTTAATCTCAGATCATAATTGCGTCCAATTTTCCGCTAGAACCGCCCACTATGCGCACACGCTCAGGACGTCCACATCCGGCCGCCGCAACCAATTTACCGATATTTGAGTAGAGTCCTTGCTAGAAGTGAGGTCGGACCCTTATTTGAATAATTTCCATTACCAGGACGCTTAGGATCGTCCTTGTTGATTTTAAATTAATGAGGCAAATATTTGTATCGAAATAGATTGTTTATTATAAATGGAGAGAGATGTCATATACTACAGAAAAAGTGACCAAGGCCCTGATGAGCAGGGCTGAAATCGAACCAGCGACCTCATGCTTTCGCGTCAGACCCGATCACGGCAGCCAGAGTCCGAAATTTCCTAATCCTGTCTTAAACGGTTTTAAGGTAATTTCCGCCAATCCTACAGCTTAGACTTACGTCTAGTGCCGGGTTCGAAAGTCAAATGACAGTCGCTTTCGTTAAACTAGCACCTACGCCAAATCTTAGGATTTGTTGCCAAAGCGGACCCCAGGCTCCCTAAGCTGTGGCATAAGCCTGGAAAACATTAGGAAGAAATAAAATATGGCGTCCATGTACATTGTGTTTTGATAAAATAAAAAAAGATATAATGGAACTTTATGGTCAATTGGTTTGTCAAAAAAAATATCTCGGGTTTCAACCCTATCGATTATTAAGATTCGTATTACGAGTACAGGAAGTATTTAGGATCATCCATTTTCAAATTGTATGGCAAGTGTTTAGTAATTAGTAGAAATGGGTAAATCATTTGTTAATTTTGTTTTTTTATAATACTACGACGGTGACAAACAAGCACACGGCCCGCCTGATGGTAAGCGGTCACCGTAGCTTATGGACGCCTGTAACTCCAGGGGTGTTACATGTGCGTTGCCGACCCTTTAAAAAAAGAAGGATTCGCTGTGTTGAGCAGCTTTGCTCCGTGGGTCCCCATCCCCACTGTCCCCAGCTGTCAACACAGTGAATCCTCTTGGAGCTCTGGTGACCTTACTTACCAACAGAAACACAACAAAATGAGTAGGGTCTAGTGTTATTAAACTGCGGTTTTCTGTAAGGTGAAGGTACTTTTCCAGATGGGCTCTGCTCCAGATTTGAGCGAGATGACATTCGTCGTGCTGTGCCCTACCACACTAAACGATATGCAGTTATGCATCCGCTGTGCCCATACCTCTCCTTACATAACAAGGTTAATATTATTGAATAACAACCGATTATGTTCGCACAAATATAGTAACTAAATGGCAATATATGATTTGTACCTAAGGCAGGTAAATTAATTAAGCTACTTCAAAGGTTGGCCTTGTGATTCCCATTAAGTTATGGTACAAAATTTAATTAGAAACCACATACGTAATAATAATGAAATGCTTTAATTATTTCGATAATTTTTGATTAGACTAGAAATGCATTATTTTTGTACTTTATATAATCTATACATGTATTATAATGTATGTATATAGGTTTAAACTTTATGCCAAGTCCTACATACCTATAATCGTATAGGTAGGTACCTACCTCAGTAAGAATGTCCCGCCGTTGGGCTTCCTTATTGAACGAAAGGTTTTGGTTCTCATGCTAGCACGGTATTTTAATTTAATTTATATGTAATAATTTAAAGAATAACACACTCGTATTTTTATATAATCGCCATGCAAAAAAAAGAAAAAGTAAAATCAAATCAAATTTTAAAGTTCGAATGCCGTTTGCGATTTCTTTGCAATGTTTTCTTCAGTAAAAAAGTGATGGTCAAAAGATGTGAATCAATTTATTTCAAATAACTATTTCAGATAAATAGTTAACTAATAAAATAAATACAGTAAGGTACAAGCTAGCTTCCCTACATCTAATTTAGGCCCTTGAGGCATTGTACCTGGGATGCTGGCTGCATTTCCTCATTGTTTTGCAATGCTGATCCGTTGTGTGAGGAAGCCACCAGATCTTCGGTCACCAGTTACATCAACCAGACGTTTCGTGATTTCTACAAAAAATTTGCGTCCGCTGGGACCCCATGGACCTAGAGTTTCGACCTCAAATGGTATAAAATGGTACTCTGTGCTCATCCTCTTATATTTATTGCGTTTTATAATTTCGGCTTTTTCAACCGGCGATGCGTCCGCTTTTACATTAGTTCGTTGGAGGTGGGATGATGCCAGCGTGTCTACGTCCCACATTGGCAAAAGTAATTACAGCAATGGTTTTTGTGCACGCTATAGGTACTGTCAATGTATTACAAGTAGGACAAGCCCGGGTTTGAAACCACTACCTATCACCAATTTGGAAGACGCACGTCTGAACCGCTTAATTATTAGCGCTGCCGATTTTTAGACTGCCGTGCAACAAAAGGAAAAACGGATCCCTTTATAGGATCACTTTATAGTCCTTCTGTCTGTCTGTCAAAACCATTTATCTTGGAAATGCGTAAAGGTAACGATTTGAAATTAATATCATAAGCACAAGTTAATAAAATCTACGAAAACCGTAAATATGCCACGCAGTTGCCCAGTTTTTACCCATAATTTACTTTATCAGCGTTTATTTAATCCTGAAAATTATAATAATAGGGTATGCCAAGAGAGAAGGATAATAATATTCTCGAGAGATTAGACGTATTAATACAATAGTAGTTATAAATCAATCATCGTGAAATTTGACTAGGCCAGATTACGTTTCAGAGAAGGGGAAAGGATAAATGGTTAGATCTTGTTAATACCTACAATACTCTCTCAATAGTTGGGATGATGAACGACGTTTTTCCACTGTCTTTCTGCTTCCATCTCTTTCAGTTTGTCTATCACTCCTTTTGTGACTTCAGCTGACATTGGTAGAGCCGGTTTAAGACCTATGAATCCCTCCGCAGCTCCTTCCCTCGCCAGTTCATCTGCCCTTTCATTACCTGTGACCCCCTGATGCCCCGGCACCCACGCCACAGTAATCTTCCTACTCCTCCCCAGCAAGTTGAGCTCCTCCTTACATTCTTGTACAAGAGAGGAGGTTGTCGCTGCCTTCTTTAGGGTCTTCAGTGCTGATTCGTGGAATGCGTGATTAGCACGAGAATGCATTTAAGTATAGTAATATATGTTGTTTTTATAATCAATAAATTATTTTGCTGATCGTAGGACTTCCTTAATGATTTATTGTTTTAGCTACTAAATAGGAATCTCTTTAGTAGGGATCGGTATTTTAGTAATGTCGGCAATGGTAACATTGCTATTTGATCTTGTCTAAACTAGTGGTTCGCCCCGACCACTTGACTTGGTTATTTTTTTATAAAATAGGTGGCGAATAAGCCGACGTATTGCCTGATAGTAAGCGACTATTGCCGCCCATGAACATGTAGATAATGTAGAGAGCAGCCCAATAAATATATCTCTTCTGGCAGATGTTCTGCCTGGGAACCGACGAAGTCCAATGAGTGAAGGTTGGAGCTTATATCTCTATGCAATTTACGTTTGGAACTTCGATAGCGCGATATAGGATTTGTATGACTCAAATAGTTTCTTCATACAAACTATTTGACTATTATTATGACTCAAATAGTTTGTGTGATGTAGGTAGACAGATATATAGCGGTTGACGTATGTCACACACTTCAGTCCGGAATAAATCCTCGAACTAACAAGGTGCCTATTATTCGCCATACCTAACTCTATACCTAGTCTCCCCCAAATACACCACAGTGGCGACAGGTAGTGATTATTTCGCGTGTGCAACAAGCAAGTGGAGTACATTACATATTTAACATGTCCATCGGCAAGCTACACGAGTTTAACGTGAGTAATGGCGCGTGGTCGTCATACATGGATCGGGTGGAAATGTATTACAAAGTGAATGCAGTAAAAGACGAGATGAAAGTGCCAGTTTTAATAGCGGCAATGGGGGATGATGCGTATGAGTTACTCGAGACCCTAGCCAGTCCTACGAAGCCGGCGGAGTTAAGCTTGGCGGGTATAAAAGATTTGATGTCGCAACATTTGCAACCGGCACCGTCGGTCTTAGCGGAAAGGTACCGCTTTCGACAACGGCGACAAAATGGCGGTGAGAGTGTGTCTACGTATGTGGCGGAATTGAAGCGGCTGACTAAGCATTGCAAGTTTGCCTCGGAATTAAATGAAAATTTGCGTGATCAGTTCATTTGTGGCCTAAATAGCGACTTAATTAGGCAAAGGCTATTTGCGGAGGATGACAATATTACTTTTACGGGGGCAGTCAAACTTGCTACATCATTAGAAGCGGCAGAGAGGGACGCGGCGATAGTGGAGTTGCAGCCAAAGGTAACGAGTTCGAGCAGGACGGGAGACGGACAGGCCGTTATGTTTGCAGAGCGTAGCAAATCAAATACATTTGACGGGGTGCGAGCGCGGGCGTCGGTAGCTGTGCAACAGCGTCGGAATAACAATGGCCGACATGATAGAATTTGCGAGGCGTGCGGGGCGCGCAATCATAATTACGCCAACTGCAAGTTCCGTGATTATGTGTGCAGCAAGTGCCAGCGAACGGGTCACTTGCGGCGGATGTGCCCGGAGTGGGGTGCGGCAGCGGGAACAGCCAGCCGCGGCGGAGCGCGGGCCCCGGCCCGGCGCGGAGGGTCAGCGGTGGCGCCGCCGACGCGAAGTGCTGTGCATTTTGGGGACGCCGGTCACGAATCGAGTGAGGAGTACGGCGGAGACCTCGAGGAAGAATTACACCACTTGTGCTTAAATAACTACCCGTCGGTGAGTTTACCGATATCTATAGACAATACGGTTATTTATATGGAGGTAGATACGGGTACGGCCATTTCTTGTGTAAGTACGGTTACGTATAACCGGTATTTTTCTCACATTCAAATTGAACCCGACAGCACTGTTTTAAATTATTTAACGAAAATACCGATTAAACCGTTGGGAATAATAAAACCTGTAGTAATGTTCAATGGATGTCGTAAACAATTGGAATTATTCATAATTGAGGGAAGTTCGACATCTTTGATTGGTAGGACGTGGCTGGTTGAATTAGGTATAACTATACCCGATTTACAAAAGTTGAATTGTAATTACGTGATAGACGATGTGAGTGGACAAGCGTGCGTAGCCAAGATGCCAATCGCTCACGCTTATTAACGTATCGTAGCTACCTCTCTCTATCACTCTTCCGTATTAGTGTGACAATGACAGTTGCGTTTCGTTAGCGACTGAGCGTGAGCGATTGGCATCTTGGCTACGCACCAAGGTAATAAAGATATTATGACTTTGCTCCACAGATATGAACAGTTGTTCAGTGGCGGACTGGGGCGTTACAAGGGGGCAAAGCGACGTTGAGGGTACGCGAGGGTGCGGCACCGGTGTTTCATCGCGCGCGCCCCATACCGTACGCGCTGCGCGAGCGCGTGGATGCCGAGCTGGACGCCATGCTGAGCGCCGGCGTCATCGAGCCCGTCGACTGCTCGGACTGGGCTTCCCCACTGGTACCTATTAATAAGCCTGACGGTTCCCTTAGAATTTGTGCAGACTATAAAGCCACTCTTAACCCGTATTTGTTGGTCGATCGTTACCCTCTTCCTAAGATAGAAGACGTTCTAGTAAATTTAAATGGCAATATGTATTTTAGCAAGATAGATCTTTCGCAAGCGTACAACCAAATTGAATTGGACGAGTCTAAATGTTACACCGTCATAAACACTCACCGGGGGTTGTTCCAATACAATAGACTTGTGTATGGCTTAGCATCTAGCGTAGGAATATTTCAGCGCATTATGATAAATTTACTAAGTAGCATACCTAATGTGCAAGTATTTTTAGATGATGTTATTATTGGGGGTAAAACCAAATTGGAGCATCTACAGGCTTTAAAATCGGTTTTCCAACGTTTATTTGATAATGGACTCAAGTTAAAGAAAAGTAAGTGTGTTTTTCTTGCTAAGGAAGTGACCTATTTAGGGTATGTAGTGTCTAGGGAGGGTATCAAGCCGGATACAACAAAAATAAAGGCAATTTTAGACATGGTACAACCTCGTAACGTATCGGAATTAAGGTCTTTTTTGGGGACAGTAAATTTTTTCGGCAGATTCATTAGGAACCTCAGCATAATCTTGTCACCACTTTATAATTTATTAAAAAAAGGAGTGGAGTGGCATTGGAACAAGGAGTGCAGTGATTCGTTCATGCAAGTAAAACGGTTGTTATCGGGTGCTAATGTACTAAGGCATTATGATCCTAATAAACCTTTGATAGCGACCTGTGACGCGTCTCCGCGGGGCGTGGGGGCGGTTTTGACCCAGCTGGGACCGGACGGCGAACGCCCGGTCGCGTTTGCATCGCGTACTTTAAATAGTACGGAGACGAATTATTCGCAGATCCACCGTGAAGCTTTAGGTATCGTGTTTTGTGTAAAGAAATTCCACCAATACCTTTACGGACGTCATTTCACGTTGCGCACAGACCATAAACCGTTAGTATCAATATTTGGGCCGAACACGGGCATACCGACTATGACAGCTAGCAGGATGCAGCGGTGGACAATCATATTGTCGGCTTATGATTATGAAATCGAGTATGTGAACACGAGGGACAACTGTGCGGACGGTTTGTCTAGGTTACCTAATGTTAGTGAATCAAGAAATAATTCTTATGAAAAAATTCCTGAGCAAACGTATCTTCATTTCGCGCAAGACGCTTTATTACTAGATTATAATAAGATAAAGTACTATACCATGCGGGATCCGGTTTTGGCTAGGGTATTGTCCTTTATTCGCGAGGGTTGGCCGGATAAATACGATTTCGATGCGTTAAAACCATACTTTAACAGAAGGTCAGAACTATATGACGAGCTAGGTTGCGTAATGTGGGGGCACCGGGTGGTAATACCGGATAGGTGCCGCGATAAGGTTTTAGAAATTCTCCATGAACCACACATGGGTATAGTAAAGACGAAGGCATTGGCCCGTAGCTATGTGTGGTGGCCGGGCATCGACGAGGCAGTGGAGGCGACGTGCCGCGAGTGCGCGCCGTGCGCCGCCGTGGCGAGCGCGCCGCCGCGACACGCGCCGCGCTGCTGGCCGTGGCCGACACGGGCTTGGACTAGGGTTCATGTAGATTACTTGGGGCCTCTTCAGGGAAAAATGTATTTGATAGTAGTGGATGCTATGTCCAAATGGCTGGAAGTGGTTCAGGTACCCAGCACGGCCGCAGTAACAACAATAGAAAAATTAACCGAGTTATGGGCTAGGTGGGGATTACCTAAACAGCTGGTAAGCGATAACGGGCCGCCGTTTACGAGCAAAGAATTTTCAAATTTTTTGGCCTCAGACGGGGTAGAACATGTTTTTACGGCACCTTACCACCCGGCTTCGAATGGAGCGGCAGAAAATTCGGTTAAAATTATTAAGCAGGTCATTAAAAAGGCTATGTTAGATAAAGCCGACATATCAAACGCCCTTAATACTTTTTTAATATATCATCGAAATACAGCACATAGTTCGACGGGCGAGAGCCCCGCGAGGCTCATGACGGGTAGGCAATTGCGAACGCGCTTAGATTTATTAAAGCCGGATGTAAGTAAAAAAGTAGTTAAAACCCAACAGCGGCAAACTCACTCAGCCGGGGGATCGGAACGGCAGGTAGGAGAGGGTGATGCCGTGTGGTATCGCAAATATCTAAAGGGGGAAAAATGGCAACCCGGAAGGGTGTCCAAGGTCTTAGGTAGCACAGATTATGACGTAATGGATTGTCAGGGTAATATTATTCACCGCCACATCGACCAAATAAAGCGGAGAACGAGGGGTTCTATAGTCTGCCCAAATACTTCGGATGACAATAATGACACTACGGATTCGACTCCCTCTCCGAAAGTGCCACAGGAACCCGGGACAGAACCCACGACACCACGAGCAAGTACCAGTGGGTTGGCCAGCCAGCCGCGGGCTTCGACACCCAGGCTCGATGCATCGCCGGAACCAGGGTTAGCGGAAGGGGAGGAGGAAATAGAATGTTTTTCTACACCGGGAAAGGGGACTAGTAGTGGGGAGGATCAGTCAGGTGAGCCGTCAACACCCCTTGTAGCGGCTCGGTCGCGCCCCCTTCGGCAGTGTAGATTGAAAAAGCCAGTGTATAAAACATAAGCATCATGTTAGTTATTGTATAATTCATTGAACTTTGAAATCGAGTTGTTATCATAGTTGCTATGTATATGTATAGGTACCTAAACTTATTACAGTAGTGGATACTGTAGTTTTTATAAATTATATAAGAAAAGATTATTATAGTACAGTTCATCCAAGAATAATCATGCTGATTGGCATCTTATATCGTGGACATAAGATCCATAATTATTTTCCTTAGCGGCAGATTATTGTTGGGCCAACTCGCTATTCTGATAACATTGTAACTGTATCGAGCGTTGGTACCTACCTGTGTATTAGATTAGTTAGCCTTTGCTTTTTCCCGTAGAATAGTTGATAAATGTAATTAATTAAGTAACGTTAACAATTCCATAAACTAAGTAAGTACTGTTAGTTTTAATTAAGCGTGGAGGAGTGTGATGTAGGTAGACAGATATATAGCGGTTGACGTATGTCACACACTTCAGTCCGGAATAAATCCTCGAACTAACAAGGTGCCTATTATTCGCCATACCTAACTCTATACCTAGTCTCCCCCAAATACACCACAGTTTGTATGAAGATTTGTTTGGTGTAATTCTTAAGCAATTTAATAAACACTTCAAAACGAGAACAAAACCTGAACTCGTCTGTAGCTAAGGCTGGCTTATACTTCGATACAATCGGAGTTAATCAATGCGGCACGTCATTATACTTCCAGTGTACTGACCCCCACGAGATAATAAAAACGTTCAATTCCTTGAAATTGAAGAACTCTGAGGACCTTTGGGGGATATCTGTGAAAGTCATGCAATCTATTATCGACGTTGTGGCACCCTGATTAGCCGATTTGTTTAACGCTTGTATTGTAGCATCACCGCTTTATAGATTTAAACTCTTCTTAACTTTGTTAGGCATTCCCAAACTAGTCTAATGAAAGTCTGTGTACAATCTCTAAAAACCAAAAGAAAGCCCGGAGAGAACGCTGCAACTTCCGTGGTCGGAAACTAAAGTTACAAGCTGGTGTTGGGTAATTTACAATGAGCTAAGTTGATTAAAAATGCAGTTTCTCCATTGGGTTTAGAGCACTAATCGGTTTATCCTTGCATCATGGTCTTAAACAGATGAACTTGGTGGTGTAGTTAGATTTTTTCTACAATTCACCACTACAAAATTCAATATTAACTCTCAACTAACAATAAAAACTCGCGTATTTTATTACAATGGCATGACATGTTTCGACCGCGATTGGATATCATCATCAGACGAGAGTGTTTGCTACTCTCGAGCAGTGAGTTTTTAACCGATGTTTTTTATAAGTAACAACATTTTCCCTAGTTTTGATCCCGTTTTTGACATGCAAAACTACTGTTTTCCCCATGTGGGAAATTTCACCACCCCTTTTTCTCCCATGGGTGTCGTAGAAGTCGACTACGGGATATTCTCGTGTGTTAGGGGCGATGGGTCTAGGCCATCGAGGCTAGTTTAATAACCTACAAATACAAGAGAGGTTGGTGTAGGGACAGAGTAGCATATATGCAAACATACGAATATGCTGAAATTCAGCTAAACCAAATTAATAAAATCTGTTGTAATACTGTTCCTATTTTTGGCCATCACTCTTGACTAAAGAGCGTATTTTGAAGATTATGTACGATATATCATGTGATATTTAACAATCGCTTTTCGGCGATGGGAAACTTTTTTTTGTAGCCTCTAATGTGTCCCACTGCTGGGCAAAGGTCTCCCCCTAGAGCTCCAAACCACTCGGTTCAAGGCGATTTCTAGCCAGTCATTTCGAAATGCGTCCAAGTCATCCCGCGATCTCCTCCTGGGTTTCCGCTTTAGTATCCACTCCGTAGCTAGTTTAGCTCACCTCTTTGGATGAATAGGGCGAACGTGAACTTTTTTATTTTTATTTTAGCTTTCGGGTTTGCAATCCTGAGCCAAAATGTATCGAGACGCTCCTTTTACATAACTCAGACCCAGGTTGCAGATCCTACAGATATTTATCTACTGATAAAGTTGACAGCTCCATCATGATTCCATACTCCACGCACTCCACAATCGAACGCAAAGAACCGGACTAACTACTTTTAAGCTGTGCTCACCTTTTCATGAATTAATTCAAAACCGCTGATATTTACGATGCAATCGAAAAAAAGCATCCGGCACGGTGAGCAAAAAGCCAAAGGGAAAACCAATTTGGCTTTGCATACGGCACCGTAAACCGGCGCGGACGTATCGCGAGGGAATTTATAATATCACAGAATTTGGTCGAACGGTCCAAACCAATTGCATGAATCCGGATCCGCAACCTGTAATATTTGTTTAAATTTTTATTATCTGGTTTATTCGATTTGAACTTCAAAAACTTTATAAAACTCTATCGTGGTGTTAAGTACCTACTAAGAAACGTTCTAACGAGCAACAAAATGTTTCTTGTATTGATAGAAAAAAATATCGACGATTGTATTTGATATTTCTATTGTCATGTCTTCAGTTGTTGTTGTGTGTCATGACTTTAGTTGCATTACTAGCTTTCAATTTTATGTTAAAGCTTGATTGATGGTAATTTTCTCACCTAATTGCACGGCATACTACTTTTATAAAGTATTAGTGGTAAAAACACGTTTATATACTTACATATCATTAGGCCTCAATAATGCGTTCAATAACCGCATATAAATAAAGGCCCCCATAACAATAAACTTTTTTGTTACAACAAGTTTTTTATCTGTGACAATGTTATTATACCTACCTAAATAATATTATCGAGTTCGATATTATATTTTGTTTTTATAAATTTCGAACACATTAAGTAAATTTGATTTGATTTCTATTCTAATATCAGTCGAGATGACGTTTAGTTTGAAACAAATTGTGCATTGCATACAATGACGCACGCAAGTCGCACGTAGTTCGTCGCACGATATGAAAATTGGGGCCAACTCTCTGAATTAAAAAAAAAATGTCAAAACTTGAAAGTCAGAAAAGTTTTCATTCCTGAAATTCAAAACGGCGGTGTATGTAATGCAGCAGTGTATGTAATTGTAAATAATTAGGCATTAAAAAACTCGTGTGATGTTATTATGAAACTCGGCTGTCCCCACACTCGGGTTTTAATGCTTTTCATTATATACAATCACATAAACTACAAATATATTTCACAAAAAACACTGAAAAATGAAACAGGAAAGATTAAACATGTCAATTGTTTATTAGTAGATAGTGATTTTATTTGTAGGATAGAGTAATAAAGTCACGCAAAGTGCTGTCCAGTTTAGTATACGACCTGTTTTGTCTATCCAATATTCCCTAATCAACAAAGGCCCTCACACACCCACGCTGATGAAATTCATTGTTATACGATTGAGAGCATATTTCCATCCTACCCATTGTGTGATTTCCCATGTATCTTATTGAGTAGCACAACCTCCGGAAATCGGTCTCGACCCTTCCAAACGCTATATTTCTTCTCTCAGATGTTTGCTATCAACGCGCTCGCTCACAATAGTTAACTTAAATTCATTTAACCGCAGGAAACGAAGCGCGAGTGAACCCCGTTGTTCAATTGCCACTCATGTTTACATAATACCTAAATTCTTCATCCCTGGATCCCTGTTGCGTCCCTCGATTGTCGTGCGAATCCGATCCCGCATTTTACGACTCCGGGAACTTCTCGGCAATTACAGCGCCGGAAATTAAACAAAGGCTTGACCGCGGCAAAGGCAGTTTTATTATACGGAACCTAGCGTTCAGTAAGGCGGGGTTAATTGAATGCGATGGTATGGAGATTTTCACTGCTGATAAAAAATCTTTGGCACTTAAATTAACAGAGAACTTAGGAAAAATCCTGAGTTATAAATGTCCTTGTCGTTACTGAGTTTGGAACGTACCGTACTGACACTTTTAGGTGTTACGGGCCTTCGAAAGATTTTTGTAGCATAGGAATCAGAAATGGCACAACTTTGTACCTATATACACCTTAGAACGTATAACATTGTAAACCTAACAGTGGTATTTATCATACATTTCATAACGACGTGTTAGTTGTTTCAGTTTTTTGACTACAATAATAGACTTCACAAAATAATTGCCCTTATGATGGACCATCAAATTGGATATATTTGAGTCTCTATTATAAACATGTGTTTGAAATACTCGTTCTTGTTGTAGGTACACATGATATGTGCTTGTTTATAGTAAAAGATAACAATTTGTCGGTTAGTGATAAGATTAATTTCTAAATTAACTTTTATGGCATTAGCGCTTTATCGGCATGCGACATAGTGGCACCTTTTACTACAAACTACCGTTTCGCTAAAAAACAGAATCATATAAATGATTTCCAAAAAAAACACGAAAGGTGGATACAAACTGACAATTCAATGACTGGATTAATAATTATGTTTCTGCATGTTATAAACTAAATTTAGAACTACATATGTGCCACATGCCACCTAAAAGACAATGTGTCTGATGCAACAAAACAATATCCTTCCTTAATGTTGCCCTTTCCCTGGTGTATTAGGTAATCTTTGAATGAATGAACGTATTCAGTAATATTCCAAATATTTAATTCCACGAGAACGGAATATACGGAATACATTTTGCATCCCCTATTATAAGAACATTATGTCCCTGACAAAGGTATAAGCGAATGTTTATTTAGCGAACAAAGGATTCGTGAATCAAATGATACATAACATAACAGGAATTTGTAATTCAATTAAGAACCAAATTGATGCATCCCTTTGTTCCTTATATAAAGAACATGCGTGTCTTATGTAAAGAATATACTCGTTTTAATTGTGTTTCATTTCATTTCATTTTATTTATTCAGTCACAATTAACATTGTATATGAATGTACTTAAATATTTAAATTATTACTAAACTTATGACTAAAGCAAGGCATATCTATATCTAATCTACATAGTATCTACATATTTAAAAATGATAAAAATTTTGGGCAAAGTCAATCTTAAACTAAAACAAATAAATAATAAAATTTATAACTAAAATTAAATTTAAAATTCATAATGTCAATTTACAATAAGATATATAAACACCTTTTTTGCGCCTCTTCTTCTGTTATTTACTGTGCATTCTTGTCATCAATAAAGTCCTGGACAGAATAATAGGACTTCTTTAAAAGAACCGATTTGAGCCTTGAATTGAAAATACGGCTGTCCAATATGGTTTTTAATTCAATCGGTAACTTATTAAACAATTGAACCGCCTGGACACAAGCAGCATGCTTTGAAATATTAAGCCTAGGTGTTATTATATTAGGTATGTCTTTTCTTCTAGACATAAGCCTGACCTCCCTCTCATTCTGGTTTTCAATCTCACTTAGATGTTTTATCAAGTCTGTCAGCAGGACAAGTATATACAGGCACGGCAAGGTCAAGATACGCAGATTAATAAAATGATCCCTACAAGAGTCCCTTTGAGAAATCCGAACTATTGTACGAATTGCTCTTTTTTGCATCTTAAACGCTGCGTCAGCGTTGTACTTATATCCATTTCCCCATAATTTAATGCTATATCGAAACTTAGATTCTGCCAGAGCATGATATACCATCTTCAGGTGCTTTGTAGTAACCTCATCTCGCATACTGCGGAGCGCATAACAAGCTGAACTCACTGATAGGTTTATATGATGAACCTCATGTTTCCAATTTAATTGCGAGTCTATATGCCTAAAAATTTGACTACATCTACTTGATCAACATTGACTCCATTCAACATTACATTTAAACTGTCCTTTTTGTTCGTTGTTGCAGAGAAAAGCATAGCAGTTGTTTTATTGGTGTTAAGTGTCAAATTATTTATTTCGAACCATTTATTGAATGCAGATAGGGCCACATTTACTGCCTCATTGAATTGTGTCATACTACTTGCCGAAATGACAGCATTTGTGTCGTCTGCAAAAACCACCACATTTGCAAGAGGTATTTCTTTATTTATGTAAAATAATAGGTCATTTATGAAGACGACGAAGAACAATGGGCCCAAAATAGATCCTTGAGGTACCCCACGCCTTACACTTATCATATTGGATTTGTAGCTCCTTTCCATACCATTTTCGATAGCTTTAAGCTCCACAAATTGTTTCCTGTTAGTGAGGTAGGATGCGTACAGTTTTAATACCTTCCCTCGAATTCCATAGTGTTCCAGTTTATCTAATAATATCTTGTGATCCACAGTATCGAAGGCGGAGCTTAGGTCGAGAAACAATCCAGCTACTTTATTTCTATTATTAATTGCATGTACCACGTCACTAATTAAAGTGTCTGTAGCCTCGCGAGTCCCCACACCTTTGCGATATCCAAATTGTCTATTATGTAACGCATCACAGTTATTGAGATGTTTTTGCAAGCGAGACTTCATTATCCTCTCAAAAAGCTTTGACAATGCTGGCAAAAGTGAAATAGGTCTAAAATTTTTTGGGTCAGTTTTTATTCCCTTTTTATGGATTGGTAAAACCTTTGCAATCTTTAGTTGGTCCGGGAAACAACCCAAATCCAAACACTCGTTAAAAGCTTCTGCAAGTGGTTGGGCCAATATATCCACATTATCTTTTATAACAGTTATTGGAATCTCATCGTATCCAACCGAAGTTTTTGGAGCCATTTCTCTTACGAGCTTCCAAACTTTATTTTTGAACGTCTTGTTTTTATATAATAGCAAAATTGTCATGTGTCTAAAGAAAAATATTCTACTTTATTACAGATGTCAAACGCAATCCAGTCGGAGTTAAAAATAACAGAAATATGTTGAAAAAAAAACCCGGCCAAGAGCATGTCGGGCCACGCTCAGTGTAGGGCTCCGTAGTAAACTGCCCGTTTTCGCACTATTTTCGCAGCATTTACGAAGGTATCTCTCACATTAGGGTTGAAACGAAAAATTAAATCACCCTCACTTTACGTGTAGGTTCCTATACCTAAATAATAACAAAAAATCTACTTTTTATCTTACCACTTTGTTTGATATCTACGAGTACATGCCAAATTACAGCGTTCTAATACTAACGGTCACTGAGCTAAGCTAAACTATAAGGGTTCCTAGTTGACTATGGAACCCTTAACAATATGAATAGGTATAAGGAACTCTAGCATGAGTTCGACTCAAGGTTAGTCGGCTTTTAATGTCCTTATACAATCTTGATTGAATCCTATTCCCAGCGGTAAAAGAAGAAAAATGGTGTAACGTTACGACGCGTCAGCATACGTGAAATAAGTTTTTCCCTTTCAGACCACGGACAACACCAGACGCCTTGCCTTTAATTTTCTTTTCAAAACAGTTGCTCAAAAAGTGTCATTTTTTGGCTGTTGGCGCACTGATGGTGTGCGCAAATTTAAGTTCGTTATTGCAAACTAGAGCTTTTTACTTTTCCAATTTTTCTAGTTTTGTTCCAATTCATGACTGCTTACCGAAAAGTATCATTGTTATTTAACTTTACTGAGACATAATAAAACTAAATACTCACTATTTATTAACGCAAATATATTAAAGACATTGATATTTTATATTTTACTATTTACCTCTTCACGTTTCGAACATGTTTGCCTGATTGAAAAACGCCTAATTACTATAGGCGTTTTTTAATCAGGCAAACATGTTCGAAGGCTCTATTAGACAAATGATGATACGATTTGACACATGCGATTTATTATCAATTATCATGTTAATAAGAAATAATGATTATGAGATTGAAAGGAGAAAGTAAAGAAGATAAGATAGACATTTTGAAGATGTTCTTAATTGCTAAACTGTATTAAAATAGTGTTACGGAATAATAAAAGAAACTATTACAGTACACATGGTGATACTTTATCGCCCTAGGGCGAGAATGAGCACTTTACGTGCCTGCGTCGAATATTCAAAGGGTTCAATATGTACTGTAAAACGTACAATACACGTCCGAAGAGGTAATTTCCTCTTTTTCGCCCTTGTATCGTAATGTACCATTTCTACTGCTTGCAGGCAAGCCAAGATGATGTTAGGTGGCAGGGAACACAGGAGAACCAAATACCTCACAAAACTGGGGAGGACCAACCTAACGACGATAACCGGAATCATCACTGGACACAACACCCTAAACCGGCATCTTAAGGTGATGGGTAGGTATAAGCAACGAGGCAGCCTGTCCACATTGTGGGCTAGAAGAAACCAGCAAGCACGTTTTGGCGGAATGCATTATATATGCGGCAGCGCAGTATAATATGTTTGGTAGGGACACGCTGGAGGAGAAGGAGCTAAGGGACGTCTACCTTCAGGATGTCCTGAGGTTCTGTAAGGCGACAGGTAGGCTAGAAGGAAGTAAGGGGGGAATGCCGCCGGGATAATAACCTGCAGCTCCAGCAACAGGGAAATGCACCCCATTTGAGCACATCAAGTGCTCGACAGCCCGCTCGATTCCGGCCGAGCGTCCCTCCCTAAACATAACATAAAATTCCACGAATCAGACCCTCGTTAATTTTGAATATTTCAATATTTGGTCTCTTTAAAAATAATGAAATAAGTTTGACATACATACATACATGTATTGGACTGGAATAATATGCCTACATGTAATCTTTTTTAAAGGAACTCTTTAGTTACATCGTGTTTGAGACAAATAGTGATTTTTATAAGTACATACATTTCATTTTCTACTTTTCTTCTATCTTTAATATATACTAGATCACTGGTGATCAATGGAGTCCCTTGACTTTTAACAGGTTACAATAAAGCGGGTGGTTAAGTGAATCAATCTTCTGTAAAAAGATAATGTACATGACCTACTGGCCATCAATTTTACAGGTAGACGTTACAACTGTTACAAGACAATTACAGATAGCTGCCGTGTACAATTTTAACGACAAATTTATATTCACGAACTCTGGCAATTTAACAGACAGAGATTAAAGTAAATAGGGATGAAATACGCAATGGCGATTGTGGGTTATTTATATTTACGCCAGCATGTTCGGAAAAAACACGAGGATACGCCCCATTGCCCCGGCCAAACACCCGGAAAGCCACCGACACGTTGGGTTCAATTATTCCCGAAACGGGTGGATCGAATGCTAAGCCGTTCTCCCTGACGATTACCTACCAAGGTCCCAGCGAGTCACTTTTGCTAATGAGGCTCCGAGCTTGATTTAAAAAGAATGCGGATTCTTGGTTAACCAATGTAATTAGATGTCAATAACCAATTAGGTCCTTGATAGAAAATGAAAGTGAATCATTGAACCTTCTAAAGTGGTATTGCGCTAGAAAGTGTTGCCCTCCCTATTTATTTTCTTTCGTTTTCTTTATTCAACCCATTGATAGAATTTTATTATTATCTCTACTAAAACCGTGTTTTTTTTCGTGCACTTTAAGGGGAGCTAAGTTCTTCAGGTTAACTCGAGTTTATTTCTTAGAAACTAGTATGTTAAGTACCTATTTATTACAGTTTTTGAGATATTCAATAAATATTTCTTATAGTTAAAGTATTGTCCTACATGACACTTATTTTGTGTTACTCTAATAATAGGAATTTTAACAATGTAATATTCATTTATTTTGTACGAAAAACGAAACATTTTATTTCATATTCTGCTGCTTATTATTCAAGCAGTGAATTATAAATACATAAAGTAATTATATAGTAAATTATTAACATTTATAACAAATAATAAATGACTTGATTCGTGCTGTACAATTGTATAGTAAGGTGGGGCCGTGGGGCGCAAGTGTGGCGACCCTTGCTTCTAGTTGAAAATAATCTGTAAAGATTATCTAGAACGCAGCACTGGACGTAAGTCTGAGCTGTAAGATTAGCGGAACTCACCTTAAACGTATAAAATAATAAAGTATATTTAGGAAATTTTGGACTCTGGTTGTCGTGATCGGGTAGCCCAGCGTCTGCCGCGAAAGCTGGAGGCTTTGGACACTTTTTCTGTAGTATTATGACATGTATTTCAATTTATAATTATAAATTAGATTAGGGTAAGGATTAAGGGTAGGCATTTTATGCATTCGTAGTAGTGTGGATCATAAGAAATGAATGACTGCTTGCTTCAACTTGTGTTTGAATAAAACGGAGGGTATAAAACAGTGAAATGAATTTTCAACTAGAGTAACAGCTTACAATAAACTTCGTAAGGCAGCGGGCGGAAGCAAAGTCTAGAGATTTCGACGACCATAATGTCGGCTGCCAGGAGCGTAGTTTGGGCGCTGTAAGACACCTATCCACATAGAAATACCACATTTCAAAGAGAAAGATTAGATAGACTAATTCTTACTGGATTTTAAAAGGAAAATGGCCGATTTCCATAAACGTTCGCATTTTACTCCATTGTTATACAATGCTTCTTTAAATTCTGACGCACAATAAAGCGAGGTAATACTTGATGGAAATTTTAAATGCGCTTCGATTCGCAAACACGAGGATAGCCGTGGCACACTGATCAAATAGAAGCACTGCACAGTCAAGTGCAAAAATATGGTTCGACATAATCAACTCATAAATATGGTACAACGCTCTTATTACACCGGCATAAGGTGCTATGGGACATAATTTTGAGTAAGATGTGCACCGCCATATTTTTACACTTGACTGTACATGGCGAACATAGTAAGATTTCAGAAACATATTGAGCTCTTGGTTTGCATGCAAACATCCGCTGTTGACTGTACTTCTGTAGAATTACCATGTCAAAACCATTTCGCAAGTATATAAATCAGCACGGAGCAACATGAAAGTGAAACTTTCCGTGTAAATTAATTTGCCTATCGTACCCTACTTCTCAACTTTACAGTTACCTAGAAAGTACCTTGTCTTGTATTTTTAAATGAAAACGGATATAAAATACTACAGGGTGTTATTATCTTCCTGAATCCTTATTACTTTTGGTATGATGACTTGTCCTCTACCTACAGGTTGTAACAAAGCACTCGAACGATACTTCAACAGCTGATAAGGTCAATGACCCTCAGCGCAATGTGAAATTCGATAAAAAAAATTGTGAAATTGTATGTCACAGCTGATCGAAAATGCACCTATTGTATAATGAAAAATATTAATATTTTTGTATCAAACTCCCGAGAGAGAGAAGTGTTATTTATTTAACTATTAGTGTCGTGTATTTGCGTAATCTGTAAGCTCCACATTTGCTCATACCAGATCCCTGCACTGCTTAAGACTTTGGAACAAAAGCTCACTTAATCCAATGCCAGGCAGAATTCTTAAAGACACTAAGCGGTGTTCGTGTTTGCACTCATTGGCGAATGACAAATACTACTGTGTGCTTACCATGACTTATAAATAAACATATGCGTTAGTGACTGCGACCACGACTCTGGCAGGAGCGAGACGGACATACTTTAGAAACGCGCAGTGGCTAACGCTTGCGGTTACGTTACGTACTGCTCATGGTAAGTACACTAATCACGAGAACGCTAACCACGACACGGTGCCGTATGCCTTTATGAAGTATTTTCGATACACAGAAGAAAGCCATGTTATTGGCTATGGCGTAGCGCTACACTCGTAGCTAACTCAGCGGTGAATTAATTCAGTACATTATTTATTTTGGAAAATATTTCAATCGTTGCGTATTTGTTATGCACTGAATTGTCACTTAGTGAATAAAAGTATAAAGAAGTTGGCTAAAAAGTTACAGTAAGGTAGTGTACATAGTAGCAAATGAAAGTTTTTTTTTTTAAACCTTCTTATTTTACCTTTATATATTATTCAGACTTCAATTTCCTACTACGTCTCCTTTGCTAGGCTCAGTTCTTGTTTTACGACGTAGTTTTACTGCAGTTGTAATTTAAAATCAAGAATAGGATGTTAAACTTTAAAATAAAGAGCAGACCACGATCAACTTTTTGGATTAAGAGATCCCTACCTATGTACAAACTATGCTAGCATATAAAGTTATAGATAAACTTGTAGTAAATAACTTCAATTGCCATATCAATTGTTGTTTGGAGCCATTGCATTAATGCAAACAGTATGTCATAAAATACACCTAACAGTGTGGAACAACAATTTTACCGCTGTAGGAAATGGCTTTGCGGAACGGCGACATTATTGATATCATATGAAACGCCATAAAAATTTAACCTCCCTTTGATCCTTTGCGTCTCAATTTGAGTCAAAGAAAATTGAAAAATCTCCATATTAAGATCATATCCGCCTCAAGAAGGTGCCTTTAATCCCTTAAGTCTCTTTTAATGACAGCCTGATTATAATTTAGGACGCGGTAGATATATTTTACCATTTCGCTAAGCATTTTGATATTGTATTGGAGAAGCTCATATCAATTCTAGCATTTATGCATAATTTGCTAAGTCGGTTTCCTTTTATGTTTGGTGAGGATGTGCTAATTTTCTGCTTTTGCAGTTAATTTCTGCATCATTTACTTATTCAGTCTGCGCGGCGATGAACTATGTCCCGCCGAATTTCTTGCCGGTAATATACGTAATCTTCTTGGACTGTGGTGTAGGGTTAGAACCAATAGTAGCTTTTTTTACGTCCGTAAGTGCACTATAATGTGCCTAAATTTAAAAATAAAGAGATTTGTACATTTATTCTTATGATGTTTTGGTCTTTTTGCCTGAGTTGGTGAATACAGTAAACTTTTTAACCGTCGACGGAAATAAAATGGCATTATAAGTTTATTACGTGTCTCTGTGTCTGTCTGTGGCACTGTAGACACCTGACGTGTGAACCAATTTAGTTTCGGTTTCTTTTATTCGATCATCATGAAGATATGTTGAAAAATGTGTCTTTAATTTCTTAGAAGACCAATAAATTGGGACACACAATTCCGGTGGGTCGGTACACCCATTGCCCTACTTAATGCAGTACTAACTGAAGTATGAACGGCTTCTTCTTCTTCTTCTAAATAATAGCTTCTGTCCGAAAGTTGGACAATTTAGCCAATGTCAAGTATATAAAAATATCAGTATAATATATCGTATTTTAAAGTGTATTGCCACTTGGGCGACGTTGTTCGGTGACTCGCCTCGCTAAGTTGTAAAATGTATAGTTAAGAATAATAATATTACACTAGTAGCGTCTGGAGGCCAAAATCCCGGGACTGCCGAGTAATGACTGAAAATGGTTTGACGCGTTTCAGGATTAATTCTTCATTAGCTGCAAGCTTCTTCGTTAGTTCACTGCACAATAAGCTATCAATATTACACATTAAACAACGTTTAGCAGACAAAAAACAAAAAACAATTCCACAGACGCCCTCGCCATCTTAAGTATCAACGGGAAGTCAAGTATGAACGGCGAAAAAGGCAATGTCATTAAATGGAATCATCCGCAATTCATACATCAAGAGTTGACATACAGGGCGATTATACAACCCTTAGCCATATTTAACAAGGTAATTATGTTGTCATAATCACAATCAAACACCGAACTCGCGCGAAATAAAAAAAATGGCTGTAGGTACTGCTTGATACAATCAAAAATGTTTTTGTGATTTCAAAGATGGTCATGGTAGTAAAAGTTGATCAGTCGGACTAACATATTCAACATTCATAATATGGCTAAGGGTTGCAAAACACCCTATTTAGTACAAGCAACTATTTAAAAGGAGGTAGGATTTACCATGATATTTTTTTATCCTGTATATGTATAATAGGTAGATTTGCGTCAGTCGCATGCACTTAGATGTACCGTAAACCGGGGTTAATATGATTTGCGGGTCGACTTTGATAACAACTTCCATCCGCTACTTAAACGCTCGTTTAAACGAGTTGAAAAACGCCAAAGCAGTTTTTTTTTCTTTATTGGCATCACTGATAGTTGCTCCAGCGCATAGTAACCGGACACGTGTGTAGTGCTACTATTTCGTCTAGAAAAAATATATTAATGGTAAGTACGCTTATCTTACTGATTTTTAAGGTTAAAAAACTTTGACTATACTTGTGCCAATAAAAACTACATGTGTTTTTTAAGGTGTCTTATGTTAATCAGTGTTTATTCGTGAACTTGAAAAAAATTAACCTCAATCCGATAACCTATACACGCGCACGTTGCCGGGGAATCCATGGCTCGGGGTGTCTTTGATCACTTATACGTGGTGAAATTGATCAAAAAAGGCTGATTATATCTGTGATTAAAAGGTATTCTAAAGTGCGTTTAAGTGCTTTTATACCTGTTCAAGCGAAGTACATACGTTTTTTTTTGCAATAAATAATCTAACAGAGCGCTTGTTTGTTTCATTTGGTATGTTATCAAAGTAAAACATAAGTAGTACATAATGTATGGGGTGACATATCAAAGTCACCCCATGATGATGAGATGTATAGTAGGGACGCCCGGCCGGATACAGGCGGGCTGTCGAGCACTTCGCGCGTTCATTCAGCCCAAAAGTCACCCCATACATTATGAATATAAATTACGCAAAAAGTACTTAACAGATTTTTATTTTTTAATTTTTTACGAGCTTTTAAACGGAGTTAGTTTGTACTTTCATTGTAAAAAAGGTAAAAAAGTGGAAGTTTTAAAGTAACCCCTCAAAGTAAATTCTCAATATAACTTTGATCGTGTCGTTTTTTTTTTTTTGAAAAAATTACAAGTCCATAATTTTTCTTATTTTGTGTATTGAAAGAAGAGAAAAAAAACCGATAATTATATTTTAATTTCATATTTTTATGTATAATGGGATCGTCAGAAATTAGTGTCAAACTTCAAAATTGATCAAACCCCGGTTTACAGTATCTCAAACTATTTTTTTTTTCTTAAAATTATAAAGGTCCAAATGAAAGAAGCTAAGCAGCAACAGCGTCACCCCTAATCCCCTAAAGCCTCGTGAAAAAATTACGAATTACTCTCCCCGACAAATTACTTACGCTTATTTCCTGTTGAAAATCAGAATCAGAATTAATTACCGTACTCTGTGTAACGAATTATATTTGTCAAAAGGAGCTAGAATTATTTAAGCGAAACGAACACGGTAAAACGAAAACTGTCTGCCCAACATAGACGTCATTTACTTTTGTACATATAACCTATAATTGGCTCTCTGTTACTTAAGTTATATAATTAGTTTATATAATTATCTTGAATTGTTAGCTGTTGGTTCTCCGAATAACAAATAAATAAATAAGCCGTAGTTTCCTAGCAGCCGAGTAAATATATTTATTTTTATAACATTTTTGTTGTTTAATAATATAATATGTCGGTGTATTATGCTGTGACCTGATGAAGTAGTGTGCAGCTAATGAAGAATTGATCTTGAATGAAACACACTAACCATCCTTCTGGTGAACAACTTAAAATAAATAAAAATCCTATAAATAAAAAATGCCCCCAAATCGTTGCCAGTGGGCAGCGTGCCCAGAAGGCTGGCTGCATTGCCACGTTGAATGGCAATGCTTATACGTTGCGCGAAATACTGGCCAGCCCTCTGGTCACCTGTCTCTTCAATGAGGCGGGACGCTAAATCTTTATAGATTTTGTGACCAGATCCCTACGGCCCCAGAGTTTCAACTCCAAACGCCTCGAATATGTAGCCGCTCCCAAGAGCAGCATATTTGCGACGTATGATGTCTTCGGCCGTGGATGCGGCGCGTCCAGCACCAATACTGGTGCCCTGAAGGTGGGACGGTGCAAGGGTATCTACGCAAGTACGAGTAGCATCCCAGACTAAAGGCCGTCCCAACCTCCAAGGCACCAAAATCATGCCATAAAAATAAATAATTCAAGAAACGTAGCAAAATCAGTTGTTATTTTTGTAATCTTAAAAGAAAACTAGGTGCTCATAGGATATTTAACTGTAAATTTGTATTTATATAATATGTTATGTTGCCGAGAGCCCATTACGGCGTTTTTGAAAATTATAGTTAATAAGGGAAATGCGTTATCACTAAGAACGGATTTTAACAGTGCATACAATACGTGGCTATCGGTTGGGTAATAGCTTAGCTATTACAATATTTAGATATTATAGGTTATTTGATACCGAAATTAAACTATCGTGACACACATTAATATTGTAATAAAATTACGAATAACAAACCACATATTTTTAGTCACTAAGCACGACATGTTTCGGGCATTCTATGATAGCATTATCAAGCGCCAAAAAAGCGGGTGTACTAAATACGTGAGTGTAATCCGTAATTTTATGGTATGGTAAGGTTATGTGTTCTTGAGCTTACTATGGGACTAATAGACTAATAATATGATCCCCCACGCATCGCAGAAATAAATCTCACAAACGGCAAGATACAAACATCACAATATGACGCCGACCATATGACAACGAATTCGTAATAACGAGAAGGATTCCAATTAACCGTCGAATATAATTTGTTTTATCGAACAACAGATGCTCATTCCTCGGATTCTAGAACATTCGTTTCGGATGAACCAATATAATTCTGTTCTCAGATCACTTATGCTGTCGAGTCCAAGCTAATACTACTCTGAAGCGAATGCTCGCAAAAATCTAGGAACACAAAGCCAGCAGTGATAGTTCATTAACTTTGCGTCGACCCGATACAGTGTAGCGTCAACAAAATAATTGCATGCGAATGATTTTGCAGCCAATATAAAAGCGTGTAAATCATTTTTATTGGTACGCTGTTTATTATTGCGTATGGCGCGATCGGCGCGCTTAGTTAGTAAAGCGTAGGGATTTATGAATATAACGTGTATTGACAGACGCAAATTAAAGAAATAAATGAACTGAATGATTAATTATTATTTTATTCTCAAGGGAATACATAATTATGAGGTTATCAGTTGAATTATAAATAATTAGATACCTATTACAAAACTCGTGATAACATATCAACAGCGGCATATGTTGTGTTGAATCTGACCTGAGAACTCTCGGCCGGTTTGTTTTTGTGAAATGGAGAAATTCATTCGTGTGCACAAACAATCTCTCACCCCAAACGCATAAACGGATATACCGTCTCCGTTCTGTCTGGGTCAATAATTTAGCAACTTGCTAAATATATCATTATTTATAAACTGTAGCCTTTTTTCTAGAAACCAACACATCACTGCCATTTTGTGTAGTACTCCTTTAAGTACTCCTTTCCATCTTTCGTCATCAATCATCCATTTTGTCACACCTCGTAACTTACGGCACCTGCTTGTTTCTAAGCTATTAGGCGTAGTTAAGATACCTACTTATATTATATTACGTATGGTATATTTCGAGCAAGCGAGCGTGAAAGGTCTTCATTTCAGCTTCAGCAAAAATGTGTCTAACTATGCGGCAGTTCCCTGGATTTTAGAACACGTGTTATACCAATTATACCTACCTATGGTATAATTAATTTACAAAAAAAAGAAGAACAATGTAGAGAAAAGACAAGGTTAACAGCTCAAAGTGCAGCTAGTATTAATAACATTATGGTATACCTACAGCGTTAATGCCTTGTACCTTATGTTCCAGGTGTTAAAACTGGAAATAGACACAAGACTTCATTTAATATTTAAGTTAACCTTGGTATAACGAAGGTTTCGTTATACCAACGTTATATCAACGTTTCGTTTTAATTTAAAAGCTCCCTCCCCCCTGATTTCCCTGTTATTGAGAGTTGTTTATTTTTTGAGCGATACAAAAAAGCGATATAAAAAGTTATTATGAAATTACTTCGACAAGCAAAAGCCGTCACGTAGGTACCTACTATAACCCAGACGATAAATTTTCAACAGTGTAAAATTTTGTGCAGCCAGGATACCATCTAGACATCCTGTTACCTCCATAAACCTCATATTTCATTCCCGCTCCATTATTTTGCTGTCGCTACTGCGACGTGAAAACATATCAGGGTGTTAATCTTAATTGAACCGGATGTCGCTCGCTCATCACACTCCTTCACTGACTCATCATCATAAACTTGTGCTGAGGATACTTATCATTTTATAGTACTTAAATTGTGTTTTGATTTCATGGATGTAAGAATGTCTCTGCTAGGAGTTTGCCAGGTGTCTATAATATCTTCATTAGATATATCAGTTACCACAGATTGCATGAATTCGTTAAAGAGGATTTCAACCTGTTTTCTTAAGTTAAGAACTACGCTCTGCACTTAGACAATAGATACACTTTTTTTCCTACACTTTTACACTTTTGTTAAAACAAATCAAATTATTTAATTAAATAATATTGTCTTCTGTTACCGCGATTTTTATTCGTTGAAATTAAACACTGTAGAAGCGATTAATCGCGTTTATTAACACCATGACCATACGTTTCGAGCCCTTTACAGCACTCGTTTTCTCAGGATGATTACTGGTGATGATGACTGATGATGGTGTTAATAAACGCGATAAAATCCGTTCTAAAGTGTTTAATTTCAATTTTTAAATAATTATTTTGACTTGTTATTAAAGTAGTAATACCTATTACTATACAGGCTGATTTTTGGGTCGTGTAGCAGGAGTGAACGGGGTACTGGGGAGGGTCACACTGGGCAACTTTCACTACGGGGACAGAAAAAGAGGGGGGGGGTCACATTTTGAGTTAATTAATAGTTAAGTATTCAAAAATCCTAATTATTAGTTAATTTATACTTAGCTATCAACCGGGCGAGCCGCGTAAGCTGAAGACCCGGGTTCGATCACCAGCTTGACCTCCAATAGACTTAGTCTTTTTAGGGTTCCGTAGTCAACTAGGAACCCTTATAGTTTCGCTCTGTCTGTCTGCCTGTCCGTCCGTCCGTCCGTCCGCGGATAATCTCAGTGACTGTAAGTACTAGAAAGCTGTAATTTTGTACGAATATGTATATTGGTCACGCCAACAAAGAAGTAAAATAAAAAGTGGTTATAATTTATTTTTTAGAGTACCTCCCATACACATAAAGTGGGGGGGGGGTGGGGGGTGATTTTTATTTTCGTTCCAACCCTAGAGTGTGGCATATTATTCGATAGGTATTTGTAAAATAATAAGGGTTTACTTAGACCAGTTTTTGATAAAGTTAATATTTTCGGAAATAATCGCTCCGATGTTTAAAAAAAAGTGCCCCCCCCTCTAACTTTTGAACTATAAGTTAAAAAATATGAAAAAAATTACAAAAGTAGAACTTAATAAGAATTTTTTTGGAAAATTATTTTGAACTTGATTGGTTGAATAGTTTTTGAAAAATTGTACAAAATAATTTCGGAATTAAGTTTGTAATTTAACTGCATATGCAAACACTTATTTTATCTTGAGTACTTAATTTATCATCTCGCACGTATCTTCCTTCTAATAAGAAAAAAGTGATTTAAGGGGCTACCCGGCATATTTCACTGTTTTTAGAGTGAATAGGCTTTGTTCAGCTCCAAGCACAACGCTTGAAAAAAATATATAATGTAGCTAGGTATTTGGTCTACATTTGGTTCTACTAAATTGTCGAAAAACATAATAAATCAAGAGAAAAAAAACCGTAAACCCTTTTTTCTACCTTAAATCTGTATCTACTCCCTTATTATGCATCGTAAGTACAAGAAACTAAGACAAGCAGTATATTTTTATGTTTACTTTAAACGCATCATCTACTGATTTTTGGATAGGTTTTGTACTTTTCGAAAAAAGCTATTACACGCATTTTTCCAAAAACGCCGGCTCGAGATGCCTGCGCGGGCGACGAGGGCCAGTCGTTTAAGATGGCACTAGTAGTTTATAGTGTTGCGTCCTAGTACAAGCAGCTCTTCCTCGGTGGCGACTTATGCTTTTTTTTTTATTAAGGAAAAAAACAGATACAAACCAACAATATATGCAAAGAATAGAAAAAAAGATAAAGAAGGTAAAGCTTATATCCTAACACAAATCCCACTAATAACGTTATTGACGTATTGTGTAACAGGTGAGGAAAGGAAGCGGGTGGGGAAGAAAGCTCAAATCGCCGAGGTCATTGGGATAGGGGACGGCCTTAAATCGATTCACGCGATCAAAAATTACGACCCGAAAACCAAACATACATAACCCGTCTAGTTTGTGTAAATTAGTAACCCAATTGCCCGAGAGATGGCACTGTGTTTCCGAAGTTGATGGGGTCGGGACGGGTGTGATCGAAAGTATCATAGAATTGTTAATTATTATAAGTATATTGAGCATGATATCTATTAAAACACTTTTTAAGGTTGTCTATTGTGACGGACAGTAAACTGCGGAACCCTACACTGAGCATGGCCCGACATACTCTTGGCCGGTTTTTCTTTTATATGACATGTATTTTCAATTTACAATTATTTTCCTATTGAAATTAGAGGTCCAAATACCAATTTGGATAGAAATGACATCTGCTGTGTTACTGAGGCGATCAAGAAATACGCTGCATTTCAGAAAGGTGCAATTTTGTCAAGACATTTTCCATCCCATCCCAAAGTCCATTACTTTTCTTATGTTAATTACTAATACAATCTACCATATTCCAATTAATGTAATAGCGAATCATACGACCTACTAAAATAACATCGACGTCACAAAGCCAAAACAATTTTATAGTAGAACTTTGTTTTACGAGTGGCAAATGTAAATTGTTCAATATAATTCCGTTAGAGAATTTTACGGCCTCTAGCTACCCCAGATTATAGTACACGGAGTCTGATAACGTATCGTTATAGTTGAAAGTACAGTTTCCAAACAATGTATAGCTATAGAGATGCACGTATCTATGGATAGCGGACATAAGCTCGAAGTAGGTCATAGATTGAGGCATACTTTGAAGCTATTTGGCTGTAACACAGCAGGCCTGTCCCTCTCGCCCCAAATTATGGTTTTGAGAGAGAAAGAGAAATTTGATAGACAGTGTTCATTATTAAAAAAAAAGTATAATTTAAATATGTTGGTATAAACCATATAGAGAGCTTATTCAACGTGCACAATATAATATACTTTTTACTCAAAACGTTTAATAAATACTACAGAAAAGTAACTCGGTAAGGATATTTTTTGATCACAAATTTTAAATCAATTACAGTACCTTTGCGGCGCTTGGGGTAAAACCCTGAGGCCGTGGTGATCAAGCTCGTCGACTCTTTAAACAAATATTTAGCCTCGCGCCTGGTAGAGGCTACTGGTGACTAGAGAGCTGACCACTATTTTGCCCAGCGGCTATCCAACGGGGCAATAGGGCTAGGTTTCTGAGGAGCGTGCCTAGTTGTGAAGACCTGATCTTTTTTTAATTTGTAGGTAGATATTTTTTCATGATTTTATAATAAATAAATGTATCATTAATATTTTTCTCTCATCCGCATCAACATTAACGTGTCCAAGACAACTATAAAACTAAACTAGTTGACCGCGCGATGGGCATTACATCCTTAATTGCTCGTATAGGCCGCAGGGAGACCCTAAAATGTTGTGAATTACCCCACACTAAGTGTTATTCAGTTATTTACGATACGGGCTGCCCACCCTACCCATTAACGCGGTCTCGTTAGTCCCACGACAAACAAAATCAGAGAATATTTAAGAAGTTTGCATAGTAGGGACGGAGAGGACTTTTAAGTCACTCAAATAGAGGTACAGTTGCTTTAAGAATAATAAAGTTTACTGAAACCTCAACTTTGGTAAACCTTTTCAAACAAAACCTGATCCACATATACGATGGTTGCAAGCCACTCAAATACAATTCTTAAGTTATGAGAATAACAATGTTTACTTAACAACCTCCAACTCTTATTGCACCTACTAAATAGCACTAGTATAATTTATGTTTCGAGTATTACAATTTATTGAATAAACTTGTAAAGGCGCGCGATTTGATTAGTTGACGATAAAAAAAAAAATATCGGCTCGTTGTGATTTGAGTTGATCAACCGAATGGAGCTACAGGTTTCATGGCAACGAAGGACTTCATTCGTTGACAGCCTCCCCCGTGCAAAATGTTGCTTGCAAACCCATTGGCTCTTAATCGTAATTTATTATTCTAATATTCAAATATTTCTATTGTTTGCTACGAGTAATTCGAATCTGTAATACAGTGATCAAAGAGTATTATTTTATTTCGTCAATTCCTGCATTTGTTCAGCTTCCCGACCTTCCGATATGCCTATATTATTATACAATATCGTGATAATATTGAAGGTTTCAATTTCATGCGAAATGTTTGGAAACTAAATATTTCGGTTTGTTTTGTTTAGATGAAATTGGTACCTAAGCCGAAATAAGGGAATTTTGTTTGTTTGTTTGTTTGTTTAAAACTTTATTGCACAAAAATAAAAGTACAAATGGCGGACTTAATGCCTTAAGGCATTCTCTACCAGTCAACCACTGGGCCAAAAAGAGAGGTTTGCTAGGTGCAGGCTGTAGAAAATATTAAAATCATGTCACAATTACTATATCTAAAAAAAAAATTATCTTAGGTTTAAGGTTTAAGATGTTCATTACAGATTTGTTGGTGTTTCGCCATCACGATCGTCACCATCACTTTAAATTTTAGTATCTTCACTACATAGTATAAAACAAAGTCGCTTTCTCTGTCCCTATATCCCTATGTATGCTTAAATCTTTAAAACTACACAACGGATTTTGGTGCGGTTTTTTTTAATAGATAGTATGATTCAAGAGAAAGGTTTAAATGTATAATAATAACCCGTGCGAAGCCGGGGCGGGTCGCTAGTATTAAATATTATACAATTATAAAGCTCATTATTATTATTATTTGGATATTACTTAATTTGATTTCCTGGATGTTTAGTTAGTTCGCCGTTTAACGTTGAATAAAAGCCCTATTTACCATTTTTTTTTAGAATAAAAAAAAATATAAAGCATAAATCAAATAATTTATTATTTGTATGTACTTAATAAATGTTTTGATTCATGTTTTTTTAAGTAGGTAGTCACAATACTACCAGTTTATAAATTATAAATTGAAAGAGATGTCATATACTACAGAAAAAGTGACCCAGGCCTCCGGTGAGCAGGGCTGGAATGGAACCAACTAAAAGCAGTTTTCTGCCACATCATACTTACACATCATACTTAAATAAATTACTTCATTTTCCAATTATTGCAAATAGCTCTGATCAATGCATCTCTGATGAATGTACGTTTTTCAAAGATTTTATTTTTAATATTATGGAACAAAGGACGTCGTTTTCAAATATTCATCGGTATCAATACGACGTAGCTCAGGGCTACGCTCAATCGCTCTAGGCAAGAGCGACTGAGCGTACTGATGACATTGTATTTTTCGAATCAATCATCTGTTCAGGTAAAAACAACACGATTTTGGTTTTAAAAGATGGAGGTCGTGATATTAATAGATTTTGGTTTATGTGGTTACTTATTTCACAACACGAGATTTTCAGTACAGATTATATCTTCCAATAAAACAAAACCTACCTATATTGTAATCGTAAAATAATTCAAATTGTAGGGGAGAAAGGGTATGAAAGTTACATGGGTGGTTTGTTGTCACAACGGCCATAAGACGGCCTTAGAATATTTACCAACAGGACTGGCATTGTCTGACACCTCAAATGTATGTTTATACGTAACAAACAAGTAGCCATATCAGATAAACGTCAGTCCATACAATGGACATAATCATTGGTCCGATGGTTTCGGCAGAGGGGAACACCTGTCAATTGCCATCTAAACTAGCTATCTTTCAACTTCGGTCGATAAATTCATTCGTGCATTTAGTTGTCAGTTATGGCGGCTGAGACAACCAACCCGTGTGACTTTCATATCCGGTCTCCCCTACTCGACGTTTTACACAGTTGCCTCAAATTTATCAGTGTGCTAACTGAGGCCATATACTTACATACACATCAGCGAAGACACCGTGCTTTTGATAAGGTTATATAACCAAAACCTTATGAAAAGGTAGCAATAGTACGTACACACGCGTTCAGAATTGCATGGGCAGTTTATGAATGAATTCATTCATAAATTACCCATGCAAATCTGAACGCTATAGTACCTAATCTATTTGTAAAAGTATGTATGTAGTTGCACGGTCAAACAATGCCGTGCCGTTTGTTCTCGCGTGCTCACTTTTAGTTCAAACAACAAGTAATACATACAAACATTGGCAACTAACAATATATTACCAGCTGCTGACATGTTATACGTTGCTCTGGTAGCAAGGATAATGTAACTATTTCTTTTTTATAAACTTCTACGTTGTTCTAACTTCTACAGCTGCTAATTTGGGCCTTCTGTGGGTTAATTCTGGTCATCTGATAACTAGCACTTTTTATGTTTGATGATAAATACATCCTTTTGCATATGGCTCGTGTATGAAATCATATTCGTCTCCCAAAAATTCTAAGTCAATACTTGCCTCTCTGGTAAACCAGAGGCCATTTGTTTTAATTTTTGTAATATCTTGGGTTAATCGCTAGTAACTAGTCACTTTCCAATAACTGGCCACCTTATATTAAAAATGGATTATATTTATTTATTTAATCTTTATTGCACAATAAAAGTAGTACAAATGGCGGACTTAATGCCTTAAGGCATTCTCTACCAGTCAACCAATGGGCTAAACCAGAAAGATTAAGTAGGTGCAGGGTCTTTGAGTTAAACGGACATGATTTACTAAAGTAATAGAAACATTTTTAGCTATATATATCAATAAACTTACATATATACATGTGGAAAATAAACATACATACATATAAATACTATATTATTATTATTATTTTTTATACTACGACGGTGACAAACAAGCATACGGCCCGCCTGATGGGCATATATGTAATACATATTACATATATGTAACTATATGTACTGGCCAGCTTGAATAATTGACGACGTTGTACTTAGAATGAATTGTGTGCACCTATGAACTAAGCTCATTTTTAGGTAGTTATTGGAGGGTATCTAGTTACTAGCGATTTACTCTATATTGTAACTTCAGTTAAACCCGTATTTTCCTAAATTTTTTTTCAAAAACTTATAAAAACACCATCTATAACGCCTCTCAAAGGATCACAAGTATTTTTGTTGCATTGTTAAACAAAAAACAGACTGTTAAAGTCTATAATTCAATCTTTTGCGCAATCAACTTTTCACTATGTATTTATGTAACAAGTCAGTTTTTACATTACCCGAACCGGATTCCGGTAAAAGAGCATTGTTATGCAAATGTTTCCCCTGGCACCGAATCATCTGGCAAACTGAAGTGGATAACATAATACCTTGTTCGTATTCTCAGATCAAATCGAAGCAGCGGTGCCTAGACTTTTTACGGTTACAAAACAAAATTGTTAGAAATTGCTGCGGGAGATAGTAGGTATGTTAAAAGTTACATTCTCGTTTGTTTTTGATGGCCTATATATATAAGATCGAATTGATTAAATACATAATTCAAGATAGAATAATATGTTTGATCTTTAATTATTTAGACTCGTACAAAAGTTGCCGATTTTTTTTTGGCATCCCCAACTGAGAACATTGTAGATTCAAATCCACTTAATAACAATAAAATCGCCTTCTTTCACCACTAAGTTTTTAAACCCACCTCCAACTTAATGTTACTCACTCTGACAATACAACTCTTATTTTGGATAACTGTAGTAAGTACACTGTATAGTGCCATCGAATATATCGGAGCTGTCTTAACAATAGAGGCGTGTTCAGATATCCACCTTGACACCTCGATATATCTGATGGCGACTGTACATACTAGGATGATTCGTATAAACATGTTGTTATATTATAACGTATATTATTTATTATACTGTTTATATCTTTGTGTTTGTTCTTACAATACAATACAATACAATTACTCTTTATTGCACACCTCAATAGAAATAGGTACAGAAATACAACAAACAAAAAAGAGGTAAACAACAGGCGGTCTTATCGCTAAAAAGCGATCTCTAAACAATAATGAATAAGTATATTTTATTTTATTTACTCTTGTTCCTGGCGTTTTCCCGGCTCAAGCCACGGCTCAGGGAGCCTGGGGTCCGCTTTGGCAACTAATCCCAAGATTTGACGCAGGCGCTAGTTTTTAGTATAGAAAAACGATTAGTAAATATCAAATGATATTTTGTACATAAGTTCCGAAAAACTCATTGGTACGAGCCGGCGGGATTTAAACCGGAGATCTTCGGATTGAAAGTCTCACGTCATACCGCTGGGCCACCAACGCTCCCTCTCCTAAAGTCAACCGTTTAAACATAATATTCAACCTGCCAATCGTCTTTTTCCATGCCTCGACAGTAATGTGACTAAAATGTGATTTGCTATCGCTAAATTTACTACTTACTATTTAAATCCAATAACAGTCGTTTAAATTTGATGTAAATGAAACTCAAGAAAGTCAAATTAATTACACATCAAAGTCTTTATTTAAGCTTTCGATAAATGTCGTTTGTTACCAAAGTAATTTAAGTACATGGTTTCAAAGTTAAGACTAAGTACATAATTGAAGAAACTTGTACGGAGGAAGCCAGCCATGAATGATCTCTCTGAGCATCTGTCACTGGTAGCTTGATGTTTGTAATTCAGTGATTATCTACGCTTGTCTGCGCAAGGAGACTTAAGTCGGATCATCTGGCAAATTCTGCGTAAGGACCATCTTGCTTTCCTGCTTATGCTGAAACGTATATTCTCTGAAGCAAATTAATATTGAAGATAAAATTTGTTCAAGTGATGTCTACTCGAAATCGGTAAACTAAATTTTCATACTAGGTACAGGGGCCTTACCATGACGTCTTAACGCGATTCAGTTTAGGTTCAGTTTAGAATCAGTTGTATGGCAGCGACTCAGTCGTCAACTGAATCGCGTTTACAATCATAGCGCGGTACACTGATAGTAAAAACTTGTATTGCTAATAGGATCTTACTTAGATTATACAAGTGCCTTTTTCCTTGAGCTTGATTTCTTGAGGTTTGCTCTATACGATAAAAATGTGGAGATTTTTAAATTAATAAATCATGGTACATTATTTAACCGTTATTAGTCTTCAGTTCTTTGGTTCTTGAAACCTGTATTAAAACCAAATTTTTAAATCTCAGAACCAGATATAGAATAAAAGACCTGGATCCAAACCCCAACCAGCCGAAAAAAATGACGCCATAAAAGTGCTGCACTTTTTCATATAGGAAGTTCATAGCTTTATTGTAAGAAACTAAACTGAAGTTACAATAAAATAAACTAATACTAAAATTTAATATATATTTTATATATATTTATTTCATATAGGTAGTCTTGTTCGGAACGTGACGTTTCGTTAAGTGCCAACAGCTTATAAAGTTTTAACAGTGTTGATAGTACTGTGTATGAATTTAACAATTAGTGCTTACGTAAGTAAGCTCTTTTTCGTACGAAATATTGATTGTTTGTATCATCATCAATGCAAATTGTTCGCTAATGTCATTCTGACCCACATTTTTTGACGTTTTTGTTTTGCTTTGTATATCTATTTCTTTTAATAAGTCAATGCGCAGAACCCAAGGCAAGATTAGCCAAAAAAAATTATAGAGCCACGATATCCCTCTATTTCGTGTGCAATACTATCATTATTTATTAACTCGGTGCTATTCAGCGGCGGGTGTGGCAGTGGTTGGGTACAAATGGGTTTTATAATCAATTGAAGGTGTGCAATTTGTAGTGCTCTGAGTTTAGTGTGATAACTTAACTAATTAATTCGAATATAAAATTGCCAAGCGTTTTAATTGGAAGAAAAGTAGTGCCAGCTAACGTCCAAGGTGCGGTAAAAAGTGCCAACGAAGTCGTCTCATTTATAGAGTCCTGTGCCAATACTTATTGATGAAACTACCTTCAAAATCGTGTGCGCAAAATACAGGCGCAAAAATTCAGTCGATCACACGACGACAACCCCCGCTGAACAGCTGCCAGGCACCCGGATTAATTAATAACTATAGTATGGCAAACTAACTAAAGGGGTTTCGTGGCTCTATAAATTCTATACCCCTCCATCTATAAAATGTTTCCTCATAACACGATTTTATCATCGACTTTGCCTAACCCTCTTGTTATATTCGTCCTTTCTAAGATGTGACTAGCAACCGGCAAATATACTTATTACCAGTAATTATAGTACAGTCGCCATCAGATATATAGGAGCGTCCGAGGCGTTCAAAATATCTGAACAAGCACTCTAACGTCTTGACAATAGAGGCGTGTTCAGATATTTTTGACCACTTCCGACGCTCCGATATATCTGATGGCGACTGTACTTACCTACAAGCGTCATTAATATTTGTTATAATACCCGCGCAAATATTGTCTCCGAAGCTCTTCCAAAAAGCCCTTATTTACCACGCCATCATAAAAATCTTCGCAAAACTCCGTCTTTATCTTACCAGCAGCAGTTATACGAGAAAGAAAAGGGGGAGTGTTTGTTTTCATCTTGAGACACCAAATGGCAATTAATCGTAGAAGCAAGGGTACAATTAATAATTATTATGAAATAAATTCTACGTCAACGTCTTTATCAACCAAACTCTTAGCTTGGAAGAATAGAAAACAGGGCAATTTATTAGGATTGGATCTTTTGAGATGTTATTTAGCAGTATTTAATTACTTACTTGTGTTATTTTCCAAGTTACTTCGAAAATGTTGCCGTCATAAGCGTCATAAATATTAACAATTATTGGATATGTTGTGACTGCTGCATAATGAGACGTATTAAAACACGAGTGCAGTTTTGTGAAATGGAACTTTTTTTTGATCGGCAAGCGACTAATTAGATGAATGATAACAAAATATAATTCTTTTATAAGTAGATATTTGAAACATGTCAGTTCATCTTAATGTTTGCGTTAAAATATCGATCCCTAATACTGTCCTATAACATTATAAAGCATCCACAGATACAGTTTATATTATCGGTTCTGAATACTGATGTGAAAGTTGCGGAAACTTTCCAAAATGCTTAAAAAAGGTATTTTAAATAGGTAAGTTAATACTAGACTTAAGACCTTTTATAAACTAAAAAATACTTAAAAAGGGCCTTGTAAACATGTAAGTTAACACTAGACTTAAGACCTTTTTTTGAGCATTTTGTAAAGTTTCCGCAATTTGCACATCAGTATTTCTGAACATATTATAGGGAAGTTATGTATATAGTATATACATAACTACTAATATGGTCGCATATATTATAAATAACATATAATGTTCTTACCAACATTCAACAGTTGTTTCAATCTCAAACAAAATGTATTTAAGAAAGTCTTTTCTTATATAAAAGGTAACAAATGAGCAGACGAACCACCTGATGGGAAGCTGTCTTCGTCGCCTATGCCCATTCTTGAAAGTATTTTGAAATCTGGCTTATTACAGATTAAGATTCTTATTTTTCAAACTGAAACGTCTACTTCTGTTCGAATAAAGTAAAGCTAAGATGTGCATTCTGAATACTGTCAGAACCATAACACTAAAATTATTGGATTTATATTTCACAAACCTTTGTGAACAAATCCAATCTCTACGAGAGCACGCTTCTATCATGCCATGTTACGTTTACTGTGGATGGAGAAATTACACAAGCAAGGGAAGGTAATAAAACATCAAAGGTAAAAGTTTGCAAAGTGGAAAAACGCCGACGCTTGTGTGGCGGTGCACGGTGTATCCCGGTCAGACGGGTAGGAAGTCGTGGCCGAACGCTGGAATTTTGGCTACCACTCTCTGACTGCCAACTCAATTGCAGTAGCGAAATGCAACCGTAACTGCACGTTATAAAGATCATTTTAGAAGAAATCATTGGCGTGTCACAATTGTGAGCCGGTCATAGTCAAAGTCAAATGTTTATTTGATATGCTTGTTACACCAATCACTCTGTGCAGCATATTTTTATACATTTGTGTATTTGTTTAAAATATAAATAATAAATTTAGGAATTTACATGTGTTATACAGGTAAGTATGATTTATATATTTTACCATAACTGGGCAGACCATTCAGCATGACTCACACCAATCCGATCCGATCCGATCCGATCCGGGACGATCTGTCAGTGTCGTTAGAAAGAATCACGTAATAGCTCGGAGCACTCGGAGGTCACGTGACGTTTCCTATAGAAACTGATAGATCGTCTCGGATCGGATCGGATCGAATTAATGTGAGTCATCCTTTACTTGAAAGAAAGAAACAAAGAAATAAAGAAAATACATTTATTAGCACACGTAAAAACACAAGATATCAATCAGAATAAATATAACATAAAGACTAACTAATTATGCGCTAAATGGTCCTCGCTCAGCTTGGACTTGGAGTCAACAAACGACATAATAGTAAATTATACAGTACAATAACTCTTTATTGTGTCTCAAACAACAAAATAAGACACTAAACTTTATAGATTGCTTATGAAAAAGAGATAAACAATAGGCGGTCTTATCGCTAAAGAGCGATATCTTCGAAACAACCTTTGGTTAGAGAAGATGAAGTAAAGATAGGTATAATAATATGTGATTTATATGTGCTGTAGTGTAATTTAATGCTTGAGACTAGACAATGTTTCAGAAAGGTATATAAAGATGATTAAAGGGTGGATTCCAGTTCAATTTAGTATTTAGGTAGTACCTACTAGCTATGATATTTCTATGTAGCTATCAGTATTTATATGTAGTATTTATATGGGGACTGACATAATTACACGGAGTTATTTAGGCTTGGGAGTAGTCAGTGAATCCTAACAGGAATGTTCGTCAGCCATCATCTTGGGATCGATAAGGTGTATGTATACATTTTGTTTTAATTTAAATTAATGGATAGTCGTACGTGTACCCACTTGCATCGAATATCAAACTTCTTTGTAGCATTTATCATCCGCGAACTGAAACACATACATTATACACGATTCATTTACGTATAATAAGGTATGGTACGGTCGGTAGATCTTTAAATGGATTTCATCGATTTCAATTTGATTGCCAATTTATTAGTTTAGTTTAATTTCCTCTTATTAACGCTACTCGAATTCGATTAGGCACTTACTTTGCTGTCTGGTTAAGAAAAGGGTTTAAAATAGAATTGCATTATATAATTTTCTATTTACCCATCATCAAAGATTGTTGTTACATTTGCTATTGGCATTTTTTCATCTATTTGTATATTTTAATATACGTACAAATTTTAAATACAACATGCAATTTATATGTACTACAAATTGACCATCAATATTTGTCGATATTTTAGCGAATGACGGCGAGTAGGTACCATAAGCCTGTCACCGCTCATAATTCCGTAATTTAGTAGCAACGTTATTCATATAAATAGCTTATTCTCATACTCAGTTTATATAGCATGTCAACAGCATATAACTTGCGTTTATGGTCTCGTAAACTAAGCTTAGGATGTTACAGTCTATGTCTGAATGAGCTCCCGAGACCAAACTGAGTTATTGTGTAAAACCACATTCTGAAAACAGTGGATTTTGCTTTGTTTTACCCTCCATTTATAGTATTTCATTATTTTATTGTTGGCACTAAGTTACGGCTAGCAACCTGTCACGGCAATATCGCAATTTCATTATATTTAAACCCCTAAATTGCTAAAAGCGGCACTGAAACTGAGCAGTTTCATGTGTTCTGTCTACCCGTTTCAGGAACACAGACGGGAGTTTATGTATGTATGCGTGTACTAACAGAATTACATTTTACGACATTCAATCTGCAATACAAATTAGGTATAGAGTAAATATTACACGCCAGCAGGTACAACTACATAGTAATACATATAAATATAAAATTATAAACATTAAGGCCATATATATGTACATACATATTATTGGCACTTTGGCTGTATTCATACCTTTATAGTTCACTGTACGCGAAAGATTATTATTTTATATCAGATTTTATGTACTTTTTTTAAACTTTGCGATTTATTTATTGAGATAACTCACTAAGGTTATCAAACCACGAACACAATGCATTGTTTATAAATTAATTTCAGCCACAATTTTTTTGAAATGAAGATTCAAACTCAACTTTACGGTGGCTCAAGCATATAGGTTCTAAACTTAATTAAGTTTTACAAGCATATAAAATTTTATTATTAGATACAAAATGTTCAGTTACTCATATTGTATTCAGTTTAACGATGAAAAATATCTTCGCGCACAGATGGGACCCGCGGGAGCTGAATTACCGACATTCTGCCTTGGGGTTACGTAAGTAATCTTGAGGTACACAAATATTTGCCGGGTGTTGGTAAATAGGATGTGCGGCAATAAATACAGATTTTATATGAACGCATTTCTTGGACACGGCTTTAAACAAGTATAAGCAAAAATGAAGATGGTGGAGCTCTCAGCATTTTTTTTACCGTACCGGATCGATTATGATTTAAAGCGAGGTAATAACCTGATGTTTAGATCCCGATAGTAGATCGTCACGGTATCTGGGTTGGCCACAATTAAAAACCCCAGCACGTTACTTATTAATCTTATTATACAGGAGGATTATGACGATATTTTTGCAACAGTGTCAAAGAACTCAAATACATTAACGACCCTTTGTGTTTTTGAGTTTGCAATTGACTGATTAATTAGTACAACAAAATCATGATTTCGTTGGACAGTATTCCAGATCACATTTATTTAAAAAACACATGCAGTGTAATTTTTCTTATCAAAATTATACGTTACTCAAATTAATAAAACGCAAATTATTTGTGAATTTTGTGTTACTAGACTGATTTTAACATAAATTCACTAATTCACAATTTCGAAGAAATATCGTATATAATTAAAATAATAATATTAAATTCCGTCGTAAATTAAATTTAAGCAGCAACTTAACCCCTCGTTTAGGCCCTATGAGCGTAAACAAGACTGTCTTGAGAACACTCCATTCATTGCCATAATCCTACCAATTAGTAGTTTCAGCTGAAGAAAATATTCAGTAAGATGTTAATCAATTGAGAGATTTTAGAAGAATCGAAAATATTTTATTTAATTAGTAAAACAGTAAAGTTGTATCAAATAGTTGAACATTATCGATTAACACCCCTAATGACTTTGTCCTATCATGTGGTTTGCCGCGAGGACAGGCACATTAGTATGACAAGAAGAGTATAGAGTGTAAGACTCGTTATATACTCAGACTACGACTCTCATTTCTGTCTAGTTCATACTGTAGATTGAACATTAGTTGACCCTCAATACCGTAAATAAAGCCTTAATATTGTGAAAACGGTAAATCTCGCGTATTTTTTTATCACACTAGGCGTGACATGTTTCGTGCATCGGGCAGTCATTTTCGCACAGTGGCGTTGTCACCTCTATAGGTATGGCTCAGAACAGCACAATTCACTCAATTATGGGAAAAAATAGAAAGTAAGGAATAAATTTATAAACACAAGAATACGGAGCTACAAACAACACACTTATTTTAAATTGACATCCATTCATCTCCTACAACCTTACTCTTTAAGTATCAGATATTGGTGCTAGTATGTTTAGGTATAAATAAACATTAGCTTTTAGCATCAAAGCGGCTTTACAATCGCGTTCAAATTTGCGTGGGCAGTTTCTGAATGAATTCATTCATTCCTATGCACTTTTGAACGTGAGTATACATATAAGTAAAATAACACATTCCCTACTCTATCAGACAAACTCTCGCAGTTTGTATTATTTAAATTCAACCTAATTCCACTAAGCACTGGTTACCCAGCATACCCGGCCATAAACAAGCCGGCCATATTTTATTAAGACTTAAAGTACCCTCATACGAAGAATTCGGTTCTCCGACCAAGCTGGAAAAATGTTCGCCGCTCTATATCACATGAGACAATCTAGAACTATAATCTAGAGTTGCCAAAGTAAATTTATAACAGTCTTTATTGAATATTTGCTGTTCGTTTTAAAGTAAAATAAGACGTTTGGGAAATAACCGTTTGTCAACATAAATAGCCATAGAATAAAAGTAATTATAAAGTAAAGGTAAAGGTACCACTACGTCGGTTGTCAATCAGGCGTTCACGCCATAAATATTCATATGGAAATAAACTTTATCAACGACCGATCCAGGGGTAGGTACACACGCATTTATGAATGAATTCATTCATAAACTGCCCATGCAATTTTGAACGCGATAGTACCATTTACTAAACTCAAACACAAAAGTCGTTAATATTTGACTTTAACTTTGCGGATTGTTTATCTTGTATTGTGCAGAAAACACTACGTTTTTTTAGAAAAAGAAGGCAATCACAAGCGAAGTCGACTTGCAATTATATAAACCTCAGTACCTCACATTTTCACCACTTGACCACCCGAAACGCTGGCGAAAATCTATAATTTGTTCTCGTCCTTCTTATGTTGAGAGCGTGCCGCGAATATTGAAAATCAAGTTTTGTACCGTCTCTTTCGGTTGGATATGCGACAAATAGAGTTCAAATCTTAGCCAGTTAGCAAATATCTATCGTATAAATATTCATATTATAATTAAATTAAGTACAATACAATTAAAATCAGTTAACCATTCGGCTTTTCTCGGGTATCATCTGACATGAAATGACACGAAATACATTACCGCGATTTCTTTTAGGTAGCATTCAATTTGAAGTATCATATGTTATAGCACCTGCCAAGATGACATTACTAACCGGTAGACCTAAGAAATTTATTACGCAGAAGCGTCATGAATTTGAACATTCATTATTTATTGAAGCTATACTTGTTTGTATTCAATATTTATAAAAAATACATATACTCGTATATGTCAATATTTTACTGTTTGATATATGTAAGTAACAGTACGATATTACGTCGAATTAATAATTTATAAGAATCAACATTTTTTGAATAAAGTTAGTTTAATTTAGAATCTTTAACTGATTTTAATCGTACTGTACTCACATATTTTTAGTTACTTGTACTTGTCACGTGAGTTAAAATATATGTATACACCCTGTTTCCGGTATCGCACAAAATTTTTATTTTTTTAAACTTAATTAGAGTATTGTTACGTTCGAGGGGTGGGTACTTTATAAAAAATGCACTAATTAACCACTAATTAAAACTGAGGCTTTATTGCTACTTACAAGACACTAAACACAGTACTTGAACACAACTATCACACACTAGTTTAACGCACTCGTCACTTTTTACTTCACTCCGATTCGCTCTTGATCCGCACTGTATCGCATTCAGAATTGAACTACCCTGTGGCTGCAGGCTGCCGCTATATATACCCGTCGGCGGTACTCCTGATGGTTCCAGAATGTTCCAGCCAAATCTCGCCTCGACAGGTCGGCTTCGATTCTAGTAAGTTCGCGAGTAGGTACCTAAGTACTTCTCGCGATGCTTCTAGACGCGGCTGGGTACTAGGCAGGTGTGTCCGCGAGTATTCGAGAACATTCTCGACTCTTGCCGTCTCTTTCTATACTTCTCTTTCACACCCTTCTCGAATTTTCCGTATAGCTATCTCTTTCTAAGAGTGGTCTCTTTCACACAGTTCTCGAATGTTCTGTATAGCTATCTCTTTCTAAGAGTGCTGTCTCTTTCACTCCTTCGAGAAATTTCGCCATATACTGATTTGTACTTCAGGAGCCCATAAGGGGTCCTGAAAACGCCTGAAAACGGGTTTTCAGGTTATTGTGCCATCTGGTAGAGGGTGGCCTGAAACGAACTGAAAACATCTTTCAGGCGCCTGAAAACAACTATAACTGGGGTAAATTTTGAATCTTCTAGTATGTGAAAGAGGCACCTCTAAAACGGCCTGAAATCACATTTCAGCCTGCTGAAAACGCTTCTAAGGCATGAAAAATCACATTTGAAGTTTTGTTCACATGACCGGCGTAACACTATTCATTTTTTAATCTAATGTTTATTATTTTAAATTGGATGTTTGATTTTCTGTACAGCTCTACTCGACTTTTAACCTACACTCAATAAAATAATTGCTAGCTACCATCATAAACCATAAAACGATTTATTTGTGTACGTTACTGCAACGACATACTCACAAAGTTCACCAATAGACAGTTATGTCATTGTAAAGCAATTTAAAGCTTTGTCACAGTCAGTAAACTTCAAATTGACCAGGTAATCGCAGTAAGCAAACTTAACCCAACTTTCAAAATGACAAGGTTGTAATTAGGTACGAGTTCAATTTATTATGATATTCGAGCTTTTTCAAATCAGGCCGGTTGCACCAACTGTCGGTGAATGTCAAATTGTTCGTAGAACCTGGTTACGATGACGGCCAAAACGTCTGATTTTAGTATCTGTTGTTCTTTCATTTCAAGGCCTGAGTTTTCTTTCGGTTCATCTGTGACAACAGAAATACATCATATCTGTAAAAATTCAACTGTTTAGCTATCACGGTTCATGAAATAACAACCTGGTTACAGACAGGCAGACACACGGATGGACGGACAGATAGGGAAGTCTAAAGATGCGTTTTCCCATAATTCATCTAACACATGACCGAACGAATGCTCTCTCAGATTCAGAAATATTTAGAACCGCTAGACGAAAATGCAGCATTAGTAATAAGGTCCTATCCCTTTGAGTACGGAACCCTTAAAAGATGGTAAGTTGGTGTGTTAAGGGAAAATAAAAAGCAACTCTTTCAATTCATAGATATTTACATGAATAACCAATTATGTATATAATAATTATAAAAAAAATACTTATTTACAATTTTATTTACAAGTTACGGTATTCGCGGATGTTTAAGAGCTGTTCAAAATGTCTCCCGCCTTGGCAACGACAGAGCAATTCACGTTTCCCTAAATTGTTTATGAGTGACTGCAGCACTTCAGGAGTATTTTTAAACGTCTCAAAAGAGGCCATAATTTTGTTTTTTTAGTTTTCCAAGAGTGAAATATAAACGCAATGAACATTAAAATAAGATTGACAAACAACGTCAAACTCGTAGCGGAAAAAATAATCGTCCAAGTAACCAGCCATTATTACCAGAATACCCCTAAATACTGAAAAAAGTATACAACCTCTAGCAATGCGATATGCACAGTGTTGTATTACGAATTTGTAGACTGGGCACGCAAGAAATAACTAATAATACCAATTTAAAAAAAACCATCAAGATATAGATAGGTAAATCGATTCTACTCTCGATTCTGAACAAAACGTTTTCAGGTTTTTAGTATTATGTGAAACACCGGGAGGCCTTCTGCATTGCTTAAAAAGTTCTCCTCTTAAAATATACTCATCGTGGTGCACCGAGGCTAAGTCCTTCGTGAAAAATCTTGGACATAGAATTTGGGAAAAAGTGGCGACCCCAGGTCAGGTTCATATTTAGTGCAACAAATTTCAATTACCATTCAACGTGGTAACACCTAGTAGTATTTTTGGCACATTTACGCCGGGTACCTGTCGGTCCTAGCATAAGCCCCAGCGCAAGTGTATAGTAGGAGTCTTTATAATTCTGGTAATTTTTAAATTACATGTATTGTTTCTAAAAGTTGTTTTTCTGTTAATAAATAATTGTTTCGTCATCGTTCAACAGCATGACAATAAACTATTTTCTTTTAGCCATAATTATGTTTATTTTCATTTAACTTTCATCCTTGTATTTTTTTTTGACTTAAAAATGTTAAACTTTTATATTATTCTATTACCTTAATACTAGTAATTATTTTTAATACTCGTTAAAGAATTTTACATTCCGTTAGAAAGCATAATCAAGTGTGCAAAATAGTTCACTAAATATGCCCACTGAAACGCAAAGCAACTAAATCAAATTGTATTTAGAAAACATAATTTAAGCCAATATGATGTAAGCTGGCATGAAATGGCTCGGAACAAATATCGACAAAATTACGCTTAGAGCGTTTTCACGCATCGCTGAAACCCGAAAGGCGCTTTTACCTTGAGTACAACATAACTAAACAGAATAGTTGGAGCGTACAATGCTTTTAGTTCTTTAAACTACAAGTTATAGGTATTGTCATGGTAAAACTTAATTTAAGGCACTTTAAACGCGATGCAAGCCGATAATCTTGACTGGCTAAGATTATAACTAGCTAACTGCGCTGGCTCAGCGACAAAAAATGAGTCTTGGCCTCTGACACAAGAGCTCGCCACTTTATCAGATCCTGTGCAATCTCTCGCCAGTTCCGAGCTGACATTATAATAAAATGTATTATTAAAACGTTGTTGTTTCTGGGTGGTGCAAGTGGGCTAGTTCTAAAAAGACACTATAATTAATTTCACCCAAATTACTTTTAACTTTTTTTACTAACTTATTACGCTTTGGTATAAAATTTTATCCGCTTTATTAAGTAGCTTAGAACAATCACAGTTGAAAGAAACATGCTGTAAACGTCCCGTGGTGTCCCATTGACGACGACATCACTGTTCAGCTGTCTCATTCGCACTTGACCAAATTATATATTTATTTCTTAGACCAACTAAAAGTGGTGTCTCTCATGACGTCGTGATGGCCATGTCTTATTTTGTTTTCTTAACTAATATAACCGGCTTGTATACGTAGACCAAAACCTATCCCACTTCCAGGTGACATGAAAAGTGTCAATTTTGCGTCCAGATAGTATTTTTGTGAATATATTCACAAAAATACTATCTAATACAACGGGTACAAAAGAACATTATTTTTTACGATTTTAAACATTTTCCAAGCAATCTATTTTAACGAAGCTACGGTTAGAGCCGTAAGGTAAAAAATAAACGTATACCTACATATCAACGTCCCTACGATTACACGGTTGGAGTGGTTCAACCACCGGTCGTCCAAATTGTTGTAAGGCCCCTGCCTTACCCTGATGTCTTAACACGATTCAGTTTAGAACCTAAACTAAGTTTCTGCCATACAACCGAGCACAGTTAAAAACCTAAACTGAATTGCGTTAAGATGTCATGGTAAGGCCCCAGTTTGGCCTAGTGGGTACTTGGGTAGTGGGGCCACTGCCCATGTACCCACTAGACCAAACTGCCTACTAAGCTGAAGGTTCCGGGTTCAAATCATGGTAACGGTATTTATTTGTGTGATGAGCACGTATATTTGTTCCTGAATCTTGGGTGTTTTCCATGTATATAAGCATTCATGTATTACATATGTCGTTGTCTGAGTCCCAAAACATTGTCAGGACTATACAATTCACATGAATGTAGGTAAAGTTAAATTAAATAAAATAGTAGTTACAATATAAAAGTGGAAATATTACCGTGGGACTTAGATAATCTGTGTAAGCAGTTCTATAATAACATTTATATTTATAATTACATTTCCATGCTTATCCTTCTTGCAAGATTATAAAAGCAAAAAAAATGAATTCATTCACAAATCCTATTTTATATAATTTAAACTTTCGGGAGTCATACTGATATTAAATTGCAACGGATTCGACTGCATCGGGCAGTCATCGTCGGACAGACAGAGTGGTGTTGTCAACTTCGCGGCTCGGCATTAAACATTAAAATCCTATTTTATTATAATATTGTCTTCTGTTACCGCGATTGTTATTCATTGAAATTAAACACTTTCATCATCTTAACCCTGTGAAAACGAGTGCTGTAAAGGGCTCGAAACATAGGATAATGGTGTTAATAAACGCGAATAATCCGTTCTAAAGTGTTTAATTCCTATTTTATTGTTTTTGTATTTAACCAACATAAATAATTATATCTAAATCGACGTGTTTTTTTCTATAGGTAATCATTTTACTTATTTGAATATATTCGTATAGGTTTGAGATTGTCCGATCTGAGACATTCATCTTTTGTTTGTAAGAAAATACCTTTAAAGTAGTCCTATTTAATTATTGTTCTATTCTGATTATGGAATTCATGAGAAATTAAGAGAACACCTCAAATTTTAACGGCACATGCATTGTGATTTGAGGGTTTCCTTAAGTAACTTAAACATTTTCTTACTGAAGCCGCCTTTTTGATGGAGTGGACCTGATGATGGATAAAAGGGATGGCATAGAGGAACTGCGTAGTAACTCCCACGTTTATCATCCGATTTAAGACATTTGTCTTTTGTTTGTAAGAAAATACCTCCAAGAAAGTCCCTTTTGATTATAATTATATTCGTATGATGGAATTTATGAGGAATTGAGAGAACTCCTCAAATTTTAACGGCACATGCATTGTGATTAGATTGAGGGTTTCCTTAGATAACTTGAACATTGTTTTGGGAGCCAACATTTTGGTCAAGTGGACCTGATGATGAAGACCAGCGGGCCTAAGATGGTTATCCACGAATGTCATAGGATAATGCTATAAGTTGATAAACTGCGGATAGCGCGAAGGTGACAGCTGCCAAATGCAAAGACATTTGACAGAACTGTTAAAAATTATCAGAAATTGTCAGAACGTGCCGACAAACTATCGTCTTATCCAGCAATTATCAGGATATCAGCTTGGCATCTTAGCCCCGCAGGGATGGCAAAGTGGAACTGGTCGATAAACCTAGCTCTAATTATTATCCTAGTTGTGACATTCATCTTTTTGATTTGATTTCTATTCTGACGATGGAGTTCTAGAAAAATTCAGAGAACTCCTCAAATTTGAACGGCACGTGCATTGTGATTAGAGGGTATTCCTACTTAGCTTGAGCATTCTCTTACTGAAGCCATCATTTTGCTGGGGTGGACCTGATGTTGAAGATCAGGGATGGCATAGTGGAAGTGCTCGATAATTTACAGTATGTCATCCAATTTAACACATTGTGACAACATGTGTGTAATTTTGTTTTCTACCTACCGTTTGAATTTACTTCAGATGTTATAATGGAAGCCCTGAGACATTAAGAAAGCTCCTCAATTTTCAAAGGTGTGGTGAATTGGATACTTTTGAAGTAGACTGGCTAACTTAAACTTATTCCAAATTTTGCTTTTACCGGGAAGGCGAAATGAAGTCGGGTTAAGTTATGTAGGTAAATGAGTTCAGCGAAGCTCAAGATTAGGTTTGGGTAGTTTTTTTTTCATTTCAATGGAATCCTTGTATTTTGTGTCTCAACTTATCTTTATATTACTTGCGAGTGGAGGATTTCTGGTAAATCTAGCTATGTCGAGTATTTGGGCTTCAATCTATCTTACATAATTATCTGCAGAACTTGGGACAACCTAAGGATATTAAACTTTTTCTCCCTTTTTTTACCCATTATTTTGAAGGGAGAGGAATTTTACACATTAGTCTATATTTATGCTATTAATTTTGTAACTTTATCATATGTACGGTCAGCCGTAGAGATAATAATTATATCGTAAACAGAAGGCATTTGTATCCAGGAAGGTCTATTATGCCTGCAGCGGATTGTACCTACTATGAAAGACAGTCATCAATATTTTACGAGACCAGCCTCCAATTATATTATCTTCCGAATTAACATTTCAGTCATATTATACTTAAAATAATATACATATTATACTTAGAAGAACGCCGATGTCTGAACTGAACCAGGCGATACGATAAATAATGCAGGAATTTATTTTCCTTATTTTATGTACTTTTACTTTATTAGGTAAGTCTCAAAGAAGGATTTGTTTCTCTTCGAATTGACATTTGGCTCGCGTGTATACTGAAAAGTTTTTCAATCTATAGCAACTTTTAATCAAAACGGTAATACTACAATACAATACAATACAATAACTCTTTATTGCACCTCAAAACAACAAAAATAACACAAACTGGTATAGATTACACATGAAAAAGACTGTACTTTTTAACAGTAAATAAATTCATTTATTTCGCTGAATAAAGTTTTTATACAATTTTCCAATACAGACAACGTAACTGAATAACAGAATACAATCTACCCAACATTATTAATTAAAGTATGAAAAGCGCCCACTTTTGACGATAGGTTTAGATTTCGAAAAGAATTTGCATTTAATAAAATATAGTTAAACATAAACTTGAAGCGTTGTCTTAAGATAATTTTTATTTAACAAATGAAATAAGAAGATAGTTTTTATATGAAACTTGGAGTTACTATTTAATTCATATCGAAATCACATGACAGCTCAAATTTAACCGAATCTTCTTCTTCTTCGTCAAATTTAACCGAATCATAAAAATATATTTGTACCTGGCAAATGAAACAATTCATCAACTAAATGTATCATTTTCATCCTGCTTCAAAGGACCTTTCCTTTACTTTACGAGAATATTAACCCATAACTCTACTAAGACCGAACTAACAACAAAAGATTGAAACTTGTATAAACTGTACCTATCTCTACATGTGCTGTCATCCTAACATTTTATGTCGTCGCTTCTCTGTATTTCCAGGTATAAAGGATCCCGTCGATTGTACCATCCAATTATCTTCATTCCAGTATCTTCATACATTTCTTCTGTGATTAATTAAAGAACTTTTTTCTTACCTAAAGAAAGTAGACTATCTGATTAATATTCTAAAATAAAAGCGGAATATAAAAGCAATTAATCTACATTTTGATAATTCATTTGCTTAGAAGTCACGAAATTATGCTATAAATATTTAATTATCTTCGGAATCTTATTAAAATGAGTTTCTCGAGCCCAATTAGTACTTAAGCGTTACACTCTCTCTTCTCTCACAATAAATATAAACAATAACGAAATAAAAATGAACTACAAAAAAATTGAAAATGCTAAAAGATAAAATAAAATCAGATAAAACAACGTCCAACCCACGACATCGAATATACTAAAAGCCTGTTGGTAACCATTTGTGATCGACTACGGCAAGGGTTATTTTAAATAATATGAATATTCATCAAGACTCAATAGTACCAATAGCGTATCTTGTAACGTTTAATTATTGATACATAATTCCAAACTAATCGTACTTATTATGACAAAAGGGTAGAGAACACCCCAGCGATCGTGAAAGCATTGACTAACTCCAAAAATTGTACGAGTATTGATATCTGATTAGTTAATTTCTTTAAAAATACCAGAGCCAAGGGTCGGTGAAATTTCTATTTTATTTTCTAACTAGTGGTTTAGTTTTAGCCCACCGTTACCACACGCAGGATGTAAGTTATAACAGAAAATTGGGTTGTGTCAGTATAGGAAGTACAGAACTTTGAGAGGCTTTGTTTTAGAGGGCGCCGATGCAGTGGCACCATCATTCGGAGATTATTCTAAGTGGTGTATTGTGCAAACAAAATGTTCTTTGATAAAGGGCATTATAATTTGTATTAATTAAAAGAAAATTGTTTTAATTGCTATTTTTTAATACCCAAGTGGTACAAACCCAAGTAGAATTTTTCAGATTTTTCACCACGAGTAAGTGAATAATACAATTAGCTAGTTATGCCAGTTATGGGGGCTATCGGATTTTCGCTCAACAGGTGGCGCCACTCATGCGTGGATTTTGTGTCAAAACGAAAGCTTAATTTGGTGTAAGACCAAGTGCTGTATGAAAATTTCTCGCCAGACCCCACGTTCCACTAGCACCCCTAGCGGCGAATTCACTCGCGGTAATCACAATCGGTACAATTGGTAAAACGAAATCAGTTTGTAGTTTTAGTAGACACTTTTTCTTTTGTAGTTTTAGTACAAAACAGAGAAAAACAAAACAATAAAAATAACACCCATTTGTACAAAGCAAAATGTTGCTTTATTGTATAAATTGGGATTAGTTAAAATTACACGACATTCCATTCCCATAACTTCCACCAATTTTTCCTTAACCACAAAAATATACAAGTACAATCGCGGTAAAGAGTTTATCGTGCTGGTGACGCGACTGATTGGTTCGCGCCCCTCGAGTCGATGGTCCGCTATTTGCTCCGACTTCTGGATGGAGGCCAGACGCCACTGCCAGCCACTAAGTGCGTCGTGAGATTTTACCATGCTTCTTATAAAACTAATCACTTGAAAAGCTCTTTGACGTTCAATTGCTTTCGGTAAGAGGGTGCGGCAGGAATCTATTGGTTTTGTCTAAATATTTAGTTGGATAAAAGCAGTTGTACGTAACTTCGGGTTGAGTCGGAAAATCACTTAGTGATTTTGTAAATTTGTTTTGTACACATTATTTGTTTTGTAATTGTAAATAACTAAACCGAGCGATGATAGTTTGTAGTAAGTTTGTAGTACTTATATGTAAAATGACAGTTTTGAACCCAAGTACTTAAAAAAATACTCATATTACTTGACTACTCGTAGATACGTTATTAATAAAGACGCAACTTTTTCGTAGCAATTTTTTAAACTGCATGAAACAGTACCGTAACCGTCATGGTTATGAAACTTAACACACCTCGTTCTAACGAACACAAAATAAATGTGAAAACAACGAATATGGAGTACCTACCTAGGGACCATGTTGATATTCCTATACGACGTCTATTCTACATTGCGGTTGATAGTCGTTCCTCTACGTGGAAGCGTTGGTGGCCCAGCGGTAAGGTGTGTGACTTTCAATTCGAAGGTTGCGAGTTTCAATCCTGCCGACTTGTTGGTACCAATAAGTTTTATGGAACTTATGTACAAAATATCATTTAGATATTTACCAATCGCTTTTCAGTACCTAAAGGAAAAGGTCGTGAGGAAATCGGACTAATACCGATACCTAAGGCCTAGTTTGTTGTCTGGGTTGGAAGGTCAGAATGGCAGTCGTTTTCGTAAAACTTGGGATTATTTGTTTGGGATTGTATAAGCCGGGAAAACGCAGGAAGAAGGAGGAGTCGTTCCTCTACGTATACGTACTCATTAGGTTTTGTTTTCTTTAAACAAAGTTCTATGAATAAGGAGTGGAATGCGTCAATGAGCTCCCTTTCGAGGATCTCCCGAACGTCTACAGTACGGGGGGTTCCTTAAAAAAGTAGTGTACAACTTTTTAATGGGTTGGCCACGCGCATGTGACACCCCTGGAGTTGCCACAGTGGCTTAAAAAATAAGGAGTTAAATCTCCAGAATCTTATCCGTTCGCGCGGTTTTATTTAAAACAATATTTAACGCTAAACAACCGAGCATTAAGTTTACGACTTTTGGAGTGGGTCCAGTAGACCCCCATATCGGCTGCCAAGCGGTTCCCTTCGTAAAGTTGTCAAATTTTAAAATACAACCCAAAATGACACGGAATCTGTTTTATGAAAGTGCGGTCGCGCGTATCTTGGAAAGCTCTTTGTAACATAGCCACGTATTTAGGATAATATAGAACCAGCCTGACCCAGTATTATAGTTAATTTAAGAGCAGACTGGAATCTTTAGTATTTTGCCTTTGTCGTTGGCTGTAAAACTTGCTACTGAAATAAAAGTTTGTTGCAACTTACTGACTTAGAACGGTCGTAGGTAATTTTTTAAAAACTGAATGTAAAAAATATACCTATTAAATGTATTTTATCGATTGAAATATTCGTTTCTACTTATACTAATTTATTGAATCAGGCGTTACTTTGCGGAATTTTATATTAATAATAAAAATTATATTACTTTGATTATTCACTTGTCGGACGCTTGTACGACAATATATCCTGCGTCTCCTGAGGATGCCTCGTAGAAAGGCGAAACACGTGTCGAGTTTTGTATTTATTTGCGTATTTATTTTTTGCAGCGGGAGGGTAAGAACATTAATTGCATGCAAAAAATACGCAAGTAGGTATAACGGGTTGGCACTAACTGACTAGCACGTTGTTTAGCAAAGTAACATTATTTTCGTTGTCTACTTAAACTAATCACAATTTTAAAATTTCTTTTTTAAACGATTTTATACGGGTGTTGCTATCCGTTTGGATAAAATCATATTTTGGCGGGATCGTTTAGCCGCCTACTAATTTAATTACCAAAGGAAATTCCTAAAATGCTTTGTTTTTAAAAAATACAAAATAAATACGTTCGCTAATTATCAAGTAGGCAGTATAAAAACGGAAAAGCTTATTTAAATTTGATCAAAAGATCTTCAAGCCAAGTAGGCTTCTGTGAGCACTTATTTATTTCCTGTAAATAAGCGACCCGTTTTAAAAATGTATAAGCGGCGCTTAGAATCCGGAACATAGAAAATGGAGCAAAGAGTTTGTTTTGTTTTTACTTTTAAATTTTATCTTTTTTGTTATCTTTTCCTATTGCCATGGTCGAAAATGAAGGCGGAAAAAGCAAAAAATGTCAAGTTAACTTTCGTTCAAAGTTAATTATTGCAAAGATATTACAACATAAATAGGTACTACAACATAAATATGTATATACTCGTACTGTTGAACTTTATAATATCAATGGCGTAAGGTGAAAAAATATTTAGGTACGTATTTATGCCGTTTAATATTGATAACAGTACTGATATTTTTCAAGGTAAGGCGATGTACGTAACAGTTCACTTAATTAATATTATTATGTATGTATGCCTACACTAATTAACGTTATAAATAGGGATTAAGGAGAGGAGATGTTCACATATTACGTTCGAGTCGCTAAGGCAAAGCAGAGCGATGCAGCGCGGCTGATATAAAGTTTTGATTCGTAGGCGCCAGTTACGCGAATGCGAACCGGCGCGGCGCGGAATAAACACCTGCTAGTCTATTATGATCGGGTTTTTATCGACTATCACCATGGCCATCACGTTCTAACAAGTATGTAAGTGCGAAAGAGACACATGGCGTGATAGTCGATAAAATGGCAACCAATGCTAGCCCTCCTTGCTCACCTAGGACAGGATCACTTACCTAGGATACAGACGACGACGACGCGCCGCGCAGCTTCGCGTTAAAATCGCGCCGCATTGCACCGCTTCGTGTTTGCGTTTTGCCCTCACAGTACACCGCGTCATATAATAATTTGTCGCTTACGTTTGAGTGACGTTTGGTAACTTGGATGTGTGGGCAAATATCGATAGCAAACTTGAAACTGAGGGCATAAATGCGACCATGCCTGGTCTATCCCGTTAGATATTAATTACAGTGCAACTAAAGGGAAAGTCATGAAGTGAAAACTGAAAATTGCTATAGGATTAAAATGTCTACTATCTCTACCGGAAGGTAACAGTACCTAAAATACTTGTGCAGATTTTTCGTTCTTCTATCTTGTTAAATCAGGGATAAGCATGTATCTAGGACCGACTAAAAAAAAATACTAAATTCTCAATTCAGCAGGTTTTTTGCATGGTTGTTCACAATCACTCCCTGAAGCCTTCGTAAACAATGAAAACTCACCGAGCTTGACTATAAGCGTATGTAATACTCTGGCTTAAGTCTTCAGTCGCTAAACATTGTGATTTCTTACCTGAAACAAGATAAAGCACACCGTTAATTAAAACTTTGCTCGACTTGTTACAAACATTAGACGCACCTACGTTTGTCATATAAGTTATACATATATATATTATGCTTCACCGTTATACAGGTTGATATTGTTTGACCGTACTTGGTGTTGAGTAAGTATGTATTATGTCGATACTGCACATTTTTTTAATAGGGCGACATAAAAGCCGCTGTTTCATATACCTACCTAATCTACCTTTTTTGTTATTCGATCAAGCGTGAACGATAGTTTTTGTTACAGCATGCTTTCGTATGTTTGATTGTTTTCCGCTACAGATCGCATTTCTCAACCAATCCTCGTGAAATTTCGTTAGTTTTTTTTATAGAGTTTTCGGCGTTACGTTTTTTTAGAAATCGTTTGAAATTATGGAAATTGGGACAATGGACTTAAGCTCCACATACGTTTCTAGCGCTTAAGAACATTATGCTCTATATATGATATATAATCAATGAGCGGAATTCTTCATAGCAAAAATCTAACTGTCAAAGGGATTGACCTAACGGTTTTATCGACTTATCGATAAATATTTGTCACTTAACGAAAAAAAATTAAAGTAATGAAATCAGGCTTTTGGATATACATACAAACAAATTAACGGTGTGCCTTATTAGCTGACCACCACTGTATTTTAGTATAATAGTAAAGAATAAAACAGAAAATACTTCTATTTTAAATTTTCTATATGAAACTTATCATGAAAAATTAAAAACAAATATTGCTAAGAGTAGGTAACTAAACTTAATTCAAAATAACAGAGTCGAAATCTAATAATTGTTATTTTTTTTTCAATTGAATATTGCACGAAACTAAAAATATGATTAAATCTATATAGAATGTATCTAAACTCGTACTTTTTGAGCGTTGTGACGAATGAGTTTTACTCACTAAGTGACTTTCAACACAATGTTTCTTTAGCTGATGTAAATGAACGTCACATTTAGAGCAATATATTGTGGAAGAATCTTCTTTGAAACTAAGAGAAGAATCTTTCTGTATCCATTTGTTTATTGTGTTTCTTTTAGGATTAACCATTTTAGTAACACGGCACGGAAATCACTCATGAAAACTCAAGTGACATAAATGACATATTATTATGTGACGCTGACATGATTTACTTTAATATGGAGATGCAAGTTGTTTATCAATGAGGTCAAATGTTACAGAAAAATCTTTTATGTTGATTATGGATACCTAATGCGATATTATTCTGTAACATCGATAAGTCGATAAAACAGTTAGGTCAATCCCTCTGACAGTTTGATTTTTGCTATGAAGAATTCCGCTCATTGTATATAATATATATATATTATATATATATATATATATATGGTCTACAGAACAGAGCCACTGGTTAAAATAGTTTGCCAGTGTTTACAGTTACAGCTGATTTTCATTTCACGATATCAGTATGACCTTTATGTTCACGTCTCAGAGTATGATCAAAGATTTCCAAGCCACCCCGTGTACATGTGAGCCTTATGAACATTACTTAGTATATGTACATTATGTGCTTAGCAGTTAGTTAAGAAAACGTCTACGTGTGTTTATGTAGGATTCCAACTTGCTTACAAAGGATCGACATTGCTCGAGAGAGAGATCAACATAGGCGGGAAGGTAGCTAAGTCTTATACGTTGAATAATTTATGCATGTGCTGCTTATAATATTGTTATACCAACAATTAAAATATTTGACACTTATGAACAAAACAGTTCATTCCATAGATGTAGTGTTGGATACTACACCGTGACGTATCAGCCGCCTTGAGTCGCGCAACTTGACTTACGGGCTCGATCCCATCGCGCCAAGATCTACTAAAGCTGATTGAACATACATTAAGAACAAATACAATTAAAAAAAATGTATCTTGACAACCATTCATCGATTCTTTGATTCGAATGAATGACAGAGCGCGGATACTAACACGTACGCGGCTACTTAGAGCAGTTCATTCTCGTTCTAACATCAGCCGGTTTCATTTCATTCTACATTCCCGTCGCCCCTTCACTTAGCGTACTTTTCTCGGTCCTGATTTTATCTCCACATAATATTTTCATTTCCCGCAAGACTCGGAGCCCAGTACCACTTGTTCCTCTCAACGGCTGCTTGCCCAACTGAAAAGATACGAGATAAAAAACTTCACCCTTTCTATAAGTTTATGGAGATATTCCATTCTTTGAATTCCTTCTTTCAAAAGAAAATGTATTTTTTCATATAACACGCACTCTCTTAAGCCGCTTTGTTCATCAAAAAGTTTCCTGTTAGTATTTGGATCGACTAAGGTTTTTATGATATATAAAATAAAAGAAGAGAAAATTGTAGTATATTTAAGACTCTCATTTTTATTACACAAGAATTTGAATCCTACATAAATGCTTCTAAGGTTAAAATATTTTTAGCCTATAAATTGAAAGATATGTCATATACTAAAGAAAAAGTGACCAAGAACATGAATCAAAACATTTATTACATTTAATAAATGATTTGATTCGTGCTTTAAAAATTGTAAAAAAAAATATCTATCTGTATGTACTTTGTTACACAATAAGTACCTTCTTCCCTCACCCTCCCTACATTAGAGCCCGCGAATTACGGGGCTTGTGTTACATTTTTTCAACTGGTGCAGAAGTAGCAACAGCCATGTGGCTACAGTGCCGCTAGAAAACCGTTTACGGTTTTCTTTCCGTACGATAAAAAACCAGCGAAGCACAATCATTCTCATAGAATTAACGGATCATCCACCATACAGCCCTGATTTGGCACCCAATGATTTTTATCTATTTCCAAATATAAAGAATAAGTTAGGTGCGTGGTCAACGATTTTTGACCCGCAAAGAGCCGTCGACGCGTTCATAAAACACGTTTTGTAGATGGGCATCGATTTTCCATACCAAAAAAAATGTCAGTTTCGTATGTAACGGCCCATATAAAATGTATAAAAAAATGCGTTACGAAACTGACAAAAAAAATGAATTAATTCACTCTCTTTCTTTTTTTAAACTTCTTTTTAAAGTACTCGTGATTCTGGTTATAAAAAACCCAAAACTTCCTATATTTTCAGAAAAAAGGAAATGTTACACTTTTTTTTTAATATGCCCAGATATGTATGTATGTACCTCAGTCAGAGTGGAAAAAGTGCTTTGATAATTGGTTTCTACGTATGCAAAAGTGCATCGATTATCACGGAGAATATTTTGAAAAACAATAAAACCATATTTATCTCCATACGTTTGTTTGTTTTTTTCTATTCCAGATATATAAGTAGCAGCCCTCGTAATTTATATTCCAATCTAGATTTACTTTGTTATTTCCCAACTCAAAACGTTATACCCCAACAGCACGCTTTGCCATTTCTGATCGAAACTCGTCAAGAAACGTCGTCGTCTTAAGTTGAAAGTCGGTATGTTATGTATGTTGGTATTAAATTAGCAGAGAAAGGAGAGGGTAAAACTGTTCTTAGCTGTACTCAGTTGCATGGTAGCGACTCAATTTAGGTCCTAAACTGATTCACGTAAAGACGTCATGGTAAGGCCCCTGATGAAGAACTCAAATATCCAAACTGTAAAATCTATTATTTTAATATCGATATTTCAATTGCGAGTTGCAGGGATGTTGCGGAGCTTCGGATCCGACTCCGTTAAACCGGAGCTTCCTTTGGTTTTACACCTCCGCCTCCGGATCCGCCTCCGCTATTTTTCTATTTCATACCTCCGCCTCCGACTCTGGCTCTGGTAACTTTTTACCGAGATTTAAATTTTTTGATTTTTGAGTATGTATGTATGTTTTTTTTGTCGATTAAAATGGGTCAAGTCTAGTTTCAAGCTATTACTATTTGTATCTGGCGAAAAACCACATGTATCATATCACCGTACCGTACATTTTGTAGATATTTGACGCATTAGTAAGTTTTCTTTGGTTTTGATTTTAACAGATAGAAGGCAAATATGGCATCATGTTTACAAACAATTACAGTATAAGTTTTCTTTTTTTACTATTTACCTACTTCGGGAAGAAGAGTTTGTAGGATTTTTGTATATATTATCTATAAATATCCCATCCGAATTAAATTTGAGAAAGTCAGGCTGGGTTATTTGCAACTCATCGCAGCTTGTTAAATGTGAACTGAATAACTGTAGGTTATTTTTTTATACATGCCTATCTAATTATGTACGTACGAATTTGTGCTCAAAACAAAACACCAAAAATTAGTTTCTTGATTATTTCAGAAATATAAAAGAGATTTCTTATTTTGATTGTATTTTTTGTTTTATTACTTTGGTAAGGCTTGCCCTTAAGAGTCCGGTGTACTTTTTAAAGTGAAAATCGTTAATAATTAAATATCGCATATAAGTTGCAATTGCTACGATAGTATGCACTAATAGTATTGCAAAAAAACTTATTTTGGTAATTATATAGCGAGGGTAATTATATTTTGCGAGGTGGTTGAGTCATACAATATTGTAACTTGTAACTTGTTTTTTTTATTTTTTTATACCACCTTATTTATTTTAGGATCTTTATTTTCATGAAATATATTTTATTTATACATACCCAAATATACCTTCTAAACCTTGGCATTTTTTTTATTTGCTTTAGCTAAATGTATATTTATTCGTTAAAAATATATCAAAGTGGAAAAAAGTGTTCCATTTATTCCTTAGACGACTAATTTTCCAATACATATTTATTACTTACATGCCGGTTTAATATAATTTTGAACTTTAAAATTAAGATGAAATGCCGAAGCATTCTCATATTCACGGCGTTTTTCAAGTTTCTCCACTTCGCCGTATTCAAACTAACCTATCATTAAAACATCTTAAGGATGGATATCAAACGATTTATAGAAGACGTCGCTACGCAAAAAGACGTTATTCTTTTTCAGTGAGATGGGGGCAAACTAGCATTTTTTCGACCACGTCCATGGCTATAAAGTACTTCGAAGCCCGTTTTCCGTCGATTTTATCATTAAAGCTTTAACCTGTGACTGGCAGAACGGCCGTGGTTTTTCAATTCGGCATCGGACCCCAAAAAAGAGTCATTTGGAGAGTTCTTTATTATCTTGAGCGATCCGGGACATCTCTCAGCCATTAATAACGAGCAAAGGACAGGAGGCTTTCGGCTGCACGACAAATTTCCTGAACGACTTGGAACACCTCATTATTTTCAATGAAGACGAGAATTTGCGTTTATCTTACTGTCAAGTCGAGTACATTTTGAATAACGTAGTTTTTACCACTTTAAGACTCGTTTTTCAACTGTTTATCTAAATAGCGAGAGTTTATTTTTAAATACCTAGTTATAAAGTATTTTTATGTATTACTCTCCTGATAACTGTATTTAATTCAAACTACTTCAATGCGAATATGATTTCGCTCAGCTGCGACTGCAATTGCTCTGGAACATTATAGCAGCAGGTAACTGGCGATGCTACTGTCAATAGCCTTAATAAGAAGAGGAACGGAGGTAAACGTTTCAATTACAACAGAAATGCAGCTACTGCAAGCTCATAATCATCATCATCATTATTTAAGTGCTACGCTCTTGTCGGTGGAGTAATCGTAAGTCCTCACTTTTTTGTGCAAGAATGTCTACTTCTGAGTACGACACGACAGCAACTTTTCTTTTAAATTGGCTGAGGAACGTAATTCTTGGCCTTACTCTGCTTCTCTTGCCCTCGATCTTACCCTCAAGAACATTAAAAAAGAAGCTGAGGTGCCGTATCAGGTGGCCCATCGTCGTACCTCTCCTATTCCTTTTCAAAAAGGCATCGCAACTGTAAGCTACAGCAACTAATTTATTAAAGATTGTTAGTGTCATTGCCCGTTTCCCATTGCTGCAATGCCGCAGTAGTGGGGGCGCTCGCTAAAGCTGCAGCAACATAATCAGCTTTCAGGTGTACTCAATTTTAATACACAAACTCTTATTTCAAAACAGAATAACACATTATTTTTAAGCAGAAACCTCTACGAACGATACCAAATTACTCAGAAAGAAAGGAAAAGTGGAAAAATTCATGACCTCGGGCGGGACTCGGACCCGCGACTGTGAGATATCAGCTCATCGCTCTTCCGACTGAGCTACAGAGACCACAGCCGTGGCCCCGAATTTTTCCACCATATCCCTCGTATGCGCCTTGGGGCGCTTAGCAACGTCTACGTAAGAAAGTACTTCTTAATCGGCAAGTAATTAGTAAGTATCGGAAACTTTACACTTATTTTTCACTTATCCACTCTTCCTTACGTTCTGAGAAATAATGGCACATGATAGGTAAATATACGATTAAAAAGCTTTAAACTGACACAAATACGTAGTAAGTAATGATAGTTCAGTATTAAACTCACGCCTCCCTTCTAAACTGAGGACACTCTGTTTGTCCTCAGTTTAGAAGGAAGGCGTGAGCGAAATTAAGTGCGTGGCTTGTTCTCTATTAACTCTGTTAGTCCGCGCCTCGCGGCATTGCTTGTACAACAGAGACAAATACATAGACTAGTGACATTATTCATGTTATAATAACGAATTTACTGTTATAATATGATTACCAGTAACTACCGTATCTGGACGATTACCTACTCGAAAACCTATTTTTTAATAAGGCTTGTGGGTCCCTAAAGATTATACGCCCACTAAAACTCTAAAATAGCAATTGTTCCATTATATGTTACCTATACAAGAATGAAAGTGCATTTGCTAAATTAGTAATTGTCTAGCTTAGCGATTGGGAATATGTTTAAATGGTGGTGCAATACCTGACGATACACAATCAATTTTCATAATGGAAAGGTATGCATTTAATATTTTTATATTTTAAGAAAATATTTAACCTGTTTTTTTTTCTTTTACAAGAATTAATACAAATATTATGTTTAAAGCCTAAATAGCTCCGGAGACTAAAGTGACGTTACGTGGTTTGTCTGTTAATTACATCTCATAAATAGTGATGTACCTACCATAACCGATTCTAACCAAAAAGATTTGGAACTAATTACTACAAAACTTAATAAGACCTGTGCTTAATAACAGAGAGACAAGGTAACTTGCGCATTTGGAATTTCATATTAAGTATGGATTCAATAGGCCTGAAATGATTATTATACACGGTGTTTCATACTGATTAAAACTTAAAAGTAAGATTATAACGATCAATATAGCGGTTTGTTTACATTGCTAGCAAGTTGAATCAACGGCGATTTTGCGCTTATTTGAACCATTATTGTCCCACTATAGGTCAACTCCCTGCTTAACAGTAGGTCGTACTGAAATTAGATTCGATGGTGTCGAATCGCGCACATCCGGTTTCTCGCAAGGCGATACCAAATATGTGCGATTACTCACTGATAATCTGATTGTTCTGTATTTTATCGGTCGTCACTGAATACAGGGCCAAGAAACACCAGGAGGGTTAGCATGGTTGCCATTTTATCGCTTATCACGCTATGCGTCACTTTCGCACATACATACTTGTTAGAACGTGACAGCAACGTCGGTAAACGATAAAAACCCGACCATCATAGACTAGCAGGACACCTATTCGAACGTGCTAAACTGTCATTTGACATATCCACTTCATATTCCCTACGTCATTAGCATGTCATATTGATAATTTCTACGGAAGTTCGCATCGAAATGTAATCAAGCCAGACAGCTTATATGGAAATTTTGATTGTTCGGGAAATAATTTAGGTATAATAGGTGATTTTTTATATCGTAACGGATATATCGTGAGTCTAGTATTATATAGGTAACAAAATCCAACAAAATATCGAGATATGCTAATCGTCACAAATATGTACACACATGTTTTTGTTGTATGATTTTTATGTACATATGTTTTATTAGTCGTTTAAAATGGGTCAGGGCCAGTTTCTACCTATGAACATTTGTTTCTAGTGAAAAAACACATCTATCATTCGCGCCGTGCATTTTGTAGATTTAACGGTTTTACGTATTAAATAATATTTAAAACGGGTCCCGCGACAGAGGCAAGTCGTACACCCCTGACGCTCCCGATGACGTTCTTCGAAAAGAACGAAACATGTCTAGCGAAAATCGACTAAATTACATGAGTGACCCGTTTTAAATATTATTTAATATGTTCGAGTCTCACGAGAGTTTTATAGTTAACGGTTTTACGTGATTAAATTTTCTTCGGTTTCGCTAATAACAGATAGAAGACAATATGTCATCATGGTTACAAACAAGAAAAATATTTATTGCCGTAAATTTAAAAAATCGTGTTTTATTTTTGTACTATTTACCTACTTCCGGAAGAAAATTTTGTAAGATTTTTGCATATATTATCTATAAATATCCCAGTCGAACGTAATATGAGAACGAAGATCAGGCTATTATAATGTAATGTCTGTCAAAACTGTATCTTTCCTGGGTTAATGTCACTTAAACACGTTCGAATAGGTCTCCAAAGCAATTCACAGAGAAATGCGATTGAAAGCACAACTTTCTACTACGATTAACTCTTAGCGCGACTAAAGCGAAACCAGGGAAACGGACGGGAGATGTAAAAAAACGTTAGTAAAATGAGTTCTCGTTAGCGAGTTCAGGTTCAATCCTCAAGGGATTCATAATTGAATGCAATAACTGAAAATAGGAACTCTCCTCGTAAATTGGTACGTGCAGTATTGCTTCGTCCCGTACGGGAAATTGACACTGGTGTTCTCATATAATATTTAGTCCTTGTACTGTTACTTCAAGGTAATTGTTTTAATGACTGACTACTTACTTGAATGAAACACGTTTCAAAGAAAAACTATACTACAGTTTTATAGTTATTATTTTTTCATCTTTACTCACTAATTTAACAAAAAAACATATACAGTAAGTTACAAGCTACATTCAATCTAAAAAAGGCATTGTACCTAGGATGTTGGCGGCATTTCCTCGTTGTATCACAATGTTGATACTCGTATGTTGTGCGAGGAAGCCAGCTTTTTGGTCACCATCAGTAACATCAACCAGACGTTTCGCGATTTCTACGAAATACTTGCATGCACTGGGACCCAGAGTTTGTACTTTGGACCCTATTATTTCATTAATAATTTTATAATTGTTTCGCAAATATAAATTTCTTACAATTTCCTTTCAGAAAATCTGTTTGATAGGGTATTAACTTCTTGTATTTTTATTTCTAAAACTGTTGTTTCAACGCCTATAAATATTTCTCAGAAACATAATTCAATGAATTTTAAACTCTTACTTATTTAAAATTATCAAACATTTGAATTACCTACGTGTTGATAAACATTGTACTCGTATGTCATTATTTTATTGGCCACGCACGACATATTATTTTATCGAATTATTATAATGGTTCCATTCGTTTCAGTTCCCGAAATTCTTATAACTTAGAAAACTTCTCTACGTATTCTACTCTAAGGCAAGTCAGTATATGTACGGCGACGAGCGAAGCGAGGAGAAATGTTAGGTTGAACTGTGACCTTAGCGTTCAGAACCAACTTTTGAAAGAATACTTATACTACTTGAAGCTAAGCTTTTACTTAACTTGTTTGCGGGTCACAGGCGGAATTAAATCAAATTATGATAAGCGATCTGAACCGAATAAAACGAATCCGCCAAAAAGTCGACTCTTCTCCAGATACCGGTAGGTTTGTTAGTTAACTTGCAGTGGCGGGGCGTTCATAGAACTCGAATCTTATCGGTGTCCCTTTCGTCAGCCATTCTAGCACATTTATTCCTAAACGGCTCAAAGAAATAGCAGTTCCGGCTTGCCCACAGAACATTTAGACGCTCCGACTGTTATCTTGTGAGCCTCAAAGCAGAAATAGGAGCTTCGCGTTTTTCAACTTACTTGCTTGGTTGATAGGTAAAATTTAACTAATGATAAACAATTAATAATAATAAAAATAATTATAATGGCGTAGGGATGTGACGACCCCATCGCCCACTGGTTTCCACCGGTGCAATCAGTCAACGCAGGGCAGCTTGTGGCGAGCTGTTGGGGAGTAGCGACCCCACGTACCTGAGCGCTCCTGGGGGACTCCGTCGTCCGACCAAGTCCTCCGCCTCTGGCTTGCCTTAACCGGCCGTCCAGAGTGGGGTCGCGAGAGCTGTGTTCTCGAGGGTAGATGTGGAAACCTAAGTGGCGAGTTGGCTATATGTTTAAAGTCCAGTGACACCTCTCTACCCCCAGCCCTCATACCGGTGTTGCCCTCGAGCCATCTTAGATGTCGCTTTTTGTGGGGGCCCATCTTATGTGGGCGAGTCACCGTCTGCCGGAAATAAAATTGATTACCGTTTTGTTAGGCAGACGTCCGATTTTATTCTCCATAACCCAGTATTTAGTCCACCGCTTTCACCTAAAAGTCCAGCATATTTTAGATTCCATTAAATCTCAATAGTCTATACACCCTGGCGGGTGCTGCCTCTGCGTGAGTCCCATGACTCGGGCAGGTGCAACATCCGCTCGGTGTACCCCTTACATTTCATTAAATTGTCGAAAGGGCCTCTGCGTGTTGGCTTCGGCTCCGCGCACGCCTCCCATAGGTCCGGAACACCATTGTTCCGTGATGGGAAAGACAAAAAAAATAATAATAATAAAACTTTTAGTTCCAAAAATTCGGTACAAAGTTGTGGTTGAATTCCCTGACCTCTGAGCTAGGTATAAAAACCTGTGTTACAGAGGTCAGTGTCTAATTGTTTATTTAATAAACAAAAAAGTCTGCCAAAAAAGACTTTCAGCCGTAAACAGGTCACCCTTAGTGCAGAAATAGCTCCGTCAACTTGCTGGTATAAATTGTATGTAAAGAAACTGCCATTCAATAAAATGTTTTAATTATTGAATTATTATTGATTATTCGTCCAAATGTAGGTTCCTTTGTGCGGAACCGGAGTCCGACTCGCACTTGGCCGGTTTTCATTACTAGACGACTTACTTCTAGTTATAACTAAGTAAGTTGCAGTTATTTCGTTTGCCAGTAGATGTGAATTTATTTAATAACACTTGTCATTAGTAGGTATAAGTATTTCTATTGAGCCTTTACCATATTAAGCTATAATTAAATATTTCCACCAACTCGTGTAAAGATCTTTCAATGGGCGATTTAAAGAATTTCATCCCCATCGCATAGTATTTTCATACTTAACATATCTCACTAGGTATATTAAGTTACCGACCTCATTTCGGCTCACATTCTTTTGAGGCGTAGGGGCCCTCAAAGTATTTTAATTAGAGAGGCATTTTCTTTCGTCAGTAACCAAGGCAGTGGCTGATGTAAAATGAAATTTAGCCGCGTGAAGCCATAAGGAATAGAAAAATGAAGAATAATGTTATAATATGTACATCAAAACAATATAACATTTTTCGTTTGAATATAATGTTAAGCCGCTAATGTTACCCTGCTGGGTAATATTTCTTTTTTAATATTTAAAATGTAAAAAATATATTTTGTACAAAAAAAACCTATCAAAATATCAGAGTTAAATGTAAATCAGAAAATCCTATAAACTGCTCAAAAATTGGCAGTGTAAATGTAAATTCGTGAAATTTGACGTTTAAAATAATACTATAAACAGTTCATTTTCTTGGAAGAGATAACGTGGGTTGACTCTATCTACAGCCAAAATCGCAAACTGACCTCAAAACACTGTTCACAAATCACTTTTAAACCTCCGTTAGACAACCGGAGATTATTTACCCTCGACAAAAAAACATCATAAACAACAAAATGACGTAATCTGCAGAATAAAATCTTCTGCAGAAAACGGCGTGGCATAACCTACCTTTGCTTTTTGGCAGGAGTTAACAAGCGTACCGACGTACGCCGCATTGTTACATTAAAAGAAAATCTCGCATTAATTAAAATTCTCGAAGACGAGCGGCCATAACCCTCCCGCCGCCTTCTCCCGCGGCGCCAACTCAAATATCTGAACCCCGCACTCGTTTCTGTACCCCAGTAGGGATGATTCGCACTTGTTAATTGTACTAGGGCTTACAATTATTACAAATAAGATTCAAAGGAAAATGTAAAGATTATCTTTAATTGTTCGTATTCGTGTTCAGCAATAATAAAATTGAATAGGCACTATTAATACTATTATGCTCTGTTATAGCAAAAAAAGTTACGGCATGTATTTTTTACGTATTACGTTTTTACGTTTTTTTTTTACGGTTTTTTCCCACAGTTATTGTCTAAATTTACAAGGTGAGTATTAAATACTGAATAATTTGAGGACAACGTTAAACTTTTAGCAAAGCAGCTACTTGAAAAGGTACTTAGAGGGCTGTGTGATCTAATGGCATACAATTTATATGTTTTAAATTGTGAATCTTTATTGAGAAATCTTATTTCAAAAATCACTGGAAATTTACCAAAGTTGAGCAAAAACACCGTTTTTTCCGCGTAGCATAGGTAAATTACTTAACTAAATAAATTCGATTTTTACTACCTACCTATAATTACGATCAGAGTATCAAATACATTAAACATTTGCTTAAAATTTGCTTTACTTTCGTCATAATTTGTAAGGCCTTTCAAGTAAAATAAATATTCATTCACAATACATAAGTTGGTTATTTTTAAACAGCTGTATTGTTTCATAAAAGCAGTACTTGCGGTTGTTTCGCCTGTTTTGAAACCATCTTCTGGCCTTGAGAACAAAGTTTGACGCTTCGAATCAGGAATATTTCAATCGCCTAAACTTGCTAGCTACATTGGTCTCAGAAATGTAATGTAAAATTGTAAACATGTATAGAAATGTACAGATTGATTCACGAAAGCTGGCGCAGTAAATTGTCATTAATTTCATAGACATTCCGCGCCAGCCTTTTTGTAGAATTCAGATCAGTAAAACATAATTTTAAATACTTAGGTACGAAGTTTTTTAGGGTTAAAGGTTAAACGTTGAATAAAATAACATGTTCAGCATAGAATATCGAACACAGAGATAACACGTGTCACCAGTATTTACATACTAGTAAGTATTTCCCATCCGTACCAGATACTCCAAGCCATTAGTATAAAAAACAGGGTCGCCTTAATACTCACCCCGCCCGGAATTTGCATTCATTGCGTCGCAAAACTTTTCACAATGTGTGCTCTGGATTTGTCTACGGCCTACTTAAATACCTTACATTTTTTATTTTGTACTCGAGAGAAATACAGAAATAAACGAAACACGGCTACTTTTGTTTGGCGGATTAGGTAATTGATTTCACTGGAATCGTGACAGATTTAAATGCCATTGACTACTTAATCAACCGGACTGGCAAAAGCACGTCAATTATATGGATATTCGTACGTAACGTACAAATAGCTATGTCAGTTAAACGTCAGCCCGCGAAGGGAATCGTTTGATTCTTTGTCTTTACGAAGTTTATTATTTTGAGTTACAGAGGTTTAATAAATGTTAAACGACGTGTGTCGACGGCTTCACCTTATCGAGGTCCCACTAGGTGACAGTCACTAGGAATAATCTTAACACTACTCTAATTGAGTAATCTCTGTTACTGTTTGATACAAATGGAGAGCTATAACGGCAAAGCTCCTCGAGTGCCAGGGCTCTTCTCATTCTTCCTGATCCGGTGGATCCGGTTGATCCGGGAGAAAGGGAAGGGTTCCTGGACGGTGCTTCCTGGAGGCAACGGTAAGCGATCTCTTAGAGGACTCCGAGGATTTCTTACTGGTGCTGCAAGTATCCTGTCAGGGGGGGGTTGGGGGTTTCGCACATGCAGTACTCTCATTGAGGGAGAGAACTTCCGAGTGTTGGCTAGAGGGGGCCTTCGGGCCTGGCGCCTGCCGCCGAGATACAATGCCGATGTCCTGTATAAAACTGCGGTCCCGTACCCTGTCTAGGCAGAGGGCTTATGATGAAGGGCCGGGGGTTACCACTGCTGGCCGGTGCCGGCGTGGCGGCTGCGAGGATGACCACCTGTATAAACAATCGCGAAAGCAACCTGAGGGGGTGGAACCCAGGGTTTTACCATCTCGTTCCCAGCGTGGTGGTTATCATGAGGGACCAGCGTGTGGTGTCGCCCTGCACGCTACCTTCGGGGGGGGAAGCTTCGGCTCCAGGGGCTTCGGCTCCAAGAGGGGACAGCCTCGGTTGTCGCAGCAGGCGGTGTTCGCGGTTGCATGCCTAGGGCGATCCCGCGTTCACCGTCACGAACGCTGCAAGATGGGCATACCGTGGATGGTTTAGTGGGTAGTGCGGGCCCGGGCCAGCGAGTCAAATAACCGTCCTAGTTCCCCCGGCTAGGTGGGATGCCTGCATTCCTCCACGTCAAAAAGGTTATGATACAAATGTACTTACATAGTAGACTACATATTCAACCATTTTTCACATTTGCATCTTTAATTTTATTGGACATCACATAAAAAATGAAAAAATTGTAATCATTTACAAATTAGGATTTTGACCTTTCTAGCTTTACCTTGTTATGATTGTTTTAGTGGGAGGCACCACTTTGTCGATAGCAGCTGATATTGAAAAACTGTAAGAATATTAATTTCTATTTAGGTAGATAGTTAGGTAAGTTACTACTGTATATATTTCGAGAATAAATGTTTTTACTATTTCTAATTGAAATATTATGTGCCTACTCAATTATTATTTCAACTGATCTTACAGTTTTATACCTTTAACATTTCCATTGCTGGCCTGTTAATTAAGAATAACAATACTCGTATTGTAGATTTTAAGTCACACCATTGTAGATTTGAACTCCCCGGATAGAATTAACGGCACATAAAATAATAGTAATATACTCAATTAAATGAAGAAAGCAAAGTTAAAATTTGCATTTACAAGTATACCTCACAAAAACCTAAAACAATACGCTTGTGTTTCAGTTTGTTCATTTGCATTCCGCACAATCCAGCAACGTTTTCTGTTTCGCACCCTAACTCTCAAATTAGTTTCGTTTTAGATTCGCCCCAATGCTACAATTGTTACAATTACACTTTATTTAACAGCAGTGTTTTTATGCAAACCGAATGTAGGACTGGGCGTTTCTTTCTATAAACGTTTTGAAAAACGTTTATACAATATAACAGAATAGTAACAAAAATACTGTTTTTGTTCTCAAAATAAACACTGTCAGAACAAAAATAGTTTTTATTATTGAACGATCTTACAGTTCGCAAGCAACCTCGTGACGACCAGAATGAAATAACTTTAACATAATGTCGAAAAGGCAAACGTTTTCATTCATTTCGTTTCATTCAATGAAGCACTGAGAAACTAGTTATATTCGAAACGGTTATTCAAAACAGTTTTGAGGAAAAATAACAGTTACGTTACAAAAACGATCCCAGGCTCTAGGCACGCACAGAATGGCACCGTAGATGCAACATTTAAAAAAATATTATAGAGATCCAATGGCAATTTTGTTTCGCCTGTTGGCCTATTCTCTTTTATTGTCACGAATATGGTTCGCAAGTATTTTTATAAGAAAAGCATTATTTTATGTGAGTAAGAATACTTACAAAGCGTATGTTTTAGAAATTACAAAATTAAAAAAAATCAAGAATGTATCAATATATTGTATGAAAATCAATAGGTGCAGTGTTCTTAAGGAATACCAGAGACAACTTTATAATGTAGGTACTTTTTTAATATCGCTGTCAGTCATCTTATTGACAGATCGAAGTGCTGGAGTAGAAAAATGAATGTGGTGGAGTTTTCTTTTTTCATATTATCTACATGCCATATGTATAAGAACTATTTAAAAGCGTATTAATAATAATTAACAAAGAATGAGATGTTTTTTTATGTTACTTGTGTTATAGACTCGTGCTCCACATAGTGACGTACCTGAATAATATCATTGGCCCGTGCAGTCCGAACAGAAATAGGCGCTCACTAAAACGATCTTGTTAAATATATCATGATGCTGCGCCGACTAAATTATAGTGCAAACTACATCACCGTTTTATTTGTATCTTGATATTCTGCACGGAAACTATTTGTGATAATATTACAGTCTAATTAAAACTCGCTATTGGCTGAAACGGACCTATCTACCGATTTGTAAAAAATTTTTTTGTAAATATTGTTAGCTGATTTTCAGAACTATTAGCAACATTAGTAAATACTTTCATAATAAGTAGGTACCTAATTCACATGGATACAACTTGTGTCCTTATTTGGCTTTACAATATTCTCATCTCTATTAAATTATTATATGTACTGAGCGAACAAAAAGAAAAAGATCTATTGTCCACCTTGAATATTACTACCTACATACATTTAAGAAGATCTTTAGTTTTTTTTACTAGACCATTATGTTCTTATATCGTATATGGGTGCACAATATTAAAACTTTACTTTCGTCGTATATAGTACGGTTAATTGTGTTATTAGTACCTGTTTTCCCCGGCCTAAATGTCTGCGATAGTGAGTCGAGAGACTATTAACTGTCGGTAGCTCGGTACAGTACAGACGTAGTGCGTAATGTTTTACTCTCGTATTTTCACGGAAAAACTGGAACCTGTCATTCTATTTCAGTTAGAGTCAGTACTAAAAGTATCGAAGAGAGAGATTGGTTGAAGTAGCATGACAAATACAAGCGTTTCCGAGAAAATACGTGAGCAAAATATTACATCTGTACACTGCTGTACAATGTACTATCGCGTTCAAATTCGCATGGGTAGTTTATGAATGAATTTTATTATATTATAAATTGCCCATGCACAGCATGCCTACCACGAACATCGAAAATTGGCATTGACGGGAAAACCTCTTTGTCACTTCAATATGCAAGTGTGACAGAGATGGAGATACAAATCTGCAATCATTCGATTTTCGTGGTATAGGCCCTGAACGCGTAACATAAACGATAACAATGAATGAAATCTATTCGCACTCAGCTTTTCTCACGGTTCAAAGCCATAAGTAGACAATCGAGAACCGGCAAAAAAGGTTTTATTATTAAGCCGAATCTCTTATTATCGCGGACTTAACGAAAGCCTTGTCCCTTCGATTGTGCCACCTCGTTCGGCCTTCGGCTATTTCTCGGCCTCTCCGGCAAATCGTTTTGACGATAACAATCCGGCTTTTCCTGAGATAGGACTTATGGATACCTACTGGAAATAATGTATATACTTAGGTACTTTTCTCAGGAAAAGTACCTCCGATCGACGGAGGTACTTTTTATTCTAAGTTCGTTATTTTTGCGTTTACTATGTAGGTACTTAAAGTACTTAGATTTCTGAATTTCATCTGGAACTGTAGGTACTTTGTAAATATTGCACACAAGATTCCAAGTACGTCGAAATGAGAAGAGAATAGTTGACATCGGTAAATTATTGCGTTATCTGCTTTGTGTACAACTAACATTATTATAAAACTGTAAACTACAATTTGTAGACGCCACGAAATGCACACTCCTCGGAGGTTAGAGTAATTTAAAAGGGCTAGTATGGTTGCCGTTTTATTGGTTATCAAGCTATGCGTCACTTTTGTACTTACATACTTGTAAGAACGTGACAGCTACAGCGATAACCCGACCACATTAGACTAGCAAGTTCGAGTCCGCTAGGCCACATCCACGACGTTATAAAAGTTGCCGTTACCCATTATTCTTGTTACCAGCACCATATTGCTTCATGCGAGGCATATTGCCGGATGTATAATGGGGTACAAAGTACGGTACGCCAATTACAATTACGGTTCCTGGTGATATTGTTACGCCAGGCTGCTGTAAAGTGATTTCACGGCATTTGTCAGCTTTTGGGTCATGGTTGTAGGGTTAATTAAAATAAGGTCACAAAAGTACAGTGAGAGAAAAGTACAAAACTAGAAATTATATTTTATATTTCAAAGTAGGTACCTATTTCAGACAAGTTGTTTTTGTTGTCTCTCTAGCCCTTCTGCTCAGGCCTGTGCCAAGATAATTCTAAATTTTCTTCCAACAAGCTTGTTTTGTCACAGTATACTCGATCTATTGATAAAACACCAAAATATGTTTTTTGTGTCTTCAAAATTAACTACATTGTGTCATCAATATACGTATAGGTAGGTAGTTTTTTTTACTACGACGGTGACAAACAAGCATACGGCCCGCCTGATGGTAAGCGGTCACCGTAGTCTATGGACGCCTGCAACTCCAGGGGTTACATGCGCGTTGCCGACCCTTTAAAAAGACCCTTTACCGACTACGTTATTTTAATTAAGGGTAACGATAAATATTTCAACACTTAAAATTGGCCAACATAGTATTGTATTAACTGAAATCTCGTTTTCTATGTAAAATAACATTTCCAGAGTCTGCGTATTCAGTACAATATCTGTGTTTGCCAGTTTATTCAGCAACTTGCATAATTATTACGCGGGCGACAGTCGCGCCGCAGCGATGATATATCGCAGCGTAGCTAATCACTGCTTTGAGAAGCCGTACATTAGGCATACAATTTTCTTGCCATGATTAACAATATTAATTATAAGGTAAACGTCCTAGTGCTCGAAACTGTACCAGTGTTCGTCATCACAGTTTAAATTGCCATTAACAAGATAAGATCACCCGCAACCGCATTTAAACAACGAAAAATGTTTGTGCCTTTGATGCTTCATCCCAATTTCAAAATAAATAGCTTATTATTAAGTTATTTATATATTTTTAAGACGGGCTGACATTTATTAGGACTATCAGTTAATATTTCAAAGTCCCAATATTTGTCATTCCGTTTTGTACTGAGATGACATCTATTGGGACTGCCAGCAATAGCACCTGCCATTTACTTATACAATCGGATTGACTAAGAAATTTTCTAATTTTGAGGAATTTGTTGTTAATGCTAAATTTTCATCTAACGAGTACTTTACATTGATTGAACAAATTATTGATAGAAAACCATTCAAAATTAATAAGATTATCATGGTTTGCCATACACATTATAACGCTAAAATTAAAACTAATAACATTATAATATTGTGTTATACAGTTTGTTATAAACTATTTACCGAAACCTCGTTTTCTAAGTATAATCAACATTTCCAGAGGTTGGGTTCGCCAGTTTCAACAGCAATTTGCATATTACGCGATATTACGCGTATGATAATCGCGCCGCAGGGTTGATAAATCGCAACGTTATCACTGTTTTGAGAAGACGCTGCTAATTCCACGCATCATTTTATAAAATGTACTTAAGAGTTATTAACGGCCTCCTAGCCTAGTTGGTAGTGACCCTGCCTACGAAGCAGGAGGTCCCGGGTTCGAATCCTGGTCAGGGCATTTATTTGTGTGTTTATCACGAATATTTGTTCCTGAGTTATGGATGTTTTCTATGTATTTAAGTATTTATATGTATCTGTCTATTATATATATCGTCGCCTAGTACCCACAACACAAGCCTTATTGAGCTTACCGTGGGACTAGGTCGATTTGTGTAAGATTGTCCCATAATATTTATTTATTATTTATTTATTTATAAAAATAAAAAATAATAAAAAAAAAAATATAGAATACTGTCGCGTATTTTGGCATTCATGGTTTGATCGTGACTGCTCAATTGAATTGTGCGGGTCATTTTGATATACAACCAGGATCTATTTAAGGGTGCCCCTATTGTATTTTGGTTACTTATTCCATATCGTTTGTTACATATATCGTATTGTTTTTATTTACAAACTACTTTGGTGAAGTATAGATTTTTTTTCAAATTTCTAATCCAATTAAAAAATAAAACTTTGGTAAATATTGAAACTTGAAATCTTTTTCTTATCCGTTTTTATGATATACTAGCGACCCTTCCCGGCTTCGCACGGGTTATTATTATACATATAAACCTTCCTCTTGAATGACTATCTATTTAATAAAGCCGCATCAAAATCCGTTTTAATTAGGAGATTAATAGTTTTAAAGATTTAAGCATACATACATACAGACAGCGGGAAGCGACTTTGTTTTATACTATGTAGTGATTTTTGATCTGTTTTATCAGTTTACCATAATTTTATTGTACGGATTTATCATCGATGTTTTTTATTTCTGCTTGAAAACATAAGCTGGCGCGGGTTGAACGTCCTGTCTAAACCTCATTATAAATAGATTTCATTGGCCGAGCTTCATATTCGCAAGTTAGCTGAATAGATGCAATTTGTAAATGTGGTGCCATCATGCGATTAACCAATGCGACGGAAATAATTCGGTTAATGTACGTACCTGTGGTAGTTACCACAAAATCAGTTGTGAAATAAATTGTTGCGACAAATATGGAGCAAAGTAAAACAGATGAATAACGACTCGAATGACATTTTGAAGTATTTTTACGGCCCGCTTAGCCTAGTCATTAGTGATCCTGTAGTAAGAAAACCCAAAACTCAGTAAGAGCTTTAGTATATGTGTTAATCACGCATTTGAGTCATTACGCTATAAATTGGAGATACTTTAATAACTACTATGTATCAATAGGTCAATTCATATGCCCCGTTTGAATTATAGGTACCTATTGATGGCCAGCATCAACTCCCGCGAAGCCAAATTTATATGGATTATATTACAAATTGCTGAGTCGCATTGCAGTACGGCCTGTTGCTCTATCAGTTCAGTAACTTAATTTCTTAAGGACTTAACACATATACCTACATATATGCGTTAAGGCAGACCACAATGCGGCATGGCATGTCAATGTAAGTAGTTGGTACGGAGTATAATGTGGGTCCTGCAATTGGCGTACATCCCTTAAACTTTTCCCCGTCACGTCAAATTGGTAATAATGTGCCACCATCGCCAAGCAACAAATAAACGTAGGTAAACTCATACTTGATTTGAATTAGTGGCTTGTGGGGCACGAAATGTACTGACTTAATAGCAAGTCAATGGAAAAGAAAGGATAAATAAACGCAGGAATAAACACCGATTGTTTTTCTGTTACTAAGGTTAGGTTTGACTATCAAGTGTAATGGAGCTGCATAATATAGGTACTACATACTGCCACCCGACTTAAAACAAAACGACTGATCTTAAGTGATCAACCGCTTAAATATAGTACATTACTGCAGACGAGCCGAGCGTAGCGAGGACGGATATTAATACGAAGCCGTTAAAGCCTTTTTGACGGCAAGGCATGTATAGTGCTTTTCTCAAACATGAAAAAATAAAGTCTCCAAAAATATAATAGTTTTATTTCTAGAGAAACTAAACGTTAACTTGGCGAATTAATATATCTTTTTTTAAATAGGCAGTGCCAGAATGTCATAATGAACCAAAATGACATATTGGCTAAAAACCATGTAGCTGTGTCACAAATATATATGGAATAAAAATTAAAAAATATTACTTCCCGGCCTAGGCCTTCAACTTTGTATGAAATTCCATTACAGTTCTCTCGAGTTGCTCCACCGGCAACGTAATACTTTGAAGCCTATTATAATGAATAAATAATTATTGTACACACACACACCTTTACCCCTGCCGTTATCACTGTGGTATTCTGTAAGGGGCACTTCACAATTTGGGCTGCTTCAGATTTGAACGTTTAAGGTTTATGGATATTTTAATATGTGTAGCTTTTATCGGTTGTCCTTGTTACAATCGCATTATTTATTACTGTATATACATTATGAATTTACTACAAGGGGGCTTAAGCGTGTAAAAACTTTGAAAACAAGAACGACGTTTCAAGGGCGACATTGTCCCCGTAGTCCTGGAGAAAGACGTCTTTACGTGATTTTTTTTTTCACGATTAAGCCCCGTTGTAGTAAATTTGTAATGTGTGAAAATCGTGAAAGTTTAAATAACTGTCTATATACATTAATGTAGTTCCTAAATATGAAAGGGTTTTTTGACTTCGATGATCTTTAAAAGTAGCGCATGGTTAATGGTATTTATTTATTTATTTAAATATTATTGCACAGTAACGAAAAGTACAAATGGCGGACTTAATGCCGCAAGGCATTCTCTACCAGTCAACCAATGGGCTAAACAGAAAGATTATTTGGTGCAGCATAACAAATAACAAATTAATTAATGCTGATATGATAACAAATTATTATATATTTCTATAATAAACATACATAAATATTTCAAAACGAATACACATACATACAAATATACCTATATACATATATAAATTCGGTACCAGTTATGAAACAAATAAAAAATAAATAATAAAAAATAAATAATTTTTACTTTTTACTTACTTTTTTACTTTTTACATCATGAGGAAGACGTTTGAACCTTGTCAAACAGATGCTTGCGCACTAAGCGCTTAAAAGTAAGCTTGCTTTGAGCTTGCCTGGTAGACAGTGGAAAATCATTCCAAAGCTGGATAATCTGGACGGTGAATGAATTAGCCACGAAACATGTACGATGCCGGGGGACGATGAGCTATGATCAATTCCAGAACACACAGAAATGGTATCCTCTTAGGCACACGTAATTTAATCTCTAGAGTTATAGTTTGATTTGTTTTGTTGAGAAACATTACTTACTTGTCGAGCACCTAAATATTGCCTTGCCCTTCACTAACGACCCAATTCACAAAAGTGACAAATGAGAACATAGTACGAAAAGTCGGGCTTGAAAAATTACGCGCCCTTGGCAATTTATTATTACGAGTAGATACTTCGTGTGACTGGAAATATTATTTATAAACAGTTACATTCCAAAATCAAAGTCAAATTGAACAGCGGTTCTCAATGCCCTCGTGCGATGTCAAAGACAGTTGTAAACGTAAAGTGGGTTTAGGCACCTGGTCTAGGCCATTTGATCTGGTTTAAAACTTAATCTAGCGCTAAAAATGCAATAACCCTCGTGATTGCGTTTTTAGCGCTAGTAATTATTCAAGGTATTAGAAATCAAAATAATAGCCGTGGAATTACATTACAGTAAACAAAAAACTGATTTTAGGGTAAATTAACTTATTCATAAATCTTACTTCAAACATTCACGGTCCGACACCATTTGGTCGGCGCACAGAATAAATTTCGCAATTATGTGACACGTACGTGTATATATATATACATATATATATACACGTATTAATACTATATTTCTTAATGGTTTACGTAAATTATTGTTTCATAGTATTTATACTTGAAAAAATGAAAGATGTCTATTTTTCGTTATTTTTCATAATCTTACTGAACATAAGGACGACTGGCTAAATTTATTACGGAAATTCAAATGAAAAGTGTTTAAGGTAAACTAATAATGTTACTCTTATAGTTTAAATACAGTTGAAAGTTAAAAATTAATATAAATTACCTACATTCAGAATTGTAAACATATATTTGGTTTTCAATTCAATCAAACATAATAGGCAAAGACCCGTTCGTTATACAGCCATAAAAAGATAACAAAAATACATTTATAATTAATTACAATTCTAGTCGTCTTCTCTAGTTTACTTATTACGTCAATGTTGGAGTACATCGTTTGTCAAACAATAATGCATCATTCATCAAACAATTTCCCGCCAATATTGTGTAGAGCGTCCTCCAAATTCGAACAAAGAACATTAACAAAATTAAAAAACAGAAGTTGTTCCATAAATTGTTTTTTCGGTGAAATATTTCAGTTTTATTGCGCCAAGTTTCGACTAACGATGTTTTCGGCAGATCACCATCGAGCCGAATACTTTTGTGCCCTTTGCATAAATCTATCGCACATTTTTGCCGCGTAAAGTGTGAAGAACATAATCGGAAATCTTCGAGGATTGCATTTCCATTGAAAATCAAGCTATTTTCCCTTTATCGTGTAAGATTACTTTGTATCGAATACAAATATTGGCTTGCGCGATTCTGTATCTCGTTTTACATTAGACAGTTCGCGGAATATAGTTTTATACGCTTTTTATTGACGTCGAAATTTTTACACTCCAACTCGTTAAGTCAATGTTTAAGGATATATTATTTTCAAACTTTCATTTTTGCAACTAATTGAACACGAACCAAGAACCTTTAGCTCAAGCTCGATAACCCGTTTAACACGTTAAACGCCATAAAAAATATGGTGCATTTTCATTTAGGCCATGGGGGTCACCTGTTGAGCGACACATACACTTTCCGTTCGCGCCGTGGGGGACACCGTATGACCGCGAGTCGGGCCTAATTTCAAACTCCTTTGCTGGACCGTCGCTCAAATATATCATTGTTATTTGTACCTGAGGTGACCCCCGTGGCCCTGTAGATGAGCCAAGAGTTAAGTCATATAAATCCTATACTAATAATATACAATTTACATACATATTTTAAAAGTTTGGAATTACATCAGAATGAAAAATAAGTTTTTTTTAATTACCTACTTGGTTTTTAGAGTTCCTTAGTCAACTAGGAACCCTTATAGTTTCGCCATGTCCGTCCGTCTATCTGTCCGCGGTTAGCTCAGTGACCGTTAGTACTAGAAAGCTGAAATTTTGTATGAGTATGTGTTTTGAACATGCTGACAAAGTGCTCGAGCAAAAACTATAAAAAAGGTTTTTTTGCGGCGAGCGGGTAGCGGGCGCGGGTGAGCGACGGTAAGACCCCCGCGGCCCCCGTCGACGGAACGGAATAGTAGATTACATACCAAGGCCGTTTTAGTGGGAAATGCCTCGGATCCCATGTAATTGTCGGCCGAGGCGAAGCCGAGGTCGACTAACATGTGATCCGAGGCTTTCCCATTTAACGGCCGAGGTTTGTATACTATTTTTCTGTCCGACGGAGCCGGCAGGCGGCAATTTAGTTTTGCGTAAAGTGGCGCTTACCGGCCGGAGGACTGAAATAGCAGTTTTCATTCCGCTGAGGCCGTGGGGGACACCAGTTGAGCGACACTTGGATATTGGTTAAATAAACAGTAATAAACATGTATCTCAACTTGTACTATAGTTTTTATGCATTTTAGAGACCATTTATCTATAAATAGTGAAATCTGATTTTTGGCGAATTTATGAATTTTGAACCGGTTTAAATTTTTCAATTTTTTTACTGTGCTATTTGACTGTCGCCCAACTGGTGCCCCCCGTGGCGTTTAACGTGTTAATTATTCCGTAGAAAGAGATGCAAAATGTGTGTAACGTTATTTAAAATGTGTAATAATCGAGCCTCAAGACAATGGCAACGTCCAGTATAATATAAGGTTACCTCGACAAGAACCAAGTTAAAAATAAGAACTCACTGAATGATACAACATAGCTCGCTTTGAGATTATACTTCTCATAAAATGTCTCAATCGGAGCATTTGGTTTTAAAATTCGAAACACTATTCAATAGCTATCAGCCTGTTACCGTTTCTTTTTAAACGATCGAACTCGGAACTGATCGGGAAAATGTCTTCAATTAACTTGAGTCCCTTTTCTAAAGAAAAAAAGGTTTTTAATGTATTTACGTGAATACGTTCCCAGTTTCTTTTGGCGAAGTTTTTAAGCAAATTAATTTAGAAGTCTGTTTTGAAGTTCAACTTTAATCGGGATCTTTTATTAAGTCTTCTGCTCCATTTCACTTCGAGCTTTAGAAATTAACATGCTGCTACTTGGACCTTTGCATGCTAGATTTATACCAAACATTTTTTTATAAAATCCTGGTACGAGTATTAGTCATCTTGTAGTTTTCTGGCTAAGTTTAGTCAATTAACTGATGAAACCTATTCGCCATTTATTCGACTTTTGATTTGACTTTACAGCCGTATATGCTGTGAATAATACAAATTATTTTATAAGTTAATATTGACTTAAGTACTAGTTGTATCTGCTTTCAGCTGCACTGTGAGGTGGAATCTGGGCTGGGAATGTATGAGCCTAGCTACCACCTTTATGCATCATTTTACTTAGATGAAACCAATAAATTTTATAATACATTATTGGTTTATCAATCATTTATTCATTGATTCTTTCAATCAAAAAATAAATAATAACGTCTCCGTTGCTCTTTGTTTACCCATTGCCACCAAACATCCCAACTCTAATTATGACTGGCAAAATGTTTTTTTATGCAATCCAAAATTAAATAGTAACTTAAATTGCAGCGTCGATTATGCGAGAGAAAAGTATCATACAAATTCCATTATTTGTCGAGCTCAAAAGTATTTAATAATTTTTAAGAAAAAAAAACGACTTTAATTGGACTGCCCGGTATAAGTTAAAGTAAGGGAATTATTGCTAATTTATGTTTTTTTAGTTTTTAGTAGTTAATTTAGTATTCCGGTCACCACCGCACCGGAAAATGTCAAGTATAGGACAAAAATACTCCCGAGTATTTCATATTTTGAACACAAAATTCAATCGTGTGTACTTATTTACTTTGTGTTGAGTAGGTAAATGCGTATTTAAATAGACATTGATGAAAACATTTCCATTTATCTTATCGGCTGTCAAAGAAAATACCCCTGGGGCGTAGAATGGATTTAGATATTTAAAAAACCGATCAATTGCGTCATGTGCCACGGGCAAACGTAAATTCTTGGGTAAAAGTGCGTGTAAGAAAGACGAAATCCAGAAATAAGTAAAGTTCCTTTAGAAGATGTATTCTTACTAAATACGTGCTTGTGCCGCTTGGCAAACCAGTAATTGCTTTTTAGCAGTAGAATGAAAAACTATACTCATCTCTTTTTTGTGCAGAAAACGTGTAACGATAGTATAATAAAAGGATACTATGAGGAGCATAATTATCTATGTTCCACCGTCAAGTGACCCTAGCCAAACTATTTATGTAACATGAGTTTATATCGGGTAGCATAAACTTTTTAGTCCTAATAATTTGCCTCATAACAACTTTACGCCAAATAATGAATGGTGCATTTTGATACGTAATTTTTTATTTATCGAAATTGTAGCTCCTAATATTAATTGTCCTAGATACGAATTGTCCTAATGAATATTGTGCCTTAAAATTTAAATATCGAATAGTAATTACGCATAACTAAGATGATCCCATTATTTAATCAACAAAAATGTTTCGAATAGAACCTATTTTACGCATAAATCTACAAAGGGTTACAATTATGCTGCAGAGCTTACCTTTACATAATATGTTGGTTGGTACCGCCGTTCGTTTTTGTAGGGACTAGGGAAATCGCAGCTCTAACCTAACCTAACCTTCTTTTCTGACAGCTGTTCGATTTAGTTAAGATCGTAGTTCTAACTTAACCTAACCTACTTTTCTGACAACCGTTCCGATTTTGTAAGAGATCCCAGTTCTAACTTAACCTAACCTTCTTCTATGGCACAGGTTTGTTTGTTTGATGTCATGTTTTGCGCCCGTTGATTGTATATTTTTAATGATAAGTAAGGAGAACATAGACGAACATTCGGACACAAAGTTGTATTAGCGACAGGTGAGTGATAGGAGATTTTTTTTATGACAATAAATATTAGAATCATTTAATTCGATGTTCGACTTATCAATGATAGGCTAAACCTGTTTTAGGAATTTTAAATATATATGCGTAAAAATAATCAGCTAAACAAGTAGTACCTAAGTATGCTACTCAATATTAAGCCAAACATTCTCGGCCAAAAAATTCTAGGACAATAAATTATGGGATATTACAGGCACCAGTTTTAACCCCCTACCTATATCCCGATTTTATACACTGAATGAGTGTGTAACAAATATTGGTAGATTTTCCGTTACGATTAACATTACGAGTATGTGCACACTTACGGGGTGGAAAAGTAAAAAGCACTAGTGCGCTAAATCGAATAACACATGACTACACATGTCACTTTCTGATCGACTGTATTAAAATATATGTTTTCTATAAATATAAAGTGTTGCGGAAAAGGCGGGCTTTAAGGATGTCGCAACACTGAAGGCAATCCATCAAAACCATCTTGACTGGGAAATCTTTGAGGAATTGCCGACATCTGTCAAATCATTGGCAGACATACTTTTTATTTGCCGTGTATTGTATGAAAAATTACATCTCGTATTAAGTAATACGTTAAAAACGAACACATAACGGTTATTTAATTACATAAATGACTACGATCATAGATAAAGAAGGCCTAGATAGTGTGTCAGTATACCAGCAATGAAGCCACTTCAATGTTGAAAAAAATTCAACATTTGGAATGACGTCTATCAGTGCTCAAGGTCGTGTCATCGCAAAAACATCTCCCGGTTTTTAATATAAAATTAAGTAATAATGGTTGGTTGTGCAGTGATAGGGTGTTCTAACGTATCTTCCAACAGAAACACAGCACGTAAGATCACTTTCCACTCGTAAGTATTAAGTTTTATGTTATAATTGTACGTATTTATAAATGCAAAAAATTCAAACGCGATTGTATGAAAATGTTGCCAGTACAATGATTATTTTTCCCTCCGATTGGGGCATAATAATAACGTTCAAAAATGTCTATATTTGCTAGTGTTTCGCTTACTTATTGTTATTTCTATTTACATATTCGTTTCCAATTATAATATTTGTTACCAAGTTTTAACTTACATTTGTTTTTTATCTATCTAGTATTCATTTTAGGTTTCCAGTTGACGAGTATCTCGCCGCCCGAATGGCTAGCGAAAATAAGGCTGAATAGAAATGACGAATTATGGAAACCGACTACATATAGTAAAATTTGCTCTGATCATTTTGAAGATAAAAACAAATACCAGACTAAAAATAAGGGTTCTATGGAACCTAAAATTAGATTTTTTATTATAAATTCCAAACCTACGCAATTTAAAACAATTTAGTATTACCTACTAAAATTAAATGCCTTAAATCCCTCTACTTTAGACGCGCAGGGTTTTCCTGGCAACATTATTTTCGTCCCTATGTGTGTGTCGCCGCGTGTAAATACGAGCGTCGCACGCACACATGAATTCACTTTTGGCTTCAACTTTGACGGTTTCGTAGTTTGACGTTAGGTCTCTAGGCCTTATACCTTTATGACTACGATTATAAATAACTTTGATTTGTTTGGTGGTGTCAAACTGACGTAATATATGTAGCATTTTTAACTATTTTACAACAAGTACTAGTCATTTTAATACTGTTTTAACATTACATGCAAGTCGCAGAAACTACACGTCAAGTAAAATATTTTAGTCCATTTTTATTACTTAGTATATAAAAAGTAGGTTTAATAAAAAAGGCAAAAATACAACTGCAAAAACGTAAAACCAAATGACACTTCAAGCTTGAAGTCACACTGAAAGGTGAAACGCACAAAGCTTTGGAGTTCGGAATGTGCCCAGTGAGGTATCATAATTAAAGGTGTATCCAGTCAACGGAGAAGATCTAGTACTTTTTAAATTTACGAATTAAGATCATATTATGACTAACCTAAGTACAAACAGACACATATATACTCTACAATGACAATGACAATGCGTGTACATCTTATTAATGTTCCTACCATTTTCTACAAAAGTTTACAACTCGCTACATATTAATTTAATTTTTTTTGTATCTATCTTATACACAAAAGTAATCAATGTGTATTTAAATGTAATTTTGGAAATTTCCTATATTTATTTTATACATTATACATATTATAGCGTCGTCAAATTTCGCTTCGCTCAAAGTAAAGCTTTTAAATCTTGCTGAGCGACTGGACCCATTTAGGTAAGGTTGTCCCATAATATTTACTAACCACATAATGTTTTCAATAAAACTTAAACAATAAACCGTTCAGCAAAGGTGACGATGTTAGTCACTGTAACTCCGTTACTACGTTAAACCTTCATACCTACACAAAACTCCACAGACTGACAACGAAAGATCAGGAACATCACGTTTTGTACGTAAAAATATATAGTCCCAATTCATTGGAGTAAGTAAATGCTGCGGATGGCAGAGTGACACGGTGAATGAAATGTGGCTGAGCTGCCTGCGGTGATGGCATGGACGAATAGAACAGTACATGGGTGTAAAGGGTCTGTAAAAAGAAAAAAATATTCTACAAAATAACTCATTTCAATAGTACAAGCAAATGCAACCGATGTTTGTTTATTTTTGGATACAGTCGCCATCAGATATATCGGAGCGTCCGAGCTGTGCAAAATATCTGAACAAGCACTCTAACGCCTTGAAAATAGAGGCCTGTTCAGATATTTGTAACACCTCGGACGCTCCGATAAATCTGAGGGCGACTGTACATGCAACCTACAGTTATATATTTTTGTTCGCAACAATAAACTGACAACTTGCATCCCATACCGCTACGTACCGATCTCTAATAGATTTGAGCACTGCAAGAACTTATAAGTAAATAATTAATAGTAAGGAGATGCTAAAGTAGCGATTCGGGCGTCGGTGGGACCTATACTAGTAGAATAGAAAGATTAGTTGATGGGAAGAATAAAAGGTTATATAGCGTTTTCTTTTTGTGGTGGGGGAAGCGTGTACAGATTTTTAAAAATGTAAAAGAAATACTCGGGCGTATAAAGTCGCGCACTCACGTGTTTCTGATAGCAACGGTATGTACGGAAGGGATGTTTTTTTGTAGTGTAGTCATTCGAGCGCGTTAGATTTTCAAACAGGATGTTTAGTGAACCTTAAAAATGCTCCCATTCAAAAGACTGACGATTCGGAAGTGACACAAGCTTGAAGCGAATTTTTCAAAATGCAAATAAAAAACGGCATCTTGAAATACTCTAGCGTTCAGATACTGGTGTTATTAGTAGCGCAACATGTCTATGATAACAAGGATATATTAATCAAAGAGTGATCACACGGAAGATTAAAAAAATTTAAAGTTATCGGACGCGTCAAAGTGTCATAGAGGATGTTAAGTGAACCCTAAAAATGCTTCTACTCAAAAATCTGACGATTTGGAAAAGACGCAAGCATATGGCGAATTTTTTGTAACAAAAAGAAATCGCCATCTTGAAATACTCAAGTAGAAACAATGTGAGAGAGCCAGAAATGGAGCAAAGGTGAAACCAGCTAGAGCTTACTCTACATACGTTTAACTCTAGCTGCCGTGCAAAATTATCATCAGATGATATTATGACATGATTGTTTACTCTGTTGTTTAAATGTTTTCTTCTTTGGTCCAAATTAACATTTTGACACACGGTTTTTTTATTATTAGGTACATAGTTTTTGCCAAGCAAAATGTCTGAATACGTTTGGCTTTTTATCGTTATATATTGGAATGACAAACGTCTCATCGGTGCCAACTACGGTTTTTTTAAGGGATAAAAGTTGAAATGTAAACTACACTCGAGAGCAAAAGTTCAAGGTCACTAGGATGTACTTGTATATAATCTTGAATACGAATTAATATGCTAGCTGTATATTAATTCGTATTCAAGATTATTAAATTAAAAGTATTAAAATAAATTGATCTTACCTATAGATAATTTAACTGCCCTTAATTACATGTACAGTACATAAAAGTAATTGACTGACGTGAAGTTATGGCATGAAAAAAAATAGGATTGCTGGTTGTTTTACACTTAGAATTTCTATGTTGTACAACTGATTTTGCTTTTGTTTTTGTCCTGTCCTATCATGAAATCTATTTTACTACTCCAGCACTTCTATCTGTCAATTAGATGACTGACAGCGATATTTAAAAAGTATACATTATAAAGTTGTCTGTGGCATTTCATAAGAACACTGCTCCTATGGATTTTCATACAATATATGAGCACTGTTGTTGTTTTTTTTTTCTATGTATAGTAGGCACAACATCTTCCCTATTCTGCCACGTTTCTAGATTTTGCTTTTTACGCTATTTTAGCGGTCGTAGAAAAACTAGGGTATGCAACAGCTCATAATTGGTTCTTAAAACACTCGGGTCTATTATTACAAAACTCGGCTTCGCCTCGTTTTGTAACGGCGGCCCTCGAGTTTTGAGCACCCTTATTATATCACTGTTGCATAAACTACTATTATAAGAAGTGTCACAAATATTATAAAATAAAATTAAATAAAATATAAATATTCACTATACCTATTCAAAAATTGTCTATAAAGTTCACAGTGAATTATATTTATAGGTATACAGAATTCGTTTTTAATACAAAGTGGCCAGTTATGAAAAATGCCCAGTTAAGTACTAGCGATTTACCCTATTCTTCAAATGTCATGAAGCTTCACTAAGAAGTTCAGAAATTCAACCTGTAAGGAAGTCTAAATGGGATTGCGTGTTTTACGGTGTCTATACTATCGCTGGCTGAAGCTAGTGCCAATAAAACAGTAGGTATATGTTCAGACACAAAACTAAACAAACTTGTACTATGGGTACTAGGCGACTATATATGTATATACTTTCATACTTGTTTAGAAAATATCCATACGAATATTTATTCCTGAGTAGGAACTAATAATTATACATGATAAACACACAAATAAATACCCTAACCAGGATTCGAACCCGGGACCTCCAGCTTCGTAGGCAGCGTCACTACCAACTAGACTAGGGAGGCCGTTATTGTTCAATTTTTTAAAATTTAGTTTCTACACTTTTTTGATTATGTTTATCGTGTATCGACGAAAGAAAAACATCAGAATAAAACGTATAGGCCTTATAAACACTCTTCACTTACAAACGCGAACGGTCAGTCGTTTTATGAACATTGTTAATAGCTAACTTCACTTTACAAACTCGTTACGAATCACAACCCTCTTGAAAACAAGGAAAACATTTGAAATTGCACAATTTTGTTCTATTTAGTACGTATATCATTTTTTTCATAAGGTACGGCATTCTCTTCGGTTCTTCTTACATCTTATCATCTTGTCGATGCTCTCCTCGCTAACCTTAGCTACCTTTCAGTAACCTATTTTGTTTCCCCATCTCCTCTTCTTATCTTGTTTCCTTTCATATGTACCTTCTTGTCAACAGTTTGGAAGTGATATGTAAATTCTTAAGTGCATTTACAAAGGTTCGTCTTGTTTTGAAACTGGCCCGTTTATATTGCTACTACAGTTAAACAGGCACATTGCACACGTCAAGAAGCTACAAAATAATGGATGAACCGCGCAATAACAATAGGTGCTTTTGATATGATTTTGACAGAACTGAGCAACAAGCGACAAACAAACACACACGCTATTATGTAAATATGGTTATTGCAAGCACCTGTGCTAAATGGCTAAAACAAACGATGTATTTCAACATTAAAGATAAGTCGGCTTCACAATCATGTTACTGATAACGGCAAAGGTTGTTTACAAATACATTATTGAATAACCGAAATCAGATTGAAAAAAATGTGAAATGTGAAAATGGAAAATTTCGTACTTAATGTCCACGAAATTTTCATACGATTTCTGTAAAAAAATATTGGTCCAAGTGCAAGCCTTCAACGCCAACTACGTATACTTTTTTGTCCTCGATGTTACTAACTTAGGTACTCACCTAAATGGAATGAGGTTGCCATTTATATGACAACTATAACAGTTAATGGCCTGTGTTTTCCATCTAGTCATTATAATATAGCAAATTCACCGATCTTTCAGAAAATCTTTGTTACGAGGGCCAAACTTAAAATGATTCTCTACAACTCTACGTATCAATTACGCAAGTTTTTTTTTTTTAATTTTTAGGATTTCGTAACTCTTCCTGAGTCAGGAAAGAAAGTTACAGTACCATATAACCAACCAAGAGCACAGGGCTCATTTTCGCCAATAGAAATTGATTATCATTTGTAGTTTAGAGTTGTTGGCAATTTATAGTACTTAGTTTATGTTATTGTAAATAAGTATGCATCCATCCATAACGAGGCGGCATCCGTATTTCACAATAACATCAAACGAGTGTCTTTCATTATATACAATCACATAAACTACTATATTCATATTATTTATTGGTAATAAGCAATTACATGTCAATATTTTAATTAAAATTACAATTTATATCAATGTTTTAAATACAATTGTAAATAAAATTGATACATAAGCTAACCTAGTTACTAACACTAGAAAATAAATTGCCAACAACCCTAAACTACAAATGTTAACCAATTTGGTTTTTACCTGAAAAATAGGAACTGTCAGTGGTGCTCTCGTATATCTAGTTTACCTATAAAATAACTACAACAACGTTACAACAACAATCAAACAACGTTAAATAAAAGCTTTTAAGAACTAAGAATAGACCTCAATTGGAATAATAAGTAGACAGTATCATGTAGCGGGTACTAAACGTTTATGGATGTAATCATATGTAACACGAAGTTAATATAATATTGTGCGACAGAGCGGTATAAAACTACATATTCGTTTTACAAAGTAAGGCTCAGCTATAACATCAAAGAAAAGGCCGAGGTTGTAATGATCACCGTCATTAAATATTCATCGGGCTGTTAGCCTCATGAAATGATAAAAGAATAAAATGCTAAATTTGATAAGACCTCAGAAAAATAAAAACCGGCCAAGTACGGGTCGGACTCGCGCACTGAGGGTTCCGTATAAACTTTACGTTGCAACTACACCTAGAAGTAGAAATTTGACGTCAGCCACATGACATGTATCGACAGATTGGGTCAGTCGTTTGTTTTGTACGGCATGGAATTAGTATGCGAGTTTGTTTTCCCTTGATATTTTTTATGACGTAAGTAAATATATTTTTTTAACTTTAGTTATAAGACAGCATGATATCATATAAATAAAAAAATAACAACCTAAGTTGATTAAATTTCAACTTTTATTCCGAAAAGTTTAAAAGAAACTTACTTACTTAAAAAAAAAGTTAATGAAGTTACGATCAATGTAACATTTTTCCTGTAATGATTATGACAATATTAATCCTTCAAAAACTTGGAGATAAAGGAGGGGGGTATTTTTTTTTTACATTTTCGTGTATACGTGTGTTGACATGTAATTTATAATTATCAATAAATAATGAGTATGAGTATAAGTAATTAAAAAAAAAGCAGTGCAGAAAAAAAAACTTTCAAATGATACCCACATGACTCAGTGGACAACTAGACTTTTAATGCTTGCCCCCTCTTTTATCGGGCATTTTTCTTATAACTATAACTTTGTCTATAATTAACTATTTCAAATCGGTAGCTTATGTAGTTTTTGAGATACTTAACGATATGACAGACAGACAAACTGAGTTTCATCATAAGGGTTCCTTTTTTACCATTTTGGTACGGAACCCTAACAAGGAGAATTGTACCACGGACTTCTCGTTATGGTTGATAGATCTTAGTATGTTCATATGTCAATTAATACCGGACCAAACAAAGACCACTCCCAAAACATACTAACCTGACATACTGCCTACGAAGCAGGAGGTCACGGGTTCGAATCCTGGTCAGGGCATTTATTTGTGTGTTTATCACAAATATTTGTTCCTGAGTTATATATGTTTTTTTATGTATTTAAGTATTAATATGTATCTATCTATTGCGTCGCCTATATCGTCGTCTAGTATTCAACAAGCCTTATTGAGCTTACTGTGGGACTAGATTGATTTGTGTTAGATTGTCGTATATTGTCGTATATTTATATATTTTTTTTATACTTGTCGTTTTCCAAAAGTAACATCATCAGTATTTAAAGTTCTTAAACTAACTAATAAACATTATATCAAATATTTATTTTCAAAATAAATACAGTACTCTACTCATAGTGTTGTGTTTTTGTTGGTGAGTAAGGTCGCCAGAGCTCCAAGAAGATTCGCTGTGTTGACAGCTGAGGACCCACGGAGCAAAGCTCTTGGCCCGTTTGGCTGTCAACACAGTTTGGTACCAGCCAAATAAAACCAACAAAACAAAATAAATACAAATTAATTTGTAACGTTGAGGCGTTACAGCTTAAAATTGGGAGCATCACAAGTCACACAATATGCTACAAACAGTGAAACTGTGAGGTGGAAAGTTTGGCAATTTACATTTAGAAGGATGCGTCCGTACTCGTTAGCCCCACGAACAAAATGTAGTCCAAATTAAGGACATTAGCAGTTAAACATTCGTAGTTTCACATTTTCGGTCATTAAGGCATTACCCGGAATTGTAAAAGCGCGTTGCGTGCACAATTGGTAATCTAATGCAAATTTCGTAATACGAAACTATAATTTGTGATAGTGGCCCATAACACTCCAGTAGAGTTAACCTTTTTGGGTTAACTAACTAGATATTAATTGTTACTAGAATTTTGTAGTAGCTCGAGCGTCGTAAGGACCTATTGGAATCAAAAGATTAGTTAATAGGAAGAATAAAAGGTTATATTATGTTTCCTTTTTTAGTGGCGGGAGATGCGAATACAGACTTTATTAATGTAAAAAAATATTACGTCAAAATACTCGAGCATATCAGGTATTAATGTACACACGCGTTCAAAAGTGTAGGGGCAATTTATGAATGAATTTATTAATTAACTGACCATGCAAATTATACTTCGTATCCAAATCGAAGATTACATATATTTACTAGCAGCAGTACACGGTTATGTGCTGTCCTTGTCACACATTTAGAGTTAAAATATTATTCAAAAAATGTTCTCGCTGTCGCCCGCCGCGTAAGGTAGGTGTCGTGCCGGTGCACGACCGCGCCCCCAGCGGCGTGGTTTATCATTACATTTTTTTGTGTTTGTCCGAGTCACACGTATTTTCTCGCAAAAATAGTGTTTTAGTGTATATCTATTTCAGATTGAAGGATTAGGGTGAGTGATTTTACACATCTTCAGAACGATGAATTCAAATTACAGAATAAAACCGCGGCCTAGTTGCCGTTTAACGAATCTTCTTTCGGAAAGTGATTTTGTCCAAATGTTTGATTTTGCTTCCAATATATGTGTGGTAGATTACAATTTAAAATTGAATGTTAGTGTGGTGTATTAATCATATAATAACTAAAAGAATAGATCAAGGAATCTGTACTTTGTTCGAAATATTGCTTTTACATCTACCTTCTTTTTTCTAAGTAATATAAGTAAGGTACATGTTAAAGGCACGGGTTGTTACTCGTAGATTAACATACAAATTTAAACCTAATTAAGAGAACTTTAAGGTTCGTTATGTATTTACGCGTTATAGTATTTACGCGTTATAATTCGTATCAGGTTTGTGTACCAGACCGTATACTAAAAATTGCGCCACACGCCATACTCGAGGGTTAGCCACTTACATCTAACCCTGGTATTTAACGAAAACAAATGTAATCTCATCTACGCAATGATTTCATCTACCTTTCCAGAGTTCTGAGATAATTATAGTAATAAGTATTGCAATGCTAAAAAATTATGAAAGTCTACATGAATTTCACAAATTGTAGTAAATTCGGTTAACAAAATGGCATCTAAAAGTAATTTAAAGTAAAATAGCCGTAGAGGTTCCCTCATTTATCTATAGTTTTGTTAATGAAAGCTAGCTTATGATCCGGATGTTGCCGTTTCGACTATCGTCGAGCCTTCGGGACAATATAGGTATTTTAGAGGTTCCCCATTTTATCCCTAAAAGGGAGGTATGACCTCTTCAATTCTTCATGTTTGTCTTGTATTATTCGTGCCCCGATTAGTCAGCTAAGAAGTACACATACTTATAGCGCTTCTTGTACGTCGTCCTACCTACTTCATTTATATGAACTGTCATAAAGATATGCTCGCTTATAAAGAATCATGAGCTCGCTGAAATAAGTAACAATGACTACAATCAATAATTATCATCATAATGTTGTTGCAGAGAAAAATTGTAAAATAAAAATAAGATAGGTTTCGTATAAACTACGTTCCTATTTACGAGTAAGCCTATTTCAGGTTCTATCAAGGAAATACGACTTTAATGAGTCGGAATATATAATCTTGATCATGTTTTAATGAAGTCAAAATACTATGATATTGCTATTTTGAGTCAGTTAAGGCTCTAAACTAAAGGGAAGTGTAACCGCAGCGGCAGTGCCGTATTATCCTGTTCCGCTAAATAGCGCGAATGCTTGCTGTAGCCGCTGCAGGGGTTTAATTTGCGACCTAGTGTCTATACGATTAAAGAAGGATAATTTATGTTCAGAGTTGTATTCTTTGAGTATAGGTAAGTTATTTAAGGTAAATAATAAGTTTTTTGTTTTGTTCAAAGACTCGAAAGAGGTTATTTTTATTTTCCTCATATTTTAGATAACGTAAACCGTTCAATAAACAACGATATAACCAGGTCAAAAATATGATATTTTGGTTTATGTAAAAATTTACAAAATACAATACCTAAATAATATGCGGACATTACAGGTTGTAATTGTATTGTGATTGGTGGTTCGTTAACAAATTGCACACCTAAAAGGTGTTCAATCGCTTTCCTGCATGCTCAGAGCGAATAACGAGAAAACTGGTTAAAGACACAAAATAGTTAAAGTTTTTTGTGGTTTTTTGTATAACAATAATACCTATACTTACTGATTTTTTTTATCAACTTTACGTATCCCCATCACGAAACAAGGATAGTTTGGTTCCGGAATTTGAACCAATATCTGACGGCGCAGTCTTGCGAATTGTTGCGTTTAGTAAAAACGAATTACAATGCAATGCAATGCATGAAATTATATAAATCATATGATTTTTACTTATATATATTATAATAGATGTATTGTAATTTGTATATGTAGGTAGTGAATGTTGTGGATCACATTTTTATGATACCTACATATAAAATTGTAGATGATACCTTTACGATACTTAATAGGACTCAACACGACTTAATGAAAATTAAGTCGGATATTAATACTGTCGTACGTACCTACTATTAAAACCTCACCGTTTAGGAGGGTGTTAACCAAAAATGAATAATTTTACGAAGCTGAGTGAGTTTGCTAACAAAAACCTCATTGGAGAGCAAATGGTTTTAACCCAATTGAATTATCACGAAACTAATATTCCTGTTTATTGAAAGGATGAACCAATATATACTGAAGTAATACAAACAACGACTTAAATTTTGATTTATAGTTTCCTAGAGAAGCTTCATAATATACATATATATATATAAATATATATATTTTCGTAAGCTATATCGATGAAATAGGCTTAATCTTATTAAATACCCTACGCTGCTCCGCTTTAACAGTGCCGAGTTACGTGACATAAATCGCGTGTAAATTTGTATAATTTTGCTCCGTTTCAACAATTATGCCACAAAAATTGTGTCAAATAAGCTTGCTTTAACATTGTGTCGAGGGTTGTAGAACTTTGCTCCGCTTTAACAGCGTTGAGTTTCTCCACATTAGTTGTGTCGAGGATTGTAGAACTTTGCTCCGCTTTAACAGCGTTGAGGTACTCCACATTAATTGTGTCGAGGATTGTAGAACTTGCTCCGCTTTAACAGCGTTGAGGTACTCCACATTAATTGTGTCGAGGATTCTAGAACTTTGCTCCGCTTTAACAGCGTTGAGGTACTCCACATTAATTGTGTCGAGGATTCTAGAACTTTGCTCCGCTTTAACAGCGTTGAGGTACTCCACATTGATTGTGTCGAGGATTCTAGAACTTTGCTCCGCTTTAACAGCGCTGAGGTACTCCACATTAATTGTGTCGAGGATTCTAGAACTTTGCTCCGCTTTAACAGCGTTGAGGTACTCCACATTAATTGTGTCGAGGATTCTAGAACTTTGCTCCGCTTTAACAGTGTTGAGGTACTCCACATTAATTGTGTCGAGGATTCTAGAACTTTGCTCCGCTTTAACAGCGTTGAGGTACTCCACATTAATTGTGTCGAGGATTCTAGAACTTTGCTCCGCTTTAACAGCGTTGAGGTACTCCACATTAATTGTGTCGAGGATTCTAGAACTTTGCTCCGCTTTAACAGCGTTGAGGTACTCCACATTAATTGTGTCGAGGATTCTAGAACTTTGCTCCGCTTTAACAGCGTTGAGGTACTCCACATTAATTGTGTCGAGGATTCTAGAACTTTGCTCCGCTTTAACAGCGTTGAGGTACTCCACATTAATTGTGTCGAGGATTCTAGAACTTTGCTCCGCTTTAACAGCGTTGAGGTACTCCACATTAATTGTGTCGAGGATTGTAGAACTTGCTCCGCTTTAACAGCGTTGAGTGTCTCCATTGCTCCGCTTTAACAGCGTTGAGTTACTCCACATTAATTGTGTCGAGGATTGTAGAACTTTGCTCCGCTTTAACAGCGTTGAGTTTCTCCACATTAATTGTGTCGAGGATTGTAGAACTTTGCTCCGCTTTAACAGCGTTGAGTTTCTCCACATTAATTGTGTCGAGGATTGTAGAACTTTGCTCCGCTTTAACAGCGTTGAGTTTCTCCACATTAATTGTGTCGAGGATTGTAGATCTTTGCTACGCTTCAACAGCGTTGAGTTACTCTACATCAATTTTGTTGATGATTGTACAACATTTCTCCGCATTAACAGCGTTGAGTTTCTTCACATTAATAAAATCGTGTTGAGGATCGTACAACTTAGTGTTAATTGTATACAATAAATAAACAATAAATAAACTTTGCTCCGCATTAACGGCGTCTCGTGTTACATACTCGTATTCTACAGGAATTGTGTAGAATGTAATAAAATTTTACTCCATCAGGTTGTTTTTACCATGATGAGACTTCTTTTCAATAGTAGCATTCCGATTATCAAGATATAAAAATACTCCACGTGTCAGTTCCTTATTATAACAATTATTTACAAAAATAGTAATTCTCTTGCTGCTGTAGCGTACTGGTCAATATTTCGTTATCCTACAGTAGAATCGAAGGCACCTGCCACTTAAGTTTTTTATTACAACGTTCTACTCAAAAAGGAAAAACTTAACGTATTAACCATTACCCACCACTTGAATTATTGTTTGGTCTCAGTATAAATCTGTATGCACATTTTATAACAAGATTTCTTTAGTACTAATCTTGCTATGAAGAAACTACTGATAGCTTGTTTTACTAATCACACAACTGGTTTTTGTCTTCCATTTTTACTTCGACATGAAATACAGGCATATCTAAAGTATACAATCACTATGCAGGGATCAGGGATTCGTCAGTAAAGTTCAATTAAATGAACGAAGTATAATTTAAAGCAGGTATATTCAAGTAATGTTAAAATTATATCGACGATAATACACACTTCAGTGTTTTGCTTCACCTAAAAGGTTATTGAAAGTAATTTCATTCTTTATTAATGTCGTTCCTCACTTGGACACGCACAGCATGGCATGCATAAGTCCAATCTAATAAAAATATTCATATAATATTTACATAATAGTACCGTTTTATTTTATTAGGCACTCATGTATGAAGCTAATTATCAGGAACCCATAGGAGCGTCGGATTTGACTTCGATATTTTATTTTATTTTTCCTACTTATATGTAGTATTACAATTCTCTAAACATCTGCTAGTAAATATATGTAATCTTCGATTTGGATACGAAGTATAATTAATAATCAAACGAACTTACCTGTGAAGTTTGATTGGAATTATACGAGTATCCAAATTGAAGATTACATACTCCCACCCTCCCAGACCCTAAAAATTAAAATAAAATAGTCTCTGGTCCTAACACAAAAATATCTATGTGCTCTAAAATAATGATAAACCACGCCGCTGGGGGCGCGGTCGTGCACCGGCACGACACCTACCTTACGCGGCGGGCGACAGCGAGAACATTTTTTGAATAATATTTTAACTCTAAATGTGTGACAAGGACAGCACATAACCGTGTACTGCTGCTAGTAAATATATGTAATCTTCGATTTGGATACTCGTATAATTCCAATCAAACTTCACAGGTAAGTTCGTTTGATTATTAATTATTTAAAAAAAAACAGCTAAGTGCGAGTGGGACTTGCCCACTGAGGGTTCCGCACAAAGAATGCTTCCCCCATTTATGACCTACGAGATACTTAAAAATAATGGTGCAATTATACAGTTTTCGGATTTTTTTCTATACTTTACTGCTACGAGCTCTTTTTTCCGAATTTCGTGATTCTAGGGCAACCGAAAGTACCCTATACATTTTGATTGAGATTACAAATATGTGGGAAATGCGAAGTAAATTAACTTAAGGATTACTGGTGGCAAGGAACTCTCAGTGTGCGGTAATTATACAGTATTCGGATTTTCTCCTGTACTTGTGCTACGAGCTTTTGCTTTTTGCCAAATTTCGTGATTTTAGGTCAACCGGAAGTACCCTATACATTTTGATTCAAATTACAAATGTATGGGAAATGCGACATAAATGGCCGTATCGTTTGCGTTGACGTAGACGTTTTTCACAGCTTCAAGGAACTGTAAACTTATGTATGGGGTAATTTCAACTTGCTCCTTCTACGTGTTTCCGAGATTGACAGACAAATGGACGGACGGACAACAAAGTGATCCTATAAGGGTTCTGTTTCATCTTTTTGAGGTACGGAACCCTAACGAAAAATAAATCTATGACGCTCCATTAAGTCAAGGTAATGTTGTTTGTTGCAACTTAGTGACCCTGCCACTCCTTAACGTTTAGCTGAAATAGTTGAATTTTTCAATTAGGCACTTTTAACAAGTAACCACTTGTCGTTAATCTGACGCATACGAGTATTTTTTACTATATTTTTTTGACAAGATGCCCTTGACACGTTGACTTATATTAAGGAGTCATATGCAGCGGCGCAGGTACTTAACAATGTATAAGGTATCCCCCCATACGTCTGCCGCGCCGGAGTTACAACCGAAATCCCCTCTTGGTCTCCTTTACTATAACTAACAAGATAAAATGTATTAACTTATGTAGATAGCGTCAATTACCGTTACCTTCATTGTGCGCCATAATTTGATTTCACAAAAAAAAATGTGTCTTTGTTTTATGTGATGATGCCAAGAACTAGGTTATCTGATTTTACTTACTCACAAAATAACATGACCGTCGAAGTTTACTTCATTTTACGGATATATTTTTAGCGTGATCTGCTGTTTTCAACCGACTTCAATATTTCAAAAGGAGGAGGTTCTCAATTCGACTGAATTTTTTTTTTTATTTTTTTTTTTTTTTTTAATGGATGTTCACTCATAACTCCGTCATTACTGAACCGATTTGAATTTTTTTTTTGTTTTCTAAAAGTAGACGGTTCCTGGTTGGTCCCGTTTTTTTCAAAATCCATTTCTGATGATGGGATCCATGAGGAACTGAGGGAACTCCTCAAATTTGAAAGGCACATGCATGCTGATTTGGGTGATTTCTTAAGAAACTCGAGCATTTCTTTACGAAAATCATCAATTTGGTGGAGTGGACCTGATGATGAAGACCAGGGATGGCAAAGTGGAACTGCTTCGTAATTCTCAGGACTATGATCCGATTTTAAAAAATATTTTTTTGTCTGTATATAGATGGTTTCAGGATTGTCCCGTTTTTTTCAAAATCAATTTCTGATGATGGGATCCATGAGGAACTGAGGGAACTCCTCAAATTTGAAAGGCACATGCATGATGATTTGGGTAGTTTCTTAAGACACTCGAGCATTTCTTTACGAACATCATCAATTTGGTGGAGTGGACCTGATGATGAAGACCAGGGATGTCAAAGTGGAACTGCTTGGTAATTCCCAGGACTATAGTCCGATTTTAAAAAATATTTTTTTTTCTGAAAATAGATGGTTCCAGATTTGTTCCGTTTTTTTCAAAATCAATTTCTGATGATGGGATCCATGAGGAACTGAGGGAACTCCTCAAATTTGAAAGGCACATGCATGATGATTTGGGTAGTTTCTTAAGACACTCGAGCATTTCTTTACGAACATCATCAATTTGGTGGAGTGGACCTGATGATGAAGACCAGGGATGGCAAAGTGGAACTGCTTGTTAATTCCCAGCTCTATCATCCGATTTGAGACATTCATCTTTTCTTTGTAAAGAAATACCTTCAAGATAGTCCTATTTGATTATAGTTCTATTTTGATGATGGGCTTCATGAGGGATTGAGAGAACTCCTCAAATTTTAACGGCACATGCATTCTGATTTGAGGGTTTCCTTAAGTAACTAAAACAGTGTTTTGGCGGAGCCAAAATTTTGATGAACTTGATCTGATGATGAAGACCAGGGATCGCAAAGTGGAACTGGTTAATAAACCTAGCTCTACTTATTATCCTAGTTGTGACATTCATCTTTTTGATTTGATTTATATTCTGATGATGGAGTTCTAGAAGAATTCAGAGAACTCTTCAAATTTGAACGGCAGGTTAATTGTGATTAGAGGGTGTTCATAATTAGCTTAGGCATTTTCTTACTGTGGCCATCATTTTGCTGGAGTGGACCTGATGTTGATAACCAGGGATGGCATAATGAATATGCTCGTTAATTTACAGTCTGTCATCCAATTTAACACATTGTTATTTTGTTTGTTTAAAGGTCTACAAGGGAGTTCCGTTTGATTATACTTCAAATGTAATGATGGAAGCCCTAGGACATTAAGAAAGCTCCTCAATTTTCAATCGTACACGTGCGGTGTATTGGATATTTGAAAAGTAAACTGGCTAACTCAAACAAATTCTTAATTTCACTTTTACCGGGAACCAAATGAAGTCGGTTTTTTTTTCTTAAAAATTATCTGTCATCATTTCTTCGGCACAGAAAACACCTTCTCATACACGTATGAACACAAATACATCGACACGCTAATGGCTTGTTCAACCGCTTTAAGCGCGAATTGTCAAACATTACAATCTCTTTCATAAAATGTCCGCACAAAAAGCGGTGCGTGTATTTTTCGCGATATGCAGATTCCCTACGCAATACTCGCAGCCCATCAGCTGAATCGGTGGTGGCCGCCGCGGAGCTAGTGATGCGCGGCTTCGGGCAATCAGTCGGATCCCGATAGAGGGTATGACCGCCGGGCATCCTTCAGACAAATTTACTATAAGCTGACCATAATAGGTACGTTCGGGCATATCTGCCCGATCTGCCGATAAATGTATGATAAGTTTATTTGGCGGATGCCCGGCGTACACAGACACACCCACTATTGGAGATCTGACGGATTACCCAGAGCAATCGGCTTATGCGTCAGTTTTATGTATCTTACCTACGAGTATTACGTAAGTAAAAATCCCCTTACCACCCTATCCACCTTGAAATTTAAGCGCGCGGTTGTTTTATGCGATAAACGCTGCGTTACACGCAATGCGTTAGACCCAGATCATTTCAAATCAGGTATATAATAATAGACCTTTGTTTTAACGAATTACATTACACATATGCGCTTAGTTTAATGTTTGAAACTAAGTAGTTGAAAGTCCTTATCCATGCTTTAGGCAAAACCAACCAAAGGAAAATGCATAGTTATACTACACTTTAAGCCATATTATAAAGGAGGTATAACAATTATAGCGTAGATAAGCTAGATGAAAGGGTAAAGACCTTATTAAAATTACCGGAATATCTCTGCCAAGTTTTTATACTCGTGTTGAGCAAGAACCAGCAGGGCTAGGATGTTCTTGTCACTATCCACGAATGTCATACATAATGCACGCTGCGTGACTCTGATTACAATAATATGTTATGTTAACCTCAATATTTTACCAGCCATCATCCCTTTTCTAGGTAATATACACACAAGAGATGGGGTTTTCGATTGTATAGGTTATAGAGTTCAATAAAATAAACAAAACGATATTGGCTATTGCCCTCAAATGCGGATAGTTGTTAAAAATTATCACCTTATCCAGCAAATATCACGCCACCACTTGGCATCACAGCCCTGCTGATTACCTACTTGAGACAACAAGGAACAAAAAGTTTTTTTTATAACGTTAACATATAAATCCCCTTATAGTAGGTATATTACTAACATTCAACATTACCTACTTAGTGCCGGCTTGTAAACTCGTTCAACATGTTTCCCATCTCTATACGCGAGTGCTGGCCTAGCACAACGAATGCAACCACGTTTTATACATTTTTATGGGTGAACGCAACCGTAAATGCTATGTTACGTGTTGAACGCGTTATTTTTATCGTTCGACACAGACACGTCACAATAAAGCCAGATGTTCATACCTAAGTTCTGTCCAGAATTATGAAATTGCCGTCAAATGCCATAATCCGGTAAAAAAAATGCACCGTTTATAACAGTAACATTTTTTTATAACTCGAATATTTTCCTACACAATTCCGACACCGCACCGATACCGACAACTCATATTTCCTTTACGCATCCAAGAGCTGGGATTTGCAAGAAACAAATAAAACAGAAAATACCACCGTCTCATGTAATAAAATTTAAAAGCGAGCATACACGACTTTTGCATAATCCAAAGGAGGTATTGCCTGGCACATTTTTCTTATAACAAGTGAAGGCGTCTCCTTAACGCAAACAAGCCGCCATGATTGATGGCCGTGTTTATGGTGCGTTACGCGATAAACTTGTACAGTGCACAGCTTCTTTATTTCACAAAGGGAGTACTACCTACAACCAGATTGACAGCAACAGTAGAAAAAAACTATATCCATCCCTCTTTGGGGGGTGCTTGTCTGGTACTAGGGAAAGTAAAATAATATACGTTTATCTTTGACTATGCACGTATAAGAGATCCTAGCCGCACTATAGCTTACAACAAAGGTAATGTGATTTTTGATTTTCGCGGCAGGCTCGCTGCTACCAGCTAGGTAGGTACTGCCTCAATATGAGATCTCTTGCACATGATATTGTGCTTTACAATTGTATTAAAATACATACTTTTCTCAAACATGCTCAGAAATGGTCGCATTTTGTTTGCAAATAGAAGATGTAAAGTATCCAACTCTTTAACCGCTGCGTCCGAGGCCTGCTGAAGCGCGGACGCAGGGGACAATAATGGAATTTGTATGGTTCATTTTACTCCTAGGGAAAATAGTTATTTATTATACAAGGGGCAAAGTTGTTGTTTAACTCTCGGGCTTATATTGAGACCCAAGCAAGCGAAAGATTCCAAAATTGAGCCACGAGCGTAGCGAGTGGTTCAATAACTGGAATCTTGAGCTTTACGAGGGTCTCAAGGCACGAGAGTTGAACAAACTTTGTCGCCGAGTGCAATACAACATTTTCACCACACTAAAGCGAGGAAACATACGAATGCATGCTTTATGTATGCTTAAATCTTTAAAACTGCTCAACGGATTTTGATGCGGTTTTTTTAAACATCATCATCATCATTTCAGCCGAAAGACGTCCACTGCTGGACATAGGCCTCCCCCACAGATTTCCACAATGACCGGCCCTGCGCCACCCGCATCCAGCGGACTCCTGCGACCTTCACCAGGTCATCAGTCCACCTTGCGGGGGCCTACCCACGCTGCGCCTTCCGGTACGCGGTCGCCACTCGAGAACCTTTCCGCCCCAACGGCCATCGGTTCTACGTGCAATGTGCCCCGCCCACTGCCACTTAAGTTTAGCGATTCGGAGAGCTAGTTTTTTTTAATAGATAGACTCGAGGATAATAATGGCGTTCAGTGGAGACAATAGTAGTAGTGGATTCGAGTAGTTCGAGAGGCAATTGAAATCAAGAAACACCCTAGAAATTTTAATAGGGAGGATGGTTTTAACTTATCACCAACTTGGGGACCAGTGATCCAGAAGTTGCAGCCACGGGATATATCTTCGGATGTACGCGGGGATATTGTGAGTGTCGTGTGTCGGACTATTGACAATAATTAACATATGTTTTGTGGGTAGTTTAAAAATTGTGTGTTTACCCCAAATTTCTACATAGACTTTTCGTTGGGTAGTTACACAAATCTCTGTTTTGACATTTTGCTGGGACATCAGTCAGCCGCGACCATGACCAGTGAAACCTGTGTCGAAACGTCGGTAAATAAGGTAAACAAATTAATTCGCGTTAGACCCGTTTAAAAATTATGTTTAAATATTGTTTTATTTATCTTTAAGTTTTAGATTCCGAAATCAGCGACCCGATAAACCATAAAAACGATACCCATGTAATTTTTTGTCTTTGTCATCCCTTTTCTCCCTTTTAGGGGTTGATTTCTCGAAAAACCATTTATGTTTCGAAATACTCATGTCCTGTGTTGTTCAAATAAAATAGTCTAACTAATCTTGTTTCCTCATACAAAGTATACAAACCTTGTACCCCCATGTCACACATGAACTTTGGTAACTTTGTGCACCTCTACGCTTTATAAGGAACCTAAGTGCTAAATTTGGAATCTCTACAACCAGAAATAAACATAAAACGACACCCATATTGATATTTTTAGATTTCGACCCCATCGCACCCCAACAGGGTAGATGGTATGTCACAATCACCACGTTGGATTTTAAAATAGCCGTTGTTTTCATAATCAGCGATTTTATTTATTTTTTACTTTTTCACCCCTTCTCCTCCCCTTTAGGGGGAATTTAAAAAAAATTGAAACACTTGCTTATTCATTTATCTTTATAAATACTCCAGTGAAATTTCAAATAGAATAGTACAACCAATCTTGTTTCCCTATACAAACTTTGGTCCCCCAAATCACCCCCTTCGAGAGTGAATTTTGAAAAACCCTTTCTTAGTGCACCTTTTGACTTTATAACGAACCTACGTGCCAAATTTGGAATCTCTAGGACCAGCGGTTTGGGCTGTGCGTTGATATGTCAGTCAGTCAGTCATTCATTCAGCTTCTTCTTTTATATATTTAGATAGAAGATTTTTTATTTTTATTGAACAGATATATCTTGATTATGAATATTGAAATAAACTGCATAATCAGAAAATGCAATTCACGCGGTAACCATCATGCATGAACTGCAAATTGTAAACGATATAACCATTAAAAATTAAGGTTTCATTATGAGGTTACATGTGTAACCTCATAATGAAAGGCTTATATTTAATAATGAATGTTCATTATTAAATATAAGCCATGTACAGTGTTACGGAAATGAAATAAAGTGAAACTAAACGCAAATCACATTGTCAAGACCAGTTTTCTTGTCAAAGATGTCAATAATTTCTTAAAAAAATATCGGTTAAACAGTAAACTTACTGCTCGCACTTATACGACAGAATGAGATGTACAATGTTGCCTGCTAAAGCTCAGTGGCGCCCTCCGTAAATTCTCCTTTTTTCTGTTGCATTAAATATGCAAGTAACGGAACAAGGACGGAAAATTGATCAATCCCGCAAGTGGATCAGATCAATTTGGATATTCATTTGATAAAATTTTACTGCAAAGATACAATAAATATTAAAAAACGACGGAAATGCAAGGTTGACAAACTGTTGGTCCTATAGGCATGCAAGGAATTTAAGAACTTTTGTTGTATCTGAATCAACCTTTATTATTTAAAATTATAAATGTATTAACAAACAATTCGTAGTGTACCAGGAGCATACAAGTATGAATTAAGTGTTCCTAAGTTTTTTGGACTAACTGTCGTATAAGATGCGCCAGCATCGTCGCTTAAGACACATTTTAGTCGTAGGTATTTTGTTTATTACTGAAGGATTAGATGAAGATTGAGGGTAGATATAATCGTCGGCATCGTAAAGTCAGCGCATGCCGCCGATTTTTGTTTACAAGTTATAAATCACTTGAAATGACGCTTGATGCTGCATTTGTTTAATATTTTTGAATATAACATATCATTATAGGTTACGTACGTAATATATTTTTCGTATAGCCTTGTGAAACCCATGATCCGAATGCGTTACTTGCATATTTATAAGTAGTGTTTGTGTAATGTTATCATATTTTCAAATGAAACATGCTGTATACTAGACAACTCTCCTCCATGGAATTTCACAAAACCCAATCGTAGTCGTCCAAGCAGATTGTCTGATCACCTAGTTTTAATCAAGTCTGACAACCCTAATAAATATTCTAAATTTTATTTTTCGTATTCATGGAAGTATTTTGGTCAATTCCTCTGGGATTTAATTCATTCCTGATATGAAGTAAAACTCTATTCCGTGAAAATGAGATGGAACGACCTAAGGCGACCCAAACTCCACATACTATAATATTGTAAGTCTAGAAAACGTATGTCTTATAACTTTAATATAAAATGTCTCCATGGCTCTTAACTGTTCACAGACTAAATTTAAAATCAGGCCCATGCAAAACACGTCCAAGTGCTTAATTCAGGGGCTCTACTTTATGAGCGAACACGCCCCTGTGGGCCGTTCTGTCCGCCCGCGGAATCGAGTACATTCCCTTTAATATTAACTACAGTCCCACAAAGCAGTCCGTCCATTTGTAGAACAAGCTTGGGCTACATTTTTATTTCTGAATACGTTATTATAAGTTGACTACTTATTTCATGACAGCAATAATTAGTCGTGTGTATGTGTCGCCTATGAAAGCTGGCTACTCCAAAGGTGTTAGTTAGTCGTTTTGATCCTTCATATGTATGTCGCGTTCAAAATTTTATGGGCAGTTTATGAATAAATTCATCCATAAATTGCCCACGAACTTTTGGACGCGTGTGTACTTAATGATTCACGGTAAATCCATAAGTACATTGCATAAAAGACAGATATGCAGAATACATCAAGATAGAAGGTCGGGACAAATCGGGATCACTTTTCTCGTAACTCCATCGAATGAAGATCGCGTCAATTTTGCTTTTTATTCGCTATGTCACGAGCTGTCATTAAACTATTTGAATTAAGCCCCTCACTAATGCTAGTTTGAATTAACGCTAACGTCGTTAACTAGTTACGGGGTGATAATGTGATAAGTTGCGCGATAAACTTGATGCATCACCCGAGTTATGGTTGGAGCGGATGGTAAATTGACACAGTGGACCGTACATTTTCATTGTACTATTTGAGAGAAGTTAATGCAAACCAAATTCATCTACTATTCAAAGAATAGTATCATTCCCGGAATAAAGACAATAGGAAATAGTAGAATATTCTCATATTACTTACGGAAAACCATACGCAAACAGAGAAGCCACAATATTAGGCTAAATCATAGCGCTTACATTATGCATAGGCCATGATATCTGATGACAAAGCAACTAACACACTTGCACACGAAAAATATAACCCTCCTCCGGTAGTCGGGTAAAAAACAAAAAAAACATTTTATTTCATAATTACCAGCATAAATATAAAGGTTACGGTTGGGAGGAATTTCCTATTAAGTATACAATACCTGTGTCAGGAAGTCCCGCTCTCCCCCTTATGCAAGTTTTAAGCTAATTTACAGAAAAAATAGACCAAAGGACACTAGAAGAACTACAAAAGATTAAAAACAATAGAAACTATATCCATATTTTACGTCTAAGACAAGAAAAATTAAATAAGAATAAACTTGGAATACATGTGTGTGTGTGTATGTGTGTGCGTGTGCGTGAATTAGTATGCGTATGTTTGATGGCAATAATGAATATATCAATATCATAATCCCGCCCCGTCCCGTCCGAGTGTTAGTAATCCTTTAATCGAGCTTGCACAATTACAGGAGTTGAGCTTGACTTTTGAGAGCCACTTAGGTAGCTCTGAGGTAGTCACTTAGGTTACACTTTTTTAGTCTCTCAAAGTGATTATTTTTAAAAATAAAATACATTTAGTTAAATACATGTAACTATTATTTTTTTTTTTAATCCCCCCCTCCTATAAATATTGTTTCACATTATTTAAATGAAAAGTAAATAGCGACGCACAAAACACACCTCTAGCTGTAGGTAGTATCAAAATATGCTTTACTTCCAACCCCAACTAAGAGGATCCTTAACTTAAGAAAATTGAATTGTTTTAAATTGTAGCTGTAAAGCATATGTTATGATATTACAGCTACAGGTTTATTTTGTGTGCCGCTACTCACTCTCATTGCTATTTGTCTTGTTAGTTTATTTTAACAACAAAGAGTTCCTGATTTGCGAAATAAAATTATTCATGTTTTATTTCTATTCCTGTTGTAACTAATGTAGATCTTATGATGGTCTCCCAAGGAACATAATCCAGTGGCATCGCAATAAATCCGGCCCCAAAACAATGTAAATTTGCGTAGTATCATAGAGATTACTCCAAAACCGGGATTTCCGGAGATAGAATTAATATTACATTGGCCTATAAGAACTGCTACTTCATAGTAAGAATACTCCATTACGAAAATTTACATAAATTTGTATAATAAAGGTAAATTTTCCTGTTACGTAGGACAACATTTGCATAACTCCGCGAAATCGAATTTAAAAGCCTGAATTATTTTGTCCATTACACGATTAACTTAAATGAGATAATTGAATTATTTTCGATGTTTTCCGCTCGGTAAAACCAAATGGCAAGGCTGCTTTCCAAATCGACTGCAATAAATTTGTTAAGGACCGACTGTTCGTTTAGATTTAGGTATTAGTGAACTGTAATAATTATAATTGGCTTTATTTCTACAATTTAAATTGATTGAAAAAAAAATGCAAAGAAACAAACATTAGGTATGGCGTTTTACAATTATTATGAGCAAGGTTGATATGCCCAAAAACGTTATGTAATTCATTGACTATGCTTACAAGCATTATGGGCATAAAAGGTATGCGGATAAATTAATGACCATTACCTTATGCGCTTTGACTAATGTGACAAAATGGTTATGCACATTATGATTTTCAAATTTATGCAACCCAATATGGAACCATCTACATACCCAGTTGTCAGAAATGAGAGTCAAAGTCTGAGTAACGAGTTTGGCGCTGTATAATCTTCTTGAAAGAGAGGAATATTGTCACACTATTGTGCCTGTCCTCGCGGCAAACCACATGATAGGTCCAAGTCATTAGGGATGTCCCCTACCCACAACTGCTTAGAACGTTGAAAGTTGTATAAGTAGAATTAATGATAGTAAATGTGGATCGAAAATGTCTTCATACAATAAGTCGGACTCTTCAAGTAGGAATTAATATGGCTTAAAAGACAGACTGGACATTTCGAGCCTTAAAATACAAACAACGGCACAAAACTCCACGAATCTTATCGGCCCAAAATAACACTGAATTTTGCGAATAATGGTTACTGAAGAGCCAGCAATAATGTTGTCAAAAGCTCCTCTCGTTACCACCGCGATCACGCCACACGGCCATAAAGATATTCGGGACAATTAACTTTGCAAGGATGTTGAATACACCACAATTAATTCCTAAAGTACGGTAGGTATTTGAGGTTTTCAGTTTTAATACCGGCTGCCGTTTAAGGGTGGAATTTTTAATTTATTTCCATTCTAGATTTCGCGTCCAGCCAGAAAGTCGCCTTCCGAAATAAAAGTAAGAATCCAATTTAATTTATTCTGAATTTGTAGGTAGCTTTGGTTTATTAAATTTTCATCTTTGAGCAGATTTTCGAGGCGCTGTTTCGGGGAAAAGCTGAATTTTTAAGTTGTTTCGAATGACTTACGAGATAATGGTACCTATAATGGCGATTAAACAATATATTTTATTTTAAGTCCGCCATCTTTTTTCTTATGTTCATAGTTTCTTACGACCCGCTGTAATTACCTGAAACAAAAAATGCCATAAATAACCCATTACATACTCTAGCCTTCGCTCGCTGTTTTATCCGCATACAAGTCGTCAAACCCCTATTTTTCCACTCCCTTAGGGGTTAAATTTAAGTACACATTAATAGCAGTTTATGCAACAGTGTATAATAAGGGTTCTTAAAATTCAAGGGTCGCTGTCACCCTAGAATTTTAAGAACCAATTATGAGTTGTTGCATACACCAGTTTTTCTACGACAGCAAAAATAGCGAAAAAAGCGAAATTTTTAATGGAATCTAATAGTATGGGTGCGTGCGCCCTGTATCAATATGAGAGAATTGTTAAAGTGACGTTTAAAATGTTCCCGTATGACCCACGTTGCACTAGCGCCCCTAGGGGCGAATCGACTGGCAGTAATCCTCATTGACAGATAGAAGAAGAAAAAAGTCTAAAGATATTTTCAATGGTTTAGGCTAAACGTATTGTGTTTGTGGTACCTAAAGCCGCGGAGATCATCCTGATTTGCAGAAAATTTGCACACACGGACACAATGAAATGATGCATTTAAAAATTAATTGCACTAAAAATATCTTAAACTAATCCATCATGTTCAAAATTACATACACCTATAATTACAGCGTTCATAGTAAGCTAAGACTACAATAGAAGTACTAATTATACAATCTAATAATATACAGTTGCAAATCACAAAAGGCAACTTAGTGGTACATACGCAAATAACCCTTGTAATGACAAGTTATATGTAGTACCTATATTTCACAGTACTGAAAAAAATACAGCAGGATCACCACCAATGAGGTAGAACCATTACATTCGGCTCAACAATATTAAATATTAATTCTGTCTGAAAACAACTGAGGTCTACTTACCCAGAAACTGTGTACGTGGTGTATCACAGTATGTTATGCAATATTATATTATACCTATAATATAATATAAAATACACTTTTTACTACAGTCAACAATCCCAGTCCACTTAGGTACGTAAATCTTATATTGGTTTAACCAGCAATATTCAGTCTCAGCAATTGTATAAATATCTGTACCTATATATGAAACAGCTCTAACAATTAGGTGAAAACTGGTGTCTTGTGGGCCAGCAATCCATCTAATTTGACCATATTTCTCGGAAAACGTGGGTTTTGGAGTAAACCGAGCTTTGCAATAATTTTATATGCGACAAAACCTGCAGTATTTCTTAAATATTCAGGTATTTTTGTGTACCATATTTTAAGCTCATTGTGTGCTATTGTTAACAACAAACTACTTAACACAAACGTCGGTAATAACTAGATAGATAGATAAACACTTTATTCATTTCCACAACATACATGGTAGGTATTACAAAAAAAGACAAAAACAATAAAGAAAAATTACAAACAAAAGACATGCAGCAATGAATTAAAACAAGTTTACATTAAAAAAACTAGTAATAATAATTATACAACCATGTGTCGTGGCAGAGAATTGGCGCTGGCTCAGCATGATGATGCGGAAAGCCACATCATCATGCTGAGATTCTGCCAGGACCTTACATATAGAGCAGAAACGCGCACAACGCTTTAAATAAACCATATATTAGGGAATTATCGTGTTGTGTATTTAGTGTGTACCTACTAATGTGTGTGTTTCAGTTTGTTGAGAGATGTGGCAATTCTCTATTTTAACTTAGGCGTACCATATTTAGATTTTTATTTAATAACTGATACAAATTCGGATTAAAAATAATAATAATGAATAGTGTAAACTATTGTCATAAACCACATCAGACTATAATACATAAAAGCGACGGGAGATTCAACTATGAAGTTTTTGTTGATTAAAAAGGTGTAGGTAACTCGATCGATACTTAATTTTGAAACAGAATTTATTTCTTAAATGAGGAATCGATGGAGGAATATTGTTCTAACATTTTGTAGCACGATAGCGAAAACTCCCTTTGAATGCAGCAGATTTATATTCAGGGATTTGTATGATATGAAGATATGTGGGGGTTTTCGTCTGTACGGTATCTACTTAAGAGTAGGCAAGCAAACATAAAATCCTGACGATCGGTAATTTTTAGCAGACCCGCATTATTCAAGTACGGTGTAACATGTGCCCGGGGAGTAATTTTAAAGCAATATCTAGCGCATGCATTTTGCACTCTTTGTATAAGACGCTGTGAACGAGTAAGAAGACATGGGCCATAAGCTGTTATGCAATCATTAAGTTTTGACAATACCAAGGCTTCACAGAGTCTCAATCGAAGATTGATACTGAGGAAATTACGGAAGTTGAACTAAAGAATTTGCCTACTGTATTTGTCACACCGTTGCTACACGTGGAGGTGTTTGCTTTGGATCCCGTGTCATTACCATATCTGCGCCGTATTCCACTCAGGCCATTGAGATATCTGCAAATATGTGTGCTTCCCTACGCTCGAGCCCAGAATCAAAAACGACCTTATTTGTTATAGATAGAGTGCTATTTCCTTTACGTTTGGTCGAATATCGAAATAATTATTACAAGAGCGTATTCGGACAGATCGAGATGAAGACAGAAATGGGTTAATTACCATTAATGTAACGGCACTGACGTCGGGTTCGCGTTAGTGTTAAGCGGTCGTATTAGTCCGTGTAATAGAAACTGACGCAATAATGCCTGGACGAAACAATAGATACAAAGACCTGGAGTATCTACAGCGGTACCAGTGCTACTACGCTCCAGGCTTCTCGTTTGACATAAGTAGTTCGTGCATAGGTATACAAAGCGCGTCCTCTTTGTTAATAAACGGCTAACAAGAATGATGACGCGCTGTGTGTTAGGTACAATGTAGTTGTTTTAAAAAGGGATTCAAATAAGAGATAGAGTACATGGGACTTTTTATTTTCAATGTTGTTCCCCCACCTCCATCTTACTTTTTTATTTAATTAGATTTTTTTATGAGACATCTACTCAGAAATGCGAGCTCGGTATCAGGTTAGTGTAATCGGTAGTAGGTTATTAATATTATTAAATATGCAAGACTTTTTTTCCCTCACTTCACTTTATTAAATACGTACTATATGCAAGAATGGGTTAGTATACGGTCAAGTGCAAAAATATGAATGTGTCCAGAAAATCGTCTCATACATAGGTACATAATGGAACTACGCTCTTATTACGACGGAATAAAGATGTTAGGCCGGCATTACACTGGTAAGTTTTACTTACGTAAGTAAGGACGCAGCTATATGCAAGAATAAGACAGCGATCTTCATGTCTTAGTCTTGCATATAGCTACGTCTTTCTTTACTTACGTAAGTAAAACTTACTAGTGTAATGCCGGCCTTATGGGATATATTTTTGAATAAGATGTGTACACCCATATTTTTACACTTGACAGTACCTAGGTACTTATTGGAATGTTTCATGCTAGCTAGCCATGCACTTCGACGATGTGCTACAATGTGTGATGTAGGAGTAGGTATTTATGCGTTAATCTTAATTTCAATTTTGTTTAGTAAGCCAATTATGTGATAAATTGTCCAACTAATCGAGTATAAGTACCTAATTTAAAATAATAATGGAAATCGAATTGTATCTAAAAGGATGACTCACACAAGGACGGGACGGGACGGCGAGGGATGGGACGATCTGTCCATTTCTATAGAAAGAATCACGTGATAGCTCGGAGCCCTCGGATGTCACGTGACGTTTTCTATAGAAACTGACAGATCGTCCCATTCCCTTCTAGTGTGACTAGTGTGAGTCATCCTAAAACAACATTTCGAAAGTTACAAAACTTATGTATTGACTGTTTATGAAAGTAACAAATTAAGTAAAGTTTAGTACCAAAATTAGAGACGAAAACCGAGTTGGTGAAAGTTGTTTTGTGAAAATTATCGATACCGAAGTAAAGTTTTCCGACCTACTTGAAGGTATCATGGCATTTTTGGTAGCAAAAAGCGACCGTATCTTCAGTCGCGATACCTTTAAGACTAGACAACATCGCTTGCGTATAAAACGTGTTACCGTAAGAAGCACTTCAAGTGCAGCGGAACATGCATTTACTGTATGCTGCTATCACAACGGCATCGGCACCGACACATAAATTTACAAATAATTTATCTCTCTGTTTTTATCTGCGAGACTTTTCTCTGCAATAACTCGACTGCAATATCCGTGCACACAGTCGGTTGTCCATTTTATTGCATAACTAGGTATGATTGATGGTTACGTATTATGATTATCATGTATCGTACCATGCATTGCCCTAATGCTTACCTACATGTGTATAGCCGGCCATATACGTTCGGGCATATTCAACGAATCTGCTAAACAATGTACAGTAGATTTGTGACGCGCCATGCAGATCCGATGATGGATGGTCCGAACGTATATATTATGACCGATTTTTCTTATGTTAAAAAGACGGCCAGAATAATATTTATAAAAAAATAATGAAAACGCGACCATCATAGAGCCTACTCGCCCGAGTTCAACAAGAACTGCGTGAACGGGGCTGCGGGTGTGTGCATGGCAACGACAGCGGGTAATTTATTAATGAAATAGTTGGCAGTTCGAAAGTTCTATGGTAATACTAACTTGAAAGTTGATGAGTGGTTGCGCGCTTATGTTGCATTACACTTATATTCACATAAATGTACCTTAGTGGAGACTATTTGAGAAAGCAAAAGTCTACGCACTATATTGGCACAATGCTCGTCTACATTTGGTTATCCCTCTCAGGAACCGGTACTTTGATATTATCGTAATTGCCCAATATAATGAACTATTTTATGCTCTTTACGTAGCACTCGATCATGCATTTAGGTAACATATTCGAATTATTAGATAACCCCATCAGAAATGAGATTTTAAACAAAACACTGAAAAATAACAAAGTAATACCGGTAATCTAATATATTGACTCCTTGTTGATTTTGAGTTATGTCAAGTCAGTCATGATTTTGATGAGAATAAATATGTGCAACTAAAGATATTAGTTTAATTCTTTTCATTGGCGACAAGGATGGGATACGAACCCACGCGTGCAAAGCACATTGGATAACGAATTGGATGCGATGTCTTATGAACAGAAAGTTGCGGACTGGTTTGGATATTCTTAAGGCGGGTTAGAGCTATAGACTCGCAAAGAAAAATGGTTGAATATGCGGGTGGTTCTCTGAGGTCAGTCAACGAGGGTGATCCTGTTTGGGTTAGGCAGTATAACGCGGGAGATAGGTGGGTTCCAGGGGTTGTACAAAATAAATTAGGTAAAACAGATTACGCGGTGACATCCGATACTGGAGTAATATAACATTTAAAACTTTCGCGATTTGAACACATATCATACACAGGTTTCACTGGTCATGGTCGCGGCTGACTGATGTCCCAGCAAAATGTCAAAACAAAGATTTGTGTAACTACCCAACGAAAAGACGTATTTCATTATTTTTTTATAAGACTGTGTCGAAACGTCGGTAAATAAGGTAAACAAGTTAATTCGCGTTAGACCCGTTTAATAATTATGTTTAAATACTGGAGTAATGCATAGACATGTCGATCAGTTGAGACCGAGGGGATTGAAATTGTTGTCTTGTCCATTTCCAGACCCGACAGAGCCGCCAGTAGTGGACAGCCAGTCAGAACCATCGCCTGATAATTCGTTTTCTTTTCCTCGTAATTCAGTGACGGGTGTTCCAACTGAACCAGAGCTCGCCTCTAGACCAGATATTTCAGACCAAGGTCTTAATGCCTCTCCTGTATTGAACCGTCCCATGCCGCGTAGCACGAGAAATAAGAACCCCGTTTATAAGTAGTACATAAGTAATAGGTTTCGGTTATTGATTATTATTATTTTTAAATTTTTTTTTAGAGGGGATAATAGTGATTTTATTTACTTTATTGTTAATTTAGTGGGGAGGATTGTAATATCCTCCTTGTTGATTTTGAGTTATGTCAAGTCAGTCATGATTTTGATGAGAATAAATATGTGCAGCTAAATATATTAGTTTAATTCTTTTCATTTTGTTTTCTTTTCTTTTCAGAGGAGTAAGTTGTAAGTAAGTATCCGATTTTTTTTTAGCTCCACCGTAACATAATCTAACGTTATACCTATTAAACAAATGATAGTTATCTTATATCATGTGACCAACTCCTAATATTCTGTGTATGTGGGCAACTCTATTAGATGATTGTATCAAACTCAGTTAACGGAATCGTTAGATTGAGACCCGTGTCACGTCCCAAAGCCACATCTTGCTTATCGGTCTTCTTTATGGATGAGCTATTGTTAGCTATAAAGCTAATCCAACTCGCATCCAATCAGGGGTCCACCATGAAAACTTAGGTACTTATTTTATCAAAATGATGTAAGTTATATAACAAAATATATAAAACAGTGGCTTTTGAAAAATATATCTATGTGCCTTCGAGCGAGACGGACATACAGTCGCAATCGAATACGGCCACTTACAACTCATGGTAGGCACACTATTGTTCATATGTCGTAAACACTAAAGCACCACAGAGAAAGAATCCCTAAGCGCCACTTGCCCCAACCAAGGTACTCATCCACCATTGGTCGTGGGATCGAAGCATTTTTCTTTCAATTATAAAATCAGCACATATTTATTTATCCATTTTGGTTCTCTCTGATATTTTGTACAAGATGTAAATAGATTAAGGTTTTTTCTGTGAATCAAATAAATAATTTCTATTTCTATTTTTCTATTTCTATTTATTTATTAAATAATGTCTGTATAAGTCTTGAATAGGTACTAAGAAGACCAAAATGGCCAAGTGAATTATTCTTTGTCTTGATATCACTTATTAGCTACCAAATTTTAAAACACAGTTGAGAGTTGACAAACGAACGTCTATTTCAAAAGTTAGACAATTTTTCTCCAGGTTTGTACTGACTTTGACCTACAAGGTCATATATTATATTCAAACAATATTTCAAGAAAGTAAATATTTAAATTAAAAAGCACTAAAACTGTTTCAATCCATCACCCCAACAGATTGCTGTCGGAAAGTTAGTATAACGTTAATAAAAAATAAAGTTAGTAAAAAGAAAAATAAAAGGATCTTACCGGACAGTTATTGAATTATGCAAACTTAAGTTTCGAGTAGTTTTACAAAAACGTTGTTTGCTTTATTTACTGGCGCACTCAATTAGGGATAGTTTTTCGAGAAACTTTCCTAGCGCGCCCGCTGAAGTAAAATCCGATTTTACTCTGACTTTTTTTAAACTTTATGCAAATCGAGGTGCCGATTTGCTGGAAATTCCCAATGCTTTCTGGTCCTACGAGGAATGTCGAAGGAGCGAAGTTTTAACGAATTTAACGATGTCTTACAATTTAACGAAAATAGATAAGATTTTTTCAATTAGTGCATTATTTGGGATTTAACAACACCATATTTATTTTAAAAAGTGGAAATTAGCTATTCTTTTTTAATGCCCACTACCTATTAGAAAATAATAGTGCATTCCACTTTTGTAAATGTATGTGATCTTTCTCGGACAAACGACCTTTTTCAGTTGTCGATAATAGATAGTCTAATCGTCCGTATCTCACTTGCCACAACAGCTGCGAAGATACTTGACCGTATGGTGGACTCCATACTTGAAGCGCACCTAACCATCCAGGATACTCAGTTTGGGTTTAGAACGGGGTTATCCACTGAGAGCGCTATTTTATGTCTAAAGCATGCGGTGGGTTATTATACGCGAAGAAAGACGCCAGTGTATGCCTGTTTCCTAGATTTGTCAAAAGCTTTTGACAGAGTAGATTATAATATTGTATGGAGAAAGCTAGAGGACTCAGGCATGCCGGCAGAAATAGTAAGCGTTATGAAGCACTGGTACCGCAACCAAGTGAACCAGGTGAGATGGGCTAGTATAGGCTAGAGTGCGGAGTTAGACAGGGGGGGCTTACGTCTCCCAGGCTTTTCAACCTCTACATGGATAGCCGGGCTCAGTAGCATGCATGTCGGATGTCATATTGATGGAGTTAGTATTAACAACATTAGTTACGCAGACGACATGGTGCTGCTGAGTCCGTCTGTCAGTGCTCTGAGAAAGCTGTTGGGGGCATGTGAGGTTCATGGTCTGCAATATAACCCTAAAAAAAGCGAGGTTATGGTGTTTAAGGCAGGTACAAAAAAGCTGACATACGTACCTCGGGTTCTATTGCAGGGGTCTCCCCTGTCCGTGGTGGATAAATTTAAATATCTGGGTCACATCATAACACAGGACCTTAGTGATGACCTGGATATTGAGCGTGAGCACAGGGCATTGGCTGTAAGGTCGAATATGCTGGCCCGCAGGTTTGCTCGGTGTACAGCGAAGGTCAAAATAGTACTTTTTAAGGCGTTTTGTCAATCGTTTTACTCGAGCAGCCTGTGGGTGAAATATACTAAAAAAGCGTACAATGCCCTGCGCGTACAATACAATAATGCGTTCAGGACGCTGTTGGGGCTACCTAGATGGTGCAGTGCATCGGGCATGTTTGCTGAAGCACGCACGGACGGTTTTCATGCCATTGCGCGCAAAAAAATTGCTTCCATGCTTAGCCGTGTCAGAATAATTTTTAAGAAAAAAAACCGACTTCATTTGGTTCCCGGTAAAAGTGAAATTAAGAATTTGTTTGAGTTAGCCAGTTTACTTCACAAATATCCAATACACCGCACGTGTACGATTGAAAATTGAGGAGCTTTCTTAATGTCCTAGGGCTTCCATCATTACATTTGAAGTATAATCAAACGGAACTCCCTTGTAGACCTTTAAAAAAACAAAATAACAATGTGTTAAATTGGATGACAGACTGTAAATTAACGAGCATATTCATTATGCCATCCCTGATTATCAACATCAGGTCCACTCCAGCAAAATGATGGCCACAGTAAGAAAATGCCTAAGCTAATTATGAACACCCTCTAATCACAATTAACCTGCCGTTCAAATTTGAAGAGTTCTCTGAATTCTTCTAGAACTCCATCATCAGAATATAAATCAAATCAAAAAGATGAATGTCACAACTAGGATAATAAGTAGAGCTAGGTTTATTAACCAGTTCCACTTTGCGATCCCTGGTCTTCATCATCAGATCAAGTTCATCAAAATTTTGGCTCCGCCAAAACACTGTTTTAGTTACTTAAGGAAACCCTCAAATCAGAATGCATGTGCCGTTAAAATTTGAGGAGTTCTCTCAATCCCTCATGAAGCCCATCATCAAAATAGAACTATAATCAAATAGGACTATCTTGAAGGTATTTCTTTACAAAGAAAAGATGAATGTCTCAAATCGGATGATAGAGCTGGGAATTAACAAGCAGTTCCACTTTGCCATCCCTGGTCTTCATCATCAGGTCCACTCCACCAAATTGATGATGTTCGTAAAGAAATGCTCGAGTGTCTTAAGAAACTACCCAAATCATCATGCATGTGCCTTTCAAATTTGAGGAGTTCCCTCAGTTCCTCATGGATCCCATCATCAGAAATTGATTTTGAAAAAAACGGAACAAATCTGGAACCATCTATTTTCAGAAAAAAAAATATTTTTTAAAATCGGACGATAGTCCTGGGAATTACCAAGCAGTTCCACTTTGACATCCCTGGTCTTCATCATCAGGTCCACTCCACCAAATTGATGATTTTCGTAAAGAAATGCTCGAGTGTCTTAAGAAACTACCCAAATCATCATGCATGTGCCTTTCAAATTTGAGGAGTTCCCTCAGATCCTCATGGATCCCATCATCAGAAATTGATTTTGAAAAAAACGGGACAATTCTGAAACCATCTATATACAGACAAAAAAATATTTTTTAAAATCGGATCATAGTCCTGAGAATTACGAAGCAGTTCCACTTTGCCATCCCTGGTCTTCATCATCAGGTCCACTCCACCAAATTGATGATTTTCGTAAAGAAATGCTCGAGTTTCTTAAGAAATCACCCAAATCAGCATGCATGTGCCTTTCAAATTTGAGGAGTTCCCTCAGTTCCTCATGGATCCCATCATCAGAAATGGATTTTGAAAAAAACGGGACCAACCAGGAACTGTCTACTTTTAGAAAACAAAAAAAAATTCAAATCGGTTCAGTAATGACGGAGTTATGAGTGAACATCCATTAAAAAAAAAAAAAAAAAATTCAGTCGAATTGAGAACCTCCTCCTTTTGAAATATTGAAGTCGGTTGAAAAGTACCAACAGCGTTCTGAATGTCATTGCAGACAAATATGATTGCCCTAATTTTGTGTTCATCATTGGGTCCGGCAAATTAAACCAGTTGCCCAGTTTAGGTCAAAATAGACAAATGTTTATTTTGAACTAATCTGCGCATTAAGAAATTAGTGTTTAAGATTATGTGATTGTCTTGTTGTGTATTATTATTCTACGGATGTACAAAAAAAAATCCGAAATAAAGATATATTTAATTTAATTTAATTTTAATTTTTTACTTCTGATTGCTTGGTATATTAAATGTAAATACATAGGTTGGTTCAATTATTCTTCGTATAGCATTACATAAACTTACAAAAACCAATCCACATACCTTTTTTAAGCAAAACACTTAGGGCAATCCTAAGCAACCTTAGTATACTAAAACATAAAATGCCATTTACTATACTTCGTATGTGATACCTTCCGTTAGCCGAGTCTGTAATAAGCTATGGCATATTTAGCTTTGGGCGACCATATAATACATATCTACAAAAAATATATAATATTCAAATAAGATTATCAAAAACCATAGTTCCTTTGAAAATAAAACTACCTCTAAATAACTATCACAAACTATTTAATTATTGTACTCGTAGAACTTTTAGTGCATATGACAAAGTAAAACTAGCTGTTAAATTAGAATATAAACACTTGATCGGTCAGCTGGACAGGTACAATAGACTGTCCCACCACCGGGCATTAACCAATGAACCACACTTTAAGATAGGTACCTAAGAGTAACAATCACTATGGTAAACGGCGCTCGTTCTCATACCTACTTTGCACCCTGACTGAATAGCTTACCCAAACAAGTAATATAAACTTTAGATAATTACAATGATAAAGTAATGAATACATCTAAGAAACCACTGATTATTCTTAATAAGAACTAATGTTAAATCAATACATGAGCACTAACAACATAAAATCATTTAACTAACTAAGTAATTAGGCTAAACTCAGTTAAAAGAATCTCCAAACTTCGAGATTAAAACTGAGTCTTGCATGTAAGTAGAATTTTTTATGATAAAATATTATTTTTCTCCAATATGCTCGGAAATGTTCACATTAATGTAGCAAAATGGGTACGAAAAGAACCTCCTTATGTACTGACTCAAATTAAAAAAATCGAATTCATTATTTTACCGTTTTAGCGTCCAGGAAATTGTACTAAAATCCATTACTGTATTGTTTTTTTTTTAATATTTGGACTATCAATATTGCAAACAGCCAAATATACTTTAGCCGCGACCAAATGGTCTGCACAGACGGGACAACCTGATTGACATCGAAACATCAAATTGTGGCGATGGGGTCGTCACATCCCTACGCCAAAATAAATAAAAACATAAAGAGTTAAGCAACAACAGGCGGTCTTATCGCTACAAAGCGATCTCTTCCAGACAACCTACCTACATTACCACTATACACTATATTACCCCTTTCCCCCTTTTGGGGGTTAATTTCTCAAAAAGTCTGAAACACGTCTTTACCCATTTATCTTTAGGAAAATTCCTGTGAAGTTTCGAATAAAATAATCGAACTAATCTTGTTTCCCCATACAAACTTTGTACCCCCATTTCACCCCCTTTGGAGATGAATTTTGAAAACTCCTTTCTTTGGCACCCCTACGCTTTATAAGGAAACTAAGTGCTAAATTTAGAATCTCTAAAAACAGAAATAAACATATAACGACACCCGTAGTGATATTTTTAGATTTCGACCCCGTCGGGTCCCAACAGGGGAGATGATATTTCACAATCGCCGCGTTGGATTTTTTAAATCTACGTTGTTTTCGTAATCAGCGACCCAATAATCCATAAAAACGATACTTATGTTGCTTTTTATACTTTTTCACCCTTTTTCCCTCTTTTAGGGGCTTAATTCTCAAAAAACCTGAAACAGGTGTTAACTCATTTATCTTTATGAATACTCCTGTAAAGTTTCAAATAGAATAGTACAACTAATTAACACATAACAAATAACAACCCATTTTATATTTTAAATTGATTACTTTGATTTTGTTACTAATAATATGATTTTGATAATGATAATATTGGAATATTGGTTTTACATCTATTTGACATTTTTCTTTATTTCATAAAACCTACTTATTGTTCTTAATGTTTTGACGATCCATTTCCAGGTGAATATGTTTTATGTTAATTTATATTATGTTCGATTTTATGCTTAGACGATCACAATGTAGATTCTTATAGATTGACATTAATGTAATGTATACTGTAATCATACGTTGTGAAATAAAAAAATCTAAACTAATCTAAACAAAGGGTTTGTACCGAAAATTCAAAATTGTCCGCCGTTCATTTTTGTACCGAAAAACAAGTGACAACTGATTCTGCATGGCGTTTTAAAAAGGGGCCCGCGTTTTGTATCGCGCCTTCGTGGCGCGTTTGGATAGGGTCTTTATGATGTAAGTACATCTAATGCCATAAGATTCATTTGCATATATAAACAATTACAAAACCTACTCGTATTACATTTTTTTTTTTTGCAAATGTAACATAATTTTTAAGTACCTTTTAGGTAACTATTTGAGTCTATTAATTAATATCGATACTTATGTCACAAAGCAAAACAAAATAAAACAGGAAATAATTAAATTCAATAAAACTGAAAGCAACGTTCAAAATCCTATCGTAGAAATCTATTCTTTCAATAAGTCATTCGTAATGTAGGTACCTGCGAATCGTACGTGTTCCTCCCTAATTGTAATAATTAGGAACTAAACTACATCGTAATGAGATCTCAATCGGAAATTAATTGCTCAAGCTTGAGAGCGAGATAGCAATACCTAAAGGATATGCCGTGAAATCGTGACTGGAATTAATGGAGCTAGTGTTAAATTGGAATCCTATTGGATACCGGCATCCTACTTCCTCTAGCGGGAAACCAATTGTGAATAAATGAGATGCACTGAGAGTGAGGTATAATTGGAATTTTATTCAAATTAGATTGAAATATTCAGATACAACGTAAGGCAGTTGCAAATGAAGACCTTACATTGAAATTGATTATCTCAGCTTTCGTTGTAAGTCCAAAGGGCACTTGATAACATAGGCTACAAGCATGATTAAGGCAGATGGTCTTTTAAATTAGTTGCTGTAACTGCATTTGTACTTTTATAGCATTATGCTGGTGATCCGTTTAAGGGCCTTATCAGTCCATGACACCGATTAGGAAAAAATAGAAAAAAAAATTGATGCGAATAAACACATTTTGTACCGATGGGTCTTTCCATACAAAACACAATTTTTTTTCGTATTTTTTCTAATCAGGTCACGATACAGGGGCCTTACCATGACGTCTTAACGCGATTCAGTTGACGACCTAAACTCAGTCGCTTCCATACAACTGAGCCTAAACTGAACCTAAACTGAATCGCGTTAAGACGCCAAGGTAAGACCCCTGATGACGTCTTTAAACGAATCACCAGCACTTTCATTACATCCTGTACAGTCAAGTGTAAAAATATGGGTGGACACATCTTACTCAAAAATATGTCCCATAGCATTTTATTCCATTGTAATAAGTGCGTAGTACCATATTTATGAGACGATTTTGTCGATACGTATTTTTGCACTTGACTGTACTCGTAGTGTCCAAACCTTTTGATTTCCACATCTCCTGTAACTTTGTATGATATTGATATATGTATTAATTGTTGGCATCAAACATACGCACACTAATTCACGCACACGCACACACATACACACACAAACCCCATGTGTTCCAATTTTATTCTTATTTCATATTTGTTGTCTTAGACGTAAGATATGGATATAGTTTATATTGTTTTTAATCTTTTGTAGTTGGTTCTTCTAGTGTCCTTTGGTCTATTTTTTCTGTAAACTAGTTTAAAACTTGCATAAGGGGGACAGCGGGACTTCCTGACACAGGTATTGTATACTTAATAGGAAATTATTATAATTATGTTATTTGTTTTTTACCCTATTACCGGAGGAGGGTTATATTTTTCGTTTGCAAGTATGATAATTGCTTCGTCATCAGATATCATGGCCTATGCATATGCCAGCGCTATGATTTAGCCTAAAGGGGTAAGTTAAGCCAGCACCCACAGATGCGCTACTTATGTTTTTAATGATCAGCCACCGGTGTCTTAAGTCCACAGACTTGTTGTTTGCAACAAAGGATTTGGTATATAATCATAGAAATTAAAAAACCAATGCAATACCAGCGCCGTTTGATCATTTAACCTCATTACTTCACAATAGAGTGTATTACGAAAATTACCGAAATATCAGCCATACTTTCGTCATCTTAAGAGTCTCAATCCGTAATCATCCCCAATACACCATTTTTTTACATAACAAAACAATACTCCTCTTTCGTGCGAGGTATTTTAATTAAGCTTAAGCTAAGCTTTATGTGACAACATCAACAGACGTTGTTCACCTGCAAGGGTAAAGGATTATTGTGGAATAAAAAGGGTGAGAATTAAATATTATAAATTGAAAGAGATGTCATATACTACACAAAAAGATAACCAAAGCCGAAAGATACGGTGAGCAGCGCTGGGTCGAACTAGTGACCTCCTGCTTTCGCGGCAGATGCCCTAGCAACTGGGTTACACAATCACTATCATAACATAAATCAAAACAATTAATACAAATAATAAATAATTAGATTCGTGCTTTACAATTGTAAACAATTGAGCATTATACAGATTGTGTTTAATGTATAGCAAAAATTTTATTTATTTAAATGAAACATTATATATTAAACATTATATTTTAATAAAATCAACATTTGAGTGCAAACAAACACCATAATTATACACTACATTACAATTGTATTAAAATGATAGTAAGTCATATATAAACAATGTCACGTCGAGCACATTTCATTCATGAGTAGTCAATCATAATTATTTTCTATAGAGCTAATTTCGTTAATTATCTTCGTCGTGTAGCTGGGTATAATTAAGGAAACAGAATGGCATAGTCAGTTTTATTAAATTCGTTAATTTATATTTTTTAAATTTCTCATACATCATGTCAAATACTCATACTCCGTTTACACACATACAATATGATATACAATTAAATTAGTAGTTATTTTCTAAATGGAGCTAATTAGAATACCGGTGGTTTTAAGAAATTATTCAATTGTATATTTTTTGCAGTATTAAAAGAAATAGTTTTTCTTAAAAAACTGCATAAAAACAAGAATTATGTGTTGTCAGGATATTTATGATACTCACAAGTCGTATATATAACTAAAAGTAGGTAATTATCTAGAACTTGCCGAGGAATTTTCCTACCTTTTTGAAACTTTCTGCCACTTGTACTTTAATGAGGAACGGTGTATGCAGAAGGCAAAAGTTACAATATGATTCAAGTTCAATTTACTTTCAAATCTTATGTTCTGAAAGTAGGTCATTGTTAACGCATGGAGCGGGCGGAAAATAATAGGGTCCGCCCTAAAGAGTTTTACTTTGCAAATGTATTTTTTTCTTAAGTTTTAATAATTGCAATAAAAAACCAGTTTATTAATATAATAATATGTATTGATCTAATCTCCATTCCTATATTTATTTCCCAGATCCATGATGCCATAAAATCGTATTTTTTATAAAATTTTATTCAATACTCTCGTACAAGGTGATGTTTAGATATATTTTATAAATCCACCCGTATTATTCTTTCCTCGTATTCGAAATGAAAAGTAGAGTGTTTAACTCGGGTAAAAAGCACTATTTTACCCCTTGGTTAACAAACTATTATTTGTTACCATGACGCAATGCTTGAACGTCAGAAAATTAAAGGACCATGGGCAAAATTGGACCCAAAACCAACAGAACTGAGAGTTATCTCATTTGATAGGTATTTTTACCAAGACCAAGACACCAAGTTGAATTCAATTGCATAGCGGAGATATTTAAATTTTTTCGTCAATAATAGGTCCATAAATGCAGCGCCTAGGGCTAGGCGATCATACCTTTCCAGGTGTCCAGTTTCCATACTTTGCCCATGGTCCTTTAATTAATTAAAGTTTACAAATCAAAAAGAGGCCAAATATATATTACACATTTTTCACAGGTAGTTTGGAAGACATCGCTCTTTAGCGATAATACTAAGTACCTATTTTTTACCCTAATCTTATGTTTATTGAAGTTTTTGTCAATTGTTTTGTTTTGGTTTGCATAAAGAATATTGTATTGTATTATGTTTTAGAAGGGTATATGAACGAAGTAAAAACAATGGAAGTGTGTGCGATAACAAAAACAATGCTTATTTGTTATTACTTATACAGATTATCATTAAAAGGGGTCAAAGTAAGGGACACGTTTTAAATAATAAGCGCCTACAATTTAAGAATGTACTCTCTCTTTAGTTGGTCCCTCATTCCTGAGGATCGTGATCACAATTTGTTACGTCCTTGATCAGTTGTCTCCAACAGTCTCGATCCATCGTTGAAGCCGTGGCCGCTCGCCGACTAGATGGACTGACCAAGTCAGAGAAGCCACATCCTCGAGCAAGTTCCATCAAGCGGTAAGAATGTACATATATCATAATATAGAAGCCAAGCAACAAATAGACCTGAGTTCACAATTGTACTCTAGTTGTATTTGCTATATTTTATGCGACTGCTTGCAATAAAGTTGGCAATAAATAGTGCTGTTAACGTCTGTTTTAATAGACTTGCACTCAAACGATTAAGTACGTACACGTACGGAGGAAGGCCGGACTCTATTGTATGTTTAGAGTACAGAAAGGTTCTCTCAAAACATAATACAATAAAGAGCAAAAGGTTTTTGTTTCTTTCCATTTTTGCATGTAAAATGCTACTTAGGCCATTATTACGATACGACCGTTGGGAGTATTTTAAATCGGCACGAATTGCGAATTACCTCTTCACATGTGTATCGTACGACGTTCTACAGTACATTATGGCCCTTTGAATATTCGACGCAGGCACGTAAAGTACCTACTCATTATCGCCCTAGGGCGGTAAAGTAGCATCATGTGTACAGTAATTTTAAAATTGTCGAAGTTGTTAAAAAAAATTGTAAGTATAAGCATAATTATGTTTTTCTTTTTTAATTGGACCAATTTTAACTTTCGTGAGTCATACTGACATTAATATTGAAAAAAAAGGGTTATAATTAACGTATTTCAATCACAGCAGGCGTGACATGTTTCGACTGCATCGGGCAGTCATCGTCGGATACTGCACTAAATGTGCAGACGTAGGTAATGGAACAGCGCGTGCGACCCGGTTCCCGGTACCTTTGCCGGGTATTTTCAATATTAAGTTATAGTAGGGCAAAGGCGGGATAGCCCGCATTTGAGGTGCCCCTCTCTCGCAAAAATCGGCAGACTTTTTTAATAGGATAATTTTTAATATGGATGTTCTTATGTACTACTAATTGTAAAAGAAACATACTCGTAATATAAGCAACAAGCAAAAGGATTACTGATAGTTTCCAGCCAAACATTGGTTTGTTAGATACATAGCTTTTATGTGCAATGTGGACGTAGCATTAACGGATTTGCAGTTTAAATATAATGCCCATCTGAATAATTATCTAGCTTCACATGTTTTTCATTAAGGATTGTATATGCTGCGATAACACGCGGCATATATTAATGCCATTGCACGAGTTCCGCGTTTGCATGACATACGCTCCAGTTAAAATCTAACCGACAAACACGCGTTATTTGTTTAAATAAAAAATGCGGTCAATACAAAGCGTGAATTTGAATAAGCAAAACGTTGGCAAATTAAAAAAAGAAATATTTACATAATATGTTTACTCTAAAATATTTAGGGTTTAAATATTTTGACCGGTCACTAAATTTAAAACGCTAAATATTTTGAGGTTTGATATTTTCCTCTATACGCCTCCACAGTATTGAACTTAATGATCAGAACTAACTATAACACATATTTTATAAGTAAACTAAAAATATTGGTTCAAATATTCAGTTTAGGTACTGCTGTATTTTTTGTAGTTGTTTTATCATATTCTCTTTTGGTACTTTTTTATTTATCTCTGATTACATAGGTAAATATATCGTCGAGCGTAGGTTCAATTAGTGCTCAATTAGGATAAGGGACATCTTAATCACTGACCGTTAAAATACTACAAAATACATTGTAGGGCAGTTATAAACGGAAGCAAACTAAGTGATTTAATTAAAGAACTCGGTATACTATATAATTTAAACTTTCGTGAGACATACTGATATTAAATTGCAACGGTTAACACTCACGTATTTTTATCACAATAGGCTTGACATGTTACTACTACGTACGTACTGGGGCAGTGATGTCCTAGCCGCGAAGGTGATAACACCACTCTGTCTGTCCGACGAGGTCTGCCCGACGCAGACGAAACATGTCACGCCTATTGTGATAAAAATACGTGAGTGTTAACCGTTGCAATTTAATAACTCGGTATACTGCCGAGCAACTACAAAGTACCGCTTATTTGAAAGAAACACCCAAACGATAGCCCAACACTATTATCTTTCGGAGTCCTAAGTAAACAACAATTCTTGTGAGCAAATATGTGAAACAATTCCTATAAATTGATACACTGAGATAATGGTTTAGGTAGGTACAATGTTATCATTGGCACCAATTTAAAGAAATCAACAAGTCGGTGTGGGTGTTTTACAAGGGCCGGGCTCCCTGCTGCGTTGCGTTGCACTGCGTTTTTCATGGAAAATATCGTGTCTGCGTTAACGCTGCGACTACGACGTATTTTTAAACGACTTCGAAAATTCGACGGAGGCGGTTATATGTTCGTCTGTTTGTATTTCTTAGGGTTCAATACATCAAAAGGAAAGTTACACGGAACTCTTATAGGATCACTTTGCTGTCCATCCGTCCGTCTGTCTGTCAATACCCTTTATCTCGGGAACGCGTAAAGGTAGCAAGTTGAAATAATTACCACATACACAAGTCTGCGGTCCCTTGTAGCTTTAAAAAATCCAAACCTCTACGTCAACGCAATCAAAAGATACGGCCGTTTATGTCGCATTACCCATACATTTGCAATGGGAATCAAAATGTAAAGGGTACTTCCCGTTGACCTAGAATCACGTAATTTGTCAAAACGCAAGAGCTTGTAGATCAAGGACAGGAGAAAATCCGGAAACCGTATAATTGCCGCACACTGAGATTTCCGTGCCAGCAGTATTTTTCAGTATTACCTCATAAATGGGAGGGAGCATTTTTTCTGCGGAAACCTCGCTGGGCGAGTCCGACTCGTACTTGGCCGGTTTTTTTATGTTTAGCATGCCCCGACACAGCGTAACGCAGCGTAACATCAGAGAGACGCCTCACTAACTGACAGGGTTTGCTTTCTGCTCTAAATGTTAAGTGTTGGTATGAGTGTTGTTGACACTTGATAATTTGACTCTGTGGCCTGTTACATGACACATTACATTCAGACGTTTGGCTACTAATTCAGTTTAAATCTTAGTCATTCTGCTAAATTGACTTTTCGCTGACTGAGTATCCTACTTTCATGTCGTCCAGCTGAATTGACTCTATGCTGACTGTTTTTTTTCCTTTAATGGCATCTAGCTGAAATGGTCCTTTAGCGATAAGGTTTTAATAGTACCTAGTTCGAAACTTACAATGCATGCCCTAAAATTTTCATAGGGATATTGATTATTGTTCTTAGAGAATACGAAATTACAACTTTTTGCATTAAAGGAAATAGTTTTTCAACTTCATTATTGTGACTTTGTCCTCGCAGATCGTTAACGCCATACGAGTAGAAACTTCCACCCTCCAGGCACCCTCAAGGGATGATTTCCGGAATGGAAAGTATCCCACATAAATTCGGTTTGTATTTGTGCGACAAATGCTAACTAATTTTTGTGTTTTGTGATATCAGTGGGATAATTACATTCGAATGTGGCATGGTAGAGTAATAGAAGGACAAACAAAGTTTATAAACTATTGCTATATCTTTGACGTGGAAACTCACACGATAGGTCTCAGCGACCTGTATAAAAGAAACATATGGTCAACAGATAGCGCTGCGTTTCTCCAAAATTAAGAATCTTATTGCTTTAGTTTTACAGTTCAGGCTGTGTTACTAAGGAATGCGCACTCATTGCTTTTACGCTGTTGTCTCACAGCTTTTATCACTAGAAAACTGTATTTATTTATTACTTTTATAAGGGGGCAAGGTTGTTGTTTAACTCTCGGTCTTATGGAATGACCCGAGCAAACGAAAGATTCGAGAATTGAGCCATGAGCGTAGCGAGTGGTTCAAAAACGAGAATCTTGAGCATTACAAGGGTCTCAAGGCACGAGAGTTGAACAAACTTTGTCGCTGAGTGTAATACAACATTTTCACCTCACTATCGCAAGGTAAATAAAAACACAAATAAATCTCAATACAAATCTTATCCAAATATTTATCCATTCAAAACTCAAGGTCAAAAAGAGGCGTAGAATTACTCCTGGTACTTAATTATTGCCAATAGCTTGTCAAAGTGCGGGATAAGACTTCACCAATTTAAAGATGTGACTTCCGATTCCGCATCTTTACTACGGTCATAGAGTTCTCACTTATTCTGGACAGGTGAGTCATAAGAATTAGCGCAAGGGCAAATTACTTTCCCCAATTGGGGATAAAATGCATTTTTCCCCCGCTAGTTTTAAAGTATAGAAGGGCGTTTTCCGAGCTAGTGAGGTGAAAAATAATTATCTGCGCAAAAAATAGTAGTATAACTTTATAAACCTTCGTTGACTAAATTTAAATCGTTTAGAACACGAGTCTAAGGCAAGTGCATTTAGCGAGAGGCGTGGACTTTGGCATGACACTCGACACGAGTAGCGTTTCAACAGCTTTGAATTTCCCACATTTTTTCGCAGTTTTAATAATTATTTCACAATGAAAAAGAAATAACATTAAGAAATGTTGATACAGATAGTTGCTGATTCAAAACTGTTTCCAAAATAAAAATATTACCCTTATCTGTTTCAAGTGTATCCTTATTACCTTAAAGATAGCATTTATCTTGGAAGAAAGCATGTTTGTATTTGGAATAGTTACGTGTCCTGTATGCAATTGCTAATGAAAATGTATTCCTTAATATGAAAATCACATCAGGAAATCCTGTTCCAGTCTGTTACATATCAATGTACAGTCATCTGCAAAGTTAAGTGACTCCCCTGCATACAAAATTAAATGCAGGTGTGGTCACTTAACTCTGCAGCTGACCGTACATACTACACGTGTCATACGTGACATTGAATATAATAATAACATGCACGTGGCTCTAAATCAGGCGCATTGCAACAACACGCGTAATATAATGCCAATACTCTTAGTTAGTGTTCATAAAAGTCATAGTCTCTTTAATGGCAATAATATTAGCTAACCAAGAGTTATAGCCGGTTTAAAAGCTATAAAATCTGTAGGCTATTGTCCGCAATGTCCACGTGTAAACAATTTACAATCTGTTGAACCTAGGAAGTGTAGAACATAATACTGTAACAACTTATTACATTTGTGTATACCCCGTTACCAAACAAGCATAGTGCCCATCTAGGCTAAGTTTCCTTAGTATTGACAGCATAGACTGAAAGTTTTAAATAAACGTTATAATCTCATAGAACTTTGACGTTTAAAATACCACTTTAAAGTTTGACGGTTAATTTGCTTGGAACAAATAATGTGGTTTGACTCTACAGCCCGCTTGATCATAAGTGAGGTAAGAGGTAAACGGTCCTTGAAGCTTATGAGAGTTTGTTACTCCAGGGAAAATTCCTACGCGTAGCCGACCAGTGAAAACCCTAGAAAATCCTCTTTGAATTCAGACTGATAGTACCATTGAAAAACAAATGTAGGAAACTATGTAATGTAATAGATAAACTCACACATATTTTAATATTGTCTTCTGTTACCGCGATTGTTATTCATTGAAATTAAACACTTTAGAACGGATTAATCATCATCTTAACCCTGTGAAAACGAGTGCTGTAAAGGGCTCGAAACGTAGGATCATGGTGTTAATAAACGCGATTAATCCGTTCTAAAGTGTTTAATTTCACGCATATTTTATTGTCAAAATCTCTTAGTCAAGGTGGATACTGCTTTACTTTCCGGCTGCAATTTTTCATTCTAGCTTACCTATCTATCTCGCCTTTCAACTGAACAGTTCTCAATCAGCACGTATTTCCCAGGAGACACAAACACCACGCGAAACAATGCAAGGAGCAGATAGAGCCACGTGTACAGTATTCACCTGTGTCGTTACATTCTTAAAACATGACATATCCATGACGTGCAGTGATATTCACCTGTGTCGTTACATTCTTAAAACATGACATATCCATGACACTAGCTGTTCAAAATGGTACATGTTTGTGTCATTAGGTGCTTCATCATTTCGAATTTGTCACTCAGACTAAGGTCTCTGACGGATTAATCCATCGTTGGTGCTAGCCCTATGGTGCGGATAATAATATATTCGTTGTGAGCGTCGAAAATATCTTATTTATATTTAAAAAATACGTTATAGGTGTTAAAACTGGCATGCAAAAGATTTCTGAATTGACCAGGACACACAAGGTAAGTGGATTCATTTCTTAGCAGATTAGAATTTAGAGGGTTTATCTGGGATTTGATAATTTTTTAGGGCTCCGTAACTCAAAAGAAAAAAACGGAACCCACTTTGTTGTCCGTCTTTCTGTTAACCCTTTGTCTCGGGAACGCGTAGAGGTAGCAAGTTCAAATGAATACTATATACTGTAAAGGGGTTCGGCCTAGTGGTGAGGAGCAACACACGTTTTATGGGTGGTTACATATCTTTTTATTAACACATTATCGATCACAGAACCTTACGTGAAGGCTGCCATGCACAGAATGAACAATCAACCATCGCCCCCTTGGTGTGACAGCACGGGCTAGAGTTGTCAATTTGAAATATACATAAAGCTAGTCCTTTCAACTAACCAAGGCGGCTGTAAAGGTAAAACCTTTACAATACACAGGTCTGCGGTCCCTTGAAGCTGTGAAAGAATCAAAACTCTAACTTCAACGCAATCAAAAGGTACGGCCGTTTATCTGTCATTTCCCATACATTTGCAAAGGGAATCATAATATATAGAGTTCTTCCTGTTGACCTACAATCATTAAATTTGGCAAAATGCAAGAACTTGCAGCACATTGCAGCCTACACGATAAAATCCGAAAAACGTATAGTTACAGCGCATTTAGAGTTCCGTGCCATCATTATTTTTAAGTACCTACATAATGAATTATCAAGGTCAACCAACGGTATGCGCTCTCATAAATTGTATGCCTGTCTTTGTTCAAAGTATCGGAAAATAAATGTTTAGGCGGAACCGTCGGTGAGCGAGTTCGACTCGCACTTGGCGGGTTTTTTTTTACTTACATCGAATACGTTATCACCTGTGTCTTGACCTCCAATTTTGCATGAATGTTTTATTTTGGCTCCATCTTAGACCTGGAAGCACATTTCTATAGTTTTAGATATTCCATGATGAAAGACGGGTCACAAGATAAACACCCCTTAGCCTCGGAACGCTTTCGTCATAGAAGCGAAGTTTATCCCCTGATTTATCAAACGAGTGTCCTTGTATAAATAAAACAATAGCTGAGTTGTCCTTAGAATAAATTGACACACATCGCTTCTTTGAATATGAGGGCCTTGTTTGCTCAACGACAGGCGAAGATCGAAAAACAGCTATTGGCAGAAGGGGCGTATTTAGTGATCGTTATCGCTAGAAATCTATTGAAATATAATTTCATTGATTATAGGCGGTTGTTCTATCGCCGCTGCAAAGCTAAATACGAGACGGTTCGAAGAACTTCTAATTACAGTTATTAATGTAATTTTACTCATTGGGTAACGCACTTTCGATATCAGTTTGAAATTTTCTGATGTCTGTTATATTTACGGAATAATCGCCAGGCTTAACGATTACAGCCTGTATACGTTGATTCTTATGATGACACTGCAGTTATAAAATGTTTTCTTTTTTAACTTAATATTGTTATGAATTACTATCCAAGTGCTAAACATATAACATTACTGACTTTGACTATTAGTAGCACCGCCCACAAATTTTCTGTTTTGCCTTAAGGTTGACTGGTAGAGAATGCCTTCTGGCATTAAGTCCGCCTTTTGTACGTTAAGGTTTCTTTTGTGCAATAAAGGTTAAATAAATAAATAAATAAAATAACATTATATGGGTATAAGGGGCACAATTAAGGTAGGTATGGGTATTGTAGAAGGAGCAGACCTTTAATGCAAAGTAGGTCATTAGTCATTACGCAGTACCTATCTACTATTCAATTATAATTATAGGATGGCCAAGTTTTTTTTTCTAATTCGTGTATAATCACAGAGAAGCATACTGCCTTTTTCTTGCGCTAGTGTCAACACCACGAACAGAGTGATGGATAATACGTAGGCTGATAGGAAAATTCGCGGCCTGACCATTAAAAAACAAACTTTTTTTTTCTGCCGCCATTTTGAAGTTTTTAAACTGTCATTACTTTATTATTTCTATCTGACCAGCTATAGGTAGTATCTAATACTGAATTCCACATCCAACAAATTACTCACCGCTAACCACAAATAATAAATGATAACTGAATGCGGATTGCTTGTTATTGTATTTTAATTAATTCGTAGAATTTGGAATTGGTTTATTAATAACTTTTGCGGTGTGATATTCATGAGTAATAATCTAAAATAACGACTGCGATATGTGGGTGTAAAATATTACCTTGTTTGTACCTACACGTTATTAGGTATCTAATCTAGGATCTCTTATTTCATTCAACAATACCTACGTTAACGCTTGGGTCCGATGCAACTAGTCCTAAATGTAAGGACATACCTACTTACATAACACTTTTAATTAGAATAGTAAGTAATTATAATAATATATTACCTACTATTACACAGGCCCGCGCCACGGGTACGGTAACTAATATCGAACAAACAATACCGGCGGTTCACAAAATCTAGGAAACTTAGCATTATCGGACTCTTTTAATTATTTTATTGATAAGAAGTAAATAAGACAAGATAAAACATTTGAAGAAGTTATTTAATGTATACAGTAAGTATTACAATGATAATACAGAATTAATTAAAATAAATAGTTTATTTTTTTTTCTAACGTTATTAAAAACGGCGTTCGATACACGTGTGGAAATTACATGCTTCACTCGACCTGACTATTCCCACTTGAATACGGCTCGTGGCAAGATAAGAACTACTTTGTGCATAGAAATGTACTTTTTGCGTAATTTATACTTTTCTTAATCGGAATACGACACCGAAAACTCCTTAATGGATCATGAATATTTATTATTTATTCCGATCACGGATCAATGGATAATAGGATATAACAAGACAACCAAAATGTCTATGCATTTTGAGCTTTCAACTTCACACCGTTTAGTAGTCAACAAACTCGCTGTAGAGTCCGACAATGCTAAGTTTCCTAGTGTTTGATAGCACAGACTGTTAAGGTGTTAAGTAAATGTCATAATTTCACAGCAGTTTGACGTTTAAAATAAACACAATAAAGTTTGACAGTTCATTTGCTAAGAGATAACGCGGTTTGACTATAGCTAACTTTGCGCGAGAAGCATCCTGTTTACAAGTTATGCTAAGAGGGCAGATCAGAACGATTATGAAAACAATGTGTTTATGAATCGGCTAATAAACAAAGCACTTAAAACTGCTGCCGGTCAATGACTCACGTGTGTACCTACTGTAGCGCTACATGCAAAGTGCATTGTCGTATTTACAATTGCCATCAAGGACAAACAGCGACACCCTTGCCCACCGGTGGATCGTAAGCCGATGCAGTAGGGATTACACATGGTCAAATAACAATGTTGGCGATAGTACCTACATACCGGAGTCGGCAACGGCCACATTCCATTCATGTATCATGCATTTTGTTGGTTACAGTTGCTATCAGTTATAATGGAGTTGCCAAGGTGCGCACAAATATTTGAACATGACTTTATCGTCAAGGCAAAGTCGTGTTTAGATATTTGTGAGCACCTTCGCCGATCTCATATAACTGATGGCGACGTTACAACCCACATATAGTATACCTACTCGGCGCAAATCTCAGTGCAATCATAGTGCAAACATGTTTAGGAAAACGTGAAAACATACCGTGCAGAAGGCGCTGCCACTAGTGTCGCCTGAACTGAAATAGCCGGACAGGCAGATTAAATACGCCGGACATAAGAGTGACCCGTTTTTTTACAAATAAAAATCAAATACTTTTTTAAACTCGGCGGCAGTGCAGATAATATGTATCGTCATTATTTACAACTAGCGACCCGCCCCAGCTTCGCACGGGTTATTATTATACATATAAACCTTCTTCTTCAATCACTCTATATATTTAAAAAAACCGCATTAAAATCCGTTGCGTAGTTTTAAAGATTTAAGCATACATACATACACATACAGATAGCGAGAAGCGGCTTTGTTTCATACTATGTAGTGATAACTGAGTAACGCCGAACAGGCTGATCTCGAGAATCGTAATAAATAAGCCAGTTTAATACCCACTTTAACTTATACATTTTATTTTTACCTCACTAGCTCGGAAAGCGCTGTTTTATCCTTTACAACTAGTGGGGGAAAATGCATGTGAGGTCACATATTTAAATTGGTCTTATCCCGCACTTGGTAAGCTATTGGCAATATCTACGTACGAGTTTTGAATGGTTTCTTCAAGATAACTTACATTTAGATAAAAAATTGTAATCGTATGTAGTTTTTATTCTCTTTGCGATGATGAGGTGCAAAATTGCTAAATTGCGGTAATATACTGCACGTTGTTTTTACGCAGTGCGGACCTATAAATACTATAGATATTTTGTTGCGACGAGGCAATTGTTACCATTCATGTTTTGAAATTACATAATATACCACTAATAGATATACTCGCTACGCTCGTGGCTCAATTTTGGACTATTTCGCTTGCTCGGGTCTCAATGTAAGCCCGAGAGTTAAACAACAGCTTTGCCTCCTTGTAACTATAATAACTTACTATTTAAATAAAAGAGTTGTGAATACAAAAAATAATACATACAACTTATAAATAAAAGTACAAAAAAACAGTTGAACAAAACTCAAAACAAAACATTATTATCATTTGTAGCTATAATAATAGATTCAAAATAAACTAAACTAATTAAATAACTAGATTCGATATGTAGTATTCAGAAATTTATTTTAATATATTTTTATTTGTATATTTTAGTCAGTATTAAACGTTGATAATGTTATAAAAATATTGCATCACAACAGTTAGATGCCTCGCAGGAGTCGCAGGTAATTCTGGATCTACACTGATTTTGACTGAGGTTGCTAAATTGCGGTAAAAATACTGCACGTTGTTTTTACGCAGTGCGGACCTATAAAATACTAGATAACGGCAATTGTTAACCGTTCATCTTTTGAAGTTACATAATATACCACTAATAGATATACAATCTGTATTGTTCGATGTATACGATGCTTGGTAACGTTAAAACTGACAAAATTAAGAAAAAAAAACATTATTTCCCTATATTTAACTGTTTTTCACCTAAAATACACTAATTAATCGAAGTTAGTCTTTGAAGTTAATTTCAACAGACTTCATAATTTCAAAAGGAGGTTCGCTATTCATGTGGTTCTTTCTTGTTTCTTATTATTATTATTTGTTTTTATGTTTGTCACCTCAGAACTGAACCTTTTTATTTATTTATTTTTTGAAAGAAGATGGTTCCAGATTGGTCCCATAAGAGATTGAGGGAACTCCTCAAATTTGAAAGGCACGTGCATGGTGATTTGGGGGTAGTTTTAAGAAAATTGAGAATTTCTTTACGATAACTATCAATTTGGTGAAGTACACTTGATGGTGAAAACCAGGGAAGGAATAGAGGAACTGCTTGGTAATTCTCAGCTCTACCATCCGATTCGAGACATTCAACTTTTGTTTCTAAGTAAAGTAAGTTTCTAAATCCATTTGATTATACTTCTGATGATGAAATTCATGAGGGATTGAGGTAACTCCTCAAATTTGAACAGCACATGTATTATGATTTGAGGGTTTCCTTAAGTAACTTGAACATTTTATTACTGAAGCTACTAATAAGTGGATCTGATGATGAAGACCTGGTGTAGCATAGATGAACTGCTTGGTAATTCCCAGCTCTATAATCCGATTTGAGACGTTCGTCTTTTGTTTGATAGAATATAACTGCAAAATTCGGATGATGGAATTCATGAGGAATTTAGAGAACTCCTCATATTTTAACAGCACATGCATTATGATTTGAGGGTTTACTTAAGTAACTTGAACATTTTATTATGGAAACCATCATTTTGATGAAGTGGACCTGATGTTGAAGACCAGGGATGGTATAGTGGAACTGCTCGATCGTAAGGAGGTACCTCCAAGATTTAATGATGGAATCCATAAGACAATAAGAAACTTCCACAATTTTCAAAGGTACACATTGCAGGCATGGTTATTTTGGATATTTTTGAAGTAAACTAGTGAACTCATACTCAAATTTTAACTTATATCAAGTCGGTTTTATTGTTAAAAATTATTCCTACGTTAAGTATTAATTATTTTCCTGTTTGTATTTACGTGACCGATGTCATGTTTTTAATCCTCAGCCTGAGGATTATGCATCGACTAAGGTAAGGAAAGTAAATAAGTTTACTTATTGCCAAGTTTATGTTCAATATGTTGCTAGATTGCTATTAGTTTCAGTGAGACATTGTTACTTTATGACATGGCAATCCCTGTCCTTTAACCTAAAAGAACCCACGGTCGACGATATGTTTTGTGTTGTGTTAGTTTTAGTAAAGCTTTTGAAATCCCATAATTTTGTTTAACATTTACCAAACCTGACCGAGGTGACACAGTTAAAGTAATGCTCCAAATGCAAGTGCAAATACTCGCAATGCAAGCATTTTTCCCTCGGATTAAAGATATAATAGTTTAGTTCTCAGTCAATAACTTTGTTATTTTATTAACAAGAACAAAAATTCAGTGCAAACTTTATCTATGAATCTGTTAAAACCATCTGGAAAATTGGAAACTCCGTCTGTGGATAAAACTTAAGACCGGTCCGAGTAAATAGTTTAAGTATAATATTATGTTTTTAGAGAATAAACCGGGGCGAGTTTGTTAAACTACCCCATTGTAGCATCCCTTATCCTCTACTTCGCCATTAGTACAAGTTTGAGTAGCCAGAAGTTGCTACTGTTCAATTTCGTTGCGTGAAAATAAATTCAAATGTTTATTAGTCTAGACGAAAACTTTATTAAGAATTTAAGACAATAATTAAAAACAAACAATCTGGAACAGTTAATGTTTCACGGCAAGCATGAACTGAAAAAAAAACATCTAGAGTTTTAGAAATAAAGGGTTCTTTATCCTTTAGGTTATCCTTTAGGTATCATCATCATTATCCTTCGTATACCTGATGAATAATTATTGAAAGGCTGTTTTAGTTGATATATATTGAAATAAAATAAAAATCATTTATTTCGGACTATTAAAATCCATAGGGTTTTAGTACAAAACTTATTATCTAATAAATGGCGAATTCATTGGCGCTCTACAAAAGTAAAGGTTATGTATAGGTATTGTATAGCTTATTGCCGCGTAATTCGCATGTACGAGTGTGTAATGTTTTGAGTCTAAAAATGATATTATGTTACTAGTTTGAAGACGTATGCCTCATTTGTTGTTGGTTTTCCACCCACATTGTTTCCTCGTTCCCTTATTTTTTTATATCTTCGTTCCCTCATTTCAGTAGGCTGTTACTGCGCAGTTTAATGTTAGAATATAATTAGATAGAAGCACTCGTTAAAATAACAAAACCAAGACCTTTGATCTGGTCATGCCCAGTCTGATATACCTCGCCATCCAATCCAACTAGCAAATCGGTGGCAGTTGTACGTTAGGGTTGTCATACAATCTATGAAAAAATTAAAAAATAGTGTTATAATTCTAATCATCAAAGTTAGTATTTGAAAAATATTTAACTTAATATTGTTTTCTATTACCGCGATTACTGAAATGAAACACTAAAACAGATGTATCGCGCATGTTAACACCATGACTCTACGTTTCGAGCCCTTTACAGCACATGTTATACTTACAGGGTTAAATTATTGTATTGTATTTTATTTCATTATTGCTATTCACATGTACATTACAGACATTACACAACAAAACACACTGATAAGGAAGGTAGGTATATAAATGTCATATGAAATGAGCGAGAGAATGAGAATGTTCCATGTCAATCAAAAAAGTTACTTGTGTAAACTAACTACATACAAAACAATATAATAAAAATTCAGACGAATTAAGAACCTCCTCCTTTAGAAATATTGAAGTCGGTTGAAAACTAAAACAAAGGTTGGTCTACAATGCCTAAAAATTTTAAAGTTGAAATGAAACTTTGGAACAGATTAATCGCGTTTATTAACTAGATGACCCTACGTTTCGAGCCCTTTACAGCACTCGTTTCCACGCGGTTAATACAGTAGTATTTCATTTCAATTAATTTTATTTAGTCGTATGGCAAATTTATACATTGTAGGCAAATAATTACAAGTCGACATCCACTGGCCCGTTTCTCAAAAGCTTGTAATTCTTGATATGACATCTCTTTCAATTTACAAAATGTAACATGTTAATTCATTTTTTTAGAAAATTAAACTCGGATCAAACAAGGGCCAGTAAGGTTATCATAAAATTTAGGTATTAATCATACGTATTAAAATACTTATATCGGGTTACTCACGTCAATAAAGTCGAAAATAGCTCGTCATGTTACGGAACAGTCCGTGTCCCTTATTCATGAGTAATGCGGCGTAGAGCAGCCGCCGCGGCCAGACGCATGACTCATGAATAAGGGAAACATGTCGAACTATTTTCGACTTTATTGACGTGAGTAACCCGATATTGTAATTATTTTACTATATTTGATACTCACGGGAGTTTTCTAATTAAAAATACGTACAATAAAGTAACTAAATGATTTATCAAATTGCCAACCCTTACATAGAACTGTAATAATCAAACTCAAATGCCACCTATATGCTTGTTGATTGCGAGGTATGATTATTAAGCATAAGTTTAATAATCTGTACTATAAACCTATTCTGTACATTTATGTATCATGTGTGTATTTGGCTCCTGCGTATTGGTGCTTGCGAGATGAACTTGTAAATAACATGTCTTTAGTTATCATCTCTTTTTTTCTACTATCCTGCACCAAACTAACAGTTTCGGTTTAGCCCGATGGTTGACTGGTAGAGAATGCCTAAAGGCGTTAAGTCCGCCATGTGTACATTAATATAATTGTGCAATAAAGTTTAAATAAATAAATAACTAATCAAGTAGGTATGTCAGTAAGGATGACAGCAGAAGAACATAGCTATACGTATCATTGTAAAGTTCCAGGTCACGTAATAGTCTATAAGTACACATAGATCTATGTGTATAAATATACATATTGGTTGGCGATAAAATAAGGTTCATTACGAGAAAGCAAAACTGATTGCCGGTACATAATACCATTACTATTTTCCGATTTACTTGTAGTCTTACCTACTTTTATAATAATATGTTGAATGTATATGTTGATTAGGGTGGTGTAGGTGATGTTGATTTTTAAGATCATTTACCTCTCAGATAAATGAATTTACTTTATGTTAATGGCTTGTTCAAACAATTCATTGGAGTCGCGTTCGGGCGTACATACAACGGTAATTTGCCTTTTTCCACAAAACGGCATTTCAAACGCCTCCAGTAATTGATTAAACGCGAACGATAAGATCAAGGATAAGCTACACGTGGTATAGGTAGGTAGTGGACTTGTTTGTCGTATAAGAAGAAAGTCAAGGGGGCGGTTTTGCAAATAAGTACATGGAAAGAGCTTTACGCTTCATCAGTTGCACCGACAATAGTTCACCTTTTAAATTCAAGATATTAGCGGGCCGTATACGTTCGGGCGATCAGTCGGATATTCATAGCTGTATGTTCGTCGGGCATTCGCCGGAAAAACTTACCATACATGGATTGGCAGATCCATCGGATATGCCCGAACGTATATGGCCGGCTTATGGCTAATTAAACGTATGAATGTTAGTATACCAGGTGGGATTTTGCTTAAACACTAATTTAATTAGTTAATTAAGCTTTAGCGGAGGGTAGAAATTTTAATTAGCCTTATATGTACAGGATACTTGTCACTTCCCTGATTAGTAAATAGTATGAGTGTACGTAGATAACGTGCACTAAGTGCTGCACTGGTTTGTAGACTAAAAATGTACGTACCTACCTGGTTTGTTTAGTTTTAAATTTAGAACAAATGATATTCGTGCACTTTGTAAATAATATAATTATTATACACCGTGGGCTGTTTAAACCCGACCGATTTTAACCTTAGCTTCCTAAGCTTGAAGGGAGTAAAAAAGTGGTACAACATGTAGTCCAAAAACGTATATTTTTTTAGATAATCGTGATTTTATTAATTTAAAAAATTTAAAAATCTCAAGTATAACACATCCTAAGAATGTGACGTAATTAGGTGCACTTAAAAATTATCTGCTCAGAAACACAAAAGAATGTTACTGGCCAGTACCTAACAACTAAGTTTGGTGTACAACTACAAAAAGGTTTTATTACAGAGAGCTGAGTGCCAGTGTAGTACTCGTAACAATAAAAACAATAATCTTTATCTTTTCTTTATCACAAAATACAAGTGTCGCGAAACTAGACTTAGGTTTGTTGTTTCTTTCCCAGTTTTATTGCTAGAGTGCAAACTATGTGCCTACGCCAATAACAGGCCGGTAAATTGAACTTAACGTTCGCTAAAATGTCAATGTCCAAAATTATTATTCTGTCACGCCTAGTGTCATTTGCAAATAAATTGTAATAAAAATAATCACAATGCCGCATTATCCTTCAGCTCATTTAGCCGATATCCATTTCATTTATGAATTTTGCAATAGAAACTCGTACAGGGCAGTTGTTGAATACAGAAGATTCCCTAACCGCCGAATCCCGCATCATTCCACTTTCGTGGATGTACACAGACAGTTTCGTAAAAGAGGCCTCAATAAACATCGCAGAGAAATGGCGATAAATTTAGATCTCCGAACAGAGGATAGAATTATTAATTTAATAACAGAAGATCCGACATTGGCATCAAGAACTGTAGCAAGGATTTTAAATGTGAATTACAGACTAGTACTAAAAATAATGGAAAAAGTACGGGCTTAATGCTTTCCATTACCGGAAAGTTCAAGGTTGCCAAAGAGTCAGCCAGAAATTAGTAGATGACCCAGGGTTTCTTAATTAAATATTATGCACTGCCGAGTCGATGTTTAATAGGGAAGGAGTGTTTAATTCTCGTAATCAACATTTGTGGCAAAAAGATAATCCTCATGCGAAGAGAGAAAATTCATTTCAATACAAATTTTCCGTCAACTTGTGGGCTGGAATGGCAATAAATTGATAGGTCCTGTCATATTTCCAAATCGATTGAATTCAGCTAATTATTTGAATTTTTTGAGAAATTAGCTTAATTATATACTGGAAGATGTGGATTTGGAAACACGAAGAACAATGTGGTTCCAGCACGACGGTTGTCCAGCCCATTTCGGCCTTGAAGTGCGAAATTAGTTAAACGACGAATACCCGAACAGATGGATGATAGGACGCGGAAGTAATGTTCTTGCCTGGCCCGCTAGGTGTCGCCGAACTTGACGTCGTTAGATTTTGTTTTATGGAGGACACTAAAGGACAAAGTGTACTCGAAACCAGTACAGTCAAGAGAGGAATTGTTATTAAGAATTACAGCAGCCTCCGAATAAATTAAAGCAAATTTTGTGAACCTTAATAATGAAATACGTTTAAGACTTAATGTTTGTGTTCAAAACGGTGGTTCACACTTCGAAAACCTTATTCATTAAAAACATGTTATCGTATGTCTTGTTTCTTTTCCTACTCATAGTATTTATGATGAATGTGAACATTGTAAATTGTATGATTGTGGTTATGAAACTGAAATTGCTTTCTGAAATTGATTTATTTAGTCCGATAATTGAGCTAAAATAATAACTTTACAAAAGCTTGAACCACGAAAATGATAAAATAGTGCTAGAAATATGAATATTTAATTTAATTGTTTTTTTTTTCATTGTTAACAAGTTCATTTGACAACCATTTTACCTACTAACTTGACATTTCTTGTCATAAACTAGTAAACACTCCATGACACATACTCACATTTCACTTGCTGAGCATCGTGTGGTGTCGGAGTGATTTGTGAGGTGTCGTGTTTGCTTACTCTGTTTCTCGATCAGGGATTACATTTTCTTATTCACACTCTCAATTAAAGATTTATTCATAATGAAGTGCAAAGCTTAATTGATTTATTTTGGAATGGAATGGGTAATTCGCACTTGTATCGTTATGTACTATTTTAGAGAAATATATTCTTAAACCATATAATTTAACTCAGACCACCGTCATAGAGTGGTCAGTCCAAAGGCTGTGTTCCACTGAAAAGGACCACTCGGTCACGGTAATTAAAAAAAAAACACTGAAAAGCGTCAGTTTTATAACACTACTAGCGGTAGAAAACTACTTCAAAAACACAAGTTATTTTCTCTAACAGTTATACCAACATATTTTTAAACATCATCAAAAATCAGAGAAATCAAGTAAATCACGTTTCACAGTACAGTTTATTATATTAGCTACAGTCGGTAAAAAAGACGAACAGCTCCAAGTCCATTACAGCCTATTCATTCCATTACAAAACTATTTTCTGGATGCCTGGTATAGATAGCTTTGGCATAGCAGTATTAACATAGCTGTTTACTCTGCGGTCATTTCCGCAAAAGGTTAATCCGTACTAACGCGAGCGTTTGATCTAAGTTTATCGGCTAATCCCAAGTTAACGAACTTAGCTACTATATATGTTTAATGCGTATTTTGTTTCTTTCTGTAATGTGGGAAGTTCTCAACATGTGTGTTGAGGACATAATTAGTTTGTATTTAGACTAATTTTGCTTTGCATTGATTCATACATATACCTAATCGTAAATATATTATTAACGAGAACTTATTTATTTCCGTTCTTAAGTTAGATTCTATAATAAAAATAAATGATTAAAAATAGCCTTTATGTCTTGCATAGCCTTTATTTCTAAATAAATTTAAAAAAAAATTAGCTACACGTTTACATTTTTCTGCATGCACCAGAACATACTAACATTGTATAAAATAATTAAATAAATACATTTCAATGTCACAATTTTCATTATTTCATTTCATTTTGTATAATCATATATTTCAATACATTATATATATATTTTTTATATAGAAGTCGCCTCTTGGCGTAGGCCTCCATCAGTTTTCTCCAAGCAGGTTTTATAATATGGTTAAAAAATAAAAAACACATACATATATAAACATATATACATATCCTAGCGAGAGTCTCAAAATGTCGGTCGAGACTCTTCGCTACGAGACCATTCTATAAATTTTATTAATAGCTTATTCATCATCATAAACTTAAGAGTTTTTCACTCTTGTCGGTGGAGTATCTTCCAGCTCTCTCTGTCCTGCGCCAGCGCTTTGACCTTTTGATACGACATGGCTTTTACTTTTTCCTTTACTTGGTCCATGTAGCTTCGTCTTGGTTTGCCTCTACCTCTCTTGCCTTCTATCTTTCCCTCCAGAATAGCTCTGAGAAAGTGGTCATGTCGTATCAAATGTCCAATCATTTTTCCGCGTCTCATTTCAATGGTATTCAGAATCGTTCTTTTTTCGTCTACTCTACGCAACACTTCCTCATTCGTTACTCTTTCTCTCCAACTTATGCCTTCCATACGTCTCCAGACCCACATCTCAAATGCTTCCAATCTCTTCCTGTCTTTTTGTGTCATTGTCCACGTTTCGCTTCCGTAGAGAGCAATACTCCAGATGTACACTTTAACTATTTGCTTCTTACTTTTTCGTGACATATATGACTTTAACAGTTGTTTTTTTCTGGTTAAATGCTTTTTTTGCCATAGCGATTCGTGCAACAATGTCCGGTGTACATCTGGAGTCACTAGTAACTAAGCTGCCTAAGTATTTAAATCTTTCCACTTGTTCAATTGGGATGTTATTAAGAATTATTGGAGGATGCTTTGTGTTATATTTTGAAACTGTGAGTGTTTTAGTCTTCTTTGTGTTTATCTTTAAACCTAAATTCTTAAAAACTGTATCCATTTGAAAGATTAGCTTTTCTAGCAGCATTGGGGTTGCTGCCAATGCTAGCTTATTACATTTTACTATTTATGGTTGGTCCTAATTCTATAATTTTTTTAACAATTAAACGATTATAGACTTGAATTTCTCAGAAAGCAAGTGGAAAAAACTCATGGCTTCTGGTGAGACCCGAATTTTATGGGCGTGTATCCTACAATCGCCCATAAATACACATTATTTAAAAGTTTTTTTTACATTACATTACATTTTTAAAAGGTGGTACTTATACCATAACCTCATATAAGTTTAAAGAAAAAAAAACAATTTATGGCGGTTAAAAATTCCAATTTAGTTCCGTAAAGTTTTTTTTTTAAATCAAAACTTATGTACGATAAAATTTTTTTTTTGAATGTACAAATCAAGCCCTTGCGAATGATACGAGTACCTCACATGACCCAGCAACTAAAGTATACATTATGCCCCCTCTTTTATTGGGCTTTTGTCATTAAAAATAAATAAAAATAATTATATAATAAATCCTCTCTCAATTATTTCAGATTGGTAGCTTTAGTAGTTTTCGAGATATTTTAACGATGTGACAGACATACTGAGTCACGCTATAAGGGTTCCTTTTTCACCATTTTTGTACGCAACGGAACCCTAAAAATAGTTAATAAATATACTTATTTCTAAATTATTTCTGTAGAAAAACAAGACTTTCTAGTGCAAGTGCTATTATAATGAATTATGGATAACACTCACGTTTTTTTAGTTACTATGCGCGTCATAGAAAAATACGTGAGTGCTATCTGTCATTTATTATAATATTAGTATGCTTCACGATTGTTAAATTATCTTTAAATTTGATTAAATGTATACGAAAAATATTTCTTGTATTTAGCTGTTAGTTCACAGTCAACAGTCAGATAGTTTATTTTAATAACGTGTAATTGTAGGTGACTATTAAGTCTACTTTTGTGTAGCAACCATCAAAGGAAACAAGGTCCAACGATAAAACATTCGTTATTTATAAATATACCTAGATATTTTCCTAGCACGAACGTTGACGTCTAAGTGTTTGACAAAATAAAAACATCGACAGTCCTGTTATCGATAAGTGCCACTTCAACGTCATAGAGGTAATACAAAGAAAAATATAGGGTAATAGGGTGCGTTAAAAATAGATAATCGTAACAAAACTATAAATTTATTTATATTTTACATACTTTAGAAAACATTGCAGTTGATCATAAATTTCGTTAGGTCCATATGAAATATTTTTTTCTCTTCCTGAATATTCTTATGTTCCTCTGTGTTAATGTGACATCTGATGTTAAGTTTTTTTGCGGCTATGTTTCTTTCGCATTTGGTGCAAAATAATGTTGAACCACGAAATTCGAGTTCTGGTATATTTACAATAAACGAGGTGATTCTCTCGTCTCGAGACGTTTTTCTGGGTGGCATTTTTTCGCATTCAGTCTTGTATTAACAATATATTTGCCTTGCAATGTCAATAAACGTCACATTTAAAGTCAAGAATTATTTACTTTTCTATTGAATAACGGCTATGGTTTGATTAACTTTTTACGTTGGAATAAGTAGAGAAATTAAATTAAATGTGTATTGAGATTTTGCCTTTTTATCATTATTTGGATGAATTGGATGACATGTAAATATTTCTAAATAGCTATACTGCATGTTTTCCTCACAGACTTTTAATGAAGTACATGCCGCAAGTACAGTGATTAATATCTACGTTAGCGAACATGACCAACTATGAACAAATAAAACGTGACTTCAGTAAAAAAAACTGTAGTAGACGCAGAACATTGATGTGACATTTGACTGCCCTAAATATGTTTGTAACACTTTATTATAAAATCTATTTTTAAGCATGCAGATACACGTGCGATATTCCAAATTTTACACTACAATCAATACAAAAAACACTATACACCCTAAAAGTTTCATGTAGACTGCTCTATAATAAATAACTATTCATTGCAATGCGTTTTGTCGTTGAAGTAGTAAGTATGTAGGTACTTATCGATACCAAGATTGTCGATACTTTTATTGTGGTAAGCACTAAGCAAATTTAGTTCCTGCTAGAAAAATATCTAGGTATATTTATAAATATTCCACGTAAAAAATCATTACGCTTTTATACAAGATCTTACTTTTAGAATAAGTGCCTTGGTTTGCTAAAATGCTCGTTATACTGAGTTTCTAAAAGCCAGATTCTGGCGGAAGCTCATCCTTTCTCTAAAAGTATATAACTCTTTAATTACGTCGTTCGTCAACGTTTTGCCTTCGTGAAATTGGGGGAGATATTTTCAACCAAATTGTGTTTCCAGCCCTATCTTCGTGTTTTCGTAATTTACTGGAAAATTAAATTGATTCCTCATTTCGCATGAATGTTCTGTCAAGATGCTTATTGGATTACGCCCCAGTTATATTTATAGCAGAAAATCGTACATATCTTTGACGGCAGGCAGAGTTTAAGCTTTTGCCTTCGGTTGCTGTGTCATATTACATCTTTCATGTTGTTGTCCCTCTCTTCTTTTTCATAGCGTTTTCCTGGCGTATGCCATGACTCAGAGAGCCTGGGGTCCGCTTTGGCAACAAATTTTTGAACCGTGGCATAAGCTGGAAAATGCTTGGAAGAAGAGAGAGAAAATTTGAGTTCGTTTGTAATCAAGAAACGGTACTGATGGAGCCTCTTGGAATCTTTTACTATAATCATTTCTTGTATATCTTTGAAGGGCTGAAGCAAGTCATGCGAAATATGAAGTGGACCGTTCGGTCGCTTTTCGGAAGCATCCGGGTTACGCGCCAAAGTTACACGCTTCATAGAATTCCATTATGTAAGAAAGAAAATACTGAACATTTTCACTTCAGCCCGAAAAAACTATTCAGATGGAAGCTGCAAAGAAACCTCCAAATTATTATAAGACAAGGGGCTTGTAGAAACAGTGCTTAAAAGCTTGTTATAAAGGAAAAGTGCAAGAAAATCGAATCTCGCCCGACGCCGAACGTTTTACCACATTTCCTTTATTTTTTTACATTGTACAGTCACCTGCAATAGTATAGGACTATATGAAGGCTGCAAAATAATCTGACACATTCTTGTTTGTACCGCCATAAGAGCGTGTCACATATTTTTGCGGCCTTCATAGCGTCATATACTATTGCAGGTGACTGTACTATCGGCGACGTTACGACGATTTGTACCTATCTACTACACTAATTACTAAGTATTTTTTTATTTAATAACTGTACCGATCATGGAACATTTAAGAGCGAATTTTGAGTATTTTTGATATTTCTCCGATACCCGTAAAAGTTGTAATGTTAAATGAGTTAACAGATGAAAGTTCTACTCTTATTTTATTTATTTATTTATGTTAAGGAGAACCAACAGCTATAAAGTTAACTTTAACACCAAAATTGAATTAAATCAATGAATGAAGCACATGCTGGTTCAAAAAGGAATAAAAAAATGTTACGGTAATTTTATGCTTAATCCGCTGATATCGGCCTAACCTCCTTCGTTGCACCACCATTTCAAACCGACGGGACAGAGATTACCAAATAGGTACCTCAATCTTTAGCAGCTAAATGACCGGTTTCAATGTTAAAATGGTTCCAAAAAGTATTAACGACTTAATGTGGTTTTTTTTCATATAGCGTCTCATCACCCATAATACACCGTCAATTATCGGTGCGTTTACTACCTATATTGGCTTTTTGTTTATTATGTTCAATTGAATAGAACTGATAACATTTAAATCGGGCATGCGTATCAAATTTCATGGTATTGTTTAATTTAATGCATGTGAGTATCTTTTAATTTGAACAGCAACTAATGCGGAGACTGTTAATGTTTCGAACTGATCAACGCGAGACTTTATGTTAGCTGCGACGTATCCTACCTACTATATATTTCATATGCACCTTAAGGAAAGGTGTAGGTATATCAAAGATGGCGGAGGTCGAAACATTGGTCTTATACAGAATGGGTCAAAATTTTAGCACTTCTAAAACTTGAATAAAATTAAACACATAATGACTTATTTCCTAATAACTATTATTAAGAACCAGGTTTTAGTGTATTTTTTATAACAATATCGCGGTGGTGACTGTAATTTTAAGGAAATTTTCTGAACTTGCCATTGCCACGCGACTGCCACATAGCGGCTGTTTTGCTCAAATTGTTCTCGGTGTATAATTACACTTGACTTCTTAGATGCGCCAAAATAAGAATCGAGCTTCTCTGAGCATATAGAATAGTGCTTTAATAGGCGATATACCAATTGTCTTACAAAATCGTGTTTTTATAAAACTGTTTTACACAAATCGTGACTGATATCGAGCTCACTGTTCACCGCTCCACAAAAATGCATAAAAGAATGTTTAATTTCCGATCATTCCTTATTTTTTAAACTTTTGTATTTAAGAAATATGGAGAGTTGCTTTTGGCAAAAATATTTGACTCATCCTGTATAATAGATAGTAATAGTATAAATGTAGAGGTGATGTAATTCCACAAACCAAGTTAGTGTACTAATCCATCTTCCTGGACACTCCACAAGTTCATCATTAAGCCTGTGATCGAGTAACAACTCGATTCGATAACTCAACGGATTCCCACGGTCTAGACTTTACGTGAACCAGCGCTGACATAGTTAGGCGACTGATAGACGCAGTAGGGAGCCCCGAAAAACAGTATCTATTCGCTTGTGTGCATGATTGTGGCACCATCTCTTGAAAAAGGGCGGTAATAGTTTTTTCTGGCCTCCGGCCGGCAGCAAATGAGGACTACCGCGAGTGAATTCGCCGCTAGGGCCGCTAGTGGAACGTGGGTCCTATGAAAAGAGGTTATATGTCATTTTCAGTACATTTCCATTAGTTTTTAATTCAAGTCGTGCTTATTTCGAAAAATATGCACTTTTAGAGGAATTATTACATAGAAATATATTAAATTCTAAAAAAATACTATTTTGGCAATAAAATAAGCTTTAAATTGAAAAAAAAAAAAAACGCGATTAATCCGTTCTAAAGTGTTTAATTTCAATGATTTTTATTAAATAAATAAATATTGTGCGACAATCTTACACAAATTAAGCAATTTAACAAAATGAAGGTATCTTCTACTGAAAAATCACTGCGCAGCTTGTTTGCCAAAAACTTCAGACTAGTAATAGTTAGTTAGTTTGCTATACTTTCGTTATTACTAGACCGTGACGTCTAGCACCTGTTAGTAAAGTTCACAGAATGTCAGCCACTTGAAGGACGCAAACTGGGTTTGGTATAATAAGGAGAAGTATTTAATTCGAATATACCTAATATTGCCAAGCGTTTTTATTGGGGTAAAAGTACCAGTGGGTGGTGTCTATTCATAGTTGCTGCCTGCAGGCAGGGGATGCAACGAATGTCACCGATGTGCACATCGGTGACTTTCCTTTATCCCAACTAAAAACTAGCGCCTACGCCAAATCTTGGGATTGGGTTGCAAAAGCGGACCCCAGGCTCCCTGAGCTGTGGAATAAGCCTGGAAAATACTAGGAACCTTTAAGTTACAGAACAAATCTTAAAACAAATAATTGATTCCGTAACACCCTCAGCAACTACTTACAAAGTTTGACAAACACGCATTTTAAGCTTGTTGTGTTTTTCTGTTTCTTCGATTAAATATAATTGAACACCTTTTTAACTATTGGAATCGTTTATAGCTGTAACATCAAATTACTGTGTAACCTAAAAAACGAAAACACTTTACGACTTTTGAGCACCGACCATACTAAGAATTACTAGCTGTAAACTTTATTACTTTCTGCACGTCTTCCCAGGCATGTGAAATATACTCTTTCGCTCACATACACGTAAAATACTGGGACAAAACACGGTGGGCTGGACAATACCCTTTTACCATGTTTTGTTGCTTAAACACAATGTAACGTAAAACAAATTTCGCAGCACAGCGAGTCCATTCCCTTTGTCGCTGTATTAATGTTCTGTGAGAACCCAGCAGGATTATCGTGCAGAGCAACATGACCATTGACCTTATTAAGATAAGCGCTAACATACAATCGAACGGTTTAGGTTTGTGTTGCAAGTAAAACTAATGCCTTTAACACCCTATCCAGTTTTTCGTAATTGTGACCATACGAATTTATTGAGAGAATCCAAAACTTACGCATTTTAGAAACCCATCTAAAGAAAACACCATCTGTCATTTAGATGTGAACTTTCGTGGATATGATCAATATCATTTCACATGATGGGATAAAAAGTTCTTTTTAAAATAGGTTTTTTTAATGAGCGTGGAACCTAAGGCCGACCTCACATGTTGGATACCCAATTTGGAGTACGATAACCATATTGATTGTATACAAATATCACAAACGTAAGTATTCGGTGCAAATAGTTTTTTGCGTGTACCGATTTTCAGGATGATACCTACTAAAGATTACAAAATTACCCTTGTAGGTAAATAAATGCCACCTCGTGGTGGATAATAGAAATTCTCATCGAATTGATGCATCTCATCATCAGACTCGTGAGAAGTTTACAGTTTAAATACGTAACTAGCTCGAGCCCATGCATGTAGCGGTTTTTGAACATCTTTGAAAGCTTGTAGCCATTGTCCCTATTGATGACCATTTAAAATTATTTTTTCATGTAATCTAATCTTTAAAGATGATGTGTTATCACGGTGCAAACTAAACTTCAATATTAGCATGGTGAGCTCCCGAACTTTTAATCTTAAAGCATAGTTAACAAAAATGTCTAGGGATATTGTCACGTCGTAACGTATGGGATATGAAGTGGATATGCAAATTTGTCAAATTTGCGGTCCGAATACGGCCTCAGTGAATATGCATGCAACGAGAGAGCTATTCACAGGCTATCAATACATTACACAATGTAATACCTACTTAAACAATCACGGTATTAGCATTTGCTTCGTTTGATCTGTAGTAGAAATTCCTACTCCTCAACATACCCACTTCATTGTTTTAATTGGGAAAATATATTTACCGGTAATATTTTTGTGATGTTTTTGCATGATATTAGACACGCATATTTGGATAAAAACTAGAAATGCAATCGGATAGTGGTTTGGCCGGATACTGGATGACGGAGATCCGGCCTTCGTGTCCGCCGCATATCCGGTATCCGGCCGCCGTATATTCGACTTAAGGATTTTTTTAACTACCCAATTTTAATCACTCGCGTGCGCGTTTTTTGCCGCAGGTTGCAACTTGTTTATATCTAGTTATAGACATGATTTTATAGGAAACTTCGTTACTTAATGCCAGTGATTATAAAGTATTTCAAATTTTGTACTTCCTGAGAGTATTTGAAACATTGGACTGACCTTGACCTTAAATACCATCGATTACTTAGAAATTGTGTGATAGTTTTTACCTACACTTTATTAATAATAAATATTGTGCTAATTCACAATCCGGTATCCGGTCGGATACTACGCTACGATACGAGATAGCAAAAATATGGCCGCATAGGTCGGATACCGGATAGTAACCGGATATCCGTTGCATCTCTAATAAATACAACCAAAAAATTGTGTAGCGGCAAAGACATAATTGAAGTGACGCTCTCGAAAAGATACGGCAAATGTTGACACTAATTATTTAAATAACTTTTAAGTTACGTTTAACTGTTTACTTTAATTTATAATTAGTTATAATTATAATTGTTTACTTAAAATTTTACCGAATATACCTAGTTACAACATTATTTATTTATTTGTTAGGTCCCTCTCCAACATTCGGTACTGATTCCGAAAATAGCCGTCTTCGTGGCAATATGCTGAGTGGAGATCTGTGTTATCATTAGTTTTGGTATCATTAGTGACGTTAAATAAATGTATTTTCTTGCCTTCCTATTTTGTTTATTGGATTGCTGAAGGAGACGAAATTCTGGCTCGTTCCTGACGTAACAGCTACATTTACAAATCTGTATAAGTTCATACAGTTCTATTTTATTGTTGGCCTGGGTAAAAGATTTAAAACTTTTAATCTTATTCATCGAGAATTTCATACTTCGTATGTGTCCGTATTACAGCATCAGGTCGTTCTTTTTTGAGTAATACGTACTTTTTTTTACAATTTTAACTTTGATGAGTCATCCTTTTAATGTCAGTAAAAACTGACATTAAAAGGATGACTCACACTAGGACAGGACGGGACGGGGTAGAAAGAATCACGTGATAAACTCGGAGGCCTCGGATATCACGTGACCTTTCCTATAGAAACTCACAGATCGTCCCGTCCCGCCCCGTTCCGTCCTGTTCTAGCGTGATTCATCCTTAATATTGAATAAACAGTTAAAACTCTATACGGTAGTGAGGATGCCTGCATAACGCCATACCTGCCATTTATGAAGGGAGTGACGGACAAAATTGGTTGCCTATTACGCCGAAGGTACAGCATTAGGTCAATTTTTCGTTCGCATACGAAAGTAAGACTACTGCTGCTGCGATCTCCTAAGGACTAAGACCCTCTAAGCAACCAGGGGTTTTGTGAAATACCAGGGTCGGTCGTATTTAGGGAACACGGGGCGGAACGTGTCTAGGAGGTTGTTAGAGCATATACAAAGCGTGAAGAATCTAGACGTAAGGAATTCCTCGATGGCGGAGCATACCTGCGGTACGAACGCGACGCGTTTTATTCGGTTCAACAAGATGAAGTTGTTGGCACGTGCCAGAAAAGATCATTGAAATCGGGCAAACAACTTCAACCGCGACGGTCGGTGGCAGGATTCTGCCACCTGCTTGGAAACCAGTACTTCCTAAAGTAAACAAGAATGTACACACAGGAATGTATGTAATTGTATTGTACGCACTATATTGTGATTATTTCCGTGATCGTGGCAATAAATTATTTCTTCTTTTCTTTCTATGTGGTGACGATTTAAGTAGCTAGATGTGCTTCTCGTTGAACCCCCCAGATGATACGACACCGCAGACTCCTGCAACGAACACGTCGGATTGCCCGATCCCGTCTACATTGACGCGCGCGACCCGCTACCTACGCCGGCCGCAGTGCTGTCTGAGCCGCGGAGGTGACATCACTATGTAAAGATCACAGCACGATGCATTCAAAATATGTCACGCCGTATGTGATAAAAAGATGTTTTGACTGTTTTCTCAACTTTTTGTTTGAAAGCAATCATTTCCTCTACTACCATATGTTGTTTTTTCTTTAGAACCCCTGCCATGTTGCTATGTGCGAACGTTCCTGGTCACTTTTTTCCAATTGCTGTATTCAGTTTCTTCAACTACCTATACATTTACTTTGTGGGTTCATAAATATTTTGCCGACTGGTTGACTGCCTTAATGCAATAAGACAACACAGAATGTGTGATGTGTAGAGCCAAACCACGTTATTTCTTCCTAGCAAATAAACTGTCAAAAGCCCATGGGCAAATTTGTATGGAGGCTGGCCCCAAAACCAACAGAGATGATGATGATGACTTATGTCTATAAACAGGTCGTATTATCTGCTTCATTTCGTTATACGGGCAACAAGTTGAATTCTATTGCAGATCTGAGATATTCCTATTAAAACACGAGTATTATGTAAGTAAAAATATTCACAACCGCTCGGCGATGATGGCGAATCCACACAGCCTTTTGTTTTGTTAGGGGGGGAATGCAATTATTGACTGACAAAAGTCTAAATATCTCAGTTCTGCAATGGAATTCAAGTTGGTGTCCATGTAAAGAAAATAAGTAAATAAAAATACCGGTCAAATGAGATAACTCCCAGCTCTGTTGGGTTTGGGGCCAATGCACATGATCCTTTAAAGTGTTATTTTAAACGTCAAACTTCTGTGAAATTATGGCATTTACTTAATGCTTTCACAGTCTGTCCTATGAAAATCTAGGAACCTTAGCATAGACAGAGTCTATACAAGAATTACGAGAACACATCAATACATTTTTGTTATCGGTGTCTGCCATCTAGCTAAACATGAGGCGGAAGAAAACATTCGGATGTATGCGGACTTAGGTCATACGGAAAGTTCCTCGATTTTCAAAAATAAATAAATCAATCAATTTTCTTCTGATAATTATGCTATATCCTTTTAATCACCACCTTTCTTAACTCTTTCTCACAACCTGCAGGGTTAGCATGGTTGCCATTTTATCGCTTATCACGCTATGCATCACTTTCGCACACACATACTTGTTAGAACGTGACAGCAACGTCGGTAAACGATAAAAACCCGACCATCATAGACTAGCTGTACACATTTTCAGTACAACCGGACCAACCTAAAAAGGTCACGGCGCATTTTTCCTAGGTCACTCTTTGTATGTAAATTTTGGGTTCTCAGACTTTTGTATGGGGATATTGGGGATAGTAAAAGGTACATTGTGATTATAGCTTTTTTAAGAATAAGTGTTTACACAGGATTTTTTTATCGTGACTTATTTGGTATACCTATTATCCGAATTTGGAAGTTTTACTTTTTACTTTCATTGAAGTGACAGTTTTTATGGCGTTTTATCACATTCAATGGTATCGGCTATATATAGGTACTTAACGACCATAGGTAGGTAAGTAATTTAATCTTCATTTTCACATGAACATTAAGCAACTATAGGGATGCTTAATAAGCAAGAAGGTCCAAGATATCTTAATTGGCCTAATAGATTATAGTTAGCAAGTTTCGGTAATGGGCGCCTCTTGGGCTTAATATAAATTAGTAATCTCCAGAGTGCACTTGATTATCTGTAATCAAAACCAGGCCATGGGTCATGGCCAATGGCGGTCCAACTAACACTAACTAACTGCGCTGGTTCAACGAACCAAAATGAGTTTTAGTTTTCCCGTCTTATGCCATGGCTTAGGGAACCTGAGGAATGCTTTGGCAACTAATCCCAAGATTTAGCGTAGGCGCCAGTCTTACTGAAGCGAGTCCCAACTGGCCCTTCCTAGGGTAAACTAGGTCTTCTTAGGGTCAGTCCGGTTTCCTCTTGATGTTTTCCTTCACCGAAAAGCGATTGATAAACCGCGTAATCAGAAAATTGATGTGTACAACTAAACTATATTTTTTGTAGATAAAAGCTTTTACCAGATTAAAAAAACTAGTTATTACTCAACTATCAACTAAGAATCAAGTTTTTAAATTTAAGGGTTACGAGCAGGGACCGGAACCGGTTACCATAACCCGGGTTTTTCATAAGGTTATTTTAAAGGTTGTTTTCAAAACACCTCCAATATGGTTAACTCATGATACGGAAACCTTAATCATTCGGAAACCTTATCGGTCCAGTTAACCCCAATTAACCTCTAACCAGTAACTAACCGCAATGAATTCTGTTAGTGTTTTAATCTGTTTTGAACAGTTCAAACGAAAGTAATCTTTATACGCCCAGGAATTAGACTTAATATTGAATGACCATGGCTAGGAGTTAGGACGTTGTCGCTCGCTGTGGAACCAGGTTTGTTTTGCTCTTAGTGTGGCATCGTTTCTTTATTTCCTTACTATATTTAGGCAAGCCTAACATTTTTATTATCATACATAGAAATGAAAGCGGCGTGAGCGTTTGTTTCTACTACGCTCAAGTTTATTTATTTTTCTTGTAGTTAATCAGTCAAATATAGGTAGTCGTAAATAATCATCATACATGGGTAACTTAGCGCAATTATTCTGATATTATTTAAAAACAAAACATAACTATTAGTCTCAGATTACGAAGCGATAAAATTCAGCAAATAGTGCTATTTTGTGAGTACATCTTGTGACGGCTGTCGGTAAAGTTAAAACTTTTTAAAATCTCGACATTGTTATCCTTTGTAAAACCAACAGCTAATTACCTGCACGAAATAGTACCATAAAGAACAAGAGATATTTTATTAATAACAACAGTATTCCTTTGGCAATAAAGTTCAAATTGTTATAGCATGCACTCAACGTATAACCTTTTGAAATTAAGAACCGAGGCGTGGTCAACCAGGTGTCTGTTTATTTTTCATAATTAAAAGTTGATTTGATTATTGTAGCTTGTGTTAAATTTTGCAACTTACGTAGGTAGATATTAAAAAAAGTGGGAACAGATTTCTTATCGATTTGAGGATATTGTGCAAGCTTCAGTCGCTATGCTACCAAGTACCGGCAACGTTAGCTACACTGTATTCTATTCCCGATATTTCTTACAATCGACAACTGGCCTACTTTTTGGATTTTTAATGCATTTGGATTCTTGAATTTTTAATCCATGCTTAGTTCATACACTACTCAACTACAGCAAAAATAATATAATAAATACCACCCTCTAACTAAGACTTGCAAAACACGCTACCGGAGGCCTATTGCATAATCAGTTGTAGCTTGTAATATTAGCGGAAGTCTCTTTTCAATCCCTTTTATTAGAAAGAGAGTTCCGCTAATATTTTAAGTTACAAAATAAATTATACAATTGTATCCAGGTGGTCAGATCATATTTCATTTCTAAAAGGTTTTATGTGAAATGCGTCCTATTCCAATTTGACCCTTATTCTTAAGACAGTAAATTTGTAATTTATATTTCAGGTTTTTGTATTACTGCATTTCATTTTCTGCAGGTAATTAGCGATTGGGTTTAACAAAAGACACTACAATACTATTCATAGCAGATAAGTTTCAAGTGGAAATCGTGATTTTAAAATGTTTACATTATAAAACGGTGAATAGTTTTTATCTTTCCTTAATTTCTCACATATGCGTCAAGAGTGATAATGCGACAATAAAAGTCTTGTTTATTACCAATCTTAATACGATTTTGCCGGCAATTACTTTCTTATCTTACCTGGGTGCGTAGCCAAGATGCCAACCGCTCACGCTCACTCGCTAATGAAATGCAACTGTCATTGTCACGCTAATAAGAAAGAGAGATAGAGAGAGGTAGCTACGATACATTATTAAGCGTGAGCGATTGGCATCTTGGCTACGCACGCTGACGTCTGACGTGTTTTCACTTGAGACCGCTATTTGCTACCATTGGCAAAACAAAAGTATGTATTTGAGTTAATTGTAAGCAAGTGCAGCAGGCGGTGCTCCAAATGATTATGACATACTTTGATATTGGATACTTATTATTACATTATTTTTTCGTATCTCGTATTATCGTAGTAATGAGCAAAATTTGTATAATCGTACGAGTTTGAGATTAGGGCTCCCGATTACAAGAGTACACGCTGACACGTGGCTCCGTGTACACGAGTCGTGTCTTAATTACACGTGGCCTAATGGCATGTTCCAAACAGGGCAGAAAACCGGTATCGTGTGTGACAACGACATTTACAAGACGCTTCTGTAATGTGTTTAAATTAATTTGAAAATGTACCGACAATAAATGAGTAATTAAACATCTATAATTTATTTTATTACATTACAATATCGCATCTCGAGATACTCTGGGTATAACTTTTTTAAGTAGGTATATTCACGGAAATACTACTAAAATTACAGTCTTTCTCCGGGACCACGGGGGCAATGTCGCCCTTGAAACGTCGGAGGTTTGTTTTCAAAGTTTATACACGATTAAGCCCCGTTTTCGTAAATTTATAATACTAAAATTATAATAACAATATCTAATTATATACAAAATCTAACAATGAACAAGAGTTTTCTACTGATTTTATTTCCTTTAAGAACTCTCATATGTACAGGAAGAATAATTATAATATAATTTGATGGCCATAGAGTTACAATTTTTTTTAAGCTATTGCATAGCTTCTATCGCGGGCCTTGAGCGCGGGGACCGAATCCAGAAATTCCGTAACGAAAAAAAACCTGACGCTCCCCACTCCGACGGACCGAAACCGACTTTATTCACTTTGTTACAAAGTTCTTTATCGAGGAAAGGATATATCTCCAAACGAATGTCGCTAAGTGTCATATTCTATACAAAATATTGAGGACAGTAGCTCTTATTACCAGAGATACGGCGATGTCAAACGTCAAAATAAACACTATTATTATAGTCCCGCCAAAATCAAATATGTTAGTCGCAAACTTATGTTTCTTATTTCAGTTATCATAAACCTATAGTTTCAATGATAAATATTCCTGAATAACCAACAGCTACTGTAAGATAATAAAACCCACATATATTGTAAAATAATGTTGACAACTTTTCTATCAAAAACATTGAATTTGAAAATGAATAATGATCCACAAGAGTCTACAACAAAATATGGGACCACCATTGACGCGGTATTTTCTAGGTATTTAGAGGATATTAAGTCGCAAACTTATGTTTCTTATTTCAGTTATCATAAGTTTCAATGATAAATATTCCTGAATAACCAACAGCTACTGTAAGATAATAAAACCCACATGTATTGTAAAATAATAAAAACATTTTAAACAATATTAACTTTTTATTTGTTAAATAATAGAAAAATTTGTTTTCTTATCGGTCACCACGCTCAAAAAGTGTAACTTGAATTAATATCAAAGAAAAAGAAATACTGCATGAATAAAATAAATAAATAATTATAATTGCATAAGTTGATACAAAATGATATGCAATAGCTTTACCGCGGCAGTCCCCGAGTGCCACACGTATTTTTTGAAATAGTTTTAATGTCTGATGTGTCGGTATTTAGATCGTGTTTATATCGTTTTTCCCTTCCTTTCATTTTAAACAATTCTATATTATGTTTTACGAATATACACATAACAAATACATATAAGGATGGCAAGGGTAGTATACTTTTTTAAATAATGGCTTGCAACTATCTAGGTAATATGCTCCACACAAAGATCTTACTCGTAAACACTTTCTTTGGGCTAAGAAAACCTTATCAGCATCTGATGAGTTGCCCCATATCATATTATTATTCCGTAACAGATTTGCGACGATACATAACCGTTATAGGCTGCCGTTGCTGCCGCCTCAGAGACGGTTGCTCGCAGACGATACAAAATATAATCTACTGGGTACAAAGGGTATTAATATGGGCTTTCCAATTACAAAACTTATCATTCTTAATTCCTAGAAAAACTGCACTTTCCGTTTCATTAAGTTGTACTCACACCATTAAAATCGGCAGATAATCTAATTGATTTGCTATTATAAGTTTGAAATTAAACCAGTTGTGTTTTGGTTAAGTTAACTTTGAGATTATTATTTTCTAACCAATTTGTTACATTTGTTAATGTAGGTACATGTAATAATATTTCATAGAGAACCATCTGTATTTTCTTTAATTACTATGGTTGTGTCATCTGCAAATAGTATAGTGTCATTTTGTGTGGCGCCAGGTAAATCGGTGATGTAAAGTAAAAACAAATACGGCCCTACCTATAGTATACTACCCGATGGCACGCCGCATGTGTTAATGATGAACGGCGAATTATACGTTTTGTTAAGGTTTTTAACTATTTTTGTAACTTCTACACATTGTCGCTGTCCATTGAGATAGCTTTTTAGCCAACAGTACGCTTGCCCTCTTATACCGTATTTAACTATTTATATTACTTTAATAGCAATGTTTCATGGCACCCTAGATCCATAAAGCCATCCAGGATCTAGATTTCTGCTCATTCTATGCATTCGTGTACATACACACAGAAAACATAGAAAAGCGGAAGTGTTTACCGTGACACCAATTAGTAGGTATAGGTATCGGGATACAAAGTATCAACTCAAAATATGTGTAATAATAATTTGACTGGATTACGTAAATTGTAAGAATATTAATGTAAAATACCAGACCAAGATAATATAACGCATCGCGGCTTAGACATTGCCGAGATTCATTGTTTATGTGGAACCGATAAGGGCAATAACAATAAGCCTGCACTCGGTCGGTATTCATCTTTGTGCACTTAAATGTCATTGTCTCATGAGAGTAATTAGTAAAAACAATGCAAGTAAAGTTTTTGAAGCAGGAATTTCTAGAGCTGCTTTCAATATTATCATTTTAAATTGCCATAATTTTTATAACGATACCGTCCGTAGTCTGCACGTGCAAGGCCATTTTTTTGTTTTATAAACGAGCCTTTGTTAATATGAGCACGTCGGCTCCAAAAGCTAATCCTAATAATTACCTAACTACTAGATGTGGAAACTTAAGTGGCGAGTTGGCTATATGTTCAAAGTTTAGTGACACCTCTCTACCCCCAGCCCTCATACTGGTGTTGCTCTCGAGCTCTCTTAGATGTCGCTTTTTGTGGGGGCCCATCTTATGTGGGCGAGTCACCGTTTGCCGTAAATTAAATTTATTACCATTTTGTTAGGCAGACGTCTGATTCTCTATAATACAGTATTTAGTCAACCACCTTCACCTAATAGACCAGTATATTTTAGTTTCCATTAAATCTCAATAGTCTATACACCCTGGCGGTGCTGCCTCTGCATCCCATAACTCGGGCAGGTGCATCATTCGCTCGGTGTACCCCTTACATTTCATTAAATTGTCGAAAGGGTCTTAGCGTGTTGGCTTCGGCTCCGCGTACGCCTCCCAAAGATCCGGAACACAATTGTTCCGTGATGGGAAGACCTACCTATTATGAAGATTTAAGACAAAAGTGCGATATTATTTTTTACTATCGTTGTAGAATTGTTTTTGCTGAATATTTTGTATTTTGATTGTTGTTCACATTGATCATAATATGTACTACGAGTATGTCTAATTTTTTGTTTGTATCCCTACTTTTTATTTTAATTATCATGCACTGTTACTTTACACGCCAAGGGGCCTTACCATGACGTCTTAACGTGATTCAGTTTAGGGCCTAAACTGAGTCGCTGCCATACAACTCAACACAGGTTCCTTACCTGAACCTGAACCTTAACTGAAATGCGTTAAAGGGCATTTTCAGAAAAAAGTGCACCCTTTTAATGAAAATGGGTCCTCAATTTTCCATAAAAAAAATTTTTTGTCAGGTTTGTAACGGCCCATACGAAATGTATGAAAAAAATGCGTTACAAAGCTGACAAAAAAAACGGGACACTATTTTTCTTGTTTCCAATAGTAATCGTGATTCTGGTTACAAAAAACCCAAAACTTCCTATATTCAAAAAGAAATGAAAATGGTACCCTATTTTTGAAAATGCCCTAAAACGTTATGGTAACGGATAAGGATGGGTTAGGTCCGCGTGTATTTAAGATCTGTTTCTACGAGTACCACGGATACTCGGATCTAAATTACACGCGAGCCCGACTTGTAAACTTGGCTACCTAAGTTGTTTAATTATCATTGCACGTGCAGTATTAGACCTATTCGTTCCTACTACAATGGTTTTGAATGTTTTGATTAAATAACTTAACAAAAAATAACCGACGTTAGTCGTAAGACTCGTAAGAGATATTCACTAAATTCGTTGAACAAGTTAAATCCGTCAAAATAAACACTACGAATAACTTTAAATCACAACATGCAAGCAAACGTAATGATGTTGCAGTTTCATTAATTGCAATTTTGTTTAGTACTACACTTTTAATTTTCGAAAGCTTAAGAAATTCACGTAATTAATAGAAGTATATTTATTTATTATAACGTGAATTGAAGTTGTAAGGTATGACATTTTATTTGATGAAATAAGCTAGTTCAATCTAACGGGTTGTTGTGTATTTGAAGAAAAATAAGAAATTATTAACACGTGCCGTCGCGTTGCCGTCTTCGCTTTAATTTGAAAGTGTAAGACGTAGAAACCGCTTGTTATTATTAATACAACTCTAGTGTAACGGCTTATAGTTCAAAATTGATTGAAGTGACAACTATGAAACAAACCTGGGTTATTCTACCTGTTGGACCCAAAAAACAGTGCAAGATACAAATGTCCTAAGTACGAGGTTTTTATATGTCCTTTACGACATTTCTATCGCTCACTGTTGACACGGAATTGTCTTTGCCGATGCCAGCCTCTACTGTTATTAGATATTGAATCTAATTTACTTACACGTAAAGAGTATAATCGTTTGTTATAATAAGGTTAACAGTAACCTAAAGAAAACCCCAAACAAAAACCCTATCGGGATTGGGTTTTGCAGTTAACCGGGTTATGGTTACTGTTACAGCAACATTTCGCTTACCGTTTGTATTCGGTTACTGAATGTTGCTGTTACAGTATCATTGGGTAACAGATATGATTAGGTAACCAACTCGATAGGCTTAAGCCTAAAGAGGGGTTTTCCGGTCCCTGGTTACGAGGTTCTCACCAAAAACACGTAAAAAGGACCTATGTTGAAAAATAAAAGTATCGAGGCTTTTTTTTAATCATGTTTTCACGTCTACCAGTTTGAAGGAAATATATTAGACCTGCTTTCGTTCGAGTATATTATTTTTATTATTGGTTCTAATCAAATGGACGAGCGAAGGATGAAACACTTTAAGGATGACTTACACTAGGACGGGACGGGACGGGTCAATTTCTATAAAGAGAATCGCGTGATAGCTCGGAGCCCTCGCAGTTCACGTGACGTTTTCTATAGAAACTGACAGATCGTCCCGTCCCGCCCCGTCACGTCCCGTTCTAGTGTGAGTCATCCCTTACCCGGACCTAGAACTACATACTTCGATCGCAATCAAATTTAGCATACACGCTGCCGTGCTGTACCTACTAACACTTTAATTCTCAAAGCTTACTGCTATGTGGAGCACATGGAGTTTAATCGTCGTGTATGATAAATTTTATTTAATGTGAGCAAACGGGGACTTTATGCACCAATATTTAAGTAACTGGTATTACTGGGTATTAACGCTACAATACTTAATTAAATAAAACATGTTAATCTAGATTAAGTGCTCAACCAGCGTTGGAGGTTACTTAGACAAATCGTTTGTGGGTAATTAAACTTGCCACAAAAAATAATCAAGTAACTCAAAAAGTTTCTTATTCCATCATTCATTTTGCAACTCGAGCCGCAACTGAGAAAATGTCGCGGCACAAATTAAAAAAGTTTTCGCTGTTGGGTAGGTTGTCTTAAAAGGTCCTAATTTTCCGAAGATGAAGATTCCGGATAAAGATTTCCTGCAAACATGGACTTTCGTTTAACAAAATTAGATTAGAAGTAAAAGTTGTAGATGAGAAACTGTACCGTTAGTAGGTACGCTTTAACTTGATAGTGACCTTGAATTTGGAAGTTTAGCTAGGTAAGTTATAAATTTATCTCTGTGTTTTATACATAAACTTGTAAAAATGGCAAGGTTAATGTTACTTTCCTGATAAACATTCAGTTAAACCCATTTAACACCAATAAAAATAACTTGTAAATAACCTGAAGATGCGTAATAAGTTAGTATGTATGTGTAGAATGTTATTTAAATTATGTATGCATATTTAAATCCTACTAATATTATAAGTTTGTATGGAGGTTTGTTACTTTTTCACAAAAAAACTACTGAATGGATTTTAATGAAACTTTACAATAATATCAGAATCACACATAGGCTACAATTTATAAAGATATTGCGCAAACGTAGTCGCGGGCACCACCTAATATCTATATAACTTAGTAGGTACAGTACACAAACTCATCTAAATTTTAAATAGGATTTTGCCAATAATAGCAACAATTATAAATTTACTAAAACGGGGCTTAATCGTGTATAAACTTTGAAAACTAACCTCCGACGTTTCAAGGGCGACATAGCCCCGTTTTAGTAAATTTATAATGTGTGAAAATCGTGAAAGTTTAAATAAGTGAATAGCAACAATTCTTGGACCATTCATTTATTTATATAATAAATTATGATGTACATCAATATTTTTATAATTAATATTTAAAACGGGATAATTACCATGTATGTTTGTTTTATTGAGCACCCGATATTTCGACACTGTTGCAAGCGTCATGTTCACGGAGTAAACAGTGTCGAAATATCGGGTGCTCAATAAAACAAACATACATGGTAATTATCCCGTTTTAAATATTAATTATAATGTAAATGACCATGTTAGCTTAAAATCGTATATCAATATTTTTATTGAGTACCTAAATTCCAATACAGAGTGCACGTAGAATAGAAACATAACCAACAAATCCTAAATGTTATTTGTATTAGTAAGTAATCAATATTAAGAAATTAACACAAACACATTATTTGCAGCAAAATAAAAGATAAAAACGTTGTAGAACCAACATTATTTGAATCTGCATAATCGTTTTGAATGCAAACTAATGCGATGCACGACACTCGACTGTCTGCATCAAAACAAGACCTTGCTTATAATAATAGCTCGCTATTTAAACACTTCTAACTACGTTTAATCGAGCGACTTAAAACGATCACGCAACATACATTGCCGTCGCTCTTCCGATACAGCGCCATAACCTAAGAGAAAAACAAACATTGTATGCCCACCAATAGAGATAAAATGTTTTATTAAACAGTAAATAATTCGTATCGATACTGCGCATTCAATTGTGCTTACCACGAGTTTGCAATCTACTGTAGATATCTATACTCGCTAGCACTCGCACTGTCAGTGAATCTTACTTGCACTAACGGGTGGAAGCGGGATGCAACTGTAGATAACGTGTCGAAATATATCCTTCGAAATCTATAGCAACTCATGGTAGAGACAAAGGTTTGTATGCGCGTTTCAGATACAACTGCAATGTAATGCACGCCATTCATTGTGCAGCAATAGCGGTAAACAAGATGAATGGCGACCAAAATGGGAACTTGTGTTCTACATAGGTTATGCCCCAGTGTAAATTGACCCGGAAAACTACCATAGGCTTGCCTCCTGTACACTGGTTTTGAATAATCGTTAATTACCGAATATATTGGATTTCCGATCACTAATATAATGAAACGACTACTTGTTGATGCTGTGTTTGACGCATATAGTGGGTCCTGATTAGCACTTTGTGCATCGTAGGATTATCTGTGTTGGATATACGTTAGTGTTTGTTTATCACTTTTCGCCAGCGTAAATTATTCTCAAGCTAACACATGTCTCAATAGTGATATACCTAACGATGTTCGAGTAAAAGCGCCATTGATACTCAGAATCTTTGTGCTCACGATGGAATATGCAGTGAACGGAAATAAACATGGAAGAATTCCTTCAAACAAATAGTCAACATAAACCTGGGTATAAATCTGATATACGCATGTCCGCTACACTGCCAATCAAATTCATCAAAATATCAGTCGGTTTTCTATTATAAAATATCATAAAACATAATTGGTCAACGTCAATATTCTTTGTTCTGATTGGCACTAGCGCTGACACTTGAATGTTGCAAGAATAATAGTGACATTGGAAACGCACTGTCTGTAGACGGATTGATGTAACAAAGAACAATTTTTACATGCAATATTTTTCTTGTGATAAGATTAAATAAAATTTAAAGTAGAAAATCACTATTAATTTTATTGTTCTGTTGATGTGTTCGCCACACGGTTATTTATGTAGGTAACTTAACGTCTACGAGTATGGAATAATTGTAGGGTTCGATATAGTTAACGCTACCATGATATAAATATCATGTTCGTAACTATCCCTATGGGCAGTCCGCTCCCTAGATTTATTGTTATATTGTAGGTACGGCATAATTGGGAAGAACCCATCTGAAAAATTCGTCAAGAAGGACAGCATAATTAGCACTAGCTAGTGTGGATCAGAAACGCCTTATGCCCTGCACCATTACCCTCCCCTATTGACTACTGACCATATATTACACATCTAATTTGATCTGAACATAAGGAGCCTGTTAGTCGATACCAAGTACATACATAAATGTTTTTTCAATCATTCAATCATTTATTCAATCATCAATATTAATCTGTCTAGTAGCGCCCTTATTAAGGGGTTTAAATTTTCTAATAAACGAAAAAAAAGGCATAAAATATTTGAAGATAATATATTCAAAGGCGTAACACACAGTTTTCTGTCCATAAGTTTCAAGTAATTTGATAACAATAGTGACGAAGGTTGTCGTCGATGGAGTATCTCAGTTGAATTTTCCGCATCCACCTGATCAGGAACACCAAAATGATGTCCACAGCTTGGACACGAGATCTAAAAAGTAAAAATACAATGTAATATGACATAAGTAAAATTACATTTCCAATTCGAATAATTTACCTTAAATTGACGGAAAAATCAAGTACCAAACACGTTAAAACGGATTGATCGGATTAAAAATAATAAAATATGTCTCATTTTAATGAAATGAATTATTATTGCGGTACCAGAAAACATTATAATGAAGTAACAGTTAAAGAATTTCGTTGAAATTTAACAACTGAGATATCCTTACAAAATATATTACTACGGTAAGTACGTGTATTTAAATAACTGACCATTCGACGTTTCTGAGGACTTTAATTTTCTGCATAGTCATTTTCTTTATTACTTATTTTGAGCGGCAGGGTTGATGATCTATCTGGCTGCCTCATTCCCTATTTAGTAATCGGTAGCGACGCTTCACTTGAAAATGCCATCTGAAAAAATTCAAATTCATCAAACGAATTTATTAACAAATATTGTTTTCATAAAATAAATACTGGTGTATTTAAACCAAAGAATATTTACAGTACAAATTGGTATAGCGGTTTTAGCAAGCTGCGTGAAGCCTTTTTTAGACAAATAGAAATCTTCTGCTTTGAAGTGCATGGAACAGACTCTAGATGCCTTGGTAGGCATCCAATCTGTTTCATGCCTCTCCAGTTGGACAGCCTCTATCTATCGTTGACGACGGTTAGGATACTGTGGGACTCTGATTGTGATTACAAAGGAAAATGTAGTTATCAACGTAGGTAGAACATCAGGAAATATCAAATATGATTAATATGAATTTGAAATAATTAGATTTGTATAGCACCATTCCATATAAGGTAGGTATTAGTAAAATCCAAGTTTGTCAGTTAGAGTTTATCATTATAATTTATAATACATAAAATTATAATCGCACAAGTTAAGAAAATAATCTTCTTCATTTAGCATAACATCATCCCTATATAGAAAATGTCATCATATATTTTTTTCGTTTTCGCTGAATTTATCTGTTTACTTACCTGTGAAATGTGATTCCACTAGTCTTGAAATGATCAGTATGGTTTCTGCACCACTTCACGTATACGTTGTTCTGGTAACTAGTTTTAGGCATCCGTCACTCACTGACACTGACATCGCGGTCAAACAGAAATCGCGCCCGGTACCACCGTTCATAAGGACCGCCTACCGAGGTACCAATGTCCGTGGTGCCATAATATAGCAGACATAATGCTTCCATGCTTTATCTGCGTTCACTGGGAATATGATATGGAAGTTAACCATGGCAGCCCGGAACATAGAAAGTTATTCATAAAAGGGTTTTTTCTGTTCAAGCTAAGAGGGATCAACATTGCAATTTTCTGTTCAAGGACTACACATTTTTACGTTTTCGGTCTAATGCCCGTTAATACTAGTGGCATATTGTGCTGGCTGGTGTAATGCTGTTTTCGGTTTTGTTCATTTCCTGTTAGTTTGTGTGAAAAACAGTATGTGTCACACGGTATCAAAATTACTTTCGTCTTGGGCGTTAACGCTTGAATCCCTTATTGCGCTCAAGATTCTACTTTAGAATCCATCGCTTCATTTGGAATTCAATGTAGGTATGCCCTCGCCGGAAATATATAATTTTGGTCCCTTTTAAGACAATCTACTATTGACGACTTTCTTATAATACATTTTATAACCTGAGTTGAATATTATTTATTTAATTAATTATAAGTGCCTACTTTTAACCTACTCAAGCACTTAATACAACACATTTTACATACTTCCCCTCTGACAAAATAATATGAAAATGGATATGAGAGAGTAGCATACTCCTGTCATCATATCCTGCACATATTAAAGGCGTTTTTATACACCAGCACTTCTATCTTGCAATTAGATGATTGACAGCGATAGGTATTAAAAAAGTTTAAAAAAGTATACATTATTTATAACGTTGTCTATGGTATTCCATAAAAACACTACTCCTATGGATTTTCGTACAATATACGAGCACTGTTGTTTAAATTATCGTCTATTTCTTGTCCTTTCCAATACACTTGCAACAAATGGATATGAGATGCGTGGGAATGATTGGAATGAACGACTCGTGCTGCGATGCGAGCCAAGACTGTACTAGACAATGTTGCAGGTACAGTCAACCAATTCGAACCCTTTAGGCCATTCTACGACCATGTCAAAATGACAGGCAGTAAGAGATTTCTTACAATCTTATTTTTAGCAGCGTCACTATGACAGAGGCAATGACTATAAGTAAACTGTGCACCGCAAGCAGATAAACAATGCAATTAAATAAGACAATTGGCTTTTACGACTATTTAATATTGGCGATCGTGGAGAAGACGATCATTTTGTTAGGTGTCGTTTCATTTGTACATATATGTACGAGTTATACAATGTTAAATGCGCGTGTCTAAATAACGCAGAGCTGAACCTAATAAAGATAGCGGGTTGAAAATGTGATTCGGGGCACTGTACAATTTTAGCTAAGAAACTTGAAACTACGTGTATCGTCCACTTCGTCGCTGTACCTAATGTTTACAGGTACGTTCATTAGATGCAGAATGCGGATATTGCGGATATGTTGAGAGTCAGTATGTATTTTGCACCAATTGCTGGCCATATACGTTCGGGCATATCTGCCGGATCTGCTGATATGTATGGGAAATTTGCCTGGCGGATGTCCGGCGGACAAAACCATCTGACAGATCGCCCGAACGTATATAGCCGGCAAATGTAATTGTAAACACCTCAAAACACAGCGTAAAAGCAAAGGACGAGTTTTGAAAGTTCACTAATATTACATACACATATTGCAATCAGTTTTATTATATTTGGCCAAATCAAATTACGTATTTCTTTTTCTGTATTCGGCTGATTTTCGTACTGAAAAGAGGCAAAATATCAATAAATTTGTTGATTCGTCTTCTATCTGGTGCTGTGTTGTACCTACCTTCACAGGCTTTCAATCCATCACTGGTTATTTTTTTTGATTTTGCCCTCTGGCTGTGTCCGCAGACCATGTAGCAGCGGCTTGAGTAATTAGCTGTCTGCATTGTCTTTAGTCCAATCATTTATAAAAAAGGTAAAGAACAATACAGTTATAATGTAATAATGAATTTAGTACAACTTCCCGTACGCAAAACCAGTGAAATTATATTTTATTTAAGGCTTGTGCTTAAGTACCATTTTCTATAATATAACGAAAAGTGCTAGCACTTTTCGTGGCACAGTGTTTTTCTCCCAAGCTTACCTCGTTCGCCCAGGCACTTTGTATCGTAATTGAAACAACATCAGTAGGTACAAAAAGTTCTTAGCTGTAATTAAAGTCGACTTAACTACTCTAATCCCTTCAGATGTGGTATTAAGACAAAGTAAGCACTTTATCTACGGACAAAATTATATAAAATATATATTTATTTTAAAGGTTCCGTACTGAGGGTGACAAAAAACCGTAATTACAATGTGCAAGCAGTGCTAGTGCACGTCAATATTTTTGTCTTTTATGTATTTACTAAAACGGGGCTTAATCGTGTATAGATTTTGAAAACAAAATTTTGATTTTGTTTTCAAAATCTATACACGATTAAGCCCCGTTTTAGTAAATACATAATGTGTGAAAATCGTGAAAGTTTAAATAAGTATTTTTGTCTTTTGTTTTGTTATTATCAGAGCTCCAAGAGGGTTCGCTGTGTTGACAGCTGAGGACCCACGGAGCAAAGCCCTTGGCCCGTTTAGATGTCAACACAGCGAATCCTCCTTTTTTTTTAAAGGGTCGGCAACGCGGCAACGCGCATGTAACACCCCTAGTGTTTCAGGCGTCCATAGGCTATGGTGACCGCTTACCATCAGGCGGGCCGTATGCTTGTTTGTCACCGTCGTAGTATATTAAAAAAAATGACTTGATGATTAAATTTAGTGACGTCACAAGCCCCCGCCCCGGAACTTCAATGTTATTATCTTCGTAAAATTTAGTTAACTTGATAAAGGAAAAAATACGTGTACAGTCGGCTTGAAAGATATGAATACAGCCAAAGTGCCAATAACATACATACACGACGTTAATGTTCAGGCAATAAAGTTCTGTATACATATATTTGGCACTTTGGCTGTATTCATATATTTCTAGCCGACTGTACTATTCTAACAGACGGACTAAATAGAATGGCAGTTTCCAATGCCGTTGTAACAACAAATAATAATAATAATAAAATAAGCGGAGCCCGCACACAAATAGCACGTTCGATGTTTTTATAGCACATGTCGGTCCGCGAGCAGTAGGTATCCCGAGATTAGTAATATCTTTACGCAAAGTTTACACAGACTGTGAATTAATTGCAAAGGATTACAAACGAGAATGTAATTAACAAAGGTAAAGTAAGAAGAGCCCCATACACGAATCCTTGTGTTGTTTTTCACTGTTTTTGTATAACGATTAATCATAAAAATCTCAAATTTGGTCTTATAAATAAATCTTATAATAAAGTAAATAGTAACAAATAATAAAAACTGATCAAGCGCAATTTTAAAATAATATTTACAAGTATTCGTCCAGCAATAATTATTGACATGCACTTGCATTGCTTGCATATTGTAACCGCAGGCGGATGTGGGCAATTATCGCAGCATGTCTTGTTGCATCTTCTATATATAAATGCCTGTGTCCTGTCCTGAATGATTAACTCATTCACTGACTGACTAATCAACGCAGAGCTGAAACTACTGAAATTAGAAAGTTGAAATCTGCACATCAGGTTTAATTTATAATGTGTACAATAAGAAGCAATTTTTTAAAATTCAGCCCCTAAATAGTTAAAAAGGGAGTTGAACGTTTGTATATGAATATTGGGAATGGCGTAAAATGTTAAGTTAGCGACTTGAGACTTTGAATATAGTTTTGTTATTAAAATACAAGAAAAGTAATTTTCAGGGTTTTTCGAAATTCATCCCCTGAAAGGGTTGAAAACGGTTTGAAAGATTGTATGAAGGTTGTGTGATTTTTCAAATGAGACTCTTGAAAGTTGGTCTAGTGACTGCTTATTATATAACAAAAAAAATGATTTCAGCGTTTATTGATATTCCTCCCTAGAGGGAATAATAAAATGGTTGAAAGTTTGTACTAACGCAGGACCAAAACTACATGATGCTAGAAACTTGAAATTTGTAGACTAAGCTACTTATAACAAGAACAGCATGACGAAAAGCTATTTTTGTAAATTCAACCCCTGATAGGTTAAAAATGGGGGGTGAAATTTTTTTATAGAGATAGCGTTAAATTTTGAGTGAGAGACTTGGAGCTTTGTGTACAGATTTTTTATGACGGTAATAAGAGAAGTTCAAATTTCGCGTGACGTCACAAGCCCCTACGCCGGAACTTTGATGTTCTTTATCTTCGTAAATTTTAGTTAACTTGATAAAGGAAAAAATACGTGTACAATCATTTTAGATAATGTAACTGACGGACTAAATAGAATTACAGTTTTACAACCTAGTCGTCTTCCCTGCTTGTTGTATTTGTTGCGGGGTAAGACATGCTATTAATATGTACGAGTATAATACATAAATACCTACTTATACGGGCTGTGACTACTTTTACCCCACTATGAGAATTTTGAGCAGAGTTTGAATGTGGGTTTGCGTCTTGTGTTTCACTGTAGCGGTAGAACTATTGAGACGTTTTTAGGATTCCGTAGCCAAAGTGGCTAAAACGAAACCCTTATAGTTTCGTCCAGTCCGTCTGTCCGTCAATCCGTATGTCACAGCGGTTTTACTCAGTATAGGTACAGCAATGGTAATGATATTACAGCTAGAGGTGTATTTCGTGTGCCGCTACTTACTTTTGCCAATAAATTACGAAAAAAAATATGTTTAGGGGCGCCCCATACATGTACTTAACTGAATGCCCAAAAAATTTTTGATAAATATCTACTTGTGTCACATCATCGGGTAGCCCTTAAGAAATAACTTTAACAAAAGGTTAATTAACAAAAATTTGATGGATTGATTATTTTCGGAAATAATCACTCTGAAAGTCTGAAAATGTGACCCCGCCCCCCCGTAACTTTTGAAAATTAAGACAGGATATAAGACGATCTTACCACGAAAATGATTTTGAACAAATTTGATCAATCCGTTTTTGAGTTTTTGACAAAACAGCTATTTATTACAAAAGGCCATAAGTGCCTCGTTATTATGAAGGCACTTAGGCCTTTTTGCTCGCACAATTTTGTTATCGTGTGAAAATAAAAGCCCGAACCTTTTTCAGGACCTAGCAACCGTGCCACAAATTAACCCTTCGTTTTGGTTTTTCTTTATTAACAAGCTTTTTTATACATTCACCGACGTCGGCATGTTAAAGTTTGTAATGAAAACTTGAACCTATGAATGAATTTGACTCCATTTCCAGTTTCTAATTAACTTAGGTGCTTCAACTTATCAACTTGATTAAATTACTCATACAACAATCTGATAATAATGACCGAAATTTAATCTCATCGACTTTGAACGATCTTGATGATCTTGTCTTTGACTGTACAAAAGTTGGCAATAAAATATGGCAAGTGTCCAAAATTACACTCTTTCGGAGATGAAGGTTGAAGCAGAGGTATGGTATGTGACCAGATATCAAGTAACTAGCTCTAACGAGTTGGAAGAAAGTCTTGAAAAATTTAATAAGTGTGGGTTATAAGTTTGGGAAACCTTGCAGTGAAATTGAGTATTAACTAAACTCGAATCAGCGCAATTTGAAATGAGTTAATGAATGTTTTGCAAATGTGAATGTAAGGGTTAAGTTCCACATTTCCTGGAAACATAGAACTTCAGAGGGTTACGTTCCCCATTTTGCGTACTTTGAGCTAAGTTTTGTGTATAAATATTAAAGACTATGTTAATAATTAATAAAATAACTATTGACAATGTGCTGTGTGTTATGTGCAAACCTTTCGTAGGTAGGTACCTATATTCATCGCAAAATAACAACAGGTTTAACTTTCAAAGCAGCGTCCTCATTCTCGAATACGTTTGACGCACGATTATGTAAATCTCGCCTCGAGTTCCATGAGGTTGTATTTGAAAAACGTCAACTTTTCAGGAGTGCCAAAACATAATTGTCAATTTTGTTCGCATATGTTTCATTCAGTTTGAAAGATAATGAATAAATATTTTTTTTATAACGAACTCGAACAATATGTTTACAACTCAAGACCGATATTTATGCGTTTTTTTTATCATTTAAAAACGCAATAGTTTTGTAAAGTTATTCACATCCAACTCTATGCTTGTACGTAGGGTAAAGTCGGGTAAGATGCCCCGAAGGGATAGGTGCCCCACTACCTAAAAACCTAACTTCCAAATGTCGGATCAAAGAAATAATACTTTTAAAGGAAGCGCACGCGCCAGTTACTTTAATAACCTTACTTACCTTACCTTCGTTACCTCAGTCGCCGTGTTTGTGAGCCCTTACTTCCGAAACGCGACGAAAAAATACGTCAAAGTTTTAAACGTAAGTATTGGATGAAGCATAACTTTTGAAATGGCTATAATCTCATCTCATAATCAATACACTGATTAATTAACTATATTCCTAGGTGCTTATGAGCGCTTTATAATAATAATAATTTTAGCCAAAAAATTAAAAGGCATTTATCCCTACCCAAAGGGATAGATGCCCCTAGGGGCATCTATTTCTCCTACTTTTTGATATGTGCCAGTAAATTTTTGAAGTGTTTTTTAGATTCTTTCTTTAAAGACTTTAAAGATATTTAATAATAACTTGTACCTCTGCCTATAATTTCATTTTCTGGTTTTTTCAATTAAACAGATATCGCAAAATACCTTCAAGGGCTCTTCGAAGGCGTTACGCTAAGAAAAACAAATCGCAATTGACATTAGGTAAGTGCCTATCAAAATAATACATTTTATACAGGATGACAAGTAAGATTAAAATTTTAATAAATATTTAGTTAGTCGTTTACACGATTTTTGAATAGTGTATGAAAAACAATCGTTAATAAAAAAAATTATTACTAACTGAATAGTTATAATAAATTTCATTTAGGAACAAAATCTAAAGACAAAAAGTATATCATATTGACATTAAATGTGAAAGTTTGTTTGTTACACAAACACCCTGTATGATTTCAATAGGTAGGTCTAAATTGTGAAAATAGGTATACCACATGGTGCAAAGAAGTTTCATTTTTTTAAATATTGATTATGTTTGCTTTTCCACTTAGAAAAAATTAAATAAAAATTATTCATGATAACTTAATAATTTCAAAGTTATACGGGGTTTTCAAAAAGTAGGGCATCTAACCCGACTTACCCCTAATCGATAAATGACAAAAACAAACGGTTTTATGTGCTGATCCGACCTAAACGACTAAAAATGTATACAATAAATTAAAAGAATGTGGCAGGACGTCGTAAGTACTGATACGCACGTAAAATACTTTTTGTATTAAATAGGTACATAAAGTCGTATGTCATTTAAGGATAACAAAATCCCATGATATGTAAGCATAAGTGATTAAGTTAACATACTTCTGCTAAGGTACTACAAATATTTTAAGAATAAGTGCTGATGTTAAATTGTCGCCAAATGGCTCTGAATTATTTGAAAATATTTTGAAATCCGAATTTATGCTTTCCTGTAACTCTGCAATGAAGGATGATAGAAATACGAGTGTCAGCTTGTTAGAAAGATAATTCACCAACTGTTACGATTATTATGGTCAGATGGTTATATCCGACGTTATAGAATTCGAGTCAAGAAATATCAAAACGATAGCATGTATTGGTTGCTAGCGCAGGACCACACGTATTAAATTTACACTCGCCATCAGATATATCGGAGCGGTGAAGATGCTAACAAATATCTCAACAATCACTCTAACACTTATTTAAACTTTCACGATTTTCACACATTATGCATTTACTAAAACGGGGCTTAATCGTGTATAGATTTTGAAAACAAACCTCCGACGTTTCAAGGGCGACGTTAATCTATACACGATTAAGCCCCGTTTTAGTAAATGCATAATCACTCTAACGCCTTGACAATAAAGGCGTGTTCAGATATTTGTGAGTACTTTGGCCGATGCGATATATCTGATGTGGATTAATCCATTGCATTTATATTTGTTAATGCCGTTGCTCTGATACACTCCGATAGATAATACCTATATAGATAGTCGATGATACTGACCGCCACGCCAGGCTCGCACGAGTCGCGTGCTGGATACAATGAAACCGGTTTTGCAGCCCACCTTGTACCCATAATAAAGAATCACCTATCTACCCATGTACAGTATTACGATTGTAATGTACATATCCGTCGGAGAACATCAAAAAATGCATGTGTTCGATCGGGAGATACAATTTTTCGATCGTCCAATTTTCGCGATATTAGGCCCGTAATTTGACGTAAGTGCCGTGGGTTTATAATTAAAAATTTGCCAATGCTTTTTTCTATTCTTTATAGGTGGTCCTTTTAACAACACAGGAAGAGGAGTCTGCATGCATACCGTTTCCTCGAAATCGGCTTGTACTTCGCAGAGGGATCGAAACAAATATACAAAAATGCGAGAAGGTAGATCGAAGTGTGCAAGATTTGTAAGCGTAATTGGGTGAAACACACAAAGATGTTACATGTCTATCCGGTGGATTTTTCAATAGTTAAGGGCTATAAAGGTTCATTTTCTTATTGAACCCTTATCCACGTTAACTGGAAAGACTGGCTTTATAGTTCAGCTAAACACACACTTTTTCTTTCTTATGGGCAATAGTTAAGCTTGTGGACATGTAGTCATGATTTTTATCATACAATGCAATAGAATAGGAGTACCTACCCCTTAATGTAGGTAGGGGTTAAAAAAACAAGCATTTTTTGAGTTCATAACTTTTGAGTAGTCCACCGGAAAGAGTCGGAACATCATTTTCTATCACTTAGTGTCGTCATTACAAATAGTTTTTTGTTTGTCATCTGTGAAAAGTGCGTATGTGTGCACGTTTCCCCCTACAAAAAGTGACAGAATAATTTGTACGGTAAGATGTCCCGTGGCCCTTCGAACGTGTTGGAAGCCGGTGTTGTTCGAAGTAGTTGGCAGGTATTTATTCGTATAGACCTGTCTTGTTCAATTTATCAAACTTTATCCTTATCTCAGATAAGTACAGTTATAAGCTTTATCTATTATTTACATATGTATTGGCTTATATAAGACTTAATGTCGTATCATTGCCTCTTTGCGATATTAACGCGCGGAAACATGAGAGTACTTTGATCGCTAATGTTTTAATGTACAGTAAGGAAATACGCCTGTCGGTACCATACAGTGTTCCTTGATTGAAAAAGCTTTCACGTCAGGTATTACGAGGTTATTAATATCTACTTTTAATGTTTATACTGCAATGCAGTCTCTAATAAGTAATTTAGCAAACAGTGTAATTCTTATAGAATGAATATGTATACAATCAGGTTTTATTATTAATTATTATTTTTATTTATTACAATCATAGGTTACATATATTGTGTTATTTATATGCTCCACAAAACTAAGCATTTAGTTTGACTGTGGAATCAGGGTTCAGTCTTACATTATGAACATTTCTATGGACAAATATACACGTTGACCAAAGCCATTGGATATACCACATAGGGCTACATCTCAGTAATGGTAATGTTAATGTAATTAAGCCTAGCGTTGTAACATGAGATTTTCAATCCGAAGGTCTCGAGTTCAAATCCTGCCAGCTCGTACCAATGAGTTTGTCGGAACGTATGTATGAAATATTATTTGATACTACTTATCAATCGCTTTTCGGTGAAGGAAAACACCGTGAGGAAACTGGACTAATCCCAAAAGGGCTAGTTTACCCTCTGGGTTGGACGGTCAGATCAGATAAATAAAAAAATATAAATAAAATATTATAGGACGTTCTTACACAAATTAACTAAGTCCCGCAGTAAGCTCAAAAAGGCTTGTGTTACGGGTACTCAGACAACGATATATAATTATAATCATACACCGGTTTCGCGGGGGCAAATCTGTACTGACGTTTAATAGTGCGAGGACACATTAAACTAATTTTATTAGTTGATATCGATAAAAATCACGTACAACCGTTGTGTAATTTCAAGAATTTGAATGAAGAAGAAAACTACATACACAAAAATAAACTTTTTGAGTAATTAACTTTCTTTAATATTTAATATAATTTTCATAATATACAATCAAATTTTTTTCCACATATTCAGACTTTAATCTTCGTCGCCTGGGTGATAATATCCATTTTAGCCAACTAAATGACCTTTCTAGGTCAACAGTAGTAATTGGAGCAAATTCAAACAATTTATAGTATTGATGAATTTCTGTTATATGACTCAGTTCTATTTCTTTTCCGGATACCAAATCATTTAATGTTGTTGAAGTTGAAATGCCGACGTTTTTCTCTAACACTGTTTCAAGTTTTTTGGGAATAATTTTGCCTTGAGGATTCAAACGTAATCTTGATATATGTACTTTTAACTTATGGACAAAAATAAAATTTATTTATGGTTAAAAATTTATTTTTATGGATGTCGATAAACTAAGTCGATTTTTAATGAATCACTAGCACTGGTACATTTTTGCCCCCGTGAAACCGGTGTATGATTATAATACACCTACAAATAGGTACATAAATACATAGAAAACAACCATGACTCAGGTACAAGTATCTCTGTTCATCACACAAATAAATGCCCTTACCGGGATTCGAACCCAGGACCATCAGCATACGGTCACTACCAACTACGCCAACCGGTCGTCTAAAGAAGATAGTCGGTTTCGTAAAACTGGCGCCTACGTCAAATCTTGGGATTAGTTGTCAAAGCGGACCCCAGGCTCCCTGACCCGTGGCATTAGCCGGGACAACGCTAGAAAGTAGACATGTTTTTATTAGAACAAAATATAACACAATTTTTGTATTGTCTTAATTAAACAGTTAGAATAGTTAGTTAAAGTAAGTTAGTGTAGAATAATTTGTAAACAAATTTATTTCCAATAATCGACATCGAAAAAAACATTCTGTATTAATTTTTCATTGGCAACATATGTTTTTGACAACGTCAGGGGTGCTACACATGTTTTTTCGCAAGTTATATGCAAAACTAAGTAGCGGCACACAAAATACATATCTAGCTGTAATATACTTAACATATGTATTTTTTATAGTTACTGAGTAAAACCACGTTGACATACGGACAGACGAACAGACGGACTGGACGAAACTATATTCCATTTTGCAGTGAAATGGGTTTATACTGTTCTATAAGGACGGACTCATGAGTTATAATTTTGTACAAGCTGCTTCAAAGTAACAAAAATGAATTTGTTTATTTCTTCGTATTCGTTAAGACGTACCTATGATACTTTGTATACTGGTTCTACGCACCGTAATGCATATGAACATTTCGGCTTTGTCCAATGACTAAGGACAGCAGTTCGGGTCGTTTGCACTAACCAGGGTTACCAACTAACATGGAGCTAGCTGTCAAATTCCATGCTAAAAAACTCCGGGTAGTTAGCTAACTCCAGATGGTAGGTAAAACTGCATAACTGGTACAAGTGGCACTTAGAATGATAAACAAATGAAACACTTAGATTTTTTACCAGTTCAGGGCCTTTACCATGACGTCTTAAGTTCTTAACACGATTCAGTTTAGGACCTAAACTGAGGCGCTGCCATACAACTGAGCACAGCTAAGAACTTAACTGAATCACGAAAGACGTCATGGTAAGGGCCCAGTTGTCAGCGACTCATTTTAGGTCCTAAACTGAATCGCGTTAAGACGTCATGGTAAGACCCCAGTACAATTCATACCTACCACTTCCTAACAGCACTTGTGTTTTTCTCGCCAAAACGATATGGCGTGCTAACAAAACTTTAATACAAAAGAAATGGCTACGAAACTAACAGACCACTAAATTCACTGTTTTGTAGTGTGAGTTTAGTGGAGAAACAAACTTAAAACAATAAGTAACAAAGTTAGCCAAATTCACGCTTTGTAGGTTTCTGTTTCTCGTTCGTTAAGGGGATTTATCGCAAATATCGAAAATCTCTTTGTTAATGTGTATCGATCTTTCTTTATTCGAGCGTAAAAGACGCAGATCCGCATCCTGTAATTTTTATTTTCGTTAGCGTAAGGGACTATAGCCCCTATAATCCCTCTCGCGCTTGAGAGAACCTGTGCCCAGCAGTGGGACGTATATTGGCTGGATTATTTATTATATTAAATTGAGTACTATATTTTTTTAGAGCGTTGGTGGCCCAGCGGTAAGAGCGTACGACTTTCAATCCGAAGATCGCAGTTCAAATCCTGGCGCCTCGCACCAATGATTTTTTCGGAACTTACGTACGAAATATCATTTGATATTTACCAATCGCTTTTCGGTGAAGGAAAATATCGCGAGGAAACCGGACCAAACCCATAAGGCCTAATTTACCCTCTTGTTTGGAAGGTCAGATGGCAGTCGGTTTCGTAAAACTAGTGCCTACGCCAAATCTTGGGATTTGTTGCGAAAGCAGACCCCAGGCTCTCTACATGAACCATATATGCCGGAAAAACGCTAGGAAAAAGGAAGAAGAAGTATATTTTACTCCGTCCGTCCGAAGTGTTTTTTGTGAATTAAATGTGAAGAACATTATAGAAATTAAAATAACTTTGATAAATATTGTAATATTGAAGTTTTTTTCCAATGTATCGACAAAATTGAAAGGTGTCGTAATGTAACCCATGCCAAATTACAGTTCCCTAGTAGGTAACTGCGCTCAGCTGCGAACAAATAGGCAGATGGATGGGCGGAACGGAATCAGTTGACTTAGGATCCCTTGACCAAATGACCATGTTAGCTTAAAATCGTATATTAGGATCCTTTAATATGCGATGTTACAGGCGAAGTAGGCCGACCATGAGCTGTGATAACACAAAGTGGTGTTACAACTGTTACAGTTACTTATAATTAGTGTATATACCTAAGCTAACCCTAGCTTCCGAGTCCACATACATTACAACATATGAACAATAACCTAGGCACGTATATTCACGAATATGAACCGCTACGTCATCTGCAATCAGAATTGCCGCTCTCCAAATATATAGGCTTCTAATTAGCGTTGAAGTTTAATACATATCGCTCTCAAGTAGGGACCTACCATCTTATACTATCCCTTACATAATCCGCTCATAAGTAACCATCTGAACGATAAGCAAAGGATTACGGAAATAGTCGGTTCCTTTGGCAATAGCAAAAAGTTTTAGTATATTACACACAAGTTACGGTTCCGAACTTGTCGGTCGCTTCAAATGAAACGATATGAAAACTATCCACCGAAGTTTCGGGATAAATACGTGATCTTTAATTCAGGCGTACCGTAAGACATCCGGGTGAATGAAACTGCCTATCCTAGTTGGTTAGTTGGTAGTGACTCTGCCTACGAAGCGGGGTTCGAATCCTGGTCAGGGCATTTATTTGTGTGTTTATCACGTATTTGTTATTGAGTTATGAATCTTTTCTATGTATTTGAGTACCTATTTCTCTACTACATACATATATCGTCGTCTAGTACCCATAACACAAGCCTTATTGAGCTTACTGTGGGACTAGGTCGAAGATTGTCCCATATATTTTATAAAAATAAAAATAAATTGTAATCGGTATATTCGTCCGTGTTGACTTCGTAAGACGAGAAAATCACTTGATTGCGCTCTAGCATTTATGTAGGTAGGTAGGTACTTATGTAATCTAACTCAGAAGTAAGTAACTATTATTGCACAAGTTTAGGAAATGTAGGAAGAAATTAAAAATATAAGTTCAATAAAATGTAGATAGGTAAATACGTAGGTACCTTAAAGACCACAGAAATAAAAAAATAAAAAGTAGTGTGAATTATCAAGGTACATTATTGTTAGAGAACTACCTACCTTAAAACGTTAAAATTTGATTATGGAGTTAATGAGATTTTTAGATAATAGTAAAATCTTAGTATAATAATATACCTACCTACCTACTGTATACTGTATACTTTTAATTATTATTAAAATAAATTATTAGAATATTTCCTACCTATCTGTCTGATTTTTTTATTTCTTGCCAATTGAAGCTAAGTATTTATTTGCGTCAAGTACCCATCAATAATAGAGACCAACAGTTCAAGATCAAAAATAAATTATTTATTTACCGTTAGTATGAAAAAATAAATAAATATTGAAACACATAGATGGACTCAGAAATTATAAAAATAAATTAAACAAATAAATTCAGCAAATAGAGATGTCGTAAGTTCCCAGTTGCCTAAGCAAAAATGCTGTATAAATATAAATAAATATAAATAGATTGGTACCTTTAATTCAGAAACCTACAAATACTCGTACCTACATTTACCTTGATCTTAATACAATGAATCTGTTAACGAATTCTTAACATAAACACCATCATTAACAATTCAATTAACTTTATACTCGCAAAGCCTACCCTCGTTATAAAACTCACATTTTGGAGCAGTGTAGAGGGAACCTCCAGCCAAAACACGAACCACTTGAACACTCACAAATCACACTTCGAACCAAATACACCACTCATCGTATTACGAACACACTCGCGAACGCGACGCAGATCGACGCAGAAACGGCCGCCAGCTACGACTGACGCCGGGGTACTGAAGTGTTCACTCCGCAAAGTACGGAAAATGGGAAAAACGACAATCGCCTATCCCATCCCTTTTCCATCACTTAACGGTCTTGCACCTCAACGAACTTGACGCGCGTATTGTCCCTTCATCGAAATTAAATTACTGATAACTTGGAGCGGTTGTGGTCTATCATTCAACAATGCTGCCTTCGGTCGTGCTGTTATTCAATTGTTTTTTACTAGATAGACTAAGGAGGTTGTTTTTCAGAAATTTCAGTCCAGTCAGTTATGTGACGGCAATTAAGCATTAAATTTACATTTTTATAATGTACTACCGCTTGTAGTTTATGTAATGAAATTCAAAATTAGATTTTTATTTAAATTGAATGATCAATTGTCGTCACAAAGCTTACCACAGTATTAAGTAATAACAACGGACGCTAATTTGGTACTTACACTTTTATTTTCTGAAAACGCCCATAAAATAAAATTTCGTTTTGGTACAAATATGTGAAAAAATCAATCAATGTAATTTTTTGTTTTTTTAGTCTACCATGAAACTATGTTTCTATTTTACAATGATTGCAATAGTTAGGAAAGTAGTACGAGCTGGAACTAATGACAGCTTTGAAATTTCTTATTGTCACGGCAGGTGTCCGATAACTAGTCTCCTCCCGTAGCATATTATCCAGACCATCCAACATTCACATCAATAGCCTAGTGACATTAGTTTCCACCGCAGCTAAAGTGCTGCTCTGCAATAGTCTTTGCACCTGGCGGGGATCATATCCAGGTGTATCACATGGTGTGCTCGAAAATGGTATCCACCACGTGTATCCCTTGCTTTTAGATTAAACTGTCTTTGTTGGCTAAGGCCCCACGTAAACCTCCCAAAAGTCCGGGACCTCATGGTCCCGAAACCACAAATTGATAAAAAAGAGTGCCCTATGATAAAGTTTGTAAAACCCGACTGGACTGAAAAGCACAAACGTCAGAAATCATTCGCATTTAGGTACCATTTCCTCGGACATTACACATTCGGGTTTGCGAACTTTCTAGGCCTTACAGTTGGGTATTGTTTCCAATACCGTGATTACTCATCCAGGGTTAGTTAGTACTGATAGAAAGAAGAAATACATCTCATAACGCTATACATATTTTATTGTATTTATGGTTATGAAAACTACCGGTTGCAAAATATTCTGCAGGGAAATTAGGATCTTTATTAATTGCTGGTTTTAGCGTTTCGCGAAACTGAGTAAATTGCTATTTACACAAGAGTTGGAATGTTGAAGTTTACGTTATAATTTTGTGTAAATATATTTAAAAGTTTTCCATTTATTCCGTAGAAGACTATATACTGAATAATATTACTAAATCAGTGAGTTCTATCTGAGGCCTATCATCGCTTGCGATCAGGCGCAGTACAGTAAAATCACTGATGAGTAAAACTACTTAGGTATTTTAAAAGTGATGTACGCAAAATGTGACTGTCTTTAAAATATGTATGAAATTGCTATTTACACAAGAGTTGGAATGTTGAAGTTTACATTATAATTTTGTGTAAATATATTTAAAAGTTTTCCATTTATTCCGTAGAAGACTATATACTGAATAATATTACTGAATCAGTGAGTTCTATCTGAGGCCTATCATCGCTTGCGATCAGGCGCAGTACGGTAAAATCACTGATGAGTAAAACTACTTAGGTATTTTAAAAGTGATGTACGCAAAATGTGACTGTCTTTAAAATATGTATGAAAATGTAATAAGATATTTCGACGATTCGATTCCTTACATCTTAATATAGATCTTGGCTTTTATGAAACTTTACCAGATATTATTGAGTAAAAAAAAGAAATTTGGTCAATTTTGGTAGAAATACACGAACATTATCCAAGTTTTCTGGCTAAACAGTCACTTATTTTTATATAAATGAATATTTATTTATAAAATTTAGATCATACTGTAAAAAAAAGCATGAATATTGTATACTGATCCCTAGTTTTCTTTTTTTGTTAAACAGCACTTCAAGTCACTCTAAATTTCGCTATAAAATATTCGACGTGATGGCAGTGGTTAGTACGCTACGAGAGCTCGTAGAGAGAAGTCATGTCGCTCCGCATTTTGACAATATTTACAACGATGAGAGACTGAGACTACAACGTGTAGGTAAAGCTGTTTGAGTTAGAAAAAACCGGCCAAGTGCGAGTCGGACTGGCGCACCGAGGGTTCCGTATAAACTTTATGTTGCAACTACACCTAGAAGTAGAAATTTGGCGTCAGCCACATGTATCGACAGATTGGGTCAGTCGTTTGTACGGCATGGAGTTAGTATGCGAGTTTGTTTTTCCTTGATATTTTTTATGACGTAAACCATTTTTTTTACTTTAGTTATCGGGCACTAACTTTAGCATGATATCACATAAATTTAAAGGAAAAAAAAGCAATCGAAGTTGGTTAAATTTCAACTTTTGTTCCGGAAAGTTATTTTTTATTTAAAAAAGAGTTAATGAAGTTACGGTCAATGATGTTATATTTTTCCTGAAATTTTCATAATAATATTAAGGTTGTGTAAGAAAATCACATTTTTTCCTTCATAAACTTCGGAGATAAAGGGGGTTGGTATTTTTTTTTGTACAAATCAATCATTTTTAATTGTAAAAAAATTTAAATATTGTTTTAGAATGTGTAAACTGAGCCCTTTTAAATGATGCCCTACATGAGTTGCATGACTAAGTAACTAAACTTTAAATTTTTGCCCCATCTTTTACCGCCCATTATTGATTTAAAATAAATTAAAATACGTGATAAATCGTTTCTCAATGTGTCTGCGTTAACTTTGTTTATAACTATTCTAAATTTCAAATCGGTAGCTTAAGTAGTTCTCGAGATATTTAACGATGTGACAGATAGACAGACAGACAGACAGACCGACAGACAGGCAGACAGACAGACTGAGTCGCACCATAAGGGTTCCTTTTTTACCATTTTGGTACGGAACCCTAAAAATGAGTCAGTACTAAAGCTACTTGAGCTAGAAAATTAATTTGGGCATTTCCCTCAAAATGCGATGGGAAGCCATTATGCACTACATCTGGGGCCTTACCATGACGTCTTAACGCGATTCAATTTAGCTTCAGTTTAGGCTCAATTGTATGGAAGCGACTCAGTTTTTTGTCGTCAACTAAATCGCATAAAACGTCATGGTAAGGCCTGTACACGGTACAATCACCTGCAATCGTATCTTCAGCGACACGCTCTTATGGCTTTACAAATAAAATATTATTTGCGTTCATAGCGAAAGATATACGACACCGATAGGCATTTTCGTTAAATATTTTTTAAGATACGCAGAGAGTTTTACAGGTACGAGTAACCTGAAATCCTTTAATCTGATGATGGATTAAGCATAGCCCATCGATCACTAAATCTAACGTTGCCTAATCTCAGTCGAAATCTCACAAGTTGGGGTTGCCTTTCAATAAAGCTATCGGAAATCAATGCTGGTAGGTATATTATAGTAAAGTATGTTCTTAGGGAAAAGGGAGATCGTAGCGAAGCGCGTACGCTATAATTATTATTTTTAAACCCAAGAAGAAAGATTGTAATAAGTTTTGCGTAAACTTAATGTGGCTAATTCCGTGTGTTCCTTCCTGGCCGGACCCGTTAGCTTGAATAGGCTTAGGCTGTTATTGCAGAAATAATTCAAATAAGTATTGTATTGCATCTATACGTAAGTATCTTTATCTTTGTATTGCATCTATCTGTGTTTGTTTGGCATTGTATGGTGTTGGCAACTTAGGTCTCGAAAATGGATGAACTGATTAAAAAAAAAATTATACCGAGAAGCTCGTTTTTCGGGATATTTTTAGCAAATTAGTCGTTTTCAAGACATTCATATCAACCTAACCTAAATAGTCATAGGATTTCAGGCGATATAATGTAATATCCCCAAATTTTGATTATACTTTTAATTTTAGTAGCATTTTATTCCAGTTTCTAAATAAGGACGACACGTTGTGGTACGAGTACACGTCTATTTTCGATACAAAGCGGGAAATGCATGTTATCGACTACGGCGTAGCGCAGCGAGAAATTCTTAGCGGTTAATGAGTTATGAATATGACTAGCGACCGGCCCCGGCTTCGACGGCAACATGTTCTCTTTAGAGGTTGAAAGAGCGACATGTTGAAGTATTGGCCATGTGAAAAACACTAAACGCTCAAATCTAAGCGTGCAACGTTGAAAGTTTGACATAGTTATTAATGGTCATTGCAAAAGATGAGAGACTGAATGGCGGGTATATTTGGTTAGATACTAACCAAATATAAATAAGATTTTGTACCTAATTGGTACTATTTAGTACCTCTATTTAAAAAAAATGTACATCCACGTAATTAAAGTTATAACGAAAATCAGTTGCACCCGCCAACCTGGTCAGAATGGCGGGTGTATTTTAGTTTGCAATTACCCCATAGGTTTTTAGTAAATATTATTATTTAAAAATTTCGTACCTAATTTCACCTTCTACCTTCATAATCAAAAAGAGTTTCTGCAATTTAATTTGTGGTTTCAAAGTTGTTTACATTTTGTCCCTAGGGAAAACATCATTAATTTAATACCAGAATCATAATATCTCGTTTAAATGCGTAAGACTCCTTCCGTTCGGCAGTCGGGTAATTAAGATACTATTTACGCAAATCGATTTCAGAAGAGTATATTTCGTAAAGCATTCATCCATTAAAATGCAAGCTCATTAAAGATACAATCTAACAGCTTTTGGCTATACAATGCTGTCATCAATAAAGTAATTCAGCAGCTATGGGGGGAAGTCCATTGTGCCCCTTACCGCATTGAGCGCATAAATCAGAATTGTACTTTATTATCATAGACTAAGGAAGCATGACAATACAGCCATAGAGATCGTTTCTGTACCGCTTCGATACTGGAAGCCGAATACATACATAGGTGTGCAACCCTCAATAATGCAGTACCTTGACTGTTTAATTTATCATAATATCCACTTCTGCTATACGCGCCAATAAAATTGAACGGGATGGGCCGAAGTTAAAATACTCGTGATTCTGCAAAGTCAAAATTCTTTTTTTTAAATACATTTTGGTACTTATATAAATTGTTGTTTTATATGTTACAGTTTTCTTCTATTTCAAATATTTTGCCGCCAGTGAACATCAATTTTCTGGCAATGCACACCAAAATGCCAACATAATAAAAGACTAAAATCAAAAAGTCTATGCCATTATTATTTGAAACACTTTTTTTTTAATTACTTGTGATATATGGATGCTAAATAAAAACAATAATTTGTTTAAATGGTTCATTTTACTTGTATCAGAAATATCATTGTCGCAGAATTCCAAATATTTCTTATTGCCTAATTTATTCAGGGCCACTCGCACCAACGGAATTAGGCAACTAACCCGGATTTAATCGTTTATTTTATATGGTATTTGACAGGTAAGTAACAGGCTAGCCAACTACTCGTAACCCGAAGTTAAGAATGACTTACACTAGCATGAGACGGAACGGGGCGGGACGGGAAAATCCGTCAATTTCTATAGAAAGCGTCACGTGACATTCGAGGGCTCCAAGCTATCACGTGATTCTTTCTATAGAAATTGACAGATATTCCCGTCACGCCCCATCCCGTCCCGTGCTAGTGTGAGTCATCCTTTAAGCGGGTGGTGCAAGTGGCGCTAACTAAGCACAAAGCAGCTTATATCTTTTGCTGGAATCAACCATAATTCTAAGACAAAATGGTAATTTAACACAAATGTTGGTATTTGTACGAGCATTCAAACAAGTTTGTGTACTGACATATAAAAGGCTTTGTTCGTTCGTGAGAGCCTGGCCCCTGGGAACCTGCGCGCTCCCTGGCTGCCGCCAGTAGGTATACATAGTACACACTATAGCCATATAACTAGTACTTTGTATTTATAATTGTCTACTTTCCTAAGTGCCGCTTGCACCATCCGAGGTTAGACAACTAACTAAGGGTTAAGCTTTTTTTAATATGGAATTTGACAGCTAATTCTAGGTGACGACGCTCCGACGATACCGACAACAATGCAGTCGGACATTCAAACAATAAAGGGAATCAACGCGTGTCACCGCACGTCTCCCGATGCAGTCTCAACACGTAGAATGTTACCTTTATCCAACATACATACCTACCTTTACCATTCAAAGCAACATTTTAAGCGTGAAGCTCAGGCTTCCTTTCATCGCACAATTTGACGCAAGTCAATAAGGAAGCTAACGCGCAGTTGTCACGAATTTAAATCGGATCAGCAGGCTGGTCACGCGTCGCGCGCCAGATTCCGCAGCCGTAATCTAATATAATTACAGCCTCCGGTAAATACGCTCTGATAATGTCTCGCCCTTTCAAATTCGAACTTTGACTTTATCACCCGACCGCGAAATGCAAAGGAGCGGTATGTATGTTTGCTCCCTTGTGACGCATGGACCGATTATGATGATATTCCTACCACAACCGATTTGTCTGCCAATCGGATTTATTTCAATCGAAAGCCTTGTTTGTCGAGATGATTCTTAGCTTAGTATATTTATTGCGTAGGCTTCAAGAAACACGGGCTTTCCACACGTGTAGGGGAGACGTCAAAGCGACATCTTACGGTGCAAAATTTCATGTTGCTTTTTGCGGGGGGAAACGAGCACACAGACGCACTTCTCACACACACATTTTTGTGTACGTACTAGTCACAACCACAACACGTAGCCGCGTATGCCCATTTGTGCTTGCACTACGGCAGAGGGGAAACTGTATGCGTATTCCCCTCCCTCTGTTGCTTAAAGTACGTATTAGGCACAGGACCAGTCGCCATCGCTAAGATATTCAGCTAGAACAGAAACTAGTCACAGAAAAACCCCTTCACTTCATATTGTGATTGTTTAATTTTAGTAGCATTTCCTATTCCACCCTTCAATTTATTTATAATCTTGCAAACAGGTATTGGTAGATTGGCGGCTTCGGAAAAGGTTACTAACGGGCGAAATTCAATCTACTATAGTAAGGCCAATCAATTCTGGAAGTAGATTTTGTTTTTTTTTGCAGTGAAAAATAATAGGAAGACATATTATGTACAAAAGCAAAATCGATTGCTAGACGTGGTTCGCCAAAATATATTTACATTGATTTTGACGTCAGTCTAGTTAAAAAGATGCACAAAACGTCATTTTTTAAGTGGTTGAAGGTTTCAATGTATTTTGGCTTGATTTGGTATCTTTTTAATATATTTTCTACCCGTTTTAACAAAATTGACTGCAGTAAAGATGGAGAAATATGATTATAACGTACCGTAACTGTATGTAAGCAGGTAAAGTCGAGGAATTTAATTTGCGACGCATTTCGCAAACTTTTCCTGTGTATTTCAATACAGTTTGACAGGATTGTCAATCTTAAGTGGGTCACAAATTAAATTCCTTGATTGTACCATGTACCTACCCCTGATAGAAGTGATCAGGGGCCTTACCACGATCGCCCAACTCGATTCAGATAAGGTCCCTAACTGTGCTCAGTTGTATAGCAGCGACTCAGTTTAGGTTCTTGACTATGCTCTGCACTTGTATGGCAGCGACTCAGTTTAGGTCCAAAACTGAATCGCATTAAAATGTCATGGTTAGGCCCCTGCACTATCGCAAGACTAAATTATTAAGTCAATTCGTTGACCCCTTATCAAATTACCTCCCAATTTTTACCCTAACGAAGGCAAACCCAAGGGTTTTCTGCCATTCGCAATCAACAAGCGTATTTCATTTAATTTGGGTATTTCCTTCCCGTTCACTTGAGAGCCCGCTTTTGTCGGAACTAGGTTTACCTCTTTAAGGAATTTACAAGAAATGGCGCAGCAAACATCCTGAGTAGAAGTTTGTTTCTTGTTAAAACATACAGTACCTACACTTTTGTTCTACGCTCTCATAGCAATATTGAACCGCCAAACATCTTCAACAAACGAATTCACTCGGAACTTTATAATACGCTTAAAGCGTAACAAAGTGAGCATTAAGAGAAGCCATCTTTATATCAATATTTCACGAGGCGAAAGAGACACGCAACAGTTGAAAAACATGACAATTTTTCGTATCAACGCATCAACCCCGCTATACCAGAATATAAGGATATCGGGTTTAAGAATATGAAAAGTTATATTAAAGCGATGTGATGTGTGGATACGTCTTGGATTAAAATGTTACAAATGGAAATAATTCATGTAACCATATGTTAATTTCAATTTCAATTTCTATCGATGACATTTGACATCTTGCGTTTTTGGTCACGTTTTCAAGTATTTTTGTCATATTTGTTTTGTGACAATAAGTTTGCTTCCTTTGACAGGCGTAGTAAATTACTTATTTACAGTTTATTATGATACCAAAAATTCATATTGACTGGAAAATATGTATTCCAAGGAAAGTCAGATTTATCAACGGTTAAACGACATTTAAATAGCCCCGTCCTGCCCAATGCTCTCAATTAGGAACAGTTTGGATTTAGTAGTTCCTTACCGACTGTTTTATATGGAGATAGTGCCCAGTGATAGCAATGATATTATAATAGCAAGAGGGTTTCGGAGCGGTGCCCCTCCAACTTCCCCGCTTGCTAATAAGCCATGCTATTAATCAGCATGTGTATCAGTACCTTTAGTCTCCGGAATGAATAAATAGGCTTTATATACCCATAAAAAAGAATAACCTAAAATATTATTCGTTATTATTATTTACAAAGAAGTTCCTAGCCTGTGCCTTGAGTTCCATATACTATCGACTAAACCCCACGAAGTGTAAAGCGGCGAGAATTAGAAGCGTTAGTACTTGCAGCACTATTAATAAATGCCATGGACATTCGTTATGCATGCAGGTATGTCATTACTCGCTCGTTTGACTCGTTGGAAGCATAGCTCTACGTTGCTCAGATCTCGTACTTTTGTACTAAATAGGTACAATATCGGTCATTGATATAAAATATTATTTATCAACTAAACATAGAACTACTGTGAAGTGTTAAGCGACGGGGATTAGAACCATTAGCACTCGCAGCACTATTAATAAATACCAGCGACATTCGTTATGCAGGCAAGTATGAAAATATAATACAAGGGTATGTAATAGACATCTCTATCCGTGTCACAAGGTACAAGTAAGTATCACTAATTGATTTCCAAAAAAATACTTTTTAATAATTTTATGGATACCGTGCCTCAAAAGGAAGAAAACGGAACCCTTATAGGATCACTTTGTTGTCCGTCCGTCCGTTCCGTCTGTCTGGCCCTTTATCTTAAGAACGCGTAGAGATACTCGTACCAAGTGGAAATTAATACGATATACATATTTTGCGGGTCTTGAAACTAAAAAAAACCCACCCCTATCTACTCAATCAAAAGATACCAACGGTCGTTTTTGTCGCTTTTCCCATACATTGCATGATACTTCCTGTTGACAAATCACGAAATTTGACAAAAAGGAAAATTGCTGAGAGTTTCGTACCACCAGTATTACGTGGAGATATAGAACCCTTTTTTGGCATTTCCAGACAGTTTGAAATAATATATGGGAACCATATCTCTCTTACGATATGGAATAATTATCAAAATCGAACTACTCTGTAAAAACTTATGCGTGGTCATACATAAAAAAAAAATATATATATACGCGTCGACTTGAGAACCTCCTCCGTTTTTTTCGTCGGTTGAAAACTCGTTGACACCAGTGTCGATATCAGTGCAATCTGTAGTGTTCTTGCCGCACCTCTGTTGTAACTCTAAGACGTCGGGATTCGGGATATAATACGCAAACAGGTTGTAAATCTGGGCTTAGCTATAGCCAGTGTACCGAAACTTTAATTAACATATTTATTTGACATAGACTAGTGCGGTGTGTCTTGAACGCCCAGCGACTACCATTCCGAGATCCAATTTAAATGGAAATATTTTCGGTTTCGGATTGCTCGAATTTATGTGGGTTGTTTTTTATTCTTTGTATTTCTTACGTGGGCAAAGACGTGCCTATTTGTGGAAGTTAGTTTTTGTATACTAACAATGGCGGTTCTCGTAAAATTTGATGGATCCTCAATCCGCCATAATTTGATGAATAAATTCAACCAAAGATCGAAAAAAAAAATCATTTGTTGACCTACGTACTTTGGTGACATTAATGTCAAGACAAGAAAAAGTCGACTCGTTTGTTTTTAGTATTCAGTACCCAAAGTTTTTATTCCGTACCCAACGGGTAAATCGGGACCCTAAGCTATTACTAAGACTCCGCTGTCTGTCTATGTCTGTGCGTCTGTCACCAGGCTGTATCTCATGAACCGTGATAGTTAGACACCTAAATATTTCACAGATGATGTATTTCTTATGCCACTGTAACGACAAATACTAAAAAACAGAATAAAATAAATATTTAAGAGGGCTCCCATACAACAAACATGATTATTTTGCCATTTCTATAGATGGTACGAAACCCTTCGTGCGCGAGGCCGACTCTTACTTGATCAGGTTTTTTATACAATTATCGGTAGGTGCATTGCATATGCGTTCAAAAGTGCATGGATAATATATGAATGAATTCAATGAATATTACTTCCCACATCGGTTATTTATAGTCATGTTCTATCTGAGCTAAAATGTATCCTCTTATTAGCTGTTCCGAAAAAAGCGCCCTGCGTTCCCAAGCGAGAAGACAAAACCAGAATAAACATGAGCTCGCTTTCAATAAAAGTTACTACTTTTAGAAATTATTTGTATCAGCAATTGACCATTAATAAAATATATAAACAGTACCAGTATCAGTTGTAAGTAGAAAAAAAATCGAAGATCGCGTCGGCTAAATCATAGCCTTAAATAAACGATGAACAGCACCTGAGAACATGGCTGCCTATCGAAATACAGAAGAGGTCATGGACCTAGAAAATATATGGACGTAATCCGGCGAAGACACATTTTTCAATACAGTTGCTCAAAAAGTGCCCTTTTTTTGGCTGTTTTGCGTGCGCAAAGTTTGTTTTTGCGAACTAGTGCTTTTTACTTTTCCAATCTTTTTAAATTTAGTTGTGTTCCAATTCATGACTGCTTACCGAAGAGTATTATTGTTCGTTAACTTTTCCGAGCCGTAATAAAACTCAATACCTTCTATTAACGCAATAATATTAAAGATATTGATATTTCATATTTCAATAATTACTTGTTCATCATACTAATGATCATTCATTAAAAATATTAACATTGAAAACAGTTCTTATAAATCTGTGTGTATGAAACAGAACAGAGCCTACGAAACGTCAGTCAAAGTAGAGGCGTTTTTCAATCAGGTAAACATGTTCGAAGGGCCTATAAGACATTACGATACGATTTGTCACATGCGATTTATTATTTTGTTTATGAGAAATAAATTATTATGAGATTGAAAATGAGAAAGTAAAGAAGATAAGATAAACACTTTGAATATGTTCTTAATACTTATACCAACTGTATTACAATCGTGTCACGGAAATAATAAAAAAAACTTTCAATTCGTTCTTATACATATATTTAAATTTTTTTCGCATCTGTATTGAAAAACGTCGTTCGATTCACGTGCAGATATGTCATTTTTCACTTGTCCCGAGTATTGCCACTCGCTTACGGCTCGTGGCAAGATACCTCGGGACTCGTGAAGTAATGACATACTTTCCGCACTAGCATCGAAATGTACTATTTTATTGCATGTGCCCATTTTTCCGACACAAGTGCTCATTAACCGCGATTGCATCGATCAACACCGTACACAAATTGTAAAAGTATGCGTGTTAGTATATTATGGAATTCATTGCGGGAGGCCTTTTTTCAGTAGTGAATGTCTCTTGATTGAAATGATGACTCTAAACACCTACTTGACTGAAATAACATTAGGAATATATTTTACGGTTGGTTCTTTTTTTTGTTATTTATTGCAGAGGCCTTAACGCCGAGGTATTGACAAAGGCTTCTTTATAAATACCTAAATATAGATTGATAATAAAATTATTCTAGTTTTCCTCACGATAAAAGATTATTCACGGTATACCTGTTTTGATATATTATTGATCAGAATCAGAATCAGAATTTTTTATTTGAATATTTGATTTCGAATCCCGGTAAGGGCATTTTTTGTATGATGAACACAGATATTTGTTCCTGAGTCATGGAGTCTTCTATGTATTTGTATATTATATATATCGTTGTCTGAGTACCCGTAACACAAGCCTCCTTGAGCTTACTACGGGACTTAGTTAATTTGTGTAAGAATGCCCTGTAATATTTATTTATTTATTATTTATTTTATTTTAATTTCTTTCTCCAAAAAATATGTCCCATAAGCTGGCAGTGTCTCTTCTAGGATACATATCAAATTGTATGTTAATTAGTGCAACCTTGGCAGAGTGCATTTAAAGATACATTATATCACTATCATCACTACATAGTATAAAACAAAGTCGCTTTCTCTGTCCCTATATCCCTGCGTATGCTTAAATCTTTAAAACTACACAATGGATTTTGATGCGGTTTTTTAATAGATAGAGCAAGAGGAAGGTTTATATGTATGAAAATAAACCGTGCGAAGCCGGGGCAAGTCGCTAGTAAAAAAATAAAAGACAAAGATTTTTTTTACTATTTTTTTATCTTACCTTTAACTCTTCATAGTTCTGTTTAAGAAATAAACACTAAATTCGAGGGAAAAATATTCTGCCAAGTTTAGGGTTAATACAGGATGATTACTACTGATCATTCTATTACATCTGTCATCACAGTCCTCCTGACGGCTGGGTATCAAAATTTGCCAATTAAAATGTAACTCTGTCAAATTGACAAAGAGTCAAAATCCCATTGAGGCTTATGTACTACGAATAAGACGCGGGAAGTCAGGAGGGAATTGCGTCCTGGTATTTTCTAGGTCCATGAGCGATGCTATCTAATATTCACCCCTTATTGGCTACCCATCATACATAACCCAACAAACATCTTCTTTCATACCAGAAATAGATACAAACATTACTTACTCAGCTTTTTTAAGACATCATATCGAATAATAACTTGCCAGTTTTATTAAAAAGCGCAACACTAGCAAGTCATCGCCTAATTGTAAACAAAATTAATTATAGGTGCTAAAAAAATCTAAACATCATCCTTTTATTTTTTACAACAGAAATTGCATTGACTATCACCCTTCTTTCATTAGTGGCAAGAAAAAATTGAATGCATATTAATAACGAGAGTATTTTTAAAAAGGAAGGGTAATTGTTAAAAGAAAATTGTATCATCTTCCTTTGAAACTAGCAAATTACTTGCTAACGGCACGCTTCAAAGATAAAAAATGAGCTGAAATTGCAAGTCACTTCGAATTAAAACATAATGAAAAATCGAAGGACTAATTGCTTCGTGTGAGACTGCTGAGCGAATTGGAATCATTGTGTAGCAGGTACTAATTACTATGAAAATAAATAGAGCTGTGATCCAGTTACTCCAGCGCACTGTGGTCCAATCGAGAAAGGTGGGTACATTTTTCAATAATATGCATAAAAATATAATTCATGGAAGTATACTTTAATACATGTGGCCTATAAGTTTAGTGTAGTGTTAACATTTGACTGGTTTACTGTGGAATAACTAGAAGATATATGATTTCAATGGCGAAGAAAGTTATCAGTCTATTTATTCTTAAAAATCATTAATTTTAAAATAAAATACCTATGTAAAATATATAAATAAAGCAGGCATAATTTTACTTTAGTAATGAAAAAAAGATGTGACAGCGGAAATGCGGAGTGATTGAATTTTAAATATTTTAGCAGGTTGGGACTAAGATTCGCAAATCGAAAAAAGCTTATTGTATGTTTTGCTTTATAAAAAATATTATTTAGGTATATTACATTGAAAAAATTACACTTTGAATTTTTTTTCTTCTTCTTAGAAGTGATTTCCTGTGGCATACCACGGCTTAGGGAGCCTGGGTTAGGATTTGGCAATTTATAAAACATTTAATATTGCATTTTATTTTTATTAGGCTAATAGCCCTTTGTCCCACTTTTATTGATTCGGGACCATTGTGTGCTAATTGCGAACAATGCTAATCTAAGTGTAAAGTGTCTGTAAAGTTTCAAGTTGATGCGGTGCACTTTTGTCACACTTGCACTTCCCTTTTGAACGCACGAAGTGAAGAATTCGTAAGAGTTCTTTTTTTACTGTGCTTGACGGTTAATGTAGAACTACCTCGGATTTTTAATACGTGAAAGTATACAAATAATGTTATGCAGGCATTATGTTACTTTTATGAATAAACTGCGGCATCGGGTATGAAGAGCGATTTAATTTAGAACATTTTGATAGGTACCGATACCAATATTTAAATCTACTATTACTAACTAATATGTTGCATCAAACAATTATTTGAATAATAATTGCACTCTGCAATTATTTATTTTTAAATACGGTTTTTTATAGCGAAAAGCACTTTGCCTCTTTTTTCTCGATTCGGAACTACAGTGCAGAGCGCCGCTAATTGCGAACCTAAATGTGGAGTGTCTGGCTCGCTGCGTTACACTTTTGTGACACTTGCACTTCCCTTTTGAATGCCTGAAAAGTTTTAATGATTTATTCCTGCAGAGTTCGTTCGAGTGTTTTGTTTTTGCCTTGTTTGGCGGCTTTTGTAGTACTCGTTACTCGAACAGTTTTTAGTATTCGAACTACATTAATGAATAATGGAACGTGTGCTTATGTCCGTCCGTAACAAAACAGGTAGAAAACCCTTATGCTACGAGTTTGTATGTCGTTAAATGTGTGTATTTTTAGTAAAAGGTACCACTTAACATAGCTAGTTGTTCATAAGGTTACTCTTTAAATGAATATTTTGTGGCAATACCGCCTTATCAGCAATCGACAACGTGGTACTTTATACAAAGAACAAGCACAAATATCTCGACTGAAGAATTACTTACGGTACCTACCAAATTAAAATTTTGTTTCCAAGCAATAAGACTAATCCACGCGCAAAAATGTATGGTTTAGTTACTAGGTTGAGTGCAGGATTTATACCTGCCACGTCGGTGGCACGCTGGGAGCTCACTCCACAGCCGGAGTGTCCGCGAAAGGAAATTCCTCTGAAACCGCACAACTAAAATAGTAAATTATTACATAATATTGTTACTATCGTAAATATTGAGGTTGTACATTTAGAATCGTTTTAAATAATAATATTAACTTATTAAAAAAACTTTATACAATAATATTTATTTTATACCTTCAGTAATAATTTCACCACACACAAGCTATTTGCTGGCCATATACGTTCGGGCATATCCTTAAAATGTATGGGAAAATATTTGTCTGGCGGATGCCACTATGGAGATCCGACGGATAATCCGAACGTATATGGCCGGCAATTAAGATTGTGTCAATATTAATTAGTGATGTCAATTGTTATCAATTCGAGGTCACGAACGCCAAACCTTATTCTATATCAAACAAAACTAAAGGGATATTATCCTATGCGTATTCTCGCCACATCATTTACTCAAACAATTTGCGAGATATCCCCAATTAGTATGGGAGGGGAGTAATCGCTGAAACGAAAAATGCTCGTTAGCGAGATTATTGGTGAATGATACATATTTATATCGGACCGATTCATGTAATAACCGGTCGTTGCGTTAATTGTGATAGGAGGCTTGCCCAAATGCATATGTATACCTACGTACAGAGTAGGTACCCCTCGACCGTAAGGTGGTCCGCGTAGATATGCTACGTATGCGTGTACGCGCTCGTTGCGAGACGCGGCGACAGTGTGACAACCGCCGTAATGTCACACCTGTTTTGCTTTAGACTTTAAAACCATAACTAGCAAAAAAGTATCCTCGCAAAACAACGACACTATACACTCTTTTAATAAGAAAATATGACTTTTTATAAAAATAATATTGTCTTCAATTACCGCGATTGTTGTTCATTAAAATCAAACACTTTAGAACAGACTAATCGCGTTTATTAACGCCATGACCCTAGTCATGGTGTTAATAAACGCGATTACTGCGTTCTAAAGTTTTTTGGAAGAAAACAAAAATGGCTAAAATGGCCACGTTCAAAATAATTTTCCTTGAAAGTGTTTATAAAACTCTACTTTCATGACTTTTTTCATAATTTTTGGACTTGCGGTTCAAAAGTTAGAGAGAATCATATATTTCTGAAGCGATTATTTCTGAAATTATTCACTTTATCAAAAATTCTTTCTAGCAAACACATACCTCTTTTTCAAATACCTATCCAACAATACTTAAAACTTAGGGTTGAAACAAAAAAATATCACCCCCAATTTCCGTGCACCCTAAAAAGAATCCACTTTCTTTCCACTTTTAATTATAACAATTTGTCGGCATGATTGAAATGTGTATTCATACTAAATTAAAGCTTTCTGCTACTAACGGTCACTTAGCTCAGCCGCAGGCAGACGGACGGACGGACAAACAGACATGGCGAAACTATAAGGATTCCTAGTTGACTACGGAACACTAAAAATGTGTAAAATTTTATCAACGTTTAAATTACCGTCCAAAGTTGTAATTTATAATTTAGAGCCTGGATCGCGTACTTACAGTCTAGATCGGTTAAATTAAGTAAGATATGGGGACCGCGTCGCCTTTTTTACGAACCTTTTTAAGCTAACATGGTAATTTGCATTAAGTATGACTACAATCTAAAACGGGATATTTACTATGTTTGTTTTTCTGAGCACCGGATATTTCGGCACTATTTCAAGAGCCATGTTCACGGAGTAACTGTCGAGCTGCATGTTTTTAGTTGTGGTCTAGCCAGGTCTAGTAGTCTAACCATAGCCAATATCGAACCATAGAAATATCGAGTGCTCAGAGAAACAAACACAGGTAGTAATGGTCCTATCGCGTTATTCGCGTTCAAAATTGGATTGAATTGTGTTAGATAGTAGTTATAAAGTTACTTTTCAATCCCATTTTTACAGCCTTAGGAATTAAAAACACCTTTTTTTTATACTACGACGGTGACAAACAAGCATACGGCCCGCCTGATGGTAAGCGGTCACCGTAGCCTATGGACGCCTGCAACACCAGGGGTGTTACATGCGCGTTGACAGCCCTTTAAAAAAAGGAGGATTCGCTGTGTTGACAGCTAAACGGGCCAAGGACTTTGCTCCGTGGGTCCTCAGCTGTCAACACAGCGAATCCTGTTTTAAAGTAGATTCTATAAATTTTCCTTTAACGGTTTAGGCTGCAAGTTTTTAACATATAGTGAGCAACTACGACGATAATGCTCAAAAAAGTCCACGTCCGCAAAGCGCTCTCATTTGGGATTGATAAAATTTTCCAAGTTCCTCACGTACCTCTTGTTGTTAGGAACATTGGGTATCCTTCGCAAAGTAAGTGAACACCGATAACATTCCTGACACGTTCTCGATTACAAACCACAATCACAGCAAAGGGTTTGGCTGGAGTACTTGAAGAAAACTCTGAGCCTTCTGTGTTGCCATTGCTTACTGGTCACAAGCGAGTTTTTGACTCGGGCTGCCCACGTAAAGTTGATCTTGATGCTGGTTCACCTGCGGTCACGCTTTACGGTTGAGAACCTATTAAATAGATAGAGCACGCAGGGATCTCAGTTAGATTAAGATAAGACACAGACATGTAATGTAAGTATATACTTATGTTAGTTTATGAGTAGGTATTATATAGACATGATTCTACTATTTTCTATAGCATGCACCAAAAGCAATTTTCTCGTTTTGGTTCAGTGGTTGACTCGTAGAGAATACCTTAAGGCATTAAGTTCGCCATTTGATAATTTTTGTGCAATAAAGTTTTAGTTAAATAAATGTAAACAAGCACGTAACTAAGGAATACCGTAAACCCGGGTTACTTGCCCACCCAAAAAAAACTAGTTATTAAATTACTAAATTCTTGTAAACAACACAAACCTATCAAACAAAACCGGTTTAATTGTATGGTACATAATTATTTAATAACGTGTGTTTTTATGGGTGGGTGAAAAAATTAACCATCCAAAGGTAATTTTACTCACACTTAGGTACGAGTACCACCCGACAGTGGATATATGGGTTCAGTTCGTAGCCTATATCCTAGAATTGGCCATTTCATGAAACGTCCGACTGTTTCATGAAAGCTATTACTAGGGGCGACTTGCTCCAACCGGAGTTTGTATCCACAGTTCTTTGTTTTGACAGCATAACCCCGAGTTAGCGGCTAACCCGGGCTAATTGTATGTAATCGGAAGGCCTAAGAAAGTGAGACATAACGTCAAGTCGACAAGGTGGTAAATTGTATACAATGAACGTAGGTATAAACAATAATACTGTAGACATGCTATCAATAAAACAAAATAACGTTATTCATACGATAATAGCAACCACTATCGACTCGCTAATAGAAGTAAGCACTGGCATGTCAACCGGGATATACTCGGTAAGCTTAGGAAACAGTAGTCCCGCAAGGCATTATGTGGACCCTTTCAACAGCCTTACTCATTGCCTTTAATAAAAAAAACTCTAGAGCACGCCAAATTTTTGCAGCAGCATTTTTTCAGTTGTTGTATGAAACTGCGCAAATGCGTTCCTGCTTCGGATTTTCAGAAATTATCACGGTGCGTGAGTCCTACTCGCATTTTTATTATCACCTACCGCTTTTGCCTATCGCTATTGCATTGTTAACCGTGTCAGTTACTTTTGCACTTCAAATTTTCAACATCAATAAACTACCAAATATAATTAGCTTTTTTTAATACCGAAATAATTTGGTGGCTATATACGTTCGTGCATATCCGCCAGATCTGCCAATCAATGTAATCCACTATGAAGATCTGAAGGATTACCCAAACGTATGTGGCCAGCATTAAAGCAATTAGCCATCCCTTACTAATAACAAATAGTGATGACTGATGACCTAAACAGGCCTGGTTCTTTACTGCTAAAAGACTGTCCATAAAAAGGAGCCTATTTATTCGCGCTTTAAAACCCTCGCCCCAGTTTAACCTAGGTATAAAAACAAACCACTGTCAAAATCAGAAAGTCATATGGCACTATGACACGCATATGAATATACGACCTCTTGATTTAGCATAGCAATTGTGATAGCAGCAAGGACGTTCCAAGCACTTCGGGTTGCAGCACAGACATGTATCGAAATGGATCTCGCTTGTACCATACATAAGTAAAAAAATCGGTTGTCTGTAAAGTCGGTTTGACGATAGTTGAACGTGACAACGTCATAAGAAAATACTGACTGATATGGAACGCCTCACGCGGTGTATGTGTACATACATGTAACAAAGGAAAGTTATTATTAGGTAAATACCTAAAAATAAAAAGTAAATACCTATATTCTGATGATAGCTTAAAGCATAGACAGCGGGAGTAGTCTTGACCATTTTCTATACAAAATATTTTGCTGGTTTTTGCGGGACTGTTCGAATATTTTGTAGTAAAATGTATGTTACGCCATACAATGACATGATATTTCTGTATATTGTTTTGGCAGAAGAGAAATAGAACGGGAAAAAATCGTATTGAACTTACAACATCACTGTTGGTTTAGATTTAGAATAGTTATTATCTTCATTTAAATCAACAAATAAATGTAAAATATAGTTTAGAGACCTCCGCGAAATAATATATGCGTGTATATAGTTGCACAAACGAAAAAGTAAGTATGGTATAGACAGAAAAAAGTTTTTGTCACAATTTTTATTTTGATACAAGCTTTTATTGCTGACTGTACTTTGGCACCATAATATTGTATTGTCATCCAACCTGCATAACTAACAACGAAACATTCGTTAACCGATATAGCTCTCCGAATCGCTAAACTTAAGTGGCAGTGGGCGGGGCACATTGCACGTGGAACCGATGGCCGTTGGGGCGGAAAGGTTCTCGAGTGGCGACCGCGTACCGGAAGGCGTAGCGTGGGTAGGCCCCCCGCAAGGTGGACTGATGACCTGGTGAAGGTCGCAGGAGTCCGCTGGATGCGGGTGGCGCAGGACCGGTCATTGTGGAAATCTTTGGGGGAGGCCTATGTCCAGCAGTGGACGTCTTTCGGCTGAAATGATGTGAAACATTCGTTACAAATTATATAAAAGCTTGGAAAATAAGTTTAGGTACCAAGCTAACTTTCATTCACCACCTATTCGTAAATAGGTAATCTATTTGAATACATCTGATAAGTTCTGGGATAAGTTCGCCTTTGTACTTTAATTCTTTTCAGTTGTTTTGTGATTTATTTTGTGTACAATAAAGTGCTTACTACTACTACTACATCTGTAACCGACAGCCTGCGGCTCCAGTTACACTTGCCTACTTTCGAAACGGCCTCCTAAATCGCTGAAAACCTTTCATGAAAAAGCCCTTCATGTGATCTCGTCGGCGCCGTCAATGGCACTCACTTGACCCAGTAAACGTGGACATTCATGTCATTTCTCTTTAAAACCAGAAGCTCACCTCAAAGGTGCGCGGTATAAAAGTCTCATTTAACTGAGACAAGCGCTGCGGTAGCAGTAGAACACCTGTGTGCTTACCATGAGTTGTACGTGGCCGTATTCGATAGCGACTGGGGCATTCGGGGATAAGTCCGTCTAGCCTAAGGCTGCGTTTTACCAAATTTTTATTCCGACAATAACACTTACTCTCAGGTAGTAACGTCAAATTACTATGGGATTTTGACATTAGTATCCAAGAGTAAGCGTTACTCTTGGTTAAAAAGTTTGGTCAAATCCAGCCTAAGACGGATATACTTTCGAGCGCCGCAGTCGCTATCGAATACAGCTGCGTGCAACTCATGATAAGCACACTGTGTGCGTAGCCAATCGCTAGCGCTCAGTTGCGAACGAAACGCCACTGTCGTTGTCACACTAATAAGGTAGAGTGCTAGACAGAAATAACTACGATACGATTCTAAGCGTGAGCGATTGGCATTTTGGCTACGGACGCTGGGGCCCTATTCGAACTGCTAATTTGACAGATTTGCAAATCCGCTTCCCCTTACGTTACCACGTGCCCATACTAGATTATTTTTGTTTATGCTTTAAGATTAATAGTTCGGGAGGCCACCATGCTAATTTTGAAGTGAACCGTGTTGTTACATCATCGTAAATATTAGATTACAAGAAAAATTAAGTTTAAATTGTCATGAATAGGAAGAATGGCTACAAGCTTTTAAAGATGTACAAAAACGGTCACATCGACTCGAGCTAATCACGTATTTTAACTGTAAACTCCTCACGTGTCTTTTTTTTAATACACCACGATGATGACACTGATGGTGAAACAATCATACGGCCCGCCTGATGGAAAGCGGTCACCGTAGCCTTGGACGCCTGCAACTCCAGGGGGTATCACATGCTGCCAACCCATTCAAATTTTACCCCTACTAAGGCTCCTACCGGACCCTATTACTAAGGCTCCGCCGTCTGTCTACGTCTGTCTATCTGTCTGTGACCAGGCTGCATCTCATAAACCGTGATAGTTAGACAGTTCACATCTTCACAGATTATGTATTTTTATTGCCGTTATAACAACAAATACTAAAAAGCAGAATAAAATAAATATTTAAGGGGGCTCCCATACAACAAACGTGATATTTTATCGTTTTTAAAAATAATGGTACGGAACCCGTGCGCGAGTCGGACTCGCACTTGGTCGGTTTTTTTTTTATTGTGGATGTTGCTAAGCGCCCTCCTAAAACGCATATGGTATAGAGATTCGAAGAAAAAGTGTAATTCGTGTCCACGGGTGTGGTCTCGGTAGCTCAGTTGGCAAAGCGGTGGGTTGCTATTTCAGAGTCGCAGTTTCGAGTCCCGCCCGAGTTCATGATTTTTCCAACTTTTCCTTTCTTTCTGAGAAATTACTAAAAACAAAGTTCAAATCTTGGTCTCAATGGGACCTAACGTATTGTCGCTCACCAGGCGGCGCCACTCATGCGTGGGTCCTGTGTCAGTATGAGAGAAATGTCAAAGTAACGCTTGAAATGTTCCAGCAGGACCCACGTTCCACTAGCGCCCCTAGCGGAAAATGGACTCGCGGTAATCCTCATTCAGTTCTGCTATACGAGGTTTCTAATAAGATAAGTAGTTAAAGGTCTGATCCTCACATTGGGGTATAAATAACAATTAATACATTAAAGATTGACTGGCAAATTTTTAAAATAGAGCATAGTCAATGTGTGCAAAAAACAAACATAAGCATGCTTAAATGTGACTCGTATTGAAGTTATTGGCACAGGCCACAAATTTTGGATAGTTAATGAATATCTTTAATCAAATCGACGAACACTACGAGTATTAATTAACCTGATCACTACTGATCAGCTAGCGGTAACAAGACCGGTACTCGTGATAACATTCGTTAATTAACTCCATCACTTGGGGTGTTTTTTTCCTTCAGACGGTCCATTTTCGTGGAATTGGATTCGATTAACAATGATGATTCACAGATTAAATAGGATCCAACTGTGTTTTGTTTTGGATTCAAAATCGTTGAAATATTTTTCAAAGGCGAAAGAGCTCAGTGTAGAAATTCGGCCGGTATAGCTCAACTTTTTGCTATGAATTTTCATAGTTACAACAACACTTTTACATGTTTTAAACTAAATTAAAAGATCATTTCAATTTGAATGGTATAAATTAAATACTTTGTCAATGTCAAAAGTTCACCGTTTTTTATCAGCTGTTTTACCTATTTTGCTCAGCGAGCTTCAAACATCTAACTGGTTTTCGACATTATTGCTATGGAATCTTATGAAACATTTTTTTTTTCTTGTTTAGTATATATAGGTACGTAGTGTTAGGTTTCAGATATTTATTGCCTTAATTAATTAGTTTTCAATTAGTATATACGCTACCTTATTACTTAGATGTTGTTGTATAAACTGGCAATGGCTATTGCTTAAGAATGGCAACACTGACATGCCCTTATTGGCTGAATTTATGGCGCCAGAATAAGCCGGTTCTCTGATTGGCTCGCGACAAAGTGTCGTGGGCCAATCACAGAGCTGGATTTGCTCGCCAAAACGGTGGTTTTCTTGGCCAGGAGCTGGTGCCCGGTTGGGCATTCTGGAACTGATGGTCGAAGTGTTCACTTGACTTACTTTAATAAGGAACCTTGCCTAATTAATTTAATTAACGATGTACCTAATTTAATATATTCTAATAAAAAAACTATTGGAAGTTAATAAGTTTTATACTTGAAGAGTTCCTGACCCCCGCTCTTTCTATATTTCAGAAGTGACAAGAACAATTAAAACGTAAGTACACGCCCAAAATGTTTGTTGTTAATTCATTCAAAAGACTAACTTGTATACTAAAGTAATTTTAACGATATTTCCGATGTATTCGGATTTCGTTGAACGTTAATATTTCCAAGCCTTAAATTATGCAGATACTCTTTTACTACAGTTATTTTTCTGGTTCATCTACCCTCTAATTATGTTTTTTTTCCGCTTACGTGCTATTTTTAACTTGAAATGGTTTACAAAACATATGGCATGTTCTGTAGACCGATACTAGCATAACATTTTTAGAGCAATAATCGCTGAATCGAAATCTGGTTCGCATCCCGGTCAGCAGCCGAGCGGTTAAAAACAAATCTATAGGAATGTATGGACCAGTTTACTTATTTTAATCTGGTTGTTAGGACATGTACTAACAGCAATTATAAGTAGGTAAATCGTAATTCGCATTGTTCCTTATCCGTAAAGTTTTTTGTGTTTAGTGTAAAACAAAAACTCTAATCAAAAGTCATCTCATTATAAGGTATTCATTGCTCTAATCTATACCTTGATACTTATTACATTTGAACCTATTTATTTGTATCTATGTATTTACCCGATGATTAATAATTAAGTAGTCCACCAAAGCCGCGACCAGTTCATTGATTATTTTAAATTATACATGTCTTAGAAGCATGTTTTTATGGATGAGGTCTTATTAATTTTAATATTTGTGCTCCTTTTGTTCTTGTTTCCTTATCTTGCTGGTACATTATATACCTGCGTTACGACTTCCAAAACAAGGTTCTCAAATTCGGGGACATGAGTTTCAGGCAATGTCGCAGCCGCCTGGACGACGAAGGCTCGCGATGCCGAGTCGAAGGGGGACCCACTCTGCCACGCGGAGCCGAAGCCGCCAGCGGAGTCGGAACACCAGCCGGCGCAGGCCGGAACCGGACATCGAGCTGAGACGAGAGTGACTGCGGATGCTGGAAGAGGAAGTTCGGCGGGCACGAGACCACGTGCGCGCCGCCCCGGTACCGGCGCGATGCATCACATCCCACCAGCGGGCAGCGGGCAGCCGGCACCGAAGCACCTCCGAGGCCGCGCGGCAACGGGATGCTGAGCTGCGGGCGGAGCCACGCGACGAATGCAGACAACGGCAACAGCGTCGCGAATGGATTGACAGGTCACGTAGCCCTTCCTTATCTAAGAGAGATTTGTTTGACTTGCTTAAGAACTTGAAGGATGGTCTTTCATTACCACCCGTGAACCAAAGCGCTCTACAACCATTACAGATAAGACTCTCAAATCGGGAGCTTTGGCACTTCGTTGTACCCATCCCGAACAGTTTTTGCAGTACTTGATTAATAATAGGGATTACAATCAATCTAATCCAGACCGTGCGTACTCGAGGAATAGATATTCTAAAAATGCGTCCGCTGCCTCGGGTCCGAAATCCGGTGCTAGGCCAAATATTTTCACAGGATGTTACAATTGCAAGGAGAAGGGCCATAGTTTCCTGCACTATCCTAAGCCGCTGTTGGAATGCACGCGTTGTAATAAAGTTGTTAAATCCGATGACAAAGTAACTTACACTAGTGCTGCAGTGCAGAAAACTTTAAGGATAGATTTTCTTAACGAAGACTCGTGCGTACGTAGTGACCCCGGGGCCAGGTTTCTGGAAAAAAAAAATGAAGGTCAATAATTCTGACCTCGAAGCTTTTCTGGATTTCGGGAGTGACGTTACTCTCATTCAGGAATCTGCTGTGAAGGAGTTAGGTTTATCTCACTACAACGTCCCTACCTCGTACTACTATGAAAGGTTTTGGTAATAATATAGTTCAGACATTAGGGAATGCGATTCTTAATAGGAGTGTCGATGGGGTAGAGGCTAAGGTGACATGCAAAGTCGTTGATGACCAATTGCTGGAGGTTCCTGTGCTCATGGGGCAGACTTTCACTGAGCAGTCTCATGTATCAGTTTATAAGGCCAAAAATAGATTGCAGTTTTTCGATATTGGGAACGAGTTGCCAGGTCCTGAACTCTCCAGTGATGATTATTATTTTTATTAAATCATTTATTCACACAAAACAATTACATTGACATTTAAATAAATGCGCCAAACTGGAGAAACCGGTTTGTTGGCGCTTCGCGCTCAGTTACAATTAACTCATTGTTTACATGTGACTTTATACTCTATTGTTAGGTACTTAAACTAGCATGCATTTTTATTAGTTGTTGAGGACTACTGATTATTAATTTTATATGTTTGTTTCTTTTCTCGTGTACATTTCCAATGGTTGAATTTTTAACATTTTATTAAAGGGAGCTATTTTCATATTTTGGTTTTCACTAGAGATATTATTAAAATACGAGGCGTTATATAATGCAATGTTCTTTCACCATAGTAATTACAACTTTGCGGTTCAACATACTGTGGACGTCAATCAGCTCTTAACGATCTATTGTTCGGACGTCTAGGTATCTTGTAGTCGTTGCACTCAAATTGATCCACGGCTACTAGATACCTAAACTTTTCTTGAACAGGGAGTATCGCGCGCACACCCTATATAGCTGATCATAATCGTCTTTACACTTATATTTTTCTCTCTTACTAACATTTTTAAAAAATCGTATCTGAAGCGACTTAATGCTATTTATATATGAAGGAAATGTCGGTCCGTAAACACTCAGCCCATAGCTAATTAACGATTCCACCAGTGCATGGTAAACAACAAACAGCGTTTTTTTTTACTAACTACATTTTGAAGGTGGTAAACTTCCCCAATAGTATTCTAAGTTTATTACATAAGCTGTTTATATGATTTTTCCAGCTAAAGTTTATGTCAACCGTTAGCCCGAGATATTTATATTCGTTTACGGATTCTAGATCTACACAATTAGTTATTTTTTTCCACTGTGAAGACAGTTGTAGGTATGACCAATTATTGATATTTTTGCATCTACTTTTGGCATGTACGGTTTGACTGCTTAGGTGTTCACCAGTTAGGCCCGTTGTTCTTTATGGTCCAGCGTCCCTCAATCAGCGGTCAACGGTGATGTTCTTTTGAGAAGCAGAGTAGCGGGGAAACCCAACGAGCAGTTCATAGTCAGCGGAGGACTTCATCGTTTGAACAAAGGGGAAATTGACGTAATACTTCTGCCCCGCTCTGAATCTTGTGGCATCTCTTCCAAACAAGTTCTATGTCGTGCTGAAGCGGTTGATGTGGTAAATAGGAGTGTTGATGAGCGGTCTACCAGGTCGGTAGATAGTTTGCAGCTCGATGAAAGTCAGGTTCGCATCGGTGAAGGGGTGTCTGAAGATGTCAGAAAAGCATTAATGGAGCTATTGCAGAAGTACAAGCATTGCTTTGCTTCTTCCTTGAAGGATTTAGGTTGTACCAATGCAACGGAGATGAATATAGAACTCAATTTCCAGGGTCGTCAATTTTTCCCGGCCCCAGAACGTGCATAATGTCCGGCAGTTTCTAGGGCTGATCAGTTACTTCTGTAAATTAATATAGAATTTGGCCCAAAATTCGTTTCGTCTCGGTTCCTCTCAGCAAGCTTCTTAAAAAGAATCTGGGAGTGGAGCGACGATCAGGTGCAAGCATTCGAGAAGCTGAAGTCGATTTTGGTTACAAGGCCAGTTCTCGCTTTATATGACCCTAACGCGGAGTCGGAGCTGCACGCTGATGCGAGTAGATTAGGACTTGGCGGGGTTATTTTACAGCGAACGAAGGGCTCCGAGAGTTTCCACCCTGTAGCATTTTACAGTTGGCAAACCTCCCCAGAAGATAAGAACTTCCACTTTTACGAGTTCGAAACTCTGGTTTGCTCGCTTCGTAAGTTTAGAGTTTGTTTGTTGGAAGGAGTTAAAGGTCATCACGGACTGCAGTGTGTTGCGTTCTACGTTTTCAAAACGGGACTTGATTCCGAGAATAGCGCGCTGGTGGCTGACTTTACAGGAGTTTAACTGTAGATAATTAGCCATGCTGACGCGTTGTCACGGAACCCGGTCGAACCATCTGATTGCCTCGACAACCAATTTCCGACTATAATGACTATTAGTGGCGAGGAATGGCTGCGCACGCACCAGTTAAGAGACTCTGAGCTATGTAGGACTATGAACGGTAGCACAGAATAACTAATAGTACTAACGTACAGAAGATTCACTCCTTAACAAAAGTCAACTTTAGGCATGAAAAGTTCCAGAGTGATAATCGCGCACGAACGGTGATTCTTTCCGCGCCGCAAATTTTATGACCGTCCGCGTAGGTCTCGCGTGAAAAGGTTTTGTACCTATTTATACTACTTATTTTTTTTTTATTTTTTTTTAGATAAGAAAGTGCACATTGGCTTTGACGACTGTGTCGGGTTCTCGTCCCATGTCAATAGATACGGTCGAATTTTGCCGTCCATTTTTGTTTCGGCTATGCGGCAAACGGTGCACCGCAGCGGGCCTCATTAGCCCGGCTACGGCGTGTTCTGCTAATATCCCTCTTGCTTGGAACAGCTAGCCTGCCCGGCAGGAAATCGGCCGAATACACCTAATCTGCGGAGTGAAACCCCCCTGGCGGTAGGTGCAATGGGGGCTCAACAACACTGTTCAGAAAACTTATGGTAGGACCCCGTCAGAGGTGATGTTCGGAACTCGTATGAACAGTGAATTCAACCCAGTACTTAACGATGCCACAGCGAGTACTCGCGCAGCCGATGATCTAACTGTAATCCGTGACCGCGTTAAAACTAGAGTAGATGAAGAACAGGTTAAACAGAAAGAGAGATATGACGTAGGAAGGAATCTTTCTCGTACCTATAAAGAAGGGGATCTTAAATAAAATAACAAAAACATGTTTTAATCACAACGGACAAAGCAAAAAAGTTGATGGCTTCCTTCATAGGTCCATATCGTGTTAGTAAGGTCTAAGGCAGGGACCGGTATATTGTAACACCTATACCAGGGCTTGTTGATACAGAGAACAAGCGGCCAACTACGATCGCGACAGATCGCATGAAGCCGTGGATTCATGTGACCGCTTTGGAGGTCAATGAAATGAAGCTAATGAAAGTTCTGATAGTGATATTGAAGATTGATTGTCAGTAAATATAGGATTGGATTGATGAATGACTTTAATTTATGTTCTGTATTTTGGATGAAAATTTACTTACACGATGTTTTTCGTTGTTACAGAGCAAGTACGCGAGAATCGATCGGTTCGCGGCTTGGTGCAACGAGTGAGAAAGAAAGTCCTTCGGCAACCTTTATGAGCATTAATCGATCGGCTCATACGGGCGTCGATAGGCATCCTGATAATCGATCGTTCAGGAGGTTAGGGAACCCTGATCGTCCAGGGAATAAAGGCATTCTGATATTCGATCGGTCAGAATGCTCGTTTGAATAGTTCGTTACGACATATTCGATCGGTGTCGTGACGTGACTATGTTTCGATCTTGTAATTAATCGATTGGCTCATACGGGCGTCGATAGGCATCCTGATAATCGATCGTTCAGGAGGTTAGGGAACCCTGATCGTCCAGGGAATAAAGGTATTCTGATATTCGATCGGTCAGAATGCTCGTTTGAATAGTTCGTTACGACATATTCGATCGGTGTCGTGACGTGACTATGTTCACTACGTGCACTCGGTGCACTTCAGCTCATTTGTGGTGCGCGTACCGTGGCCGCTGCAGGACACCAATGCGAGCGCAGACTTCTGGCCGAAGGGCGTCGTGTTTCGGCGGTTCCAGGGCAACCTGCCGAATCCCACGCCGCTGGTTCAGACGACGCAACGGAGCCACGCTATTACGTCGCCTAGTTCTAAGTGATTTTGTTTGTTTTTTGTCTCTTTTGTGTTTTATATATATGTTTGGGTTTTATATTTCATGGTTGCAGTGCTTTGGTTTTTACTGTAATGCTGTATACTGTTTTTTTTAAATAAAATAAATAAATAAATGTTTCGATCTTGTTTTGGTGACTCAATAAATTGATCGTTTGGGTTCACCGTATTTAGTTTACAGCAAATCGATTGCTGAAGGTTGTTCAAGCTAAATAATTATGTTAGACATTGCTAATTAGATCAGGTAGATTTAAAAGCTAATGGCCAAGATACCCGATTATTATGTTGCTCAGAATGCTCGTTTCAGGGAATAAAGGTATTCTGATATTCGATCGGTCAGAATGCTCGTTTGAATAGTTCGTACGACATATTCGATCGGTGTCGTGACGTGACTATGTTTCAATCTTGTTTTGGTGACTCAATAAATTGATCGTTTGGATTCAACGTATTTAGTTTACAGCAAATCGATTGCCGAAGGTTGTTATTATTAATTCCTTGTCAAACCAAATAATTATGTTAGACATTGTTAATTACTCGTAGATCAGATAGATTAGCATGTGTTGCAACAACTTGTATTTGTATTTTTGTGTTTTTTTTTATTGTAATGTTTTACTAAAAGATAATTGCCAAGATACCCGATTATTATGTTGCTCAGAATGCATGTTTCAAGGAATAAAGGTATTCTGATATTCGATCGGTCAGAATGCTCGTTTGAATAGTTCGTACGACATATTCGATCGGTGTCGTGACGTGACTATGTTTCAATCTGCAGCGAATAAATTGATCGTTTGAGTTCACTGTGTTTAGTTTACAGCAAATCGATTGCTGAAGATTGTTATTGTTAATTCCTTGTCAAGCTAAATAATTATGTTGGACATTGTTAATTAGATCAGTTAGATTAGCATGTTTTTTTTTATTGTAATGTTTTACTAAAAGCTACTGACCAAGATACCCGATTGTTAGGTTACCACCTGGTGTCGTATGCAGGGACGCACACGATGTCAGGACGGTCGATTGTTAGGTTTCAGATATTTATTGCCTTAATTAATTAGTTTTCAATTAGTGTATACGCTACCTTATTACTTAGATGTTGTTGTATAAACTGGCAATGGCTATTGCTTAAGAATGGCAACACTGACATGCCCTTATTGGCTGAATTTATGGCGCCAGAATAAGCCGGTTCTCTGATTGGCTCGCGACAAAGTGTCGTGGGCCAATCACAGAGCTGGATTTGCTCGCCAAAACGGTGGTTTTCTTGGCCAGGAGCTGGTGCCCGGTTGGGCATTCTGGAACTGATGGTCGAAGTGTTCACTTGACTTACTTTAATAAGGAACCTTGCCTAATTAATTTAATTAACGATGTACCTAATTTAATATATTCTAATAAAAAAACTATTGGAAGTTAATAAGTTTTATACTTGAAGAGTTCCTGACCCCCGCTCTTTCTATAGTAGTTTCCCATGGAATAAATGGAACACTTTTTAATAATTTCACACAAAATGATCGAGTTTTTTTTTAAACATTTGGTAGAAATACACGAAAATTAGATAAGTTTTCTGTCTAAACATTTACTTTATTGACATAAATGAATATGCAAATATAAATATTGTTTTCCATTCTACCCAAAAACTTTAAATTACTTTGACGTGCTGGGGATAGTCCTGATACCCTTTCGGCCTTATTTTCAAAACATCCCCCGGCTCCTTCAGTATCACACTTGATAGCCTGCAGTAGACCAGGCCTGCCTCCATCCATATTGATGGCAAAGACGTTATTGACGCCATAATTTCATTCAAAACCGGGTGGGCGTCCGTTTTGGATGGGATCTCACCCCAACATTTGTAGGATCTTATTTCCCATTCCGTGGGCGGTGCAGGTGAGCAGCTTGTCTCTTCCCTTACTAAATTAATAAATCTTATGCTTTTAGGCAAAATTAATGTAGTATTTAGTGTTTTAATAAAAACTTCGAGTTGGAGGGACACAAAGAGTTATTTATTAATCAAATAGTTTACACAACTGTTAAAGTCCATCTTACTTGCTAGGAAGCTACCGGCAAAGAGGGTGTGGTCCCATTTTGACGTAACAGATAAAAATGTCTCAAGTGCGTTCGGAAACGCTCTATACAAAACAACGTTTCGGATATAATATACCCAGATATTACATCTCCCCTTTTCTTTTTAATTTTTTTTATATCTTTCCTTTCTTCATTCCTCTTTTATATAAAAAAAACAACGGACAAAAAAAAACTACTTTACAAAAGGTACATTTAACCACAAGTTACTTTGATCAAACTTTAAATTAAACAGTGATACAATTTTTATCTTAGTCTGTTAGTGCTTAGGTATTACACTTAAATGGCTAGTATATTATATTTACTATACTTCTTAGACACACCATTGAATATTTCAACAAGAATCTCTGCAGCTCCACACCCAGCCTAGAGCAGAGCGCTGGAAGACTACCAATCACCCAGGTCGAACATGATAAGAAGTTCTAGTATACCTAACATTTGTATGTCTTTCCCATCACGGAACAATGGTGTTCTGGACCTTTAGGAGGCGTACGTGGAGCCGAAGCCAACACGCAGAGGCCCTTTCGACAATTTAATGAAATGTAAGGGGTACACCGAGCGGATGTTGCACCTGCCCGAGTCATGGGACGCACGCAGAGGCAGCATCCGCGAGGATGTAAAGACTATTGAGATTTAATGGAATCTAAAATATACTGGACTATTAGGTGAAAGTGCTGGACTAAATACTGGGTTATGGAGAATAAAATCGGACGTCTGCCTAACAAAATGGTAATCAATTTTATTTCCGGCAGACGGTGACTCGCCCACATAAGATGGGCCCCCACAAAAAGCGACATCTAAGATGGCTCGAGGGCAACACCGGTATGAGGGCTGGGGGTAGAGAGGTGTCACTGGACTTTAAACATATAGCCAACTCGCCACTTAGGTTTCCACATCTACCCTCGAGAACACAGCTCTCGCGACCCCACTCTGGACGGCCGGTTAAGGCAAGCCAGAGGCGGAGGACTTAGTCGGACGACGGAGTCCCCCAGGAGCGCTCAGGTACGTGGGGTCGCTACTCCCCAACAGCTCGCCACAAGCTGCCCTGCGTTGACTGATTGCACCGGTGTCGAAACCAGTGGGCGATGGGGTCGTCACATCCCTACGCCATTACCTAACATTATTATTATCTACAACATCATATGACCTGAGACCATTGTCTTTAACAATTCGACCTGGCCGCCACTTATTACTATTACAGTCTTTCTTAAACCATATTTTTTGGCCTAATAAAAATTTATCCTTACTTTTAGCATTGTAGTTACTTACATTCCTAGATACAGTCTTATGAAACTCACTTTGAATGTTAATATTCAGTCTTGGCCTTAAATATCTTGAAGTGACAGGTAATTTAGTTTAGATCTTTCTATTCATTAATAGCTCTGCAGGTGAGAACTTAGTACCACAAACAGGTGAGGATCTATATTGTAACAATGCTACTCTGTAATCAGTGTTGTCCTCCTGGCATTTTATGAGCATTCTTTTTGCAATTTGTACAGCTTTTTCTGCCATGCCATTTGACTGAGCGTACCTAGGGCTAGTGTAAGTGAACTTAAATCCCCATGTATTGGCAAAACTTTTACACTCTCGTGAGTCAAAGGGGACATGATCAGAAACTATCTCACTTGGTACACCAAATACAGAAAAAACGTCTATGAGACTGTTTACAATACTTTTGGCACTTTTATTATATAATAATTTTATATCTAGCCATTTAGAGAAATAATCGTATGTTACAAGATAGCTTTTATTCTTATACTCCATAATGTCTGTTCCAAGTTTTGAGAAAGGCAAGTTAAGTATGTTATGACACAGCAATGGCTCTTTTATATTGTTATTTTGATTGGTTTGACTGACAAAACACTGTTTTACAAAATTATCTAAGTGATCATCAATTTTGGGCCAATAATACAAACTTCTGGCCAGATTTTTCATTTTAGTCACACCAAGATGTCCTTCGTGCAATTTTTTCATTATGTCCATACGCAGTGATTTAGGTATTATTAGTCTATGATTCATAAATAACAAATTTTCATCAAAGGAGATATCACTTCTGAATTTATAGTAGTATTGAAGTTCATCAGGAATATATTTTTTCTCAGGCCACCCATTTTTAGTAAATTCTATTAATTTTGACAACTCTACATCTTTATTGGTCTCAGTAATTAATTCTTTTTTAAATTCATCTGTACACTGTAAGTTATTTGCTAGACCTACACAGTGAATGACATCATGCATGTATGGCTCGTCAGTTTCGTTACCAGTTATGAAGGCACGTGAAAGAAGGTCTGCAATATACATAAATTTACCTTTAAGGTACTGAAATTTGATGTCATATTTTACCTTTGAGTAGGAATTGTACTCAGGTGTGACGTCACGCGAAACTTTGAAGCCCTGTAGTTCCGTCATTTTTCATTTGACGAATAAAGGAAAAAATACGTATCGTATATTTTTTAATAATCTAACAGACGGACTAATTAGATTTTTTTTGTCGTCTAGCCTATTCTATACGGCGCAAACCTGATCGCCCTTACCAAAAAGGATGGAGGGGTGAGACCCGTTGCGGTGGGGTCTACTATACGACGTCTGGCTTCTAAAATTGCGGTTAGACACATTCGATCGAAATTGCAGGGCCTTTTTGAACCTGTACCAACCTGCTACCTGCTGGGTTTTGGCACAAAAAGTGAGTGCGAGGCAGCTGTCCATGCCCTAAGGACTTAACTTTCCTCTGATGATTGTGAAATCGTAGTCAAAATTGACGCTAAAAATGCATTTAATTCGCTTTATAGCGACAGCGACGTGAATACTGACTTGTCGCTTATTAACAGTAGTTTCAAAAATATTGGTTTAGAACTGAATTTCGCAAGATGCGAACTCTTAATTCAAAATTCATCTTGCATTTTTGCCTATTTAACACACAAATTTGACGATCTGGCTCCTAATATCAAGTTAGAAGACAAACGTTCTCTTTACCTCTTGGGCTTTTCCCTACACTTGAAGAATCTTTTCCCGACTTTAAGATTAAAAACATTTATTCTCGAAATATATACAGTAAGTGTAACTTACCTAACTACCTACCTCTACCTACCTTAAATCTAAAGTAGGTCCTTTAGGCATTGTACATTTCCCGGCTATATTTCTAACTCGATATCAAAATTCAAAAGTCACACGAATCGTTTACTCGAAATTAGCCCTCATTTTGCTCTTGTTATTCTTAAATTCTGTCTGCTACCAAAGCTTGAATTTAAGACAACTTGAATCTTGAATTTAGGACACGGATCCGTTTCTGCGAAATGTCCTAAATTCAAGAGTTACCCCATTACCTCGGACATTTGGCGCTGGATTTTTTAAAGAAAAACCGCGATGCAATCATTTCAAACGGCATAATTGCGGATGTAGGCTGAGCTCGCGGCACAAAGTGAAACTTTTAATTATAACGCTCTTAGGTACAGTCGTCGCCCAATATTTCAGACCTGATAAAGTAGTAAATATCTTCCACAAAGTAACATCTTCTCCGTAGATAATAAAGTCGATTTTTGTTTGACATATTTCGAATGGCTCCGCTATGATATAGGGTGCGGACTGTACTTCGAATCAAACCAGGAGACATTTTTCCGCGTATTTTAAAATTAAAAAGCCTGCCTGCTATCGTGTTGCGAGCGAGTTTCTGTTTTGCATTTTATTCAGATTGAAACAGATTGTTCAATTTGAATTCGAATGTCTTTCAATTCGAACGGTGTTAACAGCCTTTTATGGATTGTTGTTTGATTTATTTATATCGGTTCTTCGAGCTTAGTAAAAATATATTTATATAAAAACATTTATTTTCAAAACATATTAAAACACAAATTTAAATCTAGAAGTAAGTATAACTAAATTACAGCTAAAATAAAACTAGATAAAAACTAAACAAAAACTAAAATAAATCTAAAACAGGCCCCTGCGGCATGGTACCGAGGACGCTGGCAACATTTTCTCGCTGGATTGCTAGACTGATCCGTTGAGCGAGGAAGCTCCCAGCTCTTGGGTCTCCTGTAGCGTCTCTGAGTCTCTTCAATATGTCTTTGAAGAGACTCAAGCGCTAGGGCCCCACGGACCAAAGGTCTCGACGCCGAAAGGAAAAAAATTATATTGCGCGCCGAGACAACTGTACTTTCTTTCTCTGCCCTCGCAGAAGTTCGGTAGAGATGAGACGGGGCTAGTGTATCTACACAGGTTACGGGGAAATGGGGTGAATGAGCACATCAGGTACTCGACAGCCCGCTCGATTCCGGCCGAGCGTCCCTCCGATAACATACTCCCATACTCCACGGCGCCAGAGACATACCTATATTCATATTTACCAATCGCTTTTCGGTGAACGACAACATAGTGAGCAACGGACGGAGTCCGGTTACTGGACTAATCCCCAAACCTAAGACCAAGTGTTCCCTGTGGGTTGGAAGATCCGATGGCAGTCGCTTTCGTAGATTCTCTACATCAAATCTTGGGATAAGGTTGCTCAAAGCGGATCCTAGGCATCTTCAATTCAATTCAATTTATGAATGAATTCATTCATAAACTGGCCGTGCAATTTTGAACGCGATCGTACATGTGTATTTTTTCATATCTTTTAACCTGTAAACACTTATGGTTGCATGTGGGCAACCACTACTTAAAATGCAGTAAAAGTGAAATAACCACATTTCAAATGGTATGCCACTGCACGTTTTTTTACTACACATTAAGTAGCAATGTTTGCAAACAAATATTTAGCATATTATTCCTGACCATATTTTAGGTAAAAAATCTTAATTAACGTCTGCTAAATACGTCTCGGCTGTCGAGATATTTCCATTTTTCTGTAAAAAATTTGTAATGAAATCTCCAGTATGAAACACTTTTACGATGGCTACGTTACGAGACTTCAACATCTAATTTGATTGTAAACGTCAAATCTAGTTCTAAAGCCACGTTTTTACTAGATTAGCAATTATTATGTATGAAAATATGAAATAAAATAACTCGTATTTCGACCTAAGTTCATATAAGATTTATTACTCCTTATAGCCTCAGGAATTCGTGGTTAAAATCCATCGCACTGCTCACGGGCACCGTGTATAGTTCGTACTCGTACTGTATGAATACCCAAAATCCAATCTTAGTGACAAGCTCCACTACCCCCGCTGCCGAAGCCAGAAAGGCCAGAAGAGCCACGTCGCGCACGCGCTTGATATCTGCAGTATTTGTATTATACAGTTGTCCCTTTTACTGTAGTTTAATCTGTAAAATGCTGCTTATATTATAAGCGATACGCAAAATTTGTGTAGTAACCGGACTTTTTAGTATCTTAAATAGTATTTGTTGTATTTTTCGCGTTTTTTATATATAGGGCGTTGTACAGCCCCAGATTTTCATAAAAGCCAAATATTTTATTACAGAAAATAATGAAGCATTTTATGTTAAGTGTGTGGTAAGTATTGTATGTGTTAAATACTTCATTTGATTACAAAAAAATCTATATAATGATCAAATCTAAGAACACTTTTCAACTGTTTTTTATGTTTTTCTCAAAATCGACTTTTGGCAGTTAATGTGATTTACAAATGCAGCACAGCAGAGTAGACGTAAGCCGCTCCAATAACACATTCTAGTAGGGGAGTGGAACTATTGAGTGAAGTTGTCATTACATGTTATTTTATCATTACGTTACGTGTTATTTTATCATTACGTTGTAAGGCTTTTGTCTAGGGGGTGCAAATACATGCATAGTCATGTTAGGCTAAATATGTTAGTATATCACTCGACCATTGACACGTGTGTAATGGGTATCAATAAAATCACTGTCTCATTGGACTAACGTACACACGCAGACTTTGTTGACAAGCCGCTAACCTGGAGTTAAACATTTATAAAGTATAGGATTTCACGGTTAACTCCGAGTTAGTTGGCTAACGCTGGCCCTTAATAGTCACTTGAATGACTTGAATAGTCAAATGAAACGAATGCTTTTTTGTGCTCGTCTAAGTATATATTTTATTACTTAAGCGACTTACAAAAAAAATTATGTTACATAGCGCGTCAAACATTTTTTTCACATTTAAACAAGGACACAATGTAATATTTATAAGTAGAAAAACTAAAATAGAACAATATACGCTCAATTAGTACTAAACTATTCAAATTTATTTTTTGTCCCTATACTTACGCGTCAAATTTTTCGGACATGTTAGGATACGGGTGCGTAGCCAAGATGCCAATCGCTCACGCTACAAAACATATCGTAGTTATTTCTCTCTATCACTCTACCTTCTTAGTGCGATAATGACAGCTGTGTTTCGTTCGCGACTGAGCGTTAGCGATTGGCATCTTGGCTAAGCACGCTTATCAAGCGTCAACAACTGTGCGCGACAAGACTTGCGGGCGGACTGAGCTTCAGCTTGCCGCGCGCAGCGCTGTCCATAACAGAACCGGGCCAAGTCCAGGAACCCTGGGATTGATCTCGATTAAAATTAGGGCGCCGGTATAAAGCATTTTTCCCGTACCAGAAATCTCACTTAATCGAAACGGAGTAAATGCAGCGCGCTCGTATCGCAGGCATGCTCTGCCATGGCGGACTTGCCATAGTCCATCTTCTTTACACTGCGTATGTACTCCAAGAGTCTCGTGGAAACGTTTCGTCCTGTTTCTCCTATATATGATTTGCCGCAGTCATACAAAATCTCGAATACGCCTGGGTTGCCTAACGGGTCTCTGTCCTTCGGAGAGCGAAATATTTGTCTTATTTTCATATGAGGACGGAAAATCGCCCTAATGCTGTACCTCCGGTGTAATAGACGTCCAATTTCGTCCGTTACTCCCTTAAGGCTCTGTGAGCTGTAGACCTAGCGAGATGGGACTGGTATTGGCACGAAAGTCGTAAGCGCTTTGAGGGGGGGGGGGTCTATGGCACTTAGGACCTGTGTACGAAATCCCGCTATTTTGAAAATTTCCAAAAACTGAATGGACAATTTTTTTTTTTAATCAAGAAACTTGTTTACAAAATTTTACAAGAATTGGTTGATAAATGCGACCTCTAGAGGAGAACAAATGGACAGACAGTGTATACAAAAGCATTTTAGCCCAAGCTGTAACGGAGACGCTTCGCTCGCTTTGCTCACTCGGTCCATGGAGGTGCCCTCTACGCTGACTCTGCTTCCAATTATACCCATTCATCTCTAACTGAACGGATCACAGAGCCGCAGAGCCCTATCTATTAATCAAGGTACGTGGAACCGACAACAGGTGTGCGGGATGGTGGTGTAAATCAGCTTGTAAGTATCTGTCCGTATGTGTGCAAGGGGCTATGGTCCCGCTGCACCAGTAGATCCAGAAACAGGAGCGCTCCATTATAATCCCTCTCAGTTGTGAACTTTAACTCGTTGTCGCACGATGTCTCACGATAGTTCAAATTCGATAAATCCAAGTTATACATTTTTAAGGGTTCAAATTTTTTAGTTTTATTTACTCTGAGTCTAATATTGTTTCTTATTTTTAAAAATATTTTTCTTCTCAGTTCAAACTACATAAAAAAGTGTCTACACTGTCTACGCTAGGTCCCCTAGGTCTGATCCCTGCGGTATGGTGCCCATAAAACTGGCTACATTCCCTCGCTGAATGGCAATGCCTATCCTTTGCTCGAACAGTCTTTTTTCTCAACTCTTAAAAATAATATCGGATGCCAATATTATATTAGTATATTTTCACACTACTTCGTTAAACACCACTAAAACCATACACTACCTAAACGGTCGTATCATCGTAACAAACAAAATGTAAGATAAATAACTTTTAATCTTGGAGATTTCATTAACAACTTGAAATGTATTAAAAGTTCGGTTATTACGATTAATTTACGCTCTGAAGGCCTAGTATAAAAGTTGTACGACATTAACTCCTCGACCGCGTTAGCGTATCGAGGGGTCAAAATATGAAAGTTTCCGGATGATTTAAATAAACGGCAAACATAATTTGAACTCCCGATACGCTAACGCGGTCGAGGAGTCAATGTCGTACAATTTTTATACTGGGCCTTCTGTTTACATTGTGAGCAAGTTCGATTGACGGCAATTGTAGGCAATCGCACGGTCGCCAACGTGGGACATTTTCATAGGTATCAAAGCCTTGAATCTTCTGTGACAGACCGTAACTTTAAAACTCAAGCAAAAGTAGATTTTTACAAAAGAGAACGCATAACTAATAATAAGGTGCCGTAGTGGTTTTGTGATGGCGTTTCTTTGACTTTCTCCGTCTTTTTGTTGTAGCTGTTTTTCTCTTCCTAACTTTTGCTGTAGTGCTTGTAGTCTTTTTATGTTTAAGTTTGATAAGATTGGTAGTGGTTTCAGGAGGAGTGGTAGTTGTTTTGGTGGTGGGGGTAGTAGTTGTTGTTGTAGGGGTAGTTGTTGTTGTTGTAGGGGTATGTGTCGTTATTGTAGGGGTAGTTGTTGTTGTTGTAGGGGTAGTTGTTGTTTTTGTTGTTGTTGAAGCTATGGTAGTTGTTGTTGTATGGGGCGTAGTAGTTGTTGTAGAGGTAGTAGTTGTTGTAGCGGTAGAAGTTGGTGCAGGGGTAGTTGTAGTTGTATGGGTAGTTGTAGCTGTAGGGGTAGTTGTAGTTGCAGGGGTAGTTGTAGTTGTAGTTGTAGGAGTATTAGTTGTTGATTTTTTAGGGGTAGTAGTGGTTGTAGGGGTATAAGTTGTTGTACGGGTGGCAGTTGTTGTTGTAGTTTTGGTAGTAGTTGTTATTGTAGGTGTATTACTTGTTGTTGTAATTTTGGTAGTTGTTGATGTAGGGGTAGTAGTTGTTGTCGTAGTTTTGATACTAGTTGTACTTTTGGTAGGGGTAGTAGTTGTTGATGTAGATTTGATAGTTGTTGTAATAGGGTTAGTAGTAGTTTTGGTAGCAGGTATTGTATGGAAGGTAGTAGTAGTAGGAGTAGTTAGCTTAGTAAAAGTGGTAGTAGTAACAATAGTTTTCGTAGTTGCTGTAGGAGAAGTAGTAGTAATTTTGTTAGTTGGTGTTATAGCGGTAGTAGTAGTTTTGGGAGTTGTTGTAGGAGTAGCAAGAGTTTTTTTAGCTGTAGGGTTAGTAGTTGCAGTTACAGTCGTTATTGTTGTAGAAGCAGAAGTGGGACTATTTTTTCTAGTAGTGGGCCTAGTTGTTATTTTAGTTATTGGAGTGGTTGTTGTTTTGGTTGTAGAAGTAGTTTTAAAAGTGGTTTTTGGTTTGGTAGTGGGAATTGTAACTTTAGAAGTCCTAATAGTAGTAGTCTTTTTAGTTGAATTGGTAGGAGCAATTGTGGTAGTTGTTTTGGTTAAAAAAGTGGTAGTGAGGTTGACAGTAGTTCTGAAAGCAGATGGGTTAGTGGGGATGATAGTAGCGTGGGTAGCGTGATTGGTAGCCATTTTCAATGCAGATGTAGTTGTCAGATCAGTTGATAATTTGATACTACGCCTGGTAGTTAGAGTAGTTATTTTGTTAAAAGGACGAATAGAAGTAACGATAGGGATGGATGTAGAATTGAAAGTTGTTTTGGTAATGGATGGGATATTATTATTATATGACAGTCGTTTGTGCTTCGTAGTTTTTGACTTTTTAGCGAGCAATATTACATGATGCGCAGTAGGATTTGTAAAACGAATCATAGTGGGATTAATATTATTGGCTGAAGTGACAGCAGGTGAGAAAAAGTTATGAGTTGGTCGCTTTCTATTTACAGTTGTTATATACATCGGCAAGGCTGTAGGAGAAGTAGTGGATTTCAAAGTTTCTTCCACATCTGATTGAAATGCAGCACGATCTTCAGCAGTTTCGAATCGATTTGGGGTTGAGAGATATTTCATAATCGGACTTGGGCTTATAATAGAACGGATAGTAATACTATTACGCTGATTAGTAATACTACCGCGAATTTTCGGCCGTTTTCTTGTTTTAGTTAATTTACTTAAAGCATTAGATACTCCAAGGGTTTTAACACTATTTGTAGTCCTTGTACTTCGATCTGTATTAGCAGCATGGTTTTTGTTATTTTTAGTGACTGTCGCTGTATTACCTTTCTTCTGATAAGTCGATACTGTCTTAGGAATAATCTTTGCGATATGATATAAACGTTGTATAGGACTAGTATTAATGATAGTAATAGCACTTTTCGCAGTTTGAAGATCTTTTGCACGTTTCATAATCATTTGTTTCAGTAACTCCTCCGTCAACCAATGGCTGGGTAGTTCAGCTTCTATAGGATTTGCAAGAAAGATGATAGCATCCTGTGCGGTGTTAGGCCAATTGGCGTCTTCACTGGACACCGATGCACATTTACATGCTAGCAGCAGGATTGTTATTAACACTGAAAAATAATATTTCATTTTTATATGTCTGACTGTATGTAGTTATAGTACATTGTAAGTACTATCTAATCTTTGCTACGCTACAAAAATTACATTTTGTATTTCACATATTCCAACATTACACATATTCCAAATATTAATGATGGAATATTTAACTTCAACGATAATTTTTCTACTGATACTTCTATGCTTCGCTATGTCAGAGGAACTCTATCTTTAGTATTCGAGATTGTTTGAAATGTTCTAAGTTTGGTACCTACATATTATTATAAACAACAGTGCAATGTAAACTTGAAATCTGATTTTGAATCAGAAATATTTGAAAGCGCAAGTGTATACAAGATTTTAATATTTTAGGGCTAATATTTATTTTAATATTTTATTTTCTAATATTCTCGCAATGGTGTAGTGAAAACAATGTTTTACACTCGGCATCGGTTTCTTTATCTATCGTACCCAAAAGCCCTCAGAACGTTCAAAAAACCACTAGCTGTACAAATATTATTTATTTTATTAACTACTCATTAAGATTACTACGAAAAATTTAAATATAAAATTAAAACATGAAATTGAAGCCTTTGAATGAGAAATGTCTCTCAAATGATGCCAGTGCTGCGGTGGGCAGTTGCTTCGGTCTCAATATAATTACGAGATATATGTATGCACACAACTTAAGCATTAACAAATGACTATTTCCTTAATGGAGCATGGCCGTGAGACGTCCTGTATAAGTCTGATGAACAATCATCCAGAGTGGGGAAAAGAAAGCCTATATCGGCTATAACGGCCTCCTAGCCTAGTCGGTAGTGACCCTGCCTACGAAGCAGGAGGTCCCGGGTTCGAATCCTGGTCAGGGCATTTATTTGTGTGTTTATCACGAATATTTGTTCCTGAGTTATGGATGTTTTCTATGTATTTAAGTATGTATAGGTATCTATCTATTATATATATCGTCGTCTAGTACCCACATCACAAGCCTTATTGAGCTTAACGTGGGACTAGGTCGATTTGTGTAAAATTGTCCCACAATTTTTTTTTTTTATTATTTTATATCTAAGACGCCTTTATGTTTCGAAACCGTAACAAAGGAAACGAATGGGCAGGGGTGTCCTTCAGATCCTATCTCCCGAAGTTCAGACCCTGCACTCCGGGTTGGCTTCATTGGTCGGCCGGAGAAGACCCCGGCAGGAGCTGCCGCTCACCTCCTTTTTTTTGACCATGTACTACTGTCAGCCGGGGTGTCACAGCTATATGCTCGTAGGGTAGAAGTAAACAAAGCTAATGGGTAAAAAGTAGAGCAAATATCTCTCTATATTCGGTCGATGTGTTTCTAGTTCCCACTGCCCCTTTTTTGTATTGTTTTTAATCATTCCAGGAAAACTTCTTAAAGCTCTTTGAAGTCTTAGGTTATAGTCTTTTCCTTAGTATCAGTTAGGTACCTATACCTATTGCACTAGTCCCTTAACCCAATAGCCCAGTTATTTTTGTTTCCATTTCTTGCAATTGTCCTACAATATCCGATGCTTGGTGCAAGATGCACTTACAGTGCATAATCTTATATTCAACGGCAAGAGGCTGTGATGATATGTTGGCTTCCACTCCACGCACGCCTTCCAAATGGTCCCGAAATTGTATAAAATACATATACTTAATAATGCGAATACATTGTATATACACTTACTGTCAATATTATAATAAATTACGGATAACACTCACGTATTTTTTGACACTACGCGCGGTTCAGATGTTTTAGGATAACATTATCAAGCGTTGAATACCGTTGGCCATGACGTCTGTGAGCTAAAAGTATGTGAGTGTTAACCGTAATTTATTATAATATTCATACGTCTCACGATAGTTTAAGTTATATACTTACTGTCAAGTTATGTAAGTCCACATAACATCGAATTATTTTAGTGGCTAATTGAAATTGACATCCGCAGAACAATTCACCAGCCTCACCATTATATAACAGACTTACAAGCCCAACATATTGGCCAGTGCAACAGGTTGAAATACTGACGATAACTTGATGACAAACATTCTTGCCGTCAGCGAAGCAGAAAAATCGATTTGACGTTGACGATTTTTATGGCCAAGGCGTGGATTGTTAATGAAAGCTTTTCGTTCATAGTACACACACCGGTTTTTAAAGATACTATGCGATTTTGGAGTTTTATTAAGTTAACCTAGGCATTTTCTTCCGGAAAACCATACACTTGGTGAACTAGACCTGACCTTAAAGACCAGGGGTGGCATGTGGATCTTCACATTCACATACTTATGCTGATATCTCCGAGCTGCACCGTCTTATTTATTGGACGAATTATTTTTGATCATAAGTACTGCGTAACTTATAGTACTTACCACCTAAAAAGAGATTTTTTTTTAACAAATAATAAAATGGACTTCAAAAAGTAAAAAATAAATTATTTATATTTATATTTGCTGTAAGGTTCGGAAAGGATGAGTAATCAAACAAAGGATGTGACACCACAAAGCGCTACCAGCTACCAGTAGGTGCCAAGCCAAATTGACACATTACCGGTCACCTCACCGTTCTCTCTGAAAAATAATAAATATGATATCCTGATGTTAATATGTATATGCATGCATACTTGCATCAAATATAAATGTTTTCACGTAACGTTACTCCGTATATTTGTCACTTTTTAAAGCAATGTTAAGTAAAAACTATAAGCCTGACATTAAAAAACAGAAGAACTGTATTGGGCTATAGTTGACAGAACTGTGCAATCCTACAACAAATACGAATGGCAAATGGAACTAATAAATGTGGCTTGATAACTTTATGAAAAAAAACTGGAATGAACGCATTCTTAACCGATTCTGTAATGAATAGCGTTTTGACTTGGCACCGACTTCAAACGTATCAGTTGGTAGCGCGTTGGTTGTCACCTCCATTGTTTGATTACTCATCCAGTCATCCTTTCCGAATCTTACAGCAAATAAAAATTATTATATTTTATTTTTCACTTTTGATCATTTTGACATATCCTATGTCAGTTCCACGTCTATTTAAGACAAATCTATCGTTACCGTAATCCGTGAAACGGTATGAGCTGTAGACTGGGCTAAAGAGGAAACGATTAGTAGAAGAAGGTGGGTAGATCAGTACGTAATGTGTGTAAAAAAATCGCCGTCATTTGAACTTACTAACGATATAAAAAAAAGGCATCACAAGTTTTGTCACTGTTTCTCCTTGTATTTTCACGCTACCTCATCAAAAACCACTGAAGCCATTTACTACTGAAACGGTGCTAATATCGTAACATAAAAAAAAACATAAGATAAATACCTTAATCTTAGACACCTCATTAAAAACTTAAAAATAAGGTTATGACGATCAATATGGCAGTTTGTTTACATTGTTAGTAAGTTGGATTGACAGCTATTTTAGCTACATACTTAATTATAAAAAGTTTATTTTTATTTTAAAACAAAGGTAATTCAATCAGTGGCAGTGCTGCTGCTATCACTTTCAATAATATATATCAGAATCATCGCAACAACGCGCTCTTACGGTCTACAAATATCTAAGATCACGTTATATATTTTTGCGCATTTCGTTGTGCAGTATAAATGATGGCTATTAAAAAAACCGTGTCACGAAGTAAGGCAGGAAATCAGAGTAAACTAAAAAATACCTTTAAACAAAATGTATGCAATTAAAATTCGGTATATATATTTAATAAATAAACTCTCCATCCGAGAACGGTGGTCTCATAGTGGTCTTTAGCCTTCTTTTCTTGTTATGCTTTGGCTTTTTTATCTTTCTCTCTGTATTAGCACTTGATATATTTTCATTTACCATAGTAACTTTAGAAGTATTTGTTGCAGACGATGAAATCTTGGTTGTTTGCGCCATACTTGTATTGTTTATTTGATCTACTTTAACGGTATTAACAGAGGTTCGTGGTGAAGTAGGTCCAAGGATACTTTTTTTGCTGGTAAAATATTTATTAATAAATGTGATAATACTCGTCATTGTAGTGTCATAAGTATTTCTCGTTGTGACACGTTTAAATGTATTTATTTCAATATCTTTAGGCGTATCAGTAGAGGTACTTTTTGTAGTTTGTTCAAATGTATTTATTTCAGTAGCTTTCGGCGTATCAGTAGAGGTACTTTTTGTAGTATGTTCAAATGTATTTATTTCAGTAGCTTTAGGCCTACCAGTAGTGGTACTCGTAGTATGTTCGAATGTATTCCTTTGAGTAGCTTTAGGCATAGCAAAAGAGGTATTTATTGTAGTAGATTCAAATGTATAACTGTGAGTAGCTTTAAACCTATCAGTGGAGGTACTTGTTGTAGTATGTTCAAATGTATATCTTTGAGTAGCTTTAGGCGTACCAGTACTTGTTGTAATATGTTCAAAAGTATTTATTGGACTCATTGAAGCTCTAGTACTATATATCAACAGAAGTTTCATATGCATACTACCTTTAGAAGTATATCTTTGATTACCATTAAAGGCACTTATTGCAGTAGATTCAAAGGAATTTCTTGGAGTCTCTGAAGACGCAGTGCTATACGTGGGGTCACTGATAGTAGGTTCCAGGGTACGTCTTTTGGTGGATTTGAGTTTAATAGTGTCAGTAGAGACACGCATTGCTGTAGCTTCAATAGTGTTACTAGGGCTGCTTGAAATAGTACTCGCCTTAGTATTTTCGGGTCTACTAGCATCAATAATGGCATTCATTTTAATCATTTTAATGATGTTGTTGGTTGAGGGTATAGGTAAAGAAGTAGCTACAGTGGTAGTAGGTTCAAATTTGTTTCTTGGGGTAGTTGTGGGTGTATCATGTGGGAGATCATGGGTATTTTTTATCGTTGAGATTACAGTATTAGTATCGGCTGTATTTCCAGGTGTAAGTGGAGTCCTATTAATACAAGAATAGGCTTTCGTTGTGCTAAAAATACAAGTGTTTCTTGTCGGCCTTGTTGCATAAATTTCACCTGTAACCGTTAGTTTAGTAAGTGGTAATAAAGAACAGTACTAAGTTTTACCATACATAGGAGGTTAGATTTCTCTGCGGTCAACCAATTGGAACTCAAAGCCACACCTAGGCCTAGGATTCGAATTGGTAGACTGTACATATGCCTCGCCGAATTACGAACTGAAACATCTGACGTAACATTTGATCCCCAATTGAGGATTTTTTATTAACTTTATAATTACCTTGAATTTGTAAAATCTCTTCTTCTTCTATGGCACACTTGATTGGTACCCTAAAAAATACTGAATCTTCTGCTGTCTTTGCTATTCCTTTGACGTTATCCTTAGCGCGATTCAAAATTATTGTTCTTAATTCGCTTCGCGAAATCAAAGGACACGCTATATTAGCTTCTACAGGATTTTCGACTACTAGTATAGGTTCCTTAGTGGTTTCAGGCAATTTGACACGGCTGTTGATCGCTTCAGTTTGTTGTAAACATTGTTTTGCTAAATCTTGTTTGTTTTTTACATCCCCTTTAACGTTTCCCTTTCCACGTAGTTTTATTATTTCCCTTAATAAATTTCGTCTAATCCAACGGCAAGGCAAACGAGCTTCTAAGGGATTGTCGACATACACAACTTGCTCATTTTCATCATCAGTTTGTTGAGCTTCTTCAAGAATTTTCTTTTTAACAGTTGAATACATGTTCATTCGAATGGAATCCGTTGAATCTGTAATGTACGCTTTATCAATATTTTTTCTCCTCTTTTTCGCTGCAGTATGTATCCATTTACTAACTTTATCTTTTTCTAAAGAATTAGCTGCATAGTAAATAAGTTCCTTCGGATGTATTCCTTCAATGTGCAATGACAACGAGCATACACATAACAGAGACATGTAGATTTTCACTGAAATATGTTAAGATAGGAACTTAATTTGTAATGCCAAAACCAATAAGTTTACAGCCCCGTTTAGACATGCACACACTTTATGCACAGACTACTATCATTGTTATTTATTTACTACTTTATTTGTAAGTCTTTTCCATCACGGAGCAATGGTGTTCCGGACCTTTGGGAGGCGTACGCGGAGCCGGAGCCAACACACAGAGCCCCTTACGACATTTTTTTTTGTTACGTCCCCGTATAATAGCCCATGATGGCCCATTGTGTGGAGCCACCATAAGGGGTACACCGACCGAGCGGATGTTGCACCTGCCCGAGTCATGGGACGCACGCAGAGGCAGCACCCGCCAGAGCGTAAGGACTATTGAGAGTTAATGGGATCTAAAATACACTGGGTCATTATGTGAAAATGATGGACTAACCTAATGAAATGATATGAAATTTTATTTCCGGCAGACAGTGACCCCCACAAAAAGCAACATCTAAGATGGCGGTTTAAGTAGGTCTTTAATTTATTTTATTGTAAGTTCAGTTTCAGATTTAGTTTTATTTAAATGTACCTATATGAATTTAGGTTTAGATATGATTAAGTTTTTATTTATGGTGAATAAATAATGAATCAAATACCACAATGCATTTAAACATAATGCAAGTTCTAGCATAGCATAAATGGGACTTTAAATGGGTTATATTCTACTATCTATAAATTTGGTTCTATCTAAAAAGTGGTTCAAATCGCAAAACATTTGAACTCGCGTGACATGAGTATGAGTACTTCATGAATTCATCATGAGCTAATAAAAAAACATTCGTGAAGGAGTTTCATTATAATGAATAATTACTTTACTAGTGATGCCGACTACCTATCCTTCTTCGGCTTTTAAAAACCCATTTCAGTAATGGTAGATTAAGTACCGAGGCCTGTAAAGTAAGAAATGTCTCCGGTCTCGTGTAATTCGACACACATGTGAACCTACTAGTACCTATATTCGTAACTCCTTCGTAACTTTACACTTAGGGTCCTAAGATGTTATGGTTATGGCATAATAGACAGTAATCCTTAGTACCTAAACAGCGACTATTATTTATAAATATGTACGAGTAATGTATAGTATAGTAGTAGTAGTATGTACTATGTAATGTGTAGTGTTGGTCCTGAAAGGCGTTTTATTTTTTCGTTGTCCTAAAACTTTTTTTTATTAGAAAATAGTATGTGATTTACTTACTAGTACCTATATTCGTAACTCCTTCGTAACTTTACACTTAGGGTCGTAAGATGTTATGGTTATGGCATAATAGACAGTAATCCTTAGTACCTAAACAGCGACAATTATTTATAAATATGTAATGTATAGTATAGTAGTAGTAGTATGTAATGTGTAGTGTTGGTCCTGAAAGGCGTTTTATTTTTTCGTTGTCCTAAAACTTTTTTTTATTAGAAAATAGTATGTGATTTCTATTCAGAATCGCGAGCTCTTTCGATCCCAGTAGGAAAAAAAGTATTCCATATTTTTTCCATACATTTTGTATAGCGGTAGGTAGCGCAATTGAAAGTTTAAAAATTGTAAGTATAGAAATTCTCAGAAGCTTTTTTCCTCCCTCGATTCAGACTAGAAATCATATACAATTTTCCCATTAAAAAAGTTTGGGAACAACAGAAACTATAAAATTCCTAAAACAATTTACGATATTTACTTACTGTCAAGTAATTGGAAAAATTCACACCATCACTACGTATCTAGGTACGGTTTTTAAATGACTTCTTACTAACATGTTTTCAAATGCACGTGTGAGTCACTTTGTAAAAGTAAATCGTAAATATAGCTTACAAGAAACATTACCTATATCAACATTATGATAAGATGAAATCCTACCGTCGAATGTCGATGAATTTATAGAAACATTTCGTTGGTCAGTGAAGCGCAAAAATCGATTTAAGCCTTGAAAGACTTTTATGACTTAGAAGCCCTTTTGACATCCGCAATAAATGGTATTGGCGCTGATGTGCTTCATCTTCTTATTTTGTTTAGACGGTCACCTATTAACCAAAACTATTAGGGCCCATCTCTTGTCCTAGGTATTTTTGGTTAAGGGACCCATGTGTGTTTAAAATTCTATATAGGGATGACATTTCACTATTCCAAGTAATCAGTCCTTCCATTTGGGGAAGTTGATAGGTTTCTGTTTAGGAAGACTATAACTTTGAAATTACAGAAGTACGTATTTTTTATTTACTATAGAAAAGGGACGTTAATCGTTCGCGTCTAAAAAAAGAACGCAAATAAAAGTAATGTGTGCCTTTAACAATATTTTTATTAACATCTAATAATAAATTACATAATGACACTAATTGTCCCACTTCTTCGACACGTCGATGTACTCGCCGTCAGGAGAGTCGTAGTCCTTAATGGGTGGCGTCGCCACTGGTCCCTTCACTGAGTAGGGAATAAGCTGCAGATCGGGCTGAAATTAAAAAATAAACACATTTGACCACGTTCCTCTAAAATTCAGGCTATTGCTAGGTGCAACAGTTTCCTTCCATTTTGTTGGGCGCTTTGATCTCTGATTTCATGCTCTGGTTCGACAGCGGTACCTATGGTACCGGATTGAGTTGTTTTGATTAAAAGACTAAGCGCCGCACAAATTGGATGGTATTGAGATCGGCACTAGTGGCGAAATTAAATTTCGTAAGATTGTGATTATTGCATCTCTACAATAATCACAATAATTGTCGGTTCTCTTGTTTTATTCGTTCATGACAATAAATACCAACTAGGTAGTGACTGAATTTATTCGGCCCATTAACTTTTACCACCCAGGGTTAGCCACTAACCCGGAGTTTAGCTGTCAAATTCCATAAATAAATTTCGGGTTATTTCGCTAATCCCGTGTGGTGCAAATGGCCCTTACGCTATTTGATTACTATTTTTATTTATTTATGAAGCGGATATGTAGGTACCTAAACTAGTGTTACTTATATACCTAAACTATGTAGACAAGTATTGCTTGTATCCACTAACACCACTAACTAAGTTCCACCACTACTAATAAAACACGCGAATAACGTTAATTTGCATTACACACGAAATGTGACATTATGAATGAAAACGAAATATTTATAAAAAGCCTCATGATAACTTTTGCAAAGTTGTTTCTTTCTTTATAAACTAAACTAGTATAGCGTTCAAAATTGCATGGGCGGTTTATGAACGAATTCATTCATCAACGCGTGTGTACATATAGATGCATTTGTAATTTATTTATTACCATTCAAGTCAAATAACTACATAGAATACTTTGAACATTTCTTTTATTACTTTGAAGGCTCTTAAGGCCGTCTGTATCCCAATGACCGCGGCGATTTGAGCTTTCTTCCCCTCCCGCTTCCTCTCCTCACCGGTTATACAATACGTCAATAAGCATAAGTCGTCACCTAGGATGAGCTGCTTGTACTATTACGCAACCCTATAAACTACCAGTGCCATCTTACACGACTGGCCCCCGTCGCCCACGCAGGCATCTCGAGCCGGCGTTTTCGGAAAAATGCGTGTAATAGCTTTTTCTCGAAAAGTTCGAAACCTAACCAAAAATCAGTAGATGCGTTTAAAGTAAACATAAATATATACTGCTTGTCTTAGTTTCTTGTACTTACGACGCATAATAAGGGAGTAGATACAGATTTAAGGTAGAAAAAAGGGTTTACGGTTTTTTTTTCTCTTGATGTATTATGTTTTTCGACAATTTAGTAGAACCAAATGTAGACCAAACACCTAGCTACATTATATATTTTTTTCAAGCGTTGTGATTGTAGCTGAACAAAGCCTATTACTTTAAAAACAGTGAAATATGCCGGGTAGCCCCTTAACCTTTCGAGACCCAGACAATTGTGCGCTGGCTACCGAGGGAGCCAAGGGAGGGGTGAAGCTATTGCTGAACCGAGTGTCCCCTCAGATCAAGAAGACCTTACGGCTGGAGCAAGCTGGTTTCATACCTGGACGATTCTGCTCAGAACACGTGCGCATCCTTATCGTCCTTATCGAGCAATGTGTTGAGTGGCAGTCCGAAGTCAATCTCTCTTTCGTGGATTTTGAAAAGGCCTTCGACATTGTGGAATGGAACGCGCTATGGTGTAGACTCAGGAAGTGAGGTGTGCCGTCGAAGATCGCGCGGCTCATAAAGTCGCTATATTTATGGGGAGGCACACGGTCGGAGTCTCAGTGCACCAATACACAAATCAGCAGGCGTGAAGTTCATAGTGCTACTTGACGACGGGATGCAGGAAGTGACAAGATAAGCTATTGGACTGCCATGTTCCAGAGGCACTTTGGAAGACCTTGACTATGCGCTCACACGTAAGACTATCAGTGTGTTCAAGGAACTCCGAAGCCGTAACCCTAAACAACACGTAGCGTCATTTACATACCTTGGAAGTACGCTTAAGTCGTTTGGTGGTACGGAACAAGAAGTCGAGTATAGAATAAAGAAGACGCAAGCAGCTTTCGCTCAACTCCATCCTTGTCCTTGTCCTTGTCCTCCCTCCAAAATATGACGTACGATGATACAGAGAACCTATTAATAGTAGTGAAATAGTAACAATTGTACTTTTTTTAAATCTTAGGAATTAACTTGTTTTTGTTAAGGACTGTACTGGCTGTATAACGATAAGTTTATTGACTTTGTCCTATTTACCATTTTAAGAGAATAATTTATAGCTAATTTTAACTATGTCCCTCTCCATCGCCTGAAACACAGGAATTCCTAGTTCAGGCAATTGTAAATCACCTGGTCTAATTATAATTATTTAGTATTTAAGAGACTACCCTGTACAATGCTTATTACATTAAAATATTTGATTTGATTTGATATGAGTATGGAAATCAAACGTTCTCTCTCGTCGCATTAAACTGTCTCTCTTCAAATCCATAGTGAAGTCGGTGCTACTATATGGCTGTGAATCTTGGAAAGTGACCAAATCTCTAACAAATTAATTATAAGTCTTCCTGAATAAGTCACCCCGCTCCATTCTGCGAGTTTACTGCCAAATACTCCAATGTTGAACTGTGGACCAGGTGATTGGCCATGCATTGCGAAGAGAGGATGACAACCCGGCTGTTGCTACATTTGACTGGTGTCAAATTCAACAGCTGGCAAGCGATATCGAGCATAAAGAGCAGTGCACACGTGGAGGCTGCGGCGATCGTGGAGGAGGAACTACAAGGCCCTATATATTTTGACAGGTCTCGAAAAGTTAAATGGTTAGTGGTTTTATTCTAAGAATACTCCAATTATTTTTAATATTACTATTATACCTACATACGAGTTCAGGCACATATTTAAACTACCACCATAGTAAACTTTGACTATTTAACCAGCTGGAATGACAATTTGTTTCATTTTCTATACAAACTCTGGCGATTTTTACATGTCAAATGTATGGCTATTTGTATGTAACAGACAAGTAGCTACGTCAGAAAAACATCTGTCCATGCAATGAGTATCATTGTTTTTTTTATGCATTTGACAGAGGGATAGGCCTGTCAATTGTTACTCTGTCTGATTTAATATTCAAAGATAATAATCATTGATGTTGCCTTATTAACAATTAAAAATGTTTTCTGTCTTTCTCAGTCCAACTTACAATTATACTACTAATACTTTACAAATTGATATAATAAAGAAATTATTAACTGCACAACACACCATAATTGCTTCATCATACAGCTCCTCAGACACTTCATAAAGCTTATCCAGAGCCCTCCGCTGGGCGGCCATGATCCTATCAATCTGCGCCACATTGGAAATGTACTCCTCCCGTTTGTATCTGGCCCAGTCTTTCTGCAGAACAGCTCGAGCTTCTATTTCTTCCAATGACAACTTTTGCTCTGGACGCTTTCTCTTTCTGTAATAAAGAAAGGAGTTGGTAATATAGACTGTACACTATTCATAGATTTCTCACTACTCACTGTATTATTCATAGAGTCCCTACTGTAAGTCATTTGTTCCTTTGTGCTATGGTACATAAATGCAGTGAAGGGCTTCATGGGATACTTTATAAGTGCCAGAGAGACACACGACCTCTTAAAATAACTGTACGCCTACTCATAGTACAAGCTTTGCTTTGTTTATTAAATTATAGTATCCTACTTAAATATTAGAAATTCAACTTACTTTAACTGGTCCATGAGATGTAAAGGCACTTCCAACTCATCTATTGGCTTAAGCTGTCTTGCGTTTTTCTCCAGCCTCCGGATCTGCTTTTCTAACTTTTTACGACGACGGTCTTCACGGGCTTTCACTATGGCTGGATCTATTTTTTTCTTTTTCTTCATTGGTTCTGCACTAAAAACAAAATCATAGCACTTAATACAATAATTATAAACTGTATATAAAAGGATAAGCACCTCACTGAAGACTTACTGTTGCTAGAATTTACTACACTTAATAAATGTATAGACTGTTGAGAACTTACCATAAGTAATCAGTTACTTTAAATTGAACGGCTGTTGTCGTTGCAATATTTCGAGTAAGTTGTACCTTAGCCGCAGGGCATAGCGACAATCTGAAATTTAACTCGAATTAGTGCTACAGTAAACAATAGGACTTCAAGATAAATTATAATAGAATACATGAATGTGCACCTTGAGAATTGTCTTAAAATAGACAAATTAAACATTATTTCAATCTGCCCCGGGTAATATTCAAGGAATTGTGTTCTTTTAATAGTTTCTAGAAAAATTATACTGCAAAAGATAGGTTATAATGTTACATACATTGGTATAGTAGATCTGTCATTGTCAACGCAATGTTACTTTGACAGAACGAGAATGTCAAGTTCGTTTGAGTTATAATAAAAACCTCTCATATCGTATACTCAACCCAAGAATTTATTTTTTTATATTTAATATTAATTTCTTATTTATTTTGTTTATTGAAAATATTTAATTCAATTTAATATTAGCTCCATGGCCTGGCACGTGACGATGGCAAGAAGCCCGACGGCATGACTCTCGTACCGTGGCAGCTGGGACGGCCCTTGATCTGGGACGCCATATGTGTGGCGCCTTCCCATGTGTCCACAACATCACTGAGAGCAGACGAGGCGGCTGCAGTGGCAGAGTCAGCGAAACGCCGCAAATATATCGCTCTTACTAATCAGCATATATTTGTGGCTTTCGCTGTCGAGACCCTGCATGCCTACCACAAACATCGCAAATTGGCATTGACGGGAACACCTCTTTGTCACTCCAATATGCAAGTGTGACAGGGATGCAGATACAAATCCGCAATCGTTCGATTTTCGAAGTATTGGCCCTGGGACCATGGTGCTTAGTCGCCCGTAAATTGGTGGGTATTTTGTCGGAAAAAACTTTGAGGTCACCGGGGACCGTAAAGCTGGCTCGTTCCTCACACTACGGATAGGTATAGCCATTCAAAGGGGGAACGCAACCAGCAACATGGGGACCCTTCGGATCTCGGTGACGACGGTGACCTCAATTAAGTAGTTAGTTTTTTACTTTTCTCATATATTTCTGTGTTTTTTCTAATAATAAATAGTTATGGATTGTAAATATTAATATTAAGCAAGCACCACACATCGGGGGTGTGGTTGCCCGGCAAGAGAGAATTATACCTACTGGCCTAGAGTCCGACTATGCTAAGTTTCCTAGACTTTGATAACGCATACTGTGAAAGTGTTAAGTAAACGTCATAATCTCATAGAAGTTTGATGTTTGAAATAACACTTTAAAAATTTGATAGTTGCTTTAAAAGTTTGAAGGTATAACGTGGTTACTATTCATTCCACCAACCACCCCGAACAGAGGGATGGATATAGTTTTTCTACTAAGCATTACTGGCAATCTGGCCTGCAAGACTATAAGTAAAAAAACTCTTCTGTAGGTATTCAGTCTCCAGTTAGGATACCTATGTAATAGGCCCATATTACATTATCAAACTTCTTTGATCATAGATCTATGTTCCTCCCTTTTTCTCCAAGGTGAAGAAAAAGGGCGGCATATAATATAATCTATTATCATAGATATGATCCTATATGGTATAGTATAATATTCATATACATAAATAGTGTAATATCGGGCCTTGGGTACTTACAAGCTTTTATTTAACGTGCAATTTATGTTGGTTTGTTAGGGTAAAATCTTGCAAGCTGAATTTGTCTAAATTTCCGTTATTCGAATAAGCTGAAACTTAACATGGGTACGAGTATGTAGGTTGGAGGACAGTTGAGTGTAATGTTACCATCGAGCTGATCGGATGATGGAGGCCAGAGGTGGCCATAGGTAGTTTGTAATGAAACAACGAACCCCCATAATTAATTGTTGATTAATTATATCACTCACCAAGGTCTACTACCGGACGAGTGGTTCTGGGAGCTGAAGAACTTTCGAACATAGCTAACAGTACCTAAGTATTATTATGAAAATAGGCACATATGACTTGTTTATGATAGGCACCGCTCGCCATCGACAGGGCGCTCATCACACACCTTGCAACAAAAATGGTCGCGCACTGTGCGGTTTCAGAGGAATTTCCTCTCGCAGACGCTCTTGTGGATGAGCTCCCTGCCGAGATTTTCCCGAAAGATTACAGTATGGGGTTTTTCAAAAAAAGGGTGTACAAGACTTTAATAGGTCGGCAACGCGCATGTGACTCGCCTGGGGTTGCAGGCGTCCATAGCCTTCGGTAGCCGCTTTCCATCAGGCGGGCCGTACGCTTACCACCGTCGTGGTATAAAAAAAAGAGGCCGGTACATAAATTCGGCCGATTTAGCTCAAATTTTTGCCATGTGTTTTCACAGTTACAGTTACAACAACATTTTTACAAATTTGAATACAAAAATTTAAATGGTAGGATTTATTAGGTATTATACATGAAAAACTTTTTAAATATTGTTGTCAGCTTCTGAAATTTCCACCATTTTCTAACAGCTGTTTTGCCATTTTTTCATCAGCGAGCTTCAAACACCTATTTGGTTTTCGACCTTAGAGCTATCGAATCTTAATAAAGGATTTTTTTTTCTTGTTCAGTAGGTAAGTATAAAGTCTTCTACGGAATAAATGTAACACTTATTAACATTTTCATGAAAAATAATGTTAAATTTGGTAAATTTTTATACAGTTAGCTATCAAGCGAGAAAATCTAACAATCAATCAGCCATTTACCTTACGTTTAAGAAATACCATCGACTTTGATAATATACCCAGAAGTATATAATTTTTAATTGCCCCTATTTTTAATTCAACTCCGGCTATGGCCCTGTTTGCTTACCATGAGTTGTATTGGATTGCGACTGCGGCATTCGAAAGTATATCCGTCTCTCTCCTACAACTACTCTGGCAGGACGGACATAATTTCGACTCGAATGCCACAGTCGCAGTGGAATACAAATCATGGTAAGCACACTGTTGCATACTCCACTGGTGGATGTAAGCGTCTCAATTCTCATCCAAGGACCACCAGCTGACTTTTGAAGTCCACCTATAAAGGTTTTCACTTTACGTTTGCCAAGTCGTGCCCTTTGGAGAACCTTTTTGTATATAGTAGTCGAGGATAAAATGGGTACTTATGCCCGAGGTATAAGTACCCATTTTATCCTGGAAGGATCCTTGGAAGAATCCAAACGCGCGAGTATAGATGTTACATTTTCAACGATTTAAAGTGATATAAATCCTAATATTTTCCTTACAATCGAAGTGAAAAGCAGAGTGTATACCTCAGGCATAAATACCCATTTTTTCCCCGACTACTAATATTGGTCCTCGTTGAACTCGGACCAATAAATAGCCTCGTCTGAAATGGGTTACTTTATGCCCTTGATATACAATCTACTATTTCGTGCCGAGGACGCTGGTAACGTTTCGTCACTGAAAGCGGGCGCCGGCCGCCTGCAATTCTACTTTATGCTCTAGAGCATTAAAACCGATTTTATGTCGCCTCGACTTAAACTCGAACTTTTCGAGCAACCGAAGTGAAAATATTTTTGTAGGATTAAGAAGGTATTTATTACGGTAAAATAATTTGATTTGTGTACCTACCTAGACCTATACCTACACAAGCAGTAAGATATTTCTTCCAATCTAATTTATAGATCACTATGACAGTAGGACTATGTCATAGTGTCATAGTGGCCTAGGGTTTCAAATGATTGACTGTACCTACCTTGTCCCAGGTGACACTAACACTAACATAATACGTACCTAGCGGCCATACTAATACTTATTGAACGTCTCAGTGACAAGATGCGAAATATTGCATAAATTAAATTCCTTGAAAAACCTAACTTACTTGTCAAATTAGTTTCTGGACAACCATTACATCCAAATTTCGTGTTATTTACTGTCAAATCATTGTTTATTCCGGGTTATTCATATCTATGTACTTAGATCTTATACGCCGAATGTAGGTAACTAATCTTTTACAACATTTTATTTGCACAAAAGCATCGAATTTGTATTCAAAGCAGTACAGTGAAGCTGGCTCGTTACCGTAATTGGCAATAACAGTCAACAACAACTATAACTATGTGGGGGTAACCGCTCAAATGTGCAGATATATAACAAACTACCGCCAGGAAAAAAAACATTGTTTGAAATGTCCCGTAAGTCGCTTTTACAAAGAACGTACAACAGTGCCTCACATCATTTCATAAAATCGCTCATCATTATACTAATGACAGTATTATTCAAACGTACAAGTCACCAAACCAGCAACAAACAAGATGGCTTTGAGAAAGGTCCCCTCGACATAGTCAACTACCTAATGCGGAAACTCAGAAGAAATCATAACAATCGCCTGCCTACGGATCCACAAATATGTAAATCATCTCATTAAAATAAAACTCTGCCAAGCTTTATCCTCGTCGTGTCTCGAGATGCGGAATATTTGGCATCCACTCATTCGTTAGCCAGTTACCGGTATTGACATGCGCGCTCAACGGGCTATTATACGATCCAAAGAGATAAATTGTCAAGCGGTATTTGAGATACTGATTCATAGTTCTAAAGTGGAAACGGTGTTTACATACCAGCTATGGAGAACAACACAACATCGTCTTTTATGGAATTTGCGTCTAATGAGACTCTTATTAAGCGAGTGGCTAGCTTTTTCAACGTAAGTGTGGCGAAAGTGACAAACCAGAGTACAGTGCAACAAGAGACACTCTTCGATTTGTACGAAGCCTACAGGACGCAGGAAAAGGAACAGTTGGTAGCGTACAAAACAGTGGCATACGTTGTGGGCACATTGATCATGTTAAGTAACCTGATTGTTGTGATATCCAGCGGCCTGATCCTCCGACGAGGTACGTTCTGTTTGTTTTGTTTGAATTACTTAGAATCGCCAAGGTCAAACAACGCGATTGCTGTCTTAATTTATTCAACGTTTACTTTAGTTTATTGAAATATAGAATCCATCAAAACATAAATATGAAAAGGGTGCCAAGTTCAATACTGTACATGTACCTATATTGATTCTAGAAAACCTGCCAAAATAATTGTCAAGTTCCGAAGATAATTAATTAGTAAGTCCTAGGTATTTATAAACCTTGTCAGTTTGGTTATACCTAGGTTACCTTTAACCCATCGATTCAATTCGTCACACTTGATTAGTTGTTAAATCTTTACAACCATTTAAACTCATGAAAACAATGTAAAATTGTCGCAAATAAAAATAAATTTAAAACAAATTTGTATTTAATTAAAACTTTAGGATTTTTTTATAAATGAAGGTCAGTTTTATGACGACTATTAAACATTAAATCTTTACGAAAATCAATTTTTTTACACGTTTTTGTAATATAATATGGCTTATTGTTTATGTAATTAACAATAAAACCATTTGTTATTTATTTAAATACAACGTTTAAATGTCTTCACAAAACTGACTTAAAGTTTTTTTAACAACTCACTCTGAAAACACTCATTAAACTCACGGTAATTGATTTTAACTTGTATAGGGATTTATAATTTTTAAGAAAAAAAAACCGACTTCATTTGGTTCCCGGTAAAAGTGAAATTTTGAATTTGATTGAGTTAGCCAGTTTACTTCACAAGTATCCAATACACCGCACATGTACGATCGAAACTTGAGGAGCTTTCTTAATGTCCCAGGGCTTCCATCATTACATGTGAAGTATAATCAAACGGAACTCCCTTGTAGACCTTTAAAACAAACAAAATAACAATGTGTTAAATTGTATGGCAGACTGTAAATTATCGAGCTGTTTTATTATGCCATCCCTGATTATCAACATCAGGTCCACTCCAGCAAAATGATGGCCACAGTAAGAAAATGCGTAAGCTAATTATGAACACCCTCTAATCACAATGAACGTGCCGTTCATTCGTTCGTTCGTGCTTAATAGACGTGAGTAACCCGGTCTAAGTATATTAATATGTCTAATACTCACGGGAGTTTTCTATTTAAAAAAAGTGCCGTTCAAATTTGAGGAGTTCTCTGAATTCTTGAAGAACCCCACCATCAGAATAGAAATCAAATCAAAAACATGAATGTCACAACTAGGATAATAAGTAGAGCTAGGTTTATCGGCCAGTTCCACTTTGCCATCCCTGTTCTTCATCATCAGGTCCACTTCATCAAAATGTTGGCTCCCCCAAAAAAATGTTTTAGTTACTTAAGGAAACCCTCAAATCAGAATGCATGTGCCGTTAAAATTTGAGGAGTTCTCTCAATCCCTCACGAATTCCATCATCAAAATAGAACTATAATCAAATAGGACTATCTTGAAGGTATTTCCTTACAAAGAAAAGATGAATGTCTCAAATCGGATGATAGAGCTGGGAATTACCAAGCAGTTCCACTTTGCCATCCCTGGTCTTCATCATCAGGTTCACTCCACCAAATTGAAGATGTTCGTAAAGAAATGCTCGAGTGTCTTAAGAAACTACCCAAATCATCATGCATGTGCCTTTCAAATTTGAGGAGTTCCCTCAGTTCCTCATGGATCCCATCATCAGAAATTGATTTTGAAAAAAACGGAACAAATCTGGAACCATCTATTTTCAGAAAAAAAAAAATTTTTAAAATCGGATGATTGTCCTGGGAATTACCAAGCAGTTCCACTTTGCCATCCCTGGTCTTCATTATCAGATCCACTCCACCAAATTGATGATTTTCGTAAAGAAATGCTCGAGTTTCTTAAGAAATCACCCAAATCAGCATGCATGTGCCTTTCAAATTTGAGGAGTTCCCTCAGTTCCTCATGGATCCCATCATCAGAAATAGATTTTGAAAGAAACAGGACCAATCTGGAACCATCTACTTTAAGAAAACAAAAAAAAATTCAAATCGGTTCAGTAATGACGGAGTTCTGAGGTAAATTTCCATCCATTAAAAATAATAATAATTAAAAAAAACAGACGAATTGAGAACCTCCTCCTTTAGAAATATTGAAGTCGGTTGAAAAGTGACTCAGAATGCTATACATGTAAGTACCTACTTAGTAAGTACATGACTATTGCGTAGCTAGTTTTTCTTGAACTTGACTTGATTCAGCGTATTTTAGGTACGTAGATCAAGTTTACGGTACAGTACGGTCGGTAGCGGTTACAAATTTTTTATTCAAACATACTTTACGATTTAGCATGTGGACATTTCTTTAGTTACTTGTGTCAGTGCACACGTTCAGGCTAATCGAACTAATAGTTTACGTCAACGTTGTACCTAGATGATGAAATTATTTGGAAGTGACATCAGTGATCAGCACGCCTACCACGAACATCGAAAATTGCCATTGCCGGGAAAACCTCTTTGTCACTCCAATATGCAAGTGTGACAGAGACGGAGGTACAAATCCGCAATCGTTTGATTTTCGTGGTATAGGCTCAGTACGCCTACCATGAGTTACCCACAACTCCCACAAGTGTAATCGATCGTAGTGCATCTCCTTCACTCGTACTGATTAATATATTGGTGCGTGCGATCAACAAAGACAACACACACGGAGAATAAGGCGTGACACGTAGGTTTCATTCAGCTGAATGAGCCTTCCTGGTCTCAGGTGTCCCTCCCTATTCGGTTCGGGGGTTTAGGAATTCGCAAAATTTCCAGTGTGGCATCCCCAGCCTTTTTAGCATCCACTCATAGCACAGCCGGTCTCATAGGAAATATTTTAAGGGCTTTGCCCACAAACTATGAGATCGCAAGCTTTGAGGATGCTAAAAATGCTTTTAAAATTGCCTGCCCGGGCAAAGACTTTCCAGACAACCCAAAATCACAAAGGAGTTGGGATAATGTTTACTGCGATTTAACTTACAATACTCTTTTAAATAACTCTACAGGTCCAGATCACGCGAGGCTTTTGGCGGTCGGATCCCGGGAAGCTGGTTACTGGCTTCATGCCCATCCTTCGCCTAATACTGGTACTTTCTTGGATCCGGCCTCCCTTAGACTGGCGACTGGTTTGCGACTGGGGGTTTCGGTGTGTGCGCCACACTCATGTCCTTGTGGCACAGACGTGGACCGACTGGGACACCATGGATTGTGTTGTAAAAAAAGTGCAGGCCGTTTTTCGAGACATGCATCTCTTAATGACATAATCCGTCGGTCTCTTGCCACCATCAACGTGCCTGCTCTCCTTGAGCCGACTGGCATTTTCAGGGATGATGGCAAGAGACCTGATGGGGTGTCGTTGGTTCCTTGGAGTTTGGGACGGATGCTAGTGTGGGATGCTACCTGTGTAGACACGCTGGCACCGTCCCATCTCCAACGAACTAATGTAAAAGCGGGTGGAGCGGCTGAATGCGCCGAAAGTTTAAAACGTAATAAATATAAGATCCTGGGCAGAGAGTACCTTTTTGTACCATTCGGGGTCGAAACTCTTGGTCCATGGAGTCCCAGCGTACGCAATTTTTTCGTAGAAATCGCGAAACGTCTGGTTGATGTTACTGGTGACCGAAGAGCTGGTGGCTTCCTCGCACAACGTATCAGCATTGCGATACAACGAGGAAATGCCGCCAGCATCCTAGGTACAATGCCTCAAGGACCTACTTTAGATTTAAGGTAGGTAGAGGTAGGTAGTTAGGTAAGTTCACAGGGCTGGATCTGGCTGACCAGCAGTTCGGCTTCCGGAGGGGGCGGTCGACGGTGGACGCGATACTCCGGGTGAAGGCCATAGCGGAGGAGGCTGCTTCCCAGGGTGAGGTCGTTTTGGCGGTGTCGCTAGACATCTCCAACGCCTTCAACACCTTGCCCTGGGAAGTCATCAACGAGGCTCTGCGCTTTCACGGAGTGCCTCCCCACCTGTCGCGCATAGTAGCCGCCTACCTGGAGGGACGGGTGATAGTCTGGCCGGGGCGACGAGACTGGGGTCGGAGGCATATGTCGTGCGGAGTTCCGCAGGGGTCGGTGCTGGGACCACTCCTGTGGAACATAGGCTATGACTGGGTTCTACGGGGGGAAAACTTGAGTGGAGTCGGCGTCACCTGTTACGCCGACGACACGCTCGTGACGGCCAGAGGACCCAGCTACCGCGACGCAGCTATCCTGGCGACGGCCGGAGTCGCCCACTGTGTGGCCCGCATCCGCCGCTTGGGTCTAGAGGTGGCACTCACAAAGTGCGAGGCCATCTGCTTCCACGGCCCGCGGAGAGCGTCTCCATCTGGCGCCCAAATCATCGTGGGAGGAGTCCCGATTGCTGTCAAGCCGACACTGCTGTACCTCGGTGTCGTGCTTGACAGCAAATGGAACTTCAAGGCACATTTCGAGCGCCTCGCGCCGAAACTACTACGTGCCGCGGCGGCTCTTGGGCGTATACTGCCCAACCTGGGGGGGCCCAACTCAACGTGCCGCCGTCTTTACACTGGCGTAGTGCGCTCGATGGCGCTCTACGGTGCCCCTGTATGGGCGGATGCCCTCAGCAGCCACAACATTGCTCAACTGCGGAGACCGCAGAGAGCAATGGCGCTGAGGGTAATCCGAGGATACCGCACGGTGGGCGCGGAGGCTGCATGTGCGCTGGCCGGGTGCCTGCCCTGGGATCTCGACGCGAGGGCCCACGCTGCACTGTTCCGGTGGCGAGCGGAGGCACGAGCCAGGAACAACCCACCGGCGCCACCAGAGGTGGAAAAGCGGCGCGAAGAGCTCCAGGGCGAGGCGATGGAAATGTGGGTGCACCGGCTGGAACGGCCGAGGGCCGGCTCCCGCACCATAGAAGCAGTTCGCCCAGTCCTCCACGACTGGGTCGAAAGGCGCTCCGGGGTTCTCTCTTTCCGACTGACGCAGGTGCTGTCCGGGCATGGCTGCTTCGGCAGCTACCTGCACAAGGTCGCGCAGAGAGAACCGACACCAAAGTGCCACGCGTGTGGAGCTGGCGTAGACTCGGCCCAGCACACACTGGCCGAGTGTGCGGCATGGGAGGCGGAACGGCAGGAGGTGATAGCCCAGGTGGGGCCAGACCTATCGCTGCCGGCGGTGGTGCGGGCCATGGTGGCCAGCGAGGAAGGGTGGGAGGCTCTGCTTTCGTTTAGCGAGCACGTCCTCAAAGAGAAGGAGGCGGCGGAGCGCGAACGGGAAGCCCAGGCCGAGGCAGACCCGATGCGCCGCCGCCGCACAGGACGCAGGCGCGCCACCCACGAGCGGAACCTGCCACCCTAACGAGAGCTGGCTGGCGAGGGACACGAGAGCGCCTTCGCCCATGATGCCGGCTCTCGAGCATGAGAGCGCGACCCTGTGTCCGGGAAGCGCTCCCACGGTGAAGATCGGTCGGCTCAAAGCCCGACCTTGCGACGGATCCCGCTCCGGGATGGCCGCTGCGGGGCTGCGGAGGTATCGCGCGAGCTTCCCCGGGACCCCGCATTTGCAGCGGTGAGAGGACACCATGGGGTTTAGTGGGTAGGGGGGCCTCTTTACAGCCTCGAGTCCCACATAACCGACCGGGTTGCACACCACCTTAGACCCGGCGGTATGCGTAAATTCATTCCCCATGTAAAAAAAAAAAAAGGTAGTTAGGTAAGTTACACTTACTGTATATATTTCGAGAATAAATGTTTTTATGTTGGTTGATTTAATTACTTAGTTTTTTTCTCATTCCTATAAAGGATGACTCACATTAGTCGGTTCCGTTCCGATCCGATACGGGACGATCTGTCAGTTTCTATAGAAAGTATCACGTGATAGCTCGGAGCCCTCGGACGTCACGTGACTTTTTGTATAGTAACTGACAGATCGTCCCGTATCGGATCGGAACGGAACGGACTACTGTGAGTCATCCTTAAATTGCATATATATGCAATGGACTGCTGTTAATACTAGAATTATATTAATGAGGAAAAAATAGTCGTCACATATACAACAATAAATCTGGTAAAGGGAACTAGATTTTATCTCCGTGCATTTGAGTTTAAGCGGGCGGTGACAATTACTACAAAATTACTATGTAGATGACGTAATTCAAAAAAACAATGTCGATACACGTAATGCAGATGTCACACTGGAAGCGACTGGAGTGCGGTGCGAACGAAACCAAACCTAAGGGCCTTATCACACTGGTGATTTGCAGGCGAGCTGAAAACGAGGCGAGCCCGCTCGATAAGGGTTCCGAAAAATTTGGCGTATATACCTAAACGCCGACAATTTTTAGAAACTTATCTTAGGTAGCATGCAAGTCGGGTTTCAGTCTTCAGTGAAACCCTAGTCGAGTTTTTCTTGTTATTAAAGTCGACGACATGGTTCTTAAGAACAGATCTTTGTAGGTAAGTAGGTATGTCTTACAGTTTCAGACTTTCCCACAGGTACCGGTTTAAATGGGCCAGTTATACACCTATATCAGAAATAACTGAACTATGCATAATTTACCTACTAGTAAAAGGATATGTCGATATTCAAGGAGTGCTACCTAAAATAGTACATTATTGGCGAGGAACGGTTGTATATAGCCGAGCTCAGGCAAGCCCTGTTTCCGTCGAGGCAGATATAGTGTTTTTCTCAAACATGCGCGGCCACCGGCGACCGGTGGCGTGTGGGGCGAAATCCCCGGGACCAGTGGGCCATTTTTTCCCTAGGAGTAAAATTAACCATACAAATTCCATAATTGTCCGCTGCGTCCACGCCCTAGCAGGCCGCGGACGTAGCGGTTAGAGAATTGGATACTTTACGTCTTCTATTTGCAAACCAAATGCGACCATTTCAAAGCATTTTTGAGACATTAGTAGATTGCCTATTACATACCGAGGCCTGTAAAGTAAGAAATGTCTCAGATCTCGGGTAATTGTCGTCCGAAGCGAAGCTGAGGTTTACTAGCCAAGATTTTCTGCACACAGTTTTTCTGCTCGACGCAGTCGTCAAGCGGCTTACAATTGGCTGCTTGACCTCCGGCTCCGATTTTTTTAATTCAGAAAAAGTATTTTGTCAGAAATCGACTTTACCAACAACCTTTCAGGATGACTCACACCAGTCCGATCCGATCCGGGACGATCTGTCAGTTTCTATGGAAATAATCACTCGTAGGTCACGTGAAGTTTTGTATAGAAACTGACAGATCTTCCCGTATCGGATCGGATCGGACTGCTGTGAGTCATCCTTAAATGTGGCACCTTTTGCATTCAAACGCATATTTAAGTAGGCAATACAAGTACTTTTAACTACAGAAAAAATACTTGATCAATTTATTATTTATTTATTCATAGGTAATGCATTATTTGCACATTCATTGTTTACACGTATGGTTAAATACTATTTTCATCACACCTGCTCGTAAATGTTGATATTATATGCAAGCATACTTACACTTAAAGAGCTGTATTATTCCCATGGTATTAAAGGATTCTCATACTACTTTACCGCCCGCGTGGAGCTCGCGGAGGACCTGCCCCGCACGCGCTCGCAGCACGCAGTCACTCCGGAGTACTGTGGACTGTGCAACTACACTACCGCTTATCATTATTGTTTCTTTACCTGTATAAAGTTTATTTATTTCCTCGCAAATGTGATGAAAAACATTGTGTGTACCACGGGCAGTAAGGTGATTACTATCTCGGGTCATTTAAAGCCCTCCGCCTACGGCGTCGTGCTTCAATAGACCCTCGTAAGTAATGCCCTTCTTACCGCCCTAGATGCACAATGTACTATTACACGGTCCTCTCCATATCATTGTCGTTTACGGGAATTACGTTACGGGCTACTCAGAATGACTCGGATATAAAATAGATAATGTAGGTTTAACCTTTATCATGTTCCATGTAATTGCGAATGCAATTATGATAATGCAGCCTAATGGGGTCTATGGAACTTGCAACAAATCGCATGCAATTTACCGGGAAGATACAAGTACCTACATTGCAGCAAAGTTGAAAAAATCTATTGAATTCGTTGCACCGCCGTTTCAGTTGAACCTGACCTTTGCAATGCTTTTGCAAATGCTATTGATCATTAGATTCTAAAGAGTCTTCTGTTCCCTTTTAGTTTTAGTTGGTCCACATGAACCTTTAGTAATAACCGAATGAATTAGCCGAAGTATATATATACCTAATTAATTAACTATATGTATACATTTTACATTGGTCCTCTAATCAAACTTCAGTTTCCGCTTTTGGCCTGCCCAAAAAGTCAAGACAGTGAGATCGGATCTCGATAAGTGGCTTTCCGCAAAAGTGACGTACACCAAAAATAACCATGCTTAAATCGTTTTCAGGTCAGCAGCCCAAAAGCACCTACCTTCTGCTAGGGAATGTATCGTTGGCCGACACAATGATCGGCGCTGCGATCGTCTTTGGAGCTGCGCTCGATAATTCCATGGCATCGAACCCGTTGTGTATATTTCAAATTGGTAAGTTTTAACTGGTCCTCATGATTCCCGCAGTGTTGCTCCGCTTAACCATCATGACATCATGGTTCTCAGCCCCTCTCACGCAACTGATACGCTTTCGTTATCTCATCGAAGAAACAGCGAGTTTCGGAATAATACAGATGTACCTAGATACTTATATTCAAAATGGCGGGAATTGGTACAAAAGTCCTAAGTGTCATCTATGACACCCTTTGGGGGCCTTTGGGGTCTACCCCAAAGGCGTCTACGACCTTTGTGCCAATACCAGTACCATCTCGCAAGGTCTAAAGCTCACAGAGCCACTAGTATGTGTATATTCAGCACTCCATGGAGGATTCTTTTGGAGGATAAAGTTATAGTATTTTATATGTATTTTTTGTCCATTTAAACTTTTAATTAACTAAGTCATTTTAATTTCCAGGCCTGATCGTGTGCCCTGCACTGGTGTCGATATTCAGCGTGGGTCTGATCGCCGTAGACCGCTATTTCTACATATTACACGGCTTATACTACCAAAGATACTTTAACACTACAAGAGTCAGAATTGGCATTGTTATCACTTGGATGATTGGTAAGAAAGTTAGCATTGTTTTGTTTTAGAAACTTTTAAACATATCCTTCTAAGATAGTGGCGAATCGTTTCGATTCACTAAGTAACGAAGTTTGTTGCCGGTAGGTAGGGCTTCAGATCGTAAGTATTAGGTCATGAATCTTGATATTTTTACTTTTGTAAAAACATTATAATTTCCTTAACAGCTGACTCTGCTCAATTGTCCCTATAGGTAGTAACTACACATGTTTTTTTTATGTTGAGTTGGTGATGCAAGATATAGTACGAAACTTTCACCAGGGAAAACAAGCTACATGAGTAGAGTTGTAGATTACGATCTACAACTCTACGCATGTAGCTTGTTTTCCCTTGTGATTCAACTACTATGAAAGAGACATTCAAAGATTCAATATAATATATAGTTAATTGAAGAAGTTACAATCTTATATATATTTCTTACAAAATCAAGTTGTTTGTAATTTTAAAATCGGCGTAATATGAAATAATTAGGTAGTTTAAAAAATACCGTAATATAGGTATGTAATATCTAAACTTATTTATCCGAATTCAAAACATATATCTTGAACGTTGAATGTATCTGTCAAGTATGCTGTACCTGTGACTGTTGTTATGTTCCTGTACTTTACGCTTACCTAATGCTTAGTTTTTATGTTGTGTGTGACTTAACTTAGTGTACCTAACGCTTGTCTTGCAGGTCTCATCCTCGGATTTATGCCGGCGACTGGATGGGTCAATAACGAACTTATTTACACTAGATGCTACTACCATGCACTCTTCCCTGGCGCACTCATACTGTTTATCTCTTCCTTAAGTTTAATACCTATCTTACTTGTGGTTGTACTCTATTCCATAATATTAGTTCGTGCTCTTAAAAACGTTAAGGATATAAAAGCCGCTCAAAAATCTGTTAATTTTAATTCAAACTCGAATGAGACACCAAAACTAAGGATATATCGAGGAAATACTAACCTAAATAGAACTTTTCCGACAAAACCCAAAAAAAGCTCAATGAGAAGATGCGCGTCTTTTAATGCTATATGTGATAACGCGAAGCAGAGGACATTTATAAGAAAAACTGAAAAATCTAAAAGCATTGGTGATCTTTGTGATGATACCTTTAATAGCACTGACGACATCACTCATAACAATAACATAGGACACGACAGTAAAATCCATAAGAGTGAATATGAGGATTCAAAGTTAAGCGTTTTTACTATTGAAACTAATTATTCTACAGCAAGTGTTCCTTCCTCAAGTTCAAAGTCAAAAAGATGTACAACTAAATCAATATTAAATAAGTTTTGTAAAGATAAACCCCCACCGAAGCCAAAAGGGGCTAACAAGTGGAGAGCTATAATAGTAGTAATGCTCACTACTGGCAGTTTTCTATGCACATGGCTCCCTTTCTTTATAACTGTCACTTGTTTCGTGCTTTGTCAAAACAAATTGACGAACCCTAGGTGTATGCAGTATAGAATTGCGCTCGGGGGAAGCATTCCCACCTTGGCATTTTTAAACAGCATATTAAATCCACTTATTTACGCATGGTGGCATAAAGGCTTCCAAAAAACAGTCCGAACTATGTTCAAGAAATATTGGCGTATCGATGGTTCTTACTTCTCTGCATCTAGCTGTGCAATAAACATGTCATCGAAGATTTAATTCGGACATATTAAGGACCTAATACTTTTATATCCATGACGAAAACTATAATTTATACTTTTATAATATAATTTTAAAATTTCTTAAGTCTAATGTGTTGTTTAATGACAATTCTTTCTGCATATATGTTGTTATATTAGGAGTAAGATACAGTTTTTTGCACCGGTAGCTGACTCATCATCATCATCATCATCATTTCAGCCGAAAGACGTCCACTGCTGGACATAGGACGTAGCTGACTCGTTTATTATTTATTATATTTTCCTTTTCCTACCCTTTTTTGTTTTATTTATATTACCTACACGATGCAATAAACTATATCTTGCGGCTGTTCACTTATTAGGTACCTATTAACTTAGTACGAACTTTTCTACTTTGTACCTGAAATATGGTACCTTACAAAACAATTTTGTTATTTTTCCCACCTTCATTCTTCTTTGACTTCTTTTTACTTATAGTTAAATTATATTGTATGTAAAGACTGCCATAACACAATTTTACAGGAATATTTGTCGCTAGCTTACCAGCAATGGGTTGGACAGGCCAGACATTCACAAACTATAGATGCTGGTATGTTGCACTATTTCCGAGAGCCCTGCTAATTATACTCTCCATTGTTGTACTATCAGTCATCATTATGGTGTGCATCTTGTACTTTCTCATTCTACATCGTGCCGTAAAAACTGTAGACAGAATCAGAGAAATCAAAGAAAGCTACAATTACAATATTGCGTTTGTCAACAAAGCGTTCGAGGCGAGCGAAGCCGAAGACAGCGACTGCAGCAACGTCAAAGAAGTATCAAAAACAACAGTTACTATAACAGTGTCTAAAGAAATTATAACAGAAAAGGCTGGCACCTCTTTAGAAATGCATGAACTAAGCAAGACAAATGTGGAAGAAAAGAGAATTGGGAATAAATTGAAACAGAAATTTCATGCGATATCTAGTTACTACAGTAAAGCGAAGGCTGTTGATTCGCATCCAAGCAAATTAAAAGCTATCAAGACTGTGCTATTGGTAACAGCCTGCTTTGTCGGAACTTGGGCTCCATATTACGTAACAATCATTGTTTATGTTAGATGTGATATTATGACCAATGGATATGAATGCATTCCTCTAGAAATCTTAACATTAGGACCTCTGTATTTATTAGGTGTAACCAACTGTCTATTAGACCCTATAATTTATGCGTGGAGACATTCTGGATTTAAGCAGACTCTTAAAAATATGTATTGGAAGTATGTATTAAGAAAGTTTTAATAAAGTTTTACGTGCCCACACGTGATAGATTTTTGAATGGACTTAAAGTTTGGCGTGTAAGTAGTACTGGCAAATAAGAATACTTGAAATAGTATAATAAATTATTAAAACACCTGATGTTTGGTTTATCTTCCATATCCTGTTTACATCACCTAAGCTATCCACACGTATAAAATGTATTTATTATCGGAATAAAGTATAATCAATATATTACTGATCAGATATTAGCCATGGTTTACTCATACCTACATGACATTGTAAAAGTATTGCAGACTTCAGAATTTTGAGTTATTGGTAGATGTAATTATTTTCGTCAAACTTATTATCAAGAGTTCAAATTAAGAGAAATGATTTCCTAAATTCACATATGTGCTCCGTTGCTGTCCTTTTTGGAAATATCTAAAATGACTATCATATCTTACATGATTTGATCAACATTAGTTTAGAGACGATTTAAACATTCAGCTGAATGAGCCTTCCTGGTCTCAAGCGTCCCTCCCTATTCGGATCGGGGGTTTAGGAATTCGCAAAATTTCCAATGTGGCTTCCCCATTATTTTTAGCATCCACTTATTGCACATCCAGTCTCATAGGAAATATTTTATGGGCTTTGTCCACAAACTGTGAGATTGCAAGCTTTGAGGATGCTACAAATACTTTTAGAATTGCCTGCCCGGGCAAAGACTTTCCACACAAACCAAAATCACAAATGAGTTGGGATAATGTTTACTGCGAACTTAAGATACCTACTCTTCTAAATAACTCTACAGGTCCAGATCACGCGAGGATTTTGGTGGTCGGATCCCGGGAAGCTGGTTACTGGCTTCATGCCCATCCTTCACCTATTACTGGTACTTTCTTGGATCCGGGCTCTCTTACACTGGTGACTGGTTTGCGGCTGGGGGTTTCAGTGTATGCTCCACACCCATGCCCTTGTGGAACAGAAGTGGACCGACTGCATGAGACACATCGGATTGTATTGTAAAAAAAGTGAGCCGACTGGCATTTTTAGGGATGTTAGCAAGGGACCCGATGGGATGGCCTTGGTTCCTAGGAGTTTGGGTCGTGTAGATACGCTGGCACCGTCCCACCTCCAATGAACTAATGTTAAAGCGGACGGAGCAGCTGAAAGCGTCGAAATTTTAAAACGTTATAAATATATGAGCCTGGGCAGAGAGTACCATTTGGGGTCGAAACTCTAGGTCCATGGGGCCCCAGCGCTCGCAAGTTTTTTGTAGAAATCACGAAACGTCCGGTTGATGTAACTGGTGACCGAAGAGCTAGGTGGCTTCCTCGCACAACGTAGGTACCTCTCAGCATTGCGATACAACGAGGAAATGCCGCCAGCGTGAGCAAGGTAGGTAGGTGTAAACGTTTGTCGGTGGACTGTAGGTAGCAGGTAAATATAGAAATAGAAATAATTTATTCGTGGACACACAAAATATACAGTACAATTACAATTAACAGAAAAATTGCCAAGATTAAAGAAGTGCCACGAAATGGACTCATCTCACCATAATGCTGGCGACTTCCAGCGCTGATCTTCTGATGAGCCCATCCGGTGAAAAAAAAAACACGAAAGGTAACACAAACACTGAAATAAAAACAAATCAAAAGAAAAACAAACAGAAATGAAGAGACGAACAAAAATGATACTTTCAGAAATCTATTTTTATACAGTTAATAAAAATATCATGTATTGACCTACCCAGATTAACGAGTAGGATATACCTTGCGTCTTATAAATACTAAGGGGAAGTTTGGTACCATTCGTACAGTTTTGACTCTATTAACCTCTATAAAAAATAACTGTTACTCAAATAAAAATAAATTTAACACACCTAAATAGTCCACCTATTAGACATTGATAATAGTGGAGTTTAATCTTGATACTAAGCGACAAAGCAAATCGATTTTCGTAAAAAGTGAAAATTGAACGAATGTACCCCACGTCCGGGGTTGCTGCATACAGTACATTTCTAATCGCAAGATATTTATCTATGTATACTTTCTCTTAAAATTTGTACTTGTATATAAAAACCATGCCCGTAACAATTATCTCATGTATAACGTATTTAAGCTCACGTGGGGTACATTCGTACAGCCTGAGTCTAGTCTAGTCTATTCGTATAGTCTGAGTCGTACATTTGTATGACTTTACGATGGTACCCCAAACGATATAATCACGAAATTAAAATTAAATAAAATAATTGTAAAAAATATCCCAAGAGAAAATGTTGGTTTTTTAATCTATGGAATTTGGTCATATACAATACAAAAAAAAAACATTGGGATTGTAGCAAATATGACAAAAGATAAATGCATTTAAATATAAATACTATGTGCTTTCAAACTGCATGTGGTTTATAGTGTTAGTGTACAATTACAATTACAATAAAAACTGTTGACGGTGGCGGCCATTTTGTTTTATGTTTACTACTGCGAGTAATTGGGAACGGCGTACGGCGGGTATTTGGGACCGCCCCAAATACCCCTTGGGTCCCTAACTATTTCTGCCTGTTGGTGGGTAATCGTGTAAAATTCTATTTTTGCTATTGTTGTTCTTTTATTGTATTACTCTTATATTGTAGTACTTTAGAATCGCGTTAACACCATGACACTGCAGTTCGAGCCCTTTACAGCACTCGTTTTCACCGAGTTAAGATGATGACGTGTAAAATTGCTTAACTTTATGATATTGTTTTAGATGCCTCGTAATTATAAAAGAAAGACTGAAACAACGTATGAAATTGAAGATCTTAAGCGTTTTATTTGAAACCCTTCTAGTTCCTATTTTCACCGTGGCGAGGTCTCAATTACCCCATGTGGGTTCGGGTAAAAAGGAACGGCAAGGTATTTGTTTTTTTGCTTATTTTTTATTAAAACGTTATTTTGTTTTGTTTTCTTCAATGCGGACTGATTAGATAGATAAACAAAGTATAAGTTTAAATAAAAGTTGATTACGTTTGTAACATCTTTCTATTATTTCTGAGCGTTGGAAGTTAAGTGTTCCCAATTCCCCCACTCTCCCCTAATGTGAACAGTGTTAACACTAAAATACTGTGTGTCTTAGCACTAAAAAAATAATCGGAGACAGATACATTTTACTCCAGGGACTGTGGAAATACCTGCACACGCCAAACAGTATGATAAAAGTAAAATAACAAAAATATTCAGAGATGTCATTGTAACTGACAAATCTAGTCAAAACAATGCCTTTATTTCCTTTGTAATGGAATGGGCATTATATTTCCTCGTTTAAACCTTTATTTACGAGTTTTTCTTTGCTTTGTATAATTACCGGTTATAACTGGTTTTCGGTTATTTTTCGATCATAACCGTAACCGAAACCAGTTATGGAATTTGGTCGGTTATTGCATTCCCTAGTGTAAACACAATGAATAGGGATGACGACTAGGTTGAAAAACTATTATTCAATAGAATAATAGTTTAATAATTTTGGGTAATGAAACTGGAAAACTAAATATAGTTTTCCAGTTTCATTACCCAAAATTATTAGACATGTATTTTTCCTTTTTTCATAATAAATAAAATTGACGAAGATGGAGAGCGTCAAAGTGCCGGAGTGGGGGCTGGTGAGAGTGGTGAGACGGCACTATTAGGTAAGAAATGTACCTAATTGTGACGTCACGACGACGTGACTTTAATGCACTGTATTTCCGTAATTTTTCATTTTTGTCGGTCAAAAAAAACCGTGTCAATAAACAATAATCTATCAGACATACTAATAAGATTTTTTTTGTCGTTTAGCCTGGCACTTCATGAAATGCCAGCATTTCATGTTTGCGCCGAGATATCCCCCTATTTCTGTGGACCCGTGCATGGATTTAGCTTTATTAACAACTGGATTACATTTATCACGGATTAAACAACCAATAACAGTGAATTATCTTTGCAACATGAATTATCATGTCTCTTTCTTAATCCACCAAAAATTATATTAAAAATAAACTATCAATCGCTGAATAACAGAAGTCACTCAGTAAGTTGGGGTAAAATGGTGAGAGTGATCACTTGTTTCCTTGCGATCCTGGCGTTGGCTTATGGCCGTCATGAGAAATATGAAGGGTAAGAAAAATATGGTTACTTAATATATTGCTTTCTCTAAAATATCTTTATCTGTACCAATTATGGACTACTTATTGATTTCAGGCACCAACTGTTTCAAATATCTGGGCCTGCTCTGGAAATTGAGGCACTTGATGGCAAGTTGGATGTAATTTCTGCAAAAGTAGCCGCGCGACTGGAAACGAGACAGCTTCAAGCGTTGGTGCGCCTGTCTCCTAAAGATAAACCACAATGGCTACAATACTTCGAGGAAAGGCAGATCTCGTACACGAAAATGATAGACAATCTAGCCGAGTAAGTGCTTCAAGTTTGTTAATTTATTGAATGGATTTTTATTTATTGAGCTTGAATGAATTTTTTTGTCGGGCCCTTGTACCGGCCGGGGCGCCGGCGGTCTGTAACCGTATGGATTAGCATGCCAGGACAGCAAAAGGCCGGGTGGCATGACCCTCGTTACACAGAAGCTTGGGCGGCCTTTAGATTGGGATGCGGATGCCACATGTGTGGATTCCAGCCACTTCAAACAGAGCTGTTACTGTCACCAACGCGCCTGAAGTGGCCTGAACACCCTTTAAACATTATTTAAATAAAAAATGTATTTTTATACTGAGTGGAATACTGTTGAAATGATTCTCAGTAAAAAACCATACCTACTTACGACCTTGTTACATATATCCTCAACATAAAATTGAAAGAGGGCACTGAAGATTTAGAAGGCTAGGTGTGTTTTTTTTCTTAAACATATTATTTAACAGCACTTTCCGCAATGAAGACGCCCAAATCGAAGCAGCGAAAGCATCGGCCAAACACAGCGGGAGATACCTCGGCTGGGATACTTTCTACAGGCATCAAGAGGTTGGTAATTTAAATTTAACATATCTTCCACCATAGGAGTAAAATTGACAAGTCCGAGAATAAAACACAAATTATGATCAGAGGTACAGATTAAAAAAATGGCAGCATCGTAGTGTCCCTTTCAAATCAATACCTATATTATGTAAGAAAACGGGACGACACTACTATGTGGCCACTTTTTAATCTCTACCTTTTTCTGTCGCACTGTACTTGTACCTATGAGCTAACAGGAATATCTACACTTATGGAATCGTTTTCAGATCAACGACCACTTGGACGACCTAGCATCACAATACCCCAACTTAGTGACCGTAATCAACGCCGCCCTTAGTTACGAAGGTAAAGTACTTAAATAGGTATATTTTTTACTTAAACTCTTTTGTATCCTTTACAGTCAAACCACGTTTTGTCTTTCAACAAATGAACTATCAAACTTCATAAAGTTATATTTCTATGAAATTATGACGTTTAATTAACACATCCTACAAATTTTATAGTTTATAGCTAATTTTAACTATATCCCTCTCCATCGCCTGAAACACAGGAATTCCTAGTTCAGGCAATTGTAAATCATCTGGTCTAATTATAATTCTTTAGTATTTAAGAGACTACCCTGTACAATGCTTATTACATTAAAATATTTGATTTGATTTGATTTTATGAAACATAGCATAGACGGGATCTAGACATCTAGTCTGATATACCTTTTAAATTCGAAGGTCGCCAAATAAAATATGTGAGGATTTCCACCACTCGCTTCGAAAATCTCATGAAGCCGGTCATCGTCATCGACGCCATGGTCCATGCCAGGGAATGGGTCACAACTCCAGTAGCGTTGTACATCATCAACCAACTAGTAGTTGAGGCTGTAGACAGCCAATTGACTGAAGACATCGACTGGGTCATCATTCCGCTCGCTAATCCTGACGGATATGAGTATACGCATGATGAGGTAATAATAACCTTTGCCTTTATTAATAGGATGCCGATCGGCATGACCGTGCAGTTTTTTCTATAGATATTAAACCTGCTTCACTTTGCGTATTGTATATTAATGTACTTACCCACCTACGTAATGTTTATTCATTTATAGATAAATACAGCGTGCGTAGCGTAGATAAACGCAAACTATCATTGTGGCGTAATTTCGTGGATTCGATAACTTATCGAATCCACGAAATTACGTTTCTTAAGGTAACATTCGAATTGAAACAGCATTTTTGCCGGCTGTATTAGAAAAACAGATATTTACTTATTTACTTACTTATTTCCCTTAAACATTAAATTGAAATTATTAAAAAAAAAATTATTAAATTAAACACTTTAGAACGGACTAATCGCGTTTATTAACACCATGCATGACCCTACGTTTCGAGCCCTTTACAGCACTCGTTTTCACAGGGTTAAGATGATGACTCATCATAGATGGGAGGGTCACGGTGTTAATAAACGCGATTAATCCGTTCTAAAGTGTTTAGTTTGAATGAATAACAATTGCGGTAACAGACGACAATATTTTAAACATTGAACTTCACACTTCCTATAGCAATAAAGTCGGTAGAACACCACACTGCATTGCAGTTACTATAGGAATGTTACCTTTATTACATCATACTCAACTACACTGTGATTTTTTATTAGTTCCTAAAAAAACAACCTCACTCCCATACTCTCTTTTAATTATGTAGATCTTTTTAGCTTGGTTTAGGTTTTAATAACACGTGCACATACACCAGAAAGATAGATTTTTGGTCCGAGTATAGACCTCCCCTAAATCGGCCTCGGGTATTATTTAGATATTATTTTGTTTGCATAGGACCGTCTATGGCGCAAGACCCGCTCCAAATCCCATCCTGGCAGCGACGAATGCCCCGGCGTCGATGGGAACCGCAATTTTGACCACCACTGGGGCACCAGTTCGGCCAGCGCTGACCCCTGTAGCATCATCTACGAAGGCCCCACTGCTTTCTCTGAGCCAGAGACTCGAGTGATCAGAGACGTGATCAACCAGAACTTGAACCGCGCTGCTATGTACATTTCTTTGCATAGCTACGGGAATATGTTCCTTTACGCGTGGGGAAATAACGGTAAGAATATGAAGAACAAATTATATACTAACTTATGATGAATAAGTATTATAGATCGGGAATAGAACGGGTCTATCGCGAATTTAGTTAATGTACTTACCTTAATATAACGACATGGTCTCTGCTTGGCTGATGAATCAGCGAAGTGTCAACCTCGATATTGCTAGAAATGTTCGCCTACCCGGCGGAAAGTCACTTCAAACGCACTAGATAGAAAAAGTTAGGTCTACAATTTTACTAAATGTTATCGGCACGTCATACAACCTGGAGGCAGTACCCCTCAGTGTCATGGCACCAACCCTGAGCTATGTCTCTGTCGACGACCTACACATTTAAACCCAACTATTTACACTTTCAGGAACTCTTCCGTCGAACGCCTTATCAATCCACCTGGCCGGTGTAAACATGGCAACGGCCATAGATGCATTAGCGTTAGACAAAGCTAACCCCTATATCGTCGGTAACGCCGCCCAAGTCCTATACTTCACGACCGGCACATCGCGCGACTGGACTCGAGCCGTGGGAGTCCCTCTGACCTACACTCTCGAACTGCCTGGATACGAATACATGTTTGAAGTACCTGCGGAATATATTGAGCAGATTGTAAAGGAGACCTGGGCAGGTATAGCGGCTGGGGCGCACTATGTTAGGAGTGTCTTTGGTTAGTTACGGAAACAGCTTCTCCGTCTGCTTACATGTTGAAATAAAATCTGTCTTTTCGTTTTTCTGCTTTATTTTTTCCCGTGAGTGAATATTTTTGCATTATCCATTTGCTATTTACATTAAAACCACTTGGTGGACATAGATGCTCGTACTGCGTATTCTGATACCTTACCACAGAAGCTTCAGGTAAAGACGATGTAGGTACTTTGGACTCAATCAAAATAGGTATCTACTTACATAAAGGTAAAAATATAGTAAAATTGGCCGCTAAGGTTTCAATAAAATTTTAAACGTCGATCGATTACATAAGTCATAGGTACCTACATATTAACCCCGTCGTATGAAAAGTTTAGCGCACAAACGAATGAACCGATTTGAATGTGGTTTTAAGCAAAGGATTATAAATATTACGATACACACAGCTACGATGACTCTCAAATAGTTAATAGGTATGTTTTTGTCCTCAGTAGCAACACCCATTTGTTTCATATTATACCTAGTCGAATTTTGGCGCCGTGGATACTAGTTATAGGTATACAGATTTAGTCGCAAAACAAGTAAGTGTATACTTACAGCAAACTTGTAGTTCCAACTAACAACAGTCTTCCAGGTAATCCAAATAACAATAGACTATAGAAACACCTAGTTGGAAACTTGACTAAAATTCCTCATTCACAAACAGCTGATATCGGTGCTAGTATAACTTGAGCTCAAGAGTTTTCATCGATCGGGTAAAGCAAATATCTTGCCCATCTCATCAAATGTGTCAAGGTCAATGTGATTAATTCCGTCGTAGGGACTATTAAATTCTGTCTAATGCTAGCCTGCGTTTTGAATGTGAGCACAGTGGGTACGCTGCCGACTCATTCGATGAAATCAGGATAGCCTGCTGCTTATCCACTGAGTCGGAGTCGGAAGCGCTGCGTATTGTGCTCAGATTCAACGCAGGCGAGCATTGGACGGAATAGTCCCTATGACGAAGTACGAGGTACAAAGAGGTCGGGTTACGATCCCCAAATACCCACTCGGACCCTATGTGAACGATATCCCGCATTGCAGGACGTCTTAACGAGTTGCGACTCAATACTTCAATAGAAACGTTTCTTTTGATTTCTTAAGTATTTACTAGGTGGTTTTCAGGTGTCGCGGGTGGTTGACCATCATTTTCTATGTACCACGGCCAAAGCCGCGGTGGTCTAGGCCTGTCGGCACTTTGATAGCTCTTTGGCGACCGTCTTGAAAGCGCTGATTTCCTCAATAACCCACTTTTTTATACCACATCGGGGGTAAAGAAGCATACGGCCCGCCTGATAGAAAACGGTCACCGTAGCTTAATGAACGAATTCAACTACAGGGATGTCACATGCGCGTTGCTGACCCATTAATAACCTGTCCTTTTACTCTTTTGAAGAATCCCATACGGTAGTCCTTCGGGAAAACCTCGGCAGGGACTGGCAGGGAGCTCATTCCACAGCCGGAGCGTCCTACTCAGGCGATGACGTTGGTTTGCTTAAGTAATACCAACGCTCTTTAGTCAAGTCATTCTGCGGACGGTGTTCGTTGTACTAGCATTAGTTAAAGATGGTTTACAGAACCATTATAATATTGTTTTTGGTTAACATCACATGGGAGATAAACTTCGATAAGACCATCGTCGCCGTCCATTTTCCGTATTATAAAATTCTGCTGTCATTAGGAGAGTGCAAAAGTAGGTACCTACATTAACTGTTATATGCATTAACTATATGTATTCCTACCCCACTTAGGCATTATTTAATCGTAACTAATACATTCGCTTCAGCCTTTAAGTAGGCGGAGCGGCTGAAATCGCCGAAATTTTAAAACGTAATAAATATAAGAGCCTGGGCAGAGAGTACGTTTTTGTACCATTCGGGGTCGAAACTCTTGGTCCATGGGGTCCCACCCAGCGCACGCAAGTTTTTTGTAGAAATCGCGAAACGTCTGCTTGATATGTTACTCATGACCGAAGAGCTGGTGGCTTCCTCGCACAACGTATCAGCATTGCGATACAAGTACCTAAATCACACACGTGGTCGCCACTCTAGGACTTTGCTGCCCCAACGGCCATCCGTTCTCCGGGCTATCTTATCTTATCTTATCTATATGCTCATTCCTGATTTTAATACGCAGATATGTATAGTTGTATACGTAGACAAATTGGAATGTCCCAATATGAGGCAAAGGCCCCTTACGCACAAAAGGGATTGGGCTGTCCCCACGCTGGTCCAGAGTGGGTTACCAGCCTTAGAATTTCTTAAGATGTTTGTGTGTGTCTGTAAAAGTGACATTGCAGCTCTCGAGCGGGATACAGGTATCAGTATCAATATATCACTCAATCAGTTAGGTGCTTAAATAGTTCTAACCGATTTGAGAACATATTTCCGAAAGCCTTGTTTCTATTTAAAGGCCGACCATGATATTTGGTGGAAATAAAACAAAAGCAGATATCTTCAAGATATTCAGTACGTCCCAAGTACTAAGTAAGTAAGTAAGTAAGTAGTAGTATTAAACGTCCCAAGATTTCAGCCACTCACTCCTCTGCAGAGGTACATACGAGTAGGCATCTGTTATTATACTTCTAGTAAGTTAATTGTACTATTATACAACCGATTATTGTATATACAACCGATTAACGCAATAATGCCTGTATTTATTGCAAATAAATGATTATGATTATTTTTTGTTAAATAGATCGCGTGCTTTATTCAGAACAACAAATCTGGGCGACTCTGAAATTGAACAGAATTTTTGATATATACTACAGAAGTAATGACAGTAAGTATACAATATTTTATTTTTAATCATGTCCAATACGGTTAACTGGAAGAGATCCCTTAAAGGGACAAGTTCGCCTTTGTACTAGTACTAGTGATATACTGTGTTATTTTACTTATTTTGTTGCTATAAACTATGGCATTTTAGCACAAGTAATGCAGTGGAGTCGCCATTGTATTTTTATTTTATTTTAATGAACGAATAACTGAATTATAAAATCATATTAGTTATGTAGTCGTACCTCATTTACTGTGGTCCCACAATTCCAAGACACAATCCTTACCATGTCTGAGAGTATTGGGATCCTCGGTGTTGACATTTCCAGTGACGTCCAATTCCGTAGCTACTTGGAAGGGAAGGCCAAGCTGGCATCCAAAAAGCTCGGTGTGCTCAATAGAGCTAAGCAATACTTCTCTCCGGGGCAAAGACTGTTATTATACAAGTCTCAAGTCAGACCCCATTATGGAGTATTGCTGCCATCTTTGGGCGGGAGCACCTGGATACCAGCTGGGGCCCTTTGACTCGATCCAAAGACGTGCTGTCCGATTTGTCGACGATCCCAAACTCACAAGCGATATCGAACCCTTAAGCCTAAGGAGAGACTTCGCCTCCTTATGTGTGTTCTATCGCTTGTACAATGGATTGTGCTCTGAAGAATTGTTTGATATAATGCCAACAGCTGCATTGTACCATCGCACCGCTCGCCGTCGGCAGGGTGTTCACCCGCATACCCTGGAGCCTAAATGGTCTCGTACCGTGCGGTTTAAGAGGAACTTCCTCCCGCGGACGTTCCGGCTGTGGAATGAGCTCCCTGCCGCTGTTTTTCCAAAGGACTACAGTATGGGGTTCTTCAAAAAAGGAGTGTTAAAGTTTTTAAAGGGTCGGCAACGCGCATGTAACACCCCTGGAGTTGCAGGCGTTCATAGGCTACGGTGACCGCTTACCATCAGGCGGGCCGTATGCTTGTTTGTCACCGTCGTAGTATTAAAAAAAAATGTAGATTTTATTATATAACATTTAAATAAATTTTACTTGTTTGGTAGACCCTTAAGTCACTGAAAATATTTTTTCACTTCTCTTGCTCGAAAAGTTCACCTTTGTGTCGTGGCTAGGCGACACAAAATCGCTTTTCATGCACTAGGGCATAAAGTAACATCGCAGGTGGCGCGCGCTCGCCGCGGCCTCGCCCCCCGCGCGCCCGGCCGCCTGCAGGCGGCGCGCGGCGGGCAGAACCCAAGCGCAAGAGTATGGATGTTACATTTTCGACGATTGAAAGTGATATAAAACCTAATATTTTCCTTACAATCGAAGTGAAAAGCAGAGTGTATACCTCGGGCATAAATACCGATTTTATCCTCGGCTACTATATTGGTCCTCGTTACACTCGGACCAATAAATGGCCTCGTCTAAAATGGGTCACTTTATGCCCTTGATGTACAATCTACTATTTCACTTCTCTTGCTCGAAAAGTTCGCCTTTGTGTCGTGGCTAGGCGACACAAAATCGCTTTTCATGCACTAGGGCATAAAGTAACATCGCAGGTGGAGCGCGCTCGCCGCGGCCTCGCCCCCCACGCGCCCGGCCGCCTGCAGGCGGCGCGCGTCGGGGAGAACCCAAGCGCGCGAGTATAGATAGATGTTACATTTTCAACGATTTAAAGTAATATAAAACCTAATATTTTCCTTACAATCGAAGTGAAAAGCAGAGTGTATACCTCGGGCATAAGACCCATTTTATCCTCGACTACTATATTGGTCCTCGTTACACTCGGACCAATAAATGGCCTCGTCTAAAATGGGGCACTTTATGCCCTTGATGTACAATCTACTATTTATCTCATTTACTTTTTTATTACTGTGTCAATTTAGATTATGTACTTAAATTTCTGTCAATGTAGAAATAAGTTAGGTACGTAGGTACCTACGTTTTATAAAAATGTTGCTGTGTAATTATAACATACCTACTAATTATTTAATTGCACAGTACTAATGAAATGAAACAAGAATTAATATTGAAGTAGTAAGAGAGGGTATTCCGAATGAATATTATATACTTACCGAATAATACCTAAAATTATTCCAATGGAAAACTAATCAAGATCTTGAATAGTACAACATTCTACATTTTATAAATTATTTGTTTTAAACCAATACATTTTATTATACATTATTGGTTTATCAATCACTTATTTAATTCAATCAAAAAATATATAAGCGCCATCTAGTGACGCTCTCAAAGTCGGAACACTAATATTTCTTAGAATGTACGCCTCTTTGGTTGTAATAAAACGAAATGGCATCCCTGAGTAACGATGTAACCATGTCAAATTGAGGATTAAAATGCGCAATTGGTTTCATAAGATTTTATTTGAAAAGTCAATTTCACATATGTAGTTCCATTCAACATCTTAATACTTAGCTGCCTTTGTTTCAGGTTCTCTGGTCTCTAGGGTAGAGATGCAATTAATAGTCAACAGTACTGAATTTCTAGCAATAGCCTACGATGATATAGGCTCGAAAGAATTTAGGGCAAACATTATATTTCCAATTCATAATAGTGCAACGTTCTACAGTCTTGATATATTTGCGTGCGCTCCTAAAGTGAAAGAGTACAAGTTGGTTACCGACGAAGATCTGGTGTCGCTGGAAGACGTGGAAAGCTTATCGAAAATGCCGTTTTATATGAAGAAAGTACCTGCAATACCTGCATCTGCGTAACAATGAATATAACTTTTCTCCCTACCTCTAAAGATTTAAGACTGATGTGGCCGCCGTCTCTTCCTGGAGGCCGCTCCACACAATGGGACAGGATGGGCAATTAAAAAAATGGCTATCATCGCCGCGATCTTGGGTTACTCTCTTCATAATCGTGAGTGCGTACTCGACACGATTATGAACCGATGATGGGCGATCAAATAAGTGGCCATCACGAACATCGAAAATTGGCATTGAGAGAAAAACCTTTTTGACACTCTAATGTGCAAGTGTGACACAGATGGACATACAAACCCGCAATGATAAATGATAAATGATAAATATCTTTATTTTTCAATTTAGGCACATTACAATGCACTTATGAACGTCAAAAAAAAAGCTACTACCGGTTCTATCCCTACACCACAGCCCGAGAAGATTATTACCGGCAAGAAACTCGGCGGGACTTATTTTTTCAAAAGAAATTACAAAAGTAGTAAAACTATTTACAATATGTGGTTCTACAAGAAACCATATCAAAAGAAAATAGTGAAACAGAAAGACAAAAAAAAGAATAAACAAAATAAAACAAAATAAAACGGTTTTACACGATATACACAACATTTGATATGATTTCTTTCGTGAACTGTGTCCTTCACTCTATAAGCAGTAATCGTTCGATTTTCGTGGTACTAGCAATAGTACTGCACCAGTCTCGGTTTTTTTTACGCTAGTACTTCTGCCTTTATTACAATTACGTCATAAACTAAAGAAACTAAAGAAAGTATGACCAAGGGCTCCTTGATTGTAAATATGATAAAGCGCATGATTTATTCGTGTTAGTTATTGCTATTGCATATTAGAGCGATAGAAAAGAAAAAGGCGGACGACCGAAATGGTTCGCGGTAACCCTCAGAGGCCTTGCCTACTAAATACAGCTAAAACCGATATCTCTCTCTATAGACTTTACGTAGGTATTCGAGCAAGAGATGGAGCCCTGTTCAATGTTCGCAGTAAGCTTACCGAGTAAGCCTATATAACGTAAGAGAAGGCCAGAAGGGTAAGAGAGACGAAATTTCTCTTTTGCTCGAACGAAGAAGTGCGATAGAGAGGGACCATGGCCCTAATGAAGTTCTATCCATTCTATCTTACTCTGTTGCGGTGACATCGATACCAAATTGTTACGTCTGTAGTATTCCTTTATGTGTATGTATCTTGACACGTTTTAATCAATGCCTTAAACGGTCTCATAAAAAAATGTCAAGTGTCAGTTTGTCAAATCCCAAAAAAATAAATTTTATGGTTTACTCGTGTTTTATTGTTCATAATACTACGCGCAAATTAGCTTATCGCTATCCACTTACCTAATTATAAAAGTAAAATGCAACGACCTATAAGTTAGTTATTATATTCATTGTTAATGCATATTGGAAGAGTGAATCGGAACGTTATGTTTATTTACGTTCTCAAGACAATCACACGCAAAATCACAATAGTCATTACGCACAAAAGTTCATTGAGCGAAAATTCGTAGTGTGATGTACATACCGAAGCCCTAAAGATGCGGTGGTATCTGCCCGGGACTGAGAGCATAAAGAAAAGGGCCTGCAGATATCTTCTACAACGTTATTTGGGTAATTTTCTGGAAGAAAAACTAACACTTGATCAGCTGAGTGTCGATCTATACAATGGTACAGGAACCGTATGCGACGTTAGCCTTGATTGCGAGGTAAATATTTCCTTTATCTCTTAACTAAATTGAATCCAACCCAGATTTCATACCAATCTATTTTTAATTTTTTTTCGTAAAATGTTGGTGCGCAATAATCAAATCAACACGTGCTCATTTCAACAACAAAGAAACTGATTTGAGGAAGCAAATAAAGTGCTTAAAATTTGCTTTGTTTCTAAAATTTACTCAAAATTTCTCTATGAGCCCATAATCTGGTATATTTTCTAGCTTATTTAAACCAAAAGTTTATTATTTTATGCAATATAGTCAAGGTGCCATACTGATAACAGAAATCTTAGGTACTTGAAAAATATATAATGCTCTATTATCATGTATCAATCCAAGACAAACAACATGTTTAAGACAAACTGAATGTTTTTTACAACTTATTACATTCATTGATAAATTCATGAACTCTTTTAGCTTTACCTATGATATCACCTATTTAATAGCATTTTATATCTTGTTTAACTAAACTAGGCCATCAATGAACTGGGGGACTCACAAAACTGGCCACTTGAAATTGTTGATGGGCAAATGCAAAAGATCACTGTGACAATCCCATGGTCAACACTGCTCACTGATGACTCCATTGTTGAGGTCAATGGCTTGTCACTCACAGTCCAACCCAAAGTGCAGGCAGAACCAGGTATTGTATAACTAACCTATGCCAATGACCATGTTGGTGTAGATATTATTAAAACTAAAACTAATTCACCTCCTTTTGTGTTGATTTTTAATGTTCCTTCTTCCTTAGTGAAGCTTCCAGATTTTTAAATTCAAAGTTTATAGTTTTCGCTTCTACAGTTATAACATAATGGTTGTATAATCTAGCTAGCAATCTAAACACATTTATTTTGACATGTAACAGCAGCATATGAACAATACAGTACAATACAGTGGTGCTGTACATGTATCAAATGCCTTTACTTTAATGTACATATTCACTCACACTTGCACACATCCCTATACAATCAGTTGAAATATTTATTAGGCTTTGGTTTTTCTACAATGTTATAATTGTTACATATTGCAATATTTGCTATAAAAAATAGTCTTCTTACCTGTCCCTTAAACATATTCTATAATCTATTCAGTAAGGTGTCTTCAAATACTATCACATTCAAAATTGTATGGGCATTTATTGAATGAATTCATTGATAAATTGCCCATGCAATTTTGAATGCGAATTTTGAATTTGCGTTCAAATTATATATTGTGATATAACATCCAATCAAATAAATTAAAAATTACAAAATCTTAACAATACAAAATTAAGTCACAAACAGTGCCAAACACATAGCACTAGTCAAATAACCCGCCCCGTGTCATCCCCGGTGCAAACATGCCCATTATGCTTGCGGCATTGCCACGCAGAATCGCGATTGACAATCTTTGCACCAGGAATGACCCGGAGTGAGGGTCAAGACCTCTCTCTCGAAAACGCTGCCCAATGTCCGCGACAAAGGCCCTAGCCTATGACCCCCAACAACCAGTTGTCTCCACCGCAAAGGGGACAAATACATAGTTTCCCAGAATCGAGTACTTGTCCCTCTTTCCGGCGGCCGCCGCCTCTGCAACAGCTGCGGCCACCCTAGTGGTACGACCCAGGTACGAGGCAGCAAAAGTGCTGACGCACGTCGCGTCCCACAGAAGGCGATTGCCTCTCTGCCAAGGCACCAGGGTCACACCATCAGGTCTTTTGCCATCCGTACATCCAATCTGTTTTATTCCATATAAATTGAATTTGGTCCTTCTAGCATCCACAATGCTGGAGTCAATGTGGTCTTCCATGTCCTCCTCCATGCAGTTGGCTGAGGAATGTCTCCGAGAGGAAGCCGCCCCTCTGGAGACCAACCCTGTTGAGGGAATAGAGATGTTTGCTCATGCCATTGATTCAAGTAAGTATATTAGAGCTAGAAGTAAATTAAGCCTAATTTGCAGTCTGTGGGCCACAAGCGGCACTCAGTAATTGACAAAACAATTTTGTAGCTGACAATTCCATACCTAATTTGCCACTCAAATACCAAATCGTGGGATTCGTTGCTAAAGCAGACCTCAGGCCTGAGCCACAGCACAAGCTGAGAAAACAGCACATGTCAAGCTATTTTCGACTTTATTGACGTGAGTAACCCGCTATGAGAATTTTAATATGTCTGAGAAAACAGCCCCAAATATTTATATTTATTTATTTAAAACGATAAGAAGAAGAATTCCATAACTAATGACATGCTTGTTGGATGGTGATATGATTGTCTAAAATCAATTTAAGACATTTTTAATGGATCAATGGAAATTTTATTGTATTGTAATTTACAAGTCATTTTTAGTTTCAAATGTAAAGTTAGTATTTTTATCGTTATGTAAAGTTATTTATCTACTGTAGAACAATGATTGTACAATAATGATTGTTCATAAGGGTTGTAAAATTTTCAAACTCTGTCAATTGTTTAGCCCTGACGTATATTATAGTGACCATTAAGCAGGGTCCAGGGCTCACGCGGCATCCGAGTCGAGGGGGACGCGTCCCCACATGCGTAATGTGACTTTAGTCAACCAAATACCTACCTAAAAGTAATGTCACTAACATCACACCAATAACACGAAGAGGTCACCGATCCAAAGTTCACATTGCCGATGACTAATTTAAAATAGTAAATATCATCAACGCGCATGTGACACTCAGAGTTGCGCCATAAACAATGGATATTGATTAACCTCTTACCTCTTCATGGTAAAACCGCTTAACGAATTAAGAAGAAATATGGTATGGGGATAGTTTGACTCCTGTGTAAGGACATAGGATAGTTTTTGTCGCAAAAATCATCCCTTAAAAGGGTGAAACGGGGGTGAAATTGTAATTCTATGCAAACGAAATCGCGGGTAAAAGGTAGGTAGTACAAAAGGAAGTTTGTATTTGGCCATGGTGATAAAAAAGAGTCAAATATAACAAGTATACACGCATCTTTCGACTTAATCTTAAATAATATTTCTTTACAGTTTTGAGTCGAGTGAAAATCCGTTTTGTCAACACGAAAATAAGATTAGAACATGTACCCAAAAACGGAAACAGAGGGATTGCCCTAGAAATTCACATAGAAAAGTAAGTATATGTATACGATATGAATTAATTCGTATTCTTTATTGTACACTTCCGCATCGATATTGACCTCCGCGCATCTGATTATAACGTGACTACTAGACTGTCAGCTGGTGACCTTGTATTTGTACTTCAATGATAACATTGTGCCGAAATCAGCCGAATTTATTATAATCTATTTATACACTATGTCGTTTTTTTCTTGTGCGAATTTCAACCCTAAGGCCGCGGATTCGACCCCCGACTCATGAAAATGAGTTTTCGGAACTTATGTCCAAAATATCGTATGATATTTATTGGCAGTGCTTTCAGTAAAAAAGTGTGCCTACGCTAAATCAAGGGATTTGATTCCCAAGCTGACCCTAGAAACGACAAAGGCCGGGAGAATTCCCTTTATAGGAATATCCCATGTATATGACATTTTGTTTCTTATTAATTATTGGTCTAACTTCTGAGTCACGTGATGTATTGTTTAGGCTGAAGACCCGTGTACAAATGAAATCTTATGTTCTGCATTTGTTAACTGACGAAATATAATTTTAGGATTGACTACTACGACGAAGCAGGAAACGAGCCCACCCCAGAAGTGACAGATCCAGAAAAAACAAAAACCTACATCGTAGCCACATACACGAACAAAAAGATCAAATTCGAAGGCGTCACTCTCTACACAGACGAGTTCCCCTCGAAACTACGAACTATGGCCCGGAGCCTTATACTTGAAAAATCAGTCTCATCACAAGTAGATAAGACTGAAAATTGCCAAGCAGAAGCTACCGATTCGAACGTCCAAAGCACGATCTCAGATGTTTTCTATGAAACTAGAAGTGTCATATCAACTATAGAATCCGATCCTATCAAAGAACTTATTGAAGATGTTACTACTCATCCAGAACTTTCTAGAGATGCAACGCCAGAAGAGAGGACCAGTCAACCAGAGCCTGTTTTATTTGCTAAATTAACTGGTCACCAAGAATTGGCGCTCAAAATTAAGCACTCAGAAGAGGTTGAAGGGCCAAAGGTCGAAATCAAGATGTTATTAGGATCATTTATTGTGTTTATATCTCCTAGGCAGTTGCATACATTGATAGAACTAGTCAATGCATTAAATCAACCTGATTTAGAAGACAGAAGGTAAAACATCATCCCTACTGTCACTAACGATTAATTCATCCCAACATTCTTCTGCAAATTTTTCGTTTAAAGAAAAACTGGACGCGGGAGAATACATTTCCATTGGTGGATTTTTAATTAGTTCCCCTCACGCCATTTCACTAAATTTTTTATCCGTTACCTCAAACTGTTTGAAGCGAGTAGTAGCTTGAAATGGTTTTACAGTTAACTTTATCGGTCATTACCGCTCTAGTGGGAGTTAAAAGGAATGAAATAAGCGCCCAAGAATTATCGGGCTTGGGGTCTTGATCCATCATATGTTATTTGAGTTAACATCTATTCTCTACATTCAGTGGAATACAATTTATTTACACAGCTTTATACAGACTGTACACTGTGATTTTTTCTGCCCATGCTTCCAGGCTAAATTATATTTGTGTTCCAGCAACGTACCACTTCGGCCAAGCGGCACCAACATGCAATGCAAGCCGATGCGGCCGGCTGACTTCCAGCTGATAGAGGCTCAGCTGCTGGGCAACTTGGAGAAGGAAGCCAAGCCCAGGATGGGCATGTATGGCTGGTCTGGGCCTAGCTTTGGTAAGATATAGAATTTATACCATTAAATTCCACTAGTATGTGTTTATTAAGGTAAACGTGATTTAATTTTCCACCAGTAACTAAATTTGAGGCAAAACTCAATAATTATAAAATACTACAAAATGTTAAAAAATACTACAAAGTTATAAAGTTACAAGTTCGCTGTCTGCTTCTCTAAGAACTTTTTTTAGAACCGCTCCCCATATAACGCTGGCGCGGTACGTACTAATCACTGCGGCGCGAGATAACGAATATAACAAACTTTTAACTGAGTTACGTGTACGTTACCAATATAAAACATTATACGGTATGAGGTCATCATGAAGCATTATCGGGACATGAGGGAATATTTGATTACAGAAGAAAGTGACCCAGAAGGTGACAGCTTCCATCCCATGACGTCACCTGGCCAGATTGCCGAGAGCTTCTCGTCCTCAGTCAGCTCAATGAGCGCGAGCATGACCTCCAGCGTCAACATCCCTACAGTGCAGCCGCGGATGAAGAGGAATAAGAAAGGTAACTAGAATAAAGTGACCCAGAAGGTGACAGCTTCCATCCCATGGGATTATCAATCGATATTCAACATTAAAGGGCTGACAACAGCGAAGTCTGCGCACACTGTCTATTTGTAATTGTAGGAGTAAAAAAGATCGTACTATTACCAGCCGGCCTGGTTTTAGAAGGAAAGAAAATATATAATAATATATAATTGTGAAATGTGACTCGTGGAGCGGTTAGTTATGAGTATAATGAAATTGTGACTTTAATTGCAGACGCCTAAGTCAAAAAAATAAAGACAGAACCATATAATGATGAATTTAAGACCAATCTTTGCAATTATTTTCTATCAAGCCGATTTCGTTAAATTAAAAATCGGCTCCGTCGGTGGTCTTTCAAATATGATGAATATTAACTGGATATATATATATGGATATATTTTTGCAGTATTAAAATGAATAGTCCTCCTTTAAAAAACTGCTTATAAAACATGAATTAGACATTGTCAGTCCCATAAATGAATAAAATTAAAAAACAATTTATATTGATCTTATTTCATTTTTATGGCTTGACTATCAATAATAACGGTTCATATGATTTAAACTTTCGTGAGATCATAGTGACATAATTAAATAGTTTTGACTTACGTATTTTTATCACAATAAGTACCCGTTACCTACGCCGGTCTTGAGCAGTGATGCAGTCGAAACATATAACGCCTATTGTGATAAAAATACGTGATTATTAACCGTTTGAGTTTAATGCCGGTTAATTTTTGTTTGTTACAGTGCCGCACATTGACGGGGACCCAACCGCTGAAGTTTCTCACATGAGCTTTAGAGTTGCCTCACTATCCTGCGTACTTTTACATAAGGTCAGTACAAATTACTAATATGTTTATAAAATACGACAGTGAGGTGATTTGGGACATGCATACGATTTTTAAATATTGCACTAAGAAGCCCATTGACTTATGAAAAAAAAAACACAACGCATAACAAAAACGTCAAAAAATGCCATTAAAATAACATTAAGAATGACATTATCTAACAAATTTGCATTAATGATGATACAAACGATAAATTTGTCGTACGAGAGAGAGAAAAGAGCTTACTGACGTAAGCATTTAAGTGTCAAATTCGTACGAAGAACTGTCAACACAGTAAAAACTTTAAAGGCCTTTGCACTTAACGAAACGTTACGTTCCAAACAAGTCTGGCAAAAGCTACCGCAACTGCGGAACTCTTCAGGCGTATTTTTTTTCGGCTGATTGGGTATCCAGTTTTTTTATTATACATCTATGAAGAAGCCGCTTTCAATTTGTGTTTGACACTATTACCACATAGCCAATCATGTTCCTATGACTATACGTAGTGAGACCATCCCCGTTGGAAGGTGCCAGGGCCTATACCACGAAAATCGAACGATTGCGGATTTGTATCTCCATCTCTGTCACACTTGCATATTGGAGTGACAAAGAGGTTTTCCCGTCAATGCCAAATTTCGATGTTCGTGGTAGGCGTTCAGGTGTGGAATTAGTTACTTAACACTTACCGGCAATAAAGAGGAGAGTTATTACCTCTTACATTCATGCATACATGCTCCTTATAACGTCACTTTAATCAAAATAAATCAGCATAACGATATTTTACTTTAATTTCAGGATATACTAGTCCCAGCTCCACTAGGTTCTGACTGCATCTCACCAGTCAGTGCCAGCAAAATGACGGAAATATCTAATAAGTTCTTCGAAACCTTACGAGATATCCCCGTTACAAACAAGGCCATTGAAGATGCTGCTGGTAGAAACCATTTGAGGTAAAAATTATTATTACTCTCATTGGAATATCGTGAAATGCTACAAATTATAGGTAAAACTGATGTACTAACTATCGTGTTCAAAATTGCATGGGCAGTTTATGAATCAATTCATTCATAAATTGCACACACATTTCTACTATCGATAATTTCTTACAAAGTTTGGCTGCTTGTTTAGAATTCCCACTATATGTTTCAAAGACTTTCAATACAACTACAAATCACACTAAACCACTTCAAACTTTTTAATCTAACACCATTTCTTTTAGACTCATGGCATCAGAGATGACATTAGACGGAAGCGAGAAGGTCACAGCGCGCGGCAGTCAGACCGTATGCGAAGCTGCCATACACCATTTACTGATACAAGAGTGCTTGTACTACCAGCTAGATAGCGGGACTGTGGAATCTGAGTGCTTTGACCTGCTGAGGTTTGAAGCGAAAGGTGAGTTCTAGTTCTATGCGAGGTACAAGCGGCAGTCAGGCCGTTTGCGAGGCTGCCATACACCATTTAATAATACAAGAGTGCTTGTCCCACCAGGTTCAGCAGGTCAGGTACGGCAGTAAAGAGATTTGAGTATGTATAGAATATATCTTCTCAAATCTCTTTACTGCTGCACTACTTTTTTCTAATAGTCGCCATTGGAGCATATCAGGGAGCCTAGGTGTATGAACTCCTCCTCGTTAATTGTCTTTTAGTTACCATTACTAAAGGCAAATTCTTTGCGATTCCCCTGAAACTATAAGATAGAAGACGTGCCTCGAAATGCCTGATCTAGCAGGAGTTTTATCGATGTAGTGTTAGTCACCGAGCATTGGTTACCTTTCGATAGATATTTTTTTATCAACAATCTTTAAAAGAAAAGTTCACATTTATTTTTAAAAAGAACGAACTTCCAACATAATTTTAACAAAAGTTGGAGATGATCAACCAGGGTAAAGTGGGTATCACCTTCCTTTAACTGATGCTCTCTTATTGAGTCTAAAGTTCTCTAAATTCTTGATCCAACAAACTCCCACAGTATTGATCTATTGAACAGCATTGGCTTGTGTCACGTTGTGTGAACAATGGAGTCTTTCGTAAAAGCGACACTGAGATAAAAATATTTCAATAATGTGTCAAAAGACAGTCGAATGTATATTCGAGGGCATACAACAGTACTTACGACAGTGGCGGGAAAAAATGCAGAAGAAATAATACTTTTAAAACAAATCAATAAAGTATAGAAAAACTAATTTTGATTAAACCAGATTAATTTTACCTGCAATAGGGTTTTAAATTTAACAAATTTGCTTTGAATCAGGCCTTAATAGAAACAGGTATAAATATTAAGTAGATGTTAATACATAATTATCGGGACCTATACAGTGTGTAAATCTAATACGGGCGAACCTCTTAACGGTGGTTAGTATAGGACATAAGAAATGTAATTAGGTAACTTTTAAATGGAATTGCAATTAAAATTTTATCCATAGAAAATAATTCGGCCCGCAATGTAATGCAAACACACTCGCGTTAAACATTCGTTGACAACTGTCAGCGTCAAATATTTTATAGTATATTACTGCTGAAAATATTAGAAAAAAATTAATTATGGGGTCATAATTAAGTGTAACTTAAAAATATGTTTTAATCATTGATAACACTAATGAATTCTATGTTTGGTTAAATTTATCGCCCGTATTAGACTTACACACTGTATTTTACATTTCAATGTGAAACAGAGGAAGAAGACACCAAAGCGCCGCCACGACCCGACATCAGGATCAACCTCAAGCAAACGTCTAAATATACGCGCATCGGCGGCGAGAAGAAGCTCGTCTACCCCACGACGGATGTTGTGTAAGTCACACAATTTAACCAACTAAGATGAATTATGATTTTAACAGTCTATTTATGTTTTGTGGGGTTAGTACTAAAATTGCACTGAAAATGCGGGTCCACACAGAGCGAGCTGTCATAATACGTCGTCCGAGGCACTACTTATATTAATCGTGTGGTTTCAAAGAAGTTTGACCCTTTTTTATACCAACCCATGGAAAATCCGTTATGGATTCCACTCGGCTCGGAAGAAACCGAGTGGGTATATCCAACTAAAAACCCTGGGGTGTTCCATCGTTTCGCTTTGGGCTGGGGTTCGGGAACGCAATTACACAACTTTCGATAAAGGGATAAACTTATATGTTCCTTTATATATAAATGTCTAATTTTTATTTCTGACTGAACTGGTCTGTTCAATATTACCACAATTATGGTAATATTGAACAGACACCCATCTTGGAGTCTATCCTGGGCGATGAGAATCACATAAACATATATTTTTTGTAGTTTTGTATATAACTTTATTTGCTCTATTAGGTTCAAACGAGGCTTGCTTGATCACAAAACATTTTTGAGACGCAAAGAAAATAGGTAAAGGCGACAATATTTTGCAGGGTAAAATGTCAGCCATGCTACATAGACGTGGAGCTCACGATAATCGAGCGAATGTCCGCAACGTTCTTCAACGGCCCAACCAGCACTACCGCGGCTCCGCCGAGCACCACGCAGAATCAGTTCAACTGCACACTGCACTGCCCGGATCTTAACGCTACATTAAGGTATGACGCTACATAGACAGAGTTGTCCATAATATAACAAATGTCAACGTTCTTCAACACCCCGATCACCCCAAGCGCGGCGCCGCCGAACAACATGCAGAATCAGTTCAACTGTACTCTGCACTTCCTGGACTAATGCGGCCGTCGATTCCAAGTATGAGGTTGCGAGCCAACCTATAATGTTTTGTTGCGGCGACCGAAACATCGTGGTTACTGTATTACTAAATGGGTACCTATACATTGTGTTAGACTGTTAGTTTTTATTCATTTATTTGTTCTTTATATTTAGGGCGCAAATATCGCACTTATTCTACCTACTTGTGTTAAGGTCTAATATTTTGGACTTCCCTTAGGTTCCCAATAGTGGATCTCCGGCCGGGCGTAAGTCGGGAGGTGCGACGCGTCCGCCCCGACTTCCTCGTGTTCAAGTTCCAGAAAGTAACCGTGAATTCACAGCAGACGCCCATTGGCCGCCCGCAGCCGACCACGGTCACTGTAAAAGCTACGTGCTTAAACCTATATTATCATGTGAGTATGACAAATAATATGCCATTGTATTTGCATGCCCATAAAGTTCACTGATACCCCAGATTATACAACAGGTCTTATGGACAAATATTATCTTAATAATATTATCTCATTCATATTTCAAAAAACAATTGACGCTCCGCCCCACTTCTCCATACAAACAGTTGCCTATGATTAGAAATATTATAGAATACTGGCGTCGGCGTGCGCAGGAAGGCGCGCTGGCGCGTGCGGGTGGAGTGGGCAGCCCTTTAATAACATGTGTCGGTACAGACAAAAGACAATCGATTCGAGTTCCCGCATAGAGTCCCATATGCCTGCTGATACTGTTCCGGACAAAATTATCTACATCCAAAATGAACATTTTCCTTAAATTATTATGTACTAGCTTTTGCCCGCGGCTTCGCACGTGTTAGAAATACAAAAACTAGCCTAAACCACTCTCCATCCCTTCAACTATCTCCACTTAAAAAATCACGTCAATTAGTCGCTCCATTTTGCCGTGAAAGACGGACAAACAAACAGACACACACGCTTTCCCATTTATACTATTAGTATGGATATCTTTTACACAAATGTATGTTTACTATTCCAACTTATAGCAAACTTTCGGCAACTTGCACATCTGTCGCAACACTTTACATATAAGTTCGTTTATTGTTTTACTAGCATATTTTTGTTTTAGGAAAACGAAACATCTTCGGGGACTCATATAGCTAAAACTACTATGGATGACGCATTCACTGGAGATGTCCTAAAAGGTGACATAACAGCTCCTTTGCCAATGTAAGTTTCTCCTCACTATCTACATTTTAAGTCGTATCTCTTTGTAAAGTATGATCTAAAAAGGATTTTTTTTTTCAGGATTACCCTAACTTTTAAACCAAGTAAAACTCCTAAGGGCCCATTCGACTCGCTCCACGAAGAGCCAGCATTCGAGCCCGTCAGCACCAATCCTATGACCACTTCAATGTACATAATGAACAACCTGCACAGCTCCCAGCCTAGTCCTTTCAGTGGGAAGAAGACGGCACATCAGAGCATTACGAAACACGAAGGTAGTCCGCATGGTAAGTACACATAGTGTTGAGATTTAAGGGCCCATTTGACTCGGTACACTAAATGTTGAGACTTAAAGGCGCATTCGACACGCTCCACGATGAGGCAGCATTCAAGCCCGTTAGCACCGATCCTATGACCACTTTAATATACATAATGAACAACCTACACAGCTCCCAGCAATGAAGTACAACAGTAAAGTCAAATTTTAAATATTGCAGAAAAAGGTGTATTAACCTCCAGCCACCCAAAGGTGTATAAAAAGTTCTCCACTTCAATGAAATTCAAATTCTGTTCAAATGGAATAGATTTGTATTTCTTTTGTTTCCTTCGATTTTAAAACAATTGAAATTTATTTATTTCCTCAGCAATATATTCAAAACTCACGCACATTCTTTGTTGTATGTTGAGCGGCAGGAGGTTAAGTTAAATTTACTTATCATACTGTTTATCTTAAGCGCAATAAGGATTACCGCGAGTCGATTTTCCGCTAGTGGCGCTAGTGGAACGTGGGTCCCGCGGGAACATTTCAAACGTCACTTCGACAATTCTCTCATATTGACACAGGGCCCACGCATGAGTGGCGCAGCCGGGTGAGCGACAATACGGTACCTCCCATTGAACCGAAACAGGATTTGAATCGCATTAAAACGAGTCTAGCGTTACATTTTTTTTATTACTTAGTATAAGGACTGAATTAGAAAGCTCAAAAAGGAATGCGTAAATTAACTTAACATCTATATAACAGGTCAAGATGAGGAGTTAATAGTTCCTGGAAACGAGGAAGAGATGAATGACTTCAGCAACAGTGCCATAGAACACTCTTCCATCCACCTGGACCTTAATCTGCCTATACTCAGTCTACAACTCGAGTAAGTTTCATACTGATTCTTGTGAAAATAGTATACTGTTAAATTCCTGTAAACCATTTTTAAACTGTGCCTCTCTGTTTGACAGCTACGCATACATCCAAAGTAGTCTTATTGACGCAGCAATAACAAACACAAATAATCCGTATTTTACATGAGGACGTAAGATGAGAGCGTAGCTTCCCTTTGAGACGCGCAATTTAATGATGATTCACCTCTACGTTATCGAAGTCTATATGTAAACCAAATTGGTCCCGCAAAGAGATTTCCACGCAAAGCCGCTAGTTCTATGTGGACCCACCTATTGAGCAATAATTACAAACTTCCACATAGGTAATGAATGATTTCATTACGAAGCAGGAAGTCCCGAGCTCGAATCCTGGTCAGGGCATTTATTTCACGAATATTTGTTCTTGGGTTATGGATGTTTTCTACGTATTTAAGTACAAATTTGGATGTATCTATCTATCTATTATATATATCCTCGTCTAGTACCCACAACACAAACCTTATTGAGCATTCCGTGGGATGAGGTCGATTTGTATAAAATTGTCCCATATTTTTATTAATGATTGAAATTAGTAGTGTTATAACATTTAAAACTTTCGCGATTTGAACACATATTTAAACATAATTACGAATTACGTTCGAAACGTCGGTAAATAAGGTAAACAAGTTAATTCGCGTTAGACCCGTTAAATAATTATGTTTAAATATTAGTAGTGTTATCCCGATAAATTACTAATCTTATGTTTGACAGATCAAAGCAGCTGTACGAAATAATTTACAACCGCATCAACTCGGACCTGCTGCTCTGGGAGCCACAGATAGTGGATCCGTTCGAGATCAGCCCGCTCATGTACGGGACCATCTACCCGGCTTTTGGGTTATGCAAAGGATCTGGATATGGTAAGTACAAACGTTTTTGCCAGACCAGACCGTTAAAAATGATTCTATCTCATTAAGGCTGGATTTGACCAAACTTTTTAACCAAGAGTAACGCTTATACAAATGCCGTATTTTTTAGAGAACTGGCCCGCTCGTTCAATAATTGATTGGTTTTTAGATTCAGATTCCGGAAGCTCATCATCGGAAGAAGAAAACTTGTATTATTCGACGTACGACAATAAACTAAAGAAGGGAATCGGCGTTAACAAGCCGAGTCTGTACGAAAAGAAAGAGACACACAACTTTTGTCTCACATTCAACGTCGGAAAAGGATTGCTTACTATTTACGCACCAGTGCGAGTGAGTCGTGCTACATTTTTATACATATACATATACCCACATACCATTAGCCCTCTATAATGCGTTCAAAATCCGCATATAAAGATCCCCATAATAATAAGGTTTTTTGTAACAACAAATTTCTTATCTGTGAAAATGTTATTATGGCTACATAAAATCATCGACTTTTATAATATTAAAATTTCGAATATCTCTGAAAAACAAGAATAAATTATATGGTCTCTGGCTCTCTGTATTAAAATAATTAAAATAAAAAAAAACAATGAAATGTCAGAAAAGTTTTCATTCATGAAAACCGTAATGGTGGTCGAAATATGCGGTTTGAACGCATCACGGAGAGCTAATGATATGTGTGTATACATATAAACCAGTGAATGAGACTGTAAATAATTAAAACACTCATGAGAATAAGAAGAATAAGAATAAGAATGGTTTATTTGCAGAAAAGGGTACATGGTATATACATGGTAATAAAGTTAACAATTTTCCAGCCTTCTCCAGCTGTTAATGAACAGCATGCAAACATTTTACAGTTTCTTAAAACTAAGTTTAACAATTAGACTAAAATGTAAATCTAGCGAAACGCTACTTATACATGCTGATACAATTTTATATCACTCATCGTGATCATGAGTGTTTTAATACCTTTCATTATATACAGTCATAAAAACTACTATTATTTTTCTAGTATTTCTAAGTTAGGCTAAGCACAAGTGAGTCGCGAAGGTATCTCACGCGTGAGATAGACCAGTCCACTCGTCTCTTCCCTAATTAAAGCGGTTAAACACACATGTGTTCAGCCTACTAGATGTAGATGTATAGTAAGGACGCCCGGCCGGATACAGGCGGACTGTCGAGCACTTCGCGCGTTCATTCAGCCCATTTCCCAGCCTACTAGAACAGACCGTTTCCTATAGAACCGCCTTATATTTACTTTTCTAGCATTATTTATTCTCTGTACTATTTTTTTTTACCGAAATAAAACTAAACTTACCTATTTTTGTTCATTATCAGGATGCGAACAAACGGGTAGTGCCTGGTCAAATGGGTGAATTGGTACTGGAGGCCCACAAACTAACCATGTGCGAAGTGAGCGGGCTCAACGGGCGGCCCAAGACTGCGCAGCTATGTATGCGAGCAGGGAAAGTTACACTCTATCACGAAGGTAAGAAGGTCCATATTGTCTCGTGATAAACAAACGGGTAGTCTCCAGTCAGATGGGTGAATTGGTTCTAGAAGCTTACAAACTAACCATGTGCGGAGCGGGCTCAACGGGCGGCCCAAGACTGCACAGCTATGTATGCAAGCAGGGAAAGTTACACTCTATCAGGAAGGTAAGAAGGTCCAAATTGTCTCGTGATAAACAAACGGGTAGTCCCCAGTCAGATGGGTAAATTGATTGGATTGGTAGAAACCACGTGCGAAGTGAGCGGATTCAATGGGCGACCCAAGACCGCTAAGTTGTGCATGCGCGCATGAAAAGTTACACTCCATCACGAAGGAAACAAGGTCCATGGTATGGAAGTTGATTTGAAGTTTAAAATCTGAACTTTATTTGTTTTACAGCGTTGTTTTTAATATTACGTAATGTTTTTATCCAGACGTAGGTGTTAGTGCTATGAACCGATAGTCCAATTAAAACTTAATTTTTAACTATTTATTATTTTCCTTATAAAATAATTCAACACGCAATTCATCGTTACGTTGTCTTTCGTGACGTCTACTGTCACAAGTGATAACTTTTAACTGCTCTCAAGTCTCAAATAAGTGTACGCAAAACATTGCTACTCAAAAGATTTTCAAAAATAAATTACTTTTTAGTGGTTAACACTAACTTAAAATTACCTTTCAATATTGGTTCATAGTACAAAAAATTATGTTTGGTTGTGGTTTGAGGTAATATTAAAAATGTTACGGGCTTTAAGTCATTGCTAATTTTAGTGTATCTTACGATTTGGTAATTTCCAGCTCTCCTAACAATCCCGTCTGAAAAGCCAGGCCTGAGGCTATACGGCAAGACGCTGCCTCCGCATTTGAAAAGCACCATATATCCGTCTGGCAAAGGAGTCATCATCAAGGAACGACACCAGAATAAGGATATGTTCTCCATGGCTTTGAAGGTGGAGCCTGATTCGGAAACTCCTGGATTAAAGGTATCATTTAAATTGCAATCTTTTGCATATTTGAAAGTTATGATAAATGCTGTGACAATGTCTATCTAGTAAACTTTTCGTTCTAAATTTATATAGATCTACCGCCTTAATAGAACGCTAAATTGATATTGAAACTTCACGTCAGTAGTAAATAAATAAAGACTTTACCGTTCACGCCCGCAAGTTTGTTGACTAGTGGACTGGCTTATAATTTGACCTTTTCACTTCGCGCCAAGAAGGATGGGCTCTCAAATCACGCACGCTTTCCTATTCTCCCTGGTGTTTATTGTTCTACCCGTTAAACATCAAAGCAGAAAAGCTTGGTGCTCCACCGCTATATACTGATAAGCGAGAAAACAACAGTAGGGTAAATCGCCAGAAACTGGCCACCTTATACTAAAAATGAAATCTGTTCACCTATTAAGACAGTTCATTTTTCAATTTAAAGTTTTCCATCAGGTACTAGCCCTGTAATAATTGGCCACCTCATACAAAAATGAATTATATTTATAAGTCAATACAATTAGAAAACTCCCGTGAGTATTAGACATATTAATATACTTAATACTTAGATCGGGTTACTCACGTCTATAAACTCGAAAATAGCTCGACATGTTTCGGGACGGTCCGCGCCCCATAATCATGAGCGAGAAGCGGTGTGCGCAGAGCAATCGCCGCAAGCGCTTCTCACTCATGATTATGGGGCGCGGACCGTCCCGAAACATGTCGAGCTATTTTCGACTTTATAGACGTGAGTAACCCGGTCTAAGTATATTAATATGTCAATAGAATTAATCTATTGTACAAGATGGCCAATTACTGACGATTTACCGAACCTTATACTTGTTTCAGACGATCTGCATCGCGCTTGGCTTAGAGCAAGCGACGCTGCGACACCGCGGCGACAAGGGCATCGCCTGGCTGTCCCAACTGATGGATGTCCTCGACGTGTTGGACTACCCCGTGCCCGGGTACACGCCCGCCACGGTGCTGTCCGAGCTGCACGTGCACATAGCCGACTGCGCCGTGGACTACAGGTAACAGTTTGGACTACCGGGTAGCATTTATCTCTCGATATATACAAGAAATACTTAGTCACCATTTAATGACTCCACAGAAAGGGCTTCGCCTCCTTATGTGTGTTCTATCGCTTGTACAATGGATTGTGCTCTGAAGAATTGTTTGATATGATGCCAACAGCTGCATTCTACCATCGCACCGCTCGCCGTCGGCAGGGTGTTCACCCGCATACCCTGGAGCCTAAATGGTCTCGTACCGTGCGGTATAAGAGGAACTTCCTCCCGCGGACGCTCCGGCTGTGGAATGAGCTCCCTGCCGCTGTTTTCTCAAAGGACTACAGTATGGGGTTCTTCAAAACAGGAGTGTTAAAGTTTTTAAAGGGTCGGCAACGCGCATGTAACACCCCTGGAATTGCAGGCGTTCATAGGCTACGATGACCGCTGACCATCAGGCGGGGCCCGTATGCTTGTTTATCACCGTCTTAGTATTAAAAAAAGGGCATATTTACATTTAATACCTATTTTATTTTGTCTATCTGTCGTGTGCTGGTAAAGAGTATTTACGATCTCAGTAAAGAAAAACTTTTACCACAAATCCATATTCCACTGAAGACTCCGAGCAACACAGACTTCCATCACGTTGGAAGGAAGACGTGAAAGCGACATCTTAACGTACAAATTATTCTGTCACTTTTCGCGGGGGGAAACATGCTCACAGATGCGCTTCTCACATACTAACAAATCTTGCACACTTTGATCTATTTTTGTATACCCCGCGTATGCCCCATTATGGGTCGTACTTCGGCGAAACGGTACGTAGTGTTGCTTGAAGAATTAAGATTAAAAATCTGTCAAGCACGTGTTTAACTTACCTTTTATTTAAAGTAAGCTGAAACAATAGCCGTCTGAAGCAGACACCTTAACAAGTTCCATAGCGGTAATAAAATTTCGCAATCGCTTCATTAACTCTTCTCTTCCAGACCACTTTACCTACCAATCCGCACCGTTGTCACCCTCGGCAACTTCAGCGTGTCCAGTAACATCATCCCCGAAACGAACACATCCAGCCTCCGCTTCCTCGCTCAAGAGTGCACGCTGTTCCTGTCTCATGTGAACGTGAAGCCTAATACTCATATACCGCAGGACGATGACAAGTTGCCCGATGTGCATAAGGATTACGTTTGTGTGGTGGATGTTGGACTGTTTGAGCTGTCGTTGAGGATGGAGGATAAAGTCAATAGCGTGAGTACCTTCGAATAGTCTAGACTGTTTATAAGAAACCCGATGATACATTTTTATATGACTTACTTTTAGCTTTATCAGTTAAACGGGAAAAAGTGGTCACTGTTTGCTATTTAAGTGATAAAGGAAAAAATTTGCAAAATGAAACTATACTTTGTGAGGTCTATGAACCACCTTTTGACACTTGTCAACGCCCATAACGTAAACGCGTATGACCCATCGAAGTTATAAATAAAATATATACATATAAAAGGGAAAGTCCTGACTGATTGACTGACTGACTCATCAACGTAGAGCCGAAACTACTAAACGTAGGACCCTGAAATTTTCACAGTACCTTAAGTGTTTAACGAAGGTAAGGAATAAGAAGGGATTTGGAAAAATCATCTTCTAAGGGGGTTAAAACGGGGTTGAAAGTTTGTATGGGAGAAAGTTTTTTTTTAGATAGAGACTCAAAAGTTTGTGTAAAGGTTTGTTATTAAAATACAAAAAAAGTGATTGTAGCGTTTTGGAAAAATCAACCCCAAAAGGAGTGAAAAGTGTGTTGAAAGTTTGCATGGTGGAGGAAAAATGTTGATTGTGACCAGGTTAAACTATTAAAGAAGTATATTTCGTTGTAAATATAGCGCGAATAGTAATTAAATAAATAAATAAATATTATGGGACATTCTTACACAAATTGACTAAGTCCCGCAGTAAGCTCAAGAAGGCTTGTGTTACGGGTACTCAGACAACGATGTATATAATACACAAATACATAGAATTAACTGTGTTATCAAATATTATCACACAAAAACGTATTCCCCCCCCCCCCCCCCCCAATTTTCTTAAACACAGAATCTACACATCACTAAAAAATAGGTAGAATCTAGTGTACTTCTTTTAACATGGAAATTAATGAAAATAATCAATTCTAGTCCTCATTAAAACGAGATCTTCTAGGTTGACTTCCCTAGTCCGCACCTGCTGGATCAGCTTTCTTATATCTTCATCTGGACCTGTATAATATATATAGAGAGCTTTACTACAACTCCTTGTTTCCAGTCTAAAGAACAACCTCAAGTAGACCTGAGCGCATCAAACAACATGGTGACCCTGTATACCTGCTGGGACTCCGCCTCGGCGCTATGTCGGCTGCTGACGTACGCGGCGTCCGACGGCGACTCGCAGCCGCCCTTCGACCGCTCCTCGCGGCACACCAGCATCTGCTCCGACCAGCCGGAGCCTCTAGTCGGTGAGTGCTCGGTACTGAACAACATAGTCATCCAACCTAAAGGTTCAGCCTCGGCTTCACGGCGAAACGTCCGAGCACGATATCACGCTCTCACCTTTGGCCATAGGAACTCCTAAGCCTAAAGAACTCTCCGCGCGAACTCGAATCGATCGTCTTTTGTCTTATATCGGTACCGATACATGGGCTGCCCACACATCATGCGCCGCCGGTGCACGCCGCCGCCAGTATTATATAATTCAAATTCATTTATTTCAGACTATTTACGTATGTCCATATACATTATAATGAAGACATTTTTTAGCTAATTATTAATTAATATAATGTTATGATATTTGTAATCATACCCTCTATTTATTACGCACTACATATGTGTACGTTACGTACGAATACCCATAAGTTAGACGTGCCTCCCCCGAAAAAGTCGGCAGACTTTCGTATAGGAACTACAGACATCGGCAGTCCCGCTGTGTAAATACTCAAAGCGTGCTTCACGTATGCTTTCAGCCCAAAATTAGAGGATTTGTATGTAATTAATATCATAATTTTATATTACATAGTTATCCTACTTACTTATCTATCTACTTTTTTCTATAACGTAGGATGAGGAAAGTAACCATTTTGTCAATTGGTTTGTTTCACCGTAACCGTTTTGTTTAAGGACTAGAGGACAGACCAATAGAAGAAATACGGGAATTGTCGCCCAGCGAGATACAACAAGTCAACGACATGATGGCAGAAGCGATGAAGGAAAGTCCTAACGACACGCGTAAGTATTTAACTTGACCGTGCTACCGTATACTGCTGTTATTCATACTCAAATACGACTTATGTTATGAATACTTAAAGACTACTTATGTTAAACAAAATTAAAACTGCCAAAATTTATTTCGACATCTGTCGACTGACCAAGTGTCAGATACCAAATGTGTCCCATAGCTCGTATTTGCTGTGCCGGGCTTGAGCTCTTAAAGGCCTAGTTTACCCTCTGGGTTGGAAGATGGCAGTCGCTTTCGTAAATACTAGCGACTAAGCCAAATCTTGGGATTAGTTGCCAGAGCATACCCCAGGCGCCCTGCATAAGCCGTAGCATAATCCGGGAAAACGCTAGAAAGAAGAAGATTTATACTTAAATTAACATCAACAATAATTATAGAAAACTGTCAAAAATGGGCTTAAACTTCTTTTTACATCTCTCGACTGACCTGACCGAGTGTCAGATACCTAATGTGTCCCAAAGCTTGTATTTGCTGTGCCTTGCTAAACACTCTTAATTGAATTTTATACCAATGCCTAAAAAACTAAAATGGCTCATCTCATCACTATACGTTGCAGTCGACGACGAAGATCTTCACAGCTCAACAGAAAAAGAAGGCGTCGAAATATTCTTCTTCCCCGATGAGTCCAACTCCAAGAAGCCGTTGGACCTTCTAGAAGAATGCGAGCCCAAATCCCTGGATTCAGAGGATTTCCGACCAGTGGAGGAGGCGCTGGAAGCCAAACCGACTATGGTGCAGGTGGCTAAAGATTTGGGCGATCCGACCTCGACGCCTAAGGGTACTCCGAAGAAACCTAAGCGGAAAAAGGTAGGCGATTTTATTTGAACCACTAAACTCATTTAAATGTACAACAATACTAGTTTTCGATCGCTCTCAATAGTATTTGTCACGTAAATCTAATGTAACTAGCCCTATCACACACCAAGGTCTTTTTGGGCTGTTATGGCACACTATGTCTTTAAACGCTTGTCTGGACATTTTTTCAATGTTATGCAATAAGAATTAGTGTAAAATAGAAGTATAAGAGTGTTGTTGTTAAATAAATAAATAAACTAATATGAAAAGAATGCTTGTCAAACATTGAAAACGTGACCAAATACGCAAAGGTGTAAGGTGTGTGTCATTGATAAAATTAACATCAACATGAATATATGATTACGTGAATTATCTTTTATTGTAACATTATAATCCAAGACGTCCACACGCCAAATCTCTTAAACGTGACTTTTCATATTTTCAGGAGCGATAACCTTATATTCTCTTATGATCAAGCGGGTGTATGCGTAAACTCGACCCTCTCAGCAAATATCTACCTGTATTACCTTTTTTTAAATACCAAAATCGCATAATCTGACAGATTGAAGTTGAACGACTTTGAACACGAGTTTGAAGTTGAACGACTCATATATATTATATACTTTTCAGTCCTCCGGCCGGTAAGCGCCACTTTACGCAAAACTAAATTGCCGCCTGCCGGCTCCGTCGGGCTGAAAAATAGTATACAAACCTCGGCCGGTAAATGGGAAAGCCTCGGATCACATGTTAGTCGACCTCGGCTTCGCCTCGGCCGACAATTACATGGAATCCGAGGCATTTCCCACTTAAACGGCCTTGGTATGTAATGTACTATTAAGGAATGCTTGGGAAGTTTCGTATTATAATTTCCAGGTCAAATCCGGCGGCGACGGCAGCAACACCGACGACGAATACTGCATCATCGAATCCCAGCCCTACTGTGAGGACAACGACCTCGACGAGCCAGTCGTCAACTGGATAGGCCCCGGGCCCGTCTACATGTTCGAGAACCACTTCACTGTACCCGCGGCACGTAGCGATGTGCTCAAGGCACCGAAAAGCTTCCCGCTTCCTGTCTTGAGGTTAGATTATCAACTTTATTGCTTTATGTATAGGGGCGAATACTGTACTATTTAACCCCAGAAATCCCAAAAGACCCAAACATATATATAATATCTTTAATTTTTTTTATATTTCAATTAACTCGCACGTTATTGTCAACAGGTACACGCTGTGCGAGATGAGCGTGACGTGGAACATGTTCGGAGGGGCTGACTTTAAAACCACCGGTGAGCCAGCGCCCGCCAAGAAGACGGTCACCATTGATGACACCAAGCAGGGTTCGCCTACACCTCCCAAGTAAACTATTTATCTATTTTGCTCTAGTAGCTTTAACAATTAACTCAGTTTAATGTTCACTGCAAATGTCCACTGTGAATGTATGAAGTAATTACAGTCAATATATTTTTTTTGATAGACGCAATAAAGACTACGAGCCATACGAGGCCGGGCGTGCAATCACAGCGGCATACCGCCAAGGAGTCAGCTGGTCGTCCGGTGCGGAGCGGGTCTTGCCACGCATCAACTTACAGCAGAAACGGAGGGACCTCAAGTCGAGGGGCGGAAAACATAGAGACCACCACACTTGTGTCAAACTGTGTCTTACTAAGGTATGTAGCAAGTAGGGAGCCAATCACAGCTGATTACCGCCAAGGAGTGAGCAGGTTGCCCGGCTCAGAGCGGGTCTTATCACGAAGGGACCTCAAGAAGGGGAAGAAGATGGGCACCAGCACATTTGTATAAAATTTTGTCATACGAATTTGTAAATTTAAGGCTTTCCCTTTCATAAGTCATGAACCTGGCTGATATAAGTTATCAATGCCTGTATTACACACTAGATGAATCATAACTATACCTAGATATTTTCCTAGCACGAACGTTGACGTCTAAGTGTTTGACAAAATAAAAACATCGACAGTCCTGTTATCGATAAGTGCCACTTGAACGTCATAGAGAATACAAAGAAAAATATAGGGTAATAGGGTGCGTTAAAAATAGATAATCGTAACAAAACTATAAATTTATTTATATTTTACATACTTTAGAAAACAATTTGAAACCCTTTTGTAACTTTCTTTCTTCGTGTCACTGAATTAATACTCCCATAAGTCACTCCATGATACACACACACCCAAATTGTCTTTGAAATTGACGCAGAATGATGCAACATTAGTAAAATATAGGGTAATGCCTATATTTTTCTTTGTATTACCTCTATAACGTTCAAATGGCAATTATCGGTAACTGGACTGTCGATGTTTTTATTTTGTCAAACACTTAGACGTCAACGTTCGTGCTAGGAAAATATCTAGGTATAATCATAACAATTTAAATATAGAACTAAGGTAGTTCATAAAAATAAAAAGCGGAGGACTCGGGCATTATTCTCACAAACTACATGAAATTTTATTTTAGGTGAAATTCCAACATGAAACGTACCCTAGCAGTGGTACACACGCGTCCCGGCAAACCCTCGCCGTGAGCAAGATCGAAGTGCTCGACAGGCTGGTGTGCAGCGACATCAACAAGCTGCTCAGCCAGTACAAGCTCAAGGACGAGCCCGAGCGGAGCGCAGCGCACATGGTGAGTCAATCTTATATGGTATCCATAAACGCAGATCGAACACAGTTTAGCTAAAAGATTGTCCATATCTGTCACTTTGAAAGGGAGAAAATATTTCTAGTTATTAACGTCTGTTAACGTTTTACGAGTATGGGAGATAATATAGTGTGGCTACTGTTACCAACATGCAGCATACCCCAGCCGAAAAAAATAACACCATAAAAGTTTGGAACGTGACGTGCCAACAACCTATAGAGTTTTAACAATGTTGGTAGCTCTGTGTATGAATTTGACAATTAATGCTTGCGTCAGTAAGCTCTTTTTCGTACGAAACATTTATCGTTTTTTATCATCATCAATGCAAAATTATTCGCTAATGTAATTCTGACCCACATTTTTTGACGTTTTTGCTCTGCTTTGTGTGTCTATTTCTTTTAAAAAGTCAATGCCTAGCGGGCAGGAAGACACAAGGGTTCGTGAACAAGATCAAAGAGCCTACACCATTTGAATTACACTTTGTAACATTACAAAAAAGTCCCTTTAACCCCCAGTTATTAGGATTGTTTTTTTTTTTTGCAATTATTGTTTACTAAGTCTTTTCTTAATAAATAGAAGTGTAAAATTCCAAGACCTTGAGATGTATGTTTGGGAGAGTGGGCCCGAACATGCTGCGGGTAAATTGTTCAGCTACCACCTTACAATGACCCCTAGTATTTGTTTCGACCTACCTGAAAAACTCCTAACAACTCTATTCACTCCCAGTTGGTGATAAAGGCAGTTCACATGCGGCCCGAGCCCGCGCTGTCCGCACAGGAGTGCTGCCTCAAAGTATCGCTATTACCGCTGCGATTTAACCTGGACCAAGACACGCTGGCGTTCCTGGTCGGGTTCTTCTCCAAGCTTGGCACGGACGAGAACAATGGTAAGTTTATATCACCCTGTTCACTCCCAGTAGGTGGCAAAACAGTTGCTGCCTCAAAGTATCGCTGTTGCCGCTACGATTTTACCTTGACCAAGACACGCTGGCATTCCTGGTCGGCTTCTTTTCCAAGCACGGACGAGAACAATGGTAAACCCTGTTTATTCTCAGGCCCCAGCCCGCGCCCACCGCACTCCTGTTACATCGTATTTTATTTCAATGTAAGTGAAGCTTTCCACCAGAATACCGGACAAGGAATTTTGATATTTATATTATTTTTTATTACTATTATAAATAGCCCATTCCGGTTCGATGATGTTTGATAGCTTGCCAAAAATTAGACCATTTTCAGAAGTATTGTCAATATATGGGAAATATTGGCTTTTCAGTTATGAATAACGGATTGCCTTTTATTCGTCAAATTTTGAAACAAGACTAAGCTTCTATTTCATCCACTTAATAAATAATAATAATAAAAATAAAGGTAAAAAAGTGGTATCAATTAGCCACAGAATTCTATACACTAGATTATTTTCTACAGAAGACGACACAAAGAGCATAAGCGGGCTTTCAACAGACTCGAGCAGCTCGCGCCAGACCACACCGACACACCGGCCGCCAGTCATGAGCATAGCCAGCCACTTGAAGGACCCGCCGCCTACGCCCACTTCGCTGGGAGACGCTGATGCTCTGAGCCTTAATGAAACGGGTATAGTATACTTTATCGCTGCGAAAATAGAGTTCATTTTGTCACGAACACGCGCACCAAGCAACTGGCCTTTCGTCAAGGATATCTAAACTTTTTGGTACGATAGCTGCAACCCGACTTTTACCTCTTCCTCTTCCTTTTCGAATTCGAAGATTGGCGGATTGAAGATCATAAGCGATTAACTTGAAAGTTCTTCTAATTTCATGCTTTAGTTCCCATACCGTGGATGTCGATGTCAGGTTTTACTGCCACGATTAAGCAATGGACCAAAATATATGGAGCAGTATATATATACGTTTTTATTTTAACATGGACGGTAAAGAAATATCCTGGACGTTCATGCCCAAAGTAGGTAATACAAAGCAAATGCAAACATTCACACATCGAGTTCTAGTTATGATCTAAATTGACGAAATTTTTATCCTAGATAATAACAGAAGCTATGTGACATTGAATTTTACGCTATACTATACAAGGTTGAACTTCCAGTGATCCGAGACGACGAGCCTCTCATGGAGCCATACGAGGCCGAGCGGCTTGTGTCCGAGAACCTCATACAGCTGGAGGAGGACTTCAACCGACTGGGCATCAGTCAGGAGAAGCCTACTACCAAAGTGGCAGTTGACTTGGAGCCAGTGGATGACTCGCCCATTTACTTTAGGTAAGTGATCCGAACTCATGGAGCCATACGAGGCCGAGCGCCTTTATCCAAACCTCATACAGCTGGAGGACTTCAACCGACTTGGCATCAGTTAGAAGCCGACCACCAAAGTGGCTGTTGACTTGAAGCCGGTGGATTACTCGGCCATTAACACACCAACGCCAACAATACACGCCCATTAACAAGTATACTCCGGTACAAAAGTGCTTAAACGCAATATGACAAACTGTGTCATTGACTCAAGTGATACAACGCAGTGTCACAACAGGTTGTCTGCAGCTCTAATTGGCACTCTTAAATACAACTGAAAACTGCTAACTTTGAATTAAGGCCTAGTTTTGGGTGGTCCAGTAGAGCATGCGTATGACATTAGTATTGTATTTTTTTTGCGCAATAAATTTGCGAAATTTGTAATACTTCTTCCTAGCGTTTTCCCGGCTTATGCCACGGCTGAGGGAGCCTAGGGTCCGCTTTGGCAACTAATCCCAAGAATTAACTTATAAGGCGCTAGTTTTGCGAAAGCGACTGCCATCTGACCTTTCAACCCATAGGGTAATCTAGGTTTTATTGGGATTAGTCAGGTTTCCTCGCGATGTTTTCCTTCACCGGAATGCGATTGGTACCTAAATATCACTTGATTTTTCGTACATAAGTGCCGAAAAAACTTACGTACGAGCCGGCAGAATTTGAACCCGGATTGAACTTCGGATTGAAAGTCTCACGTCATACCGCTGGGCCACCAACGCTATTTGCGAATTTTATAAAAAAATAAGAAATTCGTAGTAAGTAAGGCTTCAAATGGGAGCTACCGTATGTCGCTCACCAGGCGGCGCCACTCATGTGTGGGTCCTGTGTCAGTATGAGAGAACTGTCAAAGTGACGTTTAAAATGTTCCCGCGGGACCCACGGTCCACTAGCGCCCCTAGCGGAAAATCGACTCGCGGTAATCCTCATTATACATGTATTGTGTGTCCACAGGAGAATAGTGTTCTCGCCTGAGGTCCCGATCCGGTTGGACTACGTCGGCAAGCGGGTGGATCTCTCCGCGGGCCCCGTGGCCGGGCTGCTCATGGGTCTAGGGCAGCTCAACTGCTCGGAACTCACGCTCAAGAGGCTGGATTACAAGTGAGAACATGCAACCTTCACATGCCATTAGTCAACAAAATGCTTTACCTTAAATGCACATCGACACCGAAAAGCAAACACGTAGTAACCCGTAGTGTACGTAGTAGTGGGTTACTACATTGGTTGCACCGGTAAGGGCTCAGAGCAGCAGCGCTCCTTCATCTTATACTGTATGTGAGAATAGGGATGACGACTAGGTTGAAAAACTATTATTCTAATTAGTCCGTCGGTTAGAGTATCTAAAATTATTAGACACGTATTTTTTCCTTTTTCAATTTAACTAAAATTGACGAAGATAAAGAGCATCAAAGTTCCGGGGTGGGGGCTTGTGACGTCACTCCTAGGTAAGACTTGTACCTAGGAGTGACATAACGCGAAATTTGAAAGCACTGTATTTTCGTCATTTTTGATTTGACGAACAAGATAAAAAATACGTGTACAATATTTTTTTATAATCTAAAAGACGGATTAAATAGAGTTTTTCAGTCGTCTAGCCTATTATGCGCGTGTGCGATTTTGATATCAAAACAAAAGACGGTTGAATTTCATTCTTATTATTGAGATCTGTTTTTGTTACAGACTTGGACTACTAGGCTTGGAGAAGCTAGTGCAATGGGCGTTGCACGAATGGTTGTCGGACATCAAGCGGCACCAACTGCCAGGTCTACTCGGCGGCATTGGGCCAATGCACTCTCTGTTGCAGCTAAGTAAGTAGCCAACATGAAATCAACACAATCTAGGGTGGTTGGTTATTGGAATAGAGAAGGTGCTAATCATAGTCTGAGACTGAGTTTAAACATAACGAACTTTAGTCTTGTACTTTTTTGAAATGTTGTAAGAACAATAAGATGGAAAAGTGTAAGTTCCCAGTTACCAATGTATAAGTTCACTTCAATTAAATGTAGCGTTGAAATATAAAGTACGCAATTAATCCAACTACCGAGTACTGCCACTTTGTACAGTCAACGTCAAAGATAATTTTACACTTTTGCTCTTTATTACAAAGCGGTAAGGTGCAAAAGTGCCAATATTTTTTTGACTATTTTGCAGTTTATCTTTCACTTAATGTTCACCAATTTAGACGAATAACACGAAGTCAAACATAAGTGGTGTCGATACATTTACGACAATGGTTCGTCACAAAACAATGTACAGTTAAGTGCAAAAATATGGTTCGACATAATCGACTCATAAATATGGTAATACGCTCTTATTACACCGGCATAAGGTGCTATGGAACATATTTTTGAGTAAGATGTGCATATTTTTACACTTGACTGTACCTACAGTCACAGCGTAAGGATGTACTCCATGCAGTGGGTTAACTCGGCCGATTTCTAGGTCATCGATGGGGGGCGCGCGGGGAAGGAGGCGGGGAGGAGACGCCGCCGAATTTTCATAAAATTCGGCGGTCTATCTTAAGGGGTGTAAAATGGAAATTAGTTTGCCAATCAAACTGTAATAGTTTTTGACAACCCTGAGCCTCAGGATGAGCACCGAGCCTCGCCGCTGGCCGTGTATGAAGTTACCTCAGGGAAAATTTATTGAACTGCAAGATGTCTGAGACATGTCAAGAATAGTTATTTATTTTTGAACATTTTTCTTGTTTAATGTGTAATATAGCAGCGTATTATGTTGTGAACATATGAAGAAGTGTACAGCTAATGAAGAATCTATCTTGAAACACGCTAAACGTCCTTCCGGTCAACAATCGACAGTCCCTGAAGCTTCCTGTAAAGAAAGCTGCCATCTTTACACGGAGCAACCGTACAACGATGCTGATTTAATGAATTTGTTATAATTTTTTACTCGATGCTGGCAAAGTGGCCATGTAGCAGAAAGCCAATAAATACGATATAATAATAAGTTACCTCACTGTATGGAATGTCCCTACGCCGTGCTACAGTATTGTACGCCCCGTGCAGTAACCGGTATCCGCGACCTGGTGTGGCTGCCGGTGGAGCAGTGGCGGCGCGACGGGCGGCTCGTGCACGGGCTGCGGCGCGGCGCCGCCTCCTTCACGGCGCGCACCGCCGTCGCCGCGCTCGACATCACCACGCGCCTGCTGCAGCTCATACAGGTCACCCCATCACCTCGTACCACTAATAGGAATGATAACTAGGTTGAACTATTATTCTAATTAGTCCGTCAGAAAAATTATCAAAAATTATTAGACACGTATTTTTTCCTTTTTCAAGATAACTAAAATTTACGAATATGAAGAGCGTCAAAGTTCCGTGTTGGGGGCTGGTGACGTCACCTTAGAGTAAGAATCGTACTCGATTGTGACGTCATGCGAAACTTTAAAGCGCTGTATTTCCGTCGTTTTTCATTTGACGAACAAAAGAAAAAATACGTGTCGGAGATTTTTTAATAATCTAACAGACGGACTAATTAGTTTTTTTTTGTCATATAGCCTATTATACAGTATGTATCAGAACGAAAGGCAAAGAAAGAAACCCGTTAATGTTTCGATCATAAATATGAGCATGGTACCTAATTCATCAAAAATACGACAGTTTTCACGTGAGGTATAAAAATATACATTAATTATTATTGTTTTGCACCTCCCTGTATAATTTGTTTACAATCTTATTATTGACATTTCTTACAACTGACAGACAGGCGTCAAACCTTGTTGAAGTTTGGATTTTTACCTAGTTACAAATAAACAGTTAACAAAGCGCTTGCGCGTTGCCTATGACCACAGCCATTATTTGAATGATTACCTAGGTTACTTATAAACAGAACTCAAAGCGCATGTGCGTTGACATAACAACGTCAATGTTTATTAGTTGCCCCTAGCTACATATCAACAGTACGCAATAGGCATGCACTGTCACAAATCAAAAACGTAAACAAACCCTATAGGATGTCACAAAAACCATTAACCGACTGTAAAAAGAAGGTTCTCGAGTAATCCATTTAGTAATGTTATGCCATAAAACATGTATTTTGGCACGTGAAATGCAGGTCATTACATTGTACTCGAGTTCCCCGTCAACCAGTTTTAAGGTTTGCTCTTCGTTGTGATACATACTGTATAATACTTCTTAACAACAGATATTTAACTCATACAAAAAGCGAATACAAACTATTTGAACACTACTCAAAAACAAAATGACGCTCGGCCCCGCGCCCCGACCAAAGCTAGGGTTGCCTACGATTAAAAATATTGTATGTACTGGCGGTGCCTTACGTCGCGGGGCGATAGATGTAATGGGCAGCCCGCGAGTCGGATCCGACAAAAGACGATCGAATCGAATTCACCCGGAGAATTCCATAAGCCTGCCGATACCAGTGACATGCATTTACGCTACATTGGCAGCGGGTGTTGCCACAGTATACTACGGCAAGACGCGGCACTTCCGAGCGATCGATGCTGTAATATCGAGAGGGATTTTTTGCCATTGTATTACGGCATTGAAGACCGCGCTAAGAAATTCCTTGACTGAACGCCATGGGGCACCGCCGTCATGCCACAGCATCTAAGCGACATAATCCATTGCCATGCTTTGTGCGCATACCTTAAAAATTGGATCACGATATCGGCTTAGAACTGGCAGGGTCGCCATGTGGAGCGGGAAGTAGGGCAACAAGTAAACAACACGAGTATTGCGTAAATACTGACATTTTAAGTATTTACATGCATTAGACATAACTCCTCACAGACTTTTGTGTGGACTCGTCTTTTGGTAATGAATATATATACGAATTAGCATAATAAAATGTAATTGGTTGTAACAGGCGACAGCAGAAACGGCGTTCGACATGTTGACGCCCGCGCCGACGTTACAGCTCGCGCCGGCGTACGAACGCCGCGAGAGGCGCCGCCGCCGCCGCCGCGACCCCGCGCGCTTGCCGCAGGACATCCGCCAGGGCGTGGCTACCGCTTACCACACCGTCAAAGAGGTAGGTCACAGTGATGCTAGAAACAAATGACAGTGGAAAGTTAATCCGATCCGGCTAAACAAAGTTGCAAGAAACTATTCAGTATAGACTAAACTTGTATTTTTTAGGGCTTTGCGGAAACGGCAGAGACCATGGCACTAGCGGCGCGCTGCTCTCGTGGCGTGGGCGTGCTGCGGCACCTGCCGGGCGCCGCCGTGGCGCCGCTGGCGCTGGCGGCGGGCGGCGCGGCCGACGTGCTGGGCGGCGTGCGCGCCTCGCTGGCGCCGCACGCGCGCAAGGACAGCGCCGACAAGTGGCGCGCGCACTGACCGCAGGTGGGTGGGCGTGCTGCGGCACCTGCCGGGCGCCGCCGTGGCGCCGCTGGCGCTGGCGGCGGGCGGCGCGGCCGACGTGCTGGGCGGCGTGCGCGCCTCGCTGGCGCCGCACGCGCGCAAGGACAGCGCCGACAAGTGGCGCGCGCACTGACCGCAGGTGGGTGGGCGTGCTGCGGCACCTGCCGGGCGCCGCCGTGGCGCCGCTGGCGCTGGCGGCGGGCGGCGCGGCCGACGTGCTGGGCGGCGTGCGCGCCTCGCTGGCGCCGCACGCGCGCAAGGACAGCGCCGACAAGTGGCGCGCGCACTGACCGCAGGTGGGTGGGCGTGCTGCGGCACCTGCCGGGCGCCGCTGGCGCTGGCGGCGGGCGGCGCGGCCGACGTGCTGGGCGGCGTGCGCGCCTCGCTGGCGCCGCACGCGCGCAAGGACAGCGCCGACAAGTGGCGCGCGCACTGACCGCAGGTGGGTGAGTGGGCGCAAGGACAGCGCCGACAAGTGGCGCGCGCACTGACCGCAGGTGGGTGAGTGGGCGCAAGGACAGCGCCGACAAGTGGCGCGCGCACTGACCGCAGGTGGGTGAGTGGGCGCAAGGACAGTGCCGACAAGTGGCGCGCGCACTGACCGCAGGTGGGTGGGCGTGCTGCGGCACCTGCCGGGCGCCGCTGGCGCTGGCGGCGGGCGGCGCGGCCGACGTGCTGGGCGGCGTGCGCGCCTCGCTGGCGCCGCACGCGCGCAAGGACAGCGCCGACAAGTGGCGCGCGCACTGACCGCAGGTGGGTGGGCGTGCTGCGGCACCTGCCGGGCGCCGCTGGCGCTGGCGGCGGGCGGCGCGGCCGACGTGCTGGGCGGCGTGCGCGCCTCGCTGGCGCCGCACGCGCGCAAGGACAGCGCCGACAAGTGGCGCGCGCACTGACCGCAGGTGGGTGGGCGTGCTGCGGCACCTGCCGGGCGCCGCTGGCGCTGGCGGCGGGCGGCGCGGCCGACGTGCTGGGCGGCGTGCGCGCCTCGCTGGCGCCGCACGCGCGCAAGGACAGCGCCGACAAGTGGCGCGCGCACTGACCGCAGGTGGGTGGGCGTGCTGCGGCACCTGCCGGGCGCCGCTGGCGCTGGCGGCGGGCGGCGCGGCCGACGTGCTGGGCGGCGTGCGCGCCTCGCTGGCGCCGCACGCGCGCAAGGACAGCGCCGACAAGTGGCGCGCGCACTGACCGCAGGTGGGTGAGTGGGCGCAAGGACAGCGCCGACAAGTGGCGCGCGCACTGACCGCAGGTGGGTGAGTGGGCGCAAGGACAGTGCCGACAAGTGGCGCGCGCACTGACCGCAGGTGGGTGGGCGTGCTGCGGCACCTGCCGGGCGCCGCTGGCGCTGGCGGCGGGCGGCGCGGCCGACGTGCTGGGCGGCGTGCGCGCCTCGCTGGCGCCGCACGCGCGCAAGGACAGCGCCGACAAGTGGCGCGCGCACTGACCGCAGGTGGGTGAGTGGGCGCAAGGACAGCGCCGACAAGTGGCGCGCGCACTGACCGCAGGTGGGTGAGTGGGCGCAAGGACAGCGCCGACAAGTGGCGCGCGCACTGACCGCAGGTGGGTGAGTGGGCGCAAGGACAGTGCCGACAAGTGGCGCGCGCACTGACCGCAGGTGGGTGGGCGTGCTGCGGCACCTGCCGGGCGCCGCTGGCGCTGGCGGCGGGCGGCGCGGCCGACGTGCTGGGCGGCGTGCGCGCCTCGCTGGCGCCGCACGCGCGCAAGGACAGCGCCGACAAGTGGCGCGCGCACTGACCGCAGGTGGGTGAGTGGGCGCAAGGACAGCGCCGACAAGTGGCGCGCGCACTGACCGCAGGTGGGTGAGTGGGCGCAAGGACAGTGCCGACAAGTGGCGCGCGCACTGACCGCAGGTGGGTGGGCGTGCTGCGGCACCTGCCGGGCGCCGCTGGCGCTGGCGGCGGGCGGCGCGGCCGACGTGCTGGGCGGCGTGCGCGCCTCGCTGGCGCCGCACGCGCGCAAGGACAGCGCCGACAAGTGGCGCGCGCACTGACCGCAGGTGGGTGGGCGTGCTGCGGCACCTGCCGGGCGCCGCTGGCGCTGGCGGCGGGCGGCGCGGCCGACGTGCTGGGCGGCGTGCGCGCCTCGCTGGCGCCGCACGCGCGCAAGGACAGCGCCGACAAGTGGCGCGCGCACTGACCGCAGGTGGGTGGGCGTGCTGCGGCACCTGCCGGGCGCCGCTGGCGCTGGCGGCGGGCGGCGCGGCCGACGTGCTGGGCGGCGTGCGCGCCTCGCTGGCGCCGCACGCGCGCAAGGACAGCGCCGACAAGTGGCGCGCGCACTGACCGCAGGTGGGTGAGTGGGCGCAAGGACAGCGCCGACAAGTGGCGCGCGCACTGACCGCAGGTGGGTGAGTGGGCGCAAGGACAGTGCCGACAAGTGGCGCGCGCACTGACCGCAGGTGGGTGGGCGTGCTGCGGCACCTGCCGGGCGCCGCTGGCGCTGGCGGCGGGCGGCGCGGCCGACGTGCTGGGCGGCGTGCGCGCCTCGCTGGCGCCGCACGCGCGCAAGGACAGCGCCGACAAGTGGCGCGCGCACTGACCGCAGGTGGGTGAGTGGGCGCAAGGACAGCGCCGACAAGTGGCGCGCGCACTGACCGCAGGTGGGTGAGTGGGCGCAAGGACAGCGCCGACAAGTGGCGCGCGCACTGACCGCAGGTGGGTGAGTGGGCGCAAGGACAGTGCCGACAAGTGGCGCGCGCACTGACCGCAGGTGGGTGGGCGTGCTGCGGCACCTGCCGGGCGCCGCTGGCGCTGGCGGCGGGCGGCGCGGCCGACGTGCTGGGCGGCGTGCGCGCCTCGCTGGCGCCGCACGCGCGCAAGGACAGCGCCGACAAGTGGCGCGCGCACTGACCGCAGGTGGGTGAGTGGGCGCAAGGACAGCGCCGACAAGTGGCGCGCGCACTGACCGCAGGTGGGTGAGTGGGCGCAAGGACAGTGCCGACAAGTGGCGCGCGCACTGACCGCAGGTGGGTGGGCGTGCTGCGGCACCTGCCGGGCGCCGCTGGCGCTGGCGGCGGGCGGCGCGGCCGACGTGCTGGGTGGCGTGCGCGCCTCGCTGGCGCCGCACGCGCGCAAGGACAGCGCCGACAAGTGGCGCGCGCACTGACCGCAGGTGGGTGAGTGGGCGCAAGGACAGCGCCGACAAGTGGCGCGCGCACTGACCGCAGGTGGGTGAGTGGGCGCAAGGACAGTGCCGACAAGTGGCGCGCACATTGACCGCAGGTGGGTAAGTGGGCGCAAGGACAGTGCCGACAAGTGGCGCGCGCACTGACCGCAGGTGGGTAAGTGGGCGCAAGGACAGTGCCGACAAGTGGCGCGCGCACTGACCGCAGGTGGGTGAGTGGGCGCAAGAACAACGTCGACAAGTGGCGCGCACACTGACCGCAGATAATGAACCCTCCTGCACAGAAGTTTGTATGCAGGGGGGTTCATCATCTCTACAGCTGACTCTACCTGTGGATGAAGTATACAAACTCTTGCCGCACTGTGTTTGAAACAATTACAGATAATTACTACTACTACGTTCTTGTTTACGCAAGCATTGTAATAACCTCCTGCCGCCCACTATACAACAAAAATTGTCAGTGAATTTTGAATCTCGAAATTCGACTTCGGCTCGTTTTGTAACGGCGACCCTGAAGTTTTAAGAACCCTTATTACATCACTGTTGCATAAACTACTATAGATTAAGTATTAAAGTATACAGAAAATGGCTTAATTACTTCGTTAATTAAACAATGCCTTTTTTTACAGGGTTCAACAATCACGCACACGATGAGTAGCTCCGATGAAGAAAAAAAAACAAAGCTTTACACTGACAAACAAAAACACAGTGCAGAAACGCATTAAAAATTTGCTCATTTTAGTTTACGATTAACTTAATATTCTGATGACACCCAGTTTGTGTTAAAAATTATAAAATTATAAACTGTCCTACCATTTCAGCCTCTCATCATGTTATATTTAACGTTTTGAGCACTCTTAAAAGGGTGGATAAAATATAAAACATTTCAAGGTACTATTCATTATTGTAAAAAAAAATCGCCAAAAACAAAGTTTTTATACGATGTATTTTTGTAGTCATCAGGCATAAATGTAATCAAGGAATATAAATCATTACAGACGTATTACTTAGACACCAGATAATGCAAAAGGATGTCTAGACCTAAGTCCACAGTTCGACGGACTAGATTGACGAGTCATTATGCACAAATGTTGCCACATATTTGCCAGTGCAGTTCTTATCGTTTTTTTTTTTAATAAGGCCTAGGTTACACCATCATATATATATTTAAAAAAACTATCACATATATATATATATTCCTTATCAGTCGACCAATGATTACGTTTCGATTAGGTCTTCTTTATTGAAAGAGGAGTTGTATGGCAGCCAGCGCATCGCCTAGCCAGCTTGGTCTAGACACAGGCATACTCCCATACTTTATAGTATGATTATCATTGTTCTCATAGGTCTCATATAAAATTATATTCTAAATATTGTAGCCCCTACGCCTTGCACGAATACGGCGTCTTGTGATTCGGAATCCGTTCTAAGACTACAGTACTGAAACGGGGATATATAAAGTAAAAACGAGAGTAGGAGGAATCGAGCCGCGATGAACGAGGAGTCTTCGTGAGACTGTAGAACCGCTGCCTAACATTTAGCAGTAGTTTTCAACCGGGACTGGTTTTGTAAGGCGAGTGGGATACTCGTTTAACTAGACATCTCGCTCGCGCTCGCTTTGTTATTATTGCCCAACCGAAACGTTATTTTTATCAGTAAAATGGTATTTTCGAAATAACCACTTGCCAGTCTAAAAGCGACAGCTTCGTGCAAGGGCTCATTTTAAGATATTTTATATTGATAGTGAATATCGCTATAACACTAGTTTTCAAATTTTTAGATTTATACATTTTCAAATGTATGGTGCTTAATTTTAGTAGCATTTAGAGCATTTAGTTGCTTTTCTGTTTCCGCTTTTATTTTTAATTAGTTGATGTAAATATTTATAAAATGTTGGAAAGTTGCGATATCGTCGTAAAGAAAATTATAAAACATGAATAGGTCATATAGTTTTCTTTATGTCGACAAGGTGGTTAGGTGCCATGACATGATATTGTTGTAAATACAAGCGCGTACATTTAACATCATACCAACTGACAAAAAGCAATGTTCCTAAAGTCGCCTTTCTGCCAGTTTGTACCATATCTGAAACTAAGAGCTACATTTAATATTCTTGCATTAAACAATCACTAAACTTTTTCCATGGTCCCATAACCCCTGTACAAAATCAATCAAGAGGTATGATATCATAATGATTTTACTCATAAACATTGTACTCATATGCATAAGGTTCACTGGTGCAAATAATTTAACGCGCTTGCATTTTACAAAACACATATAGGAACTTTTAAGTACATTATTGTATCTTAGAAATGTGATATAAAACTACTAAAATTATCGAAAATTGCAAATGACTCAATCAAATGCGACTGGATTATTGTTAAGACAATGAACATAATTATCATAAACCTATAAACGTTTTTAAATATTAGATATGTATTATACACCTTAAATAACTTGAGTTTGCAATGTATCTTCACTTTAAACTGTTTCTTTGTTTGAATCGTACGTATATAGGTACTTATGTCACAGCATAACCCGATCTTTGCTGCCGCAACACCGGGTGAGATATAGCTTATTGTAAGGGTACAATGCAAACCAACGGTTTCATTTTTATTAAACTGTGACTAATAATTTTATTTCATAAATATAGTAGCAACTTTCAATAATTGTCACAACTGTGTAGATTTTATTTTAACTACTTATGTGTAATTGTCTAGCAGACTGCCCTAAAAAGTGCTGACCGGCGACCGACACATAATGATAAAGTCCGACTAAGCTAAGTTTGCATCGATTTTTAGCACAGACTGTAAAAGTGTTAAGTAAACGTCATCATTTTATAGAAATTTGACGTTTATAATAACACTTGCGCAGTGTTTAATATAAAAAATTGATGCAAACTTACTTTGGTTTGACTTTATGTTCTATGTGCTTGTAGCGACTAGATACTTTCACTCAGAGACCCCCATGTTATACCCACGTTCAAATAGTAAATTTTACAACCTCCTACTCGTGATTACTCGTGATTAATCCGTTCTAAAGTGTTTAATTTCAATTGTTCAGGAGTAATCACAAGACGAACAATATTATGCTCCTGAACAAATGAATTTACCTATATCCATTGTTTTGGTAAAACCGCAACGTATAATATGGTCCTCCACACTTCTTCGGGCTTTCTGCTGGAGATGTACTTCTGTAGTTGTTATAATCGACCGATAGAATGTGTGATCCTTTAGCAGTAAACTAAGATTTTATTCCAATATGAATATTTTGTTTTTATGTTATATTATTCATCAAAAGTCAGTCTTAATAGAGAATAAATAAAATTGACACTTTACCAGCTGTTTTATTTATCTAACCTTTTTTTAAGCGTTCCACGTGTACGTAGGTCGATAGGGATGATAGGTCGTAAGAAATCAAAAGATACGGCCGTTTATGTCGCATTTCCTATACATTTGCAATGGGAATCAAAATGCATAGGGTACTTCCCGTTGATCAGGAAATTTGGCAAAAGCAACAGCTTGTAGCACAAGTACAGGGAAAAACCGAAAACCGTATAATTGTTGCACACAGAGAGTTCCGTGCCACCAGTATTTTATAAGTAAAAACCTAAGTTCATAAATAGGCGCGCAATGGGCCGCGGATGGCGGCGAAGTTAACCAGTAGAGACTTATAACAAAAAATCTCCTCGCTTGGACAGTATAAACCCTCCGTAGGTAGCGGCTAACTCGGATCTAGTTTAGACGATTGCAGCTATGAACGGGTGTTTCATAGCTGTTGCATCATAGTGCATACGCCAGGTCTCAGGGGCAATCAATGGCTTGTTATCAGTGTATACGAGCATGTATGTAAATGGTCCTAGGCGGGTGTTCTAGGACAAAGGTACCAAAAAATGTATATGCCCGCCACATCACTTGTGGCTGTAAATGACTGGTTATAGTACGAAACATAAGAAGAGACTTCGGCACTTGGTTGATTCAATGCAGGTGAATCAATAAGTATTTATAAATCAACAGGTTTGACAGGCGGTGAATTGATGCGAAGCGGATACTCTGATGTCTTACAATACTACCTGGATAACACTCTGGCACGCTAGAAGTTCATTGTGAGATAAAACTTTTTTGCACTTAATATCTTGCTCAGTGAGATTAATACCTAAGTATGAATGTAACATGTGCATTGGTTTAAATTTGTGGTAAAAAATTACCTGTTGATATCTGCCTTAATGTATATTTCACCGCACGCCGCCTCATCTACCGTCTGCCTTCGTAAAAAGACAATCGTAAATAAATAAAAGACCAAAACATTAACTATAAATATTTATTGAACACTAAATTACGGCTTACTAAAACAAATCTAAGAGGCTTCCTCAGTCTTTTCTTCCGGGTACTTATCACTGAGGAAACTCTTCACTTCTCCATATTCCACCTTCAAGTTCTGTCTGATCTTCGCATGATTTCTATACTTCTCATATTTCTTTAGGAATATTTGGTAATGCGGCATGGTCTCGTAGAACCGAGGGAACTTCTTTTTCCTCAATATAACTCTGTCGTTCATGACATACTGGTTGAAGTCTAAGGTCTCGTCTTTAGGTATTTCCTCTTTGGTCCTTACGTTGCTGGGACTTGCTATCACTTTAGGGTAGGATTCATTTTCTTGGCGATATTCAACTAGGTGAAGTTTCTTTTCTTCTGCCAGCTGTTGATGTGTCCTCTGAAAATTAAAAGTGGATTTGATTTATATGATGAATTGAACTTGATAGACATATTAGTGACTAGGTATGATTATATTTTACGTAATTAACAATCAATTATTTATTTGACAATGGGATCCTTAAGAGTGAGAGGAACTACTCTCAGTTAGATATGAGCGCCGCGCCGGCGCGCCGCCGCCGCCGGTAAAAAATCTCGCGCCGCCGCCGCCGACGCCACCATCGGCGTGGAATCGGCGTGACCTTGATGAGGCATGCCGAAATTACACTTATTTTGGAACCTTAAAAATCAAATGTTTTTAATAGCTAAAATCGTTGTAAATGCCACCTTCCGATATGTTTTGACGGATATTATGTTTATACTTTTTAATTAGTAGGTACATAATAAAACCAACTATCTTCCCGACGATATTTTTTATACACGATGATTTTTAATCAGTGAGTACTATTTTTTCTAACTCAGTATGATGGAAATCACGTTTAAGTCGAAATTACACATCATCATCATCATCATATCAGCCATAAGACGTCCACTGCTGAAAATAGGCCTCCCATTTGGACCTCCATATGTACTGGTTGGAAGCGACCTGCATCCAGCGTCTCCCGGCTACCTTCATAAGGTCATCTGTCCATCTTATGGGTGGACGTCCTACGCTGCGTTTGCCAAGCCGTGGTCTCCACTCAAGCACTTTTCGACCCCATCGGCCATCTGCTCTGCGTGCAATGTGGCCTGCCCATTGCCACTTCAGCTTGCTAATCCGAAGGGCTATGTCGGTGACTTTAGTTCGTCTACGGATCTCCTCATTTCTGATTCGATCACGTAGAGAAACTCCGAACATAGCCCTCTCCATAGCTCGCTGAGCGACCTTGAGGACTTTGAAGGACCACGTTTCGGCTCCGTAAGTCATCACTGGTAACACACATTGATTGAAAACTTTCGTCTTGAGGCACTGAGGTATGTCGGACGAAAAGACATTTGCGTAGTTTCCCGAACGCTGCCGAACCGAATTGGATTCGGCGGTTGACCTCTTTCTCGAAGTTGGACCTACCTAATTAGATTACTTGTCCTAGGTAGATGTACAAGTCAACAACTTCGAGAACCGAGCTTTCAACAGAGACTGGGATAGGCCTAACATTGGCATTTGACATAATTTTCATCTTGTCCATGTTCATTTTCAAGCCTACCCGTTGAGAAACTCGGTTGAGATCATCGAGCATCGTGCTGAGTTGTTCCATCGACTTTGCCATGACTACAATGTCGTCGGCAAATCGAAGGTGAGTGATGTATTCGCCGTTTATGTTGATTCCAAGTCCTTGCTATTCCAGAAGCTTGAAGGCGTCTTCGATTGCTGCAGTAAACAGTTTAGGAGAGATAACGTCTCCCTGCCTTACGCCTCTTCGCAACGGAATCGCCTTCGTGCTCTGCTCCTGTACTCGAACCGACATTGTAGCGTTACTATACAAACACTTCAACACTTCGATGTACCGATAGTCAATATGGCATCGCTGAAGAGACTCAAGCACTGCCCATATTTCCACCGAATCGAAGGCTTTCTCATGGTCCACAAACGCTAAGCATAGTGGCAAGTTATACTCTTCGGTCTTCTGTGTAATTTGCCGTAGCGTATGGATGTGGTCTATGGTACTATAGCCTCTTCGGAATCCGGCTTGTTCGGGAGGCTGGAAGTCATCAAGTTTGTGTTCGAGACGATTCGTGATGACCCTTGAAAACAGTTTATAAACATGGCTCAGAAGCGTGATGGGTCTGTAGTTCTTCAAAAGGCGTCACCTTATTTGAAAAACAGCACCACCTCGCCTCTGTTCCATGCTTCAGGCGTTTTGGAGTTCTGGAGGACTTTAAGTACCGGTGTTCCACCCGCTCTCAGAAGCTCTGTGGTAATTCCGTTATTGCCCGACGCCTTGTTGTTCTTAAGCTGCTTTAGGGCCTTCCTAATCTCGTACAAACTGATGTCCGGGACATCTTCGGTGTAGTGTCGGGACAGCCTTGCGACCGAAGTGTATAACTGTCCATAGAACCTCTCGATCTCACCTAAAACCTCTGCTTTTGTTGACGCTATGCTGTCGTCTTCCCGTTTCATTTTTGTCAGCTGGCTTTGCCCAACAGACTTGTCCTTTGCGAACACTTTGGAGCCTTGGTTTCGCTCGATAGTCTCTTTAACACGGTTAGTATTAAAGAGACGCAGATCGTGTCGCAAGGACTTAAATATACGTCTGTTGAGCTGCCTATATGACTTAGCGTCATCCGGAGACTGCAGTTGTAGTGAGTGTCTTGTAGCTATGAGTTTTAAGATTTGCTCGGTCAATTTCTGAGGTCTATCTTTACGGCGGGGTCTAAAAAACTTGGACCCTACCACGTGGACAGTTTCCACTAGCCCGTCGTTAATCTCGTCAACTGAAACCAAGTTCTCTAGGCAAGAAAAGCGGTTAGAGAGCTCGAGTTGAAAGCTTTCGGGGTTTGAATGTGGGCTTGAGTGGGTCGGAGCGTAGACTTCATCAGGCTGGACCTTTTAAGTTTAATATTTATATTCAGCGAGCCCCTGACCATTCGGTGATCACTACTGGTTTTTATCCTGTTGATCACAGAAACATCACTGAATATACGTTTCTTGTCGGTCATGAGGAAGTCTATCTCGTTTCTTGTGAAACCATCGGGACTCATCCAGGTCCATTTCCTTTGGGGTGACTTCTGGAAAAAAGAGTTCATCATAAAGAGTTCCTCTCTCTTCAGAAAATCGGCCAGCCTCTGTCCCCTAGGGTTCCGTTGCCCATAACCAAATTGCCCCACTCTCAACTCATCACCACCTTTCTTGTCCAACTTAGCGTTGAAGCGAAATTACACGGATTTTGTTAAATCATAATTTTAATTTTGTGATAAATTTTATCCTTAAATGGTCTCTTTCCATATTTATACAAATGGTATGGTAGACGCACTGATACAACAAAGCGCCTGGACTACACAGTGGAAAGACAACCAGCCCTTTTACCGTATGTAAAGGGAGTGTCAGATAAGGTTGATTTTAAAGAAGTTCTCGGTGAAAACTATCTTCATCCCCTACAGAAAACTATCACAACATTTACGGACGCCGAAGGACAGTTTCTCACTTGACCGTCCAGTAGTTTACAAAATTTTGCCGTATAAAGAAGCACATACAAGCGTTTAAAAACAATGAACCCAGAAAATCGGCAGTTGCCGAACATCTTTTGGAGGCAGGAACAAATCACTGGATTGAGTCACATTATTTGACATTCGAATTTGTAAAATACTGAATTATTTTACGCATAGTTAAAGAAATTTGTTTTATTATAACGTAATTTATTTTATTTATAAAAAGTTGTGGTTTTATTACTTTTAATCCTATAGACAAGTGCTATCAAGGCCACGCCGCCGATTCGCCGCCGCCGCCGATTGATTTTGACCGGCGCGCCGCCGCCGACTATTTGGCCATCGGCGCTCATATCTACTCTCAGTTAGGAACATTGTCTTGTTATGTAGTTTAGAAGTTTTTTACCTATTTTTAGGGTTCCGTACCTCAAAAGGGAAAACGGAACCCTTATAGGATCACTTTGTTATCCGTCCGTCCGGCTGTCTGTCAAGACCCTGTATCTCGGGAACAGGTAGAGGTAGCAAGTTGAAATTAATACCACATATACAGGTCTGCGGTCCCTTGAAGCTGTGAAAAAACCAAACCTCTCTGTCAACGCAATCAAAAAATACGGCCGTTTAAATGTCGCATTTTCCATACATTTGCAATGGGAATCGAAATGTATAGGGTACTTCCCGTTGCCCTAGAATCACGAAATTTGGCAAAAAGCAAGAGCTTATAGCACAAGCACAGGAAACAATCCGAAAACCGTATAATTGCCGCATACTGGTTCCGTGCCACCAGTATTTTTTAGTACCTAAGGTCATAAATGGAGGGCGGGGGAGCATCCTTTGTGTAGGACCCTCGGTGGAGAGTTCGTACTTGGCTGGGTTTTTTCATTTAGTACCAGTTTAGTGTTGCGATAACTAATAAAAATATTCATAGTAGAATAGCGAACCTGTTGAAGTAACCCAATGAAGAAAGCTTTCACAATGTGTTGTAAGTTGTTGGAGCCCTCAACCTTGGCTCGGATGTCCTTGATGCCGATGGCCTCACAGATTTCCTTGATGGCCCTGTGGCAACTGAGCCCATAGCCTTCATTTTTCTTCTGTACAAATATCTTTGTCTTACCAAATGCTGTGTAGAAATCGTGAAAGACTGAAATGAAACAATAATTGTAAATTTTTCATAAAATTCTCAAATATGACATAGCTAATATGCATTCATTATTTTTAAACTGTCACAGGATAACTTCTAGCATTGTAATATAATACAATAAAATAATTTTCCGCGTAATAAAAATTAAAATGTGGTAGGTATATAAATCTTCTTTGAAAAACTTCAAACAGATTCGGGCGTTTTAAACGCCCGCCAATCTGGCAAGCTTGGCCGTGAGTTCATAATCTAAAGCCGGCTGTACACCAAAAATTCGAGAAGCCGAGACGCCAAGTGTGAGCAATAGGCAGAAAAAAATATAACCCTTAACTGTTTCAAAGGCTATATGCATTTGAAACAGATAAGGGTTATTTTTTTTTCTCAGAAACTATGTCGGTTCAGCATTATACCGGGTGTTGCCTGTAATAGGAGCAATATATACCCTTTGAAACAGATAAGTGTTACATTTTTTTCTGCCTATTGCTGTTTTAATTGAATATGTAGAAAATCTATAATTTTTTGTTGAAACTAATCAAATTATTAAATTTTTTGTTTTTGATTTGTGAATAAAGTTGTAACACGACAAAAACTAAAATAGATTTCTAAAAGGTACCAAAGGAAAAGATTCTCCGATGGAGTTGGTAATTTTCTTTAGTATATGACATCTTCCTTTTTCAGTTTAGAACACTATACATAGTTTAATAAAGTGATCTATCTAAGGTTTTAAAACTATGTATCCGCCAAAAGAAATATTGAGGTAATATGATCTTACTTGTGTGACCATTGTAAATTTCAAAATGCATCAATTTCTGTCCAGCTCTATTCCTGGCTTTCCTCAGTGCAGCAGATGCCTCTTTCGACCGGCCAAAACCGAATCCTGCTAGTCCCTGCTTGTTTCCAGTTACCACCTAAAAGGTAATTAGTAATTAGCTTATTTAAAATAGTCGCGCGAAGTAAGCTTGGCCTGTGTAGACGAGCCGCGCCCAAGTGAAAGCGCGGCCGATCGTCGTGTTTTTACGTACCATTGCCTGATAGTTTCTAGTACGGCCAAGACTTCCTTTCATGATAAGTAGTGAACGAAGCTGAAGTACTTTGGTGTCGAAGCCAACAAATTCATCTGAAACATTAAGATTAAAAAATACTATATTTGTGGAAGAATGTATAACAGTGATAAAAAATGAATCTTTATGCGTTTAAATAAGATTTAGATCTGCTTGTAGCATGGCAAGGCTACGGTAAGCTGACAATTGAAGTAAAGAAGTTAATTTTTTTATATGTACAGTCATGGCCCTGAGTTGAAGTATTAATTTCCTCCTTTAGGTTCGTTTTAAGTAAAATAATCACATTTTTGTAAGTACATATGATCCAAAGTGACTTAGGGCACATGGATGCTCATGCCATTCTATACCATATAAGTCAATTAATGACCTGTATACTATTGGATTATAGAAACAACAATGGACAAAGACTATTAGACTTAGCCTTAGCAAATAACCTTAGAATTATGAATAGCTGTTTCAAAAAACCTAAAAAGAAAAAATGGACTTGGATATCCCCGAATGGGGAGGTCAGAAACGAGATAGACTATATACTATGCAACAACCCACAATTTATTGCAGATGTAGACACAGTCAACCAACTAAACTTTAATACAAACCATCGTATGGTAAGAAGTAAAATCTATGTGAAGGAAATAAAGAACAACAGAAAACACATCAAAATAAACAATAGACCGAACTTAATACCTATACCACTACCTGATGAATTGCTACACCCATTAAAAGAAAATCTTTCCCAAAAAATAAGACCAATAACAGATACTCAAATAAAATACAATATATTACAAGAAGAGCTAAAAAAACTATCCCGAAAAATCATTTCCTTGAAGAGTAGTAAGGATAAAATAGGAATGGAAGCGCGGAAACTTATAGAAACTAGAAAAACACTCTTAGAAAACAGAAATGAAATAGCAAAAATAAGTAAACAAATATCAGGTACAATTAGGAAACATAAGAGGGATATAAGAAGGAGAACAATTCAATACCACATAGAGAGAACAGGAGGAATTAAAAAAGCTCTCAAAGAACTGAAGGACACCACATGTTGGATACCCAGTGTAAAAAATAAGCTAAAAGAAAAAGCAACTAAAAGAACAGACATTACTAAAATAGCTACACAATTTTATAGAGACCTATACACTGATGTTGAACAAGGAGAAGAAAATCAAGACCTTTCAGAAGAATACAATGAAACAATCCCAGCCATATTAACACAAGAAGTAGAAAAAGCCATACTGTCACAAAAGAACTGCAAAGCACCTGGTTGCGACAATATCTCAAATGAAATTCTTAAAGGAAGCATTGACTCTATACTACATACTACTACAAACTTATTTAATGAAACACTTATTTAAACTTTCACGATTTTCACACATTATAAATTTACTAAAACGGGGCTTAATCGTGTATAAACTTTGGAAACAAACCTCCGACGTTTCAAGGGCGACATTGCCCCCGTGGTCCCGGAGAAAGACTGGCTGAGGTTGACATCAACATCTCGTCGGAGGTTTGTTTCCAAAGTTTATACACGATTAAGCCCCGTTTTAGTAAATTTATTTAATGAAATCTTAGAAAAAGAGATAATACCGGAACAATGGTCAATGTCAACAATAGTACTACTGCATAAAAAAGGCGCAAAAGACGAGATAAACAACTACAGACCTATAAGCTTGGCACCTAATCTGTATAAGGTATTTTCTAAAATAATCCTTAATATAATAACCCGAATACTAGATGAGAATCAGCCAAGGGAACAGGCAGGGTTTAGGAGCGACTTCTCTACTATGGACCATATCCATACTATAAGGCAAATTATAGAAAAAAGCAATGAATATGGTAAGACATATTATTTGGCCTACATAGATTACAATAAGGCATTTGACTCCATTACAAATACAAATACAAATACAAATTTATTTATTTACTAAAGATATATAACATTTCGTTTATCTGTAGCCCTCACACTAGGTCGTGCCTGTGTCGTGGGGGCTGTTACAGTAACATTTGAATTAACAGCAAGTGGTGCGAAGATATTTACGAGTACATTGTAAACAATTAAAAGAGTTAACAAATAAAGTTTTGGATAATGATTATTCTAACTAACCTAACATTAAACACAAATATATATGGGAAGCACTAGGAAACCAAGGAGTGCCGGAAAAATATATAAAAATCATCAAAGAAATCTACAAAAACTCTACGGCTAAGGTGCGGACAGAAACAGTGGGAGAGGAATTCAAAATAGAAAGGGACGTCAGACAGGGAGATCCTCTTTCGCCAAAGTTGTTCTCGGCTGTGCTGGAACATATATTCAGGAAATTTGACTGGGATGAATATGGATTAAATATAAATGGAGAAAAACTCCACCATCTAAGATTTGCAGATGATCTAATCCTACTGAGCGAAACACCAGAGAACCTTCAGAACATGATGCAGGACCTCGTAGAGGAGAGCGAAGCAGTGGGCCTCTCAATAAATATGGAGAAAACTAAATTGATGACTAATGGGCGGCTAGTACCAATAAAAGTAAATATAAACTTAGTGGAATATGTAGACCAATACACTTACCTGGGTCAAATAATCTCGCCAGAGGACCAAATACAAAAGGAAGTTGAAACTAGGATAACCAATGTTTGGAAAAGATACTGGTCGCTCAAAGATATTATGAAAAACCCACATTTCTCAATGGAAGACAAGAAGAGAGTATTCAACACCTGTATACTACCCTGTATGACTTATGGCTGCCAAACATGGGCCCTAACGGAGAAACAAAGAAAATCACTAAAAGTATGCCAGAACAGGATGGAAAGGAGTATGCTGAGTCTAAAACTCAAAGACAAAATAAAACTATCAAGCATTAGAGAAAAAACAGGTGTCACTGACATAACCCATACAATAAGGAAATTGAAATGGAAGTGGGTTGGTCACACAATGCGAAGTACGAAAAGCAAATGGTCCAAAGATATTGCTGCTTGGTACCCTCGTGATGGGAAAAGAAAGAAAGGAAGACAGAGGAAAAGATGGGAAGACGAAATCAGACAGATGGCAGGAACAACGTGGAGAAGGAAGACAATGGACAGAGAGGAATGGAGAACTATAGGGGAGGCCTTTGCCAAAGGGCAAATTGATACTTAAGTTATAACACTAAAATACTTTTTGTAAACTAAAGTCAATAATAAAGGCTTATTTTATTTTATTTTATTTAATTATTTATATTATTTATATACTATTGTGTAAAAAAATGGAATTAAATCAATTTGACGAATTCAAGATAAATATCAGGCATTTATGAAACCAGTAGCTAAATTTACTTAAAACAATCTGCACACTTTATACTATTCAAAAACGTCTGCTATTGTATCGCATGCAGTGAAGTCTGTCCGAGAGTTGCACAATTTCAAGTATTATCAAAATATCAGTATAGAATATTGCTTGTTCGGTAGTTGGCCTTGCTATTTGTTAAGTTTATAGCTATAAGACATAACAGATAGTTTCTCAGGGGGCCGAGATCCTGAGACTGCCCTGTGATAACTAAAAGAGTAGTTGAACGCATTTCTTAATAATTCTTCATAAGCTGCATGCTTCTTAGTTGGTTTACTACACAAGTAGCTATTAATATTTCACAAGTAGCCATTAAACAAAAAACAAAAATACTATTCAAAGAGACACCCTCGCAATCTTGAGTATAAACTGGAAGTCTCATTTCGATTCATATTGAGATGACTACTTGTGGGTTGACAATTTAAAGAAAGTATTTTAACCAATGAAAACGTTTTTTAACCTATAGCAACTTCATTTCAATATATTTCTGAGAAGGGGGATAATTGTCACTGAATTGAGTAAAATATCCAAATAATATGTCCAAGGCGGCGTTGAAGCGGCGGTAGATTGTTTTTATGAAATTATATATAAAATGAGAGATAAGTACGTGCCGAAAAAAACCGTTAGCAGTACTAGTTATCCACATTGGTTCAGTCGCGGGCTTATACGAGCGATAAAGGAAAAATTCAAGTACTATAAAAAGTTTAAAATATATAATAACCTCTCAGATAAACTAAGCTTCGAATTACTTAGAGATAGAGTTAAGCGACTGGAACAAGAGTCTTATTCCAAATACATATCGCATGTTGAAGACTCGTTAAAAACCAATCCTCATTTTTTCTGGTCCTTTCTTAAAAAAAACAGTAAGGGCTCTTCTTTTCCTGCTTCTATGACTTACGCTAGCTCTTCCTCGGATACCGGCGAAGGTATCAGCAACCTATTTAGTGACTACTTTCATTCTACTTTTTTAACTCGTAACGCCTCAGCTGACATTGGCGCCAATTATTCGCTAGATGAGCCTTCATCCTCCGTTATTGCAGACATTGCATCCATCGAAGTCCAGTCTGACCAAATTATGAAATTGCTTAAAAACCTTGACCTAAGTAAGTCTGCGGGACCGGACCATCTTCCAGCTGTTTTCCTTGCTAATTGCTCCGAAAGCATCTCGCAACCAATGGCTATTCTTTTTAAAAGGTCACTTTCAGAAGGAGTCATGCCGCGCTTATGGAAATCTGCTTTTGTTACACCAATCCATAAGAAAGGTAGTAAGGGTAAGGTGGAAAATTATCGCCCAATATCTAAGTTGTGTCTTGTGGCTAAAATACTCAAACGCGTTGTTTACAATCAAGTGTACGCCTCTCTCAAAAATGTTTTCTGTCCCTACCAACATGGTTTTCTTAAACAAAGATCTACGGATTCTAACCTGATTCTTTTTAGTGATTATCTATCTAGCAGCTTGGATCATGGCGATCAGGTCGATGCAGTGTACACGGACTACAGCAAGGCTTTTGACCGCATTGATCATGTACTGGTGCTTCAAAAACTACTGTCAGTTGGTATAAGGGGTGACTTATTTCGATGGTTCTCCTCTTATGTTTCAAACAGGTCACAGGCGGTGGTCCTGAATGGATTCTCATCATCTTGGATGGCAATCCCGTCAGGTGTGCCTCAAGGATCCTTACTTGGACCATTATTATTCGTCATATTTATTAACGATATCTCTGAATGCTTTAAACACTCGAATATCCTATTATTTGCCGATGACATGAAAGTCTTCAGAATAGTTAATAATACTTTAGATTCTATTTACCTACAAGATGATCTTCTTAGATTAGATTGCTATTGTGCAGCGAATAAACTTGACATAAATGTGTCCAAATGCTTCGTTATCTCCTTTACTCGTAAGCGTACTATCATTAACTCTAACTACTTGTTAAAAAATCAGTTTATTTCCAGAAGCAGTGAAATAAGGGACTTAGGTGTTTTAATGGATAGTAAGTTGATCTTCGACCGGCATATTGAATCAATAGTTAATAAAGCTTTTAAGGCACTTGGTTTTATTATTAGATCGTGCAAGAACCTTAAAAAACTAAAATCAATAAAAATCGTTTACTGCGCATTTGTAAGGAGCCACCTTGAATACGCCTGTCAAGTTTGGAACCCTTGCTACAATATTTATATATCAAAAATTGAAAGAATTCAAAAAAAGTTTATTCGTTTTCTAAGGTATAAATTCAAAATTCCTAAACAAGGTTATTCTCAGGATTGTGTTAAACTTCACTTACTACCTCTTTACATCCGTCGTAATATCTCTGACGTAACTTATGTTATGAAAATTGCTCAGAATCTAGTTGACTGTCCAGATCTGCTGGCCAATTTGAAATTCTCAGTCCCCTCACGCCTATCCTCACATACTAAATCAACACTTCATGTCTCCGGCGCTCATAGTAACTATAGGAAAAATTCATTTCTTTTAAGAGCCGCTCGATCTTTTAATCAGCTTAGCAAACATCATGATCTCATCAATCTGTTCTGTGATAGCCTTAGTTCAATTTGCAAACTAATGAGCCAGGACTTCTCTGATAACTCATAAGTAGGCAACTTTGATTTATCGCATTTCTTTAGTTAACCGGTTTGTTTAATGTATCTTTGTTTTATGTATCTTTCGTTAACTAGTATATTTTCTCTCCACTGTTAGTATCATATGCAAACAAGCTGCGCACGCTTTGTACCTTAAGTTGTTTCCATCTGTGGAAACTTGTAATTGGCTTACTGTTTCTATGTCACTACGTTTCTTGTTAACTTAGCTGTAAGTTTTCCGTTGAAATAAAAAAAAAAATAAAAAAAAAAAAAAACATCAAAAATACTATTTAAATTATATAAAATATTAACACAATAATATACATATAAACATTCAGATTGGGTTAAAAAATATAACAAATTTAATAGAACAGTTTTCCGCAATGGCCGTAATTGACATCCATGCTACCAAATCTCGGCAATCTTCATTGCAAAGTCCTATTTACAGGAAGTATCAAAAAGTCTTGTCCCTAATTATCTGGCCACAACTATATAATATGCCCTTACCTTCACCAATTGGGTCTGGAGGTCCAATGCTCCTGCCTGGCATGCGGGTTCCAGACCAACCTCTCTCAATAGGACTGAGCTTTAAGCGGCGGAACTTAGTCATGGAGTCTCGAAGCTTAATGAGTTTGTCCATTCTGAAAATTATGCAATATTTCTCATATAACAAAACACTTACTTGATATTTAAATTGTAAAACAGGATAAAACATTAATTAGTAGAGACTTAAACCTATAATGGATGATTTATATACCTCTTTCTCAGAAACTTTGATTACATTTACCTTTCTGGGTCATCAGGCAGGCGTAGCTGTTTCATAAGTTCTCTCCCACGAATAACAGGAGCAGACAGACCCGGCCACAACATATTGATCTTGCCTACACCAATCATCTGGCCGCGATTGAGATCGCGAATTCTTATACGTCCCGCGCCCTTACCACGACCCTTCTTGGCACCAGGGTTACTTACTGAAGTCACTGACTTCCATAATTTTTCTGCAGGTACTGTAAATTAAAAATACAAACTAAACTATACTAATTCATAAACAAGGTCGATTTATAAAATATAAAGCCATACCACTTACATTTGTTAAAGAAATTTACATAAGCAACTGATGTAGTGCCCAGGTTCCTTTTGAGGTTAACAGCGGCATTATTCATCAATAACGGTGCTGGTTTGTATAATAAACTTATAGGTCTACTCAAAATATTTCCCAAACTAAGCAATCTAGGCGTCATGATTGCCGTGTTATTTTACAAGAGTTTGTATATTTCATTAAACCATACTCTGCATATCGTCAGGCTGATGGTTGACTGACAGTGACAGTATCACAGTAGCACTAGTAGCAGTAGTAACACAGACAACACAGTAAAACCAAAGAGTATAATAATATATTATATATATGAGAAGTATAACTAAAATAGTGAAGTGACAGTCTATTTCGAGCTAGTTATTCTTCCGTGCTCGAAATAGACTGTCACTTCACTATTTTAGTTATACTTCTCATATACATAATATACACGGAAGAATAACTAGCGTGGAAGTAGTACGATAACTGTCAAATGAGAACAGTTTGGAGCGATCTATATTTTGGCAGTGGATTTCTCAAATGTCGTAAGTCTAACTTAATTACGTGCCTCTTACGACATTTGTAAAATCCACTATCAAAATATGCGACCAAGTTAAGTTGTAATGCATTGATACCAACTACCAAATTACAACAATGTGTTTAATTTGGCTGCTTGGACCAATTGCATCAAAAGAGATCAGCAAAACTGTTTTCAACCTACGGAATCGGAGAAATAACAAACATATATACATCTCTTTTTGTCACTTCCTTTACTGGGTAAGGAAGTGAAGGACGAGTTTATGACTTTGATGTTTTCAGTTTTGACGGGAGGCTTGAGTTCGACATACTTTTTTTTTTTAAAGGTTGTGGCCTGGATACTAGTCCTTTAAGCCAAAAGTTCGACATACCACCACAGGCGTATTTCTCGTGGTGTCTTGATTTCGGATACACCGATTAGCGGTTTGTGATGGCCAAGTTCTAGTGTCGCATACATTGCCAAGTTAAATATTTTTAGGTAGTATTACATGACTATTGTTTTGTGGCCGATTATCGCCTGCCCATGCCCGTCCTTTGTTTTCCTAGATTCCTTTTACATCGATAATATGGGGCGACCGATCGGCCCCTAAAAACACAAATACTAGCTTTTACGGAACGCAACTTTACTTTGACGTTTGTTTTACGTGGCCGCTACTTTCAGCTGAGGTGCAGCTTTTTGTTTGCTTTCAATAGGATTTTACAGATAACTTTTATATGATTGATATTACAGGCTTGTACCTTATGAAAATTGACAATAAAATCTTTTCCAAAGGGCAAAGTCAACCATGGGTCTCTGCAAATGTCCAAAGCGACGAGTTACAAATCAGTTTTGCTTCGAACACAGAGTAAATGTTTGTGAATATTGTATGGTCACGAATCACCCAAAGGTAATTTACTATTTTCCAATAATTATTACCTACACTACACTTCATTTCGCTGTTTCAGTTTAATGCATAAAGCGTCTACTTTAACAAAATATCTGTATTTCTAATGGTAGTGTTGCAAATTATTCTTTTAAAACCGCAAAGACTGCAATATTGAAAAAGCAACAAGTACAAGAAAATAAAACAAGAACTTTATGTGATAATTTTTAATTTCAGTGCATAATCCAATCATATCTGCAGTGGTTACAAGACAGTGATTACAATCCTATCTGTGAAATTTGCACAAATAGCTTGAGTGAGGGAGAATGTATCAGACTCACTTGTTACCGTAAGTATTTTTTACTCTTAGAAAGTAAGTAACTTAAACATGCAACAATTTAAAATATGAATTCTATGAAAATTCTGCTTGTTTACACCCTTATAGGAAATAAAAATACCAAAACAGTACATTTGTAAATATTGTAGATTTTATGGCATCAGATGTTTCCGACTTGCTTTTAAAAAACAAAAAACTGTCAAAAGATTCCTTCATGTAACGCAATGCAAGGCTGCCTTTAGCTTACATATAAGCAGAAAATGATGATTTATACCAAAAGTACATTACATTGGATACTTGTATATTTTATCCAGATGTATTCCACTGGGCTTGCACTGAGGCCAGATACCGGGCCCTCCCTCGAACTACAGCCCCTGCGGGCTACCAGTGCCCATCATGCGCCACACCCGTGTTCCCGCCCCAAAACCTTGTGTCACCAGTGGCTGATGTACTGAGAGAAAAGCTGGCTGGTGTCAACTGGGCCCGGGCAGGACTGGGCCTACCATTGGTAAGCCAAATATTAAAAGATCATCAAAACCTAGGACACTTGTTTGATCATAGCTTTCTCAATAATTTGCCTGGCAATGTTCTTCATTTTAAAAATTAAAATAAATATAGGTTGACTGTCAGTTTGTCGAAAACTGTCGTCTTGTCGTGTCGTTGAGAGCTTTGCCGCGCTTTGCCGCGCTTTGCCGTTGTTTAACTCGCGTGTACGAATTTCCCACGGAGTTACGAAAATCCCATACGATTTCATAACTCAGTGGAAAAAATTGTGGGACATACCTACTGGAAAATTGGGTGTATGTTGTCTTCAACATGAACTGTTCCTACCTACCAAATTTCTTTCAAATCTGATGCGAAGAAAAACGACAATAAAATAAAAATCCGTCCATATGGAAATAACCGGTTATTAAGTAAATTTTCGTTTTATAAAACCCGTTTTGCCTATGGTATAGGATGCTTAGCTTGTTAAACTCATATATATATAATATTTTGCATGCTATTTAATTTATATGTTGAGTGTGCATAAATTGTGTATAAATCAATAATTCCAGCTGTGACTTTTAAGCTGCCCTAGAGAGTGAAGTCATGAAGACAGGTCATTGTTTAAGCAGTTATTGAACAATGATTGTACAGTGAAGAGTATATAATGCCACATATTTGTTATTTTGGCATCTTTTTTTTTTCAAGTGTTTTGAAAAACTATTTGTATGTCATTCATTTATATTTTATATTTATACTTCAAAAGTTAGATAGTACCATCTAGCAGCATAGTCATCAAATATTGCTACTTATTTTAGTTAATTTATTTTCAAGTAGAATGCCTGTGACATTATGGACTTGCAGACATGACGACACTATGGGGGTCCGTTTTTGTAATTTTAGCCATATAATTTTGGCCTTAAAAGTTAAAAAGTGATTAATAATGTTTTTTTAACATGAGGCAGTCTAACTTCATTTCTATTCACAGCTTTCAGAGGACCAAGACTTGAAAGGGGCAGTGCGACGCAGCCAGTCCCCAGAGTTCTACGCCAGCGCAGACTCGCAGCGCGGCACACCGGTCGGCGCCAGCGACGATGAGTCTACGAGAAACAATGGCGCCCAACATTCCGTAGTACAGATGCCAGATGAACATATGTACGATCACACTTCTGTCAAGAGGAGCGACAGTTTACAAGGTGATTATGATTTATTTTTAACCTTTCGACCGCATATCCGGCTGTGGCCGTCATTGGACAGTTTTACCAAGGAAGCTTTCAGAGGACAGATATTTGAAAGGCGCAGTGCGATGCAGCCAGAGTTCTTCCCAGCGCGGCCTTGCAGCGCGACACGCCGGTCGGCGCCAGCGACGAGTCCACACGTAAGAATGGCGCCCAGCCAACATTCCATAGTAGAACTAATATATAATATAATATAATAATGAGCATATTGATATGTACATACAATCACACTTCTGTCAAGAGGAGTGACAGTTTACAAGGTGATTATGTTTTGTTTTTAATAGGGATTAGGATTCAGGAGAAGTGGAGTGTAGCACTCGCCGTATTTCCCATCAAAAGAGTGAGTGTAAAAACACCGAAGCACTAAATAAAAACAGAGGGTACGAGTACAAGGCAGCCGAGGCAGGTGGAACTAAAATTAGACATAAACTTAACGCCGGTATCACAACATTTACCAAGATATTATTTGCCAACTTTCATTTGGTCGAAATTGCATTTGATTAGGTTCGATTAGGTTGCATTTGATTAGACTAGATTAGGTTAGGTTGGACTATTTGGATGGAAGTATATACGAAAGATACGTCTGCGAAACTTACAGTTAGCAACTGATCTTTCGGCGAAATAAAACTGCGATTGGTTGGGAAGTGATATTCGGCAAAATGATTTTTGGCGATAATTTTGAGAACAATTCACGCCAATAAGCAGGTGCTGCGCTGCCGCCTACAGTTCAAGCACGCGGGCCTCATGTGGTACATTGATACGTCGTTGACATATGGTTACGGACATACTATGGCAACAATCCACCGTTCCAGACCCATACGGTATTAACCATAGCCACGGGGTGGTTTTGGGGGTTCAAACTCTTCTACAACCATTGTAACTGGACCTATCTCGCCAGCTGTAATATGGCCGATACGTAGAGACCTTGCGAAACCCACCGAAATTAAAACCTGACCACGTCCGCTGTGTCATCGAGATGAGATAGTACCTATCAACAGTAGAGAACTGAGGTCATTCACACTAATCGCAAAAGCAGCATCATATATCTCGCTCAATTGCTCTTCATTTCCTCAAGTAGGTATAGTTTTGCAGTTTAGTGACCACTCATTCTCGTATTTTACAGGTGGTCAAGCTCCGAGGAAAGGATTTAAGGCCCTTGATAATGCGAAACCATCGACGTTCGACCATGACGAAAACAAGTACAAACAGAAATCGACCTTTGCCTGGATCAGCCGGTGGTGGAAGTAAGTATTAGGTTCTAAAATCCTCAAAACTTTCCTCGTTGATTACCTTTAAGTAGGCCATTCACGCTACGGTCCACCGGAGAGGTTACTTGCGCAGGTTTGCCTGGATAGTTCTATCAGGAAGTTAGTAGCGTGTATGGGAATGTTCTGGTGTACAGTCAAGTGCAAAAATATGGTTCGATATAATCGACTCATAAATACCACGCTGGTACTACGCTCTTATTACACCGGCATAAGGTGCTATGGGACATATTTTTGAGTAAGATGTGCACCACCATATTTTTACACTTGACTGTACCATACAGTGACAGTCACACAGAGACAATCGATTTTCGATTTGCCTGCACAGGTCCGTCTAACACACGCTCTGGTTTACCGTAACATGTATGGCCTCCATAAGTTTGTGGGAGACGAATGGTTATGGCTTATGGATACATGACATTATATCTGTCTTATCATCACTATCATAAACTCTATCAGAGGACAGTGTGTTTTGAATATAGACTTTCTTCTATTAGTGTTAAAGTAGAAAATGATGTCTTGCCCTCTGTACAATTTTGTGGCCGGTTTTATAAACCTGAAGGGTTAGCATGGTTGCCATTTCGTCGACTATCACGCCATACGTCACTTTCGCACTTACATACTTGTTAGAACGTGACAGCCTTAGTGATAGTCGATAAAAACCCGACCATAATAGACTAGCTGGTTAAACCATTTTAGAACTGATAGAATGTTTCACTTGAACTCTGTCTATAGCTACTCGTTGACTAAATGTACTCGTACCTAAAAAGCTCCTTGAATTAAAATACTAAAGTTATTTATTATTTCTGTCATCAGAAATACTCTGCCATCATCGAGAGTACGAAGAGCCGGAGGCATTTACCGTCGCTACTGGATCCTCCTGTTTGTGATCATTGCCGTAGTTATAGTATTACTAGTGCTCAGCCATAGAGATGTTGACCAGGAAAACCCCTTCGGGTTCATCCAGGACGACGACCGCAGGATCCTTCAGAAAAACTGACACAGTAGAGAAGCAATACAATTTTAAAGTAACAAATGCTAGCTAAACTATTTATGTTATGTATAAAGTGAAGCAATCTTATAGTGATATATTACTAATTGATCATATACTTATTTAATATCTGAAGATGCTCTACAGAACCTTTTACCTAAATAAAAAATGTTATGAAATGAAATCAGATTTGTTCTTTATAAGTAGGTACTTTATTATAAACGTGAAAACAACTGGTTACAATACTGATTAATATGATTTAATAAGAACTTAAGTGTTACATTATTTTAATACATGTGTTTACTTTTTTGTTCAAGAATAAAACAGAGAAAATGTCATTGTAAAATTCAGGATAATACTCGCAGGCCCGACGGCAGTCCGGCATCCAATTCATTTCCAACAATTTGGGTTGTATGACTTTCTCTGATCCTTTAGTCTCCCAACTTAGCATTATGTCAGCCGCATACAAAGCCCGGGATTGGGGACTCTCCCCAATACCACAAGGCGCTTCTTTACTAGTAGCTGCAGCAAACAATTCAGCAAACATCTTAAATATTGACTTTTCAACTTCATCCCAATTGTAATCACCATATTGACTGACCCAAGCAGTCTTGAATTCTGCACAGAGCATCCTGTGCAAAGTTGCATTTTCATTGTAGTTCATTACAGTAAAGTGCTGCTCATAATCCTCGAAATTGCTCAAAGCAAATGATTTATTTGCAAATCTTAAGAAAAAATTATTATAGACATACACACTTGTAGGGTTCACGGATTTTAACAACACAACATATCTGATATCAAACTTTACTTGACCAATCTCTGGCCTTTCAAACAATACTGGACTTTCTAAATATTTCTGAGCAATCTTTGGTCCACTCAAAGGCAAACGGCATAGGAAATCTAAATTATCAGTTATGTAAGTGTCTAATCCTCTTGCAAGATTGTATGGCTTGCAAATCCAATGATTGTCCAACCCTGCCATCTTTCTTTGCATATAGCATGCAATCAAGTTTGATAATTCTGTCTTCATGTTGAACGTTGTTGGCAACCATGTAAGTTGCATGTCAGACTTGTCTTTAGAAGATACATCTTTTTTTGTTCCTCTTCTTGCAACAATCGCCAACAGATCCTTAACTGTTAGGATATATTCAAATGGAAACTGATTCACAAATTTTGAAGGAAAAGATTCACTTAGTTCCTTGAAGCTTTTAAAATGTGTTGTGTACCACAGGATATCAGCATCATCTTCATTGTTAACTATTTCAAATGCAGAGTCAGTTAAATACTGGTTTATAAATGTGTATTCTGAGAAGACCTTTAATTTATCAGCATGCTGGATATTTTTTAATGATTCTAAGTTTGGCAGAGTCTCCACAATATGACCCTCTAGAAAATAGTTCAGCCCAGGTTCCTTCTGAGTGAAATCATCATAAAAGTGGTCATAATGTTTCCACGGAATAAGCATGGCCTCTCTCTGCAGAGGATCAGAGTATGCTCCCTCCACAAAGTTCCTTGTGATAGATTCACCTTCTTCCACATTTTCAATAGGGAAGAGCAGAGTAAAAGTTATTTGCTCAGGTACAAATATAAAAGGCACAGCCCTAAAGTTAGGATTGTCGGAGTGGGTAATTCCAGAGCCTAGTTCGTCTAACACATACCAAAGAGGTACCCTGTCTTCAACTGAAAACTCATTTCCTGCAATAGCATAAGTATGGGCATACTTCCAGACATTTTCTGAAACTTTTTCGATCTTCTCTTCATCTGAATCACCCTTTATCTGCATAAGGAAACACATCCGGTCCAAAAGTCCAGGTACATTTCTTAAGCACTGTTGAACTTTATTTGCCTTAAAAGTCCAGGCATGATCAATCAGGTAAATATGACACGGATCGGAGCGCTCTATGTCGCATAACGCTACGACGGCCCAAAGCGGATCGTAAGATTTCTTCTCAGAGTCTTCGTAATCGATTTGTACCAATTGGAATGTGGAGCCGGAATCAAAAATCTGATCGTATAATTTCTTGCAAAGAACGGGCCAAAAGTGCTCAGGTACACTAGACAAAACTAATTGAGGCTTATGCATTGCTACAAATGTATTATACTTTGATATTCCGTCCATTTTGTAAGAGAATTATAACGAGGAACTAGTTAGAAAATATTCAATGTACTGCTTTTTAGGTTACTTATTATCTATCTATTCTAATTTAATCCGAGACCTATCAATCTCCTAACGTCAAGTGTCAGTGTCAACAACAACAAAATCAAACGTCAAAAGGAGTGTCGGGTGCGTTCGGAAAATTACCAAAGTATGGGTCGCTACTAACGTATGGAATCAGAGTATGAGTTCCTCTGTTGGCCGGCCACATACAACCAGAATCAGATCAATATGAAAAAATTAGAGCGTGTGTGATCAATAGCTAATTTGTATGTAAGGGTCGCCTCACACATCCGGAATCAAATCAATCTGTGATAAAAAAAATATTCCATTGCCGGGGATCGAACCCAGAACCATCTGCTTCATTATCAGATTATTAGCAATAGGCTAAACAACCCAGCCAAACCAGTTGTCAAATTTAGTTCACTGTGTTTTCTTTATGTCGCTAGTAGTATAAACGAACTTTTGCGTGCGGCCTTTTTTTTGTATGGAGTTGTCGTTCTTCTCTTAGTATAGTATTCTTTGATGTATTCATACTCTGATGCCCATTTGCCAGCCACACACGGCCGCAATCAGAATCATAAAAATATGAATTAATATAAAATTCATACTCTGATTCCGGACGTCTGTGGGGACCTGAGAAATCAAAAGTGATGAGCAAATTGAGCTGCATTCGTTTAAAAAAACACCATTAAACAATTCTGATATGGTTTTCGGCAATTTGGCGGTGTTCGGAATTTCTCCTATGCTTGTGCTACAATATCTTGTTTTTTTGCCAAATTTCATGATTCCCTATGTAAATGTGTATATAAACATCCATGTAATTTGATTGCCTTAAGTGAGAGGTTTTTAGGTTCGCAGATCTCAATATACTTAATGGTAACTTAAACTTGTTACTGTGCAGAGCGTTTCCGAAATAAATGATTGGTATTGTCTTCTTCCTAACGTTTTCACGGCTCAGGGAGCCCGGGGTCCGCATTGGCGACTTAATGCCAAGATTTGGCGTAGGCGCTTGTTTGACGAAAGCGACTGCCATCTGACCTTTCAACCCATCGGGTAATCTAGGCTTTATTGGGATTAGTCCGGTTTCCTAACGATGTTTGCCTTCATCCGTCCCGAAAAACACAAGTGGTACGAGCCGGGGTTTGAACCCGCGACCTTCGGATTGAAAGTTGCACGTTATTATAGCTGGGCCACCAAGGCCAGAAGTGACAGACTGACGGACAACGAAGTTTCTCAGTATCTTAGGAAGGGCCTTAAGGATTCATTATATAATGTGTTTGTCCACGTATGTCGGAACCGAACTGACAGTTAAAAAATTATAGCACTTCGTTACCAAGCCTAAACTCTAATGTAGGGAGGGTGAAGGAAGGCGGTACTTATTGTGTATCAAAATACATGATAGCCCGCGAATTACCGCGCGTGGTAGACAAAGGATAATCCTTCGTACTATGCATTTTATAGACAAATCACTCGCCTATTTTTTATTTCTCAACCATTATTAAATGACGCCCCTTCAAAGTTTTATGCCGCCAAACACTTGCACTTGGTCAATTGACCATTATCTGTCCAAAAATGTATCGTACATTAAAAAAATAATGTCATTCGATAGCTTATGTTATGAATTAGCACATACCTAAGATAAATGTTGCAGATCATTTTTCGCAATTACCCATTAAAAACATATAAACATACAAACATAAAACTGCTTCTAAAACAATACTTTTTTTACTTTTTTTTTTCAAAAACGAGGACGTTGACCTGTACTTTTTTATTGTTAAATGATACTTCAGGATACCCGACATCAAAAGAATAGCGCTATTTAAAATATTACACAAGTTACACGTGTACATACATGACCATGTCAATTTGGATCCATACTACCTAGTTCCAAACCTTTTGGCAGTGACAATGTATTTCGGGGCCATATTATTCGTTAAACTTGGCGTGGTTAGTTTAAAATAATGGAACGCAAAATATAACAACATATAATATTTATAATTAATATATTATAGTAACCGACTGGTCTAATGCTAATAACCACTTCAGAGAACATGATGTTTCTTAACAACTATTTAATTTATATAATAATAATCATCACAATAACTGCACAATAAGAATAAACTATTCAAAAAGGGAACTGATTAGACACAGGTTCGTGACCCTTGGTATCAAACGAGTTAAGTGGACCTTGGTGTCCGATTGATGCCACAAGGGCTATCGCGCGCTGGTGCGGGTACATAGAGCGGGTACACGCCGATTGAAAATGCTAACTGGCGCGAAGCGTGCGTCATACTTTAACCCGCGTATGGCACTCGCACCATGGTACCAGCGTGCGAAGGGCCTTAAGGAGTTTCCACATTGGATGTGGATCCGTACGCCATTCCAAGCCTTTACTTAGCATACGGCGTCACCCGGAGCCAAGAGCTTATAGAATCATCATACAGCGACTTACTACTATACTATACTTCTCAAGAATGCCGAATAGGATATGCCTGATTTCATCCAAAAGTCGTCGTGCGTCAGAATTCTTTATTAAAACATGAAATGTAAACCTAGACATGTATCCACGATAAAAAGACTAGCATATTTTGGTGCGACTCCATCAAGTAGGGGTGATGTATGAAACCGCGCGAGTGTTGATAAGATATATGCTAGTCGTAAAAGAGTCTAGGAGAAAAACAGTGGAAGCCTCTTTTCCGGTGTTTTGGTCAATAAATATTGAATGTAATCGAAAAGAGAGGAAAATTATTTACAAGGACCGCTTCCCTTTCGGCCAATCTTCTGTCATACGAATTCGATTTTGTCGCCTGACGAGATAAAAGCGGGAAAACACAGCCGCGAACGCCGCGGTTCGTGGTTATAAGACTTATATTATAAGCCAGACATAATTATTGTTTTGACGATCCTTAGCTAATCAAAACGAACCGTTATCGGTAATTAAATCTGAAATTGTAAGAATTTCAAACGTAAACATTATAATTTACATACCTAAATCTTAGTATGTTTATTTACTAAAAGTAAAACGCCATACAATCCACAGAAACGTCATTTAAACATTTGCTCGGATAATTTACCCACTTAGGTACTCAGTTTTTCAATCATAGATTATTACTTACGTAATATTTGTTTAATAAATATTAACATTTAGTTCTATTAATGGAATTTTAAATGGAATTTTATGGGAATTATATTTTTAAGGGAATTTTATGGTTAAATTTGATTAATAATTATTTATTTCTTGTAAGTTAGAAGTACTAGTGCTCGACACAGCACTTAGTATTCGACGTTAAATTAGAACAACGAAGATTTTTCTATATTTGAATTTTTATAATTTAAGCCTTGTCACTATGACATAACATGTCCATGTCGAATACTAGTACAGCGTCAAGCACTAGTACTTCTACCTTAATATTTTTAGTCTGATCACGTCCTTAAGCTGCCCTCCTAGCATCCTACCCATCGTATTCAGGAAATAATTATACTGCTGTAAAACTCATCCCTGCATTTGAAGTACATTACGTTTTACAGTAAAAATAAACGTGTCGAAGTGTGGTAAAATGGGCTAACCTTGTTTTCCTCTTAGCTTGTAAATGTTACTGTAGTTTCCGTATTAATTAGAATCAGAGTCCATATGTTTCCTATAATTACGCCTCGCCTTTTTGATCCGCTGCCTCAGCTTGAGCGCCTGCCAGTCCTGGTCGTCGGACACGTCGCCGGCGGGCGGCGCGCGCCTGCCACTGCTGCCCGCGCCCGCCGTGCCCACGCCGCTGTCCGGCGTGAAGGCGCCCGGCGTGCCGGCGCCCGCGCCCCCCGTGCCCCCGCCCGCCGCGCCCCGCGACCGCCAAGCGCTCCCTTCTGTGCTGCAGCTGCTCTCCAACTCGCTCTCATTCGTCTCGTTCATGAGCCGCGCTACAGTCCCGTTACTGTATTCCTTAGGCGATAACCGATCGGGAATGATCGAGTCCTCGGAATGTTCCTTCGGCGCGGGCGTATCGCTAGAATCCGACCTTTTTAAACTTCTGCCGATTCGCCGCCCTTTCCTGACGCTCCTGTGCCTGGTTTCGGAGGGAGGGGGAGTTGAATCTGATTCCGGGGGCACGACAATCAGCGAGTCTGTCTGTGTGTCTTCGTGCATATCCTTCATTCTGTGGGTCCCTACTAGGCCTACGATGGACACGTGCGGGCGGGGCCCCCCGCAGTTGGGGGATGACGACCCGCTGCCGTACTGGTCGTCTGAATCGGCCGCCACTCTGAACGTGGTCGTTGTGTTTTCACCTCTGTAACCTGCAAAGAATAGCAGTGTAAGAACTATTGAATAAACAAGCAACTCACCAACAATGTACATCTACCAACAATAACCCCGCTCTAGCGTTGGAATCGGCTAATGAAAGACCGATGCAGCAGTCCGCTCCACCCTTCCGAAAGGGCTCCCCGAGGAGCACTGAGATACATGAAATCTCACTTTCCCATTAGCTCGCCACAAGCAGTCCTACGGTGACTTGTACCATCCTTTTCTCGAAGCAGTTCAGGCGATTTTCAACCTCCTGTAATTTCGCGCCGGTTAACGCTAGAACCCTGAATTTTCAGGGACATGTTGGCTAAAACAGGACATTGATATATTCTAACTAACATTTAATTTAAACTCGTAGTTTAAGAACTATCGAAGGTCAATAAAAGATCCTTAGTTTGGTCACTCACTCACTCACTCACCGATCATCAAAATTCTAAGATACATCTAGCAGGCCCAGAAGCTCCAAAACTTTGAACGTAAGTAGTTTATAGCCTACCAAGTCACAGAAAAGTCATACCAAAAACATAAGAAAGTTTGTAAGTCCATATAATACATACAACAACAAAGTTAGTTATGTAGTTCGTGCAAATATATTATCTACAGGTAAGGTACAATACAATACACTACGATGCCAGTATAAATATCGGATACGTGTGGTGTATAAAAAAGAAGGTCTGCTTACAAAAAAGAGATGAGATCCCATCAAAAACATTACATGTAAAAAGACACAAGTCTTGCTTCGCAGTTCTTATACTGCAAGAAAGTTTAGAGATGTAATGTTAAAACAAGTCACTTATTGTAGTCAGTACCGGGGAGTGTCCGTAGAACACGACTTCCACCGACTTGCCTATTTTTACATCGTAGAGGAACACAGAGTTCAAATACAAATAGGCAAGTCGGTGGAAGTCGCGTTCTATCGACACTCCCCGGTACGTCAGTACCGTCGTAAAACAAGTAGCGTATAGTCATAAAATAAGCGACTTGTTTTAACATTACATCTCAAAACTAAATTGCAGCATAAGAACTGCGGAGCGAGACTTGTGTATTTTTTCATGGATTGTTTTAATGGGATTATTATTACGGAATGTTAGCGTACCTGTGCTTGTGCTTGGAATCGTCATCAAGTCCCGGCCATCTGCATAGCCTCCTCGATTTGACAGCATAGGCGGTCCCTCTGAACGGCTCGTCACAGGCTGTCCTTCGTTGACTTGCACTGGTAAAAATTAAAAGCTGATGGGCTATTGCCACACTGTCACGCCTTTAATAATTTACTATTACAAAAAGTTCGCTCACCTGAGCCTGTTCTTGGTAACGTCACCGTGTCTGGGCCATCGAAATAGCTCTATTTGACAGACTAGATCATCCATAATATCTCTCCCTGGGAGCCTTTCCGAGGATTTGTACTTGTGATAATTAGTAAGCTAATTGCTATTGTTACATATTAGTCACGCTTTTAATATTTTATTATTATGGAATGATAGCTGACCTGTGCTTGGTTGCCTTGGTTCCGACGTCATATCCGGGTTATCTACATAAGGAACTCTGTGTGACTGAGGAGTCATTTTTCCCAAATAGCTCCACGCGGGATGTCCTCCGACGGCTGGCACTGGTAACAATTAGTAGGCGAATTGCTATTGTTATATAGTCACACCTTTATTACTTTATTATTACTGAATGATAGCTGACCTGTGTTTGGTGTCGACGACATATCCGGGTAATCTACATAAGGAACTCGGTTTGACTGAGGAATCATTTTTCCAAAATAGCTCCACCCAAGATATCCTGGGACGGCTGGCGCTGGTGAAAAATTAGTAAGCGAATTGCTATTATTACATAGTCAAGCCTTTATTACTTTATTATTACTATTACAAAATGTTCGCCGGCCTGTGCTTATGCTTGGTATCGTCATCGTATTCAAGGAATCTAAATATGTAGTTAGCTTCTTGATAGAGGAGTCATTCTTCGCAAATCGTTCATCACAGGTAGCCCCTACGTTGACTTGCACTAGTGAGGATTAGTAAGCGGATTGATATTGTCATATTATTACGCCTTTAACCTTTTGACCGCGCCAGTCGGCTGTAGGCGTCATCCGAGAATATTGCCAAGTACGCCAACGACAGCTACAGCCAACAGTTTCGCTAATGCAATAGGGCGTTACGCGGGACTCCATAACGCATACTACTTATACGACGGCATATTCCTTAGCCGTCTGACGTTCAAAAGGTTAATAATTTATAATAACGCAATGCTAGCTTACCTGTGCTTGTGCTTGGTAACGTTAAGTCCAGGCCGTCTGCATAGCCTGCTCGATTTGACAGGGTAGGCGGTTCCCTTGAAATGCTTGCCACAGGCCGTCCTTCGTTGACTTGCACTGGTAAAAATTAAAAGGTGATGGGCTATTGCAATATTGCCACATTGTCACGCCTTTAATACTTTACTATTACAAAATGTTCGCTCACCTGTGCTTGTTCTTGGTAACGTCATCGTCTCCGGGCCATCGACATCGTTAGCTAAATTTGGCAGAAGACTAAGTCCTCCATAATATCTCTCCCCGGGACCCCTTCCGAGGGTTGGCGCTGGTGAAAATTAGTAAGCTAATTGCTTTTGTTACATAGTCACGCTTTTAATACTTAATTATTACAGAATGATAGCTGACCTGTGCTTGGTTTCGGCGTACTATCCGGGTAATCTAAATAAGGAGGAACTCTGTTCGGCTTAAAAGTCATTTTTCCAAAACAGCTCCCCTCAGGATCTCCTGCGACGGCTGGCGCTGCTGAGAAATTAGTAAGCGAATTGCTATTGTTACATAGTCACGCTTGTATTACTTTATTATTACTATTACATAATGTAAGCTGACCTGTGCGTGTGCTTGGCATCGTCATCGTATTTAAGAGGGGGCAGAGTGTTTGCCGCGGACACGAAATAGGCATTTAGCGGCCCCGCACTGCTCGCTATCTGTGTGCGTGCGCGCACGCACACTACTACACCGGCGCGTCATTATTCGGGCGTTAAAAGGTTATAACTTAGAAATCTTAGAATTCCTCATTTTTATAATCCTTTGATACAGATATTGTATTAATTCACCTAATATTTGTTCGGTTTTTCCAAATGATTTTATTATTTGTGTTTGTATTTAGTACTAAAGAAAGGTAACATTCTGTCGGTTGTTGATAAGGTTCATTTCTAAACTAATATTTATGACATTCGCGCCTTATCGACAACCGGCAGAATGGCAAAGTGCCTTTTTCTAAATAAAAGCACATTTTTTATGATTTCATATGTGGCTATTTACGGCTAAAGGTACCTTATGGACGGTCGGCGCTTACGTCGCGTTGCAGCGCATTATTTTATTATCAGCGTCTTTGTTAACAGCGTAAGCGCCGATCGTCCATAAGGTACCTTTCACCGCAAAACGTCACATATTATGAAATCGTTAAAAAATTGTGTCGTTTTCTTGGTAAAAGTACCACATTGTCGCCTGTTGATAAGGTTTTCCAAGTGATTCTTTATGACAGAAGCGCCTTATCATTCTTATCAATAAGCGACAATGTGGTATCTTTCTTTACCCAGAAAACGTCACTTTTATAATATTGATTATATCAATATTTATAAATTTTGTAAGGTTGACTCCGATTTGGATAAAAATCGATATCCGAGGATCCGACGAAGTGATTAACATGAATCCAGAGTCAAAATGGTAAAATATTGTAAAAACCGACGCCATCTTGGATTTTGTAAAATAAACTCCGATTTGGATAAAAATCGATATCTGACTATCCGGCGGGGTCTTTAACATGAATCCAGAATCAAAATCGTTAAATATTGTAAAAAGCGACGCCATCTTGGATTTTGTGAGATTAACTCTGATTTGGATAAAAATCGATATCTGAGAATCCGGCGGGTTGATTAACATGAATCTTGAGTCAAAATTGTAAAATATTGTTAAAACCGACGCCATCTTGGATTTTGTAAGATCAACTCCGATTTGGATAAAAATTGATATCTGACGATCCGGCGGGGTCCTTAACATGAATCCAGAATCAAAATCGTTAAATATTGTAAAAAGCGACGCCATCTTGGACTTTGTGAGATTAGCTCCGATTTGGATAAAAATCGATATCTGAGGATCCGGCGGGGTGATTAACATGAATCTTGAGTCAAAATTGTAAAATATTGTTAAAACCGACGCCATCTTGGATTTTGTGAGATTAACTGCGATTTGGATAAAAATCGATATCTGAGGATCCGGCGGGGTGATTAACACGAATCTTGAGTCAAAATTGTAAAATATTGTTAAAACCGACGCCATCTTGGATTTTGTAAGATCAACTCCGATTTGGATAAAAATTGATATCTGACGATCCGGCGGGGTCCTTAACATGAATCTAGAATCAAAATCGTAAAATATTGTAAAAAGCGACGCCATCTTGGATTTTGTGAGCTTAACTCCGATTTGGATAAAAATCGATATCGGAGGATCCGACGGAGTGATTAACATGAATCCAGAGTCAAAATTGTAAAATAATGAAAAACCGACGCCATCTTGGATTTTGTAAGATCAACTCCGATTTGGATAAAAAATTATATCTGACGATCCGGCGGGGTCCTTAACATGAATCCAGAATCAAAATCGTTAAATATTGTAAAAAGCGACGCCATCTTGGACTTTGTGAGATTAACTCCGATTTGGATAAAAATCGATATCTGACGATCCGGCGGGGTCCTAAAGTTTCAATTTCAATTTCATTTATTCACGACCAACTGGGATCAATTTGTTATTTACAAAAATATTTTAATATTAGTACATTCAATTAAATAAAATTATATATTATATTATTATACTATTAATTTTAACAGAACAAAAACAAAACACAATAACATTAAATAACTACATGTTTCTGCGCACATGGGCCATGCAGCAGTTATTCACATACAGGCTATCAACCCTGTCTGCGATCATGGCTAGGATGCTGTTGGAGCTGGCCCGTACTCTGCGCACCAGGGACGCGGCTCGCTTGCGCATAGTGGCGTAGAAACAGTCTACCCGCGCTTCCGCAAACATCCCTGACGCGCTACAGAAACGAGGCAGCCCCATCAGCACCCTAAAAGCGTTGTTGTACTGAACGCGCAGAGCGCTGTACCGCTTAACATGAATCCAGAATCAAAATCGTTAAATATTGTAAAAAGCGACGCCATCTTGGACTTTGTGAGATTAGCTCCGATTTGGATAAAAATCGATTTGGATATATATCGATTTTTATCCAAATCGCAGTTAATCTCAAAAAATCCAAGATGGCGTCGCTTTTGACAATATTTTACGATTTTGATTCTGGATTCATGTTAAGGACCCCGCCGGATCATCATATATCGATTTTTATCCAAATCAGAGTTGATCTTACAAAATCCAAGATGGCGTCCGTTTTAACAATATTTTACAATTTTGACTCAAGATTCATGTCAATCACCCCGCCGGATCCTCAGATATCGATTTTTATCCAAATCTGAGCTAATCTCACAAAATCAAAGATGGCGTCGCTTTTTACAATATTTGACGATTTTGATTCTGGATTCATGTTAAGGACCCCGCCGGATAGTCAGATATCGATTTTTATCCAAATCGGAGTTTATCGCACAAAATCCAAGATGGCGTCGCTTTTTGCAATATTTTACGATTTTGATTCTGGATTCATGTTAAGGACCCCGCCGGATAGTCAGATATCGATTGTTATCCAAATCGGAGTTAATTTTACAAAATCCAAGATGGCGTCGCTTTTTACAATATTTTACGATTGTGATTCTGGATTCATGGTAAGGACCCCGCCGGATCGTCAGATATCGATTTTTATCCAAATCGGAGTTAATCTCACAAAATCCAAGATGGCGTCGGTTTTAACAATATTTTACAATTTTGACTCAAGATTCATGTCAATCACCCCGCCGGATCCTCAGATATCGATTTTTATCCAAATCGGAGCTAATCTCACAAAATCCAAGATGGCGTCGCTTTTTACAATATTTGACGATTTTGATTCTGGATTCATGTTAAGGACCCCGCCGGATAGTCAGATATCGATTTTTATCCAAATCGGAGTTGATTTTACAAAATCCAAGATGGCGTCGGTTTTTACAATATTTTACAATATTGATCCTAGATTCATATTATGGTCCCCACTGGATCCTCAGATATCGATTTTTATCCAAATCGGAGTTAATTTTACAAAATCCAAGATGGCGTCGCTTTTTGCAATATTTTACGATTTTGATTCTGGATTCATGTTAAGGACCCCGCCGGATAGTCAGATATCGATTGTTATCCAAATCGGAGTTGATTTTACAAAATCCAAGATGGCGTCGCTTTTTACAATATTTGACGATTTTGATTCTGGATTCATGTTAAGGACCCCGCCGGATAGTCAGATATCGATTTTTATCCAAATCGGAGTTGATTTTACAAAATCCAAGATGGCGTCGGTTTTTACAATATTTTACAATATTGATCCTAGATTCATATTATGGTCCCCACTGGATCCTCAGATATCGATTTTTATCCAAATCGGAGTTAATTTTACAAAATCCAAGATGGCGTCGCTTTTTGCAATATTTTACGATTTTGATTCTGGATTCATGTTAAGGACCCCGCCGGATAGTCAGATATCGATTGTTATCCAAATCGGAGTTGATTTTACAAAATCCAAGATGGCGTCGCTTTTTACAATATTTTACGATTTTGATTCTGGATTCATGTTAAGGACCCCGCCGGATCGTCAGATATCAATTTTTATCCAAATCGGAGTTGATCTCACAAATAGGGCTTGCAATATCCGTCCAATTTTGCTATCCGGATATTTCGAATATTTATTATTTTACTATCCGGATATCCGAATAAAACGAATAAAAATCGAATATTTTCATTTTTGCATAGAAATACCTATAATGTTAGTAACACACCCGAAAATAATATTATAAATTGAAAGAGATGTCATATACTACAGAAAAAGTGACCAAGGCCCCCAGTGCCTAGGGCTAGGATCGAACCAGCGACCTCCTTTCGCGACAGACGCCCTAACCACTAGGCCACCCGACCACGGCGACCAGAGTCCGAAATTTCCTAAGTATATGCAATCCTTTCTTATTTTTGAAACGCTTAAGGTGCGTTTCGCCATCTTAAGGCTCAGACTTACAGTCAGGGTCTAGTGCTGTCCTTCTAGATAATCTTTACAGATTATTTTCTACTAGAAGCGAGGGATGGCGCCACCATATTGTACAATTGTAAATAATGAATTAAATCATTTATTCAATATAATAAATGTTTTGATTCATGTATTTTAAGTACAAGTTGGTTCGATCCCAGCCCAGGGCACTGGGGGCCTTGGTCACTTGGACACTTGGTTTTCTCTAGTATATGACATCTCTTTCGATTTATAATTTATATATAGGTAGCGTGATTACTTAAAAAACATGAATAAAAACATTTATAATAATTAATAAATAATTTTAGTCATGCTTTAAAATTGTACGAAAACAATATGAAAAATACGTTAGAATTAAAAATATTATGCCATACTTAGTAAAGAAATATTCATCTAATATATAATCACGTATTTGCATCAGGACAATTCCAGAATTTAGAGACCAATCTTTTTCATTAAAAATAGTTATGTAAATAATTATAAAAAAAAAATATCACAGACAAATAAACAATGTTTACCGTCAGTAAAAACTATCACTAATAAAATAAAGCTTTCTATACATATAATGCTAAAATTTTTATAAGTAAATATTATGGGACAATTATACACAAATCGACCTCGTACCACAGCTAGTTCATTAAGGCTTATGTTATGATTACTAGACAACGCGTCGCGACGTTTGACTTATATAATATGTAGATACCTATCCTATATATTAAAGCTTAAATCGCTCAGACAAAACTTCTACATCAACATCAGAGAAAACATCTATAACTCAGGAACAAATATTCGCAATAAACACACAAAATGCCCTAACCGGGATTCGATTCGAACACGGGAACGACTTGTAGGCAGGGCCACTACCTAGGCGGCCGTTAACAAAGTAATACAATTAGGATTTAAGAAAGTATACTGAGTATACAAACCAAATTGGCTTTGCAACCAATTCAAAAATTATTAGATGCATCTGTAGTTAAACAGATAAACAATATATGTAATCGGTATTTAAAAATTAAACATGAACTGTCAATCTCTAATGTCAAATGCTAAAAGAAAAAGTAAGAAACTTATTGCTTCTATGCGATCAGCTATTAACGATGCCCGTAGATGGTTGCAAAAGTATCCTGCACTGCAGGAGGCATATAAATTAAAAACATATTTTACTGTCAGACTGAGGTTGTCAGACTATATCCTCTCAGTTTCGTTCGACAATCGTGGGGAGTAGTCAAAAGTACATCCTATACCCGTTGAAGCTGGAGATTATCGACTCATTTTCCACCGCTATCAAAATAAGCCATTTCTAGTGTTGATTTAGGTTTCCAAATATATCTAGAAGACTGTGTATTTGTAGATAAAGAATTAAATACTTTGCGCTCTGTAGCTGATACTTCGGATATGTTGGGGCTTAATACTATATCGGCTTGTTGTGATGAGCTCTCAATTCTTGGTCCCGATTCTGATGGTTGCGGAATTTGTATACAAGTTAAAAATCCAAATAGAAATCATTTGGATACATCCAAATAAAAATCTAACGTTAACGTCGTCTACATTATGTCTATGGACTCTTTTTTAAACTTTTATTAACAATGCGGACATAAATTCATACTAAAGTGCAATATTCGGATTATTCGTATTATCCGGATATGCACTGAGTTTAAATCCGGATAGTAAATTTAACGGATATTCGAATAAAACGAATACTCGGATATCCGGATTGCAAGCCCTACTCACAAAATCCAAGATGGCGTCGCTTTTTACAATATTTTACGATTTTGATTCTGGATTCATGTTAATCACCCCGCCGGATCCTCAGATATCGATTTTTATCCAAATCGGAGCTAATCTCACAAAATCCAAGATGGCGTCGCTTTTTACAATATTTTACGATTTTGATTCTGGATTCATGTTAAGGACCCCGCCGGATCCTCAGATATCGATTTTTATCCAAATCGGAGCTAATCTCACAAAGTCCAAGATGGCGTCGCTTTTTACAATATTTAACGATTTTGATTCTGGATTCATGTTAATCACCCCGCCGGATCCTCAGATATCGATTTTTATCCAAATCGGAGCTAATCTCACAAAATCCAAGATGGCGTCGCTTTTTACAATATTTTACGATTTTGATTCTGGATTCATGTTAAGGACCCCGCCGGATCCTCAGATATCGATTTTTATCCAAATCGGAGTTGATCTTACAAAATCCAAGATGGCGTCCGTTTTAACAATATTTTACAATTTTGATTCTGGATTCATGTTAAGGACCCCGCCGGATCGTCAGATATCAATTTTTATCCAAATCGGAGTTGATCTCACAAAATCCAAGATGGCGTCGCTTTTTACAATATTTTACGATTTTGATTCTGGATTCATGTTAATCACCCCGCCGGATCCTCAGATATCGATTTTTATCCAAATCGGAGCTAATCTCACAAAGTTCAAGATGGCGTCGCTTTTTACAATATTTAACGATTTTGATTCTAGATTCATGTTAAGGACCCCGCCGGATCCTCAGATATCGATTTTTATCCAAATCGGAGTTGATCTTACAAAATCCAAGATGGCGTCCGTTTTAACAATATTTTACAATTTTGACTCTGGATTCATGTTAAGGACCCCGCCGGATCCTCAGATATCGATTTTTATCCAAATCGGAGTTGATTTTACAAAATCCAAGATGGCGTCGGTTTTTACAATATTTTACAATTTTGACTCTGGATTCATGTTAATCACTCCGTCGGATCCTTAGATATCGATTTTTATACAAATCGGAGTTAAGCACACAAAATCCAAGATGGCGTCACTTTTTACAATATTTTACGATTTTGATTCTGGATTCATGTTAAGGACCCCGCCGGATCGTCAGATATCAATTTTTATCCAAATCGGAGTTGATCTTACAAAATCCAAGATGGCGTCGGTTTTAACAATATTTTACAATTTTGACTCAAGATTCATGTTAATCACCCCGCTGGATTTTCAGATATCGATTTTTATCCAAATCGGAGCTAATCTCACAAAATCCAAGATGGCGTCGCTTTTTACAATATTTGACGATTTTGATTCTGGATTCATGTTAGGGACCCCGCCGGATAGTCAGATATCGATTTTTATCCAAATCGGAGTTGATTTTACAAAATCCAAGATGGCGTCGGTTTTTACAATATTTTACAATATTGATCCTAGATTCATGTCATGGTCCCCACTGGATCCTCAGATATCAATTTTTATCCAAATCGGAGTTTATCGCACAAAATCCAAGATGGCGTCGCTTTTTACAGTATTTTACGATTTTGATTCTGGATTCATGGTAAGGACCCCGCCGGATCGTCAGATATCGATTTTTATCCAAATCGGAGTTTATCTTACAAAATCCAAGATGGCGTCGGTTTAAACAATATTTAACAAATTTGACTCAAGATTCATGTTAATCACCCCGCCGGATCCTCAGATATCGATTTTTATCCAAATCGGAGTCAACCTTACAAAATTTATAAATATTAATGTAATAAATATAATTTATAATTTTTTAATATATTTGTAAATATCTGCTCCATCATCAGACCTTGGAAACCATGCATGGCCCAAGTGCTCGTCGAATCAAAACTAACGAGTCTAAACACGAAGGTATTCTATCAACTGGTTCCTGAGTACCAGTTGACACTTTACTGCTCCACCATCAGACCTTGGACACCATGTATAGCCCAAGTGCTCGTCAAAACAAATCTACGAGTCTGAACACGAAGGTATTCCACCCACTGGTTCCTGAGTACCGGTTGACACCTTTCTGCTCCATCATCAGACCTTGGACACCACTCACGATCCAAGTGCTCGTCAAAACAATACAAATGACTCCAAACACGGGGGTATTACATCAACTACTGCCTGAGTTCCGGTGGCCGCCTTTCTGCTCCATCATCAGACCTTGGACACCACCTACGGCCCAAGTGCTCGCCTAACCAAACCTAACGAGCCCAAACACAGGGGTATTACATCAACTACTTCCTGAGTTCCGCTGGTCATCTTTCTGCTCCATCATCAGACCTTGGACACCAGTCACGGTCCAAGTGCTCACCAGAACAAACCTAACGAGCCCAAACACGGGGGTATTACATCAACTACTTCCTGAGTTCCGGTGGTCATCTTTCTGCTCCATCATCAGACCTTGGACACCACTCACGGTCCAAGTGCTCACCAGAACAAACCTAACGAGCCCAAACACGGGGGTATTACATCAACTACTTCCTGAGTTCCGGTGGTCATCTTTCTGCTTCATCATCAGACCTTGGACACCAGTCACGGTCCAAGTGCCCGCCAAAACAATACAAATGAGTCCAAACACGGGGGTATTACATCAACTACTTCCTGAGTTCCGGTGGTCATATTTCTGCTCCATCATCAGACCTTGGACACCACTCACGGTCCAAGTGCTCACCAGAACAAACCTAACGAGCCCAAACACGGGGGTATTACATCAACTACTTCCTGAGTTCCGGTGGTCATCTTTCTGCTCCATCATCAGACCTTGGACACCACTCACGGTCCAAGTGCTCACCAGAACAAACCTAACGAGCCCAAACACGGGGGTATTACATCAACTACTTCCTGAGTTCCGGTGGTCATCTTTCTGCTTCATCATCAGACCTTGGACACCAGTCACGGTCCAAGTGCCCGCCAAAACAATACAAATGAGTCCAAACACGGGGGTATTACATCAACTACTTCCTGAGTTCCGGTGGCCACCTTTCTACTCCGTCATCAGACCTTGGACATCTTCTACGGTCCAAGTGACACTATATACAATGAGGTATAAACGAAACTAACTCTGTATGTCATTCATTTTGAACTGGTTGCTATTGCCTATTTCCTTTGGAAACACAAAAAATGGTAAAAAAATTCTTATACCGTTTTGCTACCTATAACGCAGTATACGTACACAATGAACATCGATTTATTTCAAGATGTAGACGCTCCGCAGAGAGACGTGGTGTCGCTTCGAACATTCGGGGCCGAGTGACTATTTCGGGTGTTGCTCACTTGTTATATTTCAACGATCAGATTCCATAGTAATTTTGTATGGCGGATTTTTAGGACGTTTTAAAAAAATCATAATTAATTAATGAACCAGTATTATGTAATAAGACTATACGAATTCAGTAGCTTGTATATTTGAGATTGGATAGAGTTAGTTTTTAAAAATAAAGCAAATGATTTTTCATTCACTTTGGCATAAACGCTGACACGCGTTTTTCTCAATTTTGCTGCGTCTTTGCGTAGACATATTTACTAAACTGTACATTATTGTAGATTATAAATACACGAATATGGTAGACACACTCTTTGAGATAATAATTACATGCATCTTGTATGTCTTTGCAAATAATTGAGGACGCCACAGTCTTAACCGTAACTGTCGTTTACGTTGAAAACACTCTGCCCCCTCTTAAGAAATCTAAATAGTTAGCTTCTTGACAGAGGAGATATTCCTAGCTCGCCATCACATCACATCGCTCGTCATCACAGGCCGCCCTACGTTGACTTCCACTAGTGAGGTTTAGTAAGCGGATTGCTATTGTCAGATTATTACGCCTTTATCCTTTTGACCGCGACAGTCGGCTACAGCCGACAGCTTCGCCGATGCAATAGGACCTTACGCGGGACCCCGTAACACATACTCTTTATACGACGGCATATTAATTAGCCGTCTGGCGTTCAAAGGGTACTTTATAATTACGCAATGCTAGCTCACCTGTGCTTGTGATTGGTAACGTCAAGTGCAAGTCATCTGCATAGCCTGTTCGATTTGACAGCATAGGCGGCCCCCCTGAAAGGCTCGCCACAGGCCGTCCTTCGTTGACTTGCACTGATAAAAATTTAAAGGCTATTGCAATATTACCACATTGTCACGCTTTTAATACTTTACTATTATAAAATGTTCGCTCACCTGTGCTTGTTCTTGGTAACGTCATCGTCTCCGGGCGATCGTTATCGTTAGCTAGATTTGGCAGAAGACTAAGTCCTCCATAATATCTCTCCCCGGGACCCCTTCCGAGGGTTGGCGCTGGTGAAAATTAGTAAGCTAATTGCTTTTGTTACATAGTCACGCTTTTAATACTTAATTATTACAGAATGATAGCTGACCTGTGCTTGGTTTCGGCGTACTATCCGGGTAATCTAAATAAGGAGGAACTCTGTTCGACTTAAGAGTCATTTTTCCAAAACAGCTCCCCTCAGCATCTCCTGCGACGGCTGGCGCTGTTGAGAAATTAGTAAGCGAATTGCTATTGTTATATAGTCACGCTTGTATTACTTTATTATTACTATTACATAATGTTAGCTGACCTGTGCGTGTGCTTGGCATCGTCATCGTATTCAAGAAATCTTAAATAGTTAGCTTCTTGACAGAGGAGATATTCCTAGCTGGCAAACCGGTCATCACAGGCCGCCCTACGTTGACTTCCACTAAGTGAGGTTTAGTAAGCGGATTGCTATTGTCAGATTATTACGCCTTTAACGTTTTGACTGCGACAGTCGGCTACAGGCGACAGCTTCGCCAATGAAATAGGACCTTACGCGGGACCCCGTAACGCATACTCTTTATACGACGGCATATTAATTAGCCGTCTGGCGTTCAAAGGGTACTCTATAATTACGCAATGCTAGCTCACCTGTGCTTGTGATTGGTAACGTCAAGTGCAAGTCATCTGCATAGCCTGTTCGATTTGACAGCATAGGCGGCCCCCCTGAAAGGCTCGCCACAGGCCGTCCTTCGTTGACTTGCACTGATAAAAATTTAAAGGCTATTGCAATATTACCACATTGTCACGCCTTTAATACTTTACTATTATAAAATATTCGCTCACCTGTGCTTGTTCTTGGTAACGTCATCGTCTCCGGGCGATCGTTATCGTTAGCTAGATTTGGCAGAAGACTAAGTCCTCCATAATATCTCTCCCCGGGATCCCTTCCGAGGGTTGGCGCTGGTGAAAATTAGTAAGCTAATTGCTTTTGTTACATAGTCACGCTTTTAATACTTAATTATTACAGAATGATAGCTGACCTGTGCTTGGTTTCGGCGTACTATCCGGGTAATCTAAATAAGGAGGAACTCTGTTCGACTTAAGAGTCATTTTTCCAAAACAGCTCCCCTCAGGATCTCCTGCGACGGCTGGCACTGCTGAGAAATTAGTAAGCGAATTGCTATTGTTACATAGTCACGCTTGTATTACTTTATTATTACTATTACATAATGTTAGCTGACCTGTACGTGTGCTTGGCATTGTCATCGTATTCAAGAAATCTTAAATAGTTAGCTTCTTGACAGAGGAGATATTCCTAATTCGCAAACCGGTCATCACAGGCCGCTTTACGTTGACTTCCACTGGTGAGGACTAGTAAGTGGATTGCTATTGTCAGATTATTACGCCTTTAACCTTTTGACCGCGACAGTCGGCTACAGCAGACAGCTTCGCCAATGCGTTCGTAACGCATACTCCTTATACGACGGCGTATTCCTTAGCCGTCTGGCGTTCAAAAGGTTAATTCTTTATAATAACGCAATGCTAACTCACCTGTGCTTGTGCTTGGCAACGTCATCGTGTCCAGACCATCTAAATAATTAGCTCTACTTGACAGAGGAATGATGTCACTATCCTGAGTGAATCCTAAAAACAGTGACACATATATTATTATTAACTCATTATGATCCTTTAAACTACTTTAAAGTCAAGCTTAAAAATTTATACATTATAAAAAAAAACTTTAACATGACTACAACTAGTTACCAGAAATTCCCACGTTTGAGAACATCATATATTATAAAGTCTTAGCACATATTTGGTTAAAAGAAGCCTGAATGTGACCAGAGGCAAAATTACGCAATCTTACCAGTGCTTCTTAAATTTACAACAGATTTTCTGTAACTAGTGTTTGTAGCTTTATTTTTCCTTTTTGACGCTCTGGATAGATTCATTCGTCTCCGAAGTGATCGGAGGTTCTGAAAAGATAGATCATTTATAAATTATAATGGCAATATACCATTTTTTTTTTTTCAAAATATTGCACAAGGTGCAGCGTTTTATACAAGTTGCCTCACGTAATCTGGGCCTATACCGCGGGGCTATATTGTATGTCCATCTTTGTGACACTTGCATATTGGAGTAACAAAGAGGTTTTCCCGTCAATGCCAATTTTCGATGTTCCTAATCTTTTTTATGATTGCCCTAATTTTTTTAATTTTAAAGCGATTATTTCTGGAAATATTTACTTAATCCAAAGTCAATTTAAAACAACATTTTTAAATTCTATGTGCTCGTCGTAGAAGTATTTTTTTAACAATTACAGCGGAATGTTGAAATTAGGTCTGGCCTGGCTAGCATATGTTACGTTCTCGCGCGCGGGTCCATATAAATCGGCCGCGACTTAATGTATGGAGTGACAGGCGACAGTGTAAATGGTGCAAAGCATACATATCCCATACTGAGTTGTCGGATAATGTGAGGTGTGTGTGGCTGTGTGCGTGTGTGTGTGTGTGGCTGTGTGCGTGTGTGTATGTGTGTATGTGTGCGTGTGTGTGTGTGTGCGTGCGCGTGTCCTGCATCGTGCACGCACCGAGCGGCGCGCGGCGGCGCGGCAGGCGCGCGGCTCGTCGTCGTCGCGCTCGCTGGACACGGGCGACGCGGAGCCCACCGTCGCCGCCGTCGACCAGCGCGACCCTGGTCTGTTCTGTGTGGGGGGGGTGTGTGTATGTGTGTGTGCGTGCGCGTGTCCTGCATCGTGCACGCACCGAGCGGCGCGCGGCGGCGCGGCAGGCGCGCGGCTCGTCGTCGTCGCGCTCGCTGGACACGGGCGACGCGGAGCCCACCGTCGCCGCCGTCGACCAGCGCGACCCTGGTCTGTTCTGTGTGGGGGGGGGTGTGTGTATGTGTGTGTGCGTGCGCGTGTCCTGCATCGTGCACGCACCGAGCGGCGCGCGGCGGCGCGGCAGGCGCGCGGCTCGTCGTCGTCGCGCTCGCTGGACACGGGCGACGCGGAGCCCACCGTCGCCGCCGTCGACCAGCGCGACCCTGGTCTGTTCTGTGTGGGGGGGGTGTGTGTATGTGTGTGTGCGTGCGCGTGTCCTGCATCGTGCACGCACCGAGCGGCGCGCGGCGGCGCGGCAGGCGCGCGGCTCGTCGTCGTCGCGCTCGCTGGACACGGGCGACGCGGAGCCCACCGTCGCCGCCGTCGACCAGCGCGACCCTGGTCTGTTCTGTGTGGGGGGGGTGTGTGTATGTGTGTGTGCGTGCGCGTGTCCTGCATCGTGCACGCACCGAGCGGCGCGCGGCGGCGCGGCAGGCGCGCGGCTCGTCGTCGTCGCGCTCGCTGGACACGGGCGACGCGGAGCCCACCGTCGCCGCCGTCGACCAGCGCGACCCTGGTCTGTTCTGTGTGGGGGGGGTGTGTGTATGTGTGTGTGCGTGCGCGTGTCCTGCATCGTGCACGCACCGAGCGGCGCGCGGCGGCGCGGCAGGCGCGCGGCTCGTCGTCGTCGCGCTCGCTGGACACGGGCGACGCGGAGCCCACCGTCGCCGCCGTCGACCAGCGCGACCCTGGTCTGTTCTGAAACACATATATATCGCTATTTATACACTACAATCTTTTTAATAAAGACAGACTAAACTAAAGTAAAACTCCGGATCTCGGGATCCCTGCGGAGGATGTAGTTAAGCGCGGCGTGCTTGGAGAAACGGCGACCCTCTTCTGACAACAAGAAAACCCGTGGTGTCTGAGGACATCGACGGTCCGCAGAAGCAGCTGTAGACAGGTCGCACGCAAAGTGTGGGGCTCCAGAAATGTTCCCTTGTATATAATGCTTGCCCTAGGCGCTTGCTGGAGTAGGCAACATCTTGAACTTGTTTAACGACGCCCGCCGGTCTAGATGTTTGCTGTATGTGTACTATTAGTAGCCTATACTGCAGTAAACCACCTCCAATCCTCTGGAAGCACTGCGCGAGGCACCACTGGAGCGCTGCTTGCCCTTAGCGCTATACTAGCCCGAGTAGGTAGCATCTTGAACTTGCTCAGCAACACTCGACGGTCCAGATATTTGCCGTATCTGTTGTATTAGTACCTAACCTATACTGCAGTAAACCACCTCCAGCAAGCTAGGAGCGGAGCGCGACGCACCACTAGAGTGCTGCTTGCCTTTGGCGCTGGCTTGCTTAGTAAAATCTGCCGGCTCAAATGTTTACTACACCTGTATTAGTAGCATATACTGCAGTAACTCACCTCTAGTCCTCTAGGAGCGGAGCGCGACGCACCACTTGAGCGCTGTTTGCCCTTCGCGCTCGCTCGCGTGGGCAACATCTTGAACTTTGTCAGCAACGGCCGCCGGTCCAGATGTTTGCTGCGTCTGTAGCATAGTTATTTCATCGCTTCAGCTTCCTTCTGGGTGCGTTACAATATCGACCTATGTGTTTTAATAAAAGTAATTTAACGGTTTACAAATGGTTAAATTAAATTAACATAAAACGTAAATGAATCGTAGACTAAAAAGTGTCATCTTCAATAACTATCTTACCTGAGTGTGCCTCTTTTCTGAGCTTCACGCACATTGTTCGGATAGCGGGACGCTACTATCCGCGCCAGCCTGTTTGGACCCCTTTGGCTGCGGTTGGCGCTGTTGCTTACTGAAAATAAAGCGTTTCTTATAAAACTAAATGGAAATAAGACAGAAACAGGTATAATATGCTATAGATAACTATTACATTAGCGTTGAAACTTGCCCTAACTTGTGTTCCTACACAAGTTATACTAGTATTACACGGCGCGATCCGTCGGGGCCAGTCATCGGGGGTACCTCACCCATTCCTTCCCTGCCCTCGAGTCCCTAGGTTCTCTTTCGTCTTACACAGGTTGATGCGCCTGATTGGCTCCGACGGATCGCACTGTGTAATATAATACTAGCATTAAACACATCAGGGACAGCACCTGCCCTTTTGTTGGGTTCTGGCGATATAGCGACGGCATGCGTTCATAGCTCTAGCGCAGCAAGTCGAAGAGCGCCATCATTGTGACTCACTTCGTATCTTGGGCGGCAGCACGAGCGGCAGGAAGCCCGCCAGGATGTGGGCATCCGGTGAGTCGGAGTAGTCCAGCGTGTCCGACGACGAGCTCTCGTCGAGACACTCCAGCTCGCGCTGAACGAGCGAGTCGAAGAACGCCATCATGCGCGGGTCCTCATTCGTCGATTGTTCATTGATCGACGCGAACTGGAAATTTTATAACGTATCAAAATTTACCAACAATGACATTTAGGTACCATTAGTTATTTTATTTCGTTTAACGAAAATTAGCCGCCTTACTAAGAAATTGCCGCGCATAGCAGCTCAGTCTGTGCAGGCGTGCCTCGTCCAAGGCTAACGCAGTCAAACCAGCTATAGTAGCAAAACTTACGCTGTCGCCTGTCACTCCATATAGGTCGCGGCCGATGTATGAACCCTAGCCCGCCTAGCCGAAGCCCTGACTGCGCGGCAAATTCATCGTGAGGTGGCTTATTTTGTGTGGACTCGCTAAAACTTTTGACCGTCACAGTCGGCTATGGTCGTCATTAGAAAGTCTTGCCAAGGACACCAACGACGGCGACAGCCGACAGCTTCGCCAATGCAATAGGAACTTGCGCGGGACTCCGTAAAGTTAAATTTTGCTTAAATAATCGCTCAGCGTCCACGGCAGCCTAAGGAACAATCCGCGCGAACTCGAATCGGTCCTCTTTTGTCTTGTGTTGGTGTTGGTACCGACGCACGGATTGCCCAGACATCCCGCCGGTGCACGCCGCCCGCCGCCAGTATCATATCATATTTCTAATCGTAGCGTAGTACCCTAGAGTTGTGCGGGGGTGACTGGGACCCAGCGTCAATTGTTTTTTGCATCGTGTTCAAAACGGTTTTATATTTATTTTTAACACTATCGACACCGCGTACCCGCCACACGGGCACTCGTAAACTTTACTCAGATGCCGGCGTACCCGCTAGTCGGGCAAGAGCTATAAACCATAACCTACACGCGACGCCAAAGTACCCGACAGGCGGGCAAGCATTGCATCTTCGCTACGTCCGCCGCTTGCCCGACTAGCGGGTTCGCGGCGTGCGGCATTGAGTTGCACGTCGTTGCCCGACTAGCGAGTACTGTCGGTTTCTGGGGTATTGTTCGAAATTTTGCCTGGTTGCGAAAGTGTTAAGGTATGACTATGATATCTGTTCTGAACCTTTTAACTGCCATAGTCCAATATATAAGACAAACATTTTCCTGCTCATTTCGCCGAAGTCTGATAAATAAGACAAATATTCGTGTAATTTCGGGTGACGCGGCGACACGAGCAGGTTCAATGAAAAATTCTAATTAGAAGGTTAAGAACTATTATATAATTTGCGTACATACCTCCCCGGGCATGCCGTGCATGAGGTTGAGATAGTCATCTTGGCCGTAGATCTCGCGCGGGTTGTCAGAGCCAGTGACACTCTCGAGCAAGTCGCCCCGCATCGACGGGTACTTCATGGTCGACCACAGCTGCACAAAAAAACGTAGTGAGGCCGGATGCCTAGTATTCATACGTTCATTATCTCCACCAGTGAACATTATCTTTGATGAAGAAGATGCGAAATTGTAGTAGGTATAAGGGATAGACGGGTATACAACCTGTATTTTCTCCGTACACAAATAACAGTTTTTTTTTGTGTTTCGGTTTATTTATTCACTGTCAATGCGGCAATATAATAATACGACGTTGTTAACTAAATAAAAGAATGAGTCTTACAGACCATACAAAATTTTAAAATATTAAGCTATACCGAGGTTTTAAAAAAAATCTGTTCTGATCTCCAAATGAAAATGGTAAGTACTTCTAATAAATGCTTTTTCTGAGACTAGAAGTTTGCAGAAAGCCAATCTTCTACGTTTAAATTGTGACGCTCATGAAAATATGCCTAAAAATGTACCAAATAAATTTCAATCAATATTTATAAGTACCTTGATAATTTTCTCAACTCCTGACGAGGCGATGAGGGAGTACTGCGAGTTGAAGCGAACCTGGTTCACGATCGAGCGGTGCCCGTACAGCACTATGTGCGGGTTCTCCACTACCACGTCTGGACAAAATGTTAATACACTTTAAAGATCTTATTATTGTGGTGGTTAAACAAAATATTGCATTGCAAAATGGAGCTTAAGCTACCTTTCTATAAATAAAACTACATTAGAACCAATATACTGGGTAATTTTTGAATCATGGAGCAGGAGCGAACTCTTAATTAGGAGATATTTTTTTTCACGATTTCGTGGTTGTCCCCCATAATGAAAGTTGCTTAGTGTGACCCTCCTAAGTACCCCGTTCACTCCTGCTACACGACACGACCCAAAAGTCAGCCTGTTTTTATTTGAATTTTTTTAATTTACTAAGACCAATATACCATACCGTCAACTTTCAGAATATCTCCACGTTTTACAGTCATGTTGAAGCAAGGGATCAATTGAATTAAAAATTATCATATATTTGGGTTCCCTGCTTTAACGTGACGTTTAAAAAAGGACGATACCGTCGACGTCCATGTTAGTTATTAGATAGAGCTTAGTTCTTAGAACAGAAATTACCTTCAGTTCCAGGTTCAGGAACTTTCCACAAATAGAGGTTGAAATCATCGGATCCTGACAGCACATATCGGTCACCCTCGCCTGCGAAGCTGCAGCTTTTCATGGTGCACGAATTATAGTAGTCCTATTTAAGAAAATATCTAGTTAGAAAAATAAAGCCGATTTATGAATCAATAACAGCACTATTTATCCGCTCCGAAATGCCGTTATGTTGAGGGCGGTGGTTGCAATACTAAAGTTTGGCCAGGATCTTTGCTCACTCGAGCATAGGCAGAGAGTCATACTGTCTTTTTCTTACGATTGTAAGCCACTCGAAAAACTGAGGGATATCGTTTTTATGATCTATTGCGCAATTTGGTGTGTTTGTCAGACTATGCATCGTGTTCACGACTAAGGGAGTCGGGCTCCTGCTCATAGAGCGCGTGCAAAACGGACGGAAGTCGCCGCCGACGCTGTTCGAACATTATGCAACCCACCGCTTTTGAACTGCTTCTTATGTAAGAATATTATAACTACTAACCAGGTTAACAAACAAACCTGGTGGTAGAACCATTACCTACGTGTCAGTTCGCGTTTTAAGTTGTATCAAACCCGGCCTCAGTAGTTAGACCTGAAATGTCAGGGTTGGTGCAACTCGCATTACCTTACGGTTGCGTTATATTTCGAATAGAGCATACTGTCTTGATATATACCTAAACAAACTAAATACCAATAATAATCAATAATTTACAAAAACGTGTCCTTATAATATAAATAATATTCCTATACCTACGTATTTTTACGTATAAACAATTGTAGTGTCACTAATAATAGTAAGTAACTTAAATACGCAGCATTAATAATGTCTTCTGTTTCCGCGATTGTTGTTCATTGAAATTAAGATGATGACACCCTCTTAACCCTGAGAAAACGAGTGCTGTAAAGGGCTCGAAACGTATGATTATAATGTTAATAAACGCGATTAATCCGTTCTAGTGTTTAATTTCAAAGCAGCATTTACTTTTGACTTGTTATGATATGTAGCATCTGTACCATCATGCAGCACATTGCATACCCTAAAGTAAACGCATTCGATAACGGCGTAACCATCAACTTAACAAGTTAAACGTCAAATGTAGGAAAGTGTCACTTCTGTACTAAAGTACTATTACTTATTCTATGGTAGAACTCCATGCTACCTGCACAGAGTGCGTGCAACTAGCACTGCGCACTTGCTAGCGCTGTTTAACTGTTCCACAATGCCGTTGCTATTGTGTTTGTAATTACATCGACTTGTAACCGCCGCTAGAACTTGGTATCATAGCCGAGTAACACGTCACCTGGTGGTAGAATTCCGCGCGAGGCTCCTGCTCGTAGAGCGCGTACAGTACGGGCGGCAGCCGCCGCCGTAGGGCAAGCACGTGGGTGCCGGCGCTGTTGAAGCGGACCGACATGCAGTTTTGGTAAGGGCCGTTGTTGCCGGCGTAGCGGATTACCGGGCTGCAACAAATATAGTACCAACATGTGTATAGAGTGTTATTCATGGACAGATGTAGTGCTTAATTATTTTCCCTCGTATTTTTATCTCAGGAGCTTCGAGCAACACGCGCTTCCAACAAGTTGCAAGGGAGGGGTTTAAGAAACATCTTCGCGTACAAATTATTCTGTCACTTTTTGTAGGGCGAAATGAATGAATTCATTCATAAACTGCCCATGCAATTCTGAACGCGATAGTACACGCAGACGCACTTCTCACACACTAACTACAATGTTTAGTGTCGACATTACAGATAATTTTTCGTACGTAGCACTTAGAAAATGATACAACTACTTACACTAACTAATCTTGCACACTGCAATCTATTTTTACAACACAGATCCGCGTATGCCTATTTGGGCTTGTACTTCAGCAGAGGGGAAGTGACCTACAACTATACGAATATCGTTCACCCATCGAGCCAACGGATGCGAAGAGTGTCTCCGTATAACAGGACCTGTGTTTTGCACACGCAGAGTAACATACGTAGGGACTGAGCATTTTCGCGAGAAGAGATCGAATCAACTTTTTTCTAAGGCAAAAATGCTAAGCACTAATCCGTATATGCACATTATTCAGCAGACTAGGTAATAGCCTAAGCCAGCGGTCGGCAACAGGCGGCCCGCGAGCCTCCTTAACTATTTCCTTCACTATTAACAAAGAGCGGCCCGCGTCAATTTCGTTAACTACTATGTGGCCCTTGGCAGGTAAAAGGTTGACGACCCCTAGCCTAAGCTATGTAAAGTATTATTACTATTATTAACACATGTAAGTGCGCGATAACACAAGTTTCGTCAATATCAAAGCTCTTCCTGTAATTATACTTTAATTGAATACCCATCACACTACTAACCGCTTTGGCATCTTGAGATCCCAGAGCCCGACGCCATCCCGAGCGTTTGCCGAGACGAGTATGTCCTTCTGCGATGGATGGAACATCACACCGTGGAACGATTTCCTGCTGCGCGATATCACCAGGGACTCTACAATAACAATATTCATGTATATCATGTAATGTATTATACATATTTGTAGAGTATGTTAAAATGCCTAATAAAATTAATAACAATACCGAACTATACTAGTGTAGTTCGTGTAGTGAGTAATAGTGTGTGGGTAATGTCTAGTTCGGCAAACTTTTGAGAAGATGTAAAACTGGTTTCAGACTTATATTAAAATGGATGTCCTATAGTTTATAGCCGTATCCACGGCAGGGATCGAACCCGCATCTTCTACATTAGCGGCAGATGCTGGACGTATATAATAAGCTACCAAAGTCACGACGGCAGTAGTGTAGGCGCGTTTCCGTAAACGTCATTGGTTTAAAGTTACGAAATTTATCCTTCTACAAAGCTATCACCGCCATAGTCTTGTAGAGCTATAGGCTTACCATGAACGGACTGCCTCGTGTCAAAGAGCAACAGTCTGCCATCGTTGCCCGCAGTGCAGACTATGCGGTCGTTGTACGGGTCGATGCTGAGGCAGCACACAGCACGGTGGTGGCTTAATACTTCTATGGCCCGTTTTGTCTCCACGTCATGTGCGATTACCTGAGAATATTCAATAAACATACCAATTAAAGGAAGGGCAAACGGACGCGCTGCCATATTGCTTCGGGCTATACGCGTTTATACAGACAGCTGCTTAGTGCGACAATATCTTCGCAGGGTGGCTCGGTCTTTGGGAACCCGCATAAAACGAGACATTCGAATTTTCTTGCGCAGTTTTTTTACAGTGTCCACAAAAGTGATGTTTTTAGGGTTCCGTACCTTAAGGGTAAAAAACGGGACCCTGTTACTAAAGCCCGGGTCGTTCTGACAAGCCGCTGCGCGCCGCGTGCGGCGGACGAACGACGCCGGACGTCACGAACAGCGGGCGTTTGGTCGTTCTAGAATGAGACTGCGGCAGGCGAAACCACGCGGGCGACGCAGCCAATTCCGAGGTTTATTTAGCGAAGAAACGTGTGTCTTTTTCTTTGGTACTGAATGCTAGCGTCCACCCGCCGCAATACTCCCAAATAACTAAACACGCAGCGGCAGTCGCGGTTGGCGGGTGAACGCCGCACGCCGTGCGCGACTGTCGCATCGGCCGCGACCCACGAGTCGAACCGCCGCATCAGCCGCATGCGGCAGACGCAAGCGACAGTCGCTCACTAGGTGCTCAACAGCCCGCTCGATTCCCGCCAAGCGTTCCTCAATAACATAACTAAGTGGGAAAGTATCTCCATATCACTCACTCACCATATCATCATTGCCTCCAGAGTAAATCTTCTTCGAGTCATTAGTGATCCCAAGACAGAAGATATTAGACTGGTGCACACTCTTCATGGCCTCTGGTCTACCTTGGCCCACAACGGCCTGACCGAACTGCCACAACACCACCCTCCTATCATCCCCACCTGTGGAAAATGCCAAAGAGGATACATCTAAGGGCCTACCGAGACATCACTCTCAGTAATCTTGGCCAAAACTAGAGCAACACAAACAAAACGCGCTGAGATTTTCGGCTCGGGAACTATGTATATACAATGGAAAAAAACACACAAAATACATATAATAAGCCTACTATAACATAAAAAAGCCTACTATAACATAAAAAAGCCTACTAAAACCAAATATAAAAAATTTGTTGCTGTCAATGGGCAGGGTGCCCAAAAGACTGGCCATATTTCCTATTTCTTTATATAGTCGACACACTAGGGCCCCAAAATATGGCTACTTCCTAGGGCAGCATATTTGCAGCATTTGAGGGCTTCGGCCAAGGATACTGGTGCTGAAATATGGGAGACTCCAAGGCACCAGGAGGAATGTAGTATTATCCAAAAAAGATATAACTATTTTAATTTTTGAAATTAAACACTTTAGAACGGATTAATCGCGTTTATTAACACCATGATCCTACGTTCGTATTATTATTATTTTTTATAATTTTTTTATTATATAGCAATAACAAAAAATACAATCATCAAAAATTGTCAAATCTAATATGAAACGAACGCCTGGTCATCATCATCATCATTTCAGCCGAAAGACGTCCACTGCTGGACATAGGCCTCCCCCAAATATTTCCACAATGACCGGTCCTGCGCCACCCGCATCCAGCGGACTCCTGCGACCTTCACCAGGTCATCAGTTCACCTTGCGGGGGGCCTACCCACGCTGCGCCTTCCGGTACGCGGTCGCCACTCGAGAACCTTTCCGCCCCAACGGCCGTCGGTTCTACGTGCAATGTGCCGCGCCCACTGCCACTTAAGTTTAGCGATTCGGAGAGCTATATCGGTTACTTTGGTTCTGCTGCGGATGGTCTCATTCCTGATACGATCTCGCAGAGAGACTCCTAGCATAGCTCTCTCCATTGCCCTTTGGGTGACTTTGAGCCTTCTTATGAGGCCCATTGTAAGCGACCACGTTTCAGTACCGTATGTCATCACTGGCAACACACACTGATCGAAGACTTTCGTCTTCAGGCACTGCGGAATATTGGACGAAAAGATGTGTCGCAGCTTCCCGAACGCTGCCCAACCGAGTCGGATTCGACGATTAACCTCTTTCTCGAAATTGGACCTACCTAACTGGACAGTTGGTCCTAGGTATATATAATCGTCTACAACTTCGAGTGTAAAGTCTCCGAGTGTCACTGGAGTTGGTGCTACATGGATATTCGACATGATTTTCGTCTTATCCATGTTCATCTTAAGACCAACTCGCCCGGAGGCTCTACTGAGGCTAACGAGCATCGTACTTAAATCCTCCATGGTCTCAGCCAAGACTACTATATCGTCAGCAAATCGAAGGTGAATGAGGTACTCGCCGTTTACATTGATGCCTAGCCCTCTCCAGTCCAGAGTCTTGAAAATATCCTCCAGTGCAGCGGTAAACAGCTTAGGAGAGATGACATCTCCCTGCCTGACTCCCCGCTGCAGCGGAATAGGCTTCGAGTTCTGGTCTTGGAGTCGGACTGACATAGTGGCGCTCTCGTACAAACACTTCAACACTTCGATATAGCGGTAGTCTACTTGGCACCGTTGGAGAGATTGTAGTACCGCCCAGGTTTCGATCGAATCAAAGGCTTTCTCGTAGTCCACAAACGCTAAACAGAGGGGCAGATTATACTCCTCGGTCTTCTGTATAACCTGACGAAGCGTATGAATGTGGTCTACGGTACTAAAGCCTCTTCGGAAACCGGCTTGTTCGGGAGGCTGGAAGTCATCAAGCCTGCGTGCGAGACGATTCGTAATGACTCTTGAAAAGAGCTTATAGACATGGCTCAGAAGTGAGATGGGTCGGTAGTTCTTCAGTAAGGCGTTGTCGCCTTTTTTGAAGAACATTACCACCACACCTCCGCTCCATGCCTTTGGCGTTCTCCCTTCTAGTAAGACGGAATTGAACAACTTCTGAAGGGCCGTAAGGACCGGTTTACCACCCGCCTTCAGAAGTTCGGCTGTAATTCCGTCTTCACCAGGCGCCTTGTTGTTTTTGAGCTGTTTAAGAGCCATACTAATCTCGTACAGGCTGATGTCCGGGATGTCTTCGGTATAGTGTCGGGCCAGTCTAGCTCTAGGGTCTTCCGCCAGACCAACTTCGGGTCTGCTAGTAGACGTGTATAGCTGTCCATAAAAGCTCTCTATCTCACTCAGGAGCTCAGGTTTGGATGTGATGATTCTACCATCCTCAGTTTTTAACTTAGCGAGCTGGCTTTGCCCAACAGACAGATCCCTTGCAAAAACTTTGGAGCCCTTATTTCGCTGAATGGCCTCTTCAATACACTTAGTATTGAATTGGCGCATATCGCGGGTGAGGGACTTAGAGATCTGCTTGTTGAGCCGCCGGTATAAAGTCGCGTCAACTGAAGATTGTAGAACCATTTTACTCCTCTTATCGAAGAGTCTCTGAGTGGAGTCTGAGAGCCTTTTGGTCACCGCCTGGTGCAATAAAATAATATTTATTATAAAATAAAACAATTCTGACACTTTGCACCAGAAATGACCCAGAGCGGGTGGAGTCCCTTCCCCCGCAAAAGACCACCAAGCTCCTTAAAGAAAGTCATTACCTCTATGCACCAACACACAGATATCTTCACTGCCAGAGGAACAACCATATATCCCCCCAAACACGCATACTTTGCATGCTTCCTAAGTGCAGCTATTTTTAATTATTTTGCTTTTTTCCAATTTTCATGCTGAAAAGTTACAGTTTCAGGCTGGCTGTGTTAAGGGAACACATTTGGCGTTCAATCAGATCAGGCCCAAAAATGATAGAAACCCAAAACCTAGAAAGTTGACACACAAACAAAGCACAAAGAGAATAGCGTTTATACAACTTAATTTTTTTTTGTGTTGTTTAAAACTTTCAATTCCCTAATATCTTCATTCCTAAAAAAACTTTCTTAGTGGAGTTCCACAATACTTTCTCAATTTCATTAGAAATTGAGGTTTAGGTTGTGCAATTAGTATGTTTTGTACATATCTGATAATCTGGGTACAGTTGTTGAAATATCAAATGGTTAGAAATATATGGGGGAAAAAAATGAAAGTACGAGTTGTGACGTAATACATATGTACCTAATAAACTGTTATTTATTAAATGCAATTTTTTCAACAATATAATTAAGGTTAGACGTACTCATACATGTACAAACATAATGTTAATTAATTATTCGTTTTTCGGAAGAAGTCTGTAAAATTAGTTTGCTTCAAAGCACATAGCTGTGACTGATCAATAACTTTTTTTATCAGAAATAAATCCTGAAATGCTTTTTCGTTTGTGTCGTTTTGTAGGCAGAAGCTTTGCAATGTTTCGAATGAAGCTCTCATCTTCATTGTTGCTTATAACTTTGAATTGTAGAGTGTTTAACGCCTACGAGTTCGAATTAACGCGTTGTTTTGTTGCGTAGCAATTATATTTTTGTTTGAATTACCAAGTGTTTAAAGGTGTATTGAAATTTTTGGAAATAGCAAGTGATCTTCTAGGGAACTCGTGATAACTTCGAATTATTGAGAGGTTCGAATTATCGCAGGTTTGAAATAACGAGAGTCAACTGTACCCAGATTAACAGATAATCTTCTATATGTACTAAACAGACTAATTGCACAACCTAAACCTCAATACTTGACACCCATTCCGATCTAAATTATTTTGTTAGTAAAGTAATAGGCACCTATTTACACATTGATGTTTGTAATGTGATAATACAAATTGCCTATTTGCATTATAGCTACACAAATAGCAAAGTGAGGATTATTGGTGCAAGTGTTTGTAAACTACTTAAAGAGTCTTGAAAATCTTGAAGAGTTATAGCAAAATTAAAGTAAAACTTTTAATTAATAAATACTACAAAAATAAAGCTGCAGTTGCGACAATTTTTCAGTGACACAAAAAAAGACTTACAAAACCGCAACTCTATAGATTACGCTACAACAAATACGAATTAAGAAGTACTTGGTACGAAAAATAATATAAAAATATTTACCCGATATAAGTAATTCGCCATTACTGGAAAACTCAATAGCATTTACACATCCATAATGGCACTTCAAATCCTTCCGATAGAGGTTCTTAGCTGCATTCAACCTGTGTTCAAACAATGCAAATTTAAGATCGGGTACTATTCCTTGTTCCCTTTTTGTGATATATGGCAATGGGTTAGCTATATTTGCCATTATGAGATTTTAAACCACCATTTTCTTATTATTCAAGAAAAACAAAACTTCGTCCTGCGTCGACGGTCAGCTGTAGATTTTTTTTTAATACAATATACAATACAATACATTTCACGTTTCATTACACGTGCAAGAAATCAATAAGATTTTTCCTCTTTTTCGAAACAAGATCTAATGATTTGAAATAAGACAAATGTGTGAACAATGGTTATTTGTTTTATACATTATTTTATTTGTAAAATATTATTACTGGAAGCCCAATGAGAATCAGATGAAATTATTAGTCTTGAAATGGAACGTACATTTTATCATATGGCAACTATGTGTTTCACGTCAATTCAAAGTATTCAAACGTCAAAACATCGTGTATCCGTGTATCGTGTTGTATTCTTTGGTGAAGAACACGTGAAAAAGAACATTTTACTTCTTGATTTCCATTTTGAGTTCATATATTTATATTACTTGCATCAGTTGCATTCTAATGTGCAATGGTGGTAGCTCCAGAAATGTCTAAGCCAATATTAAAAGTTTCAGGTATGAAATTATTACATGCTATTAAAAACTCTTTAGGACGTTGACAACTTTATAACGCAGTGTTTCTTGATATTTTAGTGTCCGACGATGAATCTTCAAGTGATGCTGCGTCTGAAGGATCAGAGAATGAAGAGGAAATGGAAATTGAAGCATCAGGCGAAGGAAGTGGGAACTCTGCTTCCGGGGAAGACAACAGTGACGATGAAGAGACCTTACTTACCAACAAAGGCTGGGGCGATTCCATATCAAAGATTCTAAGTTCCACTAAACCCAAAAATAAGAAAACTCTGGTATTGTCAAGGGCTAAGAAATTTTCTGCAACAGAAAAGGTTGAAAAGGAGGAAAAGCCAGCTTTTGAGGTGATAGGAGACAAAGAAGAAAAGCCAGTGCTTAAGAAAGAAGATCCAGACACTGCAGAACCAGCACCTAAAAAGAAAGTGAGTTCTAGTACTAATAACTGTATACAGTTTGGTTTTCAATTCCAATGAAATATTATTGTTTTTAGCAATATTACATTACATCTGAGGGCTTAGACTGTATTATGCTTTTGGCAGAGGGGAATACCTGTCAATTGCCAGTCTAGTTGATTAAATGGTCTAAGCCTGAAGGGATGTTTATGTAGGGATCTAAGGAAATTTTAGACCAAATTTTAAAGAAATAAGAAAATTTCAAAACTACTACGACTTTCTATTGATTGTTTGTAAAAAATAAATAACAATAGCTGCACATTACTATTTAGCAGCAATATTATGTAAACTGAAAATGTTTTCTTACAGAAAAATGAGAAGCCGTCAATAAGAGTAAAACCAAACATATTGGAAAAGGATAGAGAGAGATTATTATCAAAAATTGCAACAAAAGGTGTTGTTCAGTTGTTTAATGCAGTCAGAAACCAGCAGAAGACATTAGAAAAGGAAATGGATAGGAGTGATCTATCTGAAGCTAAAAAGGAGAAAATCTTAAAGAAATTTGACAAAAGGGCATTCTTAGATACTCTAATGGGACAGACTAAATCAGTTGTTGTGGATCAGGAGGCTAAAGCCCCGAAGAATGAAGTGAAAGCTGAGGAAGAGAAACCGAGATGGAATGCATTAAGGTTTGTTAAAATAATTTTTACAGCCAGGTCCAAATTATGTAAATAATAGTAATAGTAATAGTAGCCTTTATTTCATGCAAAATTTTACAATTTATTTATGCTTAATATATTATTATTTTTTTTTGCACATCCTTTATGCGGAAAAGGCCTCCCCCAATTTTTCCCATTCCTTTCTACTGCGCGCTATTCTCCACCAGTGTCTGTCGAACCTTCCCAGCTCATCTCTCCATCTGCAATTTGGTCTACCTTGCCTTCTTTTTACGCCCATTGGTGTCCATTCCGTGACAAGTTTGGTCCAACGTTCATCTGTTGTACGGTATATATGGCCAGCCCAGGCCCACTTGCTCTTTCTTATGGACAATATCACATCCTTCAGCCCAGTTTTCTTTCTTATACTCTCATTTCTTATTTTATCTTTAATGTTAATTTTTAGCATGGAGCGTTCCATAGCTCTTTGGCATATTTTTAATTTTTCTGTATGTCTTTTGTTAGGGCTCCAGGTTTGTGCACCGTAAGTTAGTGTAGGTAGGACTGCCGTATTAAATACCTTTTTCTTTATATCCATTGACATGTCGCTCTTGAGGATTAGTTTTAGCGACCAGTATTTTCGCCATGCTCTACTTATACGATAACCTATTTCTTTGTCAAGTCTGAAAGAAACTACTTGTCCCAGGTATGTGAAGTCTTCAACGTATTCCATTACATCTCTTCCATGCTTTATTGGTATTTTAGCTCCATTTGTAATGATTTTGAATTTCTTCATGTTCATTGCTAATCCTGCTTCCTTGCATGCAGAGTCGAATTCTAGAATCATTTCTTCTAGTGCTTTAGGTTTTTCAAATTATGTATATAAGATAAATATTACATGTATGAGAAATGCTGTAAAAAGCACATGGTACATTCAAACTATATTGCAAGGGAAATATCCATATTGTGCACAGCTGCTTTAAACACATATTATGTGCACTAGACTTTACTGTTAGAACTGGGCGCCAGAAGAGTATATGGGATCTGCCTGCCGCCCACCATACAACAAAAATAGCCAGTAAATTCTGAATCTATTACTAAGGAAATAGAATTCAATTTTTTCAATTGTTTAATGAAAGGAAACAAAAGAAATGAAATTTTATTGCAATTGTTTTGCTTAACTCCAAACTCAAGTAAATCCATTCAACCCTCTCAGCAAATATCAGCTACATTTACCCGAGGCCGAGTTTGAAGTTAGGCAACTCAATTGATAGAGATTAAATTTCAATAAAGTGGAGGTTATTAGTTTTTAGACCTTTTTGGGCAGCAAGAGATTAACAGTGCTTGAGATTATCTCACATTTAGTGATAAGCTCCTTGAATCCTATGAAAATGAACCTATGAGTTTAGTTAAATTTCTACTGGTCTCATCACCTTAATGCATTTGATATGATACCGTGGACTCAAGCTAACCTTTTTTCCAGAGATGACTTCATGATGGGAGCTAAGATGAAAGACTGGGACAAGGAGTCAGTAGATGAATGATTTAATTATATTAATTTTGTAAATATAATAATAAATAATATTACAAAAACATTCTTAATTTCTACTATATTTATAATTATGAATTCTATGTACATAAAACCTTACAATTATTTTCTATTTAAATATTATATTTATATTTTCTTTTAGTTGGCATATACAAACTTACAAAGTCCTCTTCGTTCATTTTGATGTATTAATTAATATTGTATCTGTAAAAATCTGCTGATATAATTTCTTTCCAATTTTCTCTTATAGTTTTTGTGTTACAATCCATTTTCTGTTGGATGTTGAGCAAAAAAATTAGAATATTTATATATCTTGTAAAGGTTATATTAAAAGAACTATTATTTTATGTACATTGTGTAAGCATCATTGCCAACCACATGCTGAGTGATCTGTTTGGGCAAAGTGGAATATATTTTGACCGGGAGATTCCAGACCATGGTTTCGATGGGCACATTCAAGGGCGCGTTCCAGTCTTTGTCCTCAGGGTTGGGGAGTAGTTTCTCATTTGTGGTCACAAACTCAAAGTGCAGACGCCATTTTAGTGTTACTGTAAAATGAGAATATGATGTAATTGCTGATTTAATCAGGAATATGCCAAAATAAACCAGACAGTTTTAAATCAATAATGTTGAAAGATAACATATCATATGAGTTGGTGAAGTTGCACAACTTTTGACAGGATGTGATAAGATGGATGAACTCATGTACAAACTTTCTATGCAGGGGGGGTCTCTTACTCTGCAGCTGACTGTACCTAAGGTGTAAAACAGATTGGCCTTTTTATTGATTGGAATTTTATGTGACCAAATTTAATATGATCGAGCAATCTAAATAAGATGAAAAACTTACCTTCATCAACTTCAAAGGCCGGAGTGATATGCAGTGGAATGGGTAATATCAACTCAGAATGGGTGAGCCCTAAGGTGACTTCATGATATCTCGCCACTGTCATTGACCTAGAACTTGTTTCTTTGTTAGTATTTGCTTTGACTGGCGAAGATTTCACTATTTCTTCAGGCTGCAGGGATACTGAGACCTAGAGAAAATAATGCGTTATTATATAATATAATGCCTTAATTTATATAAAACATTTACAAGTGCGAGTCGGACTCGCGCATGAAGGGTCCCTACCATTATTTAACAAATGGCATAAAACATCACATTTGTTGTATGGGAGCCCCTTAAATATTTAAATAATACCCTTTGGGTACGGCACCCTAGAAACCGGCCAAGTGTGAATCGGACTCGCTCACCGAAGTTTCTGCACAAAGGATACTTCCACCCCCTCCATTTATGACCTAAGGTATTTAAAAATGCTGGTGGCACGGAACTCTCAGTGTGCAGCAATTATAAAGTTTTCGGATTATCTCCTGTACTTGCGCCACAAGCTCTTGTTTTTTGGGAAGTACAGTCAACTACAAAAATATGAATACAGCCAAAGTGCCAAAAATATGCATACAGGACTTTATTACATGAACACTAAAGTCGTGTATAGGTACATATTGTTAACAATACAAAAACATAACTTTATAATTTATGCACAAGCCCTTAGATGGACCATATATGTAGGTACCCAATACCCGTTCAGAACATCGGCGGCAAGTGATATAATGAAAATAGAGTTTAATGAAGACTTTCAAGGAAAATTATTTTGAACTTGGTTAGTTAAGCCATTTTTTTGTCAAAAAACGTATTTTCTCGATTAAAAGAGTGTATAAGTTGTAAGAGCTGTGAATGGTATCTATTAAAACCCTTTTTAAGATCACCTATTGTGACGGGTCCACGGTAAACTACGGAACCCTACACTGAGCATGACCCAACATGCTTTTGGCCAGTTTTTACAAAATGTTTGACTCCTTTTTGCATAATTCAGTTCAAGAAGTAGTTCAATTCAAATTTGTTAGTAACTATACCTGCATACAAGTTACAGTTCCAACAGAGAAGTCAAAAGTGCCAACAATGTCTTCACCCAGTTTGTAGGCTGACTTGAACAAGCAGAACCTTCCCACTTTACCTCTGGAGTTGGTTATCATGTATGAATTTGGACTTCTCCGGGCTGTGAGATTCTGAGAACAAATAAAGACATCGTAAAGCTGGTTTATAGTTTGTCACAGACAATGCTTGTACATACAATTATAAGACAAGCTATGAAAAAATATAAGAAATAACACAAATGAAAAAATGCTGGTAACAAATTAATTAGGCCACACCACTTACATAGTCCAGTTACAAAATTTTAAAACCATTTCCATTAACTTCTTTTTAAATGATTGAAATGAAGGTTGCTCCAGAAAGTTTAAAAAGCATAGTTTACCTGCAATACTTGCAAAGCCATAGTCAGTGGTGTTTCCACCTTCCTCTCCTCAGAAAATGGGTTTGTCGGCTGCAGTTCCTCAGTTGTTTCGTTCCCACACAATGCAGCTAGGTCTTGCATATTCATTATTGGACTGATAGGTAGCACTCTGAAAGGTATTCGGACCATTTTGATGTGAGATCCCACTTTTTGAGTGGCTATTGTGACTTTGTAGGAATATTTCACTGATGTGCCACGGTAAGATGGTGGTGCTTCTATTGGTAATGATTCTCGATACCAAACTGAAATTAACACCATATAGTTTATTCACAAGAAAAATTAGATAATTGAAGATAAATATTAATCAAGCATAGTATGTAAGTATATAAAATTCTGAATATTTAAGTTTGTAACATTTATTTTAGGATTCATGAAACAATTTATTTTTAACTATTTTAAAGTAAATGTATACTTTTTTTATTTGAGTGCTAATTCAATAAGTAATTACTTACACGTTTTTGTCTCTCCAAGAGGTATAGTCAGGTCACAGAACAAAATCTTTGGTTTAGTGTGAAATATAACATCACCAATGTCACATGAAGTCACCTCCAAAGATGTTGTCTTCTCAACAGTAGGCGTCTTTTCAGCTGTGCCCCCAGATGTTGAATAGAAACAATGGATCTGTGCCGATCCCCATGCCAGGTTCTCTAAAATGTCACTGTAAAATTGGTTTAGCCAACAAAACATTCAAAGTTTAATAATCCTATAATGTTTTTTTTTTTTAACTTACCTGTGGCTTTGGGAATTTCTATGTTCTGGTTGTGTTGTGTGACAAAATGTGATACAACACTCCAGAGCTTCGCCAGCTAAATAAACAGTACCTGTTGTTAACTTGGCCGAAAGCTCGATCATTTTCGTTTAATTAGCTATTTCCATGGAGGATTCTTATTTAAATATGATATGACGTCACGTTAACGAACAGGGTCCACGTTAGTCTCTGTCGATATGAATTTTATACCTGTTAAATTAATAAAATAAGTAAAAAATGTTTTGTATTCGATTCCCAATAGGATATAGTAGACGTTGACGTTTCTTGCTAATTTTGGGTGCCACTAATCCGCATCCCGCGAAAAGGCAGCCCAATAATCGGCGACCCAATAATTGGCGACCACGATGTACATGGATTATTGGGTCGCCGATTATTGGGCTGCCTTTTCTTGGGTCGAGCAATCTCGAAGCGGGCCAATAATCGGCAGCCCAATAATCCATGTACATCGTGGTCGCCAATTATTGGGTCGCCGATTATTGGGCTGCCTTTTATCGGGTCGGACAAGCTCGGTAGCGAGCCAATAATCCGAAGCCACAGTTTTAGCAGTACAATAATCAGCAACCCAATAATCCGCAACCAAAAAAATGGACACGAATTATTGGGCTGCCGATTATTTGGCTGCTTTTTATACAGACTCCTTAGATCGAATGTAAAGGCAGGTCGGTTTAGGTACGACGACGAGCGAAGCGAGGAGGAGTGTTAGGTAGAACTGCGACCTAACAGCCAGAACCGACTTTTTTCGCATCCCGCGAAAAGGCAGCCCAATAATCGGCGCCCCAATAATTGGCGACCACACGATGTACATGGATTATTGGGTCGCCGATTATTGGGTTGCCTTTTCTTGGGTCGAGCAATCTCGAAGCAGGCCAATAATCGGCAGCCCAATAATCCATGTACATCGTGGTCGCCAATTATTGGGTCGCCGATTATTGGGCTGCCTTTTATCGGGTCGGACAAGCTCGGTAGCGGGCCAATAATCCGAAGCCAAAGTTTTAGCAGTACAATAATCAGCAACCCAATAATCCGCAACCAAAAAAATGGACACGAATTATTGGGCTGCCGATTATTTGGCTGCCTTTTATACGGACTCCTAATTTTGACAACCTGCATTTGACATTTTTTATTTTTTTGGAATTTTATGGCCTGGTAACTAGACCTTTAAGCCAACCTGCATTTGACAAATAAGTAAAAAGGGATACCATATAGCAAATCATTATTTCCCCAATTCTGACAATTTGTGTATTGTTTGTATACCGTGTGTGCCCCAGCCAGAAACGGGCAAAAAAACTTGTAGGTTTTCACTTTTTATACAAACTAAATAGAATTTTCAATTTACGTTTAACATCAGCCTAATAATCAAATCAACTTTATTCAAGAAAATGTCACATACAGATCAGTCAAATACATATAAAATAAAATAAATTAAATTAAAATTACATAATAAATTATGTTACAACTTAAAACTAAACTAAAACCCATTCTGTGCCATGCCTGAGCGCCTACCACGAACCGCGAACGAAAGTATGCCTCCCTTTCGCACTTGAGATTTCTCACTCAAGTGCGACAGAGAGGTGAAACTTCGTTCGTGGTTCGTGGTAGGCCTTCTGGTCCAAAAGTTCCCATCACGCTTGCTGCGTTACCACGCTGCACAGCGATGGATACCTGTTGGACCAGCCAAGCCTAATTGCCAATTGTCACGTAGATTTTCCTTGCCCAGCTGAGGGAAAAACCCAGGGAAGATCCGTGACAATAAAATTAAATGAAAGGCTACCAAGTAAAGACTTGCATAGCAAACTAAACAAACATATACTAAGTCGGTGCAAGGGATTGTTCCATCAATTTAGGGTCTCTAAAACTAGTGGGAGAGGAAAATAAAGATGTTATGTTTCTTGTGACTTTTCTTTATTCGACCTGTATATAAATCTAACACTGAAGTGAACAAATCATTCAAATTGAAGTTACATAGTTTGCACCTTACCTAATACTCAGTTAGTAGAGCTGGGGTAGTTCTAGATGGTTCTAAATGATTTATTCACACAGATACCTAAACCTCTTGGTGTTAAACCCTAACTTTGTTCTGTTGCCATCATACCTTAGGAATAAATTAGACTTGACTTTATATTTTACTGCTATTCACTTTCAGTGAGAATAAAAGAATTGCTTCACCAACCTCGAGTCATGTGGTTACCACATGTGGTAGAGTTCTGTAGTACTTGGAATGCAATAAAGATCTCTTATCTCTCTTATCTGTCCCCATCGCCTCCAGGCACACTGACGAGCAAGCGAGAGCTGGCGGCTTGGAACACTGCGGGGAGCCGCAGTGGCTCTTCCAAGTTCCAGGAACTAAGAGGCTGGCATCATCCAAAGCGAAAGCGTAAGCGTGAAGCAGGTGCAGTAACAAGGTTTAAAACTGCCTGCCTTTAAGTTATACATGATCATTCATCCTGTATGAAGAATCGACACTGCAGCTAAGCCATTCTAAATAAATCTTATAAATTCTTATAAAATCCTTGTAAATTCTTATAAATAAGCCTAATTGACGTCTCTTGTTATTGTACTGAAATAACAAAATTTGCAGTCTGACATTGCATCTTCAAACAAAGTTTAAAATGTAATAAAAATAAAAAAACAGGTTATTTTTAATAGTCGCTGAGCAAACGTTGTTCAGTTTGGGGAGTACTACAAATGATTTTTTTTTTGCTCCTGTTATGGGCCACGTACGGCATACCCTGGCCAGCGATTCCTTCGATTCGAATGTTTTTTAATTTATATGCATCCCTTTTTTGTCACCGAAAAACTTCCCTGATTCCATAAAATACGATCCAAAATGGTAACTACTACTTCTTTAATCTCTATTAATAAATAATCCCCTTGACGTTTGTGCGACCGTGCGTAGGGTAGATAGAAACCGAAGATATAACATTTTATAATAAAAGAGCAACACATTACATAAGGCAAACCTTCCCTTCCCAAAATCAATATGTAAGTCAAAAAGAAATGCAAACCCATGCAAAAGGGTTTTCCTTATTCATTAGGTATTTGCCGTAAATCAAATATATTCGGGGAGTAGGCTACTATAGATTATGCACATTGTATTTGTGCCCATGCTTTGTTTGACAGGGGGAAAAATTGACCTAGTACCAACTGTTTTAGACTTGACTTGTAGAAGTTTTTACGTGGCTTTGTTGGCGGTCTCAACTTGAACCATCCATGAAACCTCTTTTCGAAGGGAACTCGCGCGAGTCCCCTTCGGACGCAAGGTCGTGGGCGACCGCCATCGCCATATTCGCCCACGCCTAGTGCTTAAAATTCTGAGATACTTCTAGCAGGCCCAGAAGCTTCAAATTTTAAACATAAGTAGTTTAAAGCCTACCAAGTCGAATATTATTATTCAAAAATATGGAAAATTTATAACAGCTACCAATACTACCTCGACATCTACCGACTTGCCTATTTGAAATGGTAGAGAAACACAGAGTGCAAATAAAATAGGCAAGTCGGTGGAAGCCAAGTTCTACGGGCATCACCCGGTATGGACTTGTTTTTTTGCATCATAAGAACTGCGGAGCGAGACTTGTCTTTTTACATTTAATGTTCTTGATAGGATTACAATTTTTCCTATATTTTGGGAGATTGTAAAAAGTGGTAGCACCTGAATTCGGTTAAAAAATTCTTAAGCTAACATAATTATATTTTACATTATTTTTAATATATTCAGGTTTCAAATAAATACTTATTAATTCAAGTGATATATAAATTATTAAGCACTGTCTAAGTTTCACACATGACAGTAAATTACAAGACATGTAAATTTTTTATTAAAATATTGTGTACAATGATGAACACATATTGCTGTCACAAAACCACAATATCTACTATTTCTAGACAAAAAAAGATCCATTTTACGCTTTAAAATATTTTTTGAAAACTTAGGTGGTACAGTAGTAAGAAAACGTTTAATGTATGATTTATTATTAATGGCTTGTAAAACACATTTTGTAATTTGGACTTAGATTTAATAAAAAAAATTATAATACTCTAAAGAACAGAAGTCATATTATTCAAAAATGTGTCATATCGCTTTTATCTTCAAAACGTGAATAGGAACGTTTAGTAACGAATATGAACGTTTGAAATAGTCATTGAAATAGTGATAATTTGTCCAAATAAACAAAATGATTATATCAGATGGAATTAACCATACTAAATTACAATCAATAATAGTTGGTGAACTGAAGAAAGCTGGATTAAAGCATAGGCTAAAGAAAATCATATTGAAAAATGTCAAGGTATGAATCGCCGTTATTCAAGCTAAATGAAATGAATCAATTTTACTACAGTGACTCACTCATAATTATTTCCAGGATCACAAAACTGTGTTCGGAGCTCCTTTGGCAAAAGTGCCATCGGGTAGTGTTATATGCTGTGGGAGTAATTTATGTGTACCTCTAGTGGTAAATGAAATGTCAGCAGTTCTTCGCACGAACGCTCATATCGAGGGTTTGTTCCGTAAAGCGGGTTCTCAAACTCGCCAAAAGGATATAAAAGTAAGTCTTGACTCTATTTTTGCGTAGATATTGCTTATGAGTAACTAATCTGTTGGATACTTAATTTGTTTATGGTTATCCAGCGACTTTTAGACGCCGGTGGGTGTGTATCAGAAGGTCATCATCCAGTTGATGTGGCGAGTGTACTGAAGCTCTATCTACGATGTTTACCAGAACCACTGATCAGTGCAGAAGTGCAAGACTTACTCCTACGCTGCAGGGTCACTGCGGGTGATGAAGCCTTGAAACCACTCTTGCACACATTGCTACTATTACCTGTATTACATGTTCACCTGCTGCATTATGTTATGGAGGTATGTTTTTGATTGTGTGTATTATGTTGAAGTTAATGAGTAAAAGTTAGATATTTATTTTTAAAATCTGCTTAAAGCCAGTTTTTTTTTTTTACCCAAAGCTCACAGACCTGCAAATTACCAATTACATAGTTTAACATATTTATTTATTGTAGGGCAAATATTTACATGTCACTGCAATACATAATAAAATTAACAAAATTACTTAAAATTTAAAGCTAGCTTTCTTAGTCAAGTTCTTGAGCTCTTTGATGTTGCCACCAAATTTGGTGTTGGGGCATTCTAGCACCATGTGGCAGATTTTTTGTTTTAGTGTTACATATAAAAAAATATTCATTTTAAAAATCATAATCATATCACTTGTACAGGATATGATTAGCTCATGCTGATAAAAGGTTTTGATAATATTGTATTTTCAATTAGTTTTAAGTGTTTTCGGCCAATTAGCTGCATTGTGATAAAATTAATTATTCATTTTTCAGTTGCTGAACTATATTGCGTCAAGACACAAAGATAACCTAATGGATTCATCTAACCTGGCAATAGTAATGGCTCCCAGCATCATGCCCTTACCCGCTGCCTCATCTGCTCAGAGATTGGAGCACCATGTCGCTTTAGTTAAGGTAACATTAATGTAACATAAATGCTGGTGATCTGTTTCAGTTCAGAGTGTAATCAGTATTCAAATTCTGATTTAAAAAAAAAGAAAAAAAAAATGATTAAAGTGTTTTTTGTATGGAGTGTGCAAGCTGTGTTGTACACAGATCTAAGGACCTTAATCTCTGGCTTAACTCAGTACCTACCCAAGTTATGCAGTTCATTTTGATTTTTAAACTGTACAGTTGGTTATGAAATTAGCTATGAGTGGCTATGGTCACTAAATGTTAGAAGGTATTATCTTTGTTTCAATGGTTTAAAAAACTCATGCAGCTAGTACTTAAGTTTTCCTATAAAAGATAAATCCATAGTTTCCCAGCACATATCATCTGGACATGACAATAGGCCAAAATGAATGCTGAATGGGGGACCATTTCGTGGCATTTAATTGTCACAAATAACAACATTGATACTGGTTTTTTAGACTGATTATTATAAGGCAAATAACACTATTATAGCATTTACATTGATTTTCTATTTTCAGATATTTATTGAAAATTCTCAACACATTGGTCTTTTGACTGATGACCTCATGTCACAATTGGATGACGACACAGAAGCGCATTTAGCACGAAGAAAGAAGAGACGAAGTGGGTCACTTAATCGTAAGTTCACTTATTTAACCTTTTGACCGCTGTTTTCATGTTTATAATTGTCATTTTAAAAGGAAACTTCAAGTTAAGGTTTACTATGGCGTGCTCTTGTAATAGTCATGGTGGTCAAAAGGTTGAAAAGAGTGGTAAATTTGTAACAATGTTCTAAAATGTTTTCTATTCAAGGCATGTTGAGCGGGTTGCGTAAGATGGTATCTGGGGGAGTGAATACTCCAGCTACAGTATGCGAGAATGGGAAGACTCCTATATTGTGCAAGTCAACGTCCAAACGGAAGTTTGATAGTTATGAGGGGCTTTCAGCTAAAACCAAGTGAGTCTTTTATTATTGTTAATAATTAAACTAAAATAAATAGTAAACAGCATGTTAGCCTTAAAAATATTGTTCTATAAGTGTTTTTCGTGTAAGTGAATTTTGTAAACTCTTTATGAAATAAAAAATGTCTTAAACCAGAAATATATTTTGAACATGTTACACATAGTATGTTTTATCTGTTACAGAAAAGAAATAAAGAAGAATCTCCCTCAGAAAGAGTTATCGTTTACTCCAATGAAAATGTAAGTAAATAAAAAAAAAATCTGTGGTGTCTAGCTTGCCATTATGACTTAGAAGGATAATTGCCTATTGTTTAAGATAAATAATAAGGAAGAAAAGGCCTATTTCTCCACATCCATGATTAGTTATGATTGTACACCATGATTGTCATCCATTGTGAGCGAAAAACAAGCTATAAAAGTTACAATTTAAACCAAATAAAAGCAGTTACATAAACATTTAAGCAATAATTTAAAACTGAATAATCTACGGTAATGTCAAGAAGCAACTCGTAGTTTGCCATAAATCACTTTTTACTACATTCAATGAAAATAATGTCCCTTATTGTCACCCAATTTCATGTATGGTCAGCTGCTAAGTTAAGTTAAAGCTTGTATGCAGGTTTAATAACTATGCAGCTACATCTTCAATATTATTATATATCTACTTATTTGTAATTTGTTTAATAAACAGGGGCATCACTGAGAGGAAGAGAATAAGACTGAGTTTAATGGATGCACGGAGCACACCAATAATTAATACTGATATAATCACTCACAAAAACTCTGAAACGAGCACCAGCAGTGAAGACCTGCTCACTTCCTCTGAACGTTTGTTCAGTACTCATGACACCATCGACCTTTCGCCAGACCAGAAACCGGACAAGGACTATGTTAGAATCTCCAAACTCGAATATGAGGAAATCAAAAGCAGAGTATCTGCCATAGAAAATAGATTGTCTAGAGAATTCACCGACGTCATACCAAGAGTCGAACCACTACAGCAAGTACAGAGTGTCTATGAGCAAACTTTGGAAGAAGTAGCGAACCTGCACTGCCCAACGTCAGATCATTTGGCGAGACGATTAAGTAAGGAACTCAAGATACGACCGAATGAACAGGCAAAGGTAATCAGGTCTCCGAGCGCCAGGAAAATCGGCTCCATACGACGTCGATCTAAAGAGAACATTCCAAAAATTGTTAGGCATAAGTCATGGAACGCGTCTGTAGCGTCACAAGCTAGTCAAAATGCGGATAGATTTTATCCTTACGTAGGACTGATTCGTCGGGACCGTACCAGTACGGCCAAGCCGGACTTAGCTCAACCAAAGACACATGTAAAGTCAAATGAAAGCAATGCCTCACTATCAGATAAATCGCTCACTGATTCTAGTCAAAAGTATCAGTTGCGCAAACGAATCAGCCTCAACTCTGATTATAGTTTAGATAAATCATTTAACAGAGGTACAACGCGCAGATCTCTGAACGTTACTATTAATAGCTGGGACGCAACCGCGTCAGAAAACTCCACAAACAACACTCTGAATTCGACTGGAAAGTCGAATACCTCAATTAATCAATCAGGCGTTTACCAAAATGTTACTACGCGTAATCCGAATAAGTTTACTAAGTCTAGTCCATCAAACTCGCAGCAGAAATGGCGGAGCGCTGCAGCTTTCTTTATGGATAAGACTGGCGAGATGGACGGCATAGGCCTCTCAGGGAGACCTTCTGTTAATAAACTGAGAAAACAGAACGCAGGGGCAGTTTTAGCCAAGGCTAAGCTCTTTGAATCTGGGTCAGACAAGTCTTCAGGACGAAGTGATAAAAGCTGCCATTCTGGCTTTGCAAGGAGACCTCGAGTCAATGTTAATCAAGTGAATAAGCAGCCGAAGTTAATAGCCCATGTGAGGCCAAAAGTTCAATCCAATGTAATTGAAAACTCTGTTCCTGGCCTTCCTGTTCGAACTCACCGAAATGTAGATGTTCCGCCAAACGTGCCTCCAAAATCTCACTGCCAGTATGGAACTCAAAGTAAAGATACAGTTGATACTTTCCATTTGAGTAGGAAGACTACACCTCCCATTAGAAAAGTTTCACCACAACCTTTACCCGTAAAGACTACTCCTTTTATGACTCCTGCTTTGAGGAAGCCCCTCTGTACGCCAAGGAGTTTGAGAACACCTACATGTTCCAGCGATCTCAAAAAGTCGAATACGCCGCTCAAAGCGATTCACATATCGCCTAGGGGACGTTCTCGGCAAAAGCTGCTGCGAGCCTATACTCAACAAGCTAACTGATCAAAGTTTCACATTTATTTTTATCTTTTTAGTATTAATAAATCTATAGTATGTAAATATTGTCTTAATTGCACGAAATAAATGTACTTAATAATCATAATTTTTAGGATATACAAATCATGATTAAATGAATCAAGTGGCCATGTGTAAATAAATATACAAAAGTGTAATAGATAAATTGTTTTGATTGATCGTTATTGTTTGATTTAAACTATTTTTCTCCATTATTCTTAGAATAATCAGCTCAACCTAAGATCATGAATAGAGTCGCTTACCATCAGACTCGGGTAAATCCATCTGTCAGATGGCGATGATGGTATTAAGGAAAGGTAATAAAGTAGATATTTGCTGAGGCAGTCTAATGGATTTACGCGAGTTTGAAGTTAAGCGACACACTTCTTTGGGCGGATGTTACAGTGCGACAGAAAAAGGTAGAAATTAAAAAGTGGCAACATCGTAGTGTCGTCTCTTTCAAATTAATATATGTAAGAAAACGGGACAACACTACGATGTTGCCACTTTTTAAATAAATATAATATAAATGTTGTGGGACAATCTTACACAAATCGACCTAGTCCCACGGTAAGCTCAATAACGCTTGTTTTTTTTTTTATACTACGACGGTGACAAACAAGCATACGGCCCGCCTGATGGTAAGCGGTCACCGTAGCCTATGGACGCCTGCAACTCGAGGGGTGTTACATGCGCGTTGCCGACCCTTTAAAAACTTTAACACTCCTTTTTTGAAGAACCCCATATTGTAGTCCTTTGGGAAAACAGTGGCAGGGAGCTCATTCCACAGCCGGAGCGTCCGCGGGAGGAAGTTCCTCTTGAACCGCACGGTACGAGACCATTTAGGCTCCAGGGTATGCGGGTGAACACCCTGCCGACGGCGAGCGGTGCGGTGGTAGAATGCAGCCGTTGGCATCATATCGAACAATTCCTCAGAGCACAATTCATTGTACAAGCGATAGAATACACATAAGGAGGCGAAGTCTCTCCTTAGACTTAAGGGTTCGATATCGCTCGTGAGTTTGGGATCGTTGACATTGTGATCGTTGTGTTGTGGGTACTAGACGACTATATATATAATAAATACATAGAAAACATCCATTACTCAGGAACAAAATATATTCGTGATAAACACACAAATAACTGCCCTGACCAGGATTCGAGCCCTGCTTCGTAGGCAGGGTCACTAGCAACTAGGCTAGGAGGCCGTTTAGTGCGATTCAGGATTTTCGTGTACTGATAATCCAGAATCGCGCTGTATATTAACACTTTCGACACCGCGTACCCGCTAGTCGGGCAAGAGCTATAAACGTACACGCGACGCCAAAGTACCCGACAGGCGGGCAAGCATAACCTACACGCGACGCCAAAGTACCCGCCAGGCGGGCAGGCATTGCATCTTCGCTACGTCCGCCGCTTGCCCGCCTAGCGGGTTCGCGGCGTGCGGCATTGAGTTGCACGTCGTTTAGTTGCCCGACTAGCGAGTACTGTCGGTTTCTGGGGTATTGTTCGAAATTTTGCCTGGTTGGTTACCAAATTGCAAGTCAGATAGCGCTAAGATACTGAATTCTTGTTCAGTTAGCAAAGCAAACATTAGATGGCGCTGTTCCGCGTAGTGATAATACTGAATCGCGTTATCAAGATTTGTCTTGGAATGATGTTGATGAGTATCATGTCATATCATGATACAGGATTTTTAGTTAGCAACGAGCACGGTAGATTGTGCAAGACATTGCAGCAAATATATCATAAAGATACTAGTTCAACGTAGCAGTGGGCTTTTTTAATTACCACTATCAAGATGGAACCAGCTCGTGATTCTGATTAGAATGAGTTCAGAAGAATCAGGTTTTTTTGGAAAACAGTCTATGCTGTGTGCTGTGTTCGTCATATTGTCGCAAGTTCTTATTATAAAATGAATTTGGTTTCAGGATCAATATAATATTACTGGTTCATAGTAGAAGTGGCCTCATGAGAAGGCTCAAAGTCACCCAAAGGGCAATGGAGAGGGCTATGCTAGGAGTCTCTCTGCGAGATCGTATCAGAAATGAGACCATCCGCAGCAGAACCAAAGTATCCGATATAGCTCTCCGAATCGCTAAACTTAAGTGGCAGTGGGCGGGGCACATTGCACGTAGAACCGATGGCCGTTGGGGCGGAAAGGTTCTCGAGTGGCGACCGCGTACCGGAAGGCGCAGCGTGGGTAGGCCCCCCACAACCTTGTGGGGGGCCATCAGTCCACCTGGACTGATGACCTGGTGAAGGTCGCAGGAGTCCGCTGGATGCGGGTGGCGCAGGACCAGTCATTGTGGAAATCTTTAGGGGAGGCCTATGTCCAGCAGTGGACGTCTTTCGGCTGAAATGATGACGATGATACTAGAAGTGGGCGCAGCGCCGGCACTCCGGGGGTCCTGCTGCTGTCACCGGAACCCAGTGACACTCGCGCCATCAAGAACAATCAAATGGTGCGTCATTTATCAAAATAGTTCCGAGGCATAGGAACAGACAAACACGTCATTACACTTAGTTTTGTCAAATAGACTCGCAATTATGAAGTGATGATGTAGGTTTTACCTACATTTTTTATTGGGTTATACATTTTTAGTACCTCCTTCCTTGTGTATACATTTTATGTAGCAAGCCTCGTAGCAATTTTACTGATTTTACTTTATTTCATTAGCCGCGTATTGACTGAGCGAGGCAGCCTCGGACGTTTGCCGCGCGAGGCATGCTCGGTCGTAGGATTTGCATTTAGAATGCTTCGCGCGGCAAATTGCCGAGCCGCGGTGAGGCTGAGCATGCGCTCAGTTCATTTCCTGGCTTATATTTCTCCACGCATCGTCTCTTAGTCCTTTATTAGTATAATCGGGACATTTTGCATCCCATAATCGTCTATATCCACCATATAGCTGTATTAATTTGAGGCACTGTTCTTTGAGGCTCCATGACGCTAACGCGCGACGAACGAGGGAAGCAAAACACAACCGTCTCGAGTGAGCGCGGCAAGCGGACTGAGGCGCCTTTGAGCATGGACAAAAACCCACAACGCGCGGCTCGGGCGAGGCACGGCCTGACTGACCGAGGGTCCTCGCTCAGTCAGTACGCGGCTATAAGGGATAAATAAAAGTAAATAAAATGCCAATCTATAATATTATATGATGTATATCACGGATTTTACAGTGGTATCTTCATGTATAAACAAAATATCCAGATTTTAATTAAAAACTAAGATCATACTGACAATTCAATAAATAACAATTTTTCACATTCAATTATATAAAGCATCAGCGCCACAATTTTGATGTTATAATAATAATGTCATAGTTCTGTAGTGGGGACCAACTAAATTATTTTCACTTATATATTTAGCGATGATCACAGATTGAGGATTATAAAAAAGCAGATTCAGAACATACCGTGCTATGGAGAGACGATTTAACAATTCGAAATTTGCAATAGTGATTACTGAGTAATTTAGATTTTCATTATAGCTTACCGGCTAACTTATCACTATCAGCACTCTAGCCGCTCACGTTCGGCTTTTCCCAGTTCCTAACATTGCTTCTCGATCGATATCAATACCAAATTTAAATTAACAATATAATAAAATATCAATTGTACCTAAGATCTTTTCCATTTAAATAAGCACATTCCTTCTTTTAATTTTCATCCTAATTATACACTAGCGGGCGCTCGGCCCGGCCGGCGGACCGCCTCCGCTTCCGCTCCCGCCTCCGCCCGCAACGTGGCGACTCCGCTCTGAGCATACGACGACCTATCCATAATTAAACATACATGTTGTGATCAATAATAAAAATATAATGATACAAATACATTAATTACTACGTTTCGATTATTGTGTGACATAAATATTTACAAAGCGCATTAGGAGCGCCGAAGTAGTTAGGCGAGGCAGACTCCTAATGGAGAGATTAAAAATGGCGCCGCGCCTACCGCGACTGTCCGGCCGCGACCGCGGCTGTACCCCAAACAATACTTACATATCTTCATTAACTAAAACCTCCCGAGACACACAGGTCTGAGAGCCGAGGTATAAATGCCCCCAAATCAAGCATAAGAAGTATCGTCAATTCAATAAAACTGTGGACAGTAAATGTTACAAAACGCTATCCTGACGTTCTTAGTCGCCAGATCGAGAACCAAATCGCAGTACTAAATAATAATACAAGGATAATTAATTACTAACATTTTCGGACTATACAGAAGGTATAATATTTTACATGGCAATTACAGAACACACTCATCCCTGCTATTGAACTCGTCCATCATTCGATGTAAAACAAAAAACGGTAGCTTCAAAACCGAGTGCTAAAACACAGAAAACAATAAAAAATTTAGTGATCGAGCATAAAAATAATATTCATCATGATTATGAAACTATAGTAGACATTATAATGTAAACACTGCTACCAGTACATCTTATAAAACGAATAACATTATTCTAATATATCAATGTGATTTTCGAGATTATGGTACGATTACAATTTGGGAATGCATGATACTACTCGACAAAATACATAATTATTAAGTACAGATGATTAAAAGAATGCCCCTACATATACAGACAGCGTAACGTCGAAATACCAGCAATCGTTCAACTAGTACCTAATTACTTTAACAGGTTTACACGAATGCGAATCGTGGGCGCGGAGGGCGCCCGACACGTAGCGACTCACGACATGACATGTACAACGTGAAGATTTAGGTAATAAAAATAATACGTCCGACCTAGAGTACAGCGTGACGGCATCTCGGGTTAGTGTAGACAGAGGGCCAGAGCCGGGCGGGGTCGCGCGCGCTCAGTTGACCATGAGCGTGTGCGACTCCATGGGCGCGGCCGAGTCGTACAGCGTGTCCGTGTCCTGCGTGGGCTCGCCCTGCAGCTGGCACTGGTTCGACAGCGTGCCCGCGCCGCAGTCGCAGAAGAATCTATACAACATACCGACACATTAGCCCCTTCCGTTCGCCACTACACACGACTGCCAAGTTATATGAAATTCCAAATTCGATCATCATCTTACTAGTGTTTTCCCAGCTTTTGACATGACTCAGAAAGCCCGGGATCCACTTGGAAATATAATCCCGAGTGTTTACAAGAGCGACTGTAATTTGACTAAGTGAAAACTATGCTGTATTGGTCCCGTTTCCTTGGGATGTTTTTTAAAACCGTTTGGTAAAATACTAAATATGATACGCAAAACAAAATCTTATTGAACCGACCTGTCATGGCGTATGAATTCAACGTCATGTCCCTGATGGCACGTTTTGATGCAATTAACACAAATGGCATTGCGGTCTGTCGTGTTGCATGTCTGGCACCTAAAATAGTATTGACGAATTAGTAACACAAAAGATAAAAACGGATAAATATAGAATGTGCAATTTTTACATACATATAGTTTCATTGTATGAAGACTAGTGAATGACAAGTAAACCGATATTACAGGATGTCAAAAAGCTGATCGGATCGATTCAAGCAGAGTCCTGATTATGCGCGGCATGTTTGAAGACGGCAATTTTCGAGTGCGCGTGAACATTGCGCGCAGCTGCCTTGGTCATAGAAACTGCAGATAATTAAAAAAAGCGCGGTCCTGCATTGTTGCGCATGTAAAACGATGTAATACATCGTAACATTACCAAGCGTTTATAAATTACCTGTAGAAATCGTGCATAGGGAAGGACGTGTACGACGATATCTTATACAAGCACTGGCCGCCGCCGACCGCCTTCTCCACAGCGTCTTGATTGCTAAATATTTTGTTGCCTCGTATTAGTGGCGACACACCAGATGCTAGACACAGACCTGGAAAGGGAAAAACAAATATTAAATGGAGTTCAGAAGAGACAATAACAAGCAATCATCTGCATAGCTTGTGTTTCCGGCTTGCGCTACCACCAATGAAAATATGGGTTCGCGTTTGGCAACCTAATAAGCTCAGCTTAAGTCAACACTCTTTCCAACCCAGTGGGGAAACTAGGCATCGTTAAGATTAGTTCGGTTTATTTGTGGAAACGAAAATTTATTCACTGAAAACCAATTGCAATCCATCCAGTTACAAAAAACTGGGCTGGGGTTCGAGCCAGTGACCTTTTCAGATCTTACTGCTGTACAACACTTTAAAAATAGTTCTTAAGTAGAAAATTTTGACCATGATTCAATTAATTTTATCAATTGATTCAAAAACGAATACTGGTTTGTAGAATACAGCAGAAGTTTTCAGCAGCCGTATTTTTTTTTAATAACAAATGGGCTTACTCTTGGCCACAGACTAGCCGAGAGCAAAGACGTGGCCTACGATGGAGCGAGCTCGCCCAGGTGCCTGTTCACCCTTGATTTGAAGGCTGTCGGGTTATATGTGCACGGAAATATAGACGCCGGCGAGAATTCCACTCCTTGGCAGAGCGCATAATATGGTATATAATAAGACTTGCTTTTCCAACGTCAGACAGCGAAGGAATATGCCGTGCCCTAGACGCCAGCAATTATTTAAGCGAATTCAATGCAGTCCTGCGTAAGTACTTAGTGCATTGTCGTAGTTGTCGGCTTTAGCCGTCACTAGCGTTCTTGGCAAGGCTTTCCGATGACGGCGGTATGTGGGTAGTTTACCTCCGAATCTGTTGTTGAAGATCTGGTTGTGCTCCAGCGTGGCGGTGGCGTTGTTGGTGATCTCGACGCCGGCCGCCAGCCCGTCGAAGATGCGGTTGCGGCGCAGCACCGGGTGGCTCTGGGTTGAGATCAGCACGCCCGCCTGCGCGTTGCGAAATATGTCGTTCTCCTCTAATACTCCCTGCCGAACAAAATAGATTGTTATTTTAAGAACTTAATACAAATGCAAAAAATAAATGACTATGAATTTAGGGAGGGAGATATCGCGACTCACCTTTCCTCCATTAAAAATACAAATTCCTCCATCGCGCCCATCAAAAATTTTATTTCTCTTGAGCGTCGGGTTGGAGTCAGTCTTAATCCACACTCCCGCCATTGCGTTATCGAAGATCTCGTTCTGCTCGAGCAGGCCTAGGCCGCCGTTGTACACGAGCACGCCGCCGTTCTGGCCGCCCCAGATCTTGTTGCCGCGTATAACGGGATTGCTGCCGGTTCGAATTTGAACGCCCGAGTATAGGTGGTTGAAGATGTCGTTATCTTCTAGTTTTCCGTGGCCGTTGTCATAGAAATATACGCCGACCTGTTAAAACAATATTGACATTAGTAAGTCACGTTACCCACGTTATTTAAGCTTTGGGTTTGAATTGAATCCGCGATCTCCGGATTGAACGTCGCACGCTCTTACTGCTGGGCCGCCAACAATTATGTAAATTTCAATGTTCTAAGAATAATTTCGGAGCATTGTAGGGGATGCTTTCCGTGGAATTAGTCGCGTACTGACTGAGCGAGGACCCTCGGTCAGTCAGGCCGTGCCTCGCCCGAGCCGCGCGTTGTGGGTTTTTGTCCATGCTCAAAGGCGCCTCAGTCCGCTTGCCGCGCTCACTCGAGACGGTTGTGTTTTGCTTCCCTCGTTCGTCGCGCGTTAGCGTCATGGAGCCTCAAAGAACAGTGCCTCAAATTAATACAGCTATATGGTGGATATAGACGATTATGGGATGCAAAATGTCCCGATTATACTAATAAAGGACTAAGAGACGATGCGTGGAGAAATATAAGCCAGGAAATGAACTGAGCGCATGCTCAGCCTCACCGCGGCTCGGCAACTTGCCGCGCGAAGCATTCTAAATACAAATCCTACGACCGAGCACGCCTCGCGCGGCAAATGGCGCGCGGCAAACGTCCGAGGCTGCCTCGCGAGGATCCTCGCTCAATGAATACGCGGCTATTGAAAACAAGATTAGAAGATATACCGCGGCGGTAAGTGAAACCATGTTCCGTGGATGGTCTAGAGTCCCTGCACACTTTAGATGACCGCGAGCGCCAGTGTGTCATACTGTACCTACCCGCGTTGGCGGCTGTTCACGGTATCACTCGGCATATTCCCTCGTTCCTGTGCGCTGCGGAGGGGGCGGAGGGGGCGGCCGGGCCTGACGACGCGGTTGTGTGGCTAAGGTCGTGGGTACCTGCTTGCCCGAGTGTATGCGGTTGCGGCGCAGCACGGGCGTGGAGCCGGTGGTGATCCAGACGCCGGCGAGCGTGTTGGCGTACACCTCGTTCTCCTCGATCAGCCCTTGGCCCTTCTCGTGGACGTAGATGCCTCCGTGCTGCCCGTGGTGGATCTTGTTGTGCCGGACTATGGGGTCGCTGTTTGTGCGGATCTAAAATCAAAGTTGTTAGATTAGTATATACTTTCACAGTACTTAGGGATTCGATGCCATAGATTAGACGTATAAACACGTTAAACCTTCTTTCGAGGGAGTTAAAAAATGCCGAAGGGACTGCCAAAGGGTGTCGATATTTGATTATTGGGAGGTTAAATAAATAAATAATAAATAAAAAAAGTCAAAGTAACATTTGTAATGTATTTCAAGTATGAATTATTCGAGAAGCATGAAATAAATATTGTGACGGTTCTTATTTTTGATTTAAGGGGCTACCCGGCATATTTCACTGTTTTTAAAGTGAATAGGCTTTGTTCAGCTCCAAGCACAACGCTTGAAAAAAATATATAATGTAGGTATTTGGTCTACATTTGGTTCCACTAAATTGTCGAAAAACATAATACATCAAGAGAAAAAAAAATAACCGTAAACCCTTTTTTCTACCTTAAATCTGTATCTACTCCCTTATTATGCGTCGTAAGTACAAGAAACTAAGACAAGCATTTTATATTTATGTTTACTTTAAACGCATCTACTGATTTTTGGATAGGTTTTGTACTTTTCGAGAAAAAAGCTATTACACGCATTTTTCCGAAAACGCCGGCTCAAGATGCCTGCGCGGGCGACGGGGGCCAGTCGTATAAGATGGCACTAGTAGTTTATAGGGTTGCATTCTAGTACAAGCAGCTCTTCCTAGGTGACGACTTATGGTTATAAATAACCGGTGAGGAAAGGAAGCGGTAGGGGAAGAAAGCTCAAATCGCCGAGGTCATTGGGATAGGGGACGGCCTTAAGCTAGTATTACGCGACACGTTATTTAGAGGCCAATCGGTCCCCTCGCCCCGTGTAATCAAAGAAAGAGATAATCTAAAAAACATATCATTTAATACTAGCTTAAGCTAAACATCAGAACTACGAATAAATAACTTACTGACGATTTAGAACCGCTTAGCCTCAGGAGAGATGTTGCCTTCCTGTGCCTGTTCTACAATGGGGTATGCACTGAAAAGCTTTTTGACATGGTGCCCCCATCTCGTTTTATCATCGTACCTCCCGCCAAAGGAATAAGGTTCATCCACATTTCCTGGATATATGGCACACCAAGAATAAACGGGCATCTCGCTCGTCTTTAATGTGGTAAAATGTAGAACAACCTACCTCCTGAGGATATCCTTTGCGATATGATATGGGGTTCTTAAAGGTGCACGAGTGGCTCTTCCGATGTTGCTTATGTCTATGGGCGGCGATGACCGCTTCCCATCAGGCGGCGCGTCTGCTCGTTTGTTTCCTTTTTCATGATAAAAAAAGTAAAAGCAACTAACCTGAATACCAGCCAAAGCATTCCCATAAATATTATTGTGCTCAATCAGTCCGCGGCCCTCGCCGAATATGTACACGCCGCCCTGATGGCCGTTGTAGATCTCGTTGCGACGAATGGTGGGGTTGCTGTTGGACGTGATCCATACGCCCGCAAAGTTGTTAGAGTGTATCTTGTTGTCTATGAATTGGCCGAGACCGGACTCGTGGACGTAGATGCCGCCCGTTTGTCCGTGGTGGATCTCGCAGTGTACTACGGTGGGGTTAGCGCCAGCTTTCACTTCGAAACCGGCAATTCTGTTGTTGTGAATGTCGTTTGCTTCAAAGTAGCCCTGTAAAAAAAATAGCTTTAATTTCCTGTAAGAAACATACATTTAACAAGATATTAACAAGAGGGCAGGTACAAATTTTTAATTCAAATAAGGAAAGGAAATTACATAAAGAGGGTAACTTTCGAGGCCCAAATTATATATAACAAGTTCAGTTCCTGATTATAATACTTATTAATTGAAGATTGACTGAATAAAAAAATATATTATAGTTTTGCCATTATATTTGCAGAGTAAAAACTTCTAAAGAAGACTCAATATTGTAAATTCAAATAGTGAGAACAATAGTGCCAGTACTAACCACAGAGATAATTAATATCTCAACACTACACGGTCACGTAAGCAACACTCATTACTCGAGTCCTTTATTAATTTTGCTTACTCGCATAGTGTAGCGTACGCATCTAACTCCAGTTGGCATAAAAGCTCTGAAGAAGCGAAGTAAACTTGGCCCCATACCTCCCACTTCCTCAACCCCCCACAACACTATATCAATATCACGGATTTAGAGTACGGAAAAAATCATGTTTTGGCTACTTCCCCTTCCATTCCCATAATATGACATAATTGTGATTCTTCGTAACATTGCTTTGATCTTCGCCACCCCCATAATGTGTCACACGGTTTCTGAATAAGCCCTTACTCGAATCGTATGTCGTACTCACCAGTCCATTCTCAAATGTGAATATGCCGACGTCGCGGCCGTGGTGTATGTGGTTGCGGCGCATGATGGGGTTGGCGAAGTTCTTGACCCAGATGCCGGCGAGCGCGTTGCGTGAGATCTCGTTGTCCTGGTAGGCGCCCTGCGCGTAGTCCGTCACGTAGAGGCCCACGTTCTCGCAGTCGCTGATGTCGCAGTGCTTGATCACCGGGTTGGCGCCCGCTCCGCTCACGCACACCGCGGCACCCACTAAAGCAAAAGTGCACTTTTAGACATGCTGATACTAGATGGTGCCCCCAAATACCTGCACCCATGCAATTAAATCTGCACGAGACAATGCATTTGGCGAGAGATAGGAACCTATGGAGGAATCTGGTCTTCAAGAGAATGACATGATGTCACGATCCTCAGCAATGAGGGAACGACTGATGATGATGAGACATGCTGAACTAAAGTTCGCAAATTATCGTTACGATCAATATATCGTTTCTCTTGTTTGCTTTCAGGATTCTGAAGAACTATCATCAAACTTCATACGTTCCACTGCAGGGCACTGGTCTCTTATCACACTTAGCTATATTTGGGTTATTTCACACAGATCAACCTAGTCCCAAACTAAGTAAAGCGTGTACTATGGCTACTAGGCGACGATATACATGCTTAAATAGAGAAATATGTATATACTTATATACAAACAAACGTGCATAACTTAAGGCACAAATATTCATGACAAATACACAAATAAATGCCTTTACCAGGATTCGAACCCGGTACCTCCTTCATAGTGTCTATATCAAGATCACTACCAACTAGGCTAGGGTGGCCGTTGTATATATATTCCCATAGCTGGGCATTAACTCGTTAATCCGTTAATCGTTAATTAACGAAGTTAACATTTTCATTAACGGATTAACTTTTAAGTTAACTTTAGAATATGTTAACGGAATCATTAACTTCCGTTAAGTTTTCCCAAGTCCGTTAATCGTTAATCCAGTTCCAAAATCTTACCAAAAAGATACCGCACATACCGCGCCACGCGGCAAAAAACCTGTTTCCACCCACCTGTTTCTGTTGATGGGATCCATGAGAAATTGAGGGAACTCTTCAAATTTAATAGGCTTATGCATAATGATTTGGGTGTTTTCTTAAGAAACTACGAAAACCCTCAATTTGGTGGAGTGGAGCTGATGATGGAGCCCAGGGATGGCAATGTGGAACTGTCTGTTAATTCCCATCCTATTTGAGACATTCATATTTTGAATTCATGAATATCATGTCATGAAGAAATGAAAGAACGCCACAAATTTTAACGACATATACATTATGATTTGAGGGTTTCCTTGTAAACTTGAATTGTTTTTTGGGGGTTACCAATTTTGGTAGAATTGGTCGGTAAACACAGACATTCATCTTTTTAATTTAATTTATATTCTGATGATGGAGTTCTTGAGAAATTCAGACAACCTTCAAAGTTGAACGGCACGTCCAACGTGATTGGAGGGTTTTCATAATTAGTTAGGGTATTTTCTTAATCAAGCCATTAATTTGCTGCAGTAGACCTGATTTTGAACACCAGGGATGGCATATTGAAACTGCTCGAATATTCTAGCTCTGTCCTCCAACTTGAGACATTGTTATTTTGTCTGTGACCTCGGAGGTCTACAAGATAGTTGCATTTGATTTTACTTCACATTAAATGATAGAAGCCATAAGACATTAAGAAAACTCCTGAATTTGAAAGAAAGGTACTCGGATGGTAAATTGGATATTTTGAAGGAAACTGATTACCTACAAGTTGTAGATCACTAACTCTAAGATGCCCTTTTTACCACGTGTTAACGGATTAACGATTAACGTTAACTTCCGTTAAGTCTTCCGAAAACTAGCGCTTTAACGATTAACGAAGTTAACTTTTTTGGTAACGGATTAGCGATTAACGAAGTTAACTATTTGATTAACGGTGCCCAGCTCTGTATATTCCTTACGCTAGTTGCCGGTTGAGGACTCCATTCTCTAATTTTTTACTTTCATGTCTTAAAGACTGTCTGTGTTCAAGAAGTTGCCTCCCTATTTATTTAATACCGAAAAAAAAGGACACACATAAATAAAAAAAATAAAAATCTACTGCAGCCTTGGCTTGTCGGATATCTATAGTACTTTGTTTCCCTTTCTTTACTTCAGGCAGCAGCTTATGAAATATTGTAAGTTACTAGTGACGTCGGCAATAAACTTGCATAATACAAGCTTTCGTAGGCGTATAATACGATAATATAATTGTATCGATTCTTACCCACACTGGCGCTCCGAATAATGCAATGATCAACGGTGGGAGAGCAGTTATCGGAGACCTCCAGGCAGTAGTGCTTGTGGTGCTGCATGGTGCTGGTCGCATCAGGTGAGAACTTCAATGTCATGTGGCCCGCGTAGGCGCGGCTGGCGCCTTCCGCGAATGTGAGCGTAGACTCCGCTTCGCGTTCGAGTACTACCGACTCGGCCACGTTGCCAGCGGCACAACCTGGGATAGGATGTTGTATTTGTAGTTACATAGCCACACAGTTACAGTACCTAATATGAGGTGCTAGGTACAAGGTATTGTAACTGTGTGGCTGGTGTTGTTTGAGTATTACATTAATAAGTGGTAGGGCAGTTTTGACCGTTTGTCAATGAAAATTGAAACACATATCTTGATTAATTCTATCATTTTGCTGAGAGCCGATAGCCAATGTCCAGGAGTAGGTTTCATATACCCAGTGATTAGCCTCATAGCATGGTTAAGTTGGGTGTCCACTGTTTGGGTGATCATCTAAGTGGATTCGCAGTATGCTGCCGTAGAGTATACCATCGTCAGAGTAGTTGTCCTTAAACATTCAGCTGATGTTCCCAAAGAGGTGCCCGTTAGGTTCTGCAGGTGAGCTTTATAAGTGAGGCTACGATCCAGTGTAATTCAGAGGTATTTTGGATAATGGTTATCTTTCAGGATACCGTCACCAAATCGGACGTTGAACTCTCTGTCAGCCAGTGGATGTTTAGGTGGGATCAACATGCTTCAGTTTTGGAACCGTTTGGGCAGACACGCCAACACTTGAAATAATCTTTGACAGTGGCCAGCTCCTGTTGTAAGATCAATTCTGTGCTTTTAATGCTCGGTTTTTGAGTTGATAAGTTAGAAGCAGGGATTAATTAATTCAATTAGCTTAAGTAATGATTTACTTAAAAAGAAGTCTATGAATGCAAATGGTAATTTATTAACATTTGCATTCATAGACTTAATAATATACTTAGATATAATAGATTATTTGTTGAAGAAAGATGTGTTCCATATAAACAAATGAACCTAATATAATCAAATATATTTGAACTTATTTGAATAAACAAAAGTATGAAAGAGATAACTCAACCCCGCCAGCCTCAGAGCCCGAGGCAGAAGATCATACGGTGATCGTTGTCCTGTCCCCGAAAATGCGAAAAGATTTATTTGAAGTTGATATTAATAGCCGAGGATTAAATCAAATGTATAACTATCAAAAACAAACTATTGATAATAATATTAAATCACGTAACTAAGTTCATTTTCGCTCGACATGATTCGGTCCGGTTACGAAGATCGTCATCAGGAGCGACCACCCGCGCATACTCGTAATACGATGCTCTAGTTCACATTTCTAAAATATGTTTTACACCTGCACTTAGATCGCATACTACTGATACGATGCTCTAGTTCAGATTTCTAAAATATTTTTTACGCCTGCACTTTTATTTAAACTGTAATTAAAATATAATAATAGTACATTATTGCAAAGGCCGGGAAACCGAATTTCGTGGATGAGTATTTTTTGTTTATTACATACGAATCCACGAAATTCTATTTCCGTCCGAGGAATATATAGTGCTTTTCTTCAAACATGAAAGGAAATAAAATGTATTCTTGCATAAGATTTGAAAGGAAAAATAAGGTTCCCGCCTAAACTTTCTTTTAATGCACGGTTGTGTTAATAAAAAAAGTTGAAATGTCTTTAGTTTTATTAAGCCGTATCTACACGACCTTGCACAGTGAGCCGTATGCAACTCGCGATAGAACGAGACAACCAAGCATTTGATCTCCTTCTCTCTAGAACTACTACACTGCTACAAAGCCAGCCTAGACGGGGCATTTTTAAGCACGATATGATCAGATTGACAATTTGATGTCAATCAGATTGTCCCGTCTGTGCAGACGGTTTGGTCGCGGCTAAAGTATTGGCTGTTTGCAATATTGTTAGTCCAAATATTTATTTAAAAAGTAAAAAACAATACAGTAATGGATTTTAGTACAACTTCCTGGACACTAAAACGGTAAAATAATGAATTCGATTTTTTTTAATTTGAGTCGGTACATAAGGAGGTTCTTTTCGTACCAATTTTGCTACATTAATGTGAACATTTCCGAGCATATTGGAGAAAAAGGTATTTTTTTCATGTATTTTCTTCTCGGCCAGGGGTGTGCAACCGCACCCCCTCGCACCCAGGACATGAGGTCCCAGGTCCACGTTCAGTATGCTCACCAATGAGCTGCACATCAGTGTCAATGGCGAGGCACTCCTCCTGGTAGAGCCCCTGGTGCACGAACACGAGCGCGGGCTGCGGCGCGGCGGCGCGGCGGCAGGTGCACGCGCCGACAGCGGCGCCCGCGCCCGCGCCCCCCGCGCCCGCACCCGCGCCGCACGCGCACGCCGCGCCCGCGCCCGGCCCGCCCCCCGCCGCGCCGCCGCCGCTCGACGCCGAGCTCGGAGAGCTGCCGCTGCTGGCTGGCGTCGCGCCGCCGCGCTCTTCCACATACTCCAGAGCGGCCTGCCAAATCATTACATTGTAAGCACCTGCTCAAACTGTTAGCATCTTTTTTTCAAACATTACTCTAAGCCCCTAACCGGCTATCTGAATACGGATGCCGACAGGCTCCCCATCAAAGTAAACCAAATTGAGACCAGTGTCAGTAGTAGTAGATTGACTTGAGAAGTAGGAAGAGAAGATAAACTTACTCTAATAGTATTAAAATGCTTAATCCTGGAGTCCTTCTTGGGACGGAAGTTGGGTCGCACGTGGATGCCGTAGTATAGCTGCCTGAAGCTCTCCTTCCAGGGATTGTCGGCGTCACATTCGTCCGCCGTCATGAACTCGAACTGGCACGGCGCGGTGTGCATCAAAGGCATGTCGTATTCAAACACGGACTGGTATAAGCTTTTCCTGTTATGAAATTATTTTTATGATTAGTTTTTCTTTAAGTACCTAGGCATGCTAATGCTAATACGAGCAAATCGAGCGCGGAATTGTTCGATCTGTTCAGGTCATCTACATCGTGCGCTGCTGCGAACAAACATACTGCGCGTAATCTGTATCCAGTTTAATATTATTTTCGTTATCACATGGTCATACCTTTGTCGGGTATGGTCATGTTAAAGGCATGATTGCCTTGTAAAACGGCATAATAGTTACACAGGAGTTCCTCCCGTGAAAAAACTGTATCCTAAGGACAACTTAACTTACCATAGCTCAGTATCATTGGCGATGGTGTTGAATCGCTTGCAGACCTGCGCCACGCGGCACAGGTCGCGCTCGGTGAGGTGCGACAGGATACACAGCAGCACCTCATCCGGCAACTCGTACTGGAGGTACTGAGATACGTTGCATACGTCCACGCCTTGTGACAATGATCTACAAAAAATATATATTTGTTAATACAAGTGGTTTTATTAAGACCCGAGTAATCAAGAGTTAATAAACCGGCCAAGTGCGAGTCAGACTCGCCCAACGAGCGTTCCGCACAGAGTTTGCTCCCCACACCCAATTGTTCCACAGTTTTCGGATTTATTCCTGTACTTTTGCTACAAGCTCTTGCTTTTGGCCAAATTTCGTGATTCTAGGTGAATGGGAAGTACCCTATAAATTTTGATTGCGATTGCAGATGTAGGTATGAGAAATGTAACAAACGACCGTATATTTTGATTGCGTTAACTTAAAGCAGGGGTCGGCAACCTTTTAGCTGCCAAGGGCCACATAGTAGTTAACGAAATTGACGCGGGCCGCACTTTGTTAATAGTAACTTTAACATACACGTTGTATACAAAAGGTCAGTCGTTAGTCAAGGAGGCTCGAGGGCCGCCTGTTGCCAATCGGTGACGTAGAGGTTTGGTTTTTTTACAGCTTCAAGGGACCGCAGACCAGTGTATGTAAATAGTAAAGAGGGTCTTTACAGATAGACGGACGGACGGAAAACCAAGTGATCTAATATGGGTTCCGTTTTTTCCTAATGAGGTACGAAAGCATAAAAAGTGGATTTTTTTGTGATAAGGTGAGTTGCCATAACGAAATGCAACTTCGCGTGATCTTTTTCGAAAAATTAAGAGGTGCTTTCAGAACCAGTAGGATGAAAAAATTCTGTCATTATAAACCTATTGGAGTTTCTTTTCATCGCTCATTAAGGAAATTTTAACACAATGCTTTATGATTACCTCATTTGTTTAACTCACATTAGTTGTAAGTATTAAGTTTTCTAAGAATTGCATTATTTCTTACTAGAAACGATGACTACTTAGTGCTTGGTCTAGAATAGGTAGATAAGGTTAAGGCTATTTTGCAAACATTGTAAATATCAGGTCAGGCTGTTTTTAACTGTTCATATTCTTTATAGTTCCCAGAAAGTCGACATTTTGATATGAAACGTCTTCAAAATCGATCAGTAACCTGGTTAACTTGCAAAATAATAAAAAGTGAAGCAACAGCCAATGTGACGACAGGGGAAACTAGTTGACTACGGAACCCTAAAAAGCGAGTGACGCACATCTCAACTCAATCGACAATTTGACTTTGGTCCCACTATAGTTCAAAATCTACCCTTTTCGGTATCAGGTATATGGGGTATCAGGTTTGTCCGTAAGTAAACGGACGGCGGATGGTTAGTCACGGATGCAAGCGAAAAGTAGTTACAAAATTGCTGGTCAAACTAGTGCACTTACGTTCTAGGGCTCTCCCTACCCGACAGCGACCAAGCTCCCGGCGGACCCGGCTTGTGGTATGCTGGCGGGCTTTTGCGCCGCAGGTCGTAGGGGAAATGGAGGTTAGGGCAAGCATTGGATACAAGCCAAACTAGCACACTTACGTCCTAGGCCTCTTTCTGGCCGGCAGCGAGCAAGCGCCCGACGGGCCCGGCTCGTGGTACGCGGGCGGACTTTTGCGTCGCAGGTCGTAGGGACTATGGTGGCCGGCAGTGGAGGCGGGCGCGGCGGCGGGCACGGGAGGCGAGCCGCCGCCGCCGCCGCTGCCGCTTGGACCCGCGCACGCCGTGGCGGCCATGGCGCTGCCGGTCACGTTATTTGGGCACGGGACTGATTCACATGGCTCCGCTGGAAATAAAGTAGTTTTGTTTAGGACGGACTTTTATGGGAATAATAATCTAGCAGAGATTTATAAGGGTATGTCCATACAAAGTTGTGTTCCTCCTTCCTCCAATATGGATTATTAGATCATGTTTTTTTTTTAATTCAGTAACAAATTTCTATCTATTGAGGGCAATAAGAGTTAATTTAGAGACATGAAAAATCCCATCTTTGAAATGCTACATTATTATCCATGTTTAGACTTAACAGCAAAAGTTTTAGAAAAATAACAAATGATAAAAAAAAAATTAAATAATTGTTTTCAGATTATCAATCAGTTAGTTGCTCTAGTTTGATAATTATAATGAATGAGATAAGATTATAACCAGTCATAGTGTCAGCAAGTGTTATTATTAGTGATAAATTCTATTTCTTCCAATAGGATATGTGACCTTCCAGCTAGTAAAAAACTAAATTCGGTATAAAATATAATAACAAGATAATATGATTTTTTATTATCAGGATCAAATCAGCAAAAATGAACCCAAGCAAGTCGAGTTCTGAAAGAATCAGGTTTTGGGCTTGTTTTTGGACAAAGCTTGAGTAAAAAAAAAAATAATTGGTTTCGAGAAATGCACTAGCCGATACCTACATAATTAATACAGTCAGTTGTAAGCAACAAAAAGGAAAGATTAAACAAGTGTTATTTTTTTCTGCTTTGTTTGTATATCTTTTGACAAGAGCTGAGTATCATGATTTAGTCAAAAACAATACACATAATGGTTTGATTTGGACAGGGCTTTAGGCTGCATAGGCAAGTGGTGTGGGTGGCCTGGTGCAAGGACTTTTTCTTGGTGTCAATCACAAATACTTGTAATATATCTTGTAAACTGATAAAAAAATTGTCTATTAGTAAATTAAATACTCTAGCAGGTATCATGAACAAAAATCTGTTTATTTTCAGACATTGGCATATTATTTAATCTGATTTTTACTCTTTTAATTAAAACATATTTTTACAAGCAAACCTTTGAGTGATCACTAGCATTATATATAAACTAACATTGATGATATAGTTTATCAATATAGGAAGACCCTACCTGATGTTTTATGGTACCTATGTAAAAAAACGAACCAACAAAAAACGGGACACAGTATGATATATGTATATCTATTAAACAATCATATCAAGTAAGTAAATCAAGTTTTAAAAATGCTTAAAGTATAGCTGTTAAGTTGTACTTATGACCTTTACCAAATAACTATTAATATGAACTCAAAACCCCTCCAAAAAAGTGGTTGTCTCTAAATGTTATTCTTAAAAAAAATCTTGTTTTCATTTCAATAATCATTGTTCAAAACAAAAATGTTTTGCTTTATTTTTATGCTAGAAACCTGTTATGAACTTATGATGGAAAATGAGTCAATGTTTGTCACTTAAAGTTCCATAATCAAGTGTTATAATTTTACCATGTTGATCTGACTGTTTGTCTGACTAGAAAAACTTGAGTGCTAGTTAAATATTACTCGAAAATCCAAATTTGGAATTGGGAAAAAACATTAATATATTGGCGGAGCATTCATAGAACTAAATTCCTGCTACCTTCTGTTGCATTAAGCAATCTAGCTCTGGCTTCCCTGAACACCATTTAGATGCTTCACCACCAATATGGTTATCTCCTATACTCATAAAGTGGTTTAATTTGAATAATTTTCAAGAACTAATGAGTAAAGACCTCAATAGTTCTTTGAAAAATTGATCAGCTGTAACTATTTGAATGTCTTGTTTTTATTGAAAAACTAATTATATAATTTAGGAAAACACAATCCAGGTACTTCATTCCTGATAGAAAAAAATCTATAGTACAATTGAGTTCCATATTAAATCTCCAATATTACATTAATTGTAAAGTGGACCTGCCTCAGTTTGTGAGTGTAAAGATATATCTCATTGACTCATTTACATATCCATAAGTAGGAAGGGTTGTTTACCCTATGACTTAAATATCCCTTAATCCTATTGGGTTGAATAACAATATGAATATATATATTTAGATGAGGGGTCCACAATATGCAGCCCAAAAAGCTGATCTTAAAACTCAAATGAGTAAAAATCATTCACAGAATACACAAAACAATATTTGAGGGTATTTGAGATTCCTGAACTTATGATTTCTACTGTACTTTTGGCTCTTCTTCTCATAAGTATTTTGACCCTGGATTTGACAAAGAGTCAAGTACAAGAGTCCACTTTTTTTACTGCATAATCACATTCATTGTCAAACAAGCAAAAGCCAACAACAGCTTGCAGTGATATTTTTATTTAGGATCAGCTATCAACTTAAAATATGTATGTACCAAGAACTTTTTTCAAAATGCCTAACTAAACACTCCTACCTTTCAATACACTTTATTAATGGTTTCATTGACACATAAAACTAAATAAACTTGCGGATATAAACATATTTATCACCATGTACAGTATCTTATCACTTGGGTCAAAGAAAATACAACAATGTAAATACAATATGTAACGATGTAAATAAAGTGTAAGTGTTTCCATCTAAATGAAGAATACATAATTCGAAATCAATCAAAACATACATGTATAGTTTAGTTAGGTAAGGGAGCGGAAAAATAATGTAGTTCCGTAATTTCTCAGACTTGGGCTTGTTTTAGAAAACAGCTGTTTCATCATGTGTGCAAAATAAGTTTTCGACTACCGAATCAATACTCATATTGCGCAAAATGTCACACAAATGCGCTATTCAATATCATTGACAGACATTCGTACATTGGAACTTAAAGAATTAGCATGCCAATCAACAGAGGGGAACAATGACCAACGATTTAAATATTTTCAGCAAGACACCGTGAGATTTTCGCACAATTGCAAAATATGGAAAAATGACCTGCGTTAGCAGAAACTGTTAGGTATCGTCGTGGCAAAATGTTAACACTAGAGTACCGATGGTTTTAACAATGAAATAAAACATAGCTCATTTGTGAAAATGTCGATAATGACCCGTTCGTACGGATTGGGGCGACATCAGCCGACCCGGATTACTTACTCGATTGTGTCCTAGAAGGTAATGGTATTCGATGTCCGCCTTTTCTTCGCGATCTGCGAACGTAAGAACGCGAAGAAGAAAACGAGGCACTAGGCATTATTCCTTTTAATACTTATTTTCACTACAATTCAGCACTAAACAAAGGAGACACCCGCACCAACACCGTCGGCCATTTTCTGTTTAGATTAGATTGGTAAAACGAAACGGGAAATATAGATTACACCACATCAGTGACTGCTAGACTAAAGTATTTAAGATTTATAAACAAAACACTAATCACTGATACTAAAACGATAACTGTTAACTCATAAAAATCATTATTTAAATGAATTATACTAAAAATCCGCTCTACCCTAGGCGAGCTACGGGCGACTCGACGACGACTCGGCTCTGAAAAATATGGCGGATTGAAAGATGGCGGCGGTGACACTAGCGCCATCTACATTAACATCAAAATAAATGAGTTTTTTACTATGCGTTCAATAAAATAAAACAAAAAATATCACATCTTATTTTATAAAATTTCTGCGTACCGCATAGTAAAAAATCAATCACCTGTTAATATATATATTAAAGCATAAACTGAACTTTCTGATCAATTTATGCGGGCGACCAGAAATCATACGAATTGAAAGTTGTTTTTGTCTTTGTCGCTCTTAGCCTTGTGTGCTTGTGTCATAGAGATAGTTGTAACGAATAGTTCATTCGCGATAAGGCTTCCAACTGTCAAAAAATTAAAAATAAATAAATTGAAAAACCAACACATACATATTTTCCTTTTCTTTACTTGCTATTTTTATCAGTTTTGTATTATAATAAGGAAGAAAACTATATGGAGGGCCTTGCCATGTCTTCGTTAGAATTTTTAGAACAAAATTCCTGTACATTTTCGGTGCTAGCTTGCGTTTTCCTAACGTTCTCATATGTCGCTAGTTTATACGTTTGGAAGACCAAATTGAGCAGGTAATTGGGCACCTGGACATAAATTTCGTTCTTATTTGTAAACCATTTTGTATATCGTGTTATTCTTTTTTCAGAGACCATCCATCGACAATAAAACGAAGGTTTTTCAGTGTTTCATGCATGATGCTCCTAGCACCTTTCTTTACTCAATATTTTTTCACTGAAGATACTACAAGGCGTGGAGATGTGTACGATCACTTAGGGCTTCGTACGTCAGGGCTAATCAGCGCCTCTATACTGCCTCTACTTCTAACAGCTGTTTTATTTTTGGGACCTTTGACTATGCAATTTTTATCAGGGATCTGGAAGCTATATGCAGGTAAATATTATCATACCTATTGCTCTGCTTCATGTAGTTCTCAAAATAGTTTCCTAGGATACGCATTGGGAGTATTTCTACTATATTAGAGGGTGTAATGATTCTGTAAAAAAGTTAATTGAATTGCTAAAACAAAAAGTGTGTGAACTTGTGAAGGAAGTTGAATATTTATAAAAGCATGGCTTTTGCTCTTTGCTGCTCTTGGTAGATTCTGCCAATATTGAGAGTCACAAGTTTATGACTAGTATAAAAGTGAGTGTTCACATCTTTAGACATTATATAACAGTGCAATTTTGTATTTCCAGAGCCCGTGTACTGGGTATCCAGTTGGCAAGACTGGGTCTGGGTGAGGAACCACTTTATGGCACCGCTCAGCGAAGAGTGGGTGTTCCGAGCCTGTATGATGCCATTATTACTTCAGTGTTTCAACCCTTTGACAGCAGTTTTCACAGGCCCATTACTTTTTGGTGTTGGTGAGTTCTGTATTATATCCTATAGGTAGTACCTATTGGACTATGTATAGTACTTATGTGCTCAGTGAAATATAAACAATTTTCAATTGGAACAAAGTTGCATTTGTTTTGTTTGACTTTAAAACAAAAGAAATTTAACCTTATTCTCTACATAATTTGTTTCAAATTCACATACCAATTATGTGAATGGTTGGCTGCAGGGGGCGTATTCTGCCAATTCATATGGGAATAGCTGCTGAAAATTCACTAAAGATTGAGACTCTGTTTCTGAAAATTCACTAAAGATAGTTAAAGTGTGACTCTCTTTTGTGAAGGGAGAGTGAAGTTGTTGGACATAGTTTAAGGAAAAGGATTCAATCCATATAAATTTGGTAGTAAATTTTTTACTGTCTGTAAAAAAACAAAAGTTATTATTACAATGCCATTTCTTTGAACATGGATCTTTATTCATATTCATACATTTGTTCCTAATTAAGTTAAGTGTTTAGTGGATCATTCATATTTTTTGTATTTTATTATATATCATTTATTGTAATAAACTAAACTAAAACATATTATAACACAAAATTTTAAATAAGACTTTAAACTAAAATAGACATAAAGCAGGCCCCTGGGGCCTGGTACCAAAGACAATAGGGATGACGACTACGTTGAAAACCTATTATTCTAATTAGTCCGTCAGTTAGATTATCTAAAGTTATTACACACGTATTTTTTCCTTTTTCAATTTAACTAAAATTGACGAAGATAAAGAGCATCAAAGTTCCGAGGTGGGGGCTTGTGACGTCACTCCTAGGTAAGAATCGTACCTAGGAGTGACATTACGCGAAACTTGAACGCACTGTATTTTTGTCATTTTTTATTTGACGAACAAAAGAAAAAATACGTGTACAATATTTTTTTATAATCTAAAAGACAGACTAAATAGATTTTTTTAGTCGTCTAGCCTATTAGGGTATTCATTTTTTAAAATGGGATTTTACGGAACTTTGCAATACATTCAAGTATACCTTATTTAAGCATTATACACTGTAATATAATTAAAAAAATTGGCCAATATTTTTTTAAATTATCCTTTTAAGTCCTTTTTGTATGGGGAAAAAAATCTTGTTCTTAATTATCTGGCCACAACTCTATTATACAGCCTATTTATTTATTTCCATTAACTTTAAGGGGAGATTCTTTAGGTTAATTCGAGTTAATTTCTCTAAGAAGCTAGTGTCTTAACTTAACTATTACAGTTTTTGAGATATCCAATAAATACATTTATTAGCTGCATCAGTTTAAAAGGTTACTAAACCATCCATCTACTGTGTGAATCAGCTGTGTTCTGGCATGTGCTATCATATCTAAAGTTTCATCTTTTTCATACTTGACACTTACTTTCGTGTGACTCTAAAGGACCTCTTACAATGTAATATTTATTTATTTTGTACGAAAAACGAAAAATATATTTTTTAAATTTGAAAAAAAGCGATATTTCAGGCAGCTCCTATTAACGTACAAAGCAACGTGTAGTATTTTAACGAAAAGATAAACAACCACCGTGTGTTATGGATAGGTTATATAAAATATATAAATAGTAACTACACTTATTTAAACTTTCACGATTTTCACTCATTATAAATTTACTAAAACCCCTCTTTCTCCGGGACCACGGGGGCAATGTCGCCCTTGAAACGTCGGAGGTTTGTTTTCTAAGTTTATACACGATTAAGCCCCGTTTTAGTAAATTTATAATGAGTAACTACACTTCTAATTACTTATTCAATAAAAACTATCCATAAAAAGCTTATACATAGAACAGAATGTTTCCTGGCTACAAAATAAATACCCCAATAGTACCTACATTCTGTCATAATAATTATTCAAAACTTCAACACAATCACCCAGTGTATTGTTATGTTAATGATGCAATCAAGCAAATTGTTTACAGTTGAATAATGATTTCCAGCTCACTTCCACCACATGTTTGAACAAATGAAGGCTGGGTTTGAGTTCAAAACGGCGCTGATGATCTCAAGTAAGTATTATGAACTTAGTGGATTTATCTTATCTTATCTAGATAACTACACATAATATAAGTTCATTAAGAAATAAGTTCTCTTTATCCACTTACAACCATAATAGGTACAGTCAACTACAATGATATGAACACAGCCAAAGTGCCAACAATATGTTGTATGCATACATATTTCGACAAGTATAGCTTAAATGGCACCTTCGTTCCTTGTTCATAAGGTATCTATTGAATGACAGGGTCACTATTGAATGACAGGTATACAAAACAGTCATCCTCAGTTACAATCATCCTTATCCCGCCACAACTATTTTATTTTTATTTTGTAACCAATTTTATAAATTCTTAATTAGTAAGAGTAAGAGGCGATATTTGATTTGCTACGCGCTGCGCTCGGCTATACGCGTGTCACGTACAGTAGTGTTAAAAAGTGCATGGATAGTTTATGAATGTATTCATTTACGATTTGTCCATGCACGCGATAGTACATACCTACCCCTATTGCAGCGGCATAAGGTCCACCAATGGTCAGTTCGAGTGTTGTTATTTGTACTGTCGCCGTATTTGTGATCCCCTTGGCCTGTTCGATATATCTGATGGCGACTGTACGTTAGCAGCAACCGCGTGCAAAGTGTTCGTTTGCCTCGTGAGGAAGCTCGAATATAGGTACTCTACCCATGCCTATCCTATGTTAAATACATAATGTGATAACAATCAACATATCCCAAGAAAATAACCCTCAAAGTGTCTGGCGATAGTTAGCTCTGATTGCAGCCAAATGTTAATTACAGTAGTCAGTAGTCATTGTGTAATAAATAACCTGGTCACTAAACAATAATTACAATTGACTTATTCCACCAGACCAGAGTTACGTAGAATACGTTGTTTAGTAGTAGTAGTAGATATCATGAGCATTAGGACATTTAAATTTTTGAGTTGCTCTAACCTGAAATTGATCTTATACTAAAGAAGAAAAAAAACAACTCCATCAGAGGCCAAGCGGGACATCAAACCAGGGTTTTCAGTTTACGCGGCTAACGCTATAACATTTAGGCCACCTGCTCTCAATGACAAGCCGGCGAATTTCTCGAGTAAATGCAATCCCCTTGACGGGCGAGACGCCTGTGTAGCAACACAACACAAAACAAAATCAGTACTTAATTAAATATTTTTTTTTATAGAAAAAATATTTTGTGTTGCTCTGATTTAATACATTAATCAAATGCGGTTCGCATGTTACAGATGGCCGATCGACTTATGATGACCTATAATTTGGATTTAATTGTTCCAGCTTTCCAGTTCATGTATACAAGCTTGTTCGGGGCATATTCTGCATATCTGTTTGTCAGAACTGGTAAGTATAGATTGAGATTCACCAATGTAGGCTCAAGATACCTATATTATGCTGATAATAAAGTTGTTCTTTCCCTTCTCGGATCCCCGAGAAATAAAATTGTAACTACAGTGAAATCCGCTTAAATATGACTTCGCTTATATTATAAAAATAAAATAAATAAATATTGTGGGACAATGTTACACAAATCGACCTAGTCCCACGGTAAGCTCAATAAGGCTTGTGGTGTGGGTACTAGACGACCAAACACCACCAAACGTTTAACATGACGTAATTTCAGTACGAAGTTTCATTCCATACGAAATGATTTGTTATAAGCCTGATAATCCTGATATTATGACTTATATTGACATATCGGTTAGTTTGACCTAAAAAGTCTATTTTTCCTGGAATTATGACCGATTATAGTGACGTCTGCGCTTATTTTCGCAGCGCTTCTGAAAACGACGTCTGAGGCACGTGGGTATTTTTTGTTTTGATGGTCTGTCATGTCACCATTCATCGCTAAAAAAGATGTCATTATTGTTTCATTAAGAAATTAATCAATAGTGTAGCATTACCTTATGTTTCTTGTAAGCTTCGGATTCATTGAGCGTCTTTCTAGCTCTATTCCTTGCACTTATCTTTCAGTTCACTGTATGTTTATGCTATTTTATAGTTGATTATTGAATTAGAAGCTGCATTTTGAAGATCTGAAAGAATCCTGTTATTAACTTCAATACGTAAAATCTTTCACACAATGGTTTGACCTAAAATCTCCTAGCGGCTTACCGGCTTATATGTATAACGTTCTTCCTCTTCAAGGATAACAGCTTATTTTTGTGAAATTTATCATAATTACTTATATTTTTCCGTTTGTTTACACTTTTTGATATATCTATTTATAAGTATCCATGGTTACATACTTTGTCGTAAATTGTCAATTTCTAAATTTCTTACCATGCAGTTTAGGTTTTCTACATTTAAATAAGTTTGTTTGATATTTAATACTGGTACTTTGTAAATATTTAAATTTAAATTTAACAATTCTAAATTCTCGAGCTGGGGTATAAAACCCCGGTAGCCGTCTACAGAAGTCAGTCTTTCGTCAGCTCTAGTCTTGAGCAGTTTCGAAAATTGAGGCCTGTGCGGGGTCTAGGCAGGCCCCGCACTCTCAAGCGACCTCCCTTCTTGGCCCTCTTCTTTAACTAATCTCCTGAGAAATATAATTATCTTCGAGGAAGCTATCCTACTGCTGCTTGTCGGTTTTACTGACATCTACGAGTATCTTCAATTGACGGCACTCGGCGCAGGCGAATCAACGCCGCCCGAGGTTCTCTACGCCTGACGAACATCGGGCCTGAAGACATCACTTCTGGTGTCCCATTTCGGTGCAGGCGTACATACGCCGCCCGAAACTACCTTCACCTGCTAATACTATTCCTGGTAACCTGTCTTGGAACTCACGCCTTCCGGAACTACTTCGCCCGCTGCTGACTGACTCTTCTTCTACATCCTGCCCGAACCTACTTCAGCTTCACTCCGTACTTACCGCCATAGTGACCTTATGTTTACCGGCTGAAAATAAAGAACCCTAACCCTAACTTTCTTTCTTTTTCTTCCTTTCCTTACTCTAAGTTACGTATCCTCTTTAACGTCAGTTACGGGAGAATACGTAACGTGACAGTTTGGCGCCCAACTCGTTATTTTCAGCTTTTTTTTTTCTTTTCCTAAATTCTAAAAAAAAAGACAAAACTCGTGTCTATAAATTTTACTTCTTTCGGCTTCTTTTTGGTAATACACATTTTTATTTAAGATTAACTCAGGTCACTATGGCATATCCTAAATTTTTCTTAGATCTGTTTTACTTTTTGTTAACTCTGTTTTAACTTTTCTTAGTTATATTTTTTGCTTTTGTTAATTCTATTTTGACTTTGCTTAGGCCTATTTTAATGTTTTGATTTTTTTTTTTCTTTACTACAGTGGATTTTAGGTCAAGCCCTACCCTACACTTCCAAATTAAAAACTCTCATTGCATGTGATGTCATTCCATTATCATACTTCACCCTCATCTTAGATTTTACTTCACTTCATTCCATATCTTTAATATTTTATTTTCTGGCAACTACTTTGCCACTTTTCTCTCTTATTCTTCCTTTTCCTTTTCTTCTATTCTCTTTTCTTCTCTTCAGAGCGGTAGACTAACTCTCTAAAAAAGCCACATAGTCAAAATCTTATAGAGCGGTAGGTCAACTCTTTAAATAAGCCATATGATCAAATCTTTGTATGTTAGGTAGACTACTATTGCTACCACATACTAAAGACTCTTCTTCTACCGAGCGCCTACTCTCATGGGTTCGGTCTACTTAATCTAGTCGGCTCTAAACCGACTGGGCCTTGTATATAATCTTTATTTTTGTTTTTAAAAGGAGCGGCTGACTACTTCTACAAAAACAAGCCTTAGGTCATTGGGGGAATTCCCTTAGGAGTGTGCGTCATAAAGTGTGAACCACATCCCCTTATTTTGTCAGAGATGTATGTATGAAAAAGTGACAGAGAAGCATGAATGTGTAGGTAATTCCCTATATTTTATAACATTTTTTTTTTCAGCACTTCATCTCATAACATGCACTAACTCTTACTTGTATTTATGTATTACTTTAAAATCACTTAATAATAATATACAAAAAAAAAAAACTTTCACGTCTAGTTCACGCAAAAGTTTTTTTTTTTCCGAGGTTTTTGGGGTAATGTAGCATTACCTTATGTTTCTTGTAAGCTTCGGATTCATTGAGCGTCTTTCTAGCTCTATTCCTTGCACTTATCTTTCAGTTCACTGTATGTTTATGCTATTTTATAGTTGATTATTGAATTAGAAGCTGCATTTTGAAGATCTGAAAGAATCCTGTTATTAACTTCAATACGTAAAATCTTTCACACAATGGTTTGACCTAAAATCTCCTAGCGGCTTACCGGCTTATATGTATAACGTTCTTCCTCTTCAAGGATAACAGCTTATTTTTGTGAAATTTATCATAATTACTTATATTTTTCCGTTTGTTTACACTTTTTGATATATCTATTTATAAGTATCCATGGTTACATACTTTGTCGTAAATTGTCAATTTCTAAATTTCTTACCATGCAGTTTAGGTTTTCTACATTTAAATAAGTTTGTTTGATATTTAATACTGGTACTTTGTAAATATTTAAATTTAAATTTAACAATTCTAAATTCTCGAGCTGGGGTATAAAACCCCGGTAGCCGTCTACAGAAGTCAGTCTTTCGTCAGCTCTAGTCTTGAGCAGTTTCGAAAATTGAGGCCTGTGCGGGGTCTAGGCAGGCCCCGCACTCTCAAGCGACCTCCCTTCTTGGCCCTCTTCTTTAACTAATCTCCTGAGAAATATAATTATCTTCGAGGAAGCTATCCTACTGCTGCTTGTCGGTTTTACTGACATCTACGAGTATCTTCAATTGACGGCACTCGGCGCAGGCGAATCAACGCCGCCCGAGGTTCTCTACGCCTGACGAACATCGGGCCTGAAGACATCACTTCTGGTGTCCCATTTCGGTGCAGGCGTACATACGCCGCCCGAAACTACCTTCACCTGCTAATACTATTCCTGGTAACCTGTCTTGGAACTCACGCCTTCCGGAACTACTTCGCCCGCTGCTGACTGACTCTTCTTCTACATCCTGCCCGAACCTACTTCAGCTTCACTCCGTACTTACCGCCATAGTGACCTTATGTTTACCGGCTGAAAATAAAGAACCCTAACCCTAACTTTCTTTCTTTTTCTTCCTTTCCTTACTCTAAGTTACGTATCCTCTTTAACGTCAGTTACGGGAGAATACGTAACGTGACAATAGAATCTATCAATTAGGGGATTGTAATGGATTGGCTAATTAGCTACGATTAAATAATTAGAAATAATATGATTATTGATGTAAGCTTTATATGACAATCGGTTAGTATGACGTTTTAGTTAATTCCCTTCGATGTCATGTTAAACGGATTCTACTGTACTTATGTTCTCTATAGTCATTTTGTCTCATTTCACGAAAGAGAAACACGTCTACTGCAACCATCTAACACGACTAGACAATACCCTGCATGCCGAGGCCAACGTCTGTTGAGTTAATCAACCATTTCTTGTCACTAGTTGCCATGGTTACAATCTCCTGGGTCACTCTTCTTAAGAAGGCGCAGAGCGTCCAGTGACACCCTCATTGGGGGATTGTATTTTCATATAAACCTTTTCACTTTTAGGGTTCCGTACCTCAAAAGGAAAACAACGGAACCCTTATAGGATCACTTTGTTGTCCGTCCGTCCATCTGTCTGTCAAGACCCTTTATCTTGGGATCGCGTAGAGGGGGCAAGTTGAAATTAATACCACATACACAGGTCTGCGGTCCCTTGAAGCTGTGAAAAAACCAAACCTCTTCGTCAACGCAATCATAATAAGATATCATATTTCCCATATATTTACAATGGGAATCAAAATATATAGGGTACTTCCCGTTGACCTAGAATCACGAAATTTGGCAAAAAGCAAGAGCTTGTAGCACAAGTACCTACAGTCAAAAATCCGAAAACCGTATAATTGCCTCACACTGAGAGTTCCGTGCCACCAGTATTTTTAAGTGCCTAAGGCCACAAATGGCCTAGCATCCTTTGTGGAACCCTGAGTGGAACCCTCGGTGGGCGAGTCCGACTCGCACTTGGCCGGTTTTTTCTTTCAATAAACTGTACTACAATTGTTCTCTGGGACTGGGATGATGGGACAGAATCTAAGACTTATATGTATGACAATTGAAATCGATAACTGCTAACTAATTAAAATTAATTCAATGGTACCTACTTTTATACCTACCCTAGTTTACTGTTTGTGTTATTCTGTACTACATTATTTTCCAGGACATTTCATGGCTCCACTGGTCGCACACATGTTCTGCAACCACATGGGCTTCCCCAACTTCGGCGAGATTGGCCAGTTCCCTCTCCTACAACGGATCACGATCATTTTCAACTTCCTTCTGGGCTTCGTCCTTTGGTGCTACTTACTCACGCCAATGACCAGCCCTGACATTTACGACAATAGATTGTATTCTGAAACATGAATGGTTGTAATTCGTAAGTTTAGGTATCGTTAATTCTCAATAATGTACTTGTATGATAAAGGTTTTGCAGAAAATGGTGAAGGATATTTAAGGTAAATGCAATGATGATAAAATGTTTTAGTGTTTGTATATGTAAGTAGACTTGGTTATATCATTTTAAAATCTTTTAAGTTCTTAATGGAGTCAACAACGATCATAGATAATGTCAGCACTGTTCAAGTCAGAAAAAAAACAGTACTTATCTACAAGATTTTTTCATCTATAAAATAGCCTACAAATAGGTTTGCAATCCGGATCCGAAACGTATGGAATTATCCAGATTCGACGGATCTTCCATACGTTTCGGATCCGCATTGGAAATGAAATGTCATAAAGAATAAGCCTTGTTGACTATAAACTACACGTTTTGTGTGTATACAACAAAACTGGCAACATGCCATATATGTGATTGTTTTTAGTAAAATGTGCCAGTTTGTCGGTTGTCGATAAGATGCTAATGCGATAAAGGTTCATTTAAAAGAGTGATCCAATCTTATCTTTTACTAATAAAAAAATAGACGCATATTATGATCATTGCATTCACTCCTTATTTTTGCGTTTTCCCGGTTGCATCTTAACTGCAACGAGGCTCTACGGAAAATGTAAAAAATTACAAAATAAAGATCCACTCGATAAGCGACGGATTAACAAATAGTAAGGTAGATTGTTAGTAGGTATGCCAGTTGCACAATGTTTAACAACAATTGCGTTCTGCGCAAGTAAAGTTACTAATATTATAATGGGAATAAAAATATTCCCCAATGTGTTATATTTGTTATATTTTATTTTGTCTTGTTTTGTGTATTATATGTTATATGTTAGTTTTGACAGTATTTTATGATTGCTTGTCCGTTTGTGTTTATTTCGTGACAAATTTATTGCATGATAACAGCCTAGCTATAACAAAAAATATGAGTATTGCTCATTACTCATTAAATGCTCTGAAAAGAAAGCTCGGAATAAGTTGTTAAGGTGGCGATTATCGTGTAACATTTGCTCAATGTGAGTATTTTTACGAACCACATACAATGCTCCATTTGATGGACATCTCATAAACAAATGCCAATCAAAGTGAGAAAATGCTCATGTTAGTAAGTAATTAATACTTTATAACAATACAATGCAAAGTCTGGTTTTATAAAGTTGTGCTAGTATCTACATTGTACCTTTTACCTAAAAATCGTTACAAGTTTCTGTAGGTACTCGTGTAATTAAACTTGTGTGATTTTGTCTCCAGAATAAACTCTTGATAGATACGTATTGTCTGTGAAAACATAGACAATTGCTGGCCATATACTTTCGGGCATATTCGCCGGATTTATCAATCAATGTACGGGAGATTTGTCTGGCGGATGAACGGCGGACATAGCCACTATGGAGATCTGACGGATTGCCCGAAAGTACGTAGCATTTTGCACGTGACTTTGGTTCCTTACTGTAATTAATTTGGTTTTTATTGTGCCATAGATTAGCCCACAACTAAGCAGGGTACTTTAAAATGTTTGTATTTATTTAACTTGTTCTAGTCTGACCCACGATTCCTGTATCTTAAGATTGTAAAGGTAAGCCGATACCGGTGGACTTTCATTCTGATATAACTTATGCCTTTAAGAGTATATGCTTTTGGTGCTTGACTTAAGGCGACGAAAAAACGTAATGTTGTTAATTCACTGCTTACTCACTTATTTCTATCTGGTTAAGCCCAAACATTCTTTAGATTGTAAAGGTTTCATTCTGATATAACTTATGTATATGCTTTTGGTGCTTGACAGGCGAAGATAAAACGTAATGTTGTGAATTCACTACTTACTCACTTATTTTTATCTGGTTAAGCCCAAACATTCAGGTTGCTTTTCTGTACTTAATACGGCAAGCAAAAGTTAAAGGAAGTAAATTGGCTGTAATGTTTTTAAAAGATTGTACATGATTTCAGTAGACTATTTGATTGTGTTTAGTAAAAATACCACTGTCGATTTTCGATAAGGCGCGGTTGTTATAAAGATCTATTTATACTTTGTACTTTTAAATATGAATGTAAACAAATAAAACCACGTGACTTTATCATTTGGCCAATGAGGTAACAATAATTCGTATCTGTATGGAATTGTGACATTGGTCCAACAAAAAAAAAAGATTATATTTCAATTATAGTGCCACAAACAAACAGGCCCTGTCTCTTTCTAGCCAATATGGGCCTTGCAAATGAGCCTTATCAACAACCGACAACGCTGTACTTACATTTCACTAAAAACAAGCAAGTATTCTATTCTATCATTCATTGAGGTATCGTACTGAAGACAACTATAACTCTACAGGTCCAGATCACGTGAGGCTTTTGGCAGTCGGATCCCGGGAAGCTGGTTACTGGCTTCATGCCCATCCTTCGCCTAATACTGGTACTTTCTTGGATCCGGCCTGCATTAGACTGGCGACTGGTTTGCGACTGGGGGTTTCGGTGTGCGCGCCACACTCATGTCCTTGTGGCACAGACGTGGACCGACTGGGACACCATGGATTGTGTTGTTAAAAAAAGTGCAGGCCGTTTTTCGAGACATGCGTCTCTTAATGACATAATCCGTCGGTCTCTTGCTACCATCAACGTGCCTGCTCTCTTTGAGCCAACTAGCATTTTCAGGGATGATAGCAAGAGACCCGATGGGGTGTCCTTGGTTCCTTGGAGTTTCGGACGGATGCTAGTGTGGGATGCTACCTGCGTAGACACGCTGGCACCGTCCCATCTCCAACTAATGTAAAAGCGGGCGGAGCGGCTGAATGCGCCGAAATTTTAAAACGTAATAAATTAAGAGCCTGGGCAGAGAGTACCTTTTTCTACCATTCGGGGTTGAAACTCTTGTTCCATGGGGTCCCAGCGCACGCAAGTTTTTCGTAGAAATCGCGAAACGTCTGGTTGATGTTACTGGTGACCAAAGAGCTGGTGGCTTCCTCGCACAACGTATCAGCATTGCGATACAACGAGGAAATGCCGCCAGCATCCTAGGTACAATGCCTCAAGGACCTATTTTAGATTTAAGGTAGGTGGTTAGGTATGTTACACTTACTGTATATATTTTGAAAATAAATGTTATTGAAAAAAGACAGAGGATATCGCGATGAAGATACTGAAGGCTTAGTATTAATGTTTACTTGTCACATTTGACATTTACTTCTCGACCGCGTTAGCGTATTAAGTGAGAGGTCAAAATATGAAAGTAGCCGGCTGATTTTTATAAACGGCAAATATAATTTGAACTCTCGATACGCTAACGCGATCGAGAGTTAAATGTCAGATGCAACGGGTAAAAATGTATTCTAGGCCTTCTGGTGTTTATGTGACCTGACCTCAAATGAGATTTTTGCATCAGTTACCTACTAACGAACGCCAGGCGTGTCATCTAAATATGTAAAATCTTAAGCAGTATTTTTCGTAGACTTGCAACTTAGTTGCAGTTTAAGTGCACTAAAGTCTGACCGAGGTTGTGTTTTATAAAAGGCTTCAAGCATCGCAGCAACGCATACGTACCATTTCCCCTCTGCCGAAGTACAAGCCCAAATGGGCATACGCGGCTCTGTGGTGTCACTAGTCCGTACACTAAAATATATCGAAGTGTGCAAGATTTATTAGTGTGGTTGTATCATTTTATATGTGTTAGTGTCATCATTACATATTGTGTGAGAAGTGCGTCTGTGTGTACGTTTCCCCCGCAAAAGGTGACACAATCATTTGTACGGCAAGATGTCGCTTTGCCGTCTCCCTTCCAACGCGTTGGGAGCCTGTGTTGCTCGAAGCCTTCTGTTATGTATCAGCCATTAGCCATATTGGCTAGAAAGAGACAGCTGTTTGTTTGTGGCGCTATTTCACATAGATAGAAATATACCTACCGTAAGTCTCTTATCACGTGGCAATGCAAATATTTTTATTTTCTTATTACTACGACTAATTGCTTAATAAGGGCTTGTGTACAAATCACGCGAGGTTCTTAAGGGAGGTATTAGGGGGATTCACGAAAAACTCACGTAAGATTTTGGCGGTAGGAGTTCAAGGACACCTCACGTGTATTTTTCTACATTGACCGAAACTAAGAAAAAAATATAGGTAAAACCTAAATCAATTTTATAGTTGCCGATTTCTAAGTCTGAACTTTTGACACTTGAGTATTGACGTACTTAGTGATGAGGCTAAGACAAATCGTTTGTCAAATTCAGCGATTATTGATTTTAGCGATGAATTGTTTGATTCGATTTTACTACTACGGATTTGTATTTGATAAGACCGAGAAACTTCGCAAACTGCGCATTTGTCATACAATTTTTTCCAAAGTCATCTTAATTTCGTTCAGAAATCAATACTGTTGAATTCTTAAAATGTAAGATAAAAACCTTCATAGTTAATTTGTCTTATTTTAAATCACTATTTTTTTCACATCATACTTAGTTTTATTTTCGTTTTAATCGTTTTGTTTTGATTTTTTACTGTATTGCCTATTGATAACAAGATCGATTTTTATCGATTAACAGACAGTTGTATGAATCGGAACAGCAGACATGGTCACAACACTAAATTTAAAAAAAAAACGACGTAGACCGTAACTGTTGGCGTGCTAAATTGTTATCGTAAAATATTCAATAACTAATGTATGAAAAAATGTAACATTCATCACATTATGTTTATGAAAAGTGAAATAAAAGTGTTTATGTACATGACTAGCTGTAATATCTTTATGGGATTTTGTTTATAATTCCAAAGTGTCTTGCGCGTTTACGTTCTACGGGTATTTCGATGTGTCAAAAGTTCAGACTTATAGTTGCCGATTTCTAAGTCTGAACTTTTGACACATCGAAATACCCGTAGAACGTAAACGCGCAAGACACTTTGGAATTATAAACAAAATCCCATAAAGATATTACAGCTAGTCATGTACATAAACACAATATTTCACTTTTCATAAACATAATGTGATGAATGTTACATTTTTTCATACATTAGTTATTGAAAATTTATGATAACAATTTAGCAAGCCAACAGTTACGGTCTACGTCGTTTTTTTTTTAAATTTAGTGTTGTGACCATGTCTGCTGTTCCAATTCATACAACTGTCTGTTAATCGATAAAAATCGATCTTGTTATCAATAGGCAATACAGTTAAAAATTAAAACAAAACGATAAAAACGAAAATAAAACTGAGTACGATGTTATTTAAAATAAGACAAATTAACTATGAAGGTTTTTATCTTACATTTTAAGAATTCAACAGTATTGATTTCTGAACGAAACTAAGATGACTTTAAAACTAAAAAAATCGTATGACAAATGAGCAGTTTGTCGAAGTTTCTCGGTCTTATCAAATACCAATCCGTAGTAGTAAAATCGAATCAAACAATCATCGCTAAAATCAATAATCGCTGAATTTGAAAACGATTTGTCTTAGCCTCATCACTAAGTACGTCAATACTCAAGTGTCAAAAGTTCAGACTTAGAAATCGGCAACTATAGAAATCGGCAACTATACATAGTTTTGTAATGCTTCGCTCTATATAGTAGGAGAAATTATTAGCCTCGGATCTCACCAACGGGGAGGGGGGATCAAAAAATAGTCGAAAAAACGTTACGTGATTTGTGCACGAGCCCTAATATCCACTAAACCTTACGAAGAGTGTAAATCCAGGGAGTTAACGTAATTTAACTAGTCATTTCTAGGTAATAGATATTAACAATTCTAATATATTATTGATATTTTTTAAGCTTGTTCACACTTTTATATGTCATCCAGTGGATTTATTAAAGTAATAAAAAAGTTCGATTTGCAAAAATTTCTAACATTGCAATATTTTTCGTTTGTATAAAATTTAATCATTCATTGAAACTTATAAACGCCTATTGTAAATACAACTCGTTGCATAACTGAAGAATTATGCAGTAACATGGTCAAATTATTACACTCTAAAATTTGCTAAATAAATAAATCAGTTTCTTATTCTTCTGTGTATCATTTCTGTCATGGGCTGAAGTTAATACGATAAAATAAAAATAATTTAGTAAATAATCAATTTATTTCATTTTATACACATAATAACTCAGTTTACACTTGTATAAAATAAGCCATAAAACACTGTACGTGTATAGCTGGACCTAAGAGCTACCATAAAAATATAAATAAATTATTTAAATGTCAGACACAATAATCAAAGATTTTAAGCTAGCATGGTCATTTGCATTATAACTAATATAACAAACACACATGGTAATTATCCCGTTTCAAATATTAGTTATAATAATCAAAGAGATAAAACTGCCAATATTGGCTTCTTTAACTCAGCGAGTTAGCGAATTAAGAATGGAGATAGATCTAGATAACCAGCTTCGGTATTCGCAATAGGTCAACACTATGTCCTTCCTAAAAACCCTTCGATTTTAAATGTTGTTCCGTAACAAAGGTTACACATTACTATACTTAAATAATCATCTAACAACAAATATTTAAACAATGATTACACATTACTTTAATCATAGAGTTCTGTCATTCTACTTCTCCAACTTTAACATATTTACAATATTTAAAACATAAATATTCAAAAATTATATTTATTTTTCTCTTTTAAATTTTGTTTTTGTATGATTGAGCTTACAAAAGAAATCAGTCTTTACACGCCTTCTAGATGACACCAAGTATCTGGCATCGTTTAAAACTATATATTCAAGCCTGCGTTCTCAAATTACAGACTGTTTTCCATACAACGATGCATTCCTCCGAAAATAAAAAAAACAACCAATTGAAACCAATTGGTTGACTGTACAGTAGGTTCTTGCGGTGCGTGTAGGGCTGCCATCCGTCCGGGTTACCCCGGATTTGTCCTAGTTTGGAGGCCGTCCGGGGAGCGTCCAGCCCGGATTTTAAAAACTGTCCAGGGTAAACCCGGGCATTTTTAGGTGCAGGTCAATCCCTAGCAAAAGCTAAATTTTTAAATTAAAAATTGATTTCTTTAGTGTCCGGGGAGAGACCGCGATTTTAATGAAACGTCCGGGTTTTTTAACTTTTTTGTCCGGTTTCGGCAATGTACGAAATGGCAGCCCTAGGTGCGTGGAACCTAGATACGAGTACGTAACGCAAGCTAGGAGTACCACAAAGGGTGACTGAGCCGTTCTACATACCGCACGCTGTATGCGTATGCGCTGACCTTGCGTCAAGCATGACACAGCTAAAACGGCGCCAAAATGAAAACTTAGCGTAGACGGTCACCCTATTTATTTTTTATTACTTTTTATATTAAGTTAATTTACACCCAGCACAATCAAGCAGTGGACGTCTTTCGGCTGAAATGATGATGATGACAATCAAGCCTATGTTGCCAATCATATATTTAAGAGCCACATCGACCGAATATTAGACACACCATAAATTAAAACTAAGGAATTACGATTGAATACTTTGAAAACGATTAATGGGTTGCTAACAGACAACCTCAAAGGTAATCAAAACCTAGCTAATATTTACTAACTAATATAATTAACGAACTCAGATATTTATGGTCTGGCCAGTCCACGAACGCAGCAACAGTAGATAAAAATAACTATAAATCGTCCATCAGTTTTCTGGGTCGCAATATAGTAGGGGAGGTCAAGATGCTACATTTGTAGTAACTCAAGCGTCGTGGGAACCTATTGGAATTGAAAGGATAGTTAATCGGAAGAATAAAAGGTCATATGATGTTCAACGTTAAGAGTAGAGAAGTAGACTTTTTTTAATCTAATACGAGGGCAAACATTGTGTACTATTACTATGTATATCTGTAATGTTTTTTTTTGTTGCAGCTATGTGACCCTGTCACCCTCTACGTTTCGCTGAAATCCTCAGATTTTTGAAATAGACACTTTTCAACAAGTAATTAATCGCGTACGTGTATTATTGTCTATACTTTTTTGCAAGATGTCCTGGACGCGTTCCTGTATTAAGGACTCATATGAGGCGGAGTTACGTAACAGGTTACAAGGAGTCTCAATTATCTTAATCTGCCGTGCTCGAGTTACTACACGATACCTCCTCTTGGCTTCCCCTTCTGATACTAGCCTAAGAAAAAGCAGTACGATTATCTCTGAGTTTGCACGAATGAGAATATAACCTGGCCAAACTATAGAAATAAAGATCAAGCCATGGACCTTACACAGAAGTATCACTTAATTAGACGTATCGAATCGGCAAAAGCTTAAATTCCTGCTAGATTAAACATATTACGCGAGTCCGTGTGAAAGAAAATCGGGTGTTAAAAATACTGGGGAGCTGCAAGAAACGGACTATACCTGTATGGTCGCGAGCACAAGCCAGATGAAGCTAATGGGGCTTTATTCACGGTTTATCATGAAGTAGAATCTAAAATAATCTCTCAAATTAGTTAATTAAATTCATTCTGAAAGATGCAAATGTGCAACCTCAGTGGCAAGCGCTTAGCGGCACGAACCGCGGAACGGGCGTGGGGTCTAGCGTTGAAAAAGTCTGGCAGAAATCCGATTTTTCCCAGACGACTCGTTTTTTCGGATTCTTTAGGAAAAAATGAATGAAAGTTTCATTAAATCATGAAAAAAACATTCGATTTTTCCGGCATTTTCAACGCTAGTGGCGTCAAAGGCCAGTCGCATACGTTTGTGGTCGTGGTCGCGAGACACTGAGGCGGTACACTAAGTTGTATAAATTTTTACTAATACAGGCTGTTACAAAAGTCCCGAACGATAATTCCACAGCTGATAAGTGCATAATGACTTTCCTTCGTATTTTCTCGGAAACACTCGTATTTGTCATGCTACTTCAATCGACCTAGGTACTGTTAGTACCGACACTGTCTGTAATAGCATGACACGGAGCGTGTCCGTGAAAATACGAAGGAAACTAAATTTTGCACTACATCTGTAAGATATAGGAGATAGGAGCATTTTACACTTGTATCACACTCGGGGTCATTGACCTTATCAGTAGTTGAAGCATCGTTGGGCAATCTTGTTACAACCTATGTAATACACGCGCGTGCTTCGAGGATCGAGGAAACGGCGTAAAGGTACGGCCTCATAATGAGCGTCTTGCGGAGCTGGTTGCAAGTCCGCGAGCACTGATAGCTTCCTATACGTTTGTTTGGTTTTCCGCGGCGTTCGAGCTGCGATTTTAGAGGCTGAAAACAGCTAAATCGTCGCGCACTGTCTATTTGTATCAGAGTAAACGAGATCGCACTATCACCGGCCGGCCTGAAAAAACGCGAAAACTATTATAATAAACAAACCCGTAGTCTATTTGTAAAATGTGACTCGTCTAAGGTTTAGATATGAGTATAATGGATTTGTGATTTTAATTGCAAACGCCTAAGTCGAATAAATAAAGACGTATAACCGTTTAATGACGAATTTAAAACCAATCTTTGCAATTAATTTCTATCGAGCCGATTCCGTTGTATTAAAAATCGGCTCCGTCTAGGATCTTCAAAATATGATAAATTTTAACATTTAATTTTGCAGTATTAAAATACCTAGTTTTCTTAAAACACTGCTCAAAAAACATGTATTAGGTGTTGTCAGCCCCTTAATTTGAACACGAGACAAGGCTCCATCCTCTTGAAGTTCGCGCGCGTGAGGCGAATTAACACGCGGTTGTGTTATATTAGAACTATTGGGTTCTAATTTAAATGTAAAGCTTTATAAGACCGTGAAAAAGCTGTTAAGAGGGCGCAGTGCGTCCAGTGTTGCCCATTGGGGGATTGTGTTTTCTTATTAACCATTTCTTAATAGTCCATAGTAAATAGTATCATCGTTGTAGTCCTAATAATTTCTCAACGTTTCGTTTATATGATAACATGATAAATTTTATATTACGTATTTTTGGCTTTAATTAAGTAACGGAAAGAAGTGTTCTCTTTTCGCCGTTTAGATAATAGCTAAAAAAAATTCAATCGAAATTACGTGTCATAGATAATGGGCGGACGATGGATGCAATATACGTCAAATTGCATACTAACAGATCTATCACTGTGACATTTCTACTATGTAAATTGACGTATTTTGCATCCGATATCTGCCCATTAGTCATGGAGCAAAAGCTGAGGAATTAGTATGCCTATAATGATTTGATATACGGAATGCTCAGACAAAAGCGTCATTTAAAAATAAGTTACGCAGACATCTTTTAGAAAAGTCTCATGAATAAGTATGTATGTGTATATATATGTACATATGTAGGTATATGTATTTTATTTATATATATATATATATTATATTATGTTAATATGTATTTATTACTTAGGTATTTAGAATTAGATCCAATGTACATAATACTAAAGTTTTTTTTTTCTCTTGTTTCATAATAACTTCCTGCACCTATAAATTTTGATCTCTGTTTGGCCCAAAGGTTAACTGGTAGAGAATGCCTTCTGGCATTAAGTTCGCCTTTTGTACAAGTTTAAAAAAAAATGATGATACTGTGGATTATAGAAAAATGGAAAGGTTTATTAAAAACAGTCCCGCAATGAGGGCGCCAATGAACGCTCTGTGCTCTCTTAAGTAGGTAGCAGCAAGTTCTTAAGCCTGGCGAGTGCCCCGCATAGAGTTCACGGCAGCGGGCGGTTGGGCGACGGCGGCAGCAGCGGCGGCGCCGGTGCCGCGTCCAGGTCGCACGCCGACAGCAGCCGCACCAGCTCGTCGGCTGTGGGCCCGCCGTCGGCCACCGGCGAGTCTTCGCCTTCCGCTGGAACGACACCACTTTCAAGTTTTAGGATTGTAAATTCCCACCTAACCCTACGACGACTCACGACGTGATCGAGTAGCCTAGTGGTTAGAATAGTGTTGTTAAAAGACTAGTCTTTAAGACTTTGAAACCTTAAAGACTTGCAAACCTTAAATGTTCATGCTTTGGAGACTTAAGCGTTGAAGGTTTGAGCTCAAAAATGGTTTTGAACCTTAACGACTCAAGCGATTTATGAGCTCTTAAGAGGAAGTCTTTGAGACACGGGCTCCATAAAGGGCTCAAGCTTTAAAAACTGGGGTCTATGGAAAGCTCTAGCCCCCAAACCTCGAAGGCCTGAGTCAAGCATTAACCCTTTGACCGCCGTTGTCACCGATACTAGACAACGATAGTACGATACACTAACGCCGTCGTCTTGTATACAAGACAAAGTTTCAACCGCTTACTAAATAGTAAAATAATAGAATTTAAACATTATTTTGTACTCATGTCAACTTGTTGACCCTTTGTTTTTTCATACATTTACTTTTTAAGCAGCTATATGAATCCATTGTTTCATAATAAAGGATTTAAAAAATATGCTTATAATTTCTACATTTTTCGGTGTCACTGTCGCCGTAGACATGTATAAAAGACAGCTAGGGATGGGAAAGTTCAATCGATGTGCAAGTTTTAAAATGAATATGTTTTCACGAATCTGGTTTTATTTAAGCGTTCAAACATTTAATCGCCAATTATTTTCATTGTTGGTAACTACTCGTAGTAAGTAGGTCTATGTCGAAAAAAAAGGCATAATAATGGATAAAGTTTAGGCAGCTTCTTCAGTAAATTGACCATTGCGGTTTATTTACCGAATAAATTATTGACCGCAGTGACAGCGGAGGACTACATTTTAACTCGATATATATATAACCGATATATACAGTATGTAACACAACGAAGAGCAAACCTTAAAACTGGTTGACGGGGAACTCTAGTACAATGTAATGACGTGCATTTCACGTGCCTAAATACATGTTTTATGGCATAAAATTACTAAATGAATTACTGGAAGACAATATTTTTGTAGTCGGTTAATGGTTTTTGTAATATCCTATAGGGTTTGTTTACGTTTTTGATTTTTGACAGTGCATGCGTATTACGTACTGTTGATATGTAGCTAGGGGCAACTAATCAACATTAACGTTGTTATGTCAATGCACATGCGCTTTGAGTTCTGTTTATAAGTAACCTAGGTAATTATTTTAATAATGGCTGTAGTCATAGGCAACGCGCAAGCGCTTTGGTAACTGTTTGTTTGTAACTAGGTAAAAATCCAAACTTCAACAAGGTTTGACGCCTGTCTGTCAGTTAGTAATTTAAGAAATGTAATTTATAAGATTGTAAACAAATAATACAGGGGAGGTGCAAAACAATAATAATAAATGTATATTTTTATACCTCACGTAAAACCTGTCGTATTTTTGATGAATTAGTGGTTAATTAATTAACGGGTTTCTTTTTTTGCCTTTCGTTCTGATACAAACTGTATATATATATTATTAAATCCACCTGTTAAGTTTCTCCGAAAACCCTCCGGTAAGTATGTAAATTTATCGAGACACGATGCGCGTCCCTAATATTAAGGTTTATAAACTTTACGTACCGACAAGCGCTTATGCCGTTGACTCAGACGCTATTATTACTTAACTCGCGCGTAAACAGTATTTGTCAGTCTGAACTAAAGACGAGCCATGCGCGCCGTTGACATGTATAGAAGACTACTCGTACAGACTAGTACGGTGATATTACTTCATGATTCGATAATGTTTAGTTGTTGTTTTTCATGATAAAGTCCTTTATTTCCAACATTTTCTTGTATTGTAAACCTGTTAAGTTTAGAAATTTTGAGAGAAATCTAAGTTTGGAAATAAAAAAAGCCAAATTGAGAAGAATTCCACCTTTAATTATGAATAAAACATTTAGGCACGTGAAATGCACGTCATTACATTGTACTCGAGTTCCCCGTCAACCAGTTTTAAGGTTTGCTCTTCGTTGTGATACATACGCTAGCTGTCTTTTATACATGCCTACGGCGACAGTGACACCGAAAAATGTAGAAATTAGAAGCATATTTTTTAAATCCTTTATGATGAAGCAATGGATTCATATAGCTCCTTAAAAAGTAAAAGTATGAAAAAACAAAGGGTCAACAAGTTGGCAAGAGTACAAAATAATTTTTAAATTCTATTATTTTACCATTTAGTAAGCGGTTGAAACTTTGTCTTGTATACAAGACGACGGCGTTAGTGTATCGTACTATCGTTGTCTAGTATCGGTGACAACGGCGGTCAAAGGGTTAAACTATACAGACTTGAACCTTCAAAGCTTAGGCCTAAAGACTCGAAATTTCAGTGATCGTAAGCAGCAACACGAACTTATTAATTTGAGGCTTATACAATCGAGGCTTAAAGGTTCGAGTCTTCTAGATTCAGTAGTCGTGACTCAAGTCTTGTAGTTCAACAACAACCTAGTGTTACAGCACTAGGTTAGGACGTGCAAGCAGGAGATCGCTGTTTCGATTCCAGCCCGGGCAGCGCTCGGGGCCTTTGTCACTTTTTCTGTAGCATGTGACACCACTTTCATTCTAGATTGTGACTACTTAAAAAACATGAGTAAATCTAAGATAAATAATTTGATACATGCTATAAAAAACAATGTACACTTTTGGGATTGTTTATCGTGATGCTCCAGGTGCGAGTAGTTCCTTGAGCTGTAATGTCGTCAGCACACTCACCAGTGCCGCCGACGGACGGCGCCGGCTTGGCCGCCTTGTCGATGGCGGCGGTGAGGTCCCACATCTGCGCGGCGCCGGAGCGGTGGCCGCACAGCAGCAGGCGGCGCGGCCGCAGCGCGCCCTCGCACTCCGCCACCGTGAAGTGTAGTGTCGTGAGCACACTCACCAGTGCCGCCGACGGACGGCGCCGGCTTGGCCGCCTTGTCGATGGCGGCGGTGAGGTCCCACATCTGCGCGGCGCCGGAGCGGTGGCCGCACAGCAGCAGGCGGCGCGGCCGCAGCGCGCCCTCGCACTCCGCCACCGTGAAGTGTAGTGTCGTGAGCACACTCACCAGTGCCGCCGACGGACGGCGCCGGCTTGGCCGCCTTGTCGATGGCGGCGGTGAGGTCCCACATCTGCGCGGCGCCGGAGCGGTGGCCGCACAGCAGCAGGCGGCGCGGCCGCAGCGCGCCCTCGCACTCCGCCACCGTGAAGTGTAGTGTCGTGAGCACACTCACCAGTGCCGCCGACGGACGGCGCCGGCTTGGCCGCCTTGTCGATGGCGGCGGTGAGGTCCCACATCTGCGCGGCGCCGGAGCGGTGGCCGCACAGCAGCAGGCGGCGCGGCCGCAGCGCGCCCTCGCACTCCGCCACCGTGAAGTGTAGTGTCGTGAGCACACTCACCAGTGCCGCCGACGGACGGCGCCGGCTTGGCCGCCTTGTCGATGGCGGCGGTGAGGTCCCACATCTGCGCGGCGCCGGAGCGGTGGCCGCACAGCAGCAGGCGGCGCGGCCGCAGCGCGCCCTCGCACTCCGCCACCGTGAAGTGTAGTGTCGTGAGCACACTCACCAGTGCCGCCGACGGACGGCGCCGGCTTGGCCGCCTTGTCGATGGCGGAGGTGAGGTCCCACATCTGCGCGGCGCCGGAGCGGTGGCCGCACAGCAGCAGGCGGCGCGGCCGCAGCGCGCCCTCGCACTCCGCCACCGTGAAGTGTAGTGTCGTGAGCACACTCACCAGTGCCGCCGACGGACGGCGCCGGCTTGGCCGCCTTGTCGATGGCGGCGGTGAGGTCCCACATCTGCGCGGCGCCGGAGCGGTGGCCGCACAGCAGCAGGCGGCGCGGCCGCAGCGCGCCCTCGCACTCCGCCACCGTGAAGTGTAGTGTCGTGAGCACACTCACCAGTGCCGCCGACGGACGGCGCCGGCTTGGCCGCCTTGTCGATGGCGGCGGTGAGGTCCCACATCTGCGCGGCGCCGGAGCGGTGGCCGCACAGCAGCAGGCGGCGCGGCCGCAGCGCGCCCTCGCACTCCGCCACCGTGAAGTGTAGTGTCGTGAGCACACTCACCAGTGCCGCCGACGGACGGCGCCGGCTTGGCCGCCTTGTCGATGGCGGCGGTGAGGTCCCACATCTGCGCGGCGCCGGAGCGGTGGCCGCACAGCAGCAGGCGGCGCGGCCGCAGCGCGCCCTCGCACTCCGCCACCGTGAAGTGTAGTGTCGTGAGCACACTCACCAGTGCCGCCGACGGACGGCGCCGGCTTGGCCGCCTTGTCGATGGCGGCGGTGAGGTCCCACATCTGCGCGGCGCCGGAGCGGTGGCCGCACAGCAGCAGGCGGCGCGGCCGCAGCGCGCCCTCGCACTCCGCCACCGTGAAGTGTAGTGTCGTGAGCACACTCACCAGTGCCGCCGACGGACGGCGCCGGCTTGGCCGCCTTGTCGATGGCGGCGGTGAGGTCCCACATCTGCGCGGCGCCGGAGCGGTGGCCGCACAGCAGCAGGCGGCGCGGCCGCAGCGCGCCCTCGCACTCCGCCACCGTGAAGTGTAGTGTCGTGAGCACACTCACCAGTGCCGCCGACGGACGGCGCCGGCTTGGCCGCCTTGTCGATGGCGGCGGTGAGGTCCCACATCTGCGCGGCGCCGGAGCGGTGGCCGCACAGCAGCAGGCGGCGCGGCCGCAGCGCGCCCTCGCACTCCGCCACCGTGAAGTGTAGTGTCGTGAGCACACTCACCAGTGCCGCCGACGGACGGCGCCGGCTTGGCCGCCTTGTCGATGGCGGCGGTGAGGTCCCACATCTGCGCGGCGCCGGAGCGGTGGCCGCACAGCAGCAGGCGGCGCGGCCGCAGCGCGCCCTCGCACTCCGCCACCGTGAAGTGTAGTGTCGTGAGCACACTCACCAGTGCCGCCGACGGACGGCGCCGGCTTGGCCGCCTTGTCGATGGCGGCGGTGAGGTCCCACATCTGCGCGGCGCCGGAGCGGTGGCCGCACAGCAGCAGGCGGCGCGGCCGCAGCGCGCCCTCGCACTCCGCCACCGTGAAGTGTAGTGTCGTGAGCACACTCACCAGTGCCGCCGACGGACGGCGCCGGCTTGGCCGCCTTGTCGATGGCGGCGGTGAGGTCCCACATCTGCGCGGCGCCGGAGCGGTGGCCGCACAGCAGCAGGCGGCGCGGCCGCAGCGCGCCCTCGCACTCCGCCACCGTGAAGTGTAGTGTCGTGAGCACACTCACCAGTGCCGCCGACGGACGGCGCCGGCTTGGCCGCCTTGTCGATGGCGGCGGTGAGGTCCCACATCTGCGCGGCGCCGGAGCGGTGGCCGCACAGCAGCAGGCGGCGCGGCCGCAGCGCGCCCTCGCACTCCGCCACCGTGAAGTGTAGTGTCGTGAGCACACTCACCAGTGCCGCCGACGGACGGCGCCGGCTTGGCCGCCTTGTCGATGGCGGAGGTGAGGTCCCACATCTGCGCGGCGCCGGAGCGGTGGCCGCACAGCAGCAGGCGGCGCGGCCGCAGCGCGCCCTCGCACTCCGCCACCGTGAAGTGTAGTGTCGTGAGCACACTCACCAGTGCCGCCGACGGACGGCGCCGGCTTGGCCGCCTTGTCGATGGCGGCGGTGAGGTCCCACATCTGCGCGGCGCCGGAGCGGTGGCCGCACAGCAGCAGGCGGCGCGGCCGCAGCGCGCCCTCGCACTCCGCCACCGTGAAGCACGACACGGCCGACCCGTCCACGGACCGGATCGTGCACACCCTGCGGAAGAATGTCAATGGGAGCTACCGTATTGTCGCTCACCAGAGGCCTATTGCATAATGACTTGTAGCTTGTATTATTAGCTTTTATTAGAAAGAGAGTTCCGCTAATATTACAAGTTACAAATGATTATGCAATTGACCCCAGGCGGCGCCACTCAAGCGTGGGTCCTGTGCAGTGGCGGATTTACCAATAGGCTGAGTAGGCTGAAGCCTGAGGCGGCAACATTTTAGGGGCGGCAAGTCGCCAAATTTAGGCGGCAAATCGCCCACTGCAAGGCACGGCAAGGAGTGCTGACACTGAGTAGCCTACGGGCGGCAAATATGTAAATGCGCCACTGGTCCTGTGTCAGTATGAGAGAATTGTCATAGTGACGTTTGAAATGTTCCCGCAGGACCCACGTTCCACTAGCGCCCCTAGCGGAAAATCGACTCGCGGTAATCCTCATTAGAAGAATACTCCTTCTTCCTAGCGTTTTCTCGGCTTATGCCACCTGTGGGGTCCGCTTTGGCAACTAATCCCATTTGGCGTACGTGGTACTTTTACGAAAGCTACTGCCGTCTGTCCTTCCAACCCACAAGTTAAACTAGGCCTTATAAGGATAAGTCCGGTTTCCTTGCGGAGTTTTCCTTCACCGAAAAGCGATTGGTAAATATCAAATGATATTTCGTACATAAGTTCCAAAAAACTAGTTGGTACGAACCATGGTTTGTCACTGGGTCACCAACGATATCAATGTCAATTATAAGAACGTGTCCAAAATACGCGCAGATCGTACTTTCGTTGCCGAGCGAGCCATCGGACATTAGTTCAGAGCATTGTGACTTTGCCGTGGTGTAATTATTTTTTAACTCGTACCTTTTTCCGTTCGATGCTAAACGAACGTACATCGTGTCCGTATCAGGCACAACTTTTTGAATGAAAATCTGTTCCTCATCCTGCTCGCCATATGGTCCTGCGAAAAAATTACCGTAAGACAATATGCTCTGTTAAAATAATCAAAGTTTAAGTATCTACCTAATGAATCATGAAAAGTTTAGGAAGTCTCCAACGGTACTTTATAATATATTATGTGTCTATACTGTGTTTTGTTCCACTTCTCCGTGTTATATTAACACTAATCATCTATCATACGTAAGCAATCATACCGCACGACGCCAAAAATATTTATACTTGTGTTATGGGAGTTATGGCGTACTCAGTTAATATAACCTTTATACTTTAAAAGTAAGGTTTTACATAAGCTTGATTTCAACCATCGTCAATATTTAATATATCACGTACGATGTTGAAACGACCAATTATTAATTTGAAGTCAGTTGAAATAGATATTATAATATCAACAATATCGAAATATTACCGAAATCGTTACACTGTTCAGCTGTAAACGCTTCTAGACACAGCACATTAAAATTCGCTTCGGGCGCCATTGCTTTTGGCTTAGGTTCTTCACACGGCGCCCGCCAAGACATCACGTTGTTGAAGAAATAGACAACAGCTTCTTTAATGAGCCTTATTGTAACATGCTTAAGGTTGAAAGTACCGCAGTCGTTGTGTGGTTGGGCTGTAGGTGCTTCTAGGGCGAGCACTTTGAAGGCGGCCTTGGGAGTTGTGCCTGGTTGAGTGGAGATCATGCCTCGGAAGCGAGTGACGCGCCAGGATCGGACGTGGTTGTATTCGCTGCACACTGATATTAGGTAGTTCTCTGATAGAGAAACCTGAAAGAAATATGGTCACTTCAGTATTGGTGGTCGTAACGATTTTCTTTGAAATCAACTTTCGTCAACAAATGAAAGGTTCTGGATACTGCCAATACTGTAGATTATATCATAGTTCTTATGAACTATTAGAGTCAAACCACGATATCTCTTCTAAGCAAACGAATTCTCAAATTCTAAAATGTTATTTTAAATGTTAAAAAAAGGAGTGTTAAAGTTTTTAAAGGGTCGGCAACGCGCATGTAACACCCCATGGAGTTGCAGGCGTCCATAGGCTACGGTGACCGCTTACCATCAGGCGGGCCGTATGCTTGTTTGTCACCGTCGTAGTATAAAAAAAAAAATGTCAAACTTTAATGAAATTACGTCGTGCTATCCAAATCTAGGAAACTTAGCATAGTCGGACTCTAGTACCTTTTTTGTATTTATCTCTCATAGAAAAAGCGAATATAAATAGTTTTGAACACAACGCAAAAACAATCGACGATCGGTCTCCCTCTCCCCCGCACAACGCTAGGATTAGAAGTAGTATTAGGTATATAATACGCGGCAGCGGCGTGCATCGGCGGGCGCGGGATGAGTGGGCCCGACACAAGACACAAGCCGATCGATTCAAGTTCGCGCGGAGTTCCATAGCCCTTTCTATGGTGTATTTACCTTAGTGACGGTGCTCTGGTGGACGGTGAAGGTCTGGAAGAGTTGCGGGCCGTGGCCCACAGTTTCTGGATGCTGCACTATGACCCGGACTGAGCCGTACCGCGTACCATATGCTATCTCTATCCAGTTGCCACACAGATCTAAGCAGATGAATAAGATTTTAACGGTTAAACAAAAAAAACCAGAAAAGTACATAAATAATTAATTTAAACCGTAATGATATGAGTAAACGGTTCAAATTAATTTGCGGTAGAACTTGCTGCGATGACAGTCTTGCTTAATCCCTTTTTATTAGTCGAAAAAGTCTAAACATATTAATGTACCTACTTCACCTACTTGCAATACCTTAGATACGATAATGCTTTCATCGCTTTTATGGCGAGGACTCATAGCTTTTTTTGACTGGCTTACAGTTGAGAAAATTAAATAAAGTAAAAAAAACACATTTTCTCTTGCCAAAAAGATAGTATGACATTATTATCGTAAATAAACATCTGTCGGGACTTCCGGTTCATACTCAAGATGGCAAGGGCGTCTCTGAAATAGTTTTTTGTCTGCTAAACTTTGTTTAATGTGTTTTATTGATAGCTATTTGTGCAGTGAAATAACGAAAAAGCGTGTAGCTAATGAAGTTGCTCATCCGGTTTATCTTTAAATTAAATATAGGAATTATATGTAGGTACCTACTAACAGTAGTGAATAAGAAAGAATGTACAGTACTAAAATATCTATGGGTCCTGCCAGAAATAAATGATTATTTAATTTAATTTAATGAGGAATTAATCCTGAACCGCGTCAAACCATTTTCTAGTCATTACTCGAAAGTCCTGGGAGCTCGGTCCCCGGACGTGTAGCATTTTTAGCTATACACCACCAACATACACATACAACAAGCATACACACTTAGTGTAACATTTATAGCATATAAGCGAGGCGAGCCACCGAACAAAGTCGCCCAAGTGGCAATACACTTTAAAATACGATATATTATATTTATATAATTGACATTGGCAAAATTGTCCAACTCTCGGACAGAAGCCATTATTTAAAAGAAGAAAAAAACACCTTTCAAACAGCATTTTTTATTTTATTTACTGCTTACACTCATGCGACAGAATGAAATAAACAATATATTTCGCCTGCTAAAGTTGTACCTTTTTTTGTCACACGTAATTTCATGTAGTCAAAAGTGCTAACAGTAAAACTATTAATTCTAAATCATGCCTAAATGAATATTTTTTATACAACTTCGAAAGGACTGGGCAGTTGGCTTTTGTTTTGTTCTAATCACTATTACTTACTAGTCTTAGGAGTGAGGTACACTGATATGGCCGTGATGGGTTCTTGATTGGGATCCTTGTATAACTGGGTGACGAGTAGATCATTGTCCTTCATACGCAGCGGGAACTTCTGCATGTCTAAGGGCGAAATAATTGTTCGTTCTATAATGTTATTATCGCAGGCAGGTCCAAGGCAAAAATTAAAAGTAATAATTTAAATAAACATTAGAAGAACTTTTTTTGTAAATACAACATATCCTTGGCAAATAAGTGCTAAGGAGATATATTATCCTCAGTTTAACCATCTCGGCCATCTCTGTCAGCAAGAACTTCAGCCCCATATACCGTATACAAATTGTGTGTTGTTGTGCGTCGCGCATCATGTAATGTCGGCCACTGGCAGACTTACTAAATACATACGTAGCGCCTATTACATTTCTACTATCTAGACAGTACTTAGATTTGGGCCGATGTTGAAAATATAATAATAGTTATGGGCCGTTCTCCTTTTTTAGCGACAAGAGCTGTGTCCGCGCTGAAAACTGACTGGTTTAGAATTTAAATATGTTTTTTTTCGTAATTGTCCGAAAATTTGTATTAATTTATCAGTACAGAATACTTGTTATTTCCCTGGTTGGTGACTGTAAACTTGCCTACATTATTTAAATCAAAACACCGTGACAGAGTGGTCAATTGGACGGCTGTCTTCGCTGAAAAGAGCCACTATGTCACGGTGTTTTCTAGAAAACAACTAAAAATAAAAATACCTTACTGACATGAAAAGAACTAACAAATAGTCTACTTTTAACACATGTGTTTATTTTTTTAAATCATTTCTACCGTTATTATTTTACACATGATCAAAAATCTGAAAAATCGCGGTTTATTGTCGGTAAAAAAGGAGAACGACCCTTATGCTTTTGTTCTGGGCGTCGACAATAAAGAAGTATAGTCAATGGGAGCTACCGTATTGTCACTCACCAGGCAGCGCCACTCATGCGTGGGTCCTGTGTTAGTATGAGAGAATTGTCAAAGTGACGTTTGAAATGTTCCCGCAGGACCCACGTTCCACTAGCGCCCCTAGCGGAAAATCGACGCGCGGTAATCCTCATTAGTCACCTATATAGTTGATGGCGCCCGTGTTGGTGCCCAGCAGCAGGAAGGAGCCGGCGGTGTCGTGCGTGCTGAGGTGCGCCACGTCCTGCGTCTGCCAGTGCTGCGTGCTCGTGTGCCACACGCCGGCTTTACTGCGGGCGCCGGCGCCGCTCAGGGCCACTAGCTGTGGGCCCACGAATAGTAGGTGCTCCACACGGACACCCAAGTTGAATGTGCCTGGGAAACAAAAAAATACTCTTTTTCTTCTTCTTCTTCCTAGCGTTTTCCCCCCAGGCCCCAGAACGGGCCCGTTCTACCAACTAATTCCAAGATTTGTCGTAAGCGCCAGTTCAAAAGCGAACCTTCCAACCCAGAGAGTAAACTAGGCTTTATTAGGATCAGTCCGTTTACTCACGGTGTTTCATTTCACTGAAAAGCGATAGGTAAATATCAAATAATATTTCATACATAAGTTCCGAAAAACTCATTCTCAACTCTCAACGACCACAGCTAGACTAACAACTTACTCGCGGCTCGCTAGCTAGGCCCAACATAACGTCAGTCCCCAGCGATAGTGAGTACTGGTTGCCTAGCACAAGTGTCGTAACAGTATCTCACGCTCGAGATGGACACTTGTGATTGTCTAATTAATCCGACCATTTAAAGATGACTGCTCTCTCGAGCGCGAGATACTGTCGTGACACTCTTGTGCCTGGGCTACTGCTTACTTGACTTTCTCCACCAACGTCTAAGCACAGTTACAAATGAATCTCACCAACTAGTGTCCTCCGCACAGACTCACTATGTGTTGGAACGCCCACAGCCGCACCAGGGGCCCACTTGCTATGCCTAACATGACGTCAGTCGCCATAGCGAGTGCTGCTAATTTTACTTTCTCCACCAACGTTACAAATTAATTTCACCAACTAGTTAATATTAATATACATTACTTAGGATACTCACGTCAATAAAGTCGAAAATAGCTCGACATGTTTACGTTACGGAACAGTCCAATCCGTGTCCCTTAATTAAGAGTAAGATGCGCTATCGACGGTTGTTCTGCGCACACTGCGCGCGAGAGCCCGTTGCGTTCGACGACTATACTCGACGGTATGACAAATATTCACGGTAGTTGTCTACTCACCAACTAGTGTCCTCCGTACAGGCTCACTATGTGTTGAGAACGCCCACAGCCGCACCAGCGGCCCACTGGCTATGCCCAACATGACGTCAGTCCCCGTGGCGTTGGTGCCGCTGGCCGTGGCTCCGCCGCCCGTCTTCGCGTTCAACGCTATCCTCTCTATCACGGAGTCTTGGACGGGTGATTGGAACACGACGTACCATCCACATGAATCTGTTAATCTGGGAAATGTTTAACCTAATTAACATACCAGCTGGTTTCAAGAATGGCAAAATATTATTCGTTTAAATATAGCTGCCACTGTGTCGTTTACGATTTTATGGAATCCGACGATTTTAGTACCAGGTTACTGATATATTTATGTACAGTCAAACAATTGGCACGCTAGGCTACTGTAGGACTATTTTATAGAGACGCTATAAAGCAGATTGTATGAAATCTCTTACTGCTTGTCATTTTGGCCTGGTTCTAGACTTTTTAGAGCGGCCTAGGGTTCTAATTGGTTGACAGTACCTATCCAAGAGTTAAATTAATTTAGTAAAACATAATGCTATGGACTTTTGGATGAATTAAAGTGATTTTATTTATATTTATATTTAACTAGACGACTTCTAATAGAGTTCGGGACATACCTGTATCCAGTAACGAAGTGTGTATATGCCACGGCGATCCAATTGTGGTGTGCCTTTATAATTTGGACTTTCATGCTGTCTGACCATGTGTTCACTGGAAAAATAACTTTACTATGAAAGTAATAGAGTTAAAGTTGGGTAACTAATGTAACTATATAAGTTGTTAAGAGGCTTACGTTCAGGTGGACGTACGCCTTTATAACAGTCTGCGTTGCCCAAAGAAGCTGCCCTGGAATGTCCCCGCCCACATCGGCTGAAAATAATATTAAAAGTTTGTAAGTGTATGTAATACTAACCATGAAACCATGAAACATATCGAATTATTATTACCCGATCACGGAAAGGGTTATGTAATTAACAATTTATCCATATGGTGGGTTTGTGTCTTTCTCTGCAACTAAATAACTACTGAGGCGATTTTGGTAAAGGAGGTGTCAATCGATTTGATCAAGAGTATGACTGTCTGCGTGAACGTATCAAGTTGAAATTAAAACCATAATTTACTAAGGTTTATAGTCCCTTGAAGCTGTGAAAAACTCAAATATATAACGTGTATTATTTTCTCTTGTTTCCGCTACATAAAAGAGATCGCTTTTTAGCCGCTTGTTGTTTACCTAGTTTTGTTTGCGGTATGTTCTGTAAGTACCGATTTATATAGAAGTGTGCAAAACAAAGTATTTTTATTGTATTATGAACAAAATAAGCGGCAGTTTATACCGTATTTGGGCCGTGTCTGAATTAGAAGAAAAACTGTCTGATTTAGTTTTTTTTTTGGTAGGAGGTAAATGCCCAAAATTTGGAACTACCTTATCAGCACAGTATACTTGTTATTTACCTGGACAGTGACTGTAAACTTACCTACATCATTTAACTCAAAATACCGTGACATAGTGGTCAATCGGAAGGCTGTCTTTGCTGAAAAGAGCCACTCTGTCACGGTATTTTCTAGAAAACTACTGAAATGAAAAATACCTTACCAATATGAAAAGAACTATCAAATAGTCTACTTCAACAACATATGTAATTTTTTTCAAATAATTTCTACCGTTATTATTTTACACATAATCAAAAATCCGAAAAATCGAGAAAATCGTGTTTCATTATCGGTAAAAAAGGAGAATGGCCCATTTCCTATAGATTCGTTACGGGAATCTAAAATTATAGGGTACTTCCGGGTGCCCTAGAGTCTAGAAAATTGGCAAGGAGCTTAGCAAGACATATGTTGTAGCAAAAGTCATATTAATTCACACATAAAAAACTTGCCAAAAATAATTAAGTCAAAATAAATAGAGCTGCAATATTTACAATTAATTGAAATAATATTCAGCATTGAGTATTATAGTCATATTTGCCGAAGCAACTGTGTAAACTAGTGAACGCAAAGGAAATGAAACTGTACGTTGTTTTCATCAACATCCCGTCTATTCAGACCTAACTATTGCTAGGCAGGTACGTCACAAATATCCACATTCAAGCTTGTAAAACATCATTCCATTAATCTATTATTAAAATATAGTACATTATTGCAGACGCCGGGAAAGAAGGGCGAAAACAAATACTAATCCATAAATATTGCGCAACGTAAAATGTACGAAAACATGAACAGCACTTGTTAATCTGTGACAATGGAAATTACAACCTCTTTACAAATTGATATTAAGGCTGGCTATAAGTATACGTTCGGGAATATCCGCCGGATCTGCCGATAAATATATAGGAAATTTGTCTGAAGGATGCCCGGCGGACCCACTATGGAGATCTATCTGGCCCGCAAATACCTACTTATCTGATGATAAAAATTAACCACAAATATGTGAGTTATCTAAATAACTTAAATATTAGTGGTTTATTTTTATTATAGGATTTGTGTTACTTTAAAGTTTTTTTTTGTCATTGATTCTTTCTCCCTCATTTTATACATATTTACATTATTTAGTAAAACAAAATGGCATTATAGGTACCTACTTTAATAGGCATACAAAGTTAACAAGAAAACAATTTAGCAATTTAGTCTAAACTGTCGAGCGCTTTCGACTGTACACCATGCATTTCGGGCAGCCATATACCTACCTGCTTTACGTCTGACATTTGCGCCATTCAATGAGGATTACCGGCCTGCAATTGGTTGCTTGCCGGCCGGAGAGCAGAAAACAATATCTATTGTTGATTAGGTACTTCGAAGTAACGTGTTTCATCTAGCTAGCAACAATAACGTTTCTCGAGTGTGTCCCACCCACCTATTATACGGCGCGTCTGCATTTGATGCGGTTGAATTCATTAACGAGTATTAATTTACAGACAATTAATTTACCTCAGCTGGTCTTGCGATGGTATCCTGCCCACAGTCCTCAGGTCCAATGACGAGTTCCTCGAGTGTGTCCTATTGCATGGTGCATCTGCGTTTGATGCTGTCGAATTCTTTCTCGAGCAGCCATTGCCGTTTCTGCTATTACTGTTGCCTGCCAATGGGGTACTTACTGCAATCAATTTTATACGAATATATTAGTTAGGGTCAATTTTATTTCGTCTTAGTTCAATACATATACACCACGCAGAAGTAAGGAAGGAACTAATCCACATTAAGTATGGCGGTGCAAATGTCATCCCATAGAAAACTGGGTCCTTACCATGACGTCTTAACGCGACTCAGTTAGGACCTAAACTAAACTAAGTCGCTGCCATACAACTGAGCACAGTTAAGAATCTAAACTGAATCGCGTTAAGACGTCACGTCATGGTAAGGGCCTTGTTGATTATTTCATACAAGCGTATTTGAACAATGAACCTGACGTTATAGTGACGGTTTGGTGCAAATTATAGCTCCTTTATTAATAAAAAAGTTACTAGGCTTTTTAGTAAAATTATGTTTTTGCCCTTTCTGACCAAAGCAAATGTCAAACTGATAAATAAAGATAAACAATCGCTAAACCGTGCTTGATGTGCGTTTATGAACGCCATACCTACATATTTAAGTTTGGACTTTGTAAACCTTTACTATTATTTAGTGGATATGTCTGCAACACGATATACGTATATATCAGTTTCTATAATATAAAGCTTCAAGTGGTCTAGACTTTAAAGGAAAGTATTTATAGACATGTATACAACATAATACTATTACTTTAATCTATATTTCATATAGCACAGCTATCTTTAGATAACACTTAATTTATTCCTGCTGATAATAATAACTACTTTAACATATTTATGCCACCAATTTGCCTAATACATTATATACGGTCTGTACACGAATTTGATAATTGTGGCAATAAACGATTTTATGCAAAATGCTTAAGTATATCAGAATCTCGGACCTTATTATTTATAACTACAATATAAAACGGGACATTTACCATGTATCAAATTGCAACGGTTAACACTCACGTATTTTTATCACAATAGGCGTGAACCGTTGCAATTTAATATCAGTATGAGTCACGAAACTTTAAATTATATGATTTACCATGTATGTTTGTTTTAATGAGCCTTCGAGCAAGCCAGGCTGCTAACACGTTGGAAGGGAGACGGCAAAGTGACATCTTACTGTACAAATTATTCTCATCATAGACGCACTTCTCACATACAAAAACAATGTAATGACGTCACTAGCATATAGAAAATGATGCAACTACACTAACATATCTTGCACACTTTGATCTATTTTTGTGCACGCACGTACTAGTCACAAAACATACGCGCGTATGGCCATTTGGGCTTCGGACTTCGGCAGAGGGGAAACAGAGTGTTGATTGAAGTAATGAGCACCTTATATTGAGATTGTGTAGGTACTTAATAATGTAAATGACCATCTCAACTTAAAATCTTAGACCTTAACCTAAGACCCAGTGGCGGATTATCCCTAGTCAGCATGCGGTGCGGCGGAGAAATTAGCTACACTTAACAATTAGATGTTAATATTGTTATACCTATTCTCTAAGATACCAGTAAAAGAGACAGGTGCAGTCGCGAACCGGGATTGTTGAGCCACTTAACAATATGTCTAACCTTGCCGTGTAATGTAAATCGGTATGGCTACCTTCCACGTGATACGATTGTAAACATTGTATCATGGTATACAATAAACAAATGATGATGATGAATTCCCTTCCGGTGCTCTACCCTTCAGTATGCCGGTTTGCGCTAATCTCGATAGGCTATCAGCACTATCAAGGCATTTTCGCGAAAAGAGATCCAAGAAAACATTTTTCATGTTAGTTAAATTTTATGTTTTTCCTACTAAGAATTACGACCTCTTTCAATCTAAGAGAAAAAACGACAAGAAAAAATAGATCTCAAAATATTCAAATGTTTTATATACACACGCGTTCATAAGTGCATGGACAATTTATGAATGAATTCATTCATTAACTGCCCATGCAATTTTGAACATGTGTGTACATTTTGTAACTGCTGTAAGTACCAAGTGTTTTTTAAAAATGGTAACTGAATGGAAAAAAAAACAACTGGACTCTTTTTTTTCTCCCAATAAGATCGAAAGTGCTTGTGATTCTGAGTAGAAAAAGGAACCTGTTTTAGAAAAAAGTTTTTGGATCTCTTCTCCAAAAATGTCAATCACCCATATCCAAGACTAAATATGTTTTGTTAATGTTTTTATTTTATTTATTTTTATTGAGAAGTTCAACAGCATTTACAGTAAGTGACATACAAGAAACATATATACTTATAAGCATAGTCAATAACATAACTCCCCAGAATTTATACACAAATATCATCTGGGGATAGACTTGTGACTTGAGCTGTGCAAGATATTTAAATATAAAAAAATAATCTAAAGAATAAGAGAATTTAGCACTCATGAATGTTCCCCGTTTCAAATATTAGTTATAACTCATAAATGTTATTAAATATAACAAAACCCCATCATAGCCTTGATAAAGTAACAAAGTTTTAGATTCATCACTGTGACAAATAGTTTGTGTGCCCACCAGAGGGTCTCAAAACTTTTTTAATGTCCCGAGTCCTTGCCTGTTACAAGTTTTGGTTGACCATTGCAGAATGACAAGCATTTTTTAGATGTTAGAATCAGTATTAGATGACCTCACAAACCTGATAGCGAGACGCCTGAAATAGCTGTAAGGCCGTGTGTATTGAGCATCTGCTAATGGGTCAAGTCATGTACACACATTTGTAGTCCATTGTAATTATATTTTTAATGTTGCTTTTATTTTTACCATTGGATGTCATAGTAACAGCACACAGTACTTTAACAATATAGCAGAACACTATAAATTTTTAAAACTTACAAGGGGGTGGTAGGTATCCATAGAAGAGCACATCTCCACAAGAAGAATGATGCATCTCATCACACAGAGCCAGTCTCCTGCTGAGTGGAGTGATGCCAAAGTAGTCACACTCATGCCTGAGCGCTCTAATATTAACATTATTAAGATCTATATCCCTGGTCCGGAGAAAATTCAAGATCAGCCCAAACAAGTTTGGATCTCGATCTATGAATATTGCGCCGGTTTCATCTCTCACAGTAGGTATTCTGCCACTTAGGAGAGCTGTGAAAAATGTGTCTGGCACCCATGATAGTGTGTGCCAGGATGTTGCAAATCTGAAATATGATTGTGAATTATTTTATAAACAGTATCCTATAGTGGGTGACATTTTGTGCCCATTTAGGACTTGTAATATTCAACATCAGTTTTATTAAGAATTAGAAATTTAAAGAGAACACAGTGTAGAAAAAAGGCCTTTGCCTTTAGAACTTTTCATTAATACATAGATTTCATACATATAAGAAGAAATATTTATATAAATTCTTCATAGTCTCTTTTAATTAACTCTGCAAATAAAATGAAATATCAAATGTGTTTCTCAATAGGCACGATAAGAGGGTGACCAATTACTAGTTTGTAATGTGTGTGAGAAAGTCTATGTATGAAGATTTATTTTACGGTTATGATAATATAGACTTATTTAAATATAAAGTAAACGTCACGATAATAACCGGAAGCTTAATCTAATACAGTTTAAATATAACACAAAAATCTGTACATTACCAATCTGTACCAATTAACACATTAAGAACTTACTTTGTCCCGCCGACGTTCAAGTTAACTATTTCCTGATAATTTGTCATTTAAACCGATTAACTAATACGTTTACCACACAGCCTACTACTATATACGTGAACACCCCTATATTTAAACTTTCTAAATGAACTAAATCATAATTTTCACGCTCCCCGTCAACAAACAAACCCCAAAGTATATAGGTAAATGAACTGTCAACGTCATGTCAAACACTGTTTTCATTAGGGTTCAGTAATAAAATGGAAGATACCTTATTGTATGCAACAAGTAACTTATAATTTGTGAGCCAGTCAGACTCTCTAAAAACAGCTTAAATAATAGAGAAACACTTATCTAAAGGAATATTTCAGAATTCTGTTCATTGATAACTGAAGGAATATTGATAAATTGGTAGGACTCACTCTACCGAACCCACAATCATAAAATAGTTCGTTCCCTGGCTCTAATTCTCATTTAAGCCGGATTTGCACGCTAAGTTTAGTTTCATAAAGCGTTCTTACACTCTGTACATTTTTTATATAGGAGTTGTATTACCGGTTTTTCGCAAAACTTGGCAACAACAATATTGTCAAAACTTGGCTTTCTGAACGCACCCATACTTTTTTTTACTCTGGAAACTTTTTAAAGAGAGACGTGTCGTGTCAGTCGGCTGAAAGTCAATTTTTCATAAAATCGAATTGCTGGAACTAATGTATGAAAAAACATTGCTATAATATTCCGCGTTGTTTTACGATAAGAAGATGCCGGCCGTAAGCTCCGTGAAGCCGGCCAACGGCCAAAAAGATGCGTTGTTTAATAACACGACCGGCTTCAGCACGCTTATCACTGTTACAGTTCTATCGTTGGCTTGGCTGGCCGGGTTTGCTTCTCGGCTTTTTGCTGTTATACGGTTTGAGAGTATTATTCACGAGTTCGACCCATGGTAAGATAGAGTTAATTCAATTTGTAACCTATTCTGTGTCTCGCCCCCTCCCTTCGTTTTAAACGATGTACGTGTTCTAGGTTCAACTACCGATCCACCGCTTACATGGTACAGCACGGATTTTACAACTTCTTGAATTGGTTTGACGAACGTGCATGGTACCCCTTGGGGCGTATTGTCGGTGGCACCGTTTACCCTGGTCTGATGATTACTTCAGGCACCATACATTGGATCCTGCACACTCTAAATATACCAATTCATATTAGAGATATTTGTGTGTTTCTTGCTCCAGTTTTCAGGTGAGATTTTTCTATGCATTTTTATTACATTGTTACATTTTTCTAGACAAACTAATAAGATTGGTCTTAGAATCCACTTATCGCTAATTTAATTTAATTAAAATATTTTAATAATATTCTAATAAGAAACAAATAATTTTTTAAGAAAACCGTTTTATCTCTTTTTGAATTAAGTACATTTCCATATCTCTTATTCTTATTATTACAATTTTTAATTTTTTAACAGTGGTCTGACAGCCATAGCAACATATCTGCTAACATCTGAGCTGTGGTCTCGTGGAGCAGGCCTGTTTGCCGCCTGCTTCATCGCCATCATCCCTGGCTACAGCAGCCGCTCTGTAGCGGGCAGCTATGACAATGAAGGGATTGCAATCTTTGCACTGCAGTTCACTTACTATCTATGGCTTAAGAGTGTAAAGAGTGGTTCAGTTTTCTGGTCTATATGCACTGCTCTGTCATACTTTTATATGGTAAGTAAGGAAGGATTTAGCTTTCATGTGTTCCGGTGTACCGCCGTAATTTATTACGCAAAATAAAAAGAAATTGCTTCACCTCAAGGGCACTTTTACAAATGAATCAGCATCATACATTTGACATAATATGTTTTTTTAAATTTACTGATAACACACACACGATGATAATACACCAAAGTTAATAATATAAAAAATAAATAAATTCTGATTAGTCATCTGACACCTGATTAACATAACATTTTTTTTACTTAATTCATAAATACTTTCTTACATGAGTCAAATTGGAGTTAGGACCTATTTCATTCATGATACTCCAATTGAGACATGTAAATTGAGTAGAAGGAAGCAATTAACCTATCAAATTCTGAGCTAGTAGAGCTGACTTGTGTGGGGACTTTTTAGAAATTCAATCTTTAGTTGATATGACACCTTGATTGAACAAGACATTTGACTGTATGCATTAACCCTTCACATACCAGCATTCACTACATGCCAATCATGGACAATTGTTCGCTAAAATTACTTAGGCTAGGCCAGGACCCAAACTATGAATTGTTTTAGGGTTCCTTACCAAAATGGTAAAAAAGGAACCATTATGCTGCAACTCAGTCTATCTGTCTGTCTGTTGTCACATCTTTAAATATCTCAAGAACTACTTAAGCTACCGATTTGAAATTTGGAATAGTTATAAACAAAGTTAATGCAGACACATTGAGAGGAGATTTATCACATATTTTAATATATTTTTAATGAAAAACAATTAAAAATATATATATAATGATTTTTTTTATTTATAAACGAAAATGTTGAGAAAAGTACCATTTCCCATTTTTATCTCCGAAGTTTATGAAGGAAAAAATATGAGATTTTTACACAATCTTAATATTATCATAAATATTACAGGAAAAATATAACATTGACCCTAACTTTATTCACTTATTTTTTTAAATAAAAAAAACTTTTAGTTACTAAATTTGAAATTTAACCAACTTTGATTGATTTTGTTTCTTTAAATTTCGTGTTTATAATATTAGTAGGAAGTAGGATCATTTTTTTTTAAATAAAAAACTTAGTAACTAAATTTGAAATTTAACCAACTTCGATTAATTTTGTTTCTTTAAATTTCGTGTTTATAATATTAGTAGGAAGTAGGATCCTGCTGAAAGTACTGTCTTAAAAATAAAGTAAAAAAATGGTTTACATGATAAAAAATTATCAAAGAAAAACACAGTCGCATACTAACTCCATGCCATACAAACGAGTGACCCAATCTGTCGATACATGTGGCGGACGTCAAATCTCTATCTCTAGGTGTAGTCGCAACATAATGTTTGTACGGAACCCTCGGTGCGCGAGTCCGACTCGCACTTGGCCGGTTTTTTTTTATAAGAAGTGTCACATGGCTCGTTGATCATGTGATTTAAAAACACGTAGAATTTAAAAACGCCGCCGCTGTTGGTGCTTCTGTAAAACTGGAAAAATATTATAAACTGAAATAGATGTCATATACTCGTACTTATTAAAAAAAAAGGACGACTCCATCGGAGGCCAAGCTAGGGATTGAAATTCAGCTTACGTGGCTATCGCCATAACATCTAGGCAATCTCTTTGATAGGCTTCATCACTTTGAGCTCATGCATAAATCACGTGAGGTTTTTTCGGCTACTTTTTGACCCCCTTAGCTGAATGATGATCTTTTTTGGTCGTGAGGTTTATTTTCGCGGCGCCGCCGCTGCTACTGACACTGGTTTAAATACAAGACCGGTTATCATTTGTGTAAAAATTGGGCGAATAACCGGTTATTTCCGTACAAGCATAACAAGTTGCATTCTGTACACTGATCTTGCCAGGCCCTAAAGCAGGAGTTAATCTCAATTAACCTTCAAATTAAATTGATTCATTTAAGGTTATCATTTCAACGGTACTAAAATAAAGTACTTGATATAAAAGAAAAAAAACACAAGTAAGCATTAAACTTTTTATTCCAGGTATCAGCATGGGGCGGCTATGTGTTTATCATAAACCTGATTCCTCTGCATGTGTTTGTGCTGCTAATCATGGGCCGCTTCTCACAGAGGCTGTTTGTGAGCTACTCCGTCTTCTACATCATTGGCCTGCTTATGTCAATGCAGATTCCGTTTGTGGGCTTCCAGCCTATACGGACTAGCGAGCATATGGCTGCTTCAGGTGAGAGTTTTACCTAAACATTAAATAAAGGATCAAAACTGTTAATTCATGCATTTAAGGTTAACAGAATACGACATGAATCACATTCATGTTACGTTTAATGTAAAAACAATGAATTTGTAGTAACACGAAAAAGTATGCATGTTAACATAGCGACTATGATAAGGACCCATAGATTTAATGGTCATTCAAACCACCATTATATCCTTATCAAACCAACGTAAATGGGATTGTACGCTGTGTAGAATTGGCTGCCGTAAATGCTTGGTACATAAGTAATGGTGTTACGATGTACTAACATCGATACTGGCCAATTGCGGCCACGACCACACAACCACTTTATGTCTTTATGTATGCTTATAAATATCAGTTATTATCGACGTAGATAATGGTATCTACTCATTTACATACACAGGTTGTAACAACCATCTGTTTTACTATTGAACATGGTTATTATTTGACGACCTTGAGTGTTGTGCTATTGAAATTAAAAACTCATAAAATCGTAGCTGAATTTGATTTTATACTTTCATTGTCAGTTTTAATAAACTAATGGTTGATTTCAAGTAATTGAAATTCTGGTTTGGAGATAAACGTTAATTTGTATGCACAAACAACAGAATAGCCTTTTCGACGTTGCCGTACCGTTGGAGAATACAAATGATTGTTACCATAATATTCTTTCAACATATACGTGGACTTTCACAATGGGCCTTATAATATAAGAAAATAGAAAATAATTCAGCGGGGATTGCAGCGAGATACGCTCGGAGTTTACCTGCGAGGTCGAATTAGAGTGATGATATCGGTAGGATGAAGCAGAATTTTAAGTGAAATTCTGCGTGATGCGGCTGATCGTTATAATACATCGTTATAATGTGCTGTTTCGATGATTGATGATATATTGTAGGTGTTTTCGCCCTACTGATGGCGGTCGGCGCCCTCAAGTACCTGCACCAGTTGAACCCTAAGGGCCAGTGGAAGCAGCTGCTGATAGTCGGTGGTCTCATCGCTGCAGCGCTCGTGTTCCTCGTCGTCGTCGCGTTGACGTACATGGGCGTCATCGCGCCATGGAGTGGACGGTAAATTACCATTTCTGCCCTCCAACCGGCAAGCAGCCAATTTCAGGGCGCTACGCTATACAAACTCGCCGCTTGCCGATTGTGTCGAGCAGAAAAATAGTATATATACCTTGGCCAGTACATAAGAAAGCCTCAGATCACGTGTTTGTCGACCTCAGCCTCGCTTCGGACGACAATTACAAGAGATCTGAGATATTTCTTACTTTACATGCCTCGGTACGTAATCTACTATTGTTGTTATATAGTGCTCTCATTTTCGAGGGCGCTTGCGGTGCCTCTTTTTGTGGTTATAGTGTGCGGTATCTCGTACCTTAATATGAAAATCAAAATATATTTAACGCTGTATTTGTGTAAACACAAATGTAAAGCTCAAGTTATCATACTAAAACACACAGTATTTATCTGCAGTACCTAAGTATTATCTGTTCATCAACCTATTCATATTAACACATTGTATATCTACCATAGGTTCTACTCGCTGTGGGACACGGGCTACGCCAAGATCCACATCCCGATCATCGCTTCCGTGTCGGAGCACCAGCCGACCACCTGGTCCTCGTTCTTCTTCGACCTGCACGTGCTGGTGTGCACCTTCCCCGTGGGCCTGTGGTACTGCATCAAGAATATCAACGATGAGAGAGTGTTTGGTGAGTTAACTTGTATAGAAAGAGCTCGTCATATTGAGTAGAAATAATATGAAACATTTAGATGATTCTAGGGTGTAACACCGGTCACGGAAATTCCAGACACCCGATATGTATAACTCATACTGAGCGAGTTTTACTATGGGGCCAACACGGAAATCGCAAAAAAAATCTTACATACAAAATGTCAAGATTCCACAACTAAAATGTATGAAAAAGTCGGTTTTTTGGGTGTCTGAGGTTTTCAGTGGCTAGTGTTACACTTTGTAGACGTGTTTTTTTAGATTACTATGAATTCTACAACTTCTGGAACACCCAAATTTATCGCCTGAGAACCAGCCAGATTCCATTCAATATTTGAATCTTCATGTTATCTTCCAGTGGCCCTCTACGCCTTGAGCGCCGTATACTTCGCCGGCGTCATGGTGCGACTGATGCTAACCCTGACTCCCGTGGTGTGCGTGCTGGCCGGCATCGCCTTCTCGATCCTGCTGGACCTCGTGCTGCGCGAGGACGAGCTACCGGTCGCGCCCTCAGAATCTGACGAGAAGAACCTCTATGACAAGGTAATAAGTGGCCCTCTTCGCCCTGAACGCTGTATTGCTGATATAGCGCCGAGAACTGCTGAACATTGTACGAAAAGCTTTTTGCCCCAGCTAAAATGGAGACCTTCTCTAACGCTCGGTCACTAGGTATAGTATAGCTATTGAGAGCCTAAAGTTGGCCAGATACTGAGGTGGGAGGCGCTAGGAGATGTGAGGAAAGTCTAGTTAGACCACAGCACTAATATGACGAGTCAAACATTCACAATGTGACCAAAAATGCAAAAGTGTCAACACATTCCTTTAACATAACTTTTCATATTTTTAAGACCGTGAACCTTATATTCTCGCATCATTAAGCGAGCTCAAAAATGGTCACGTTTTTCAATTGTTGTCTGTCTCTTTCGCACTCGTTAAAAAAATCATACAAAGCTTCTCTTTTGCTCACTTTGTTACTCTAAGGGTTAGCACGTAATCATACTTCTATGGGGATTAGTTGCTTTCGAATACGTCAAACCTTTTCCGTGGCTAGCTTTTAGCCTATAAGTTTCTAGTGCATAAGAGCATAAGTTGATGCGTTTTACTAAAGTGTGCATATACATATTATTGAGATACAAACAGTCTGCAGTGTGTCATTGTGTTTTGAATTCTTGAACTTGTTGTTGCATTCAAATCAAAAATCAAAATCAAAATCAATTTATTTCGGATAACTTAGACCCATAGAAATACAAAAGAGATAAATAGAACAAAATTATACTAAAATTAAAAATTAAATTAAAAATAAACATTTACAAATTATATAACTAATAAATTAAATAAAACATTATAAAATTATTAAAATTAAATACATGACAATATTGAATTAATAAAAATACCAACATGAAATCAAGTTCAACCTACTTGTCATATGTGACGCAGCCCCTTAGATTGATCACCCAGTGCTTTTGAAACCGACAGTGACACATCCTGTCAGCAATGACTTTCAGAATGCTATTGTCGCTACCCCGCAGCCGCCTCTGCATCGATGCATATCTCCTGCGCATTATAGCATGGAAGCCATCGACGCGCGCGCTCACGAACATACCTGAAGCGCTGCATCTGCGGGGCAGCTTCATCAGCATCCTGAAAGCATTATTGTAAAGGACGCGCAGGGCGTCGTATGCTCGTTGTGTGTGCCGAACCCATAGGCTGCCCGTGTAGAAGGTCTGACAATAAGCTTTGAACAAGGTTATTTTAACCTCGTGCGAACTACGAGCAAACCTACGAGCAATCATGTTGCTTCGCACAGCCAACGCCCTGCGCTCTCTTTCGATGTCATGGTCATCGGACAGGTCATCGGTGATTATGTGACCCAGGTACTTAAACTGTTTGACTATGCTCAGTCCACAGCCGTCTAACACAACAGGGGGAATATTGGAAGGCTGAAACTTTTTCTCCGGTTTAAAAACCATAACCTCACTCTTCTTACAGTTGTATTGCAGACCATGAGCCTTAGCATAGTTTTCACAGGTGCGGATTAGTTCACGCAACGCACCGACCGATGGGCTCAGCAGCACCATGTCGTCTGCGTAACTAAGATTGTTAACACAGGTACCGTCTATGTAGCATCCGGCATACATGCTGCTGAGCTCAACGATCAGATCGTTTACGTACAGGTTAAACAATTTAGGCGATGTTAATCCTCCCTGCCTTACACCGCACTGCAACCTGTACTCACTAGACAGCGCGCTCGACCATTGAACCTGGTTTAACTGATTATTATACCAGTACCGGAACAGCCTGACGCACTCCTCAGGTACGCCCGCATCCGCCAGCTTCTTCCACAGCAGTTCGTACACCACACGGTCGAAAGCTTTGGAAAGGTCTAAGAAACAAGCGTATACGGGCGTTTTGCGCTCTGTATAATGCGCTACCGTATGTTTCAAGCAAAATATTGCACTTTCCGTTGATTCACGCGCTTTAAATCCAAACTGTGCGTCATGTATTTTAAGGTGGGTTTCGAGGCGTGCGTCCAGGAGACTATCTAGTACCTTCGAGAGCACTGTAGCCAGCGATATGGGCCTATAGTTTGACGCATCCGATACGTCGCCGGTTTTGTCCTTAACAATAGGTACAACTAAAGTTCTCATAAAGGGCTCAGGTAAATAGGAATGTCCCACACACAAATTAAAGAATGTCGACAGAACACGTGGTAACTCCGCACCTGCAAACTTCAAGTGTTCAATACTCAGTCCGTCATGACCTGGCGATTTACCTCTTTGCATCTTACGTATGACTTTCTCAACTTCAGAGGCCGTAAATCGCGTACTGAAGCCCGTCATGCCGGACCCCGCACTGACACTATCATTCTGCATGGGTGACGAGACGTTGGAAGGAACAAATAGCGGCTCCACTGTGAAATGTTTCCTAAAAGATTCAGCTATATTTTTTGGATCCGTAATTCCATTTACGTTTATAGGGAGGCCAGGTTTAATATTAGCATTACTTTTGTTTGATATAGTAAGAATAGAAGTTTCGCAAAGTATGTGTATCAAGTTCAGTTAACTCTGGTAATTTTGACATGCCACTAAACATAATTATTTTCCTATTGTTTACGGTTCTAATTGAATTGTATATACTTCATGGTAGGTTAAGTTAATTTGCCATTAAATAATCCATTGATAACTTTAGAATTGCATGAAAAGTGATTAACAATAGCCATATTAAAAACCCACCGTATTGCTTATGAAGTAAGGTTTGAAATTCTAAAACCTTTTCATAATGCAGTATTTCAATATTCATGGTCTATTTGTTGGCTAATCTATATGTCGGCCTAGTTCATGAGGCACGGTTATACGGCATTTATACACAGTGGTTTACACAACACTAAAAACCTGAAAACCGTTTGTTCAGAATCGAGAATCGATTGAGCTATTTCTTGATGTTTTTTTTTATATATTTGTATTATTAGTTAATTTTTGCGTGCCCAGTCTACAAATACGAAATACAACATTGTGCATATCGTATAGCTAGAAGTTGTATTTGTTGTACCTTTTTCAGTATTTAGGGGTATTCTGGTAATAATGGCTGGTTACTTGGACGATTATTTTTTCCGCTACGAGTTTGACGTTGTTTTTCAGTTTAATTTTAATGTTCATTGCGTTCATATTTCAATTATCATGGCGCTTAGTTTTTTTTTATACTACGACGGTGACAAACAAGCATACGGCCCGCCTGATGGTAAGCGGTCACCGTGGCCTATGGACGCCTGCAACTCCAGGGGTGTTACATGCGCGTTGCCGACCCTTTAAAAACTTTAACACTCCTTTTTTGAAGAACCCCATATTGTAGTCCTTTGGGAAAACAGTGGCAGGGAGCTCATTCCACAGCCGGAGCGTCCGCGGGAGGAAGTTCCTCTTAAACCGCACGGTACGAGACCATTTAGGCTCCAGGGTATGCGGGTGAACACCCTGCCGACGGCGAGCAGTGCGGTGGTAGAATGCAGCCGTTGGCATCATATCAAACAATTCCTCAGAGCACAATCCATTGTACAAGCGATAGAATACACATAAGGAGGCGAAGTCTCTCCTTAGACTTAAGGGTTCGATATCGCTCGTGAGTTTGGGATACGAACGTGCAATTTTCTGAAATGGTAAGAACGCTAGCACGCTGCTATGATAATGTCAATTTAGCGGTAAGGCGTTATCATGAGGAGGTTGGTGTCGTCGTGTCGAATGCCAGAAAAGGCATGTTGAACTAAAAACTAACGTAACTTGTAAAAAAAAAATGTACCTAAATAAGTATTTTTTTATAATTTTTATGTACAGTGACGTCCATAAATATCTATACACTTCGGAATTTATTACAGGGCAAGGAGGGTCAAAATTGAATACAGATACATATATATTTATGAAGCTGACCGTACATAATTGGTTATTCATGTAAATATCTATGAATTGAAAGAGTTGCTTTTTATTTTCTTGCCTAAAAACACCAACTTACCATCATTTAAGGGTTTCGTACTCAAAAGGGTAGGACCTTATTACTAAAGCTGTATTTTGATCTAGCGGTTCTAAACATTTCTGAATGTGAGAGAGCATTCGTTTGTTCGTGTGGTAGATTTTCATATTTCTATGGGATTTTTTTTACAGATATATGATGTATTTCTGTTGCCACAGATACAACAACAACAGATTCTAAAATCAGACATTTTAGCCGTCATCGCAACTACGTTCCACGAACATTTTGACATTCACCGACAGTTGGTGCAGCCAGCTTGATTTGAAAACGCTCGAGTATCATAACAAAATGAACTCGTACCTAATTACAACCTTGTCATTTTGAATGTTGGGTTAAGTTTGCTTACTACGAATACCTGTCCAGTTTGAAGTTTACCGTGACAAAGCTTTACATTGACTTAAAGTGCTTTACAGTGACATAGCTGTCTATTGGTAAACCTTATGTCGTTGCAGTAACGTACACAAATAAATAGTTTTGAGGTTTATGACGTTAGCTAGCAATTATTTTATTGAGTGTAGAGTTAAAAGCCGAGTAGATAAGTTAAAAAAAATAAAAAACAGGTGGAGTGTTTGAGGTTTTGAGTGATAGCGGAAACAGGGTGTATATGTACTTGGTTATAGTCATAGACTATATTAAATTACTATATCATTATCTTGATACTTGAGAGCATTGGTGGCCAATCGGTAAGAGCGTGCGATTTTCGATTTCGATCCGAAAGTCGCGGGTTCAAATCTTGGCGATTGAAATACACTCGCACACTTCGCACGGCTTACCGCTGGGCCACCAACGCTCTCTGACGTCAATAATGTTATAAGAATAAGAATATTTATTTCAGACCAGGTCCATATACATTTTATACATTTTAACTATAATAATCCCTGATAATACGCCTGTCAAGTTTGGAACCCTTGCTACAATATTTATATATCAAAAATTGATAGAATTGAAAAAAAAATGTTTATTCGTTTTCTAAGGTATAAATTCAAAATTCCTAAACAAGGTTATTCTCAGGATTGTGTTAAACTTCACTTACATCCGTCGTAATATCTCTGACGTAACTTATGTTATGAAAATTGCTCAGAATCTAGTAGACTGTCCAGATCTGCTGGCCAATTTGAAATTCTCAGTCCCCTCACGCCTATCCTCACGTACTAAATCAACACTTCATGTCTCCGGCGCTGATAGTAACTATAGGAAAAATTCATTTCTTTTAAGAGCCGCTCGATCTTTTAATCAGCTTAGCAAACATCATGATCTCATCGATCTGTTCTGTGATAGCCTTAGTTCAATTCGCAAACTTATGAGCCAGGACTCATAAGTAGGCAACTTTGATTTATCGCATTTCTTTAGTTAACCGGTTTGTTTAATGTATCTTTGTTTTATGTATCTTTCGTTAACTAGTATATTTTCTCTCCACTGTTAGTATCATATGCAAACAAGCTGCGCACGCTTTGTATCTTAAGTTGTTTCCATCTGTGGAAACTTGTAATTGGCTTACTGTTTCTATGTCACTACCTTTCTTGTTAACTTAGCTTTAAGTTTTCCGTTGAAATAAAATAAAATAAATAAATAATAAATTAATTAGTTTATATTTGTTAGTCAGCAACAAAAAGTAAGTACAGTACATTATTAGCCTTACAACTAAGGTTAGTATACACATGTTTCTAAACAGGCGGGCAAGCTGAAGAAGCGAACGCTAGAGCCCGCCCCCCCGGCCGACTCCGGGCTGGGTATGAACGTGCGCTCGGGCACGCTCATCGCGTTCATGATCCTGCTCATGCTGTTCTCCGTGCACTGCACCTGGGCCACCTCCAACGCCTACTCCAGCCCCAGCATCGTGCTGGCCAGCTACGGGAATGACGGGTACGTTTTACTTTTTTTAACAGATTTGGAGGATTTTTAATCTAACTAAAAAACGTTTAATGATAAATTTAAGACCAATCTTTGCAATATTTTTTTTGCAAGACAATTTTGTTAAATTAAAAATCTTCTCCGTCTACGGTTTTTGAAATATGATTGATATTAAAACAAAATTGCAGTCTAACAAATACCTGCAATAACAAAGTGTATTTTTTTGCAATATTATAACAAATTATTATTCTTTAAAAAGTGCTTAAAAATATAAATTAGGTGTCATGAACTCCTAGGGGTAGTGAGTTGCAGTTCCAGGTCGTTCATACATTTGATTGAGGTAATGAGGGTAGCCCCACTGCCCGCTGGCGTCCACTCTGTAGCCTTAAAACTAACGAAAATCGATTCCTTCCTTTGAGTTTTACTTTTGATTTGCTCGCCGAAAATGTGGTTTACCATATAATTTTTTACTTAGTCATTTCTGTAAACGTTTGTAATTTTTTCAGCGACTCTGTGTTATGAATTTATTTTAATTTTATTTCAGGTCCCGTAAAATCCTGGACGATTTCCGCGAAGCGTACGGCTGGCTGTCCCAGAACACCGCTGAAGACGCGAGAGTCATGTCTTGGTGGGACTACGGGTATCAGGTAAAGCACCGCATCAGATGCAAAATTAAACTTTTATGCCTTTAGCATAAGGTTTATAACTGTGTTTTTTGTTTTTAGATCGCGGGCATGGGAAACAGAACAACGTTAGTCGATAACAACACGTGGAACAACTCTCACATCGCGCTCGTCGGCAAGGCTATGGCTAGCAACGAAAGCGCGGCCTACGAGATAATGACTATGTTGGATGTGGACTATGTTCTCGTCATATTCGGCGGAGCTATTGGCTACTCCGGCGATGACATCAACAAGTTCATATGGATGGTCAGAATCGCCGAGGGAGAGCACCCTAAGGATATTCACGTAAGTTTTTGTTGAATATTCAATCTTGTGTGTTTAGAGACAAGGTTTTTTTACTGTTGCTTAATTTGTTTTTTAATGTTTCAGGAAGCGGACTATTTTACAGAGAGAGGGGAATACCGTATAGATTCTGAAGCATCAAAAACGATGTTAAATTGTCTAATGTACAAGTTATCATATTATAGGTAAGAGCAGTATTCTATGATTATAAGATGATTAGATTTCATATGATTTTATTCCTTAATCTGACTTTCTTACTAATTTATTTACATTACAATTAGTTATACCGTTGCTACCGCAATAGTGTTGACATGAAGTCAGTTCTTTTTATACTATGACGGTGACAAACAAGCATACGGCCCGCCTGATGGTAAGCGGTCACCGTAGCCTATGGACGCCTGCAACACCAGGGGTATTACATGCGCGTTGCCGACCCTTTAAAAAAAAGGAGGATTCGCTGTTTTGACAGCTAAACGGGCCAAGGGCTTTGCTCCGTGGGTCCTCAGCTGTCAACACAGCGAATCCTTTTGGAGTTCTGGCGACCTTACTCACCAACAGAAACACAACACTATGGTATGGTCTTTAACTGCGGTTCAGTTAAACCGATGATTTTCGTCGGCACTTAGTTAAAAGATGTCGATGTTTACTTTAAGCAGCGTATTGGTTGGAGATGTGAGTAATATGTAGGTGTCGTTGTCAGGTATGACAGCGGCGGCAGCCCGCCGGGCTACGACCGCACCCGCGGCGCGCTGCCCGGCCACCGCGGCTTCCGGCTCACCTACCTCGAGGAGGCCTACACCACCGAGCACTGGCTCGTGAGGATATACAGGTAACATGTAGGTGTCGTTGTCAGGTATGACAGCGGCGGCAGCCCGCCGGGCTACGACCGCACCCGCGGCGCGCTGCCCGGCCACCGCGGCTTCCGGCTCACCTACCTCGAGGAGGCCTACACCACCGAGCACTGGCTCGTGAGGATATACAGGTAACATGTAGGTGTCGTTGTCAGGTATGACAGCGGCGGCAGCCCGCCGGGCTACGACCGCACCCGCGGCGCGCTGCCCGGCCACCGCGGCTTCCGGCTCACCTACCTCGAGGAGGCCTACACCACCGAGCACTGGCTCGTGAGGATATACAGGTAACATGTAGGTGTCGTTGTCAGGTATGACAGCGGCGGCAGCCCGCCGGGCTACGACCGCACCCGCGGCGCGCTGCCCGGCCACCGCGGCTTCCGGCTCACCTACCTCGAGGAGGCCTACACCACCGAGCACTGGCTCGTGAGGATATACAGGTAACATGTAGGTGTCGTTGTCAGGTATGACAGCGGCGGCAGCCCGCCGGGCTACGACCGCACCCGCGGCGCGCTGCCCGGCCACCGCGGCTTCCGGCTCACCTACCTCGAGGAGGCCTACACCACCGAGCACTGGCTCGTGAGGATATACAGGTAACATGTAGGTGTCGTTGTCAGGTATGACAGCGGCGGCAGCCCGCCGGGCTACGACCGCACCCGCGGCGCGCTGCCCGGCCACCGCGGCTTCCGGCTCACCTACCTCGAGGAGGCCTACACCACCGAGCACTGGCTCGTGAGGATATACAGGTAACATGTAGGTGTCGTTGTCAGGTATGACAGCGGCGGCAGCCCGCCGGGCTACGACCGCACCCGCGGCGCGCTGCCCGGCCACCGCGGCTTCCGGCTCACCTACCTCGAGGAGGCCTACACCACCGAGCACTGGCTCGTGAGGATATACAGGTAACATGTAGGTGTCGTTGTCAGGTATGACAGCGGCGGCAGCCCGCCGGGCTACGACCGCACCCGCGGCGCGCTGCCCGGCCACCGCGGCTTCCGGCTCACCTACCTCGAGGAGGCCTACACCACCGAGCACTGGCTCGTGAGGATATACAGGTAACATGTAGGTGTCGTTGTCAGGTATGACAGCGGCGGCAGCCCGCCGGGCTACGACCGCACCCGCGGCGCGCTGCCCGGCCACCGCGGCTTCCGGCTCACCTACCTCGAGGAGGCCTACACCACCGAGCACTGGCTCGTGAGGATATACAGGTAACATGTAGGTGTCGTTGTCAGGTATGACAGCGGCGGCAGCCCGCCGGGCTACGACCGCACCCGCGGCGCGCTGCCCGGCCACCGCGGCTTCCGGCTCACCTACCTCGAGGAGGCCTACACCACCGAGCACTGGCTCGTGAGGATATACAGGTAACATGTAGGTGTCGTTGTCAGGTATGACAGCGGCGGCAGCCCGCCGGGCTACGACCGCACCCGCGGCGCGCTGCCCGGCCACCGCGGCTTCCGGCTCACCTACCTCGAGGAGGCCTACACCACCGAGCACTGGCTCGTGAGGATATACAGGTAACATGTAGGTGTCGTTGTCAGGTATGACAGCGGCGGCAGCCCGCCGGGCTACGACCGCACCCGCGGCGCGCTGCCCGGCCACCGCGGCTTCCGGCTCACCTACCTCGAGGAGGCCTACACCACCGAGCACTGGCTCGTGAGGATATACAGGTAACATGTAGGTGTCGTTGTCAGGTATGACAGCGGCGGCAGCCCGCCGGGCTACGACCGCACCCGCGGCGCGCTGCCCGGCCACCGCGGCTTCCGGCTCACCTACCTCGAGGAGGCCTACACCACCGAGCACTGGCTCGTGAGGATATACAGGTAACATGTAGGTGTCGTTGTCAGGTATGACAGCGGCGGCAGCCCGCCGGGCTACGACCGCACCCGCGGCGCGCTGCCCGGCCACCGCGGCTTCCGGCTCACCTACCTCGAGGAGGCCTACACCACCGAGCACTGGCTCGTGAGGATATACAGGTAACATGTAGGTGTCGTTGTCAGGTATGACAGCGGCGGCAGCCCGCCGGGCTACGACCGCACCCGCGGCGCGCTGCCCGGCCACCGCGGCTTCCGGCTCACCTACCTCGAGGAGGCCTACACCACCGAGCACTGGCTCGTGAGGATATACAGGTAACATGTAGGTGTCGTTGTCAGGTATGACAGCGGCGGCAGCCCGCCGGGCTACGACCGCACCCGCGGCGCGCTGCCCGGCCACCGCGGCTTCCGGCTCACCTACCTCGAGGAGGCCTACACCACCGAGCACTGGCTCGTGAGGATATACAGGTAACATACAATGACGATTCATAAATATGGTACTACGCTCTTATTACACCGGCATAAGGTGCTATGGGACATATTTTTGAGTAAGATGTGCACTACCATATTTTTACACTTGACTGTAACATAGAAATCTTTATACTTTTACCCTGCTTCTAGTGTTGTGCTGAAGAAGATGATAAATTAACTCAGTTAAACTTATCGAGTGAGGTGTAATAGTCTACACTATGAAACTACGGCGTCGACAAACGGGGGAGCAACCTGTTTTTAATATGTAATCGCAGGGTCGCTAATAATAGACCCGAGAATTTTAAGAACCGTTGCATACACTAGTTTTTCTACGAAAGAGACATTAGCGAAAAAAGCTAAATCTCAGAAATTAACAAAAAATTATACAATATACATATACGAATTATTATATTGTATAAAAATCCATAAGATGAAATACCATAGACAACGTTATAATGTATACTTTTTAATAACTCCGTCATTCATTTAATTGACAGATTGAATTGCTGGAGTAGAAAAATGTTATAATAATTCCAAAATTAAATAACATAATGACATCGCTCCGTTTTATATGTTGTTTAAAGTAACCATAACGTCTGTTGACGGGAAATCCTACCATACCTATATAATTTGTATATTTTTGTTCCCAGGGTTAAAAAACCGGACGAATTTAATCGTCCCCGACTGCCGTTAGCCAAGAGGACGATTTCTACTTCCAGTGGTTTATCTAAAAAGGTAGGTTTTAAACTTGAAAATCAACTGTAATCGCCTCATAACTACCTACATCATAGATATAGTCTATTTTGTTTGACTGAGCTCGTTAACTTACAATGGCATTATACATATGAATACAACAGTATTACTTATTTTTGTTTTAGTAGGCGCCGTTAATACAATACCTTTGTAAGTAAATTAGGTCAGTTCAAAAATTATTGATGATACCAGAAACTTCAAATATGAAATTCCTCTAGAGAGTTAACATAGGATTGCAAGCCATTTCTTGACTTTGCGTGAACATTCATTCGTTTTACACCAGACTTCAAAGATATGTTTGTATACATCTTAGTCTTTTGTAACAAGATGCATAACATATCTTAGCCCTACAGCGTTATACTAATAAACGATAGTGTGTCTTTAGGGATGTGTTACGCCTATGTAAGTTTGACCGTATAGACGGAGACATTAGCGTAGCCCCGGAAAAAGTATACAATGTTGAGAGTAACAATACCTCTTTACTTAATATGTCTAGGCAAAAAACGTATCTCTTACTCACTCACTCACTCGTATATTCACGGTCTGTCCCTCGTTCAACGCCAATTTGCTCTGAAAATGCTTAACTGATAGAGTTAAAATTTAGTACCTAGTTTCTATTGGAGGCACTGAGTGTAGTAATCTAAAAAGGTAATATGTATAATATGCTTAGGTCACCTTGCACCATCCGGGTTAGCCAAGTAAAATAGTACACTGAGTTAAGTGTTTACCAAGTATGGAATTTATTGGTTTAATCTGGCTTAGTTGACTAACCCTGGTGGCCCTTAAGGGAGTGTTTCGAGTTTGTGGTCTAAGTATAGAGGTATGATTTCGCACTAACGCTTAAAGAGTAACAAAGTGAGCTAAAGAAAAGTCATCTTTATATGAATATTTCACGAGAGCAAAAGAGACACAACAATGGAAAAACTTAGCCACTTTTGAGCTTGCAGGTATACCCCATAACTACCGCACCGCATACCTGCTACCCGCTACCGCATTTGGCCCTTTGATGATACGAGAATATAAGGTTATCGGCCTTAAAAATATGCAAAGTTAATTTTAAGAGAGGCGGCGTGTGGATACGTCTTGGACGTTTTGTTACTAAAGAAAATGATTCACGTAATCATATATTAATGTTTGCGTTTTTGGTTACGTGTTTAAAGTTTGACAAGCACCCTTGTCATATTAGTTCTGTGGGCCTGAGTTTGGCGTAAAATGAAACAACCTCAATGAGGACTACCGCGAGTCGTTTTTCCGCTAGGGGCGCTAGTGGAACGTGGGTCCTGTGGGAACATTTCAAACGTCACTTTGACAATTCTCTCATACTGACACAGGACCCACGCATGAGTGGCGCCGCCTGGTGAGCGACAGACAATACGGTAGCTCCCATTGCGCATGGTCCCTATATTTTCACTGTTATTTTGTATTCTAAGCTCGATTTGCATTGTTATAGCAACCGCTATCAGTAGAAGATTCGGACACGGTACCGTATAGCAATACTTTTTAGATATCAGTGTTGTGTTGTAATACATGTTGTATTTTCGTGCATGTATTGCTTTATTCGTTGTTCATCGTTTTAGTATGAAATGCTTCCTGTTTGTTTTCCATATAGGGAGCATTAAGTGTTAGACTTAAAATGACTTCTCATATTTCATTTAGACTTTTTACTTATTAAAAAATATAATATTATTTGTTAACTTACCTATTGCACGGTTGTGTTTTAAATGTTACATGCACTGTTGTTCATTTTAGTGAAGTTATAGAACATATGTTCGTTAATAGTGTCATTGCATGTTGATTCATGTTTCTGTCGTGTATACACAGTCGGCAGCAAAAACGCGCCTTATACTCTTGACAACTAATTAGTCGCTGAGCGTACATATATACTTATATCTAAATTCACTTCTATTTATAGCTGCGACAGGTGTCATTACAATAAAATTCATAACTCAGCAGATGAAACTTTACTGGGAAGAGAATTAAGATGCCGTGTCTTTAGAACTGAACTTAGATAACACAAGTATTGCACGAAGAGTCATTAAGAGCTTTTTGTGTACGTGGCATTGAAGGGGTTTGCCCGGAGCGGATGCTGTTATACAAATAAAATATTTATTGTAAAAGAGGTGTAAAGTCCAAGAAACCGGCTCTAAGTAGAAGAGGCAGCCGTAGATTGCTCTATATTGCACCATAGGTTTTGGGGTATGTACTTAATTGTCTAACTTCAAATTTTGACAGTTAGGGTTGCTGCACAATGTATGGGCAATATAGCGCTATCAATATCAACCGTCACGAAAGATTTCCTAGACTTTACACCTAGTTTACAATAACTCCCAATGAAAACTTACTATTTGTTTCTTACAGACTTCGCGAAGAAGAAAAGGTCTCCTAAAGAATAAGCCCACGGTGGTGAAGGGCAAGAAGATGTCGCGGCTGGAGTGACGCGGCGCCGGCGCAGGCCGCCGCAAGTGATCGTGACATCAGTGGTAATATCACATCTATCGTCTTGCAATCCCTTCAACTTTAATTATTTGACTATTAGGGCGAACCGAGTGATCTTTGACTTTAGGCCATATCTTCAACTACATCAAACAAAACGTCTAAAATTATGTCTTAACGTATTCAGTGCCAACGCCGATAATATGCGCGTAAGTAGCGAGATTGCGCATACGAACAGAGAACCCGATATCGGGTCATTGGCTCTGAATGTGTTAAATGAACTAAGCATATTTTAAGCGCAACTAAGGGAGCTTCTTTCTAGCTAGTTGCAATTTAGAGGAAGTTGCCTATAGTTGGAGTAAAAATATAGCCAATAGGAAGACCCTTCATGATTCATGTATCTCGGTTTTAGCGTTATATAATGGAAATAGAACCATTTAGTTTGCTTATCGGTCTATCTCTGTATAAATTGTGTTTTAAACATGAACGTATAAATCAAAAATTCCCGAATAGAAAGTTTGAACAGGCCATCCCAGTGACTTTTGACACTCGTTTTGACTTATCCGATCATGGTATTAATAATTCGAAAGTATGGTTGTCTTTATCTCATGGCGGTTTATATAAATTATGTATGAAATAATTGTTTTTATCTACCTTCCCTTGTTTTCGAAGACAATAAGTATGTTCACCAATAATGTAACGTGTAATGTATTGTATAATGTTTGACAGATTAGTTGTATTTTAGAAGAGATAGATAGGTAGATTCAATAATTTTGTTACTGAGGGAAGAAAATACATTCAAGTATAATATCAACTCGCATTACTTTAAGATTACTCTGTGCTAGTTAGTATGTTTTCTTCGGCTGTAATGCGGATTGCATGCGACATTATAAATTCGAGTATAAGTTTATTTTTGAGCCGTGCCATACTACGCGAGTTTAATATGTAAGTCAAACCAACTCAAAGTAAAAATACCTAGACGCGCTCCATCGATACTCCATCAACATACCTTTAACAAACCCTAACAGTTTTAGCTTGTGTTGCCGTTCGTTCAAGAATGAAATAATCCGATATCGGTACAGTAGGCCTAAGATGGTTATCCACGAATGTCATCTGATAATGCTGTAATTTGATAAACAGACAAGTTGCATAGCGCGACTTTGATTGCTGTCAAATGTGGATAACTGTTTAAAATGATGAGAGATTTTCATAGAATGCTGACAAACTGTTGTCTCACCCAGCAAGTGTCACGCTATCCGCTTGGTATCTTAGGCCTGCTGGTTCTGAAGTCGTTAAATTTAAATCTTATTACTTCATAAGATAATGACGATTTTTAAGGGTCGTCGTTTACACGTATTTAACTCGCGTATTATGTTGATATCTTGACACCTCGTGTAACTAAAGGTGTATTCCTAGTGCGGCGAGTGGCACCTTACCACTGGTGTAGCGGATGATTGACTGACACCAATTATCTATTTACTTAGTCCATTAGATAAATATTTCTTAATATTTAAATATTACGTTAATATCTTATTTCGGCACTCGGTGCACATGTGGCGTTTTCAGGACGCGATGTGGTAAAAATTGTATGTCAACATTTGTTTCTAAAACCACATTTACTGAAGTGGAACACCAGAAGGAGTTTTCGTAATTTTTCTTTTTACAATTTACAATATACAGATGTAGTGCATAATTATTTACTTGCGTATTTTCACGGCAAATACAAAGGAAAGACATGCACACTTTTCTCCTCTATCATTTTCATCACTCTTGTTCGCCGAAGAGGCATACCTAAGACTGTACTAACTTCTTTAAAAAATCCTCAAATAATTGTTTTGAGTTGAAGCTACGCCTCTCGATAATAACCATGTTTTAGACAAAATAAAAAAACAACGATATATGTATATTTATGTATAAATACATCTATTGCGTTGGTACTATAGTATATAAACCACATCGTGTCGCGTCTGAACCGAATCTGAACTTAACCGACTAGAGTGCCCGTGAAAACATATCCTGATATTATTCATCTGTTTCTTAAACTGTAGTTTGAATGAACAGTAGGCGCTCTTTTCGGCCATCAACTCGTTCATACAGATGTGTTCACTACATTATATGAAGGGCTCATTCTAATGCCTGAATAGTTCCGTGGTCATAAATGTTACAATGTGTCTTTGAATTACGAAACTGACCTTATATGAATATGTATAGAATTGATATTGAAAATAATTTCTTATAACTGTTGTCTGCATAGTCTGTGTGAGCGAGAGGTAACATCGGACGTTTTGAAAACATAAAACTACTAGTGAGAACGTCAACTATTCAAATTAAATTAGGTCTGTCATTACTAAGAACGTCCATTTGTAATATTTATAATGATCGATATACAGTTTACATTATAATTAGTGTTTATTATTATTAGTGTTAAACATGTTCAATTCCTGATTGCGATGCTTCTTTGTTTTGCTAGGTACTCCTCACTTCGGTACTTATCTCTATTCAGGTCGCCATTATATGCACTAAACTTAACTCTTAATTCAAAAAATATTGTTACTATTGGATCTTTGCGTCTACCAAAGCATGAGTACGTTAAGAATAACTATTGATATCAATAAGTTAGTAATGTCTAATCTGGTTTCTGTATTTCTATCTTCATTAATAAGATGGTTGTTTTCGGACCCTTGAGAGTTGGGTGTTTTATTTTATTTTATTGTTGCACGACACTATTGTTTTTGTATTGTGAGAGAGTTTTATCGATCTGTAGGAGAGATATCTAGTGCTCTACAATGTTTTTAATAAACTGATGGAGACTATTTCTTGTTTTACTATATTCCCTTTTGCAAATGCCATACATACCAATGACAGTCTTTCAGATTTAACTGGTTAAAAGAATTAGGACACTCATAGAACAACAACACAAATGTTTTTCAAAAATGAAGTGTTAAGCTCTGTACGTGTGTATTTATGTACGGATGAGAGCCTTGTGGGCGTGTGCTGCAGTTTCACGATTGTGATTAGCGATCGCTATCGATATACCTATATTACTGATGGTGATGATGATTACTGATGATGATTTTTTTACGAAGAGATTATATGGGTATTGTGTTAGGGATATAAAAAATAAAAACAAATTGACAAAACCTTCACCATATATTTATTAATAAAGACAATCTAAAAGATCACTTAATAGTTCATTGCCTTAAAAAATTAGTTACCCTAATAAATTTATCAATATATATAATAGAATTTTATTTTATTACTTATTGTTTCAAGGATATGCGAAATTGTGAAAAGTCGCTCAGCAGGGAGGGACAGGGCTGGGCTTACTCATCGTTGTTTTTTACGTTACGATCATCACATTGATTGAATAACAATGAATCTAGTTATACGTAGTACACTTACATCATCTCGAATACCTATTTAATCTAAATGCTTAATAAAGGTTAACGACCTAGTGACTACGCGAAGAATTGTGCTAATCTAAAAACGTGTCTACAAATGTTAAATAGTAGTTCAAAGACTTTTGTAATTTACAGAACGTTCAAAATCACAACACAGAGTGTAATATCAATTATCGTGCAGTTGGCACGTGGGTTCCCCTACGGTATTATATGTTACACGGGTACGTATTACGGAGCACGGCGCCGCGGCGCGGCCGACACGTCGAGGTATCGGCGCTAGACGGGACCAACGGTGTCGGTAGCGCGCCGCCGCGAGCCTTACACTCTTTATTCGATACAAAATTAGAAGAATATATATTCATTTAGACTTATAAAATATTTACTATAGTAACATTTCACTTTTTTTTTGTTTTTGACACAAATACTGAAATACATTTACAATGCGTACCGCATTCGGAACCATAGAAAACAAGTAGTCAGACAGAACAATTACTAAGCGATTATACATTGTAGGAGTCCATTAAACTAAGAAAACATTAAGTGGCACAATAACATTTGGCAGTTGAACGCGAGCGCTGTTTCGTCTGTCCGTTCGGTTGCTGTGCAGTAATGTCTTGTATAATTAGGTGCCTATTTCTTCATCTAAGCTACATTTCACGAAATTGACTTCACATCATTATTGATTTACTTTGGCCACTATGCCTGATGCAGCTAATACTAAGAGGCTCGGTGGAAATCGCTAGACAGGGAAGCGGTCGCCGGCATGTCTTTCAAACGTTCCTTCCTAGGCCTGTTTTATATTAATTTAATTTCTAGAATATACTTTTAATAAACTGATAACGACTTGTTAGTAAAGATGAAACCAAACCGACCCACCCGCCTGGCACCCTGCGCGCGCAGGGTGGAGGTGGATCGCACGAATAAATGCAATTTCCAGTGCTTATTCTTTGTGTCTGTTCAAAAATAACAGAAAACAAAAACAATTAATATACTAAATAAAATCGTAAGGCACTTCTATATTAAAGTTGAAATAATATAGTTCAATTCTCGTCCTTATAATTTAATCTAAAGTAGACTTAGCGAAGTTTGTTTGCGTAGTTAGTAGTTAATACAGCGCGCATCTCCTACCGACGCCGCGACGGCGTGCATACGCGCACGCGCCCGCGCACGCGGGGACACGCGGGACACGAATGTAAAGCTAGACCCTGACTAGTATGACGAGTTGCACATGGAATGGGTTAGTGACTCGGCTATGATGTTCTAACAGTAATAAATCATAATAAACGTAGAACATAGAATATAATCTTATATTTTTGTGAAATTAACGCATAGACTTCTTACTAGAGAGTACCTTTCAGTCTTAATAGCTAAGAGTATTGTAAAATTATCTCTGGAGGGACTTTGTCTTCAATAAATTGTAATTTTTATGTAGTAGACCTATCTCCGGTACGATACATTTAATTTGAAAAAATATTAATTATTTACATAATAGCAAGATTTATGAGTTAATTTGTTTTATGAAAATAATACTCTGAAAGTCGACAAATAAAGAATATTTACTAGCGTACTCTGTCCTATCCGATAGCACTAGTCGTGAATAATTGAACCTCTCGCTATTACAAAATAACCGGCATATTTATATTTATAGCGATCTCGAAGTATTTATTCATTTACATTTGGGGTTTTACTTAAAGCCTCGCCTTAGTCTAAAATAACAATTCTCTGATGCGATTCTACGATGATCATTCAACATTCTGTCCTAGATATATAATTAATCTAAATTTGGCATACTTATTTAGTCTAGTCACAAATAGTTTTGGCAAATGTTTGGCATACATTACAGAACGTAAGTGAGAGCAGACAACCGCCCAGTTACGAGCTTGTTCGTTTACACAACCAAATGATCACGCGTCTGTGATGCAGTACAATACAATACAGCCAACATAACGTTACACTAGTGCAGCGGTCAGACCGACACCGCGCTGGCAAGAAACTCTTGAGGCGCCCTCTGGCCACTTCAGGTACTCATGGAAGGAAAACGAATACAGTAAACGTCCAGAAGAATAAATTCACATCTCAATGTTCGTTTTGGGACTAATCCCGCAATAAATTATTTCCAAGAATCGAGTTACAATCATAATACTGCTAGCGTTATACGCATTTCATTTACTCCGTAATGTTAAATGTTAATCTAAACAGTGAAGTGTTAATAATATCAATAAATAATTCGAAGGTATTAACATGTCTTTTATAAGGAATATTGCCCCAAAATTAATATTAAGTCGGTTGTTAAAAGTACTTTCGGAAGACAACAGTAAGTCGATCGAGGAGGTCACAACCGCAAAATATTACGTTAGTAAGAGGAGCCGTCGCGGCGCGCGGGCCGCGACGCCGACCTGCGAGACATCGAGTCGGTACGACACAGTAGGCTTGAGCAACGACATTATTGCCCGATTTGTACATTCCTTTAAACGATACAGTACAGATCTCTGAAACAACAATACATATCACAACACGGATCTACACGTATAATATAGAATTACATTACATTAATTTATAGAAAATATTACTACAATCAAAAATTAACTAGTTCAAGTATTAAATAATAGCATTTTTAGAACAATCAATAAGGAACTATTCAATAAGTTATCAACATAAAATATAGAACATTTGAGCATTTTAATAATATTTGTGTAAAAAAATATTAGTATCCCTCCATTATTCCGTCTTCTTCTGTGAACGAGCAAGTGGAATGAACAGAGATGCGAGGGGCGGCTGCGAGGCCGAGGGCTCACCATCTCTCCTCTATACAAGTGCAATGAACAGAGATGCGAGGGGCGGCTGCGAGGCCGAGGGCTCACCATCTCTCCTCTATACAAGTGCAATGAACAGAGATGCGAGGGGCGGCTGCGAGGCCGAGGGCTCACCATCTCTCCTCTATACAAGTGCAATGAACAGAGATGCGAGGGGCGGCTGCGAGGCCGAGGGCTCACCATCTCTCCTCTATACAAGTGCAATGAACAGAGATGCGAGGGGCGGCTGCGAGGCCGAGGGCTCACCATCTCTCCTCTATACAAGTGCAATGAACAGAGATGCGAGGGGCGGCTGCGAGGCCGAGGGCTCACCATCTCTCCTCTATACAAGTGCAATGAACAGAGATGCGAGGGGCGGCTGCGAGGCCGAGGGCTCACCATCTCTCCTCTATACAAGTGCAATGAACAGAGATGCGAGGGGCGGCTGCGAGGCCGAGGGCTCACCATCTCTCCTCTATACAAGTGCAAGGTGAGCGAATCAGAACATTCAGAGTTTTAAAACATTATATTCATTACAATATTAAATTAAATTGAAATAATCTTTTAAAATCTGAACAAGATTCCCAGTGGGTGAAAGATATCGGCACGGGTGTTGAATTGATACAGTTCTCTTATCGTCGTCTAAACCTGAGTGGTGTAGGACTTAGTGCGCTTGTGAGCCTAACACGACTAGAACAAAACTTAAACGAATGACTAAGAATAAATAACAACGAGATGAGCAAACAAGCAAACATAATTTATGAGCTGGGCTCGCAATAAAATGAAACTGTCGAGTAAGACGAGGTAGTGTAGTTACTACACTATTTAGTATCACACTCGAAGTTGTAATACTTTAATAGTTCCATTATCATTGAATAGAGTCCGGCGGCGCCGGTCCTATCAGCGTCCGCGCCGAACTTTTATATCTATGTACAACATCACACTTGCAAAGTCACATTTAGAAGTCGTAGTGTCTTATAAAAACTTTACGAAGAACTACCTATCTATGTATCAATCGTTATACAAAATATCTTTCTGCGATCTCTTCAAGCTTAGCAATACGAGAATTTCGAATAATTAGTAGTTTTATTAAGCTAATCGTTCAGTTTACCCAAGCTAACTCTTCTCTAGCTACTAGCCACTACGTCGCTCTCAACTAGATCACTTTTTAATTTATCTATAATTCTATTTAATTTGTAATAATTATAATAAATGCTTAAACGAATCAGCATTTTGTTGTTCTGGCGCGCTTGGCGCTGGCCGCTCGCCGGTATGGGCGGAGCGCATACTGAGCGAGTTAGTCGCAGGAGTGGCAAGGAGTCGGTTACAGAGAGTGCGCGGGCGGTTTGCATTGGTAATCAGCAGTCGCGTGCCGCTCGTCGGATCGCTCGACCTTTTCATAAGGCTTTTCGAGTTTGGGCCGTTTGGGCTCGGCGTCGAGTGGCCGGTGCGACTTCATGTGTGCGCTACGACTTTTTACTTTGTTAAATACTCTGAAACATAACAGGGTACACTATTAGAGACGGCAAAAGAAGGTGAGAGAAAAAAATTGTCAAAAACGAAAACACGAAGCGGTGGTGCGGGAAAGCAAAGCCGGAAGCGTTAGTCTTACAACATAACTTATACACGTACACTGTTAATACACGAAAGCATCTCAAATATAACGCCTATCATTATTAAGATAAATAAAATATGAATGTATGTGCTATATTTCCCTACGCGATGGACATACATTCTGTAGGTATTTTTTAATATTATTTAATAAAAATACATTCATCATTTGATATTTACAAAGATCGATGTTTTATCTTTCGGAATATAGGTATGACTAAACAATTAAAATGACTATAGGTATGTATAATAAACAATTATATGCACACTGTTAAAGTTATGCAAACATTAACTCGACATGCATGCAACCAACATCGATAACACCGAACGAGCCGGCCCGGGGCTCCCCACGGCGTCCGCCGGGCGGCTACACTTAACTATCATAACATCTTCAATCACCAAGTTAGTTAACTACACATTTGTATATACTATTTTTTAAATTCTTAACGCAAGCACAAAAGGCAATTTAGGTGAAACCTAAACGAAGATCTCGAACCGATCGAATAGGGCACAGGTCGGTTCAGTCGTCTGAGTACGAAACTTTATAAAACGTCTTAAATAGGTACTTTCGAGGGGAGAAGTAAAGAGTTACGTTCCACGTAAATTGCGTTTGGGCGTATGTTGTATCGATGTCGCATGGAAGCAGTGGCGGTGGCGGTGGCACAGGCGGATCCGGCGCGCCGGGCACTTACTTCCCGCAGATCTTGCACGGGAACTCCTCGCCCTCCAGCGCAGGCGACGCGGCGCACGCGGCCGGCGGACCCTGCGCGAACAACTCGCACGTTAGCGCACAACCTCACATCTCACATCACTCGTCACCGAGTCTGAACACTAATTGGGACGCGATTTTTGCGGTGCTTACTTGTGTAGACAACTGCTGCTCCATGTTCCAGCTTCTCAAGTACAACATTTTGTAGTCTTTGGTAACTTTCTTCCAGAAGTAGTAGAACTGTACGCACTGCTTTGAGTCTTTGGTTCTTATCTGAAAGTGACAAATAAGTTTGTGATAGACTGAGATACTGTGTATATGTGTGAATAAGTACATAACCAATAATAGTAGTTTATGCAACAGTTTTAAGAACCGATTATGAGCTGTTGCATACGCTAGTTTTTCTACGACAGCTAAAATAGCGTAAAAAGCAAAATCTAGAAAAGTGGCAGAATAGGGAAGATGTTGTGCCCACTATATAAATTAAAAAAAATAACAAAATTGTATGAAAATCCATAAGTAGGAGCAGTGTTCTTATGGAATACCATAGACAACGTTATAATGTAGGTATACTTTTTTAATATCGCTGTCAGTAATCTAGTCATAAAAGTGCTGTAGGGTTAGCATGGTTGCCATTTTATCGCTTATCACGCTATGCGTCACTTTCGCACATACATACTTGTTAGAACGTGACAGCAACGTCGGTAAACGATAAAAACCCGACCATCATAGACTAGCTGGAGTAGAAAAAAGTAAGTAGAGTTTTTGGAAGAAAAAAAAACCAATGTTGCTGTTTGGTTATGTACAGTCAACCAATTGGAACCCTAGGCCACTGTAGGACTATGTCACAATGACGCTACCATTGATTGTAAGAAATCTCTTGCTTTTACATGGTTCTGGAGTGGCCTAGGGTTCCAATTGGTTGACTGTACTAGCGGACGTAGACGTTTGGAGGCACATTCAGATATTAAAATACGGCATCAATCACATTAAACTGTTGCCTCCCGCTTGCCCTTCCTTAGTTATTTATGTGGTGACGATAGGTACCTAAATACCTATATGGTGTGTCTGGTGCACGTGTTAGACGGACTTACCAGCTGTGAAATCCTATAGAAGTCCTTGTCGTAGTGTCGCAGGCCCGCGAGGAAAGCCTCGACCTCGTCGGGCGCCCAGCGCGACTCGTGCTGCGCGGGCGCGGCGGGGCGCGACATGAGCCGCAGCGTGGCGCCGCGCACGTCGCCGCCGCACTCGCCCAGCACCTGCAGCGCGAACTCGCGCGTGTGCCCGCCCACTGGCATGGCCGCGCACATCGCCAGCTCCATGAACATTCGGACTGAAATATTAAATCATAATTAACACTTTCGCAACCAGGCAAAATTTCGAACAATACCCCAGAAACCGACAGTACTCGCTAGTCGGGCAACGACGTGCAACTCAATGCCGCACGCCGCGAACCCGCTAGGCGGGCAAGCGGCGGACGTAGCGAAGATGTAATGCTCGCCCGCCTGGCGGGTACTTTGGCGTCGCGTGTAGGTTTATAGCTCTTGCCCGACTAGCGGGTACGCCGGCATCCGAGTAAAGTTTACGAGTGCCCGTGTGGCGGGTACGCGGTGTCGAAAGTGTTAAGTATGCCATTGGGTGGGGAGCGTGGCACTGCTGGCTATGGGTGACAATAGTGCCTATTCAAAATTGGCAACGGAATACTAATGGCATGGCTACACCGTTGTCAATCTACACTCGCGTAATCTAGACGCACCAGTGCCCGACGCTGCACTAATTATCGAGAGTTTTACGTAAGCCACTGCCATCTGACCTTCCAACCCAGAGTGTAAATTTATTATTGGGCTTATTGGGGTTAGCCTGGTTTCCTCACGATGTTTTCCTTCGCCGAAAAGTAAATATCAATAGAATATCAGTAAATATCGATAAGTAAATATCAAATGATATTTCTTACTAAATTCCGAAAAACTCGTTGGTACGAGGCGGAAGCATTTGAATCCGCGACCTTTGGATTGAAAGTCGCCCGCCTTACCGTTGGGCCACCAACGCTCCTCAACTTTATGTCAAAGTTATACTTATAGACCAAATTTGAATAACGAAGATTTGTCTATATTCATATTTAAACCTTGTCAGTCTTGTCACTTTGATATAAAGTGCCGTGCCGATAACTGGTGCGCACTGTTGGGCACTGGTGCGTCTACGATAGACGCATCTCTCGATATTGTAGGAGATGCATATGCAAACGATATGGATATGACCTAGCATCCGGATCACTTCATTTCCCATTTATGTGCTATGTGCTATAGTCGTTTTATTAAAGACTTGAAATATTGAATAACTACTCTATCCCCGTATCTTTAATGATCAGAATCAGTTAGGTTTCAACACCTTCGTACAATGTAGATGCATGGCAGATACATAGTATACATACCTTCATTGTCATCCAGAGCGTCATTAATGCCGGGGTCCCACAGCAGCTGCTCCGAGGCCCGATGCAGGTCTATCCGGTCGTTGCACATCTCCGGTATGTCCGCCTGGTGGTCCTGCCCGATGTTGATTATCGGCTGCTGGGGCTCTTCTAGCTGCGTTAGCATGTCGGTTTCCATACTCGGTAGACCTGAAATTATCAGGTGTTTAATCAGTAATACTCGTGTTTAATTATGGATAGGTTATGATTATGATAGAATTTTGGCCTCATTTCCCCCCAAATTCTATGCGAGATTTTTTTTTAATAAGGTTTAACGTTCTTTACGTTAGATATTTAATTATGTTGTTTTTATAACAAAAAAATAATAATTAAGGGTCAATAAAGGCTTGAACGTGTAAGTAATGGGGGTGTCCTACGTGCTACGCCGTAGCATGCGTAGATATGCGTAGCAATAAAATGAAATTGTCCATGATGTTCCGTTTTTGCGGTACGAAACTTGCTTCCGAAGTGTACGGTCAGCTGCTGCAGAAATAAGAGGGGGGGGGGGGGATAAGATTTAAGCCTTAGGTACAGGTAATATTCCGTTCGAAATTGAAAATTGCAATGATATTGATAGTTACCAGCAGTAAGCTCTATGAAGAGCCCGGGGCCTTCTCTGTCCGGCGGCAGGAGCGGCTGCGGGGTGTAGCGGGCCAGGTGCCGCCGCATGCGGGTGCGGTACGGGCCCGCGGGCGACGCGCGCCGCTTGCGCCGCTGCGGCGACGCGGGCACGCTGCTCGGGCTTAGGAAAACGGCTGGCACCGTCTGCCCTTCTATGCAGACCTGAAAATAAGTTGATTATGTAATAAACATTTTGCAAAAAAAGGGAAAAAGCAACTTTAAAAAGGACAAAACAAAGCATTATCCTGTTTACATGCGCATCGTCAACACGTAGAACTTCTACCATAAAACCAGCTCCGTAACCTGGAAAACCCCCTTTAATATCATTTCACGACACTTCAATGCTATAACAAAAAAGGAATTAAATATTTTTAATTAAACGGAACACAGTTGCCTGTCTTTCGTTTGTTAAAATAAAAACACTTAAATTGAATTTTACAACACTATTAATAAATTAGGTATTTACAAGACTATTAAAATTTACCTAACTGCCAAGTTTTCCTGTACGACGGACAGCTAGAGATTAAACTTGAGAAGTTGCTTTGTGGTAGGTATGAAAGAAGTTTGTTTCAAAATATACTAGAAAAAGTGTATGTTACCTGAAGAGAACTAGCTTCATGCTGCCACTGGTGAACGGCGTTCGTTAACGATGACGTTGACGGCAGGCGACTATACCGACGAGGAGGTCTTTGGTTCGAGAAGTCGCGCGGGCTGCTCGATAACAGCGGGTCTTCAGAGTTGAGCATGATACGCCGAGGCATAGGCGATGGTTCCAAAGAGTAAGCATCAAGTGATCTGCATTCTTCGGGTAAAACTTCTTCTAGAGCTTCTTCCACCTAAAAACAGCAATTTCCAATTTAAAATACTTAAATCAGTGTTTAATAAATTCATATAATAATATAATTATACCATTTTAGTCAGAAGGTATCTACTAAATTACCTCTTCTTGGCTCGACATTGTCGCCGTGAAGAAGGCAGCAGATAAAGGTGATGAAACACGCGGCACCGTATGCGCTGGCGAATGAGCATCATGAGAAGCAGGTGGTGTCGGATACGCCAGCCCGGGCGACGGTTCTGGGTGCGCCGAGTAGCTCCCTCCAGGAGACGTCGCTGTGTAGGCCAATCCAGGGGAATCTCCGGTAGAGTAAGATAGGCCCGGGGAATTGGCCGTATAGCCAATACCCGGTGAGGGTACCGGTGAGCCTCCGTGACAGGCTCCGAAATCCGCTAACGACTCAGGAAGTGGCGAGTTCAAAACGGCTGCGAGGCGTCGACTAGACGGGAAAGTAACCGGGGATCTTTCTCGAATAGACGCCGCTACTGTCGCATAATCTTCTAAGGATGCAAGCTCTTCTAACTGTTCTGATGTCGTTGTGAATTGGAAAGTATCCTCGTTTAGGGCGGGCGAGAAGTAGCCATCGTCAGAATTGAACGAAACTCCGAATAGCTCGGGTCTAAAAGTGAACTCCTGCTGAGGTGACGTTTGCCCGGGATCGGACGTCGAGCGTTTCACAACCTAAAACGTAAATTAAATTTGAACGATCATACGATTCAGGAATTTTTCTGTTACAGAAATCTCAAATTGAAAAGAAATAAATAAGTAACTAATTTCACATCGAACCTTTGAACTGCCTCTTTTTAGTAGCTCAATGAGGGTGGAGTCCCTTTGCGCGGTGGTTGAGGTGGTAGTGTTGGTGGTGGCAATAGTGGTAGCGGGCGGAGCGCGCGGCGGCACGAACTGGGCCGTGCTGGCTGCGGGCGAGGCGGGCGACGCCGCCGTTCGAGCGAGCGCTAGCGGCGGCGGGGCGGGCGTCACGAACCCCGCGCCTCCCGCCGTTGTATCCGTACTGCCTATACCTACAACCAGACGTTCCAATTAGCTGTGGTTACTTTTAATTGGTTGCGGTTGTCGCAATACTATTTGCAGTGCTTACTTTTGAAATTGGCGCGATGTAATTGGTTTTTACCTGGAGATATTGTTATTGCGCCTCGTCGACTGATAATTTTCTCTTCTATAAGAGCTCGAACGGATACTGAGGCCGTTTGAAGCGGAGGTCCCGTAGATTCCTTTTTATCCATTTTTTTACTATCCGAGTCCTAAAACAATAATACAATTTAAATATAACACATCTTGTTGACCCAAGCTAGCTATTATCACATTTAATTGACTTACCTTTTTAAAATATCCGCCATGTAATCTCATATGGCCATTGAGAGCGGGTATATTTTTGAACTTCCGATGGCACAAGTTGCACTCGACGGGCTTGACGTCACCGCGCACCGCCCCGCCGCCCGCACCCGCTCCGCTCATCGCCCCGCCGCCGCTTCCGCTCGCACTCGCCGTGCTGCCACATTTCTGACTCCCCTGCTGCGCCTGTCAATTTAACGATGACTTCACAAAAGTTCAAAAGACTTCCCAACTTATTACGTACTTTGTAATTTCGAGGTATAAACTTTCAATCTACGGTAGCTCGTAAATATTCTAAGTTAATTAATGGATTTAGATGGACTTTGCTCTCGTAATCTCCTTGGGTTTTAAGGATAATTACCTATAAGTACCTAATTTCACTGTTTGCAATTTGGCCGGAGTAAATAATGCTAGTTTCATTTAGTGAGGTATTTATTAGTAGTATTTCCCACCAAAGCCGTGGTGGCGGGCGCAGTGCAGTTATTCATTCAGCTAGAATTTTAATTAGTTGCGGATTTCCGTCGCACCGCACCGCCACGTCCGCAGCACAGTGAGAACTTTAACGCCATTGTCGAGGCGCCGGCAAAAATCCATCGTTAGTATCTCATAAAATATTCCTCGATATTACTGCGCATTACAGTTCACAGTCAGGAGAATACAGGCTTAACGACAGAGCGCAGGGCTGGCACCGAAACTTTGCGAAGCTCCATTGTCGACACCTTCGTAGACAATAACCCCTAAACGATACCCGCGGCACAGTTTAAGCAGCTCGGCAGGTGAACAACATCGACTGCCAAACGACTTTTACTTGATTCCCTTAAAAGTCGTAAGGGCTTTGCAAAGTTAAAAGATATAGATATAAAACGAGTAGGCGGGTGATAAATACGAATAGAAGTTGATAGGATAAGTTTTGTGTAACTTTAAAATTGCCTTTGTATGTTTTAAGCAGTCGGTAACTCACTTAGTGGAATATCAATATTCCCTTTGATCGCGGCGTCCGTAGATTTAAAAGAGCGCACCAGTGCTGCGGACAACTTTATATTCACAATTGCAGACTGTGATATTAAAAGACTGCTTTGAAATTTTTACGCAATTATAGTTAGTACTTTTTTAAATATATTTGTAAAAAGGTAATTTAGATATCATATCGACGGCGCGTGTAACATGTGAATCGTTTAAATGTAAACTAAAAAAAATCTTCTTTTTCCTAGCGACTTCCCGGCTTATGGTACGGCTCAGGGAACCTGGGGTCCGCTTTGGCAAATAATCCCACGACTTGGCGTAGGCGCTAGTTTTACGAAAACTACTGCCATCTAACCTTTCAACACCGATGGTAAACTAGGCCTCATTAGTTTTCCTTCACCGAAATTAACGCGTAAAGATTGGTAAACAAATATCTAATGATATATTTCGTACATAAGTTCCGGAAAACTCATTGGTACGAGCCGGGCCTTGAACCCGCGACCTTCGCATTACAAGTCGCACACTTTTACTGCTGGGCCACCAACGTTCTTCAAAAGTGATCGTAAATTATGTAGCAATTTCGGTGCAGCTTTGTTGCGCCAAAAGCATCTGTATAGCCTATTCTAACTGGGATAGCTAATTAGAGTTAATAGTTTACAGTAATATGTAAGTACCTTAATTGATCATCTCCCTAAATTTTTTTTTAGAAATTCCTATGTTTCTACTGGCTGCACCGAAATTACTACAAAATTTACGATCACTGCTCCTCACAATGCAAACTAAAAAATTAAGATTGACAACACACGAGGGAAATAAATTCCTAACCATAAATAATGATACATTTTAAAGTACTTGTATGTATTTAGGTAAACTCATGCTCGACAACACCCTGAGCCTCCTGAGCATAACAACATAATGTTCCCGCATACGCGATAAGGGCTTGTCTGCGAGATAGGCGTTTTTGCCAGTTGACTAATACGCTTTCCGGGGACACATGTTAAAACTGGGTCGGGCGCGTAATTTATCTGATTTGAAGGTTTTTTCGAAGCGGCAACCCTAACGGCGCTATTAGGGCTGCTCGTTAGGTTAATGTGCGGTAGGTGAGCAGATGTTCGGCAGCGGTACCAGGAGCGTTTTTCCCATACATCATCCGTGTACCGCACTCGTGCTGGTTTGTTTCGGTGCAACTTTTAACAAATGGTTGTGGCTAGCGCGATTGCTTGCATATGCAAGTTGTAAATCTAAGCTGTGTGTGTTTGGAATGCGGCAGTTGCATGCTTAAAGTTTGCAATGTCCGCCGCAAGCCTGTGGCCTGTCCCAGTAACGGTTAAAATGTAGCTACCTACATGGATTAGCATGAATTGATTTATGTTACCAATAAATTTAAAGCGGTATATCCTGGCTCCGCATTCTGCACACGTAAAACTGTTCGATTTTCCACTTTTTGTCTTTTTTTAATAACTGCACTTTGATGATGTTTAACATAAACATGAATGAACACTAAACTTGTAGGTAGGTGCTTTCTGTTTTTTTCTAAACAAAAGCTTCAATCAACTTGCAAACAAAGTTAAACTTTCATTCGATATTTTTGGACAAAAACAAAACTAAACTAAACAGATACTATGAGCGCACTATAATAAGTATAATAACTTAAATATGACAATTCACATTCATTTTCAATATACAAGTGCTAGTTATATACCCACTATGGAATGTTAACAACATATTTCGATGGTGAGGATTTCTCGTAGCGCAAGGTTGTAGCCGATAACATGCATTTCCCGCTTTGTAGCCAAAATGACGCGTAGAGGCGTAACGACGAGGTGTCGTGATTACCGCTGAATGGGTTAAATAAAGTGAAGCAATTATGATACGCATGAAAAACAACTATTAATAATAAAGTAAATAAGGAACTTATTTGACGTACCTTCGGGGGCGGTTTCACAAACGTATGCGTTTGAAACAACTGTGTTATCCAATTGTCCATATCGGCACCGCACACGGTTATATCACTACTCAGTACCACACTAAAACGCCATGTGTCAGACTTGTTTATCTCACGGTCGGCTATGGAATGATATGGTCCAGTATGGGAAGATATCGAAGAGATGACCCCCCCGATGGTGTTCGACCTCGCGAATTATAAGATAAAGTGGCCAGTCGGCGAACAAAAGCGCTGCGCTACTATAGAATAACATTTGCATAATTTAGCTCGATGTTGAGCATTTTATTATTAATCGTTAGGAATATTCAATCGCTTACTACAACCAATAACTGCATTTACAAATTTAAGCGGTTTTGCATAAAATAGTGTTAATAAGTAGTGCCCCAATGCACTCATTGCAATTTTTGAAAGGTAAATTTAACAAAAAAATCATCAGTGAAATTTGTGCAAATTAATATTGTGCGTAAATTATTATTGGTAAATAAGGCTTCGTGATATTTCATGCATATTGGTTTGAGTTAAGTCATATCTCATTGCATTATTTTTTACTTCTAAAGTCGCTGGTTCGATCCCAGCCTTGCTACTGAGGGCCTTGGTCCCTTTTTTGTAGTACAGGGTAGGCCAGAAATTCTTACATATTTGAATCATTGATAGAAATGAAACTATTTATGTTGTTTAAAAATTTAATTTATTCAACATAACATCAAAGGTTAACTGGAAGAGATCCCTAAATGGGATAAGTTCGCCTTTGTACAAATATTTGTGTTATTTATCTTGTTTTTTTTCCCCTGTTTTTGTGCAATAAAGTGTTTTACTACTACTACTACTACTACTACAACAATGAAATGTAATTTATTTAAAAAAAATACGTCATCTAGATGGCCTCCGTCTCGTCATTGGCACTGTTGCAATCTAATCGGTTACACAAACTTTGAAATACTCGCTGGCACATGCTGCGGGGTATCGCGGATATCTCATCCCGAATGTTTCGCTTTAATTGAAGTATAATCGTTGGTTTGTTAAGGTAAACTCGACTCTTAATATATCCCCCTAGAAAAATAATCGCAAGATGAGTGAATGAGGTCGGAGGCCATCGGATGTCACCTCTGCGAGAAATCAGTTTGTTCGCAAACATTTCTTTGACTATGGGTAAACTCATGTTTGACGTATGGTACGTTGCCCCATCTTGTTGCATCCATGTCCTGCTATTGTATCCTTGAAATTCTTGCAACCGCGGTTATTATTTATTCTGTGCCGCGGTGCCAACAATTCTGGCAACATCTTCACATTTTCCTCTGAATTTTCAGTTACGTTTTTTCCTTCATTATTTTCAAACAAATACGGACCAATTAGACCCTTTGCTGATATGGCAGCCCATACTGTGGTCTTAGGCGAGTGAAGCGGCTTTTGGTTTAAAGCGAGGGTTTTCTGAACTCCAATATCGACAATTGTGTTTATTAACCTGCCCGTTGATGGGGAAATGGGCCTCGTCCGTAAACAACACATTCTCAAGGCTAGAGAATCGCTCCAGCATAGTGTCAGCCTGTGACTTTCGGTTGATACTCAAGATGGCGAAGGCGTCTCTGGAATAGTTTTTTTTTATTGTCTGCTAAATCTTGTTTAATGTGTAACATTTATAGCTTATGGTGCAGTAAACTAACAAAGAAGCCGCTATTTAGTCAGTACCGGTTGTCCCGGGATCTCGGCCGCCTGTGGAAACTATTTGTTACGTCTTATAAATTTAACAAATAGCGGGGCCAATTACCGAACAACGTCGCTCAAGTGGCAATATCCTTTTTAAATTATATACTGATATATTTATAATCCAATTCGGACAGACGCCATTATTTCAAAGAAGAAGAAGACAGATTGATACGTGATACTACTTTTACAATACTTTTGTTTATCTTTCGAAAACTTTCAATTGACTGTATCAAAAACAAGTACCGATTAAACAGAACTGTTTATTAACACAATCGTCACAAACCAAGTCTCATAAAATTTCGAGTGCTCTGCCGCCCCAGGGAAATATCTTAAATTGGAACAAAGCTCGGTTGTGACCATGAGATACTTTTCCGTTGGATAGTGTCACGTTAAAAATGCATGTCCATGTTGGTGTAAAGTGAATTTAAAGCCAACTAGAGTATCAAATTTAGGTACTGAGAGGTAAATTCAATACAAATATAACTTCAAATGAGACGGAAGTCACCATGTGAATAAATATTCTTTTGGAGTTTCTGAAGAGTAAAATGTAGAATGTTGGTGTATAAATTGAATTATATTGTTATTTTTATACAAGACAAGGTACGCTTGACATTTGAAGATGGGGAGATAAGGTTTTTTAAAAAAAGGGCTGAAGTTTTATATTTTTCTCGTGTTCATAGGCTCTTCTGAATTTCGGGCAATGCTCAGCCACGTGGCACCCTATGGAGGTCACAGGTCGCATGCGTTAGAGAAAGGTCAAACTGTTTAGAATTTTAAATAGGGCGTTTGGTATGCAGTGCTCATGTACAGAGCATTTGAATTTATACATCAGTCATGCACTATCGATCGTATAGCATGAACTCAGTTTTATAGTAGGTACCTCATTTACAATTTACTGAATAAAAAAAAAGTTACCTACACCGTAATTGAAAAAAAAGTTACATATTATTGGTACATTGTAATTTAGTTTTAATCTTCCCAAAACTACTAAATTATAGTGTTGGGGCAAGCGCGCGAAGCGAGCGAAGTTCTCCGAGTCTACTGGACCTGGAATGTATATTTGTATGATTGTTCGACGATAACGAATACCGTTGATCGGATCGTCGTGAAATTTGGTAGGTCATTAGATAAGATCAATAGATTTTTTAAGTTCGAATATGAGTCAAATCGGTTAAGGGGTTACCGGGATATAGGGGTCACGAGTTCACGTTCGTGGCGAACCACTAGTTATCTGCAGTTTATTCATAAAGTCAATGGGGTGCGGGCAACAAACAAAATATAGCCTAAAGGCAAATATTTGTACATTATGATCAAAGGGCGAAAAAGAGGAAAATCTCAACGAGTAGCGGTAAGTTAAAACACGACCATAGAGAGTGTTTTAAATCGACACGAGTTGCGAATTACCTCTTTGCACGTGTATCGTACGACGCTTTACAGTACATATGACCCTTTGAATATTCGACGCAGGCACGTAAAGTGCTCATTATCTAAGCTATGTGTACTGTAAATTAAATAATGAAACAGTAGCATTAAGAGATCACTAAAGCACACGAACCATTTAAATAGTATCTGGCGTTTATATCTCGGTACGTATTTTAGTAGAGATGATGGACTAAGAGTGTGAGAGTCACGTAACGGCGGTAGGCACACGTCCTCAATTATGCATCGCGACGTTTACCCGCTCACGCGCCACCTGCGTCGTTGTCACCCTACATTATTAATGGATAGGTCTACGCACCCCTCGCGTTAAGATCCGAACTAGTTTAAGACGAATTAATCCTTTTAAGTAATTTAATGATTGCTGACCCATATCAAGTAAGACAATCTGCATTTTTTCTTACTTTAAATGGAATACAATTGACGTCGTTTTTCGTTTGTTATGATCAGGGATATACCTAAACTTCGGCCTCAGTACCTTGACCGTGTTGGTGTTGAGTAGGGTTTCTGATTTCTCGGCCCATTTGTATTCTCGAGTTTCGAGAAATCTCGAGCCCAATTTCTCGAGTCTTCTCGAGTCTCGAGTCTTTTTTTGGAGGATAGTAATTTTAATGTTTTTCGGATACCACCGTAAGTATTCAGTGTTAAAATATTGCTACCCTTTTAAAGGCAAACCTCTTAAAATAAACCAACCTATAACGACATCTTTTTATATGTTTTCCTTATATATAACTTTTTTATATTATAACTATGAATTGGCGATGATGTTTGAATTAAGCATTTTATCCAGTCTTAACCGCTAAAGAGTTAAGACAGTTATCCTTTAAAGCACTCCTTGTCAGTGGGCAAAACGTGATCTCCCATTCGATGGGCTAACAAAACGGAGTACCTATTCCATGTGTTCCTTAACATGACAGCCGATGTCCAGCACAGCCAAAAAACATCGCAGTCTGCCTTTATCGAATTAATATAAGCCATTGAATACAGTTTGAAAATCCTCTCATTCTCACCAGGTAAAGCGATACTTCTCTAGGTTCTTAAGCGTAGTTATTCAAATCAAAAGGTTCCTAATTTCAATAGTGAGGAAGCTTTCCCGTATCACCAGCTTGGGATCCTGTACATTATAACGATTTAACACGAGGATCAAGTTAAGTACAGGACTGGAAGATTTTTACGTCGATTGTCTCAGAATAAATAAAATATAAAAGGAACAAATATGGAATGAGTTTCAGTTTAGCTTCTTTCAGCATCAACAGAATCTTCTTTAGGTACCTAAATGCTTTTGTAAGATGTTTTTCAGTGGGCTATTGCTGAACTTTTAACAGATATCATACTTGTTATAAAAATATATAATATTCTGTAATAAGTATTTTTGTAAGAAAAATTGATAAATAGACAGCTGGGAAAGTCGTTTTGATGTAGAACTACGCGTTGAGCATTAAGGCTGTCACGTCCGAAATTAACTTTGATGTTCGGTCCATCAGAAGACTTGATACTTCTTGACTTCCGGTAATTTTTATCCCAACTAAAATGTAGCTAAAAAATGTAGCTAGTTGTCTTGAATTAAAAAAATCGTGATTAGAAGCCCTTGTCACGACTTTAACACAGAACCAACTTACCCTACTGGGCTTACTGTAATGAAGAAGTATTACTTATAAAAACAAAATAATAAAAGTTCTGTGTTTATTATTTTCAAGTTAATTTTCTTTAAGTCTAGTTGTACGGGGCGAAAAGGCGCGTGCCCGCCGCGCATGACTCGAGAATTCTCGAGTTATGGACATTTTTTTCTCGTCTCGAATGAAGCCAAAATTCTCGAGTTGTCTCGAGTTCGAGAAATCTCGAACAGAAACCCTAGTGTTGAGTAATATGGAGGCGGACTCAATTTAAAATTGTCACAATTTTGTTTACAAAAAAAATGTTTTAAATATCAAGGCACTTATGCCCTTTTGTAATTAATAGTTTTTTGGCATAAACTCAAAACCGGCTTCACCAAATATGTTCAAAATAATTTTCGTGATAAGTTCGTCTTATATCCCATTTTGGATCTCCCGTTCAAAAGTTAGAGGGTGTGACAAAAGTGAAATATTTATAGCGCTTAAAGCGCTAAGTAATTCGTATTATGTGATAATTTCCGACCTTATTAACTAATAGAACATGCTTAGAGACGTTAATCGTTATATTACAAATAGAAACGTATCACTATGATCACTTATTTATCCGGTTTAGCATTCAATATCGATATATATGGAGTGCATTCCAATAATTGTACCTACCCTTAAATATTTGCAAAATGTTTTAAACAGGTATTAACAAATTTCAAATTAATTCACGACTGTCCAATTAACCAATGGGGTTGGACCCATTTTAATCTTCTAAAACGGAAGAGCTGTGTGTACTATCAATAACTACTTACGCCCTACCTATATATAAAATACCAGTCACATGGTTACTGTCAACAGGTACAAAGAAAACGGCACAAAACGCCAATACTTTTCAAAATGTGCCCACTAACAATGTTGCTTTCTTTATGTATTGTCAAAAAATAATAAATCCAAAATAACTTTTAACTTATTTCCTTTTTGTTGAAAAGTAGGAAATAACTACGAAATATTCACGTCAGTGACAGTTGAAAAGAATCGAATTTGAAGCAAAACTGAGTTTTGCGGAACGGCGGCGACACAAAGAGACGCGAGTCTACAGAGATACGAACCACGAAACTAACAAATATTTGTGTACAGTTTGAAGCTGGAAAGGCGCATAAGTTTTGTAACAGAAAACGATCATACGCTCTTCTGGCTTTGAGATAGCGTGTGGGTGGTGACCAAATGGATAAAGCGCGACGTGACCATTTCATAAATGTACACATACTCTTTATTGCCTGCTGTTACAGGTACGGACATATTTTATATTCACTCGGGGCTTTAAAAAAGTGCTGTAGTTTCAAATGAATGTGGTACTAGTGAGTTAGTTCTATAAAATGGCGTTTGTATCTAACGTAAAAACGGTTACGTATTCGTTTTTTTATAATTGGTAACTTGGTACTCACACTATGGGGACTATGTCACAGAACAGAACATATGGTTTGATGAGACATGGGAGTTTACATTGAAGTAGTAAACTGAAGTAATAGAAAATCCAATATAAATCTCACCTACTATAAAAGAACAATGTTTTATGCGACTTTATTCTTTCCTCAAGTAACCTAGCAAAACACTTGATAATAAAGAAAAGAATCTTATATTCTGAGCAAGCGCTGGCTAGGCGCTAGCGGCGCGGGCGAGGTGAGAAGTCGCCCCACGGACGACAAATACAATTGGCAATCGCAGGAGAGAATTGCAGGCGGCCATCTCTGCTTATACATTGACCGAGAAGCTCTCATTAAGAATATTCCAATATTGGCATATCTGGGTATCGAAAGTTGACTTTGAGAGTACTTTGAGATCTAATGAAATACAAATAGAGTAGGGTACCTATTTAAATAGAGCCAATGAGGCAATCGAAATAGTAAAAATGGAGTACGGAAACGAGCACATAATCAAAGCAAAATTTGAAATACACATTTTACCTAGTGTTTGCTCTAATAAAATATGCACAGAACTTCTGTTGCATTAGAAACTTGTGCCCGAATAAGCATTTAAAGTTCCCCAATGCCATTAATTATGGATAGCGGGGATAATCAGACAACTTTCAACTTTTGACGTGGTGTTCAACACTTAAATATTTAATCTTATAATTGCGAAATCAGCCCCAATTTAATTGCAAGGTATACTATATAAATTATGGACAATTGACTTGTTAGACTGTAACGAATGTTTGGTCGACTATGATAGGTATATACAGTGATTTTTTGTCACTGGCCAAGCTCTAAGTAGTGAAGAGTTTGGCCAGTGACTAAGAAATTACCCTGTATAATCCTACCCGATAGGAGAAAAGACTAAACACCTAAGCCCGCCCAATTAACGGTAAAGTTAATTAAACCGCGTTAACATTTCAATCCAGCAAACAAAGTAATACCAACCAATATTTCAATTGTAAACGAACACAGCCATACGTATTAATCCCCCAAAGCATATGACAACAAATGACGGAGACACAAATTCACCACATATCGAATTCAATAATAAAGTCGCACAAAGCGACAACGGATTTCAAAGGAATTCCGCTGTCAATACATGGCGAACAAAACCTGTTCGGAGGTTGTAATTATGAGCCCGTGTTTGTTGGAGCTATATTGCTTCCTGCAGGTGACGTCAAATCAGGGCCCGATCAAACTGAGTGCTTTTAATAAAGCCAGCCGCCGTGCGTCGCTGCCCATTTAACACGGATCCCCCGCAATTTTCTCCCCTAATGAAATCACCAGCGGTATTTTATTTATTTATTTTTATTTATTTTATTTATTTATTTCAAAAATAGTTAACAGCATAACAGTCAAAACCAAAGCACTGCAACTATCAAATAAAAAAGCAAAACATATAATACATACAAAAAACACAAATAAAACCATAACATATAAAACTAAACACTACTTATAATTTAGGCGACGTAACTACGTGGCTTCGTTGCGTCGTCTGATCAGGCGTAGGATTCGGCAGGTTGCCCCGGAACCGCCGAAACACGACACCCTTCGGCCAGAAGTCTGGGCTCGCGATGGTATCCATCAGCGGCCGCGGCACGCGCACCACAAACGAGCTGAAGTGCACGTAGTGACGCGACCGCAGCTGGTGCACCCTCAGCTTGTAGTTGGTCTTCTGGCGGACGTACTCTACCACCTCATCGGCTACGGCAGAGTGATGCAGGCGCGACACGTAGAGCGCCGTACTCGGTGTCGCAATCGGTAGGCCAGACTTAACTGGATCCGCAGTGCCACACCGAGTTTTACGAGGCGCCTTGCGTGCCTTGCTCTTCTTTTCCACCAGTGTGAACCCCTCCTTATCCACACGGGTGCGGGATTTCTTCTCCATAACTGGAGCCCGTTCTTCACACGCCTTAGCAGGCGCGCATACCCGGTTACCTGCGACTGGTTGACCGGCTACGCCAGCATAATCACGCTGACGCGACTTCGAGGAGACAAGAGGTGGCCGGACGCGCGGGGGGCACGCGGGCGGTGTACCGATGTGAGCGCGACTACAATTTGCAGCGTCGGCACCACACATTCCGACCGGCAGCGCGTCATACGTACTCCGGTCATCGCTCTTGAAATTTGACACCAGTGGCCGAGTTAGAGCATTATGACGCAAACTGGTGACTTCGTTGCGTAACTCGGCAATAGTGACTTGGGCTGCTTCAAACTTCAAAACCACTTCTGCTAAACTTGTTTTAAGGGCCACGATATCCTTAAACAAGCTGCGAACGTTGACATGGTCCGGAACATCAGATGGCAGGCTAGAGGCACCCGCCACAAATTCCGGAAGCCGGTCCTTATTCTCCCTCAAGATTTTGTTTATATCTTGAAGGGTCTTCTCCCCTGTTATATCCCCTCTTCGGTGAGGTACATATGTGCCGGTAATCCCAAGGGACTGACACAGCACCTGCTTCGCTTCACAGATGTCTTCAACGGTCATGCTCGACGCCCGCGAATTCATCTGGACAGCTGTCGCCAGGTCCATCTTCCCTCCCAGCAGCAGCTTCTGTTGCAGCAAGGCGAGGAGCTCGTTCACGACGGGTTGGCTCTGTCCGGAGACACTCATCACGCCGATTCGTTAGCGGCGGCCGCGCCGCGCTAATTTCGCAATTAATAATTTAATTACTCGTCAACGCGTCTACGTCGCAGCGCGCATTGCAAACGAATGTACGTATTAATGCATGTTCACGAAAACGGGGCTCCCGCGGCACTGGTAATGCGTGTAAATAGACCGGCGATGGACTGCCGGTAGTTATGTGCATGTTAAATTAATATTGTGCGAGTGTTCATTAAATACGGATGAAATGAAAATGTTAACTTCAAAGTGTATAAATAATTTACATGCACAGGTGTAAAACCGATTAGAACCTTAGGTCAAAGTGGAACCATTTGACAAAATATTTGTGGGGAATTTATTACTTGATTGTAGAGGTATAATATACAGGTGCAGGTACCAACGCTTGGCAGTAAATTAATTAAAAATACACTCGAGAAAAGTTTCGGGTCACTAAATTTTTTTTTTAATAGCTCGGAATAGAATAGAGCAAGCATATTAAAACAAAATAAACTTTATAGACAATTTAATATTACTCAAATAAAATACATTACATGCACTCCTGATAGTTTATTTGTTTTGTATAATACGATAAAGTAAAACGGAGTTCTTGTGCTTGCATACCAAAAATGGTAGCAAATGTTTGGGACACTTCTTATAACTAGATTTAATGACAGGACAAAAACAAAAGCAAAGACAGTTGCAAAACTTAGAGATTCTAAATTGTAAATCAACCCTTTAATTTTTTTATGCCATTACTTCATGTCAGTTAATAAGATTTTTAGTTACATGAAATTAAGGATAATTAAATTCTTCTATCTTTTTGTTAAATTTATTTTAATACGCTAACTGTATTCGTATTCAAGATTATATACAAGTAAATCCTAGTGACCCGGAACGTTTGCTCTCGAGTGTACAAATTGTTTATTTCTTTAATTACGAAAAACACAGTTATATTTTATGCCGACCCCCACCCTAGCATTTATTATGTATAAATGATTTGTTGTTGTGATGATGTTTCACATTAAGGCTAAATCAACTGAACAGTGAACAATTTATAATAACTATACAGTAGAAATATCCAGTAAGTAACTCTAAGCAACCTAGCACTTTTGCATTTCAGTAATTACCATTGTTGCAATTAGCGAAGCATGTTTCCAGACTCGCAACTGGTCTGCCATTACTAGAAAATAATCGTCTATTATTATAAAATGAGGGGCAAAATGTAGGCAGAATTATTAATTCTCTAGCATTGAGAGAAAACAATAGAAGGGACCGTGGGAACGGGCCGGCGGATTCTTATGCTAATACCGATACATCGCGGATCGGCCAGCGCGAAACGTCCACCGAATTAAATCGCCCATTCATCAGCCTTTGTAAGGGTTTAATAATTCAACCGAACACTGCCCTCGTACTGCGCACTCCAAATAACCCTTCGAATATATCCTAAATTGCACTGGCTGGAAATAAAAGTGGTTTATTTTGTTGTCGCCAAGGACTTGTGGTACGGGGTCGGTCGCGAAACTAAGATCATCGTGGGAGCCGGTGCGTGCACCTGTCCTGTAGACGTGTTGCGAATAGAAGGGAGTCTGGTCGCTGAATAGCTATCAAACTAGAATAGATAATTATGTTTATTGCCGAAGAACTCGTTGGAGATCAGAATGTGGGAATTCGTTTTCGAATAGGGAGCCATTTGCAACTTTATTGCGAGTTTATTCAAATTTACGTCTTTTATTTGCCCATAGTACACGATAATAAGCCGAAATTCATTATTTAATTACACACCCAGCTATAGAAACACCGGATACCGCTCAGTTAGAGTAACATTTGACCAAGTGCCGAGTCGGCGTAACAACGTCTGCGTAGCCGAAACGCGAGTTTCGTCAAGTCGACGCGTAGGTAGGCTACGGCGCTACGGTGTAGGAGTTTACACAGCCGCTACGTTCGAGCTGACGTAGCGTGGCTACGTTTGTTAGTTCAAATCACAGCGCAGATTACGAACTCCTTAGAGTATTTGCTTCCACACAAACTGTTAGTTAGCACAGGAGTACAGTGAAACCTGCATAATTGAAATTTCAGAGGTGACCGGCAGTTTGGTGTCAATTAACCAGGTTTTCCTCTATAAGATCTTCCTCTTACCATCTCGTTTCAATTATAGAAGCTGTCGATAATAGAGGTTTAGGTAAATTCTTAGAAGTAATTTTTTTTATAAAAAACATTATTCATTGGGTATTAATCAGAACTAAAACAATAAATAAGACTAAATTAATATTAAATTAAAGTTAGAATCTAAAATAATAATAATAGCTAACTACAAAACTACATACCCTCATACCATTTATGTTCGGAGGATAAGATCTATTTGGAAATATGTTCATAATTGAAAACTCCCGTGAGTATTAGACCTATTAATATACTTAGACCGGGTTACTCACGTCTATAAAGTCGACAATAGCTCGACATGTTTCGGGACGGTCCGCGCCCCATAATCATGAGTGAGAAGCGCTTGCCGCGATTGCTCTGCGCACACTCAAGCGCTTCTCACTCATGATTATGGGGCGCGGACCGTCCCGAAACATGTAGAGCTATTGTCGACTTTATAGAGGTGAGTAACCCGGTCTAAGTATATTAATATGTTCATAATTGAATAAAAAGGATAATTATTATTTTTATATTTAAAAATAAATACATAATGTTTTTAATATTAGGGACTTATTGATTACTAAAATGATAGATAGGTACATTTTGCTTAAAATTATGTCAATTTGTACGACACACTTTCATAATTATTTTTACTTCTACGGACTTACTTCTAACAGACGGACAACAAAAATAAACTAAACGGTTTTGCTCAATATCCTCTGACATAATGTTGTCAACAGTATAATACCTTCCATTCCTTGACTGGTTAATAATGTGAACCTACCAACAAATCAGAAAAATATTAAAAACACTTTTTCAATTCTAGAGGCTCGAAATGCCGACATTTCAATTACAGATACTATATTGTAAAAAAAAAACTAAAAACTGAATTTCATTTAACCGGGCCCCGAAATTTCGATTATAGAGGTCTACCGTTGTCAAGGGACCGGGACCGGACATTACGTTGCAATTATACAGGTATTCCATTTATCAAGGTCCCAATTATGCAGGTTTCACTGTAGTAAGTTCTTCATATTGTCTTCAGATTATTTGCAAAGGAAGGGCGTGAAGTCGAGATAATAACAATATTAATTAAGCATTGTTAGCAGAAACTTATACAGCAACTTCTCTTCATTCTCTACTTTAGAAACGCGGTATGCTGCCATGTTCCAAATATATTGTTTGAGGAGCTACAAAAACGAATTATTAAAATACGTGTTTCTATTTTTTTTTTTATACAACGACGGTGACAAACAAGCATACGGCCCGCCTGATGGTAAGCGGTCACCGTAGCCTATGGACGCCTGCAACTCCAGGGGAGTTACACGCGCGTTGTCGACCCTTAAAAAAAGGAGGATTCGCTGTGTTGACAGCTAAAGGGGCAAGCTTAGCTCCGTGGGTGGGTATACCCCACTCCCCAGCTGTCAACACAGCGAATCCTCTTGGAGCTCTGGCAACCTTACTCACCGACAGAAACACAACACTATGAGTAGGGTCTAGTGTTATTTAACTGCGGTTTTCTGTAAGGTGGAGGTACTTCCCCAGATGGGCTCTGCTCCAGATTTGAGCGAAACGACATTCGTTGTGCTGTGCCCTACCACACTAAACGATATGCATCCGCTGTGCCCATACCTCTCTTCTAATAGGAATGGGATAAATATGAACATGGAATAATATAGCATTTTATTCTGAAAAGAACACATCCGTCGCCGTCTACTTCGCAAAATAAACAAGTTTCAAATTTAACAAATAATAATAATAATAATCCAGCCTATATAAGTCCCGCTGCCGGGCTCTCAAGCGTGGGAGGGATTAAGCTATAGTCCCACGCTGGCTCAAAGCGAGTTGGCGACTTCGCATTACTTTGAATTTCATCGCCGATGTATGCGGGTTTCCTCACAATGTTTTCCTTCACCCAGAAGCAACTGGTAAGTATCAAATGATAAATCAAAATATTATTATACTCAGCTCTGTGTCATTTAAACTTAAGTCAGTGATATAGTTTGTGTGGATAGAAAAGGGTTTTAATCTACTCTAATTATTAACAAATGTGGCGTAATAAATATGCACACAAACAGTTTCCTCTTCATTAGAATTTATTAAAAATGTTAACAGTATTGGCACAATTCGAAAGAAAACGAAATACGAGGATCCTCTGAAAACATAAAATAATGAGTGTTGCTGCAGGGCAAGCCACTAATTTTGCTAAGCACTTCCTTTCCTGTTACTCCAATATTACAAAAGTTGACCTACATTCATCCCGGCTAATTTATTTCGCATTATTACGGGAAAATGTTTCAGAAATACTTACTTTTGATTTGTTATATAGTGCGTTGTTTTCCGAAATACAGTCAAGAGATTTCCGCCCCAATGCAACGGGAGACTACCTACGTATATATAGCACTTATACTCGTATGCATTTAGGGTGAGTGGCTGGTTGTGTGTTTATTTATGCATACAAACAAATGTTGCAATTTATCTTCGAGACGCCCGGTTGTGCAGTTTTCGGCAAAGGTTATGCGATGCGATACACCAGCTATGGTTCTTAGACGGTTGATATCCTAAAATAAGGTTTAACAAGATAATGTATTACTGTTGTAGGTAGGTACTTAAGTTTCACAGTACGGTGTAAGAAGATCTTATATAAGTATATGTAATATTGTATTGTTTTATTTTGTCTCAATTTATTGAACGTTAAACAATAGTAATAGCGATAACAGCGACATATTGCAGGAGACAACCAAAGTGAATTCGAACCGAATGAGGGGTTTAAAAAATGTGGCGATATTGTAGCGCTTTACACTTTGTTTTTATGATTATGAGATAGTGCATTAGTCGTCATTCGTCTTCTAGGAAATCTATACAGGCTAATTTATAATATAACTGTCCCTCTTATTTTCTTTAACGTGTCTATAATAATGGACATTTAATCATTTCGATATTTCCCTAAAGGAAAAATGAACAATTACGAGTTATTAAAACCGGCCAAGAGCATGTCGGGCCATGCTCAGTGTAGGGTTCCGCAGTTTAGGTACCGTCCGTCACAATAGGCAACTTTAAAAAGCGTTTTAATAGATACCATGCTCAATATGCTTATAATACTTAACAATTCGATGATACTTTCGTTCACACCCGTCCCGACCCCATCAACTCCGGAAAAATCTTAACAGCGCGAAGTAGACAACAGTGCCATCTCTCGGGCAATTGGGTTACAAATTATACAAACTAGACGGGTTATGTATGTTGGGTTTTCGGGGGTAACTTTTGATCGCGTGAATCGATTTGAATTATTCTTTTCTTATTAGAAGGAAGATACGTGCGGGATGATAAATTAAGTAGGTACTCAAAATAAAAGAAGTGTTTGCATAACAGTTAAATTACAAACTTAATTCAGATATTATTTTGTAATTTTTTTCAAAAACCGTTCAACCAATTACGTTCATAATACAAGAAAGACACAATTTTACAAGAAAGTTTTTATTTAGTTCTACTTTTGTAATTTTTTTCATATTTTTTTAACATATAGGTAGTTCAAAAGTTAGAGGGCGGGGGACACATTTTTTTAAACTTCTGGAGCGATTATTTCCGAAAATATTAACTTTATCAAAATCTGTTCGTAGTAAACCCTCATTATTTTACAAATACCTATCTAATGATATGCCACACTCTAGGATTGAAACGAAAAAAAAAACACCCCCCACTTTACGTGTATGGGAGCTACTCTAAAAAAGAAATTATAACCACTTTTTATTTTACCACTTTGTTGGCGTGACCGATATACATATTCGTACAAAATTACAGCAATCTAGTACTTACAGTCACTGAGATTATCCGCGGATGGACGGACGGACGGACAGACAAACAGACAGAGCGAAACTATAAGGGTTCCTATTTAGTTGACTACGGAACCCTAAAAAAAACGAGTACTGCAAACTGCAAATTGTTAGCCATAGTAAATATTGAAAGCTCTAAAATATTATAGGGGTAGTAATAAAACCCTCCTCACTACACCGTCTGTTGTGCAGGCTTGAATGCACGCTCCATGGCAGGATAAAGCGAGTGTCGTGTTACCGATGAAACACATTCGGTGGAGTATGCTTTGTAATTTGATATACCGTTGCACCATTGCAGTAGATTTTTCATATATCCACAATATGTATGCGTGATTCAGGAGATGTGAGCAGGACTTACCCTACACAGACCGTTAATGTTAATGAATAGTTCACCACATGATTTTAGCGAATATTTTAATTGTAGAGTGACCATGCAACCAGTAATGAAATTTGAACTTGATTGTTTTGGATTTGTAAAGGGAAGAGGAACTCGCGAGCAAATACCTATATTGCGTCAGATTATAGAGAAGGCCACAGAGTTTAACTCAACCCTTTACATCTGCTTTGTAGATACTGGTCTGGAAGATACTGGCGGAAATGGGTGTACCGCTCCACCTAATAGCAGTTGTTGTTTGTGAGGAGACTCGATGAAGACGCGACAATACGGGGGATGGGTGGACCTTTCTGAACATTTTAAGACCGGGGCCGGTGTGCGGCAAGTATATATTTTATTGCCGTTAATTTTTAACACCTACACAGAATACATCATGCGCATCGTCTAAGTGGAATGTGACAAAAGCATATCAGTTTGTGACTGCTTGATAAATAACCTCAGATACGCTGATGACATATCCCTTCTCGTACACACTAGAGAAGACATGGAGAACCTTCTGACTCGTCTCGAAGCTACCAGCCTCGAATTCGGGCTTGCTATCAACCGGGATAAGACAAAGATGATGATAGTAGACCGGGCTGAACAAAGTGGAACTAGCGTACAGAGTATAGCTAACTACGAAGTTGTACAGAGCTATGTATACCTTGGCTCTACTATCTCCAGTACCGGGGGATGTAGCAAAGAGATCCGACGACGATGCGCCATCACCAGGTCTGCAGTGGAGCGGCTGGGAAAGATTTGGAGGGACAGGAGGGTTACCAAAAATACGAAGGTTAGATTCAAAACCTTTCTTTATTTTTGAGAAGTCTTTCTTTATGGAGCCGAAACTTGTTCGCCGAGACTACAGGATCGCCGTAAAATCAACGCACTGGAGATGTGGTGCTGGAGACGCCTCCTTAAGATACCGTGGACGGCGTTCCGCACCAATGCTTCCATCCTTAAAGAGATTCATATCAAATATCGGCTTTCGTCAACTGTGCAATTTCGAATACTGAAGATTTTTTGTCACATTTCCAGAAATGAGAACTCGATGGATAGACTGGTGGTTCAGGGCGGGGTGGAAGGCAAAAGATCACGCGGACGGTCACCAATTCGCTGGACTGGCCTGATTAAACAAGCTACCGAGTCCAACCTGATCCAATGCACTCGCAACACCTCTCCTCCAATGCACCGGCAAAAATCCTCGAGAAAGTTTACGACCCAATGAACATCTCTCCAAGTACCTCGTCTGCGCAACCAGGACCACTCTGACAAGAGTGTCCGACTAAGAAGAAATTCTTGGTATCAATTGGTTATCGAGTTCGTGTTAAATTGTTAATTATCAAAGTGAGATTCTTTAGCGTGAACATGATACTCAAGTTAAATGTTTCTCTGACGTTGTTTGTCCGAACTAAAATTGATTACAAATTAATAACAGAACTTTAAACTTAGAATACCGTTAAGAATAAGTACCTTGAACCTTACCTCAAAAGTACTTAGTGAAGCCAATTCAAATCCATAAAGTGCATTACATACTTTCTTTCTTTTTGTAACAACGAAAGAGAAAGACGGCAGATTAAAACTGTTGCTTCAGTAAATAGGATGCCTATATATTTCCGTGCCCATACCTACATAATAAATTTCGCGCAGTTTTCTACTGACAGAGCTAGGGTAAATAGGCCCTGGTACTTACGGTAGTTGTCTTAGGTTTGGTCGGGGGCTTGATCGGCTTGGGTCGCGAGGGCGGCGTCGGCGGCGCAGGCGGCGTGCCCGGCGGGCTGCTGTCGCTGCCGCCGCGGCTGCCGCTCCGGCTGCTCGACGACTTTTCCGACCCGGAGTTGCTTGACTGTGGACAAAAGTAACTTGTTGTAGTCTATTTTACATATCCAAACATTAGAGTAACGCAATATGATACACTTATTTCATTGTGGGCAAAGCAGTTGGTTCAAGATCACTTACGGTTGGCAACGCGCATGCATCAAAACTCGAATTGCAGGCGTCTACAGGCAAATGTCCGTTAAGTACTGCTTGTTTGCCATCGGAGTGGTATTAAAAAAGGGGACATGGATCAGTGTTATACAACAGTATGCACATAGGTAGTTAATATCATTAAAAAAAAAATGAATACCCCCTCACGTCCTATGAGTACGCGTTACAGCCAACTGTGCAGCTATTTATTATAATTTTTATCTTTTTTTAACGACACCATAACCATTTAAACTCTAAACCTAACCAACATTATCGTCAAGGGTTTGAATGTTTTAATTAATTTTCCTAAACAAAGTCACGGCTTATTAAAACTCCCGAAATTAAAAATTTATCCATTGCTTTCGTTTAAAATAAATTTGCAAAGGACTGAAAGTAGATACTTTCGGAGAGCATTAACCTTTGGATAATTGTTTTGTGTGAGTTATATTTTCAGGCTTTGGAATAGGTTTATAACAATATCAAATGTCTACTTGATGGGAACAAAGCACGCAATGTTATAAATTCATTTCAATTCTTAATTCAATGTACTGAAATTAACTTGTTTACTTTATACTTTTTCGATAATGACTATTTGATCTAAACCTTATATAGTGTGTAAATCTAATACGGGTGAACCTCTTAACGGTGGTTAGTATAGGACATAAGAAATGTAATTAGGTAACTTTTAAATGGAATTGCAATTAAAATTTTATCCATACAAAATAATTCGGCCCGCAATGTAATGCAAATAAAGTAAGTTCGCCTTTGTTGTATCAAATTGTCTATGTTACTGTGTTTCTTGTATTTCTTGTGTTATTGTACAATAAAGCTTATACATACATACATACATACATACAAATATACTCGCGTTAAACATTCGTTGACAACTGTCAGCGTCAAATTTTTTCTAGTACATTGCTGCTGAAAATTGTATGAAAAAATTAATTTTGGGGTCATAATTAAGTGTAACTTAAGAATATGTTTTAATTATTGATAACACTAATGAATTCTATGTTTGGTTAAATTTATCGCCCGTATTAGACTTACACACTGTATCTGTATGACCCTGATAAAAGTGATACAGGCAAGTAAATAGCCTTTGTCGTCACGTTCGTAGTTGTTAAATACCTTCAATCCCATTTTATTCCGTTTGTTACCGACTTCAAAATTATATGAGCACTGTTAAATTGTTTTTTTTTTATTAGACTCTCCTACGACATCTTCCACATTCTGCCACCTTTTGAGATTTTTCTTTTTTCGCTATTTTAGCTGTCGTAGAAAAACTAGCGTTTGCAACAGCTCATAATTGGTTCTTAAAACTCTCGTATCTATACAAAACTCCCTCAAGTTTTAAGAACCCTATCATATCACTGATGCATAAACTACTATTATAGTCCGAGTTTTAGGACCGGAATCGTTTTGTTTAAGTACATTATAGAAGCCAATAAACTCTTATAACAATTTTGTTATTGCGAAAATCCTATCCCCATTTGAATTCGGCGATGGGTAATATGAAAATTTTAAATCCACTCATTGGATGTACCTTTTCTGGCAAAACGGTCTCGTAAAATGAAAAGAGCACACGACGCGGATTCGGGGTAATTGGTTAATTAATAAGGGTGGCAGAGTTTTTACACATCGCCTCTGGAAGTGTGCCAGCGGTAATCTACTTACGCTCTCGGACGTCCGCGTTTAAAAAGGTGCAGCAGATGCATGGTTGCCTGAGCAGGAGATTAGTTTGGTAACACAACTCACGTACGAAACTCGTGCACTTATATCGTTACTTACTTAGTTTTAATCTTAGTAGTTAGGTCACCGGTAAGTGTGAGTTCCGCTAGCTTTAAATAATGTAGGTACGACTTAATAGGAACATGAGTACAGTCTAGTTTTTGTATGTTTAGGGTATTGTGTTTTTTGTACATTACACCCCTACCGTTTTACGGATTACAATCTATGTAGGTAGTTAAGAAAACTTGTTTCCTATTTTAGTTCTTATTCTTTTAAATGTTTGAAAATAACCAACCAGACATGTTACAGATCGATTCTATGAAATTAATGACAGTTTCATACGTTTTCCGCGCCAGCTTTCGTCCATCCGAGTGTGAGGTTAGCCGCTGGGATGAAGACTCGCGCTCGGTGTTTGGTGCGCTTGCTGCGGTGGTAGTTGTGCCTGCAAGCCATCCTAGCCAAGCTGCGGGTAACTTACTCGTACGCGGCGGGTAACTGCGCGGCGTCGACGACGTCCGTTAGGATTAGGATGCAGACTCGTGCTCGACGCTCGGTACCTACGCTTGCCGCTGTGGTAGTTGTGCCTGCAGGCCATTCTACGCAAACTGCGGGTAACTTACATCCGAGTGCGGCGGGTAGCCGCGCGGTGGCGACGACGGCGACGACAGCCGCTGGGACGTAGACTCGCGCTCGGCACTCGGCGCGGTTGCCGCGGTGGTAGTTGTGCCTGCAAGCCATTCTACGCAAACTGCGGGTAACTTACATCCGAGTGCGGCGGGTAGCCGCGCGGTGGCGACGACGGCGACGACAGCCGCTGGGACGTAGACTCGCGCTCGGCACTCGGCGCGGTTGCCGCGGTGGTAGTTGTACCTGCAAGCCATTTTCACTCTTAGCAAAGTAACGGTAGCATATATACGGATATTTAATTAGGAAACTTAAATGAAGACGATATTTTTAGTTATCGTTTGTTAAAAGATTGGCGATTGTGTATCTAAGTAAATTTTACGTTTAAAGGTTATTCAACTAAATACGATTATATTTGGAAGCCACATGAATCTATCGTTTGACTGAAATAAAATATAGAAAATAGTCCTTTTGCAGTTGATTTTTAATTTTGTAGAAAACGTTAGGCAGTTCAATTTTTTACAAGGAATCTTATACAAACTTTATTACAACGCAATCATGTTATTTCAGCTCAGTTCAGAATGTGTAGATACGTATGTAGGTATTCGCACGTCATCTGGATTGCGTAGATTATACAACATCCAGTTAGTCGCACCGGGAGATTGCACCTTGATTGCTTGGCGCCTTGTGCATACAACATCTATGCATTAATGCACGTATGCCTTCCAAATATTAATCTAGTACAATCGCAACAATCTGACCTTCACCTTACGGTATTCTGCATAGTTGGTTGCGGTCGTTTGATGAATATTGAAACTAGTATTTACTACAAAATTGGTGTAGTTATTTATTTATTTATTTAGTTAGTTAGTTATACGGTCATTTTAGCCCTGTTGATGGTGACCCTAGCTGCAAAGCTAGTATGAATGGTAGCATTCATTTAAGAACAATTCTTCGACATAATTATATAATATTTATGCACCCAGTATATGTAGTTTTAATTGTAAAACATACAAGTTTGTTTAGTTACGGATTAGGTTAATGAGTGCTAGTTTCGTTTATGAATACTATTTTATTTAATGTCTATAAGTAGTTAGTACTTACGATTTTTTACTACTGATTGTGATGATTCGCTGGATGGTATGGATTCTGTCAAAAAATAATTGATGTTTTTAGTCAACATTGAGTATACCTACCTATTGTAAAAGTAAATACTTAAGAGTAGACTTTCTACATTAAGTAATACCTACAACAACATTAGTGTTTATTAATTGATTTGATATTCGAGGTTACGCCATTTGTATTCTACCTTGAGCTCATCAGGAGTCCTTGATTAAGTTTTTCCTTAGAACATGACCATCTGATTCAGCAAGTATGTAGCCTGGCAAACCAATTTTGCCAGTAGATAAAGGCGCGGAATTCAAAATTCGTATCGATGTTCAACTCTTTGCTCTAATTGACAGGGCAGGGTCCTGGCTGCCGGTGGTTAGGGCCGCAAAGAGAGGAACCGTGGGACTATGCGCGCCGTGTACAGGATTACTGCTTTCTGCATCTGACCCTTGATCCAACCACAACTTCGTAACGAGAGCCTCTAGAGATGCCGGTCGAGACTCTTCGCTATAAGACCGATCGCCAAAACAACCTGCCATATTGCGGTTACCTCGTGGCCAAGTCTAGGTACTTACTGGACTTGTCCTCTGACAGGTTCTCGTCATGGGGGATGATGATGTTGACCAGTAGGTATAGCCCGGCGCTGCGATCAATTTATCACAATATCCTCTAATATCAGGCGATGTTAGAGGATATATTCGAGAATTTCGAGATATTTTCAAGAACTGGCACAGGTAAGTAACTAAGGCACTTTGTGGTTTACAAGACCGTATTGAAGAGCAAGTTGCTGGTGTATAATTCTTCATTCTACGAGATTATGTCGGTGCAAGTACTCGCTATTAGCAAGATGAGAAGCACCGGAAATAATATGCCTGAGTGACTTTCCGGGACGGCGGTAGGACCGTACCGTCCTTCAGGATATATTTTCCGACAGTTATTCGTCATGACAACTTCGGTCGCAATTACACAGGTAAAACCCTCAGTTTATTATTAACAAGAACCGAGTTATATCAATAATAATCATTATCTTACAAACTAAGTTTCTTACAGTCTATTATTCATACTTTCTCGCAGTAAGTGAGGCACCTAGATATAAGTTTGTACAAACAGTCGTTGAATGTGATCTCATCTAAATCATTGAAATTAAACACTTTAGAACGGATTAATCGCGTTTATTAACACCATGATCCTACGTTTCGAGCCCTTTACATCACTCGTTTTAAAGGGCTCGAAACGTAGGATCATGGTGTTATTAAACGCGATTAATCCGTTCTAAAGTGTTTAATTTCAATGAATAACAATCGCGGTAACAGAAGACAATATTATGCTCATCTAAATCATTACGCAGAAGTCCGTTCATAGAGATGAGCATGTCGCATAGCATAAGTAGTGGGGAATGGCGGCGGCAGGTACGGGCGCCGGCGGGACTTATTCGGAGAACAATGACTCGCAAATACTGGTAGCCAAACTAAAGTAGGTATCATAGTTAAGTGATGGTTGAGAAGAGAACGTACTGGAGCCTGAAGGCTGGTGGTGATTCTCCGTGTGCCGTCGCAGCGACCTGGCGTCGCAGTAGGACTTGCCGCAGCCGTCCGCCTTGCACTCGTACGGCTTCTTGTTGCGGTGCGTCAGCATGTGCCCGTTGCTGGAACAAAAACAACAAGGTCGTTAAGTTTTAATCTTATACTAAAATTAAGTGATGCCATTATCAAGCACTGAGTACCGTGCACGACGAAAGCGTTTCGCCTCGCCGCCCGCAACGCGCTCGATGACAAAACCAGTTCAGGGTGATCCTGTCTTGGAGCCCCGGAATTGTTTGACTGCAGATTTGAGCTTAATAATTCTCTATTTTTAATCTCCATACATACTCTACTATACTCAAATACAATTGCCGAAGCGGGAATAAAGACAAACGATTAGACTTAAGTTTCCTTCCAGGACTGAGCCTATACCACGAAAATCGAACGATTGCGGATTTGTATCTCCATCTCTGTCACACTTGCATATTGGAGTGACAAAGAGGTTTTCCTGTCAATGCCAATTTTCGATGTTCGTGGTAGACCCTCTGGTTTTGTATGGCGAGTTCCTACCGGGAATTTCGGTACTTTCAGGAGGTTCGGGATTTTTAGTATGAAGCGTCAGTACCGGGTGAGCACCCTAATTATTTAAGGCTCTTAGAACAATTATCGCCAACGTTCTTAGTGAACAACTCCAATAGGCCGATAATAACGGCACGTCGTTAGATGTATAAATATGGAGTGCTGTTGGAAAAAAAGTCGTACGAAATTGTGATAAATATAGACATTGTACTCGAACTTATATATCCGCTACAACACACAACCCCAATAAGTCAATACTAACAAAATATACGATACATTTCCATATATTCCGAAATTAATGTTTATACTCGAAGACTGTTATTTAATATCGACGCTAAAAGTGGAGTCATGCGCGCGTTGTTTGCTATTATTTATTAAATACCACGAGTATCATATATTTAAATCAATACGTAGGTATTGAAGGTAAAAATCCTCTACATTCGCTCCTATCGTTAAATAATACTCACACTAACATTCATAATAACAGATTCGTACTGTGCTATTGTCGTGGGTATAAATCCGATTATGGAACTCCCGTGAAACATTGGTAAATATTTTTTGCAAAAGCTTTTATAATTCTTATTTTCTTCTCTTATCTGTTTACGCCAAACAAACAAAAATCATGAAAGCTAAAAGTGTCGAAACTTTAAACAAAATTCTTGTAGAGTTTTCTCAAGGGACAATATCGAAGAGTCCAATATATCGTTTTGCCATTAACCTTTTTGAGTAATGTGAAATAAATATAGGTAAATAAAGTTATATTACAGTTAGGTAATAGTTTGATTTCGTTGAATTAAGTCAGTCTTGCGGCACCCTCATTGAGATTGGTTATTCCATTTTCTAATACTCAATAGACCAATATGTAGTTATTTCTCTATAACCCAGTAGATTTTATTGTCCTACATATTCTTCAACTTTTGGTTATTACAAAATACGATCGACTAATGAAAGTGCCACTCGGATACTCAGCGCCTTCTTAAAGCAATCAGTATGAAATATAAACTAGTAAAGTGCATACCTAAGGTCTTACTTTATCTCAACAAGAATAATTTTCAGAAAAAAAACCGACTTCATTTGGCCTTCCCGGTAAAAGTGAAATTTGGAATTAGTTTGAGTTAGCCAGTTTACTTCAAAAATATCCAATTCACCACACCTTTGAACACTACGAAGATTCTTCTTCATCATCAGGTCAACTTCACCAAAATGTTTGCTCCCCCAAAACAATGTTTAAGTTACTTAAGGAAACCCTCAAATCGCCACGCATGTGCCGTAAAAATTTGAGGAGTTCTCTCAATTGCTCATGAATTCCATCATCAGAATTAATTATAATAAAATATGACTACCTTGAAGGTATTTCCTTACAAACAAAAGATGAATGTCTCAAATCGGATGATAGAGGTGGGAATTACCAAGCAGTTCCACTTTGCCATCCCTGGTCTTCATCATCAAGTCCTCTCCACCAAATTGATGATTTTAGTAAAGAAATGCTCGAGTGTCTTAAGAAACCACCAACAACCGTTCAAATTTGAGGAGTTCCCTCAATTCCTCATAGATCCCATCTTCGGAATCGGAATTTTAAAAAAAGGGGACCATTCTGGAACTATCTACTTTCAGATAAAAAAAGAATTTTTAAAATCGGTTCAGTAATGAATGACGGAGTTCTGAGGTAACAAACTTCAAAAAAAAAAACTGACGCCGTCAATGGCAGACGTGTTTCGTAAATTTTCCGTTATATATTTTCTAAATTATGTTTTAAATAATTATGCTTTCCCTCTTTTTGTACCTTTTCTACACCATGTACAACATAACAACAAAGAGGAATACATAGAAAAACACCAACAAAATGATAACCAGGAGCAAAACACGTGGACAACAAGTGTCTTCGCTGAACGCACGCCCAACACCCTCGCCAGCCCCGTCCGTCTCCTCGCTATCGTAATCGGGCAACGATGATGTAGTGCGTCGCATGAGATGGACTCAAACCATGAATGAGAACGTCATGCGCGCCTGCTATGGGGCTACAGAGGGGGGAACCCGTCTATCCGCGTACCGTTCTAGGATGATGCCTCTGTTTCTGGCTCTTGAACTCGCCATTCGCCATTTCGGAGCAGCGATAATCGGATCAGGTACGCGTCAGTCAGCGGCATTAACGTTTGGATGACGCGAAACTCGATCGGCTCTGCCTAGAGGCTCTCACTGCTGCCGCAGTCTCTACTTCGGCGCGGGACCCACCCGCCACGTTGCCGGATCCGGTGCCCGCACCCGACCTGGCACTGGGGGCGCCGCGGGTTGATCCCAGTGCTGACGAGGAGTTTGCGAATTAGAGTGAGTACTTCAGCTAATGAGCAACTGAGGAGGACTTTGGAAGAGATGGTTATGCAGTATCGCCCCACAAACAATTCTAGGCCGCGACTACCACGTTTGCCAATGAATAGGCGTAATTTAGCGCTAATGAGTGCGTTTTTCTGTCGGTTGAAAAGGACAACAAAGGACGCAAAATATCATTACACACTTAATTAAGGGTTTGGAAATCAGATTCTAAATACGTACGTATGATTGAACTGTGTTGTCCCAAACGGTTAGCGCTTTTACACACCCACTGTGGGTGGGTGTCTAGTACCGATTAACTGTGATGGATGACGGTCTTCTTATTGGATGCGAATCTTCACGTTGCACACTGTCTGCACGTGTGCAAGCATGACATCGCTATATACATGACATGAATAGCGCTGTCTCGTTTGCGGTGCGAGGATCCGCACCAGTGTGATAACCGCGTATTAGTTACAATACCTTGTTTATACAAAATCACGAAACTGATACATACACCGTGCACAGGGCTACTTAATCGGCCGGGCGTCGCGCATGAATATTAATGGGCACCCTCTGCTATGCGTGGTATTGACATAATGTGCTCCCGACCTAGTTGCTATAAGATGTTTTGCCCAAACACAATGTTTTGAAAGTTTGACGCCGACACTATTAGGGGAACTTGGTAGCTTTCGTTCGAAGTATTACTATGAGGATCCGAACCAGGACCCGAATAGACGAATTTATTTTCAGGACATATAGTAGTTAAGGTATGTAGTATATTGTTCACGGGTCACAATGGCAACGAAGAAAACTATAACACATTTCCTTTAGGTATCTGAGTGAAATCTTAATGTAATACATATACTAGTGGCTCTGTGAGCTGTAGAGTCTAAAGCTCCTCTACCTAAATAATACCTTGCGAGATGGTACGGGTATTGGCACAAAGTTCGTAAGCGCTTTTGGAAGTCTATTGGCGCTTAGGAACTTTGACACCTTTGACATTACTACTAAAAATAATTGCCTTGTTGTTTTATTTTAGTACTATATCCAGATTAGGATTTTGTTATATTTTCTCTAATTTGTAAATAATTCTTATTTTAAAAGTATTATTTCATGAAATCAAAGATATGAAAGCCAAAAAAAAATCAATAAACATGGTACCTAGATATTAGTAACCTTGAATTTGAACTGGTATCCCCAACTTCGACATATTTCAAACATACGTCAATGGCGTCGGGCCTCGGGCGGGTTGGCCATCATTCGGCATAGGTTGGGCTTATTAGAAAGTGATGTAACCCCCCAAGTAGTATAGTTTCTTGTGGACACACGTTTGTAGTCATATTGCTGAGTCCGGATTAGATTCAGGTCCGTGGTTTTGCCTCTGTGATTTCCATTTAGTTACACTTTATTTAATTTCTACCTTTTTACAAGCATTTATTAAATTTGCAATGTATATTTGTTTGTTAGTAACCCAGGAATGATACGGTTTTGACAGACAGACAGACATTAAATTATAATAGCCTGATTTTCTCAAATTACGTTCCAATGGGATATTTATAGATAATGTATGCAAAAATCCCACAAACTTTTCTTCCGAAAGTAGGTAAAAAGTCAAAAAAAATCACATTATGTAGGTTGGATGACGATACAATGTACCAAAGTACAGTCAGGCGGTAAAAGCTTGCATCAAAAATTAAGTTTCTGTCAAAAAACTTATTCTGTCGCACTGTACATGGGGGTACGAGCAAGATATTGTTAGGTGCATAATACATATTGCGTTAGTGCACTTAACTACTTAGTGTGTTGGAAACAGGATTTGCCGGCGTGTTTCTAAGACGCCCCACAAATAATGTTGTAAGTGGAACTTCTTGAACCCCTTTTTGTTTGTGGTCGTGAGTGTTGAAAATAACTTGTTAAATTTCAAAGTCAGTTGTTAGCTGGATTGTGAATATGCGATTGTAAGTATATATATAACTTATACCCCTAACCTTGACCGTCCTTACAGCACTGTTTACAATATTGTAAATTTCTGATTGAAATACTAACAAGCAAACTGTTTAATCTGACTACGATTATTTTTTACTTCTCCTTCTCTTTGAAATTCTATTGAATATGAAATCAATGTACTCTGTCCATCCCCCGCCCCGCATCAGCGACTGACACCCCACTCAACGAAATCGGTCCCTTAGTTAACTTAGTTTTGACTACGAGAGGCTGTTAATACGGTAAGGAGAGTGAGAAGATACTTACAGATGGTCCTGCCGCTTAAAGGCCTTTGCGCAGGTGATGCACACATACTTGCGCTCATCACTGTGCGTCAGCTTATGCTTGGCGAGCGCCGACGCGTTGCCAAAGATCTTGTTGCATACCTGCGAAAGAGAAACAAATTCTATATTCTGGTTCAAAGTTACCAACAAGACAACCTATCTATTCGCAGTAAACTTAGCGCTTACAATTGAAATTGGTAAATAGGACTAACAATTTGATGCAATTATCCACCCCACATATGCAACCGCGTAGCGCGCGTGCATACTTATACAAGGGCACCGAATGTAGTAGCAACTAGGAAATCTCTGTCTAGCGCAATATACATACAATCCGAAACAGAACTTTGCTAAATGAAGCAGCGACCGCTTGCCTGAACGTAGATGAAAACTTACTAAACTCCTAATATCGTTACAGGAATGAGTGCGCAGAGCCCGTTGTTGACCCTAATCCCATGTTTGTTTCTCATCTAATTAGGAGGCCTTTTCGTCTCCTAATCCTATTTTTATTTCGGACCTCGGGGCCTCTCTAGGGCGTACTTATCGATGGCGGGACCGGGCCATTGTTTAATGCCCTACCCTCATATACATAATACAGTGAAACTTATATGTGCGTACAGTGTAAGCCATTTTATATAATAGTTATTGGGTGTCTTTGTTTTTGGTTACATTAAAACTTGTGTTAACAATTTCGTCGTTATTTCACATTGTCCTCTTGTTTTGTAGGTCAAAGTTACTTCACAAATTATACATATTTTGAACAATGTTGTAATTGATTACTGGGGTAGTTACGACGATAATTACGTGTGCTACCTATAAAGCATGATAGCGTACACAACTGAAAATACCTAATGTGATGTTTCAAATTTTTAAACAATGAAGCCCCGTTTTAGTAAAATTATAATGAAAATAATACTTTCAATTAAAACAATGTAACATAAAAACTGATCTAAAAACTCAAAATCAAGTACAACAGCAATTTTGTAATAAAATTCTATGAATTTTTTTGTTGATAATAAAATGTAATTAGATGATTTGTTCGGACCACCAGGCATATTTTACCTACTGACAGGTCTATTGTCTTAAATATACGCAGACGCGATTCGGCCTGTAATTAGTTAATTACGAGAACGACATGATCAGATGAGTAGTTGATTTAATTATAGCCTGGGCCAGGGAATACATCGGCGACTGTAATTAATGTCTGTATCAAACATAAGTAACTAAATATGTCAAGATCAATATACAATAGAAAAAAAAATGTTAGGAAAATCCAGTCGGTACCTACATGTATTGGTATTTGTAGCACTAGATTAATAGGTAGATATTAAGTTAGAAATTATAAATTATTTATATAATTACTCGTACCTATAGTAAAAAGTGGGCAGACAAAATATACTGACAAGCAGTGGCGGGGTGTTCATATAACTTGATTCCTGCCGGCTTCCCTTGCGTCAGCCGATCTAGCACGTTTTTCCAAGAAAAATCAGGTCAATTCAGCTCCGGCTTGCCCAAAGAACGTTAAGGCGCTCCGCCACTGCTGACTATGAAGGTACTTAATTAAATACAGTTATCGAGGCTTGGCAGCGTGACTAACTACGCGTAATAGACTATCCTGTATAGCATCGCCTTGAACTAAAATATCAAAACTTTCAATCATTAAATACTTACTGTAATTACGTAGGTATTATTTATTAATATTAGATAAACTGAACTTGAGCCGAGTTGCGAGTCGTGTCAAGATCTCAAACAAATTTTGATCTTTTATTCAGAACAATTTCGGATTTCCAAAATCTGAATAAACAACGAATAAAACATTAATGAAAAATGTAAATGCCATTTAGAAACTACAGTACGAAAAAACACGGAAACAAAATAGTATATGGTATGGAAAGAGTTGGACGCCGAATAGGCGCGCAGCCTGATCCGACCCGACGCGTCACCATTATCTGCGCAACGTTATTATTCGCTACATTTGAATATTTTACTAGGGACCCAAGAGTTTTTCGCTAACGTGTCCTTTGTACGGTATTTCTTTAGCACAAATTTTGGTCTTCCATTGAAATATGTAACGAAAGTTCAAAGTGGCTTTGTATTCAATAGGTAAGTAGGTATATTAGTCTGAAAGACAAAAAACAAGAAACTTGGAATATAGCGAGAACTACATTGTTGGCGAGGCTAAAGTATATTCTTGGAGAGGCTAAGAAAGTGAGGCTTTAGGCCGAGGCCTTATCTTTTTCACGATTTCTGTAAGTAAATAAAAAATGTTCAATATCCAGAAGCGTTTTTACGTCCTTTGCTTCAAACTGAATTAGTTTTTTTTAAGTTATGTCTTCAAGCCAAAATCAACCTGATTGGTTGCAGAAATTTGTTCTAAGTATAAACAAGTTGGTACAGGTGTTCCTGTTCATCTAAAGCCTACTTTCCAGCTTTGATTCAGACGACATATTGCCAAACTTCCGAGCAGTAGCGTGAAAATAATATTTTTGTAATTCAATCATACTCATAGGCGGTTGAGAGTTTTAACTGCTTTTACCCGGACCACGTTACAGTAAAGAACAGTCTTACGTAGGACCACTTATTACACGTAGGTACTTTTTGTCTTATCGAAAATATCTACAAGTTGTCGTGCTTATAAAACAAAAGAATGTGTCCTTCTTCAACTTGTTTCTTTGATATAGATTATAGGTACAAAACTAAGTATTAATCTCATGATTGCAGTTAGAATACCGTCTAACAAAATTAAATTAGTGATGCAAGAAGACAAGGACTGAACGAGTTCAATTTCAGCAAAGAGCGAAGACGAACAACATGCCAGTAAAACTGTTAAGGTTGTATGTACCTAGACACGTATTATACGAAATAAATTTAATTAGCTTTCCGTCATAGAGACGGTTGAGTCGCTTCACTCAAACATCATGAAAAGATATTCAAATTTTAAATGTTCGTAGGTATCTATAAATTGCACAAGGTTTTATTTCTTAGACAGTTGTAAGTAGTTTATTGAAAACGAGCGGTTGGATCAGTTTTAATTTTAAAGTTACAAATGATAATTGGTTAGCCTTTTATACACTTAAGTGGTAAAAATGAAATAAAAAGTAGTTAGTATTCATATTACTTCTACGCACTTAAATAAGCTTATACTCGTACTTAGGCTTGTGGGCCCAACTAAGTATATATTATTCTAAGTTATTGCTTCCACTTATCCACACTGGCAATCACTACACTCACACTTGAAACTCACCTTGTTTTCTTCTCAGTAATCTGTTTCTCATCTCTAATCTCATCTTTTGTGTAGGTAATTTGTTTTTGTATTAAACTCGAACTCAAACTCAAAAGCATTTATTGAAGTAGACCATTCAGCAGTTTTCAACGTCAGATTAAAAAATAATATATAAAAGTAACACTTGATTCTAGTAAACATGTAAAAAAAAAGTAAAATTGAAATATAACAATATCAGCAGAAATTAAAATAACAACATACAATAACGTAGAATAATAACAATTAAAATAATAACCTAGGCTCATGGTGTTACTGTTAATAAACGCGATTAATCCGTTCTAAAGTGTTTAATTTCAATGAACAACATACAGTAAAATAAACCTATTAAACTGGTACAGCCAATAGATGTACTCTTTACTTTAAATACAGACGGTTTCTTCTACAGAAAATGATTAGGTTCCTCGCCTCGTGTCCGTCCAGTAAAGTATCGGTCGATCGTTCGGTATCAATCGCAAGTAGGTAAGTGACATCTAAAAATATCTCGGGTTTTTCTCCCAAGCAGCCCTTCAGTTATCTCGGGCGGATCAATATTTACGGCAGGCATGGTTTTATGGCGAATAAACTTACAACGATGGCTTTCCTGAGTATCGACGGATTTGGACATCAATCTTATGGCAAATTTCTTCTTACCGTTTATAAAGTAGTTTTTCATGTTACTTTTTATGTTTATTGACAATTTTAAGGTTGATTTGTTTTCTAACAAACATGATTTCTATACACGTTACACGAATTATACTGTATATTATTAAAATTTAAAACCGCATTTACTATTAATTAAATCGAGTCGTATAAAGATACGATATAGAAATATAATTACGTTTTTATGTATTAGTCGATCTATCATATTTATTTATGACAATAATACGCCTAGTATACATACTATACATACATATAAGTACCTAAACTTAAATCTTTAATATTTTAAAGCGTGTCGTAACTAATAAAATAAATGTAGGTACCTATTCAGTAAATTCTTAAATATGGGTTAAGTTAAGCAACCTACTCTAAACTTAGTCGAACAAAGAGATAGAGACAAGCTTTTTTGCGTCAGGTTTTCGTGCACATTTCCATAAGTTTAGTACGGCGACCTGAATTCTCAGGCCGTGACCCACATCTGGATTGCACGCAGAATCGGGCCGAGTGGCATTACCGTAGCGTTCTGCAATTGTATGCGTTTGACGAGTAAACATATTTCGCCTACGCTCATTGACTTTCCGGGTTAAATGTAACATCACTTATGTAAAATATATATCTGGCTCAGGCAAACGAGAGAGTAAAAGCTTGCGAATATATACAGACAGACGTTACGTTTTGTTTATAGAAAGCATTTGCTCCCAACAAAAGGGCAATATTTTAAGCTTCGCTTGAATCGGAGGAGAGGTTCGAGTGCCTTAAGGATGATCGGAAGCTAAGCCCCAAGCTCGAGTGTTGTGCACGCATCCAATTTCCAGATGACTCATTTTTTTTATATACAACGAAACAGATAGCTGTAAGTAGGTACATAAAACACAAAGTAGACAAGGTTAACAAACTTTGGTTAAATTTTGTTGAAAATCACCTATTAACCATACACCTAGGTATCGCAAATACCTAAGTATATGTATACTTACTAAGTAAGTCTTAAGTTTCATCAATTTTTAACTTTATCATGACATGACGCTTTAAGATGATGGTAACTAATCATATTACAGTTTTAAGTTGATAAATGATAGTTTATGATAGTTTAAAGTATACGCCTTAACTGAAATAAATAGCAACCGTGGTGTAGGGAAGAAGCAAGAACTTCATTTACTTTGTAACACTACTAATTTCCGGCAGCAGAGAACCCAGAAACTATTTAAAAGCTGAAATAAGTTTCCTAATTGCATTTATTAACTCCACTTTCAACTTATTTATAATACTTTTGTTGAAAAAAAGGTGGTCCATCACTGGGTAATGAATTCCATTAAAAATAGTGTACCTTTGTTGCACAGTTACTTCAGAGCTAAAGAAAACAATATTTCTGCTCAGCGATATTCGTTAAACAAAGAGGCCTAAGTAGTATTTGTAGTTGGACTTACGCCCAACAATATTGAATTAATAAAATACATTAAAAGCTCAGGGGTCGTTCGGTGGGTTAACCTTTACAAACATATTTCAGGATTGTGGTTTGGACTATCAATGCGATATAAATGCCGAATCCCATAAAATACAATTTGACTCAGCTATTTAATTATCTGTTTCATTTCGGGTTATACAATAAATTTAAACAGTGCCAAGTTATCAATAAAATTATCAAAGTAGTTAACGTTTTTTTGGATTCAAGCAACCTACTTATGGCCTCGAAAAAAAGGAGGAAGTTATTACAATCCCTGACGCCACAGTGTCTCTCATTATTTTCATTGAAATATATTATTTGAGCCTAAAAGTAAACAAGTATTTATATTTTAAGTATGTATCGAATGAGTCAGAATATTACCTTTAAAAATACTGCTATATTTAGGTATACCTACAGATATTTCTCAAAACTGTGTACTTAAAGGAAATATTATCAATAATTTAATGTATTCACGTGTCTAGTGTGTAAAACTGACCGTTGTAGCTCTCGATGTTTCCACAAATTAATTACCTCGGCCTGCGCTTGTCATTACCACTCATTTCGTACAACTGACACAATCATGAACTCAGTATTGTTTAATATTGAGTGCTCATTTGAAACTAGATACTGGGGACAACGTTACATCAAGTCAGTGTTGAATCATGTTACATGAGAAATTAACTAAGCAATTCTTCTTCTTCTTCTTCTTCTTCTTAGTCGTGCACTCTTGGCAGAGTGGTTGTGGTCATGTCTAGGTTGGGTCTTTAGCCACCGCTGCTCTGGTGATGCGACGCCATGTAGCTCTATGTTTGGAGGAGTGAGAATTCTCGTTTATGCTGCAGTGTGTGACGGACTTGATGAGGTCTGTCCATCGCGTTGGAGAGCGCCCACGAGATCTTTTGCCCTCGACCTTCCCTTGCACCACTAGTCGCTCCATAGAGTCCTCATTGCGGGTGATGTGCCCGAAGAACTTGAGGATACGTGTTTGCACAGTCGACGACAATCTCTCTTTAATATTGAGTTCTTTCAGGATCGAAACGTTGGTTTGGTACGCAGTCCATGGGATTCTGAGCATGCGTCTCCAGCACCACATTTCCAATGCGGCGATTTTGCGACGGTCTCGCATCTTCAGGGTCCACATCTCAGCTCCGTAGAGAAAGATTGAAACATACCTATTTCAATAGTCAAAACTCATTATATTTCCCGAAATTTGATAAAGAGGAAATAACCTCAAAATTGTAAAAATAATGCCGGTAATATTATAGCATTTAGTGTTTTGTGAAATCGACGACATTTTACTTCGGTTTCGACCAAAATCGCTCGGTCGCAGGCTTCATTCCCGAGATTCAAATAAGGCTCTATCTCACTTTGGCTCTTCAAAACTTTTCGCTTGATAATATAAGTTCAAGCGACGCTACTCATGCGCATTGACGGTGGCCATACTAGTATAGGAAATAAATAACTGCTGGAACGAGCGCCAATACGTTAAATCAATTCGAATTCGTCACTAAAAAACCTCAATAATTACTAGGTACTCAAAAATTGTCTAATACGCCGTTAAAGCAGGGCCGCTGACTTTGTATTTTTGATACTAATATTACTGGGTATGAGAGCGTGTCCTTGGCAGTTTTCGCAAGCTCGAGAGGATCCGAGTCTAAGCGAGGCAATCCGGGCTCTCGTTTCCATAGTACCGCGGCTAATTGGACCAGTCTTCATGAACTGACGTGATACCCTACCTATCTACTTGCGACGCGCTAAATTAACTACTTACACACTAACACACGTATACTAAATATCATGGTTGTTTGGGACTTGAAGCCTGTGTTGTGGATGTTTACATGTGTTTTTAGGGTTCCATAGTCAACTTGGAACCCTTAAAGTTTCGCCATGCCTTTCTGTCTGTCTATCGGTCCGTAAGCGGGTAAGCACGGTGACCATTAATGCTAAAAAGCTGTAATTTGGTATTAACATACATATCAATCATGTTCATGACGACAAAGTGGTAAAATATAATGATGGGAAATAAATTCTATCGTTAGATACGCACCTGAAAAAAAATAGGGGTCTTCTTAAAGAACCATAAGGGTTCCTAGTTGACTACAAAACCCTAAAAAGAAGGTCTGCCTACAAAAAGAAATGAGAGCCCATCAAAAACATTACATGTAAGCACACAAGGCCCGCTCCGCAGTTCCTATGCTGCAAAAAAGTTTTGAGATGTAAAATGTTAAAACGCGATTTTCACCGACTTACCTATTTTATTAAATCCTCTACGATTTGAAAGTAGGCAAGTCTGTGGAAATCGAGTTCTATGGCCACCCCTCGGTATCAATTAAAATAACCGACTTGTTTTAACATTACATTAACAAAAAACTCGTAATTTCGGTAATTTTGGCCCTACGTATTCGATACGACTTTTTATCTATAATTGAAGTTGGTCGGGTTGTTAAGACCATCCCTACTCATTTCTATTTAAAACCTAGAAATTATCAAGAATACCTAAAAGTTTGTCTCCCAACCAAATTGTTTTACATTAATGAATAATTTAAATAATTGTAAAACATATTTATTTCATTTAGTAGGTACACCAAATTTAATGTTCTTCTCCTAAGGTCCTATTTCACCATCCACAATCGATAGTAACGTTTTTTAGCAAGATACTACAAGCATGAAATATTTCTTTAACAATATAATTTCATTTATATAGTGGCTTACATACCATACATCATATTTTAACATACCTACAATAAAATCAGCATGCAGCCGCGTTGAGGTGAAAATTCAAGGATGCATTTTGTTATGTACAAGAAATTATTTTGGATCGTTATTAACATTGTTACTGCATAGTACTCTTCAAATCTGAATGTGATTGTATTTTATCAATAGTTCATAAGTAGGGACGATCGGCGCAGCGCGGGCGGTGCGCCGCCAGAAGAATGCGAATGAGACCTCTCAATGTGATTAATTCGAACAGTGCACGACTAGTATTCTTATTGCTTATCGAGTGTAAGCGAGCGCTCAGTTCAAAAATATCAGTACAAACGTAGCATCCTCACCATGACGTCTTAACGCGATTCAGTTTAGGACCTAAACTGAGTCGCTGCCGTACAACTGAGCACAGTTAAGAAGCTAAACTGAATCGCGTTAAGACGTCTTTGCAAGGGCCCTGATTCAGAGCTCCCGTTCATTCTGTAATGGCTTTAGTCAAAATCTCGCTGGGTTTGGGAATATTGGGCCAGAGCGGCCTGCCCCCGAAACACAGTCACGTCGCGCAAAGTTATCTTGTTCTTGGTTCAGCGATGGTTTATTTTCAGAAACTATTATTGATCATTTATATTCAGTTCAGTTGTTAATTTAGTTTTTTAATGTTCTGTATTTTTTAATGACTAAGTAACGCCGTGTAAAAATAGCTGTGAAGCTGGAAATTTTAAGTTTTATAACCATAACCCATAAACAAATAGGTACACAATACAATACAAATACTATTTAACCCTCCTCGCCTCAAATAAGAACATAAAATACAGCAAACAAACAAAAAGAGGTAAATAACTAAATAGCGAATAGTTGAATTTTGAACCTATTCCTGCAATAAATAAGTAATCTGGGTTCGAATCCTGGTCAGGGCATTTTTTTGTGCATTTATCACGAATATTTGTTCCTGAGTTATGGATGTTTCCTACATATATATTTAAGTAGTCGCCTAGTACCCACAACACAAGCTTTATTGAGCTTACCGTGGGAGTAGGTCGATTTGTGTTAGATTGTCCCATAATATTTGTTTTTTTTTATTTATATAATCTATAGGTATCTAGAAACTGGAGGACTACTTTGAGTTTTAATATACATACTTAAAATATGTTTTAGGTATATACGCTATAATATGACTTAATTTAGATGATACCTCTAAGTGATACCAGTCATTGTCAATCACATATTAGGAGTTGTGTCCAAGTATATTACATCTCTAATTAATCGTTACGACATCAAATCCAATGACTAATCAGGATAATGGAACAAAAAGATTTTCCCAGACCAATCATTGACCTAAATCTGGGTGTCGACGGAATTTCCTTTTGTGTTTTGATCTCGTAGTCTCTGATGCGACGGCGCAGTATTCCCTTGTTATTTTCCTGTGGGTCGCCATTGTCTGGTTGGGGGATAGTTACAAAAACAAGTCGTTAGTTATTAGTCAACGCAGCTCGAGAAGATTAGGAATCAAAACGATTTGCTCGAGTTTTAGGGTTCGTTAAAGAAGCGACTCTTTCACACAATAAATTTTTATTTACAAGTTACGGTAGCTAAACTGGGCAATCCGAAACCCTTATAAGTTCTTCCTGTCCGTCTCTGTCCGTGCGTATATCACAGCGGATTTACTAAGTCATTATAAAGCTTAGATTAATTATATTATAGCACGATGTATATTCTGTGGGACTTAGTTTTTACATATTAATTGTAAATAAAAAATATTTTTTATAGGGGCACCCCATACATGTAACATATACTTACAGTAAGAGTATTTTTTTTCGAAATTCGAAACTATTTGTTTTCACTTTTGTATGGAACAGCTGATCGAAATTGCACCTTTCCCAATACAAAGTACCTAAAATATTTTTTTTCCAATGTCAAAATTTTTCTACTTGCATCGTACTTACTGTCATTGACCTTATCAGCTGTTGAAGTATCGTTCGGTAGTTTTGTTACATCCTGTATTCGCTTTTTTTATTTATATCTCTTATATATTAATAGATTAGGCATAATATATATTATTAGTTACCTAGGTGAACTGGAAGAAATCCCTCATAGGGATAAGTTCGCATTTGTACTTTTCTGTTGTCTTGTACTATATACTGTTTTGTGCCGTAAAGTTTTATTGCTTACTACTTACTGTATTTTATACTATTTGTAAATTGATTATTTACATGTTAATTATATTTGACAAGTACACACTATACACTTTTCCTATTTGTAGAAAGTCTTATTATGTTATAGGTTGCCATTATTTATTGTTTGATTAATTATTGATTCTTTATATTAATATATGTGACGAGGTTTATGTGAAAGCATTTTATTTTATGTAGATATGTAAAATAAAATATAATGTTTATTTCCAATTAGGAATAAATAAATCCAATCTTATCATTATGCGTAGATTGACACCCATCTGGTCGGTTTTTTGTATCAGGAATTAAAATTGGTGATTTAATGAAAAAAAAAATGGATTTTGTGTTAAAATCAGCTTTCAAAAACGTCATGCCAACTTATTAGAGATTAGAGGTTCCGAGAATGTTAATGTCTTATGTAAGGCACAATAAAGTGTAAGTATGCCGAAAATACTTATCAAACTACCGCTAAAGTATTTAAGTTGGTACCTAAGTACGAGTATGAACGTAATTTGACGCAAAACAAACGCGGGAACGTTAATTCTAAAACAAAGAGGAACTTACATTGGCGAATTGGGAACATCATTTGCTTCAATCGCAGTTCCAGTACCGCTACAGCAATGTCATTTATAATAAAGTCCAAATAAGAATAACAGTAGGTATTCTCGGAGCGTCTATCTGCCCCCCTGCAAGGGTTGCTATTTGCCAGCATTTGTGGCGGCGCTTTTCAAAACCGGCGCCCGACATTTGTCACTGCCGCTTCGGCTTTTGTCTTTTCGTTTTCTAGATATTTTATCTCAAGTGAGACAGAAAAGAGTTCATAATTTAATTTTTTTTATTGTTATAGCATGCCGCAGTCATAATTTGTTCCGACGAAATAAAAAATATATGAGCGTTGAGTCTTATAAATACGTGCACGTGCTTCGTTACTAAGCCAAAAATATCTACAAGGTCAATGTGGGTAAGTCCGTCTATAAGGCAAGCCCGTCTACACACGCCACTGCGAACTCGGTCAGTAAAGCGGTGTTTCGCCCTAGTTCTTTTACTCTAGGATAGATGTCGCTACGACAGAGACTACGGCCGCAACTTGACGTTAAAGTTCAGTCGTGTTTCGAACCTCAACGACGAGTGCAACATGTTTGTTTGAAAAAATCAGAAAAAATAGAAACAGTCTGAGTATTTGTTAATGAAGTGAGTAACTAAGTTGTTTAATAATAGTTTTAACTGTCTCACGTTTTTAATGTAGCCTTAGACCTAAACCTACAAAATTAAAAGGCTTTAATTTTGTAGGTTTAGGTGACGAAATGTCTACTCTTAAAAAAATATCTAGTTGGAAAGTCCGTCTAAAACGTTTAAGGGAAGCCCGTCATATGCCGATCTTGCCTTAAACCAGATGTCGCCAACTTTTTGCGATGAAATATTCTCTGTTCATATATATGGAATGAAGGAAACCTTAAATTATACCTAAAACTTTTTAAAATTGCTTAAAATATATTCACTATTGTGTTTTGAGTACTGCGTTATTTGTGTTCTTATACAGTTATCGGTTAATTTGACTCAAGTTTTTTCTTTTTTACACTTTGTTAAATATTTTTCGGGATCGTAAACCTTGTTTTACTTTACACCCATATGCCGATCTTGCCTTAAAAACAGAAAAATATGAATAAAATTGAATTGCAACTGTATTGCCCAGACTTCTAAACACATTTTGCAATGGCATAAAATAACGACTCCAATACAGTAGTTGACGTGCCTTTTGGGTTACAAATACCGCCGCAATGAGTACTAGACGGCCTTACCTTATTCAACACGGGAAGACCGTCTACTTGCCGAGTTATAAAAAAACCTCCTTTTTTACGAAAATATTGCTTTTTTTACCAATTTGTTTTAGCGATATTGTACATTATAATATTTTTCGTCGTGTCAGTCTAGGCCGTTTATCCTAGAACAAATAATGACCGTATACAATCCGATCAAACTTTATTTTAAATAAGGTATGCCGAACTTGCCCACATTGACCTCATATCGATTTACAACAATGTTCATAGAAATGGATACCGTATTTATTTATACGCAATGTATCAAACATCAATTTTCTTTGTTTAACTAACCATTCCGCGTTTTCTCGCTATGATGGGACATAAAACTGACCTTTTTTCTTTTACGGTCGTTCGGACAATCGTCGAAATATAATGTGAATTTGTCGGGAGATTGATATATCTGGTTGGAGAAAATCCAACACCTCGAGGATTGGATAAAGTTTACCTTTTTTGGAAAACAAGGGGGTCCCGAGGGAGGCCGGGATTACACAGGCTCCGGCTCACGTGCGTATTCCAGTTCTGTTGCGGGATAAACGCGATCCGTGTAAAGCTTAACAATAAAACGGCTCTGCTCTACAAACTTTACCTAGAATGTCCTCCTTTTTATAAAGGATCCTTTTTGGAGGGATTTATTCGATGGTACCGTCATCAATCACACACGTAAACAAGCTCGGTTAAGTTAACAGGTGATTTCATCTGTGTCAGCCCGCCGATGCCGAGCGGGCATTGTTAATGTGACGACGGTCCTCTATCCATTACGCTCTGATCGTTCTCATTTTTAATAATTTGTTTAATTTATATTAAGACGTACATAAAAGGTCGATCGCGCTAGATAATCACAAATAAACAACTTTTGCAGTATTTTGTAAATAACTAAGTCTATAACTTATAGACTACATACTTAACTTATGTATAGTAGGTCTGTCAGGCATAGTAAAAACTGCTATACTTTCGTATTAGGTAAATTATTTTGAGCTTTAAAAATTCTCGAGTGCATAAATTACTAAAATATGTTCCTTTGTTTGATGATAGATACTTTATACACTCATAATTTAATGTACCTCGAGAAACAACGCTTAAAGGCACTCAGAAATGCATGTACCCGCTAAGTTAGATCTCTATCACCAAAGCGTCTTTAAGAAAGAGCAAACTTTACTAGCAAGTGTCTATTGAAGCAAGTATAAGTTTTATTCGTAAAACTTAGTAGGTGGAAATATGTACTGGTAGGTATACGTAGGGGCTTATCGCTGGCTGGCAGCCACCCAAACGCCGGCAAGGCTCAGGTCTGGCTTTGCGTTGGACCACGGCTCAAGTCCGGTTAACTTAATGCCTCGGGCTACAACACATATGTAGCCACAGCCAACTTCATAATACATCAACTTTGCAGGTAACTTGTACACTTTGATCCCACACGGTAGCCTTGTTACGTAAACAACCCTGTTTTTTGTGCAAATTGATTTGAATGTGTTTATTACTTACGAGTTGAAAAGTATTTACGTACTTTGTGCTCACAAAGCATTTATACTTATGCAAAGCGGCGTCGGAGTCGGAGACACGAGTAGCGGCAAAACACTTTTCGGAATTCATCATCCCTCCCTCGCAGCCGTGAGCAAAACACAGAGTTCCAAGTACATCGTAAACAATAAAGTTATAAGAAGTAAAATAACATTAGGCATTCGCAGAGCGTTTGGCTCTTTGAGTTTTCGAGTCACGAATCGTTAAATGAAATAAGAATCCGTCATAATTTGTCCGATAAAATGGCGAGATAAGAGAGAACACGAAGTTTTATTAACGGCTGTAAGAGATTCACGGTGTAATGGATTTATTCGGTCGGGTACTAATTAATTTCAATCTGTTCCCGGTCCAGTAGGCGTATAATATGGATATTAGCCAGTGCTAATTTCCACATGGGATATTTGGATGGAATTATAATGAAAATATCTGAAGAAGCAGTTTTGCGGAGCTTCTTAATGGCTTGATTAATTATTAGTGGGGCTGCGAGATGGGGTTAAAACGAGACGAGGGTCGTTCGAAGATCCGCAGCGCACGACATCAATAAGCTTTAATTGGCAAGGACCATCAGGGCTATTAGCTCGCCCCAATTACTCATATCACTCGATCTAAACTCCCAACTCTTGCCGAATTCTAATTGTACTCCCATTTAATGAAAAACTGTCTTGTAATCTTATTAATCATTTAACCGAGTTCAAAAGGTTTACATGTCGGATGTCATGGCATTCTGCTTCAGCCGTTACTCTATTGAGGTAATTGTATCCAGGCAAATTGCACAATTTTAAATAAAACCATAAGTACATAAAAAACGGCCCTATCTTTTGATTGCATAATTGCATTGACATAGTTTGGAACCCCAGACCTGTGTTACATGTGGTATTAATATCAACTTGCTACCGCTATACGCGTTACCGAGATATAGGGTCTTGACAGACATACGGAATGATGGACTGACGTACAACAAATTGATCCTATAAGGGTCCCGTTTTTTACAATTGAGGCCCAGAACCCTAAATACATTTAATTCATAAACATGGCTAATCACCGGTGAGCGGTCTCTAAACATCGGTAATTTATAGTGGTGCACTTGCTTTCCGAATTAGGAATACGATAGGGAGGGTCGCCGGCGCGTTGTCGCCGCTCCCTTCATGTCGATTCCATTGACCTATAAACACACTTTCAGATTTCGCTTACATAGCCTCTTAACTAAGAGATACGAATATTTGGAAGCAAATAAATGTTTTAAATTGCTTTGATTTAATGGATATTTAGACCTATCTCGTTACCGCTGATTTTATTGGTCAGAATTTATTTTAAGATATACATATACATATATGTATACTGTATACTGTTTTTGTATTTTTGGTTTAAGGCTCTTAAAACACCAGCATGCTAGATGAACATAGATTTTTTTACGTTATAGGCCGGTAGTTTTTGCAACGCAAGTATTGGGACAGTACCAAAAAAGACCTGGTCCATACCAAATGTGGGTTTCGCTTAATAAATCATAGTTGGTTCAGAGAAAAACTTCGTTGGGCCAATAAACTATTCCAATACACAAGATTCAAAATTTTCAATTAACGAAGAACTCTCTTTACTAGTGCACTTTATCGAACTATACAATTGCAGAACCGAATATTTTAAGAAATAACTTGGCCCAGGAAAACGAACGTATTTTACGGATAGAAAACGATAAATTCTATTTCACACAGTTGTCGTAGGTGCAAAATAGAATTTATCGTTAAAAACGTGGGTCACAATAGTATTTGGAAAGTAGAACATGTGGCGTAACATATATTGTACTTTCACAAGCTTATTATTTTAACCTTAAAAGGCTTTAAGTTAATCCTATTTTCACTTAATTATTAAAAAAAAATACCCAAGAATTTTCTCAATTTTTAAATACCCACCTACAAAGTGTCGGTAATATTACTAAGCCCGCTCGCGTGACTCGATAGGTGGCGGATCGGAAATGAAACACTCACCTCACTCACTCACTATTAGTGTTTGTATTACCTCTTCCCATCGTTCACCTCTATCCTCATCGGTTAAATACCGACCGATGGATGAAAAACACCCTGTTGGTAATTGGCCTCAAAGATAACACGGTATTTCTCTTAGTAAAAATTTTGAACTCCAATTAATGAAGTATTTTGCTTTTTCCATTTTATTTTTATTTCTAAGAATAGTGGTATGATTTGCAGACGTTTTTGATTTAATAAAAAAACATATTAAAAGGGAAGTACGTGTATGAATTTGAAATTTTTTTAATGTTTTGGAATTTGAATGTTTTGGAAAAGCTGCTTTTATGTCTCCCAAACATGCTAACAGACATCGTGATAATCAAAGCTTTTAAATAAAAAAAAAAAAAAAAAAAAATCTTTTTAAAGGGATTTTTAGTTATAGGCAGTCATATAAACGAAAATAATGTTACTTTGCTATTCCGCCAAACTTTTGGCGGAATAGCAAAGTAACATTATTTTCGTTAATATGAAATTCCGCAAAGTAACTCCTGATTCAATAAATGACTTAAATACTAATTACTCTCCAAGTATATGTATAACATATCAATGCGCTCCTTTTTTGAATGTTTTTATTACCGCGATTTCCCAACATTATGACTACACAGTGAAAACATAATATTAATATTCTGTTTTTAGTTTGTAGCTTAACTGGTAGGTACATTCCTGAAAATGAACACTGAAACCAAAACAAATTATAACCTTTCTGTTTTGTGGCAGTATGTAAAAAAGCCGCAGACTATAAATAAACAAAATGATTTGAATACCCAAATGCTTATTTCGTTGTTGTATGATACGCTAAAAACTCATTGAAGCAAAGTCGAGGGTAGTTCGGAGTTGGTATAATGGTTCGGTTTGTAAGTGGCAATTAGGAACGCTCACAAAAACCCGCCTACGATATTTACGCAGTCTTTAACTGCGTGCTAATGATTTGTCTATCCTTTTAACAACGTATTTCTACGAATTCGAATAGCTAAATCGATTTAATTGGGACAGTTTATCGCCCGTTTGTTAACTTGTCAATGTTTATTAGGATTCATTGAAGTAAATAATCCAGTTACATCATCATCCACCACTTGTATTTAAGGATTGTGTAACTTTGTACTTAACCTATTTTACTGTTTAGCGTATTACATAGATTTTATCATTTGCTCACTAGTTACGTTAGAGATGTAAGCATGCTTTATTTAAAAAAATCTCATATTTAAGTAAAATATTGTTATTTTTGTGAGAAATAAAGCTCTTTTACCCGAAATAATCCATGATGAAAGGACGAGAAAACTAATTGCACGCAAAAAACACTCAAGCAGATATAACGAGTTGGCACTAAATTATTGACTAGCACGTTATTATTAAGCGGAATAGGGCGTTTTTATTTTTCGTTGTAGAAATATATATTTGCTACAATGGATATTTTCATGTGTTTTCTATTCAGAATTGAGAGCTTTTTTTTCATCTTAATAGGAGAAAAAAACTACTTGGCAATGACAATGGGCGTACTAGATGTCACACATGGCGTGTTCAAACTCTGTCTAGCGTGGCCGTAACAGTAAAGATGGCGTTTGTTGTCGCAATGAATAAACCCACTTAAGCGCCCAGTGAGCTTGCAGTTCGCTCCTTTGTAACGGTAGAAGACAACTAGAAACAATCGTCTCGGTCCATCGGACGCTATGGGCGGAAACTAACCGGAACAGCGGCGTGTGTATCGTTGCCGGGCCTGAATTAGACGTACATTACGTTTGAATTCATGAAGCCAGTCATACCTACTATTTGCTTTAACCAATTTCAAAAGTTACGTTATCTTCGGTGATATAGGGCCAGTTGTAACTAAACTGGCCAAACCTATATATTGAACCAATTGACATGAATTTCATGGAGACTGAGGGCTGTATGCTATTGTGAGTTTTGAATTTAAGTGGAAATTATACGAAAGGTTTTGGTCCTATCCTGTTTCGATGACAGATATAGTGATGATAATTATGCTACCGACTTTATCTTAAACTGGTCTATTCGAAATAGTCGAAATTCGAGGGTACAGACTATGTCGCAAATGTATCTATCACCTACTGCGTTATCTGCCTCTATAGCTAAAGAAGTAAATAGGCAAACGAACGAACGAAGCTTTTCGCGGTTATAGGTATCTATTGCAAATGCGACTCACGCAACAAATATAACGTTAACGCAATGTTTGAAACTACTTGGCACTGCTTAGGGCCCTGCCGCTTGAGGTAGCACGGCTTGGGGCGCATCTTTTTGACGATGGGCGAGCGCTTCAGGCGTGCCACGCCCACCGATAACACCGTCGCCACAAATGTGACTTTGGCACAATGTTTGAACCTACTTGACACCGCTGAAGGCTCTGCCGGTTGGAAGAGCACGGCTTGGGGCGTATCTTCTTGGCAATGGGCGAGTGCTTAAGGCGCGCCACAGCCACCTACAACATCTTCGTCACAAATGTGACTTTGGCACAATGTTCGAACTTACTTGGCACTGCTGAGGGCCCTGTCGGTTGGTAGAGCACGGCTTGGGGCGCACCTTCTTGACAATGGGCGAGTGCTTCAGGCGCGACACAGCCACCTACAACACCTTCGTCACAAATGTGACTTTGGCACAATGTTCGAACTTACTTGGCACTGCTGAGGGCCCTGTCGGTTGGGAGAGCACGGCTTGGGGCGCACCTTCTTGACGGTGGGCGAGCGCTCCAAGCCTGCCACCGCCACCGACACCGTTGCGACGCTGTTCGTCGTGCCGGATGACGAGGATGTTGTGCATTCTGAAACAATACAAATTAACGTCTTGAGAATATTAGTATGACGGAGAAGGAGGAAGGTTGAGCGATGCTTGTTCTGTTCGTCAAAATATTTTATTAAAAAAAGTAAGTACGTATGAAGTCAATAAGAAAAAATGTAATACGCTAACTTACGAGTTAACCTAGGCCAAACAGTTTTGGAAATAAACAAGCACAAAACCAAAAATCCAGAAGCGCCAAATATTTTTCAAATAAAAAAACACATACACGCACAAAAGTAAAATTGGCCAAATCTTACACATATAGACATACTAGCGACCCGCCCCGGCTTCGCCCGAGTTATTATCATACATATAAACCTTCCTCTTGAATCACTATCTATTAAAAAAACCGCATCAAAATCCGTTACGTAGTTTTAAAGATTTAAGCATACATAGGGATGTAGGGACAGAGAAAGCGACTTTGTTTTATACTATGTAGTGATGATGCTACGTGCTATCGTTTATGACATAATCAAACATCCTTATTGGTTATCAAACAATTAAAAAAAAACTGCGTACTTTTAATTAAGAGTACCTAATAAACGGGTTTCGTAGGCATGTGTTACTATTGGCTTTTATGCAAACCCTTTGGCAATAATATTGCGAGCCCAGCAGCCACAGTTATTACTTCGATATCAGCGTTATTGGGACATCATTTCTGCGCCCTTGATTCTGGGCGTTCGATATTAATTTAGAGAGGAACAATTGCAAACAAAGCATGAAACAAAAGGGTGAGAATCAACAAGCAAAATTATTAAATCGTAGACCGGCAAATTTCAGAATTACTTCTCGTTTCAAAAGGTTCAGGAAAAATTGTTAAGTAAAGCGTAATTAAAGATGTTTGGGATAGTTAGCGGCAATTGATGCAACACATAACTGTTTTTAAAACACTTCACTTCTACGAGGGAGGATTATATGTTGGAATGTTGGTATGTATTTTTTAAGATATTTCATGTGAATTTTGATTTAAAAAAATTGTCTATTATAAAACTTATCAAGTGATCTATGTAAATTGTATAGGCACAAACAACACAAATTCTTTAATTTTTTTACTCAAGTAATCGCTTATGGGTACATTTCCACGATATAAGTAAAAGGATGACTCAGTTCAATATACTGGCGACAATGAGATCGGGAGTCCAGATTGCGAATCCTATCCCTACGCTAAAGACAATAGCCGAATGCACCGCAGCTGAGACACAAAGGAAGTCATATCCTGGCCTTAATCATTGTAAGCAGTCTGGGACGAAGGACGATCCGTGTCGAGACAGGCCAGGCCGAGCCTCAGGGCCCCTAGCACTAGATATCCATCGGGTACAATACCGCGGGTCGCATTCGGGGCGACAAATCAAACAAGGGTATAGCGGCCCGTATTGATCGGAACATTGATTCGGAGGCTTCGGGCCGTGACGGGATGTTCTTTGTCACTACTCGGCCACCATTAGTTTGTTTATGTTTGTGCAGACCGCACATCCGTCTCAGCTGGCCGATGCTACTAATGGAACGTAGAAAAATGATGTCCGATCTCTTAGAGGCTGCGGCCCGTCGGGGAAAACTAAGTAACAAAGTGGACGATTTTCAGCCTTCCACGTGATGAATAGGTAATGTCGTTGAAGAAAAAAAGATTTCACGAACGGAGGCACTCAACGATAACATCGCTCGGACGATTTATGTCAGCCTTAGTGAATACTCGAACCATCTTTACCACGTTTCATTTTAAATGTTTACTCAAATGTTATGTTTAATATCGTTAGGCATAATATCGTAACAAGTATTTTGATGGAAACACGGGAGACGGTATATCTACATTATCTTTAGTTAACAGACGGGTTTGCTCTGGATATACGAACTTAAATAATAAAATAAATTCATTCAAGCTTTATACATGAATTCAGTGCAATTATCAGGTGGGTGACGTTATTTTGCGCAATCAATTAGAATGGATCACTTAGAACGAGTGAGAATTTTCCCTGTTATAATTAGCTCACCATGTGTAGGTACTCCAATAAGTAGATTGTTGCTTACAAATCGCGCGTACTTGTATGTTTACATTATGGATAATATGTATAAAGTTTGTTGAGATATTGATATGCGGCTTATTGATTGGTTCTGAAGCGGGTTGTTCGTGGTGGTTTAATGGAGGCTATGAGCTGAGGCGCCGAGAACGCTCCCACGGGACTTTTGTCTCGGCGCCGATAAGTTGCGTCGACGTTCATTATCGATGTGTTAGGGCCAGCTTTTACTGGAAGCTTAAAATATGAGACGCTAACATTTTTCATATCTTTTTGAAGTTGAATATAACATATTACTGAAATATCTCAATCGAAAGCATATTTGTGTGCTTATTAGATAAATATTGTACAGTTTATCAAATGTACATTTTTATTATGATTATTAGTGGAACCTACCTAGCTAGTCTTTAGTTCGAGTAGCTGTTAGGTACCTGCGAGATTTGAATTGAATTTGATGGATGATGAATTATTATATAAAATATTATTAAAATATAAAGCTCTTACTCATAAATTCAGTAGTTATAGCACTTCCTTGATTCGTTAGGACATAAACACTTATAGGTGTGCAGAAACTAAGAAAGATGAAAAATAAATCTCCAACGAAAAAGAAAATCCTATAAGGATTACAAATTTTACAATGGAATAGTATGCTCGAGATTTGGCAATAATTACTCGCCAATTAAATAAGCTAATAATAAATGGTATTGCATTTAGGTTTAGTTACCCACTCAAGAGGAGTGAAAGGCACGCCCGACTGTGAAGTGTTATTTGCATCTTGTTTGACCCTATTAGGTGTAATTGATTTTCTAATATGCTCCTAGTTAGATACACAGCTATCGATCAAGGCTCATCGTCTCTTCAGTTTTGGCTTTAGAAAATAAATTAACTAAATTAAGTAATTGGATAGGTACGTCTTGTTTGAAATTTGAACTACGGCTTTCTCTTTAAATCAGTGAATAGTGTACAAAAATGTTAATAGATGAAAGAGACACGTAATCATTAAGCTCAAATTAAATTGAGTATCTTGTATTGTTAATTATTTTGTCCATTTCGTTTATAATCTATATTGTTTGTTGTCAAAATCCATACATACAATGTGTAACATTGACTCAATAGAAAATAGTTACAATGGTGGCACTACTCGTGATAGTCTCCGAGAGTCTCTCTCTCTCAAGAGAGAGACACCTGTCATTGTTTAATTCGAATCGTTAGAAGGTGACAGCGCCAGATCGCGACACAGAGATCCATTCTAACACTGTTTGTAAAACTTCAGTAAAAATCAAACAAATAAGCGTTTGGGATTTGTCATAAAATAGTCTCTGACCCAAAAACGGCAAACAAAGGAGTGAATAAACGTCGAGATTGGAAAATTATTCATAATCGTGCGCCAAGCGTGCGAGATCGTGCCGGGGGCGCGAGCGGCTGATGCATGCTATAGCAGAATACTAAAGAATTCCTAAACTAGAAAAGCGTGCCAACCGGCGAAATAGCTTGATATAGGTAGATAGTTTCCAGTAAATAAATCACACCGTTTGTATTTGTTTATATCTTGGAGCTGGTTCAATTATGTACATTTTATTTACTTGCATATTAAAAACGTACCTAGACGTTAACGTAGGTTGTATCTTGGGTAATACCTACGTTTATAGTAGGTACCGTATAATGGAACTACTCTAATTCGTCTAATGGTAACATTGATCGACGTCTAAGCTATAAGTAATTGAGATCCGTAACTCTATAATAAATCTAATTTTTCTCAAACATGATCGGAAATATTTGCATTATTAAACATAATTATTAAACGGGTCTAACGCGAATTTACTTATTTACCTTATTTACCGACGTTTCGACACAAGTTTCACTGGTCATGGTCGCGGCTAACTGATGTCCCAGCAAAATGTCAAAACAGAGATTTGTGTAACTACCCAACGAAAAGTCTATGTAGAAATTTGGGGTAAACACACAATTTTTAAACTACTCACAAAACATATTTTAATTATTGTCAATAGTCCGACACACGACACTCACAATATCCCCGCGCACATCCGAAGATATATCCCTTGGCTGCAACTTCTGGATCACTGGTCCCCAAGTTGGTGATAAGTTAAAACCATCCTCCCTATTAACATTTCTAGGGTGTTTCTTGATTTCAATTGCCTCTCGAACTACTCGAGGATAATAATGGCGTTCAGTGGAGACAATTTTTGGTTTATGGAGTTCAATCCAGTGATTTACGCCAGATGTAAGATATATGATGTATGTTTAAATATGTGTTCAAATCGCGAAAGTTTTAAATGTTATATTTGCATTATTGTCACGAAATGAAGACATGAAGTTTCTTGTTTATGGCTCCCCACAATTACTTCTTGGCCTTAGGCCGTGAAGTAATGTATGGCGTAAGTATGAACGAAACATTATTGTCCGCTGCTCTAACTTTTAAAATTTGCGTACTAACACTAAACTGACAAAGGAAAAATTACATACAGCCAACGACCATTAGATACTTGCGAAATAATAAAAAAACAAATTCTATGGTTCTATGTACCTATATTTATGTGCGGTTAAACATGGTGCTCGAATAGCTCATTCAAATGGTATCTTAAAAAATTAAAAAAGATGGCAAATTAAAAAAAATTTTCCTTATTAACTATTTCCCTAGTAGTTATTTTAATTTTAATATTTCCTCACAATGTTTGAGAAAAGCACTATACAAGCCTCGGCCGGAAGAGAGATTGCAGGACTTGTTTTATCCGGCCTCTGCAGTAATGTACTATACCGATTTTAGCGAGGATGGTGTGTGCGACATTACGTAGACGTATCAGAATAGATATGTCACATAAGTGTCAGTCAATACAATAAAAACTTTTTAACAAAAAAAAAAATAACCGCCGATTAAAAACTAAAAGGCAATAAATAAACCGACACTAACATAATTTATTTCTATTCACATTCTATATACCTAATACAATCGCTAGGCTTATATCAATTGGTAACATTTATTTTCAAAATATAACTAGTAATATAACTAGTTTAAAGGATATTGTACTAAAGGATGTTTTACTAAATAAATATTTGTATTTGTATTTGTATTTGTATATACAGTAAGTGTACTGAAGCGCAAGCTCGTCGACATGTCCATTTTGCCCATTCTCACCTACGGAGCCCAAACCTGGTCACTAACTGAGGCGCAGAAATCCCGGCTCAAGGTTTGCCAAAGGGCAATGGAGCGGAGTATCCTAGGTGTTCGTAGACGCGACAAAGTGAGGAACACAGAGCTGCGCTCAAAAACCCAAATCATCGACGTTGGGATGAAGACCGCCAGGCTAAAGTGGAACTGGGCTGGACACGTCTGCCGGATGAATAGGGACAGATGGGCCAAAATAACCACTAGCTGGAATCCCCGGTATAGTCGTGGCAGAGGCAGACCGAGAAAGAGATGGCGGGACGACTTGGATGCGTTTCAGCGGGATTGGTGGGATCTTGCCCAGCACAGGGAGGATTGGATAAGGAGAGGGGAGGCCTTTGCCCAGCAGTGGGACACAAAAACAGGCTATAAAAAATAAAAAAACAGTAAGTGTAACTTACCTAACTGCCTACCTCTAATAATCTACCTTAAATCTAAAATAATAGGTCCTTGAAGCATTGTATTGCTCCGCCCGCTTTTACATTAGTTCGTTGGATTATTAATTACATTTTATTAATTATTAATTTAATTACATCTAGAAAGTATGAACTATGTGCATACTTCAGAAATAAATCAATCAAATCTGCGTATTTATATTTATATATTTACAATCTGTTATTTTTGGAGTCGGTGCAAGCTTAAGCACCTTAGTGAAGAGTTGAACGGTGGAAGAGTTGAACAGGATTTTTTTCCAAATTTTATGGGACCAATTTTGAGGTATATCTATGCCTATCCCTATCCCTATCAAATAAAAAAAGAATTATCTATATCGGTCTACTCTGTAAAAAGCTATGCGTGGTCATACATTACGTTCGGTGAGTAAACAATCAATCATCCCCTATTTTCCTACCCTTAAGTTGATTTTTTCAAAATTTATATGGGACCAAATTTGAGGTATGCCCTATTGGATAAAAAATAAATATCAAAAATCAGACTACTCTGTAGAAAGTTATGCGTGGTCCTACGTTTCAATCGGTGAGTGAACAATCAATCATCCCCTATTTTCCTACCCTTAAGGTTGGATGTTTTTTCCAAATTTATACGAGACCAACTACGGGGTATATAATTTCCAATAAAAAAAATATTATCAATATCAAACTACTCTGTACAAAGTTATGCGTGGTCATACATTAAAAAAAAACGCGTGTATATATATACATATATACGCGTCGACTTGAGAACCTTCTCCGTTTTTTTCGTAGGATGAAAAGTAGCACGCAAGGTTTTCGAATTATGGAAGAGAGGTAATTTCATTAAAAGTCACCAAGTCTTTGGTCTAAAGAGCTAACCTTTACCGCCTTACATTATCTGCAGTGACCACGCCACGTTATTGTATGTATCACCTATACCAATACAAAAAAAAATCGAATTTCGATATGATATATATGAAATGATAGGGTTCCAATTGTTGTACATATTACAAAAACAGTTGAAATTTGGTTAAATGTAGTTAAGGGTTCAGTTTCTGCCATTTTGGCTGCGAAACCCTAAAAAAATAATATATTCAGAATCTACGAACAAAATTTCACGAAAAAACGCGTCCGTAAACAAATGCGATCATAATACCTATATAAATAATTGGACAGGGAAATTTTTAAATGGGAAATTATGCGACTAGTATAATGTATAATGGCGGTAATAGTATAATGGCGAACAGAAAATTAGTTGCGAGGAATAATTGCGTTTGGGGAACTCATCTAACAAGTCTATTTCTATTGAAACGGACAGATTGGCGCGGCCCGGTCTCATCCCGGCCCGTTCTAGTGCGAGTTATCCTTTATTGTGGGTACGGTTTGTGTTTTTTTATTGTTTTTTTAACAGAATTTATTGCTCACCTAAACATGTTAGGCATTGAAACTTGTCACGAGTGATCGAGTTTTGTAACATCGCTCAACCTTAACATGTTAGGTATTGAAAATTGCCACAAGGCCCACAAGTGATCGAGTTTTATAACATTATCTAGTTCTAAGAAATTTGCCACATCATGACAACGTTGTACCTAGCATTTTTAATTCTGTTCGACGGAATTGTTACAAACAAATCAACGCATATAACACAAACAACATATCTATTGTAAGTATCACGAACGAGTTTCGTTAACTCGGTTTGCAGAATGGTAGAATTTAATTACATTAGCAGACATAGCAAGTTCAAGCGTGGGCCCGTGGTAAGTTAGCGCAAAATTTGAAACTCCGACGAGCGTAACATGTCGCAGGATTCATTTACTAATGTATGACGGAGACATCAATGCGTACCATTTTGTACATTGTTTATTTTGTACAGCGTCCTTTCGAAAGTAAAGAACCCTGAAATAGTGCCCTCTTTGATGTGCTCTGAGTGCCAGTAAAGTTTATCTGTGTTCCAACCCAAACAGGTAACCAATGAAGTAATTTCATACTATGATATCAATTTGTTATACAGTCTTGATGCCGATACATATGAAAAGTTAATTGTATTGGTTTTGTAAACCATTATAAAGTTGTAGGTATAACTTTATAACAGTTACGCAGTACGCATCTGAAACCTTTTTCCACTTTCGCGTGTATTTTATTAACAAGGGATTGAATTCACTGACGCGAACATTGTGGCGTGTACATACAGTTAACGTCACAAACTTTATTAAACGACTCTTTTCCTTTTATCCATTGACGATTGAACTTTTTACGTGCACGGAACATTTTGACGGAGTTTTGATGCGTAATACGAGTGGTTTTATTAGAAAAGCGCCGCGGGAAGTTTTAGGTGTCCTCGAGGGCTCAAACTTTTGCGACAACGTCCGCCAAGTGCAAGATTGCGTTACTTTCTCGCTCTAGGCCTTTTTTCGCGTCTTTTTTGTCAAATTTTAAGGTACCTTAAACATTTTTGCAATTTTTTTCTCAAGTATTTATTCGTTATGTTCCTAAAAATCTACTGAATTAGGTAGACCATTGGCAGCCAACATTCGTTTCGATCAGTCTAGCAGAAACAAAGCAAATTTCCAATTATCCTAATAACTCTCAAAACACTAATAAATCAAAGCTCAATTTTTATTGGGCTAGATGCCCATTGTACCAGCTTTGTTTTCAACGAAGATATAATTGTTATAATAAATAAATAATAAATAAAATAGTTCTTTATTTAGGTATTGACCCATCCTCTACATTCAAACTACACACAAAAATTAAAACTAACATTAAAAAGTTATACTTACTGTACCTGCAATGGACCAGAATCTATGATATTATTGGGCGAATAGGCTGTCTAAATCATTTCTGCAGGCACGAGTGTCTCGAGCCAAAGGACCGGCACAAAACAATTGTTAATGCTTCATTCGTTTCCCACCCGCATGTGCTGCGCTCTTAACTCGTGAACATAAACATAATTTTAACATTAACTTAATGAATTTACAAGAAAAAATGCATTAACTGAAATTAAACACTTTAAAACGGATTAATCGCGTTTATTAACACCATGACCCTACGTTTCGAGCCCTATACACCACTAATTTTCACAGGGTTAAGCTGATGACTGAGACAATGCGAATTATCCCCGTCAATCAAAAAGTTACTATAGGTTCAAGTAAGAACATTTTAATTCCCATCGTACTAAATAATAACAAACTCAAAATGAAAACCTAAGTTATTATCGCGGCATTGTGAATTTTTACGACTCTTTAGTGTTTAAAAGCAAGTTAGTAAGAAACTTCATCTGCGGAACACCCGCGTACCACAGTCTTGGCAAAATAGCGCAATTAAGCGAAGGCTCTGCTATTTAAGTCTACGGAGCATAATATCACAGCAATTTGCACACATTCACATTCACAAATTCTGTGCAATATTAGCTTTGTCGCCCTTCAAGTTAGACGAATTTTTTGCACACGTTCTGTTTTCGATTTGTTGTTCAAAGCGGCGTGTCATGTGAGTTTTACGAGTATATCGCCTATTTCAAACTTGACTGACTAAAAAGTGGTCTATACATGTCGGGTGTAATTTGTGGCGATGAAGATTGTTTTTGTTTGCGCAGTTCTAATAATAAAAGCAAATTTATAACAAGCTTTATTCTCTCCAAAGCTACTAATGAGAAATGCTGCATAAAAATATTAATCTTTTCATTATAATGAGATGGCTTTGACTGTAAAACTGATTCGGCATAATTCTGCCTATAAGCAAGAACACAAGGTGGTATTCGAATTTCACGGCATCCTTTTTTCAATTTTCCTGGGCAGTTATTTGCATAAAACAACGTCTGCGACATCAACAATAGTTAATTGAATTCAGCGCGCGTTCGGGTATGCTCCACGCGTATGCTGCGAGTAAAAGTGTGAGATTTTATTTCGCGAACTCGCTGTTTACTGTCACGATTATAATACTGTCGCGATTACTGTAGGTAAATGAGGTAATTTAAATAATCAATAACACATTAAATGGTCATAGTACGCATGGAGATCTATTACATTTATTTATCAGTATTTTTTGTCACTTAGGTACGTACCTACTAATGCTGCTAGCATTAGAAAACACTCAGCGAATCTCATTAAATTTATTTCAAGATAATTTTGGGCAAATTTCTTGGCATCGTTCTGCAATTTATCCACAGAGAGGCAATTTCATGTAAGTAAATCAAGAGTGGCACTCTAGCGGTCGGATATTCGCATCAATCTTACTTGCTAAATTTATTCAGACTTGTTTTATTCTCCAGTGGCTCCCCTGCTTTGTCTATCAATCCGGTATTACAGGATAAGATAATATCAAACACGACACATTAAACGACTTACAAAATTGGAAACTATTGCTGTCTTATTTTGACTCCATATGCACGAATGAGACGTACCTATATATAGGCTGTAGGTAAATTGCAGAAAAATATAGCCCGTGTCTCTTATTTACTACGCCGCGTTATGACGAAATCATTTATGTAATTAACTTACTTACCTAATTATTCAAATTGTACGGACTGTTACGAGTTGCCTAGCGGTAGTTTTGGGAGCCTATGCCCAAAAAATACTACTAAAAGTGGGTGCCGATTTCCGGGTCTTGACTAGATAAAACTATTTGTAATTATAAGTTTTAGCTAAAAGATTTGATTTATTTGAAATTAATTATAAAACGGCCATCTACTTAAGCTAGATTTCTCACACACCATTTAATACAGTGCAGCAACATAAACAATTACTGTGTAGAGTAAATCCAGGATACCACGTAAGCTGTGGGATTGCGTGGGATCTTTTCGATGTGCACTTTGAAATCTGTAGGGCAAGCAACGTGGCTGGTTAATTCCACGGAATCTGCGCTGTCGTGTTGCTCTCGAGAGCTCTCGCGAAGCGCGATAAATTTACCAACACGCGCGACAATCCTGATAAATAACCTAACCCCGCTAAGCGGTAAACCTCGTACGAGTGACACGAACATTGGTTCAGTTAGTGTCGCTTTTATTAAGTAAATCAAAATGTACATTTCCACTTTAATCCTATGTTGATGTTAATTTGGCGGGTTTAATTAGTGATAGTGGGATAATTTTAAATTTAACAGTAATTTGAACCACAAAAACAAAACGAGGTTAATAAATTTAATGATTGAACATTTCCAATTGTTTTAGGGCAAACATTTGAATATTATTCTAACAAAGCAAACGTTTGCAGGCATACAGGTCCCGTATCTCGTCACCTTCGTATATGGCCAGCATCTGTGCCTTGAAATTTATGACTGCAATTTGCAGACACCACTTTTGGCACTTAGAAAGTTCTTTGTAACGTGAAAGACGTGCAAGATATGTAAATTGCTTAAGAGCGTTGGCCAGTTTTAAAAGACAACATGTTTTATGTTATTGGGTTATAAGAAGAAGTCCAGAGTGGCTAAAATAAACCATTTACCTAATATTTTTTGTATACAAATTGAGGTATTAAGTCTGAAAAATAGTATCAACAAATTATGTAGGTATTTATAACGTGTTCATATCGTAAATAAAAACGGCATCTACATCAATATAGTTTAATTGCGTAGATGTTATTTTGTCACTTTAACTTAGTAATTAATGTTCCAGAATATACTATTTTAATTTCGTTCAGTATCTAAGCGGCGTATTTACAAGTAGTTTTTTTATTTCTAAGTTGTAATTATATAAATGAGGAATAGCTCTTAACGAATTAATTAATAATAACACTATTTAAGACGTTTATTCATATTCGACGCATTTTCACTCAGCACCGTTACCAAGTTAACTATAGTTTCAAATGTACTAAATATGTATGTATTTACATCCCTTGTGTTCGTATGATAATGAACCGCGCGCGGCAATAATTGGCGACAGTCTTCTGATGGATTGCGCGGCTTCCTATGTTTGCACACTACTATTGTATTATGATGTGTTAAAGTTTCATTCTTGTTTACGGATGGCTTAGTTACTCGTTTGGGTCTTTTCTGTAAGGTTTATTTTCATTAATAGTTTACATTTCACTTTATGTGAAGTTCCATTTCGTTCAGTTTAGCTTTCAAGGCTAAACAAATAGAGAAAGGATTCCAGGATTTAATTAATGAGAAACCTAGATAATTATCTTGAAGATAAGGATAGTACTATGGGCCATTCTTCGTCATTATTATTTAAAAGAGCTATTTCGTCTCAGATTGGTGTTAGTACTCGCCAATCCTAACTATTTACGAAGATTTTATTATACATATTAAAGAAGGCATAGGTACGTTAGGGCGACGATAAAAACCCGAAGTGTAAACACATATGTACCGAATAAGCGGGGAACTGACGTTTCACGGTCCAAGGCTTTCGGACAAGTAAACGATTAGCCAGTCTTGATTCAAAATGAAATTGAATGGTGTGCAGCGAGCTGTCAGCACAGACCCGTGTAACCATTAACTAATGAGTAACGTGTTGACAAATCGGACGCCAAAGCGCCGGTCCGTACTTACTTGGCGTAGAACGGAGGCCGAGAATAGTCAAACCACGTTATCTCTTACAAGCAAATGACCTGTCTAACTTTAAAGTGTTATTTTAAACGTCAAACTTCTATGATATTATGACGTTTATATACCCACATATCATGATATCTTTAGTCAATAATGAATCAGAATTCATCAATAATGCGTTCAAAAATCGCATTTAAAGGCCCCGCAAATAATACTTAATAAACTTTTTTGTTACAGCTAATTTCTTTTCTGTGAATATGTTGTTATAGCTAAATAATATCGATTTCATTTTTTTTTTCAAATTACGAATACATCTGACACAAGAAAATTTGATTTGACCTCTATTCTAATATCAGTCAAGATGACGTTTAGTTTGAAACGAATTTTCAATTGCATGCAATGACGCACGCAAGTCGCACGTTATTTTGTTTGATATCGAACGATATGAAAATTGGGGCCAACTCTAGTTTATCTCTGAATTTTAAAAATATAAAGAATATTAGGAGAGCTGATGATATGTGTGTATACACGGTGTTTCACATAACACTAAAAACCTGAAAACCGTTTGTTCAAAATCGAGAGTAGAATCGATTGAGCTATATCTTGATGGGGGTTTTTTTATTTATTTTTATTTGTATTATTAATTATTTTTTGCGTGCCGTGTCTACAAATTCGTAATACAACATTGTGTTGTATACATTTTTCATTATTTAGGGGTAATTCTGGTAATAATGGCTGGTTACTTGGACGATTATTTTTTCCGCTTTGAGTTTGACGTTGTTTGTCAGTTTAATTTTAATGTTCATAGCGTTCATATTTCAATTATCATGGCGTTTAGATATACGAATGTCCAATATTGTGAAATGGTAAGAACGCTAGTACGCTGCAATGACAATGTCAACTTAGCGGCAAAGCGTTATCAATGTTATCATGAGGAGTTTGGTCTCACCGTGTCGAATGCCAACACGGCCGCCGCTACTCAACGGCTTCGGGACTACGGTTCTTTTCGACCACATATGTCCAGAGAAAGGCATGTTGTTAAGGCATGCTGCTTTCGAGGAGGCCGTCTTAGAGTATTTTCGCGTTAATCCGACGGCTAACACACGACAAGCTGGTCGTCGGTTTAACTGCAATGACAAGGTTATTTGGAGAATTTTGAGAGACGACTATCAACATCCTTATTACTCTCGCCTGTGTCAAGAGCTAAACCTCCAAGATTATGTGCCCCGTATTGAGGTTTGCGAGTGGTTTCTCGAAGACTGGCTGACTGGCTGACTGGCTGGAAGGCACATCCTGTGGACCGATGAGTGCACCTTCACGAGGCAAGGACTTTTCAACCAGCATAACAGGCATATGTGGGCGCACAAAGATCCTCATTTAGCCGAAGAAAATTCATTTCGGCATCGATTTTCTTTAAACGTATTGGCGGGAATAACAGGGCCATACATTCTCGGCCCATACACATACATTTTTGCCCCGTCTGAACGGAGAAATTTACCTGAATTTTCTGACGACCACCGTCAATTACTTAATTGAAGATGTTCCCTAAAAACATATTATAGAAACACTGTCTACCATCGATAATAAGTACCTACCTATTAGGCTGAATCATCACAAATATTATATCGGTAATAAGGATAAGTCATACCATTTCGATAATATCGAAATTTCGATAATATCGGACTATGTTCCGATAATTTTTTACCTGTATGGAATTTCTCAGATACCTACCGGTATTTTCGATATTTTCGATGTTTTAATTTCACGCTTAAAACATAAAATTTTTAAGTGATACTGACTTGTTTTGTTTTTTTTGGGCTTTTTTGTGTATCCCACTGCTGGGCAAAGGCCTCTCCCTTTTTTTTTTACTGGTCCCGATTTTGTGCTTCCCCTGTCTAGTGTCTAGTTCTTACAAAAGGCGTCCATGCCGTCCCGCCATCTCAGCTTGGGACTGCCCCGTCCACGCTTATTTTGCGGGATGCACTTACTGGCAAAACTTGCCCATGTTGCCCACCTATTCGGATTCATGCGGTAGACGTGCCTGCCCAGTCTCATTTGAGCCTAGCATCTTTTTCACCAACGTCAGCAATGCGGGTTTTTGAGTACAGAATGCGACCGGTTCTCTTGATACGTAAAGTGCTGCGCTCCATAGCCCGCTAGCAAACCTACAATTTGGATTTCTGAATCTCTTGCGACCATGATTTTGCACCGTAGGTTAGGTTACACTTGTTGACGAGTTTTCGCTTTAGTGACAATGGAAGGTTACCCATCGTAAGTTCTTTTATGGACCAGTAGGTTTTTCAGGCGTTATCGAACCGTCGTTTGACTTTCTAGTCTTGCCTGTTGCTAAAAGATACTAGATATAGTGTATAGTGTGCCCTCGACCCTACGTTTCGAGCTGTTGGTCATCCATCACCTTAGTTTTATCACGATTCATCCAAAAACCAACTTGAAGCCTTGCGTTTCCCAGGTGTGGAGCATTAGCTGTAACGATATCGTCAGCAAACTCCTCTTGCCTCCCAGGAAGCTGCCAGGCTCTTAAAAACTTCTTCAAATTTTCGTGAATAATTCCGGAGACAACGGGTCGCCTTGTTTGATAGTCCACTGTAATTTGACGGAGGGAGCGGAAGCTTGGAGTTTAATGTCTGATGTAGGTACTATTGTCGTACCTATATGTTTTTAATTAAACTTATGTATGTTGAATCGATGCCTTGGTGTCTTAGTGCGGTGACGATCGCGGAATGTGTAATGCTGTCAAAAGCTTTGATGTAGTCCACGAAAGCTAGGATTAGGTAAGGGAATGTTGTATTCGGAATTTTTTTCAATAATCTGGTTGAGTGTGTGACGATAGTCGCTGGTAGAAAATCCAGGGCGGAAACCAGCTTGAAGTGAAGGTTGGTTTCAAGTTGCCCAGCAATGCGACTCAATGATTTTTATAAACGTCTTTTAGAGGTGAGATGTAAAACCAGACTAGTAGGTTCTAGTGGGTTCTATTACCAATAATTTTATTAGTTAAGAAGCTGAAAATAAATGCTACATTTTGTCTAGTTTACTTTTTAATTCGGTCGTATTTATTTATGATTTATTAGTTAATTTGATAATTAAGTTGAAATGATTAATAATAGTGTATTATAATATAAATAACCCTTCATAATAAATGTCAATTTTCTATGAAAATGCTGATTTTTGTAAGTTGTTATCGATTTCCCCTCCAATATCGAAAAAATATTGAAAATATCGAAATTATAACTACCTACTCGAAATTTCAATATCGAAAAAATACCGGTAATGCAAAAAACTCCGATATCCTATGCTCTAAGTAAAAGTACGCATTTTGACTGCAATCATTAAACTTTTATAGGGACATATTTCATTTCAAGACCAAAAGAAGTTTAAGATGTGCGTTTACACAATCCATATAATAATTACGTAGGTAAATGTCTGCCTTGCTCGCAGGTACAGGCTCTCGAGAGAAGCTTTCAGTATCCTATTTGCGAGATGTTTGACATCGAGCTTTGCGCAAGCTTTCTGATACATACTAAAGTGCATTAAAGCGCTTGAAAGAAAGTAACTTAGTCAAAGCATTTTCTATTTTAAACGGATTGAAAAATACTGTGTGTGTTCGGAGCGCTACTTATAGGTACTCGTATCACGAAATTTTATTACAAGGCCACTTTTAGTTAATACTTTTGACCCCATTTTCACCTGCTGGTGTTTAATTAAGAAAAATCTGTATGACTTAGTGCAAAAGCCCACAGCTCTAGTCCACATCCCATGACAGTTAAAATATATAATAAATGTAACGACAACAAAAAAGGTGAAAAACATAAGAAAACATTTTGATATAGTTAAAAAAGTTCCTTAGAGATAAATGTTTTAATGACAAAAACATTTAATTTATATAGCTTAGTATGGAGGTATTATTAACGTGTATATTTTATTCATTGTCTGTAAATGTTGTAACTAGGTTAATTATAGTTATAGTTAAAGTCTAGTCCTAAGTTCTAGCCTCTGCTGTGCTTTAACAGGGTCTCATGTGACATGTGTAATTTTGAATGAAATGAAGATGAAGAAATTTCATGAAGAATATAAGTTGAAAAAAGTTTTACTTAAGCTTTGGGTTAATGCTGTAATTGGAAAGCTCACGTTTCGGACATCTGTACGAAACTTCAATACCTTACACTTCTATGCCTTACGACGACTAAGTACTACGAGTTCAAAAGACATTGCATTGACAGCATATCACGGTTACGTATCTTCCATCTTAAGCTACGGATTAATAATCTGGGGCAACTCCGTAGAAATGAATAGAGCATTTTTAATGCAAAAGCAGTGTCTAAGGGCAGTGTGCAACACTCACTACTTAGAGCCATGTACGCCTCTATTCCGGCAGACTAGAGTCCTGCCTTTACCATGCATGTACATTAAAGAAATGGCACTATTTGTACACAAATATCCGAACATGTTCCCTACACATGCACAGGTTTTTCCAAGGTCAACACGAAATAAAGCACGGTTGCACTTACCTCTTGCTAAGACCCAAATATATAGACATAATGCACAATGTATGGGTATACAAGTCTACAATAAGATACCAAGTGACATTAGAAACTGTTCGTTAAACCAGTTTAAAAAATCATTAACCAACTGGCTATTAAATAAATGTTTTTACTCTGTACGTGACTTCTTAAACAACAATGAAAATGATTATATATATATAGGTATTAGAATAATTTATTCAGCTTGAATGACATTTTAAATTGTTAATTTTGTAATTTTAGTTATGTATTTATTAATTTTGATTGGATGACATGTTAATTTTGTAATTTTTGCATGCTCAATTGTGAGTCGAGTACACTGTACAAAAGATTTTGTAACACCATCTGCATACCCACTGTATTCTCGCAAATAAACATTTTGTATTTGTATTTGTTATTCTACACTGTTTAGGTACAATTATTAATTAAGTACAATACTACTAATTTTGGTTTTGGTGTAAAATTACAAAAGCTTTGTGCAACGAGTCCCAGTTAAAACTTGTAATACCGCATACATTTTAAAACATTTGAATGAAGTGAAAGAAGTTTTACAAGGATTAACTACCAAAGCAACTGACTACGGATGCTGTGACCTTTGATTTAACCCCCTTGGGCTTCGTTGACTCTTTTCTGCTTTATAAAGACTGACTGAAATGAAATAAAAACAAGTACCTATACGCTTGAATTAATTTTACAACTGATAGTCATTTATAGGCAGACTCATTATAGAAGAATTAGTAATTTATAGAAGAAACTAGAAATATTCTAAACAAGAATGGATACTTTAATTAAGCCAATGTATTATACATTTCATAGTAGGTATGCAGTAACTTTCTTAAAACTTACTTAAGTCTTACTTATCTTCGATCAAGCAACTATTTTCATACTAAACTTACTAATACTACAAACTATGATGGGCTCTTTTCTGTTACCCTGTATATTAGTGCATAGATGTTTATTTTTCCTCATTTATTTTTGAATGTGGCTAATATTCCCCAGCATGCGTTATTGTGCAGGCATTATTAGCTTCAAACGCACTCTCTGACTGCATTGTGCATACCTAGTTGACATAACGAGCACCTCCGCCTCGGGCCTCATCTGCTAATGCACCTTGTATTTCGATTATTTTATTTACTTCGTATATTCATTCTCGAGTGTGTTCCGTTTGTTCTCTCGTTCAATTAGCGTACCATTTCACATCGTTTGTAAGTGCGCCTGAATAGGTCCAATTTAACGATTCGTTACATTAAAATTCAATAATGTATTCTTTATTGAGAACTGTCAGGTTGATAAACAAGCAGTGAATGAAAGTTTAGTTTTCGATGCAATACTCTAAATAGCTCGAGGGTAGGCTAATTGAAAGTTGAAAATAATGTTCGTAAACGTATTTCTGGTAGCAGCGGATAGCATGACTGCTATTTAACCGTCTAATGTGGCACTCTTGTACACCAAACTTATTACTAGAACGTGACAGCCTCGGTGACAGACGGTAAAAACGCAACCATCTCAGCCTAGCTTGATTCAATAAAATGACAAGCTCCATTAGGGGTAATGGATTATCACTGTAGGTATATACCGTTAATCATTGTCGCTGCGGCCTAATTCATGCCTAATGCTGGACTGGAATAAATCTACTTTAGGCACAATGGTATGTATACTCGTACAAATGTGTGAACAAAGATACGAAAGTGAAGACAGAAGAGAAATGAAAAGAAGTGGATTAATTCCTGCTGCAAAACATTTCAAAGTAGCGTTTTCCAATTGCCAATAAATAAATTATCGGGAATATTAAGTACTAATAGCAAAAACATGACGCGACTAAGTACAAGATCTAGTTTTTGTTTAGTCTTAAATATAGGTACTACTAGTGTTAAAAATGCGCTATTGTAATCTTTCGTTTGATGGCAATCTTTAAATAAACATTAGGGACAAACAACATATTTACTCCCTTTAATTTATTCCCTTTTCTCCGACATATTTACTCCCTTTAATTCCGTTCTAACCTAACCTAACCTAAACTGAGTCGCTGCCATACAACTAAGAACAGTTAAGAACCTAAACTGAATCGCGTTAAGACGTCATGGTACTCGTAACGCCCCAGTTCTGTTGATCAAGGACTCTACTTAACTTAAACCTAAATGGGTATGATAAATTGTATGTCATGATGTCATGATCATCAATTTTAATTAAGTCCATACCTATTCCGATTTTTTTTGTGATTAACTCTATGTGGTAATTGTAAAATATGTGGATGCTACGCGAGACAAGCTGCCGGAGCCATTTTGAACGCTGAACATGTTCATTTGGGGTAAATATATTTCCTGCACAAGACGTGTGAGATGCAGGTGACAAATATGCCGGGCGTGGTGGGGTGAATTGCTTCTATCTACCATCTACAGGGCTGTTGTTTTCATCTCTTACCGGGCGCAGGCGAGCGTTCGTATCAGATGAACCAGTGTAAGTGTGTCCCTATGATTGATTGGGAGCAATCAGTGCTTCACTTTTTTTTCATTTTGCGAGGTAGATACAGCCTGCGCTTGGTGGGTGTTATTTAGGGTTTATTGAAACGTTCGACAAAAACGAACGAATTGGGAAAGTTCGTTGACTAACCATATTAGTCTTAAACATTTTAAAAAGCAAAACTCCATTACATTGCTTACATTCGGTTTATAATATCACTTATAAACCGAAGCTGAAGCTGTACTCGTAACTCAAAGGGTGGCAAGTCTGTATTTACAGTACCTAGGACTAAATATTAAAGAAACAGAGAGATGTTTATCACATTTTTATAGTAGTAGCGGTTAGTTCTGATACCAATGCAGTAGTATTTTAGAGAAATTTTCTATAAATCCATTTTCCAGCAATAATATGATACGGCACGAAATGTTTGAAATGTTTACAATGGTTCAATTTTTAGATATTCGTTTACGCGTTTACAAACAGCAGGAATATGTGCCTATTTCAAATTCATGAATAATGTTCAGGGCATTAGAAGTATGGCACAGTGCTTGTTTTATTTCCCTGTTGCTATAGTCAGGCTTGACAAAGAACATTGTGGCGCACACGCGGAGGAAACAAGCCGGCGGCGTGTGACAGCGCACATTAGTCAACAGACACTAGCGTTTCATAGCAGCCTCGGATATTCGGCTCGGGCCTCGGACGTCGAGTGTCGGGTTGATCTGCGAAGTGGTGTTGGCAGATGTAGGTCGACGGTTGAATTTAACAAGGCACGTACTTTATAGATAGCCGTCGGCGAAGCGATTCGATGCGTTTTAACGTCTCCTATTTCACTGTAACAGGTAAAAATTTGTGCCCATGTTCCAAATAATAGTATTGGTAAACGTAAACTGCAATACATGGAAATAAAATCAATACCCGTATATTGCTAGTCTGTTTCAATGAAAAAAGGCTTTCTACTTTGTTAATCCGTTAAAGGAAACCTAGCATAAAAACTTCTTCCTAGAGTTTTCCCGGCTTATGCCGCGGCCCACTTTGGCAACTAATCCCGTGAACTAATAAAAGATTTGGAATAGACGCTAGTTAGTATGAAAGGAACTGGTGTCTAACCTTCCAAACCAGAGGGTACCTAAACTAGGCTTTATTTGGTTTCCACACGGTGTTTTCCTTCGCCGAAAAGTGATGGGTAAATATCAAATGATATTTCGTACATAACTTCCGGAAAACTCATTGGTACAAGCCGGGGTATGAACCCGCGACCTTCACATAGAAAGTCGCACGCTCTTACCACTGAGCTACCAACGCTCAATTCAGGGCATAAAAACTTAAAAACATTAAATAGTATTTAACTTTTACTTTAGCATCATAATAAAGATCATTAAGATTCTAGAACTTATAAACAGAAAATATTGAGTCTGGATTGAAAATATTTTTATCGTATCACTAGTGCCTACTCACTGAAACGTGGCTCAAGCAATGATAAATAAATATTTGAATACGATTGACCTCTAAGTACATATGATGTTACGTTACACGAGTAACAACTTTGTATTAGCATTCGATCAGCGTTGTAGGTATAGCTGGCTGACACACACGTGCGTAAAGCTAGTTATTTACATAACTTGAGATTGCAAATGCACATGACAAATAGAGCTCACGGGACTGTCACCTATTTAAACAAACTGATGCCATCGCCGCGGGACTTTTAGGACTAAATGTTGCCAACTCATAACTCCTCGTCCGCCCCAAGCACAAAGGTTTACTAACTTTGTAATATATTAATTAATTTGTTTAACATCTAAATTTAAGCCCAAACTGGGCAATATTTGGTTTTGCGATTATTTAGGTTCAACAAAGCGTATTAATGCATTTATTGCTTGTTTAATAAACACAAATTTTAATTGAAAACTGCATGAGCTCGGATTAGTCGGCATTATAATCTAATAGATTTATTTACCAACTTTGTAGTTTGTGTTGCATTTGAACACTATGCAATTTATTAACTTTGGTTGATTTGCCTAGGTTAAAACCCCGACTAAGACCTATCATATTAGCAAATTTCTAATTTTTAATAACAAAATAGTTTCAAAGCGTGTTTGCCAGAAACAGATCTAAAGACCTAAGATCTAAGACTAAATACATATAGTAAACAAGTTCATTCCGTACAATAAAGATTGACTCACACTAGGACGGGACGGGACGTGGCGGGACGGGACGATATGTCAATATCTATAGAAAGAATCACGTGATAGTTCGGAGCCCTCGGATGTCACGTGACGTTTTCTATAGAAACTGACAGATCGTCCCGTCCCGACACGTTCCTGTCCCGTTCTAGTTTGAGGCAACCCTAAATGTAGGCACTGAATAACATATCTATTTACCCAAAGAAATATAGAGGTAGAAAGAGTTAAGAAACTCTAGAGACTTTAATAAGGTTAAATACGACAGTAAAAAAAGATCATCTATTACATTAACGCATGATATGGCTCAAGTAGCTGCTACGTAGATTCAAGTTTATATAAATTTCAGTCCACAGATTTTAGTAGGTTTAGTTCAGAAAAAAAAAAAAAAAACAATTAGGTTATCAAACGAAATCCACACAAGCAAAAGACGTAAGCCAGGTTGTGTGCAGATACTCGAAGTGTTAGTATCAACACCATCACCCAACTTACCGTTTTCATGGTCTGGGAGAGGAAGGCTATCGGACGCGTCGGAGGCGAGCCCGAGCTCCGGCGACGCCGCCCCCAACAGGGCACTTAGCTCGTCGTGATCCCCATCTGACCAAATGAAAACATGATTCACTACATAACTTTAAATACTCTGTGACGCGATGTGCAGTGTCATTTGTGTGGCCCAATTGTAGTGTACCTAGTAGTGTTTGTGGACCAGTCGAAGGATTTCTAGAAAAAATAATTAAAGGTTACTCACCCTAGACCGGTTCGGGCGGGGATGATGTGTCGATTTTTATAGAAAGTTCTATTAATTTCTATAGAAAGAACCTACACCGTGTTTTTTCCCTTTAAATTCGACACTTTGCTTTGTACGTTAATATCATTAGTATGTCACTTTTTGCCGCATTAATTTTTTTTTAAATTGTTTTTCATACAAATTAAATTAAATGAATATTACATTGTAAATGCTCCTTTAGAGTTTTACACGAAAATAACTGGCAAGTATGACAAATCTGAAGCTGTAGACATGCATAAATTATGCTAAAACACAGCTTAGTAGCCTTTTACACTGGTTCTACTAATAAATTCATTTATTGGATGTCTCAAAAACTGTTATAGTTAAGACGCTAGTTTCTTAAAGAAATCAATTTGAGTTAACCGGAAGAATGTCCCTTTAAAGTTGACGAAAAAAAACAGGGTGTACTTATATATGTGATATTCGAGCTATCACGTGACGATTTCTATATAAATTGCCACATCGTCCCGGCTCGGCCCGGTGTAGCCTGAGTTATTCTTAAACCAGCAATCCTTACCTATATTTGTTTGATATTAAACCAGACGAAGTAGCAATTGACAAGCCACCACCACCACTTTGCCGAATGCATATGACAAACAATCATACTCATTGTATGGACTTACGTTTACTTATCTGATATAAGTAGCTATTTGTACGTCACGTATGAATAGCCATACAGTTGACGTACCCTTCCTACACAAAAATAGACAGACTTTTTTGCATAGAAAATGACAGACATTGCCAGGCCGGGTTTTCCACCATTTTAATACTAAACTGCTTTATTAAGTAAGTGAATAAACAGTATAATTTACACAACTCAAGCTGGGAAATGTTCCGATTAATTAGTTAACCGGCTTATGTATTTAACCATCGGTATTAATTTCATTTCATTCTGCTAAAATATATTTAGTTGGAGGGTGTAATGTTATTTTAGTTAGGGACTAAACAAATAAATATATTTCTATACTTAACGGCCTCCTAGCCTAGTTGGTAGTGACCCTGCCTACGAAGCAGGAGATCCCGGGTTCGAATCCTGGTCAGGGCATTTATTTGTGTGTTTATCACGAATATTTGCTCCTGAGTTATGGATGTTTTCTATGTATTTAAGTAGTTATATGTATATGTCTATTATATATATCGTCGCCTAGTACCCACAATACAAGCCTTATTGAGCTTACCGTGGGACTAGGTCGATTTGTGTAAGATTGTCCCATAAAATATTTATTTATTATTTTATAATACTATACTAAACAATTAGATTAAATATAACAATAAATAATAATTAAACAGTGTAATTAGTCATTTACGCGATCCTACATGTTTACAAATACGTGGAATACAAGTACAAAGTATACAATTACAAATTGTTGTTGTAGGACTTACAATACCGTATACTTAATACACACCTACATACCGTTTACACGCACACGTTTACACACATCGTATCATGTTACGTTACAATGACACGTAGGTACGCTTACGTCGTATATCCTACGCAAATTCACCACCAGGTCAGGTTACACATTAAATGTTTCCCCATTATAAACTACTATTTTACTACCAGCCCAAATCAAATTCATCCCTTAATCCGCATAATTAATCACATTTATTTTAATCTCATTGCTATGTCAAGGCAATCTATGTTTGCACATATGTATTCAGAATATACGACGTTATTCGCTTTGTGTACCCTTGAAACGGTTACTGTCAAAGCAAATAGGGAATACTCCGTTGCATTCATAGAATCATGTTCCATAGTAAGGAGATTACTATGTGGAACATCATATGTAGGTGAGTTCATAGAGGCAAGCGTAAGAACCCGCTCTATTTGAGTGGGAACTAATCGCATCAATGAGTTCTAAGGGGTAGGAAGCCCTATTTATAAAGTAGGGAACGAATATTGTCGTATACCGTTGAGTTTTGATCGTAAAATGTCGAGATAAATAACCCATACTATCCTTATAGTAAGGGTGTGGTATAAGCGACATTTAAATGAATTCACGAGCCTACTTTACTGTACAATCAATCAAACAGGACTTGTACGATTGTTCAAACACTTCGTGAACATGTTCATAAAATTATCATATTATTTACCTATGACTATAATGAAAACAGGCAAATCCCACCCGCGAGTGGTTACAAAAAGCTTCCTTACTCGACTGGTAAAGAGCTTGCGACTTTGAATCTCTATAAATTATTTATGTCATTTGAGCAATTCCCTTGTTCATTGCCGTGGCTCCTTCCTAATTATTTAAGACTCAAGTAGCTCTTTGGTGTGATCCTTGACTACCTATTAACGTAATACCAGTTTTACAGGATTTGCTTAATTGGAAGCTCAATTTAGGAATAGAATCGCTCACTGCTCAGTCAGCGCGTGCTGGAATTAGATTATTAGTTGATATACTTAACAATGCTGTACAGTTAACAACCACTTTTAAATAACAGAAAGATAAAGAGAAATAATTGCAGTAATAGAAATGAAAGCTTCGTTCTTCGTATTAAATAGTTTAAACTGAAATTTGTGGCAGTTTCGGCTTCTCAGGTTTTCAATAAAAGCTATACTCTTATTATATTTCAATTATAGATGATGAATGATTTTCCCTTAGGTACCTTATTAAAAGGTATCGCATTTAGAGCGTAAGCATATTGATTGACTATTGATTTAATTAATAAGACACGGATTAGTATAGCGAAATTATTGAATGTACAACTTTGTACAAGGTCAATATTAATTACAGCACGAGCCAACAACCCCCACACCGCGCTGGTGAAGCCACTCTGCCAATTTATTCAGCTTAATTAAATGACAATAAGTAAATAGCGGTACAAATTGGAATGGTGCTGTATTGTGTTCTCAGCGCGTACGGTAAGCGACTGCGTGAGCTGTTCGACTCGCCGCCCAAGTTTTAGGCAGTAAGTCAGCTCGAGCACGATATTACTTCATTTGCAACTTTATGGCCCCGCATTTCCCTTCGGCGGTCGCGCGAATGCCCCGCTTCTTCTCTTGGTTATTTTATGAAAAAACTCTCAGGCAGTTTCCTTAAAATTATTATCTCAAGACGCCTCCCGTCCTTTGTCCCAGCATAGTAGGAGAAAAATAGGCCGAAAATAAGTGGCTCTTGTTATATTTTTTGTCAAATACAACGTTGACGATATATTTAATTAGCATGCCGTTTTATTCATATTTCGTTTCAGACAGGCTGTTTGGCAATAACTTTAAGAGGCGCGGGCGCCCAACTCAGTATCATATTGGTACCTATATAAATGTTGATGCTCCTCGTAAACAAGACTAGACATTACATTAGAAAAACATATGTTAATGGCTTTATTCTTATTGAAGTATGAATACTGTAGCGTCGCACTGTATCGTCGCATGGGCGATTTGAAAGCAGTTTTTTATACAAAGCTTGTAGGTACGGGGCGAACTTGCGACGCGCGACGTGTTCACCTCCATACAAAACTCGCTCGCATATCGCAAGTGTGATAACGCGCTAATTCTATAATTTTAGACAATCACATTTTATAAAATTGACATAAAATAAATGCATTATGTACAAAATAACGTTATAAAACGTTACTCTGGGCATTGTAGACCAACCTTTGTTTTTTATTTTTAAATTATTTTTTATATTTTTGTATGTAGGTAGTTTCCACAAATAACTTTTTTGATTGACGGGGAGAATTCGCATTCTCTCAGTCATCATCTTAATCCTGTGAAAACGAGTGCTGTAAAGGGCTCGAAACGTAGGATCATGGTGTTAATAAACGCGATTAATCCGTTCTAAAGTGTTTAATTTCAATGAATAACAATCGCGGTAACAGAAGACAATATTAACGTTATGAAAAATTAATCGCTTAATATTTTTAAGCGGGTGTCGTTCATAAAAGATCCGTTCACATCTTTGTTTTGTGCCAGTTTTAAAATGGTGATAAAACTGCGAGCTGGCCATAAAATTGCTAATTGTGCGCTCTCTCACGTCTAACGGGCTGCATCTAGCAACTTCATTGAAACTTGCCTCTTTATATAAACGTCAGCTATTTCAAATTAATGGTACTTCTTTTATGCGCAGTTCTTCATAAGCTTTAGCACTGCTTCAACTTAAGCGTTGCACTAAAATGCTGGTTTGCTGGTTCCTGCAAGTTTGTATTTTAGTTGCATTTAGAAAATACCGCTGATGAAGTTTTTAGTTTTAAGTATATAGTAGTTTCGTGTTGGTAGCCTTGCGGTAAGGTGTGAGACTTTCCGGACCGACGGGCTCAATGAACCTATGAGATTTACGGTTTGTTAAAAATATCGTTTATATTTAGTAGTTGCCTTTTCCTGAAACAAAACCGAAGGAAAAGTGAACTTAATTCCCTATACTTAGACAATATTTTTCCCCCTGGCTAGATCCGATGGCAGCTAGTATATCACATCACAGCAAGTAATTTAGCTATCCAGGACAACCAATTTTCAATTTCAACCACACCACTAAATATATACCTTTGTAAATAATAAGTAGGTACTATTGGAGAAAGTTTAAATTCCCCTTAAGCCTCAAGTAGAAGTTGGGATGTAGTTTTAATGCGTGTAAATGTAGAGGCCATTTGAGCCCTCAATATGAGAAGGAGGTACAATCGAGACAAACTACAGCAAAGCTTTTGGGTAAGTACTCAACACTCGAGCTGTATCCCATTACATTGTTTAATTACTTAATGTTTTGGCTTGTCAATGAAATTGGTCTAATGGTTAAAGTACCTAGGTGGAAAAACGTTAGTCCTCCCAACGTTTTTTTACCTAGGTAGGTAGAGTCCCACATTAGAGAAGAGAGTGCCATATAATCACACCAGAATGATCTTCCCTGGGTCGGCGGTATACGTAATGCATTTCCACAACGCCAAAAAAAGGTCAAAAACGTAGATGTTTAATGTAGCTACTCTAAAATAAATGAACCGAACAAAGTAGTTTGAGTTTAAAATTTAAATGAGACGAGGCCAATTATGATTATGAGTTATTATGAGATGTTTCACGTACAAATAAATTATTGTAATATTCTCGCAAATTATCAGCTAAATCTCAACCTGCTTAAAATACGAGTATGTACAATTTACAAGTACCACTTCGCCGGTTGTGGATAAAGTCAATTTCAAAATGAATCTTTATGGTACAGTCGAGTTCATTACTATGTGTACAATTTTACATACAAGGGATTAAGGTCAAAAAAATGTACACATATATTATTATTGAATTCAACTGTACTAGTACCTCATCGGCAACCGAAAAAGTGATCCACAAAGTGGTCAAAGTGGTACCATTTACTAATGGTATATATGGTAAGAATAATCACATATGTCATCGTAAATATAGACCCGTTTAGACTTTGTGGCATCTGCCACAACTTTTTGTTTCACTTGCCCAATCTTATGTCATATATTCGCGGTGAGCGAAAGTGACGGCGAAATTACTGTGTCGCATAAATTCACTGACCTTTGTTGGCCCGTCTCATTTACTTTTAAAGGCACTGAACCTGCGGCAGACAATTATGACATCTGATAGCGCTCCAAAGACTTTTTATAAGAATTGCTTTAGGTAAGTTGACGCGATAAGCCGAGATAATTATTTTATGGATCTTAATGAGGTTATAATGATGGCTTTAGTAATTATTTCCCTCATTAAACTTCACTTTTAGGATCCCATAGATATTTTTAGAACTGAGGGTTAGGTTCCTTCATTATGTACCTTGTATTTTACCTTTAATTATTTACTTACTACCTTAAAAGTTGAAAGTGTACGTAGTTCGTATATATCTTTTACTCAGTATATTTTTCTCTTAAACATAAACATACATATATATTAAGTGAACTCTTTTTTTTATTGAATTGAAAACTAACCTGTTCTTGATTCTTCTTCATGAAGGTAAATACTTTAGGTAACCTGTTAGGAATTCGAACCTTCAGGTACAAATATTCGGAATTCGTGTTCCATTTAACACTGACTTAATACTAAAATCTTGGATAAATGCAGAAGCTCCACGTATTTCGCTTACAAATGATTTCTCCAATTTTGGAGTAAACTTACTGGTGGTGTTTACTTACTTAGAGAAATACTTGTTTTAGCAAACTATCATAGCTCAAACAAGTCAATATCTATTTCGTCTTTCTGCACGTTACGTATATTATCAACGAACTCGACAATTATTGTTACTTGGGTACCTAGCTTGTACCTATTTATTGACCACAGAAAGGTTTTTTTAATAGGTGGACATTTTTAGATAGGTAGCCAAATAAATGAATAGTGTCATTTAGGTCCCGTCGTTGACACTAGTAGAGAAAGCATTAAGTCCACCATTAGTACTATTATTGTATGCAACAAAGTTAGTGACCATTTAAAAACGCCAATACATGTTATTACAATGCATTATGTGTCAAAGTTCCTTTTTGTAAGACTCTTTCGACACTAACGGTGCACATCAAAGAGATTGGAAGTCGTAGGGCGACGCGCCTATAGAGAGACGGCTTGAGAGCCAAAACTCGTGTGTCGCATATGCGCCCGGCGCATACGTGACAGTCAGTAGCAGTCAGTACCCCTTGGGCCGTCACGGAGTAATAATAAAATGAAAATACTTCAAAAATGCCACATTGCTCAATAATCGGGTGCTGAAACCAAAGCAAATTTGTAAATAAACAAAATGCAAACGTTTCGTATCACAGGTAATTAAATAATATGTAATTAATTCAATATAAAATTAGTATGGGCAAGAGAAATAGGGAAGAGACACGACGATGCATTTGTTATCGATAGTGTATGTCATATGCCTTACTAAAATAGTAAGATGAATTTTTATTTAAATATTATTGAAATACTAAAAAATACACAATACAATATACAGTGTGTATCAGAAAAAAGAGCAAACCTTAAATTTGGTTGACGGGAACTCGAATACATTGTAAAGACGCCCATTTTACGGGCTTGTGGTATGGTCGGTATGGTCGGCGAGTTCTCGAATGGCAACCACGCACCAGACGATGCAGCGTGGGAAGGCTCCCAAAAGATAAACTGACGACTGGCTGGCTGACTGGTAAAGGTTGCGGGTGTCTGTGGCAGTCCCTGGGGAAGGCCTATGTCCAGTAGTGGACATCGTTCGGCTGACGATGATAATGATGATGAGTCACGACGAATATTAATTAGTACATTGTATAGAATGAGCTCTTCGAGCAACAGAGGCTTTCAACATGTTGGAAGGGAGACGTCACAGCAACATCTTAATACCGTCCAAACTTTTGCGAGGGGAAACGTGCACACAGGCGCACTTCTCACACATTTATACATACAAAAAGCAATCAGTAATGGTGAAACTGACACATAAACAATGAATACAACTACGCTAATAGGTAAATCTTGCACACTTCGATCTATTTTGGTATACGGACTAGTCTCTCTAGTAGGACTTCGGAAGAGGTAGAGGTACCTTATGTATGTGGACACCACTTCCTGTGTTGCTTGAATGTTCTAACTACCGCTAATAATGATTTTATATTTATCTGCAGTAAGTTTATTTATTTCCTCGCAAATGTGAGGAAAAACATTGTGTGTATCACGAGTCGTACTAGAATTACGACCTCGTCTTCGACTCAACTTGTGACTTAAATTCACATTCGTTCGTAATATCTTGTTTACTGCCCTTAATACACACTGTTCTATACCGTTCGTTTATGTCACATTACTGTAAATAAAAGTCTTGTAAAGAAAGAGAGCGCGTTATGTTTTATCTGAAAGATAGCTGTAACTGGAGATTGTAAAACAGGCCCTTAGTTAAATTATTGTAAATAAAATATGTAGTTAAAATTGCGTCAATTCTTTATTTACTCTTCTTGTGTTAATAATTAAATATCCTCTTCTTATGTTGTACTAAGATAGTATCTACTAGCATCGCTTCATTATAGAATACTGATATAAGAAACAATTCACTTAAACCATAACGCAGTAATAAAATAAAATAACAATGAAGTCATTTGAGTGTCTTATTTTGAAACAGAGGTTAAAATAAGGTAAGAAATAAAAATATTTGCATAACTTTATTTCATGTAATTTTTAGTGAAATGTTAATAACTGCTCCTAATCTATCGATACAATATCGACCCATATCACAACCCTATGAATAGCACGTATGGCAGTTTTGACAATAACATGTCAAAATTACCTGACACGGTCGATTTCTATGAGAATCAAAGCCAAAGGCTCCTCTATATGTAAGGTTGTCACACTAAAGAGGTCCGTGCTCTGTGGTGCACATCATGTAGATGTCATGTAGATGGCGACATAATATTGCCGTCGGCTAGCAGCTATTTTTACTGCTCCGTAATTATTTTGAATTGTTTTGAGCATATTTCATTGAAAACTGTGAACAATATATTTTGATATTTTAAGATAAATAAGTGACCAACAAGAGTCCAAATCACCATTTTTGTCTACACCAACAAAATTAAATAATGTCCCTCTTAACAACTCCGAACCACAAGCAATACTATTCACAACATAGGCTGATGTGTAGAGTCCCAGCATACAACCCACGTCCTCAGAAACCCATAAAATGTCCACTCCTAAACGTCCAGCACCTATAGCCGAAAAGGAGCCGCTTGGGCACCGTCCACGCCGCAAGAAACAGGCAGAAGCCCTGGCAGCACAGTCACTAGCGTCAACAGATGACATCCTGACTGCAGCATCAATCGGCGGGACTGTGTCTAGGCCTCCCACGTCGGATTTCCGGAGCCAAGCAGCCTCAGGCCAGGCAGTGACTGCCATACCAGGGGGATCGCTAAGGCCATATCCGGCCTCGGAGATCCCTCTTCCAGAAACAACCGCACCGGCTGCACGCGTCACAACACCTGCACCATCGATACTGGATTCTACGGACCAGCAGCAGGGAAGGCAAGCGGCTGCTACGCGCTCGATTAGTCTTCATGTTTTTAACCTGAACGCGGAAACCACCGCTGAGGATGTAGCTAGTCATATCAAATCTACCATGGGTATCGAAGTTGACTGGTGTGAACAATAGAAGGTCACAAAGGGCCACTATTCGCACTACAAACAAAGTCAGGGTAGTGTGTAGTCGCAAACACTGGCCGGACGGCGTGTCAGTCAGAATTTTCAATATTGTAGAACCGTCAAAAAACTTCAAGGTGACCTGCGGCGATCGATCACCACGGTAATAAAATCGTCAGATTTTAAAGTAATTCACCAGAACGTGCGATCAATATGTAGCAAAACAGCTTTATTAAATGTATTACTGGACAGCGAAAAGCCACACGTACTTGCTTGTAGCGAAATATGGTGTAAAACAAACGAAATTTAAAAAGTAAGGTTATGCGAATATGAGATGGAATTTGTGACGCGTACTGTCGCCGGCGCACCAATGCACATGGAGGGGTCGCGGTACTCGCGGTGCTTTGACCAGTACTACAGAGTACTAGCATTATTTTGTATTGATCCTGACATATTTAAATTATTTTGATTGATGGGTACTTTTAGTACAAATTTTATTTTTAATTTATTTCTTTTTGTGTCGACATTTACCTATAATTTAATTTTAATTAACATTTTAGTTTTACGTCTTGACATTCCTTTTAGTTAACTATTGAAGTTGAATTCCCTGAGTATTAATCTTTATAAAATTTGAATTGTTAAACGATCATTAGACAAAAAGTACTATAATCGAAATAGTATTTAATACAATATTTAATTATGTTACGATTGTATACAATACTTTTTCTACGAGTCATCATGATCATCATCTATGGAGGAACAATTTCATCATTCAATTTCATTGACTTCACACGGATGTAACACAAAAATATGTGATTGCGCACGTCGTTATTATTATTATTATTATTTGTATGTCTTTGGCATATCTCGGGACCATGGGGTCCCGGACCTTTGAAAGGCGTGCGTGGGGCCGAAGCCAACAGCGCAGAGGCCTTTTAAGTCACTTTAATATAAGGCAAGGGATACACGTGGCGGATACCATCTCCGAGCGCACAATATGATACACCCGGAGATGGTCCCCGCCAGGTGCAAGGACTATTGAAATGCGGCACATTGGCTGCGATGGATCTAAGGTCATTGGGCTATTGATGTGAATGTTGGATGGTCTGGATATTGGGTTATGGGAGGAGACTAGCGGACGCCTGCCGTGACAATCAGTCTCAAATTGTAATAGGCAGGCGGTGACTTACCAACTCATTTAGTGGGCCCCACAATGGCCGCACGCACAGTGCGACAATGGAGCAACACTTCGGAGCGGCTGTGAGGTTGTCGAGAGGTGAGTCTGCGGTAGCCAGATTCCGGTGATCCGTTCAGCGGGCCGCCGGCGTTATGACATTTTACACTTCCAACCTGGAGCATAGGTCCCGCTCTTGCGAATCCACTCTGGCCAGCCAGCTAAGGCAAGCACAGAGGTGAGGGCCTTATAAAAGAACCCTCTGGAATAGGGGTCCGCGGTGTCGCCACTCACCGTCAGCTCGCCACAAGCTGCCCCCGCGGGTTTATTATTATTATTATTGTAAGGTTGACTGGTAGAGAATGCCCTATGGCATTAAGTCCGCCTTTTGTACGATAAGTTTTTCTTTTGTGCAATAAAGATTAAATATATATATATATATACACACATGTCATGTTTTATGTATTTTATGTTCATTGTTTTGTTCAAGGAAATAAACGATTTGTATTTGTATTTTGTATTTGTATTTTTTTTATTTACCTTCAAAAAGTAGTCCTATGTTAAAAATATTTTAAATACTTACGTTATACGCCTGTCTACAAAATATTCATTTGCATAGGCAGGTACTCTCTATGCATCTCGTGGAAACGCCTTTACCTTAGCCTGTTACGATATATTTAATTGAGTTTGGATCCAATATTCATAAAGTACGTACCAGCTCCGAGATAGCTAATCCGCAACTTTATGAACGCATCAATTTTCCAGGACGACCGAGATGGGCTAGTGCTTATAAATTGTGAGTTCTAAGGTGGGCTCCCCTCGCTGTATAGGTACATCGGTTAAGTGAGGTCGCGGCCTAGACACTTTGTCAAAACAGGCCGGCATCTGGCTCCGATATACTGCAACCTTTATTAACAAAGTTATATGAGGGTTCATGTTTGTCGTAAAATTTAATACACGAAAGCAGACCCATGCGAATTTATGCGGGTCCGATTGCGACTGCTCGCTAATGTAATTGGCTAAATATTTGTGATTTAAAATGCATGTACTGTTATGTTGTACATACGTGTCGATTTGCACAATTTTTTGCGCAATGATTTTTGGCGTCCCGTCCTTGCATCCATCCATAACAAAAATATATATATGAAAACGCCCCGTAATTTTTTGTTTATCTTCTACTACTTGTAGTGTACTTGAAGATACGTGAGAAGGGCTATTTCACTGCATTAAGCTTTGTTAGTTGGGTTTAACTTAGAGTATTGTTAGTTGGGTTTAACTTAAAATATCTTTAATATTACAATTATTCTTTTTCAGTATTTCAATATAATAAACATACTTAAAATAAAAATTCTGCATTAATGCTTGTGTTTACAATTCGCGCAACTACTCGGGATTATGACAGAAGCAAAAGATCAATATTAAAAAAGTAAATCCGCTAAGGTAGCGGTACTAGTGCTCGACTCTGCACTAGTATTCGACATGGGCACTTTAAGTCAAAGTGACAAGGTTTAAATTCAAATATCGAAAAATTGTCGTTGTTCAAATTTAACCCATACCACTTTGACATAAAGTGCCCATGTCGAATACTAGTACAGCGTCGAGCACTAGTACTGCTACCTTACATACAATAAGTTTTCGCTTATTGTTAAAAATATACTTAATGGATTGTCATCATAAAAAAATCTCCACAAGTCAACGAATGTATCACTGCCGCCATGTACAGTCAACCAATAAGTCCACCCCAGGCCACTCTAGGACCATGTCAAAATTACAAGCCGTAAAAGATTTCTTACAATCTGATTTATAGCGTCACTGTGACATAGTCCTACAGTGGTTGACTGTACACAGATAGCGCATCACAGCAACCTGCAGCAGTGATGTTACCATTACTTGCAATAGTATTTTGCGGCCTTCATAACAGAAGATACTATTGAAGGTGACTGTACAGTGGCAGTGAGATAGTCGGCAATGCGTCGGCGTCGTGTTGCACAACATACACAGTGCACACCAACAAGGGATGACTTACCACCTCGAAACACGTTAGAGTCAAACCACATCTCTAAATCTATTTCTACATCATCTACATGCATTTTAAATCAACGTATCTTTTCCGAGCAAATGAACTGTCAAACTTTAAAGTGTTATTTGAAACGTCAAACTTCTGTGAAATTATGACGTTTACTTAACACCTGCAGTCTGTGCTATCGAAATCTAGGAAACTTAGCATAGACGGACACTAGATTGACAAGATGATGGACAAGATAATTCCATAACGAGATGTTAATAAAATGTTAACTCTTATTTATAGAATTTCGATTTATTAATACTTTCGTTTTACTTATATATTTTAATTTTCAATAATAAAAGTATAGATATGACATTGCATTCTTCAAAGGACATGACACAGTAGTCGTTAAACTATGATCCTTTTCATGCCATTTATCTAACAGGTTAAACCAAAGTGATCACATAAGTAAGTGCTTTGCGAAATCCAAATATAAATTTAACAATCACGTCTGACATGCAACCTCCATTTAAACTGATCATAGTACCTAAGTATGTACAGAATACGAACCCCATAGTTAATGAAAAACTCCAAGGAAGCATGTTCTTAGAATCTTTTTTCTATTATCAATAGCTGGCAACAGCTACAAAATTTACTCGGCGCCTTTTGCCCTCGCCCGGAGAAGAACAATTCGCCAAAGTGACAATTCATCTTTCTAAGTGCTGCTTCCCCGTTACTGAATAAAATATGCGAAACTACCTTTTAGTGATATACATTTTATAATTCAGATAACACTGACATAGTTTTGTTTTGTAGTCTTCAAATAAACTATACTATAATGAGTTTCCCTATAACTAATTATATCTTTAATTGTGTCCATAGGTATTTCGCGTTGATAATATGTTGGTCATCCTAAACAACTCTCTCATAGAAATAATCGATATCAGATCGGCCAATACGATTTGGTTTCGCAGTAAAACTTTTGTTTAATATGAGGAAAATAATATATCATTCATAGTGCATTGTTAAATTTAAAGACTAACGACTTAGCAACATTCATAAAATTGACATGTTTTCTAGTTAGTGGTAGCTAAATAATGCTTAAAAAAAGTTAAAAAATCTTTAATTCACTAAAAATTATTAGGTAAAGAAGTTAAAACGTGTACTACTCTTTTCGGCATTACCTTTGGCAAAACACTCATTAGACGAGATACGGATCAATTTACGAAACCTGGCGCAGAATGTCTATGATATTAATGACAGCTTTATACATTTTCCGCGCCAGCTTTCGTGAATCAATCTGTACCATAATAATATATAACCGCCTCCAGCTAATAATGGAGCCTCCCTATACATGCCTCAATCATTCATTATCATTGAGGCGGCTTTTGTTACTTCCCTACTTTTCAGACAGTGGTGGATCCCAAAAGTTTCCAACGGATTGAAAATCCCCTGGATTACGTGACTCGCTTATAACTATACTAATTTAAACATATCTACGTAGCTCGTAGTCATAACGTGCTTTGGAATGACTGGCAGAAACGTGGACTCATTACGTTCGCTATGATGGAATATTTATGTTCGAAAAAATTAATGAGTTACTTTTTAATTTTTTTAAAGTAACTGACGCTAGTAAAAAGCTATATCAATCTTGAATGTAGATTTATATCGTTAATTTAATAAGTGAATTAACGTTACTTTTAATACATCTTAAAAAAGATCCATTCGTTAACTTGCTATGTTTCACTAGCAGTCCGGTTTAAATGATAATTGCACTTTTAAATAGAAAACTCTCGTGAGTATTAGACATATTAATATACTTAGACCGGGTTACTCACGTTTATAAAGTCGAGTGTGCGCAGAGCAATCGCCGCAAGCGCTTCTCACTCATGATTATGGGGCGCGGACCGTCCCGAAACATGTCGAGCTATTTTCGACTTTATAGACGTGAGTAACCCGGTCTACTTAGACCTTAGTAGATCCTAAATACTTACTTAATATAAGCATTGTTTCCTGATCCAATAAAGCAATAAGAACATTTATTTAATCATATTAATTGTGCTATAGAGATATAAGTATTACATGAAAAACATATATCTCAAAAGTCTGCCCGACAGCAGTTCTATGTAGAATATTTATCCCCGTAGAGTGCGGTTAAATAAGCTGAAAATTTTATATACCTTACAGTGGCGGTGTGTCAAAATATTTTTGGGCAAGCCGGAGCTTATTTGGTCTGCTTGTTCATTGAGTTCTTTCTCTCGCAAGGGAAGCCGGCTGAAATCGAGTTTTATGGGCTCTTCGCCACTGATGCCTAAATGATACCAGCTAATGTACTATAGCGTTCAGAATTGCATGGGCAATTTATGAATGAATTCATTCATAAACTGCCCATGCAATTCTGAACGCGTGTGTACACGGAAGGGATAATGAACTTGTGAGCCGAATGCTATTTAAATACTAGGTACGGATCGCTAATGGAATTCTGCCATATTTACATCACCAAACGGGTTACGTGATAGTTATAAGCTTTATAGCTACGACGAAACACAAGTTAAATAGAAATTAGATATGTTTATATTATTTAGAATCACTGAGTTGGCACGTACAATTATGGAAAGCATTAACGCTTTCGGTGCATTGTATTAAGGTTAGAATATTAAGGTGAAATACTTTTCTGCAGTAGTTATGCCTTTTTAACTTAAAGAGAGACATTGGCATCGTCCGTTTAATCACCTCTAATTCAATTAAGGAGCCTTCAGAGCTCGTTTGCATGAGTTTGCATTTTTAAGCGAGATTGAGGCGCTTTTCAAGTGAATTTTGACAAGTTGACGTCGCGTCGTGCAAGCGGCCCCCGAGGGGCCAAATTGTAATGAAGAACAATTTGACTGGACTGGACTCGCTACTGCGACTCAAATACTAGCTGCATTTTTAAATATTTGGGTTATTCTCTTGGCGCTTAAATAAAAGAGAAAATGCCGATGCCTAATTTAAAAGCATGAAAAAATTTGTGAATGGAATTTGGGATAGAAAATATTTATCATCAATTTTGTTCCGTGAATTCTGAATCGTAGAGAGAGTGAAAATCGTAGAGATAAAAGTTTGTTTAATATTCTAATAATAATTATTTTTTAATACAACATTGTGTTTAGTTGAAAACTTGCGTAGGCTACACAGATGATTTATTATCTGAGGACACTATAAGTTTAAAAAATATAAGATGTAGTAACATTCATTGACAGATTTTAATTTGTAAGATGTGCTTTGTAAGTAGGTACCTATTTCGTGCCTACCTAACGTCCCTATTTCATGTGACGCAATAGGTGTGTTAGTTGCAATATTTGGTTTATCAAAAAGCGACAAAAGTTGCAATATTTTATCATCAATAGTTTAGTTTAGTTTCTATCTCAGAATATACAAAGTCACTTAAAACCCCACATTACATTCTCAGGATTTTATATTGTGATTGTCAGTTTTATTAATAATATATTCTATTTTATATTATATATATAATAATATATTAATATTCAAAATGTTAAAAATTATTAAAGGTTTATTCAAATTGTAATTTAGGTATGTAATCAAATTAAACAATAAATAAAAATAGAAGAATCATGTCACCAAGTGAACAGTTCGTCAATAACAAATTAATTAATTATTAATCAAAATAATCTAATAACTCCCAAATATCAACAAAAATATAATTTAAATAAAGTCAATCAGTTGTGTCATCAAATCCAATAAAAAGTTTCTCAGTCGACTTTTAAATTTTCTGTCACAAGACAAGACTCGTCTTTCGCGCGTGGGTTCTTTTCTGCAAGCGCCATGCAACGTGGGATGGTTCTTAGGCGTCCTGTTGAGCGAATAACTAGGCTGACGCTAGACGCTACGCTACGACGCTACGCTACGACGCTAGATGCTGCCAGAAGTAAAGTCAGAAGTGCGTCATGAGAAATATAAGTTTAGTAGTTACTAATCATAGGGTATATATACCTCGGTAGACTAACGGCTATACCGCAAACATTTGAGAGAAACATTTGTCGTGGTAACGTTCACGGTCAAATAAGAATAGGAGTATGTTACACGGCATATGTACCTAGGTATAAAGCCTCAGAAAATTTTGGTCCGAAAACTTTGTTAACTCAGGCATAAAGTTTGATGGAAGACCGAGTTTTGTAGAAGGGAAATCAGTAGATCTAAATGTCTGCGATAGCGATGTCATTCCCAGGGACGCTTGGAGGCAGTTTCGAATGCAAAATTCGATATTTGAATTTCAAAATACTCGACAACGTCCGGGCCGTTACGGCGAAAACTGCAGTGGGACTGTTACAATACTCGTATTTTTATTATTTATTAGGTAACTAAGTTTTGTGAAATTGATACGTGCGGGGTTGTTCTGTTTTTTGTATGTATGTACCTAGTCAGTCAGTGTGGAAATTTAGTACTTTGTAATGTAAGACCGAATATTCAAACCAGAGGTATCCCTTTAGCATTTTTCAGAGCTTTTGAATGCTTTTACTCATTTTACTGTCAAATAGAGGTTTTTTTTAAATTATGTAGGTACTCTTAATTGAGATTTCGAAAATGTATTCTTCAAAAATGTGTGTTTCTAAATTGCATGGGCAGTTTGTGAATTAATTCATTTATAAATTGCCCATGCAAAATTTTGACGCGTGTCTACAACGTAACGAAAGCATGACATACTAACAGTCAAATACACAAAAAAAAATTAAACCAAAAAGTGGTACGGAAACTTCGGTAAAACCAAATTACATACAAGTTGTCTGACTCTTGTTAAATGACTTAAATTAGGTAACTCAATTCTCTCTCAAATGTTAACCTGATTCTTGTTAGTCAGCGAGCAGTTATCTCTACGGCAAGAAAACAATATTATTCGCAAGTAATATGTGATCTGGTAGTTAATTCACTCTCTTACTAAAAATTATATAAAGGAGTATTACTAAATTTAAAAGTAGATATTACCACGTAAATGCAAATAGGAGCTTTATATTCTATACTCTAACGTGCCTTCGAATCTTAACAATTACGTAGTTATTGGCACACTGCAATTTTCTCCATTGTCTGGCAGCCGTGTTGCAGAATACCTCTTATGATTCGTCCCGGTATTGAAATAAAATAAGGAGAGCGCGGAAGTGACGCTGGAGAGCGACTATTGGCTATACTTTTCATGAATACTGCAATCGGAACTTGGCTGACACACTTTTGTGCGCTTATAGCTTTAGTGTACTCGTATATAGTTCTGTGTGTTAACGATGCCAAAATGTGAGCAAAATATTAGCTAACTAAATATAAGTAAAAAAGTATTTGATATTTCTATCCAAATATACACTGGGTTTGGGTATACTGAACGTGTACCCAAAACTACGGTATAAGAGATCACGATATACAGGATAGTTCCAGTAAAATACAAAACTTATAAATGACTCTACATAATATGAACTTGAATAACTCTAAAATCTAAACACTACCTGTGCTAATGGTGCCGAAGATGCTGGCTGCGTTACCCCCCTGTATAGCGAAACTAATACTAATAATACGTATTCAACGCAGGGCAGCTTGTGGCGAGTTGTTGGGGAGTAGCGACCCCAGGTACCTGAGCGCTCCTGGGGGACTCCGTCGTCCGACCAAGTCCTCCACCTCTGGCTTGCCTTAACCGGCCGTCCAGAGTGGGGTCGCGAGAGCCGTGTTCTCGAGGGTAGATGTGGAAACCTAAGTGGCGAGTTGGCTATTTGTTTAAAGTCCAGTGACACCTCTCTACCCCCCACCCTCATACCGGTGTTGCCCTTGCCCATCTTAGATGTCGCTTTTTGTGGGGGCCCATCTTATGTCGGCGAGTCACCGTTTGCCGGAAATAAAATTGATTACTATTTTGTTAGGCAGACGTCCGATTTTATTCCCTATAATTCAGTATTTAGTCCAACACCTTCACCTAATAGTCCAGTATATTTCAGATTCCATTTAATCTCAATAGTCTATACACCCTGGCGGATGCTGCCTCTACGTGCGTCCCATGACTCGGGCAGGTGCAACATCCGCTCGGTGTACCCCTTACATTTCATTAAATTGTCTCCGCGTACTCCTCGCAAAGGTTCGGAACACCATTGTTCCGTGATGAGAAAGACGTATATTATGGAATGTAAGAATTAAGTGATAATAATCAATTCGGATATGCCCCTGCCTACCCTACTTACGTGGAAAAAGTGAGAGTATCTATCGACTTCACGTACTTTAGCTAAATAAATTGTAATAGAGAAAAATTAGACATTTCAATTTTCATCCACTCATTTGTTTTAGTAATTAATCATTAATAAAGTTTTACTTCCTTGTCTTTGAACAAACACGTGCTATTACGTATGCATTGCGAGAAAGAGTAGATTATACTTAAAGCAAAATACCGAATTATTACTAATAACTATGTTTTTATCCATATGAAGATCATTCCACATATTTATCTTAGTCAAGAAATCGTTTCCGATAAATATAAAAGTAAAGTTCAAAGGTTTTAAAGCCGTTCATACACCATTTAGCTCGGCCCCGGTGGAACTGCCTATCTGCTTCGCGCCTCGCTATAAAAGAAACTACTATGCGCAATTTCACAGTTGTAGGCTTCCGAAGATAAAAATATAATGGAGCAGGCTCAGGAGACTTTTGTTGGGTGAATGTTTACTTTTATTTTAAGGTTTATGTTATAAAGGCCCAGCGGACCTTTTCAAGCTTAGCTAAATTAGTTATTCTGTTTTCGTTACTTTGAACATTACTTAAGTAGTTTTGTGGACCACTCACTGTCAACTTTACTTGTGAGGATTGTAAGATAGTTACAAGTATATTTATATATATCGTAACCATCAAAGACTTATTTATTGAGTATCTAAATAAAATTATAGGACTTTAATAGATTATTGATAATAGTATTATTTGTAACTGACATTGCATTTATAACCAAATAGTATTATTTATAACCAAATCTTAAGCCATATACAAAAGTCTGAGTCTGACTTTTAACCGTATAAATAGAGGAACTTACTATATCTGAGCGCTATCACTGTTTACTTTTAATGGGCGGTTAGCGTCGTCACAAAACTGACGGTCAATGTCAAGCATAGAAAATGCATTTTCAGAACATCCCCTATTTTATGAAACTATTTGAAAACTTGCAGAGGTTCAGGACAGGTGCCGTGCTCACGTTTCGGAGGCCAAGATCCCTTTGGATCGGTGTAATCGTAACAGTTAGTCAAAAACTTACCGATATCCGCAGCCCCGGCAGCATGTAGCAAGTCCGCGAGCAGCTCCGGCTCGTGGCAGGCGATGGCGAGGCGGTCGTCGGTCAGGCTGAGCCGCGCGCCGTCCAGCTCGCCCGGCGCCGCCTCGCGCAGCTGCAGCGCCACCGCGCCCTCGCCGCCCACCGCGGCGCTGTACATCAGCACCGCGCGCGGCGAGAACGTCGGCAGCGGCAGCCGCGTTGTTGCCACCTGCAGACCAACATTTGTTTAAGGAAGAGCAAGGAAGTACATGTTTATGTTTATCATTATTTAGGCATGAGGGTTTTGGGGTTTTCAACGGTTCTAGATCCTATCGACGCGATATCATGTTTAAAATAAGGTGGGAAATAAGGTGCGTAATTAATGTTAATAAAAATAAATAGTTTTTCAAGATCATCTGGTTAGAATATACATGGGACAGTTTTCTAGACTTACTCAGTGATAATTTTTAATTCATAAAATATTTACCCAATGAAAAGTTACACATACCCTTGAAGTATTTTGTTTACTAATTAAACCACCAAATTAATTAGCGGCTCACATATGACTCCTCCAGTTGAAATTTGATTATCTTTAATGTAATATTGAGATTGATGTTATGACAAAGTAAGTATTGGATTTTTTGACAAACACATCCCATAGGTACAATATAATTGTATCCATAGAACGACGCTATTTCATAAATGCTGCTTATTATTGACCTGGCCATACCTAAACCTTATTTAATTAAACTGATAACTTAACTCAACAAATAACCTTCTGCATCTACGCCTAGATCTTAGAAATAACTTAATATACGCAGACCAAAAACGATGCAATCTGTCATCGTTCGCTAGTTAACAATATTCCATTAGGGGAGCGCCGTGGGCTGATTTAATCGCGTTATAATGTACCTACGTCACAGGCTCGGCGACAAAGCCTTCGATAATTACTTGCAAGCAACTATTTATTTACCACAACGTTAGCACGGTAATGGTACAATTAAGGAATATTGTTAGGCGCAGCGATAATGGATTTGATTGCGCTGAAATTGTTTGTGTCAAATGGGCATTGTTTAATTGGGTTGTGTAGGTGTTACTTGTTGATAATGTGTAAGTAAGTATTTGATACGTATCATACTTAAACTGGGTTCACTGTGCGTAGTTGCTTATGGCTCAAAAGCGGAAAAACGCAGGGATCGGTTGCGGGCGTAGCGTGCTGAACTTGCTGGAATTCAATATTATGTTAACACATTCAATGCCAGCGCACGCTACGCGCTACGAGCGTAGACGATTACATAGGGACGTATGGTAAATCGCTAGTAAATAGCCACCCTCCAATAACTGGCCACCTTATAAAACCTAAGCATAAATATAATTCATTTTAGTATAAGATGTCAATTACAGGCCAAGTTTCAATAATTGGCCACGTTATACTAAAATGAAATCATTGCACCTATGAACAAAGTTAATTTTATGACATACGAGTAAGGTGGCTAGTTACAGCGATTTACCATACGTCCTTATGTTATCGGCTACGCTCGTAGCGCGTATATATCTCGCATCGGGTCTTTAGCACTGAATGTGTAAATAATCTTGCATACATGTGCCTGTCAAGTGTCCGAGCTAGGTGCCCTTTTCTAGGTCGAAACCGAAGGTTCATTTGCAGGATAGCCAATATTGGATACAAACTTCGTCTCACGTGCCTGCTGCAGATATAGTACATATATTTATGGTTTGGCAAGTTTGATTCGCTTGACAGAAGAACTTAGACTGAGAAAATCATAGTACCGATGTAGTGCATAATGTTTTTCCCTCATCTTTTCTCGGAAACGCTCTTATTCGTCGTGCTACTTCAATCGACATCGGTACTTTTAGTACTGACACTGAATGAACTAGCATGACACGTTCGGACGTTTCCTTTAACATTATGAACTATAATATCTGTACTATATTTTAATTATCCTAGAAAAAATGAGGTTATATTGTTAATACTATTCTAATTCTAATTTTATTCTATTTAAATTACAACTGGAGCGTGCAATCGATCACAGTTGATTAGATGAGGAGAAGTCAATTCTATCCCCTATCCTATCATTCGCAGCATGTTGTTGGAACAATACTAACACCCCGAAAAATTGAATAAAAACAGTTTTTCTCTAGTATAACTGACAGAATAGGCGGCGATATTTATTTTAATGTTTAAATCGATTATGATATGTAAGAATAAATTATATACAGTTATAGCAGTGATTAGCAGGCGTATTTAGACGATTACCAGTTAGAGAGGGATAATCGCAGCGGGCTCAACGCTGCGTTACCTACGTGCCGCCGCCGCCGACGGTGGGTCGGACCCTAATGCAAGGTAGATTTACAGCCCAATTGCTACTTTACTTAACCAAGGATTACAATTTTAATTATTGGATGAATTTGACTGAAATATAAATTCGCTAAGAAAATGCCATCAAATCAAGTGAAGGTCGAGAATATTAAGCATTGAAATATGTCAACGTAGAATGACATCAAACTCGTAAAATTACGAGGTGCTGTGCTGTTGGTGTAGCAATCGTTAAAAAACAATAGCTAAGTATGATATTGATTCAAAGTACCAGGTTTTGTCTTATACATAAATAAAACACATATACTATTGTAAGCTTGCAATAGGTGCTATGATAACAAGATTTTTATAAAAAAAACACCCTTTAAGGATTACTCACAGTAGACCAGGCTATGCCCGATCTGTCAATTCCTATAGAAAGCGTCACGTGATAGCTCGGAGACCTCGGAAGTCAGGCGGTCTTTTACCCTTTTATACCTTAAAAATATTCGGTGTACGGCATGTTTACTATGATGTTATCCTTAATTTATTACATGTTTTTAGTGCCGCTGATTAGGCAGGTGATTTAGGTATGCAACATCTTCTCTAAAATATTTAAATATTGCCCACAATAAGTAAATAATAACTCCATTTACAAAAGCAGTAATACTAAATTAGTATCTCTACTCATTAATATTACAATTAGAATGAGTACATATGTCAGGACCTTTATAAATCAGTGCATTTGAAGTCAACCCTACAAAAGCATGAAAAATAATTAGTAAATCCGACTCACATACAAAAGTTTGTGAAGTAGATATAATATAGTACTGCGTCCAAATGAATCTCAGGTTTTCAACCTATTCACAGATAACGAGGAAGCCATGATCACAATGCAAACAATAACGTTGCTACCAAACAAAACATGATATCTCAGTTCTTTACAATATAAACCCTGCAAAGAAATGCGATGTGTTCGCGTGCATTGTTGCTTGTGCACTCAAATGTAGGTAAAATTATTTATACAGACACAAACACATACGTGAAAAGGAAAACTGGAACTAGCGTTGCCAGGAACGACGTGTAAGCCGATTCATTAAAGTGGCGATTGAAAGCGAAGGATTATTCTTCGATGTAGCGGAACAAGTGCATCAAAATACTTTAAGATGCCTTTGAGAAATACTTCAGCTCAAATTATGACGAAAGTATAGGTTATAAGATTAACCATTTATTGTATATGATACAGCGATCTTAATTTTAGGTAGTAAAAGACCCAAAAGTACAATCTATTTCGAGTATTAACCGACTTTTTCAAAATTCTGGTCAATTACTATTTTGAAGTAAGATTTCGCAATTCACTAAAATACAAGTAAATTGTAAGTATATCATTAGACCACAATACGTAGCCTTGTTTAAGATAGTAAAAGCAATAAATGATTTACGTTAAATAACACCAAGCGTTTTTGAAGGAATAAGGTCTCTCAAAAAAATGTTTTTTCGACTCTTATTTAGTTTAGCTATATCTAAGTAGATAACGGCCTCCTAGCCTAGTTGGTAGTGAAGTGACCCTGCCTACGAAGCAGGAGGTCCTGGGTTCGAATCCTGGTCAGGGCATTTATTTGTGTGTTTATCACGAATATTTATTCCTGAGTTATGGATGTTTTCTATGTATTTAAGTAGTTATATGTATATGTCTATTATATATATCGTCGCCTGGTACCCACAATACAAGCCTTATTGAGCTTACCGTGGGACTAGGTCGATTTGTGTGAGATTGTCCCATAAAATATTTATTTATTTTATATTGATTCATTTATTCTATGAGAACACAAAAATAAGAAATAAAAATACTTATAGACAATTTTAAAATTAAGCTGTCAAGCGGCGTTAAATTAATTAATCTCGAAACTCAGATTGGCGGTATCAACACCTTCCCTCATTAGCTACATACTTTAACCCAAACATGATAATCCTTATTACACTAGGTTATGCCTACGTCACGCCATGCCACGAATGCTCGTTACCCAGCTTTGATGACTCGCCATAAGCGGGTTGTTGCAGGTTTTTGCTCGCTTCTACACCGTGACAACGACGCCACGCATTGTTACGTTTAGGATTCATATTCTCACCACTTACCAAGACCATATCAGTTCCACTAGTATACGAGTAATCTCGATATTCATAATATCTCAGGGTACATGGAGATCACTTCTATATGGTTTGCATTTGAGAATGTGCGATGGGAATGATAAAACTTCGTACAAATGCAGCCTCGTAATCACGTGATTTTAAGACCAACGGGAGCGTGCCCTTTAATCTTAAACCATTTTCATTTGGTGAAATTCACCTTAGCAAAATCTGTTCTGACTACGGTATTCCTATTTTTTAACTACGACGGCGGCAAACACGCATACTAGTCAAAAGGGCCTATAAAGCATGCACCGCCTGGAGTAGGTAGCACATTAAAAAACTGGTACGTAGACTACTTATAGGTACTAAATACGAGTAGTTAACCAGCGTAATACTTAGTAATATCTGTTATGTTAATAAATATAGTAACTCGAGCGTCGTGGGGACCTATTGGAATCGACAGAACATAGTTGATAGGAAGAATAAAAGGTTATATGATGTATTCTTTTTTAGCGGTGGGCGAAGCGACTAAAACTTTATTAATGTAAAAAAAATATATTAATATAATGTTCCATCCGGATTGAGCAATGCGACTAAGAAAGTGTGTCCACATGAGATAGCATTACTTAACCGCTGCATCTCTTTCTAATTAGGGTCACCATAAGTCATACTATGTGGGATATTAGATTGGGAGCGGTTACACGAATGTTCTGGATCGACGATAAAGATGATGTTTGACGTAATTGACGTATCGTATCGCCCTGGCGAGTGCCAGCTGCCTTCAATTTGACTTTATGCTCTAGAGCATAAAAAGCGATTTTTTGTCGCTTAGCCTCAACTTAAAGTCGAATTTATCAAGCAAGAGAAGTGAAAGATGAATTGCCCAACTCGGACGATGTTAAGTTATTCGTGTCATCCTTAGTCCATAAAAAGAGAGCAAGCTACGGAGATAGGTATGCAACTTGTAGTGCCACAAAACTCCTTAGTGTGCCATACTATCATTATTAATTAATTAATCCGGGCGCCTGGCTACAAAAGGATTATTAAAATATTTTTATTAGGATTAAAGGATTATTTTGAGTGGATGGGCAACAAACGGATTTAGAATCAATTTAAGGGGTTGCAATTCATAGAACCAAATTAGTGTCAGTTTTTCCAAGGTATATATAGTAGTCAACAACTTCAAGGGTAAAAACTCCAACTTTTAAGGGGGTGGGTACAATATGGGAGTTCGACAAAATTTTCGTTTTCTTCACTTGTTGAGGGATATTTGGATACTTTAAAAATATTCATATTTATTTCCCAGTTTCTATGCAAAGAACTGAATATCCAGAAGAACTCGAGTATTACATTCAGAACCTTGGAATACAGTAATAAATTATACCTATTCATAGAATGGGGACATCGTCGAGAGTTATACTCGTACCAGTATTAGAAACGTTTTAAGCAGGGTAGTGTTCGAAGGGCTAGTATGGTTGCCACTTTATCGGCTATGCGTCAATTTCGCACTTGCAAACTTGTTGGAACGCGACAGCTATGCTGCTAACTCGATCATATTAGACTACTTAGTGTGTTTGCCACTTTGCACTAGCGGTTTTCGAGTCGCTCAATATGCGCTTGCTACGAGCCTACCAACAAAGGCCGGTAATCAGTCACGCAATACCTTCCATAATACCCGTCATAATACGTGATATGAACAGAGGACCTGCGATCGCACATCGCGTGACTTGAGAGAGATTAGTTTGCGTTCTTGACCCCATTCGGGTAGTCGGTATATTTCCCTTTCAAGTGGCAATCCGCGCTCACGGCAGGGACTGCAATAAGGACTCATTTTGGTTTGAAGCAGGCAAGCGAGCGTGTCGTCATGGCAATGATTCCTTTTGATGAGTAGGTATATTACTATACCTGTCATGGAATACAAATATTAAACGTAGGAATATTTTATCAGTCACCACATCAGACCACACAGTGTCAAAATGTTATTTGGGCAAGCCGGAGCTGATTTGGGCTACTTTTTCTTTGAGTTTTTATTGAGGGAAGCTGGCATGAATCGATCTCTACGAACGCCCCGCCACTGATAAGGATAGAGTTAGGCACAGTTTACTGCAAACCGGAGCAGTTTTCCCTGGATAACGTTCAAATACGCAAGTCGTTAATCTTTAGTAGCTCTTCCCAATAGATAGGTACTTAAGTGAAACCTTTTCAAGCATATCTCATTTCATTAAACTTGCGACTTTTGTATAACAAAGTTCCATAGCACTCACTGTGAAATTACACTAAAGCGAAATACCGGGAAATAGTGTAGAAACTTAAATAAAGGATGAAGTTAACTCGAATGCCGGGTCGACATTGTACTGTCATTTAGTACATACCTAAGTATGTTCTGTGGCACTTTCCCGCTCAGCGAGTTGTGAACAGTGAAAGTGTTAAATTGGAGCTAACAAGAGTTGCGGACTACCCCCGCACTCCGCATTAGTGTGCGTTCTATTAATTACAGAGAAGATCGCAATAATCAGAGCGCGGCCCTCGTGGGATCGGACTCATTTTGATTAACCCATGATTTTACAAGGGATTACATTTAAGCTGAGTCTTAACCGTTTAAGGATGAAAAAGGGTCATACAGAAATTTAAAAAAATAAAGTTTTTCCTGTAGTCAATAGTTAACGGAATAAGAATTTTTTTTGCACGTATTTACCTATGTACCTATAAAAAGAGGGAACACGGCGTTTATAATAGTAACGTCTTACATGGTAAAAAGTCTAATTTATATCGGGATTTCTTTCCCAACATGGGTGAGCTATTTAATTATAATTTGATATGGCATACGTCATATTAAAAGGATGAGGAAGGAGAAAAGGAGAAGGAGGATGATAGCTCAACCCCACCGAACTCAGCTAATAAATGAAGAATGCCCAGAAAATGTCACTTAAACGCATTCTAAAATGGTGTAGTGAGCAAACATATATGACATGATATTGTCTTCTGTTACCGCGATTGTTATTCATTGAAATTAAACACTTTAGAACGGATTAATCGCGTTTATTAACACCATGATCCTACGTTTCAAGCCCTTTACATCACTCGTTTTCACAGGGTTAAGATGATGACTGAGAGAATGCGAATTGACGGGGAGAATTCGCATTCTCTCAGTCATCATCTTAACCCTGTGAAAACGAGTGCTGTAAAGGGCTCGAAACGTAGGATCATGGTGTTAATAAACGCGATTAATCCGTTCTAAAGTGTTTAATTTCAATATATGACATGGTCTTTTAGCTCTATAAAAAACTTTATTTTCAAACTAGCCTACCCCACCGACTATGTCAGTGTAAAAAAATCAACTAGAACTAGAAAAGAGGAGGAATCCCATGTTAACTAGGCTAGACATTAACTATTGCAGGCGACTGTACCAACGCCGTACGAACAAAGCTAAAGGGTAAATAGACACTAATTAATATTAACGCAACATCATTTAGTGTTTGCAATGAGTTTCATTTACAAATATATGGCCATCGGAGTTTGTCGGAAAAGGCCGACACACGGCTCTGGCGCCGCAATTCGTGTCGGTATCAGTTTATTTACGGTCAGCTGGGGATAATCGGCCTGTAATCAGGCCCGTGGGACGGCACAGGCCTGTAATTGTGCACTAATCATCACTTCACTTCCTAATTACGGTGCCGAGCCCAAAGCTACTTCAACTGAACACCATTGGGAACGGGGAAACTACTCTGGAATTACTTGTAAGTTAGTTATATTTGTATTTCCTTCTAAAATCTACAAATATGCCAATTTTAAAACGACATGATTACATATGGATAAAATGTATTTAAAAATAAATGCATCGTTGCTATGATCAAAATTGTAAGAATGTTCCGCCCCTATATCTGAACTTAAGAAGAACTATAGTTTAAGCACTATCAAACATCAAAGTCCCTTAGTTTGGTCACTCACTCACTCCCTCACCGATCATCAAAACTCTAAGGTACTTCTAGCAGGCCCAGAAGCTCCAAATTTTTTACGTAAGTAGTGTATAGCCTACTAAGTCATAAAAAATAAAATAAAAATAATGGAAAAGTCATACCCAACTGCATAAATAATTACAAGGAAATGAATACAATTACAAAGTTACTTATGCAGATCATGCAAATATTATAGCTACAGGTAGGTACAAATTGTAAAATACACTACGATCTATGTATAAATATGGAATACGGGTGCATGTATAAAAAATAAGGCCTGCCTACAAAAATAGATGAGTTCCCATCCAAAACATTCCATTAAAAAAGTACCGACTAAAATAACCAACTTGTCTTAACACTACATCTCAAAACTTTTTGCAGCATAAGAACTGTGGAGCGAGACTTTTATCGTTTTACATGTAATTTTTTTGATGGGATTTAATTATTTCCGCGAAAAGATTAATTCCATTTCAATCTGTTCCCAATTTGACAGTTAATTTAAAACGGAGCGAGAAATCCTTTCAATTTCTTTAATTTTAGAAACTTATTTTTACCCTTCTGTTAATAGCGTTCGGGTTACAAAGAAGCCTTACAAAATAATTCATCTCAAGCAAATCTTCAATTGAAATTGAATTTGAGGAAAACTTTTACGAATGTACTCATATTTATTTTCCAGAGTTTACGCGTCGTAAATAGATCTGCGAGAAAAATGAATCGTTAAAATCCTCATCTGGGCATAAAAAGAACGCAGATATTTTTATGGGCAGTAAAACGTGTATGTGGAATTGTAAGCCGGGTGAGCGAATCCCTCGCAGCTTACAGCTCTCGGGTGCAATTCCTAGTACTGCTTTATGTAACTGCTGTTAATATTGCTTGTGAACGAAAGGCTCTTAGTGCACAGTAGTCCATCTCGCATGACAGCATTGCAAACTCATTAAATGGGTTGCCATACTCGCCCGTGATGAATTCCCATTAATGTTGGCCCTGTTATGTTTCGAACGGAAATGTAAGACGCAGCAGCGGACATACTTAGAAGCAGATGAACTAATTATTTTAGATACGTGAAATACGAGAACTATCGTATATTCATTTCATAAATAAATAAATCTACCAACATATTTTGTAGTCTTCCCTGTCTATATACTTTTTTTAATTTTAAAGATAGGTAGGCTAGCATGGGCTTATTCACACGATTAGTACGACACTTGAAACGAGAATGTTATTTGAAGATATTATTATAGAACACACGTTTACCTACACACAATACTATCGTCTGACATACTTACTCTCCGAAATCTCCCCTTTCTGTATAGCGCTGTGATTATCTAACTCGTCAATCAAAGCGCCCATAGCAACCGCCTATGTACATACGTATGCATACATCTGCCAGTAATTTATTAGATATTAGGTAACGCACAAACAGCCACAAGGTACATTTGTGGATGCCTATGGATCGATATGGGGTCATGATTGATTTTAATTACATTTGGTGATATGTCCATTTGATTTATGTCGATAAATAAAGTCATATGCTTGACAATAGCATTTGAAATCAATTTTGAACAGCATGTGGGCGTTAAAACGGTGTGGGCGAGATACGACTTTTGCACAATGACGCGCGAAAATACAACATTTACACGTTATCTTCATAGATAGGCATACCAAAGGATTACAACTATATAAGGAGCTACTCAGCCACCCAATTTTTCGATATCCACTAGGTACTTACACGTTCCGCAATACTCTCAGTCTCTCATTTTGTAAATATTGTCAGAGCGCGGAGCGACATGACCTATCTCTGCAAGCCCCCGAAGGCATGTGAAGCCAAGTCATAACATAACGTCGCATACTTAATAGCGCTAAACAAAGGCCTAGTATAAAAATTATACGACATTAACTCTTCGACCGCGTTAGCGTATCGGGAGTTCAAATTATGTTTGCCGTTTATTTAAATCATCCGGCAACTTTCATATTTTGACCCCTCGATACGCTAACGCGGTCGAGGAGTTAATGTCGTACAACTTTTATACTAGGCCTTAGAGCGATTTGCGATACACACTATTTATAATTTTTGGATAGAGTATTACCTAAAGTTTATAACTGCATATTCATTTATTTAACAAAGTTACTGTTTACCATAAAACTTGGCTAATGTTCGTGTATTCCCGCCAAAACTTACTATTAAAAAATATATATACTCAATAATTTCGTGTGAAAATCTTCAAAACTGTTTCATTTATTCCGTAGAAGACTATATACAGTATACAGAGCAAGAAAAAAAATGTTTTATTTAGATTCAATACCAATAGGGTCGAAAACCAGATAGATGTTTGAACCTCGCTCATCAAAAAATGGCAAAACAGCTGTTAGAAAATGGCGTATTTTTCAACAACTGACAACAATTTTGTTTTTTTTTCATTTATTCCATTTCAATTGAAATGATCTTTAAATTTTTGTATTAAAACATAAAAATGTTTTTGGAACTATGAAAAGTCATGGCAAAAAGTTCAGCTGAATCGGTCAAATTTATATACCGGGCTCTTAAGATATTAGATTTGTCATTGTAGCTAAGCTAAGTGGATATTATGATGCGGGTGATAAGAATTAGTTTACTATTCGGCATTACTTAGCTTTGGTCCAAAACACCTACTATTGATCCCGTATTCTGTGACTATTTCCATAGAGCGAATATCTTGTAGATGCCTGCTTTTATGTTCCACTCATAATAAACACCTCGACAAACAAGAACAAGGCTTTCGATTTTATAAAATCGGACTCAATCGTTTCACCCGTTCGCAGATACACCCGTGAAACTTATAACACCTCTTTCCCGTGCGGGGGTTAATACATTGAAATTACATTTCACTAAAAACTTTTAATACCGTACATTTTGACAGAATATAGTTCATTCCCCGTGATAGGGTAATTCGCCAGTAACTGGCGTAACAATGAACTAAACATGATACTTATAAACAGCAATATTAACAGAATTCATTTTTCTTGTAAGGTTTCAGTAACTGGCCACCCTTCAGTAACTGGCTACCTCATTAAAAAATGAATGCTATTTAGGTATAGGTCAATAGAATTATTTTTTTGTGTAAGGTGGCCAGTTACTGAAGGGTGGCCAGTTAATGGCGATTTACCCTATATGAAGTATAAAGTGTGGTGTGTCGGTGGTAAGTATAAGGTGTGTTACAAAAGTTCTATCTTAACCAAATGCAAATATTGAAGAATAGGTGTATCTGTACGTATAAATATATTAATATTAAGCCATTATTAAGCTATTATTATTGTGCTCTCATCATTGTGTGCGTTTCGGAGGGTGCAAACCACGGCTCGTTTTTCATTTACTTGCGTGTTAAAACGTTAAGGCACATCATCATGCGATCCCTAGTACACTTACTACCTTACCTTAGTGAGAGGCGTCTACAAGTTACGCCCGCTTATTGACAATATAGATAGCGCGTGTAGAAGGTATTCTCAAGTTTCACGGAATTCGGCATAAGTCTAGTTAGTAAACCTCTACCAAGAAATATTCCTTGAAATATAACTAAAATCTCAAGGTGTTCTCTTTTGACATTCATAAATAATTTAAAGTCAAACTATTCCGTTGATTGGTACGATAGCATCAAGACTGAAGTCCAGTCGGCCAGTGGCGTCAAATTTCAAGAGCGATGACCGGAGTACGTATGACGCGCCGCCGGTCGGAATGTGTGGTGCCGACGCTGCAAGTTGTAGTCGCGCTCACATCAGTACACCGCCCGCGTGCCCCTCGAAGTCGCGTCAGCGTGATTAATGATTATGCTGGCGTAGCCGGTCAACCAGTCGCAGGTAACCGGGTAAGCGCGCCTGCTAAGGCGTGTGAAGAACGGGCTCCAGCTATGGAGAAAAAATCCCGCACCCGTGTGGATAAGGAGGGGTTCACACTGGTGGAAAAGAAGAGCAAGGTACGCAAGGCGCCTCGTAAAACTCAGTGTGGCACTGCGGATCCAGTTAAGTCTGGCCTACCGATTGCGACGCCGAGTACGGCGCTCTACATGCCGCGCCTGCATCACTCTGCCGTAGCCGATGAGGTGGTAGAGTACGACCGCCAGAAGACCAACTACAACCTGAGGGTGCACCAGCTGCGGTCGCGTCACTACGTGCACTTCAGCTCGTTTGTGGTGCGCGTGCCGCGACCGCTGATGGACACCATCGCGAGCCCAGACTTCTGGCCGAAGGGTGTCGTGTTTCGGCGGTCCCGGGGCAACCTGTCGAATCCTACGCCTGATCAGACGACGCAACGAAGCCACGTAGTTACGTCGCCTTAATTATAAGTAGTGTTTAGTTTTATATGTTATGGTTTTATTTGTGTTTTTTTGTATGTTTTGCTTTTTTATTTATGGTTGTAGTGCTTGGTTTTTACTGTTATGCTGTAAATTGTTTTTGAAATAAATAAATAAATTATATACAAAGTTACATGCATGATACTCTTGTTAGAATAATAAGTATTTTAATGTAATTACTGCTTAAAACGTATACTTATCCAAAAAAATGGTGCCGTTTGGTGGTTCCGAACTGATTTTAATCATTCAAAACAAAATATTGTCTCCTGTTACCGCCATTGTTATTCATTGAAAATATTGAAATTAAACACTTTAGAACGGATTAATCGCGTTTATTAAAAACGGAAAAGAGAGGCAAAATGGGGTTGTTTTCTTGTCGCTTTTTTCTGCCCCATAAGCCAGTTAGGTTCGTTCGTAATCCTCACAGGGTTTTTTACAATTTAGAAATTTATAATTTTAATTATAGAATGCCCTTCAGGCTACGTATTACTAGCTTTATAAGCCCCTCTGGGAATTGTAGACCAACCTTTGTTTTTGTTTTTAATTGTTTTTATATTTTTGTATGTAGGTAGTTTGCACAAGTTTTCACAGGATTAAGATGATGACTGAGAGAATGCGATTTTTTCTCCCCGTCAATCAAGAACTTACTTGTGCAAACTGTAGATAAGTAATATGTATAAAGGGCGAAACGTAGGGTTATGGTGTTAATAAACGCGATTATACTATTCTAACAAATAAACTAAATTTTTTCTAATGATTTTGGTACCCATGACCTAAATAAGGGAAGTGCGTTAATTAGAATAAATTATGATTGTAAGAGCGGAAAAAGTGAAACACATATTCAAAGGAATTTGTTTGGCGTTATCCGTCTATATATTTATTTGTATGTCAATGATGATTCCTGCTAAAAGGTTTTACGAAAATATTAAACGCTCTTTAGTTTCAATAATAAAATTCGTTAAATACAAACGAGGGAGGAATAAACCTTATTTCGTCCAATACCACAAAACGCATAAAGCTCTCTGAATCAACAATACCTGGAATTATTTACTACGTAAAAGCTTGTATGAGAGCATAAAAATTTAACCTGTATTTCTGATTAATTGGAAGCCTACCATATCGATTTTGTATTACTGCGGTAGTATGTTGTTAAAATCGCGTTACTTCATTTTCCAGCATGTATTTTTGATGGAGGCCCGCGAGTTTACTGCGGAATTGGAGAGAAGTGTAAGGAATCGATCACGTGGAAATAACACATGGCAGATAATAAAGTTGCCTGAACTTAAAAACATCACAGTATTTTGTTTAAAAAAATACAAAGATGAGTAGGTACTCCCATCGAATTGTGGTTTCTAATAAAACATTCCATTTCTCTATACCCCACCATAAGATCGTCGTAGTCCTACTAATTTCCTAACTTTTGTTAATAGGCACCTAGTTTCATTTTGCATATTTAAATGGCAATAAGTGGCTTATTCTTTTCCGTTTAAGTGATGTGATAAAGCTATAATAAGTAGTATTAAACTGTACTATATACATCAAACGTTGGGGAATTAGTAGAACTTCAACGATCTTATGGTGTGTATGGAATAGTTTATTAAAAAACACAATCGGCCCAATGAGGGTGCCACTGGAGGGTCGGCCCCCTCTTAATTCTACGGAAGACAAATTCAAACCCGTAACGCAGGCTTCGACTATTTTATGAATAATATTGTCTTCTGTTACCGCGATTGTTATTCATTGAAATTAAACACTTTAGAACGGATTAATCGCGTTTATTAACACCATGATCCTACGTTTCGAGCCCTTTACAGCACTCGTTTTCACAGGGTTAAGATGATGACTGAGAGAATGCGAATTCTCTCCGTCAATCAAAAAAGTTACTTGTGCAAACTACAAGAATATAAAAATAATTAAAAAACAAAAACAAAGGTTGGTCTTCAATGCCCAGAGGGGCTTATAAAGCTAGTAATACATAGCCTGAAGGGTATACTATAATTAAAATTAAAAATGTTTAAATTGTAAAAACCCTGTGAGGATTAACATATTTCCTAACTGGCTTATAGGGCAGAAAGAAGCGACCAGAAAAGTACCCCTTTCTGTGTACCCCGTCGTAACCCTGTGGATACGAGTGCTGTTAAGGGCTCGAAACGTAGGATCATGGTGTTAATAAACGCGATTAGTCCGTTCTAAAGTGTTTTATTTTATAAATATTTGTCTTTGTAATTTCGACTAGCGATCACACAAAATTGTCTCTATAGAAAACTGAATTGATAGGTATTACTCCCCCCAGTGACTACTTCACTACGCAGGAGTAGACGTCCGTACACTTCTTTTTCCATCACAAACCCCGTTTACAAACATTAACGCCATGACCCTATGTCCCGAATTTCATAATAAAATACCTACTGATATGAGACAGTTTAAGGTGACGTATAAGAAATCGCTTCATTCGCGAAAGACCAGAGAAATAACAAGAAATCTGAATAAACCGTATGTATGTAAATGCGGTTATGTAAGTTATGTCACATTAAACAAAGAAACATATAATAGATAAATGTATCTAAGCTAGCATAACACACGCGAGCAACCACGGCTTCGCCCGCAGTGGCTTTGCGTGCCGATTAATTGAAGCTTACTGTATTGATTTTGTATTACAGTAAGCTTTAGAGCTTACCAATAATAGATGCAGGCGCTGCTCATTTATTCAAATGCCATAATGTTCATAGGATAGGTACATTTAGTTTGTTAAGAATAAATGATAACCCCTTTAAGATATTAACGAATAAATGACGCTAAGTTCAAATTATCTTAGTTATTGTTTATAAAGCAATTTTGGAAACAGCAGGGTTTTAGAAGGTACCGTAAAATGTACTATAAAAAAAACCAGGAATATTTTCGCCGAAGAATATAAACAAAAAATATAAAAACGAAGGAGCCCTGTAACGCTTTGAGGGTTGGACACGGATAATGGTCCAAAATTGGGTTAAATGGCCCGTGCGAACGGAATCGCGCGCTAAATTGCTCGCTTGTCTAATTTTTATGATGGTTCATCTCACAGACAAAATGTTTACACACCGGCTCTAAGTCCCAATTGTTTTCCGTAGGAATATGACAACTTTAAGTTCTGTTTATCTGATACATATGCAGTAAACATACTAAACAAAATTTCCAACTAAATTGTTGGTTGAAAGGCGTCGCATCTTTGTTAATGTTGCCGTTTTACTACAGGTTATGTTTCATGCATGCATGTAAACAAAAGACAAATCACTCATAACGATCGCTTTCAAAACACCGGATTTCTATAAAAAACAAATGGTAAATCATGGCAAATTTGAGTGTGGAACGTAACACAATAACTCAAAGAAATGCCGCCATAACTGTCGCGGGCATTGTTCTCGTGATTCACGCGCCGCCGAAATGATGTTTTCCTCGAGGTGCCCATTCTAATGGCTGATATTTTCCTGCAGCTCGTAAGTTTATGCCGAGATGGGTTATTGAGTGCAAAGTAATAGACTATGGTGTAAATAGTTATTGCTGGTAATGTTGTTGTTTGCTTGTTTTTAAAATGTGATCGTTTTGTTGACTATTCCGATTAGTTTTTTTTTTAGCACAGAAACCACGCAGACAACAAAGGTCAACTTTTATTTAATACAAAGAGCGACGTTTGAAATTGTGATGTTTTCATATTCACCGAATTTATGGGATCCAACCAAATAGATAGGTATATCTTTAGAGTAGAAACATACATGCGCCCAATAGGTTTTTCACTTGCTGTAAAGGCATGGGAAATCAATTTTGTCATTAACATTGGAAAAATACTGTATGTATGATTACCTTTGCGTATTTTTCAGTGACCCTGGCCAATGGCAAATTATTCGTTGATACCTATGTGTGAACGATTTATTTTTGCCCCATTTTGTCAACAGCACATTATTGACAGCCGACAAAAATGCTATTTTTAACAACAAACAACGTATTTTACTATCGCACGCTTGTATGTAAGCTTGTATATACTATGTGCGTAAAGAGACGATAACGTAAGGTGCTTCCAAGGCCTTCAGTTGTAAATCCAAACTAGGAATTGAATCAAACTGCCCTCCTGACGGGTCCCGGTGATAATACCGGATTTATGCATCGCCCTCTCTTATCCGACCGGGCCGTCCCGAGTGCTCCGTAAATTTTTAATTTAATTGTTTCTACATATTACTGGGCTAACGACAATGAATGGTATTACTTTTAGTTTCGAGAGCATTTGCATTTTTTGCTTTTAAAGTTAAGCCGAGCCGAGTTTATGTTAGTTTTGTAATTTTATAAAAAAGAGAATACTAGTTTTGGTACCAATAAGAGGCCTGTGTACGTTTGTGGTTATGAAAAAAAAAATACATGATGTTTGCTGTGGATACTTACTTCAGTAATCCTTAACACAATTTTACATCTTCTTTGTTATGGTAAATCTCGACCTTTTCATTATCAAGATAAAGGTTATCAAATAGTCTATTTGAGTGAGACTACTTAGTCTATAGGTATACATATTATCCTAGTAACTGTTTTAGTGTAAAGTAGTTTGCAATCTAGTTCGACATCTCGAAAATATTAGTCGAGTGCTCTCCGTAATTTTAATTATAATATTAATATGACTCACAATAGTTTAAATTCAATAAATTCAATAGAAAAAAACATGTTAGTTACATTTATCATTTCTAGATAAAGTACAAGAAGAATTTACAATATGAATTTGCATTTATAGTTCCATGTAAATCGGTCTATGTATTAATCGTCGCATTCATAGAACAAGCTTTGTTTGGATTTGTTGCTAAGGTTCTCCAAGAAATGATAGGTACTTCCGTAAAGAAACTAAGACTTATCTTTGAAGATACATTAATAGGTGGACGGTCCTTGTTTTAACGAATTCGGGTCAAGACAGACATATACAATTTCCCTGTATTTTCAATGTAAAAGAAAAACACCTATATACCTTATTCCGTGGGGCCATAGTTGAGTCGCTTTCTTAATGAAGGGCCTACTTAATGTATTTAGGGCTCATTAAATTTGTTTTCCGTCTTAATTAACATTGCCGACTAGGACTGACAGCGAGTTTACGCTTTTATGGAGATACCTACTGGGCTTTGAGTTCAAAGGAACATGAAAAAAAAGAAACAATTAAAAATAAGGAAATCATGAGATATCCGTAAATAATATCCTTCCCTAACTATCTTGTGATCATACTAACTTGTAAAGTATTCGTTTATGGCTAGGCTAGAAAACATCTGAAAGAGTGAATTTTAAATATTTTGAGTAGTTTCGATTCTAAGAGTGTTACGATTGCATAATTCAAAATATAATATTCACTACTATTACTATTTTAGATTTAAGGTAGGTAGAGGTAGGTAGCTAAGATAAGTTACACTTACTGTATATTTTTTGAAAATAAAGGAAATTGATTCATTAGGTACTAACAAAATATACACAGATTTACAGTAAGTTACTAGCCTAGAAACCTTAGATCTAAAATAAGCCCTTGAGGCAGTACCTAGGATGCTGGCGGCATTTCCTCGTTGTATTGCAATGCTGATACGCTGTGTGAGGAAGTCACCACTTCTTCGGTCACCAGTTACATCAGTCAGACGTTTCGCGATTTCTACAAAAACTTGCGTGCACTGGGACCCTATGGACCTAGAGTCTCAACCCCAAATGGTATAAAATGGAACACTGTGCCCATTTGGTTAAATATCCTTCCTGGAGGCAATGAAAACATAATAAATTACTTATTACTTCTTCATATGTCAAACTTGACACGACTCGCATATGTCACAGACAGGGAAGTCGGCATACATAGGTAGCCACCAAACTATCTGCCGAAGTACAAGCCCAAATGGGCATACGTTGGCGGCTCTGTGTTGTCACTAGTCCGTACACAAAAATAGATCGAAGTGTGCAAGATTTGTTAGTGGAAATGTATTACTTTCTATGTCTTAGTGTCATCATTACATATTGCTTTTTGTAAGTACGCAATGAGTGAGAAGTGCGTCTGTGCGCACGTTTATGACGGTAAGATGTCGCTTTGACGTCTTCTTTCTAACGTTTGGAAGCCTGTGTGTGTAGCCAAGATGCCAATCGCTAACGCTAAGTCGCGAACGAAACGCAACTGTCATTGTCACACTTATAGGGTAGAGTGATAAAGAGAGATAACTCCGATACGCTTCTGAGAGTGAGCGATTGGCATCTTGGCTACGCACTCTGTTGCTCTAAGCTCGAACGAGGCGCACTGCGTGTCGTAGCAAGTTGTACAGTGTACGAGTCCCGATATTTATTGACAAACGATTGAACCTTCGTCTCATGTAGGAAGTAGGTACCTAAGGGCAAAGACAAAGGTAAGTTTCACTGGTTTGGTGGATGGTTGTGTTGTCATGTTCGCCGCATGGCGCACGGACGGTTTCCAAGCCGTGCTGCGCAAGCGGGTGGCGTCCCTGGCCGAGCGCGTGCGGGGCAATTCCAACACTGTCCTGAAGGTGATCCCTGAGAGAAGGGACAGCCCTAACCACCTTCACTGAATGCCGTTGCATGTGCACACTAATTATAATTATAGTTTCGTATAAGCTTTAAATAGGTTCAATTAGATAAGTAGGTACATATGAATGTAAATATCCGAAATAGCTACTAATTCTTATTTAAACTTTCACGTTTTTACACATTATATATTTACTAAAACGGTCAGTCTTTCTCCGGGACCACGGGGACAATGTCGCCCATGAAACGTCAGAGGTTCGTTTTCAAAGTTTTACACGATTAAGCCCCGTTTTAGTAAATTTATAATATCTTCTAATTACTTACCTACTTTTCCATAGAAATTAAACACTTTAGAACGGATTAATAGCGTTTATTAACACCATGATCCTACGTTTCAAACCCTTTACAGCACTCGTTTTCACAGGGTTAAGATGATGTGTTTAATTTCAATGAATTACAATCGCGGTAACAGAAGACAATATTACTTTTCCATAATTTTGTGTCCAAGAGACATATCACTATATCACTCCCCTACATAGCTACTAGTCTTAGATACAATACAATTTCTCTTTTCTGCCCTCCGGCGGTCAAACAGCCGATTGCAGGCCGCTACGCTAAACAAATTCGCCGCTTGCCTACTGCATCGAGCAGAAAAATAGTGTACAGACCTTGGCCAGTAAATAAAAAGGCCTTAGATCACATGTTTATCGACTTCAGCTTCGCTTCGGACGACAATTAGGTAAACGAGATCTGAGACATTTCTTACTTTACAGGCCTCGGTACTTAATCCACTATTATTGCACACCTCAATAGAAACCACCACCACCTGTTCTGTATTATTATTTTCTCTTGTAACTGTATTTCATCTATGTGAGGTAAGCAAGAAAGAGTATTGTATTGTAATCGGTACAGAAAATACAGCAGACAAAAGAAGAGGTAAACAACAGGTGGTCTTATCACTAAAATCGATCTCTTTTAGGTAGCGGTCAATCTTTAGGTAGCGGAAACAAGGAAAATAGTAGGTGTCCGTAGGCGTTGCAAAAACAGTGAAAGAGTAGGTATTCACAAAATATAGTAGGGGAAGCCAAGAGGGAATTTATATAGTAACTCCGGCGCGCCAGACTAAGATAAGGGAAGATACCTTGTATCCTGTTAAGTACCTCTGCTGAATATGAGTCCTTAATATAAGTTCGCACGGCCAGGACAGCACGTAATAGTAAAAAAGTATAAACCTATATATAGTCAGAAATACTCGGTCGCGTCAGATTAAGGTATAGTGGATAAGTTACTTGTTAAAAAAGCGTCCATTTCAATCATCTGTAAATTTTAGCGACTAGGAGGGTAATTTATTGATTTAGGCGATACTTTGCGGAATTCCATATTAACAAAGAAAATAATGTTACTTTGCTATTCCTCCAAACGTGCTAGTCAGTTAGTGCCAACTCGTTATACCTACTTTCGTATTTTTTGCATGCAATTGATGTTCCCCCCTCCCGCCGCAAACTTTCTGTTTTATTATATTTTATTTCGTTTTTGTAGGGCGTTTTGCTAATGGGGAAGTTGATTCCAGTGATCATTTTATATAGGTATGTGACGAGGAATGATTTTACCTCAAACACAACATTTTAATATATTGATCAAAATATTAACATTCAAAGACAACGAGCGGCATTTAATAGTACATTGTACATCTAGGGCGGTAAGAAGGGCATTACCTACGAGAGTCTATTGAAGCCCAATGCCGAAGGCGGAGGGCTTTAAATGACCCGAGTTAGTAATCCCCTTACTGCCCGTGGTACACACAATGTTTTTCATCACATTTGCGAGGAAATAAATAAACTTTCTAGAAAGGTATAGAAACAATAATGATTAGCGGTGTAGTTGCACAGTCCACAGTACTCCGGAGTGACTACGTGCTGCGAGCGCGTGGGGGGCAGGTGCTCCGGGAGCTCCGGCCGGGCGATAAAGTAGTATGAGAATCCTTATAACCATGGGATTAATACAGCTCTTTAAGTCTAAGTTAACCTCAGAGCCAGAGTATCTGTTCAAAAAGTTCAAATGGCGCGAAAGCAGGTCGAGCATGCATAGTATCAGATCAATATGTAAAGAATTAATAATTCCGCGGCATCGTACTGCTGCTTTCAGAGGTAGCTTCAAATACACAGCCACTAAATGCTGGAATAACATACCTCCCCCCTTTAAAAATCTAAATACTACAAGTAACTTTAAACTCCAGCATAAACGACACCTTCTTGAGTTTCAGAAAGCACTACCTCCTGGCTCTAGAGTGGCACCATCATATTTATAATAGTTTTTGTTTTATTTCATTTGTTTATTTTTATAGTTTCGGTTATTTATTCTCTTATAATTACTATATTTTTTTCTGCATAAACGCATTAAAATGATTACAATATTAATACACAATGCAATGTAATGTTTATTATTCTCAAAATACACACGCGCACACACACACACACACTCCTTATAGATCATAATATGCATATGAATGTATATGTATACATATGTTTTAATGTATTCTACATATTTTACTGGAATTTAACATGTCTGTCACAAGAGAAACGTTTTCGACATTCAGCAAGTAAGGGTTCACGTATAAAGGGTCTGCCTGAAAACCAGCGTTGCAGTAAATGCACTGCAACTTTATGCTGAGGTGGGATCCTGTTTAACATCAAAATGTATTCTTTGCTATTAAGCCAGGTAGTTTTAAGTTATACTTTTAGTTTGTAACATTATTTCAATTTTGTACATTTTGCTTTTTTTTCTTTGGTGTTGAATAAAACTTTTCTATGTCTATGTCTATGTCTAAGTATGCTAGCATATAATATCACCATTTACCCGCAGGTGTGATGAAAAATATTGTTTAAATAAAATTAACTGTTAATTGAATCCGTCAATAAATCAACATTTCAATAAACATAAACATGTAAAAATTTATGAAAGTTCAAATACAGGCTTGCCTTAGATCAGAGCCACACATTGATATGACGTGACGTATGGGAAAATCAAATAGTAGAATACGTACTTTAAAAATAATGGTACATTGTGTATTAAGGGCGGTAAAAAAGACATTACAACGAGGAATTTAAGCCCGACTCGAAGGCGAGGGCTTAATTTTGACATGCGTTCGTAATTCTTGTACCGTCCGTGATACATGCATTGTTTACATCACATTTGCGAGGAAATAAATAAAATAAATAAACAATAATTATAAGTAGTAGAGTGGTAGCGCAGTCCACAGTACACCGCTGTGAGCGGTGGCGCGCGCGTGGGGGCAGGTCCTCCAGGAGCTCCGGGCGGGCGGTAAAATGTATTAAAATCCTTTACAGCCATGGGCTTAAAACAGTTCATTAAGTCTCAGTATGCTTGCATATAATATCACCATTTACGAGAAGGTGTGATGAAAACATTAATTAATTTATATTTAGATTGCAACAATATAAACGATACAGTACGAATTACAAGTCCTTATTTAGCAACTATTATGTAGTGTTTAATGTAAATGTATTGGTTAGCCTTAGTTTTCAATCTGAAAAATCAAATAGGCTTCTAGAAATGTCAACATTAAATTAAATTAAGTATAAACAATAAAAATACTGATCTAGAACTGTAGGGTACTTAGGTACTATTTTGCCACCACAATCTGATTGAAAGCGGAAATTGTGGCACTGTAAGCACAGACATCGTCCATGTGAGATGATAGTATTTGTTATAGGCTATAGGTACAGTACAGTCAACCAATTGGAACCCTAGGCCACTGTAGAACTATGTCATATAAGTATATTAATAAAATAATGATAAATGTTTATTTAAAGATAAATATATTTTTTTATACAAAACTTACAAATAAAAAAAATCAAAAACCTACCCACAAACCAACTATTCAAACAGACCCCCCCGCCACATCCCTGGCGCAAAAGTGCCCATCACACTCGCAGCGTTTCCGCGTTGAATAGCAATAGATAGCCTCTGCGCCAGGAATGAACCGGAACGGGGGTCATGGCCCCTCTCTTGCAGGCGACGACCCAGCTCCCCGAGAAAGGACTTTGCCTCCGCGCACCAGCAGCCCGACGTCTCCAACGCGAGAGGAACGAACAAATAATTCGACAGGCCCGAGTATTTGGCCCTTTTGAGCAAAGCCGCCTGTTCAGCGGCCGCTCCCGCCGAACGCACGGTGCGCCCAAGATGTGTGGCGGCAAACGTACTCACGCAGGTGGCATCCCACAAAAGGCACCTACCCCTCTCCCAAGGCACCAGCGTCAAGCCGTCCGGCCTCTTGCCGTCCGACCGACTAAGGCCCGGTGGCTCCAGCACACACGGTACATTTGCTGAAACCAGTGCCCTCCGAATGATGTCATTCAAGGCATGGTGCCTTGGGAACCTCCCCGCGCAGCGACAACAACTCAGGGCATGATACCCGTTGCTCTCCACCATGGACCCACAAATGCATATATGTGGTTGGCACACATCACAGCCCAGGCGAAAAGCAACAGCCACCCGCAACGAGTCGTTGTCGAGCAGGGTACCCAGGTTCGGGGACGGCAGGGCATGCAACCAGGCCCCAGATTCTGAGCTCGAGGCCGCGATAAGTCTGGCTCTATCAGGACCAACAGCGCTCTGCAACAGACCATCAAACAAACGCTTAACCCCAACCTCATCCCACAAGCGTTGACGGAATGGTTTCTCGGGAACCGGCGCACCCGGGTTGAGAGCCTCCCAGGCTGACAAGGCATCGGAAGCAAAGGGTATAGTTACCACGCCACCATCGAAAGGTAAAATCTTAGTGACAAGCTCCACTACCCCCGCTGCCGACGCCAAAAAGGCCGGAAGAGCGATGTCCCGCACCCGCCTGGTACCAAGCCCGCCACTCCGAATAGGAAGAGAAGCCAAGCCCCACTGGTCCGAATCCAAAGACACGTTTAATAAAAACTCTGCAGCCTGCTTTAACGTTAGGTCGAAGTAGTCCACGTGTGCAGGGTGCAACCAGGTCGGCACAGTACGTAAAAAGTACATCACTTTAGGCAAGGAAAAACAGGACCTCAGCAATATAAGACCTACATGTGCCGAGAGCCGCTTCAGTATCTCCCCCGCAACCCGGAGAAGCTGCTCTTTCTCCTCAAAAGCCTTAGGAACTTATTTAAAGTAGCATTTTCTATCTCACAATTCTAGGGATTTCATTTTTTAATTTAAATTCGTCCAAGTTGCTTAGCTCTATAAAATAGTATTGAATTCAAAGGGAATAAATTTGTGAAATCCTATCGGGAGAAGTATAGTGAGCCTAAATTTACGGGCCAGGGGAGGGCAGTAAAGCCTCGTTTGGTTGAGCTATGTCCCATTCAAGGCGTATTACTCGTATATAAATATCACTACAAACTGAATTCGGTTTGCGAAACTTGAAAGATTGAATTTTTGTGTTGAGTTATTACAAATTGTGTTTTAGGTCGCTAAACAACTATCATTTAGTGTAACATAATATTAACATACATACAGTGCGTAAGTCTAATAGTCGCGTGCTTGCTAAAATGCCTCAACAAAAAAAATGTATTATTGCTGACTCGTAGGTGTTCAGAATTGTTCAATTTACGATTTTAGTCCGAGAGCCATAGCAAACAATCTCCTTAAAAGACTTATTTTTACAAGTGGCTGTATTGATCTCACCATAAATTAATCAGTCGACAGCCTGCAAAACAGTCACTTCCCAGTCAGCCGCTTGAGTCCGCGGCATTTTAGACTTGTGGCTTTTTTGCATAATCAAGTTTTTGAGTTGCGTCTAATACGAATTAAGTTTTTGGGTTGTGATTACAAGGAATTCCTTTAAATTGAAGCAAAATTAACTATATAAAATGATTGTGTCACAGCAGTAAGTACCAATTTCACTTTTTATTATAAAATCGTCAAGCCACTACCGAACAAATCGTAAAAGATAGTTAAACAAATTTAAACTTTGTTTTCTTACTAGTATGGTTCAATATGGCTCGTTACTATCAGACTACGTAAAGTTTTTACCCGACTGCAGAAAAATTATTTATGCAGAAAATTTAGCTTGTTTTCAAGAATGTGTACGTGTTTAAACAGCGATTGAAAGTTTGTGTGTATGTGTGGATTCTTCTATAGCACACTTTACGGCCTGCATCCCAGAATCTGATCCATAATATTCAACGAATTGAAACGCGTGAGATGTCGTACATATTTCGTTATATTTATGTATAGGAAGGTGACAGAGGGCATATTAAAATTGTAAAAACATGAAAATTATTGCGTTTGTTTGGAAGATTTTGGTGGCGAACGTTTATTGATTGGTAATTTTTATTAACAGTTAGTCTTAGTTGTTTCATTTCTTTCAATTTAATTTATTCGGTTTTAGTCGGATGAGAGCGGCAATCTCGCTATTAATTTATACATAGATTGGACTTTCTTATGATAGTAGGTACTATAGCGTTCAGAATTGCATGGGCAATTTATGAATGAATTCATTCATAAACTGCCCATGCAATTCTGAACGCGTGTGTACATTGTATGAGATAACCCATAATATGAATAGTATACAACTGAGTCAAATTTCTGGAAGAGAAATGCGTTACCTACATAGTTATTAGTAGTACAATTTTAAAATCCCAAAAAGTATGCGTTAAGTGAAATTACAGTAGGCGCTCGGTAAATCAGCACCTATCTATTTTTCTCTACGCCGGGACAGTGCATTGTAAGAGATAAAATAAACAACCTACAATTAAATTAAGTTTTTGTGTAAGGAATACGTTTTATAGTTGTTAAAATTTATGTTTAAGTATATAAAAATTAAAATCCCTAATAAATAGGCTTATAGGTATATTGAATTACATACATTTATATAGTTACGTATGAAACTTCGATGAAAAGTGATCAGCATTGTAGTGAATTTATTTTTTATCCGGTGAATTTAACATTTATTTACCTACATTAGTAGTCTCTGCCTATTTGAAACCATTATTGATAAATTCAAGATCGAAAAAAAGGTACCAGTACCTAGTAATTTACGTCAACAAAAGTAAGACAAAAGTTTCATTATCTGATAATAATGGCTGTATTTATATATGCTTTTTTGTTTTCGATCTGATTATTCGAGGACTAAATCTGCCAGTGCCAACATAAGCAATGCCACCTCAGACACAAAATGAATGCCAAGTTTAATAATAATATCTCACGAGTGCTTTAACGTCTAATTATTAACAGTTACATACACAGCTTTATCTTAACTCATAGCATGAGCTCTCCATGATACGTCCAAGCCGCATATTTTGACCGCCATCGCCACTGCGGCTTCATGATTTTTTTTTCGACAACCGTCACTTACTAAGTAAATGGTGTTAATAAACGTAATCGAATGGTGTTAATAAACGCAATAGAATGGTGTTAATAAACGCAATTAATGCAGAAGACAATATTATGAGTATGACAAACCCTTATTATCCCACCAAAACATTTCAATAAAGTTGACAGCCAAGACTCACAAGCTCATAACGCTTAAGCAGTAAAAAAAGTTATGGTATCTATATAGTTAGTAGAGGGGCGATGCTATAAGGGTTTTAATTTAAAAAAGAAATAAAAGTAATCGAAGTTTTTAAACACAACTGATAGAAAAGGACGTTTTGCCGGGGAACTATCGTGATAATGAAGAAAGTTCACAAGGTTTAACTTACAGAAACGTTGTTGCCAAAATGTTTACATTTTGATATTCCAACTTACCTGAAAAGACAATAAAACATATTAATATTTTTTAAGAGAAAAACCCGACTTCATTTGGCCTTCCTGGTAAAAGTCAAATTTTGAATTTGTTTGAGTTAGCCAGTTTACTTTCTATCCAATTCACCACACGTGTACGTTTGAAAATTGAGGAGCTTTCTTAATGTCTTAGGTCTTCCATCATTACATCTGAAGTAAAATCAAACGGAACTAAATGGAACCTTGTAGACCTCCAAGGTAAGGCAAACAAAATAACAATGAGTTAAATTGGATGACAGACTGGAAATTATCGAACAGTTCCATTATACCATCCCTGATCATTAACATCAGGTCCACTCCAGCACCATGACGGCTTCAGTGAGAAAATGCCCAAGCTAATTATGAGCACCCTCTAATCACAATGCATGTATTTTCAGATTTGAGGAGTTCTCTCAATTCCTCATAGATCCCATCATCCGAAATGGATTTTGAAAAGAATGGGATTAATCTGGAACCATCTACTTTCAGATATAAAAATAATTTTTAAAAAGAAATGCTCGAGTTTCTTAAGAAACTGTCCAAATCACCATGGCCTTTCAACCTTTCAAATTTGAAGAGTTCTCTCAATTCCTCATTGATCGCATCATCAGAAATGAATTTGGAAAAAAATCAGACCAATCTGAAACGATAGTTTCAGATTGTCTGGTTTTCTACTTTGAGATAAAACAAGAATTTTTAAAATCGGTTCATTAATGACGGAGTTCTGAGGTAACAAACATTAATTTAAAAAAATACATTCACACGAATTGAGAACCTCCTACTTTTGAAATTATGAAGTCGGTTGAAAATAACGCACGAAGTATTATTGTATAATAAATCAAGAAACCACTATATCTATTTTTTTAAGTTCTACTTATAAAAAGCATGTCAATTTATTTGAAAACGCTTACTGAATGTCAGGCCAAAGCATGAAAAAAGTTCTAAATGTAAACATCCCATCACGCTGATAGACAGCGCAGCCGCCGGACGCCGATATACCGCCGATAAAATTTCCATTTACGACTCACCCTAAAAACTCGGCGTGTGACTAAAAACATTTCGGCTGACCTTGATTTCATATTCCGGGAAGGTTTTGTCAGAGCCATTTATTATCCGTCACCAAAGACCGGGAGATGAGTATCATATCCATCAAGTGTAGCCGCCATTATAATTTCAAATGATTTACTTCCACAACGAAAAAGACTTAAATTAACGAACATAAAAATAATAAATATTATATACATACATTATTTTCAAAATATATTTATAGTAGGTAAGTGTAACTTGTAGCTAGGCTACCTCTACGTACCTTAAATCTAAAATAGGTCCTTGAGGCACTACTTGAGGTACCTAGGATGCTGGCGGCATTTCCTCGTTGTATCGCAATGCTGATACGCTGTGCGAGAAAGCTCTTCGGTCACCAGTAACATCAACCAGACGTTTCGCGATTTCTACGAAAAACTGGCGTGCGCTGCGACCCCATGGGCCAAGATTTTCGACCCCGAATGGTACAAAAAGGTACTCACTGCCCAGGCTCTAATATTTATTACGTTTTAAAATTTTGGCGCTTTCAGCCGCTCCACCCGCTTTTAAAAAGACTTAAATGTTTGCAGCACGAATTGCCGTGGCATAATGGGCCCTTCCTCATTATAAATTGCGTGATTATAACGAAGGATGAACACCACAGCTTTCAACCGCTACGTGTTCTATTGTTAAATATTGAAAGGAAGTTTTTGATGAACGTATAAGTAAAACGCAGGTGTAATAAAATGCAAAAAACGTAGATGCCCAATAATGGAGATTTTTTACCTTGTTCTTATTATCATAACACCGCGAATAGGCGAAATACCTAAGCTATCATTAAGAACTTGATTTCAATGAGCACATTAAAATCAATTTCTTAATGACTATGACAGCCACGCTCTACTGTCTGGTTATAGTGAAGTAATTAGTTTCAGCCACAGCTGTGTATTGAATAAGTTAAACTGCCAAAATTTGGCGAAGCTACGTTAGTTAGTGCAAATGGCTGTCTCCATCTTATTAGGATGCACAGCTAGTCCGAAGATTGGCAGTGTTCGGAAACTTAAGCGATGTCTGCGTTACATTCACTAGCAAGAGTTGCTCCATTGTCTTCAACTTCATAGATCAACGTCATATTTAAATTCAGTTAGATAACTTACGTATTCTATCTATTGAAAACAAAAGCTATGCATCAAGTAGCATCTAAGTACATCACACGACCAAACACAAAATCTTATAAAAAATATCAGCGGAGAGCAAAATTATGGATTTCAAAAATGAACTAATATCAGCCAACTTATACCTAATACAATTTTATAAAAAGAATACATGCGGTGATGCACACCGTTTATTTTAATGAAGAAAAACCCCAGTCTAAAAAATGTCAGTCCTGCCTGGTGTTGGTTTAGTGGACGGTGCCATGCCCCCGCAGGCCGCATTCATCTTATTAAATTGCTCCATTAAAACGGCCATAAGCGCTAGCAATTTAACTCCAGAACCACCTAGAGGCCGTTTAAAGTACGCTTTCTTTTAATATTTCCATCCAGCTTTCTAAGGCGTTGATTACTAACTTTGTCTTTTATATTAATAAGGTTTAGCTCAAGCTTGGCATGCCATTTTTTATGCAAAGTTTTAAGGAAACAGCCTCATAATATAATCACATCTATGTATTTCAATCCTTACGCAAAATTGCAAACACATAAAACCGAAACACAAAGCAAAAGCTTGTACCGAAGCAAGCTTCCATCGCGAATTGAAAAAATAAAGTTTCTCTCAGAGCTGTCTCGCATTTTACATCCAATCAAAACATTCAGAAGTTATCCTTTGCTAGGCTTGAAAAGGCCTGAGCTGTAGGTTTTGTGTTGCGAAATACGAACGAAATGCAGTATCTTTGCTTTGTGCTAAGGCAAATGACGAAATTAAGTTTACGACAACGACAAATGTTGTCATTGAAATATTTAATAAAGGGAGATCTTAACTCAATACAATTTTAAACATGGCTTCGCTTTTACCTCGTTTCCTTTTGTAAACGTTTATAAAGTTAATAAAATTTGCTGAAGATATTTGTCCTCGAAGTTTTTCCGTAAATTATTAGCCTAACGAAATACGTTGGTACGTGTAAACACAAATTTAATTCAGTCTTTCAAAATGTAACGTAAATACGTTTGACGTAACACATAGCGCTATATACCGAGGATTTTATCTGGCACTCGGTTACACAACAGCTGATTTTACCCCCAGCGCCTCTGGAAAGGATCCAAGAAACTTTGGCGTAAACATGACAACGTCTTTTCAATGGAATGGTAAACCAGGGAGCGACAAAGGATACGAAACTGACGCAGCAGTTTAGACGTGAAAATTTACGAAAGCCCATCGAGGGGAAAAGCGGTGCAAAACATTATCGATAATTGGTGAGGAAAAACTCTATTTATTTATTGGAAAATAAACTAAACTAAAACATATTACAACACAAATTTAAATCTAGAAGTATAACTAAACTAAAACTAGATAAAAACTAAAATAAAACTAAATAAAAACTAAAATAAATCTAAAACAGGCCCCTGCGGCATGGTACCGAGGACGCTGGCAACATTGAGGTAAAAATATTGTAACGAACACTTAGCATTATTGATCATTCTAAATGTTAACTTCAGTGGTTTCTTCATTAAGTAGTAGTAAGTCAATTAAGGCACATATATAGCATCACGACACTTGGAAAAAAGGACCACTTTAGATACATAGAGGGCAGTTTGACAAGTTTTTTTTACAGTCAAAAAACGTCAGTTTTTTTTATACAATTTACATTTATTTCTCAACATAATCTCCCTTAAACACTTATTCCAACGAGTTTCCAATTTTTTATCCCCTCCATAAAATAGGATTTGTCGAGGTCTACAAATAGCCGTTCACACCTGCTATACAGTTTTCATTCGTCAAAAATGTTTGTCCTCCGAGCCATCTTTCCAAATTTGGGAATAGGTAATAATCACACGGAGCTAAGTCCTGTGAATACGGAGCATGAGGAACTAGCTCGAAGCCTAACTCATGGATTTTTGCCATTGCAATAGTTAAGGTGTGTGCACTGGGGCGTTGTCCTGGTGAAAGTGGACTTTTGTCGAAGATAAATTTGGTCGTTTTTCCAACAATTCGGCTTTAAAACGATTTAATAAATCTGCGTAATAACGGCCAGTGATAGTCTTCCCTTTTTCTAAGAAGTCAATCATGATGATTTCCTTCGCTATCCCAGAAAACTGTCGCCATCACCTTCTCAGCCGACAAAACAGTCTTTGCCTTCTTTGGGGCACGTTCACCAGCAGCCATCCATTGTTTGGACTGTTGTTTTGACTCTGGCGTGTAATGGTGGACCCAAGTTTAGTCCACAGTGACAAATCGTTTGAAAAAATTCCGAGGATTACGCTTCATCCTATCTATTATACCTAAATAGTTTTTTAAAAAGACTTATCAAACGGCCCTCGTTTATAGTTGCAATTTTACCTACGTGTTTACGATTTTATAATTAGGATACACAACTTTACCCGAATAAGATATTAATTGATAATCTATCATTACAATATAGGGAATATACTACTCGGTAAGGCGCTTCTCAAATTTACGTAAGATCTGAGGAAGTGAAGTTAAGGCTGCTGTTACTTATTTTAGGAAGCATGGATATCCGGCGGATATTGCTCCGGCAGACAGTCGTGTATCAATAACTTTGAGACAGCATACCGGAAATTATTCCGTATACATAAGATATATTCTGTCAGTACAATCAGGGACTTTGTGCCAAGGAAAGTAAAGTGAAAAAAGGTAACGACAAAATACTGCCGAAGAGGTACTCAATCTTTTGGAGAGTAGGATGAAATTAAATAAATAATAATTTCAATATAATAATGAACTAAAACAATAATGCAATACTGCAATAAAAAAACTATCGGAAATTAAGTATCACGAAAAACTGAAATGTTATAAACGAAGCCAAAACTGTTTTGTAATAAAGTTTTTTTTTTTCTAAACTATCCTTGGGCCTTGTTTCCCTGTGTCAAATTAACCCCAAATGCACAAAAACAAGTTATACTCCGAATACTGTGTATAGTTATAATAAGGGTTACTCTCGAATTCCGTCAAAAAACGGAGGTATCAAAATAACCCCAAAGTAAGTTCAAAGTTCATTACCACCTTCACTTTTTTTCATGAGATACCTACATAAATTATAAAAAAAACCGGCCAAGAGCATGTCGGGCCATGCTCAGTGTAGGGTTCCGTTGGTCACCGTCCGTCACAATAGGCAACCTTAAAAAGTGTTTTAATAAATACCATGCTCACTATGCTTATAATAATTAAGAATTTGATGATACCGTCGATCACACCCGTCCCGACCCCATCAACTCCGGAAAAATCTTAACAGCGCGAAGTAGACCATGGTACAGCGCCAGCTCCCGAGTTTTCGGGGGTAACTTTTGATCGCGTGAATCGATTTGATTCATTCTTTTTTTATACGAAGGAGGATACGTGCGGGATGATAAATTAAGTACTCAAGATAAAAAAAACTTTCCATATACGGTTAAATTACAACCTTAATTCAAAAATTATTTTGTACAATTTTTCAAAAACCCATTAACCAATCAAGTTAAAAAAAAAAACAAAAAAAGTTCTTATTAAGTTGTACTTTTGTAATTTTTTTCATATTTTTTAAATTCATAGTTCAAAAGTTAGAGGGAGGGGGGCACCTTTTTTAAAACTTCCGGAGCGATTAATTCCAAAAATATTAACTTTATCAAAAACTGTTTTTAGAAAACCCTTATTATTTTTAAAATATCTATCCAATGATATGTCACACTCTAGGGTTGAAACGAAAAAAATCACCCCCAATTTCACGTATACGGGAGGTTACTCTAAAAAAATATAACCACTTTTTATTTTACCACTACGTACGTGTATATATATTCGTACAAAATTACAGCTTTCTAGTACTTACAGTCACTGAGATTATCCGCGGACGGACGGACAGACAGACAGACTTGGCGAAACTATAAGAGTTCCTAGTTGACTACGGAACCCTAAAAATATTATTAATGAAAACTGAGAAAAGGAGAAAAAACCGGTATATTGTATTTTTTTTAAATTCCATATTTAGAATATAAAATATTATTGAAATTGATCAAAGTAACCCCCACGGTATTTTCACGGTATTGATTACTTTACGGCTTGCTTTTCACCTTGAATTCGAGACGTTAATTACGTTTACGTAGGTAACATATCTAAGTTTGTATGTGTTAAAGAAAAAACATTCATCGATCGCATTGCTGCTACTTTAGGTACGGTCAAGTCCGTTAATCACTTATCAAGGAGATTGACTGCTTGATAGTCCGATTTTCATGGGCAAAATGTAACCTTAAAGGTAGTGTGGCAAAAAAACGTAGCGATTCAATAAAACAGCGGCTTATGCTAGGTTGAAACCTAACTAAGAACTATTTCACCAGATCTACAAGAGTCAAATAAAAGTACCTAAGTTTTCCAATCAATTGAGCTGTAACGCTGGGAGCTATAACGTTAAACAAAGGCGTACTGATCATAGATACACACAAAAATATTTTGCCCCACTTTTTCGTCGAGGGTTAAAAGTAAAGTGAGAATATCCATTATTAAAAAATGTTAGATTTTTGGTAATAATTTGTCACTTAAGGCCGTGACAGGCCACGCTAAGCGCTCGAGCACGAGGATTACAGGAAAACCTTATAAATAATTAATTACGTCGGGGTACTTTTTTTATTCGCCGCGTGTCTCCCTGTTGAGTATAAGTCTATTTTAGTAACATTTGAAAGAAAACAAGGAAAAACACTTTTCAATTTGGGCAAAATTTGGAAACATGAGGCAAATTATTGCTTTTTCAATAAAACCGTAAAAAAAAAACAATTTTCCCGTTTATTTTAATACAAATTTTTATTAAGTTTGTTTAAGTTTTTAAGAATTATACAAAAGGCGAAATTGTAATTTGTAGCTTTATAAAACTCAACCCTGATATAGAGTTGAACCACGTTATCTCTTCCAAGGGGGAGCTACAACGGGAAACCTCCTCGAGTGCCACGCCTCTTCTCATTCTTCTTGATCCGGTTAATCCGGGAAAAAGGGAAGGGCTCCTGGACGGTGCTTCCTGGGGGTAACGGTAAGCGATCTCTTGGAGGACTCCCAGGATTTCTTACTGGTGCTGCAAATATCCTGTCAGGGGGGGTTGGGGGGTTCCGCACAGGGAGTACTCTCATTGAGGCAGAGAACTTCAGAGTGTTGGCTAGAGGGGGCTTTCGGGCCTGGCGCTTGCCGTCTAGGTACAGGAATGTCGCTGTCCTGTATAAAACTGCGGTCCGGTACCCTGTCTAGCCAGAGGGCCTATGATGATAGGCCGGGGGTTGCCACTGCTGGACGGTGCCGGCGTGGTGGCTGCGAGGATGACCACCTCTTTAAAAAATCGCGAAGGCAACCTGAGGGGGTGGTTTTTCCATCTCGCTCCCGGCGTGGAGGTTGTCATGAGGGTCCAGCGTGTGGTGTCGCCCTGCACGCTACCTTCGGACGGGGGAGCTTCGAGGGGCTTCGGCTCTAGGAAGGGGACAGCCTCGGCTATCGCAGCAGGCGGTGTTCGCGGTTGCATGCCTAGGGCGATCCCGTGTTCACCGTCACCAACGCTGCAAGATGGGCATACCGTGGATGGTTTAGTGTGTAGTACGGGCCCGGGCCTGCGAGCCCCACATACCCGTCCTAGTTCCCCGGCTAGGAGGGATGCCAAATGCATTCTTCCACGTTAAAAAAAAACCGTTATCTCTTCCAAGCAAATGAACCGTAAAATTTTAAAGTGATACTTTAAATGTCAAACGTCTATGAAACGATGACGTTTACTTAGCACTTTCACAGTCTGTGCTATCAATATCTAGGAAACTTAGCATAGTCGGACTCTAAAATTAATTTATCGACGATATGACCGAAATTTGTAAAATAAAATTCACTTTGTATGAAGATAGGTGCATTTTCGATCAGTGAATATAAACATTTTTTTTTCGAATTTCGAAAATTTTCCGCTGTCCTCGCACTCAGGGTCATTGACCTTATCAGCTGTTGAAGTACTGTTCGGGACTTTTGTTACACCCTGTGTGGATCTATCTTTTACATATTATACATTATATCATCGTCTATAGTACCCACAACACAACACAAGCTTTATTGAGCTTACCGTGGGACTAGGTCGATTTGTATAAGATTGTCCAATAACATTTATTTATTTATTTACCTATATATTTTAACAGCATTCCAAAGCGCATACATTAAAAAATAAGAGTAATATAAAAAAACATTTTTCATAAATTATCATAAAGTATCTTGAATATTGTTTATACCTGTAGCCCGTTTATTATGTTAAAGTTGACATCGATAGCAAGACCACGATTAGAGTTTCAAAGATACTACGCACCAATATTTATAACACATTGTCATAATTATTCATCGTACGGTTCTATAAAAATAAAACTTTGTCGATTTGTCTAAACATCATGAATATATAAGTAGGCGGCGGGTAGCTACGCTCCGCGCCCTATGGCGGGGAGAAATATTAAACGTCGGGCTCTCTTGACCCGAACTTGAGGACCCAAGTTTTTAAAGTGTTTCCGAATTTTGTTATAACTTTATTAATACCGACCTATTTGTAACTAAAGTAACCAGATCAATGTGGCCGTGTCAAGATGCCTTAAATGAAAACAAGACGAGTCTTCGTAATGGTTAGTTACGCTTGATTGAAGTTGTTAGGTACTTCGGCGCAAACTTTGTAAGCCGACACACAAAGCGAGCTCATAGAAATTATAATTGCTGTTATTAAATACCAGAGGTGAACGAAAATGATATACCTACTTTGGTGAAATTAAATTGAAATTAAATATTTTGAAACTCGAGTAGTAATCGCGAGTGCGGACTAATATCACGCCTTATCATATCACAGAGTCGAATTATGAGCGAGAAAATGAGAATTCTCCCTGTCAACAAAAGTTACTTGTGCAACCATGGGATAACGAGTGCTGTAAAGGGCTCGGAACGTGGAGAAATGTGGGCAAAATAAGTATTATTACGTATTAAAGTGTTTAATTTCGATGTTGGGATGAAGACCGCCAGGCTAAAGTGGAACTGTGCTGGACACGTCTGCCGGATGAATGGGGACAGATGGGCCAAAATAACCACTAGCTGGAATCCCCGGTATAGTCGTGGCAGAGGCAGACTGAGAAAGAGATGGCGGGACGACTTGGATGCGTTTCAGCGGGACTGGTGGGATCTTGCCCAGCACAGGGAGGATTGGATAAGGAGAGGGGAGGCCTTTGCCCAGCAGTGGGACACAAAAACAGGCTATTAAAAAAAAACAAATCAAAGAGCACTATAGTTGACGATTTCTAAGTCTGAACTTTTGACACATCGAAATACCCGTAGAACGTAAACGCGCAAGACACTTTGGAATTATAAACAAAATCCCATAAAGATATTACAGCTAATCATGTACATAAACACAATATTTCACTTTTCATAAACATAATGTGATGAATGTTAAATTTTTTATTACATTAGTTATTGAATATTTTACGATAACAATTTAGCACGCCAACAGTTACGGTCTACGTCGTTTTTTTTTTAAATTTAGTGTTGTGACCATGTCGGCTGTTCCAATTCATATAACTATCTGTAAATCGATAAAAATCGATCTTGTAATCAATAAGCAATACTTACAGTAAAATCAAAACAAAACGATTACAACGAAAATAAAATTGAGTACGATGTGGAAAAAAAGGTTATTTAAAATAAGATAAATTAACAATGAAGGTTTTTTACTTACATTTTAAAAATTCAACAGTATTGATTTCCGAACGAAACTAAGATGACTTTGGAAAAAAATCGTATGTCCAATGCGCAGTTTGTCGAAGTTTCTCGGTCTTATCAAATACAAATCCGTAGTAGTAAAATCGAATCAAACAATTCATCGCTAAAATCAATAATCGCTGAATTTGACAAACGATTTGTCTTAGCCTCATCACTAAGTACGTCAATACTCAAGTGTCAAAAGTTCAGACTTAGAAATCGGCAACTATAGTCACGTTAATAGAAGACAATAGGTAGGTAATATTATGAAACTAAATTGTGAACAAAATACTCATTTTCGTTCTGGCAACTAATCCCATGATTTGACGTAGGCGCTAGTTTTGCGAAAGTGACTGCCATCTGACCTTACAACCCGAGGGTAAACTAGGTCTTATTGGGATTAGTCCAGTTTCCTCACGATGTTTTCCTTTACCAAAAAGCGATTGATAAATAATATTGTCTCCTGTTACGGCGATTGTTATTCATTGAAATTAAACACTTTAGAACGGATTAATCGCGTTTATTAACCATCTTAACCCTGTGAAAACGAGTGCTGTAAAGGGCTCGAAACGTAGGGTCATGGTATTAATAAACGCGATTAATCCGTTCTAAAGTGTTTAATTTCAACGATTGGTAAATATTATTTTTTATCTCCTTGTTTTTGTGCGCTTAAAGGCCAATGATCGCCTACCTGTTCTATGAAACTGTGAAAAAGTGGGCATAGGTTTAGCCTAATAAGAATAAGAAGTATTTTTCATAAATAGGACATACACGAACACTCCAGGTATAGATTGTTCGCCGCCACAGGTGCGCACACATCGCCCGAGTAATAGATCCGCGTACTCGCGACGAGATTAAACGCAGCAGCCTCCCCGCCAACCGACAATAACTCTTCTATGCTTGTAACATGAAGGATTTTATATTAAAGTAACTATGTCATATTGAAAATACTTTCTTTTGAAGATAGTAAAATAAGAATTGGATGTATTTTATAATATTATTACAATGCGCGATGGTTGAGTTTAGATAATAAAAAAAACTAATATCAAAATCGTGTTATTTGCATTTGGCTGTCTTTGCCCGTATAAGTCGTTAAACGTGTCCTCTGCCCGGTGCTGCCCTCGTTAGTAAAACCTACTTTACCCTCATTTTACCCCATTAGAGGATGATACCCGGGATAAAAAGCATACTATGTAAATCGAGGTTTATCTAAATTTAAATTACGAGTCAATAAGTCTTGCTTGATTAATATTGTCTTCTGTTACCGCGATTGTTATTCATTGAACTTTAGAACGGATTAATCGCGTTGATTAACACCATGATCCTACGTTTCGAGCCCTTTACAGCACTCGTTTTCACAGGGTTAAGATGATGACTGAGAGAATGCGAATTCTCCCCGTCAATTCAATTGGGGAGAATTCGCATTCTCTCAGTCATCATCTTAACCCTGTGAAATGCAATATTCGTTAGTGTAGTTGTATCATTTTCTGTGTTAGTGTCGTCATTACAGATTGTTTTTTGTAATATTTAGTGTGTGTGAAGTGCGTCTGTGTGCACGTTTCCCAACGAAAAAAGTGACAGAATGATTTGTACGGTAAGATGTTGCTTTGCCAGACGGCAACGGAGACCCGTTCCAACGTGTTGGAAGGGCGTTTTGTTCGAAGGTCTGACTATATCAAATATCACAGTTAAATCACAGTATACATTTGCTACTCGCGTTTAGTTCCAAATGTATGAACTAATCACTAATCAATTATCAAAGTGTAAATCGGGCCTAACATTAATATAATTATTTATGTTATTGGCAATCTCCGGTTATTTTCGTATACTCGACCGCTTAGGCATGGTAAATGGAATTGAACGTTGGTAATCGTGCACTTTAGTTTGGTTCCCGTTCATATACTACAAGCAGATGCGAAATGGACTTCGATCTACTCCGGGACGAGAGAGCTTCAGTAAATACAGACTTAAATACAGCTTAGTTTCAACTACGCTAAGTATTCTAACACGAAGGACCTTCATTTATTATTATGTAACTATTATTAACGACTCTTTAGTACCTATTCTGCGGAAATAATGTATCTTTTCTCCAATGTGCTCGGAAATGTTCACATTAATGTAGCAAAATTGGTACGAAAAGAACCTCCTTATGTACCGACTCAAATTTAAAAAAATCGAATACATTATTTTACCGTTTTAGCGGCCAGGAAGTTGTACTAAAATCCATTACTGTATTGTTTTTTACTTTTTAAATAAATATTTGGACTATCAATATTGCAAACAGCCAAATATACTTTAGCCGCGACCAAACGGTCTGCACAGACACGGGACAATCTGATTGACATCAAATTGTCAATCTGATCATATCGTGCTTAAAAATGCCCCGTCTGGGCTGGCTTTGTAGTAGTGTAGTAGTTCTAGAGAGAAGGAGATCAAATGCTTGGTTGTCTCGTTCTATCGCGAGTTGCATACGGCTCACTGTGCAAGGTCGTGTAGATACGGCTTAATAAAACTAAAGACATTTCAACTTTTTTTATTAACACAACTGTGCATTAAAAGAAAGTTTAGGCGGGAACCTTATTTTTCCTTTCAAATCTTATGCAAGAATACATTTTATTTCCTTTCATGTTTGGAGAAAAGCACTATTATATGCCTCGGACGGAAATAGAATTTCGTGGATTCGTATGTAATTGTCGGACTCAGCTTCGCTTCGTCCGACAAAAAATACTCTTCCACGAAATTCGATTTCCCGGCCTCTGCAATAATGTACTATTGGTCATTGAAGGGTATTAGCAGGTATTAACTGCAATATTATTACTTACGTTTTCAGCTGCTTTTCCGCGAAACTATTCATAAAACAAAGAATAAAATAATTAAAAAGAACGTAAAAGGAAACTTACTATTTGTTGAAATATTAAGTAGTAAAATGTGTATTAAAACGTTTTTTTGTAGGTAATTTTAAGAATTTCATTAAAAGGTTTTACACAAACGAAGTAGTTCTGTACCTATTCATAAACAGCAGTGAAAAACAATTGAATGTTTGGTCTAAAAATGGTATAGGTAGTTCTACCAGAGTTGAGGTCACATTGTCATGTAATGACATCGAGATTTTGAAATTACTGCTCTTTTTTCGTATCGATGGCAAGTTCAACAGTGAAGTGTAAGATAGACAAAAAAGTTTTTATACCTATTAAAAATATATCTTAAAGTGTTTCCATTGACATTAACGTTCACTCATTTATTTCATTCAATTACATTTTTGTAAACAGTACTTCATGTAGCTGTGAGTGAAATCATTTATAGCTCATGTTAAATGTTAGCACAGTCAATTATCAAATCAAATCAAATCAAATCATTTATTTCAGGCTGCGCCCATAAAGTGTTAGTAATATTACAATTATACAAAATCTCCAAAAATTACATCAAATATTGCTTATGATTAAAAAACAAGTAAATTGATCTGAGCTAGCACGGAGAAGAGCCTCAAGGGCATTGAAAGCGTTTAAATTCACTACAGCGGTACCCACATATCTATAATAGAGAAATGTATGTTCACATTACAAGCCCACTCCATATCAAGAGGATTTTCTCCACTCGGTGAATTTTCGATAGTGCCTTCAACTCCGGTACTTTTAAGGTGAAAATCATAACTGGGGCAGTCGAGCAACTCGCATTGGCAGCGACGCGTCGCGACGTCTAGTATTTACCGCCTATTACTAAGAAAGCTTGCCTTTCAAATCACAAGAAGTTTTTATTGATGTTACCTTCTTTCAAAAAGAACCTAAAAGCGTGACAAATAGAGAGCAGACAAAATTACTTCATAATAATATCGCGTATTGGTGGCGGGACATCTTACTCGCGAGTACGGCGCGCGTCTCATTTCCTGCGTTATTTCGCGATACGCGTATCATAAAATAAACTCTTCCAGCGGGTGCCTATCACTTCCGCATCAACGCATTCGTACCTACTGCTTGTAAGCTCGTTTAGAATACCCGAAATAAGCTTTTTGGGAAATATTGACATCGACATAATTCCATATAGGTATATTGCGTATGACAAAGATACCTACCTACTTAATTATTTTTCGTTAAACGTATGTGTTATTTAATTTTAGATAGGTTTATTATATTTTGAGAATGATTTCAATTATGAAAGATACTAAAAATTACATATTATACTTACAATCCATTTGAGATTAGGTTAATAAAATTGAATATTCAAACTGCATTGTTGTGAATAACTGCTACGATAAACTTTTTGAAAATCACTTTTAAAGCCGGGAATGAATAAACTGTTCGTCGAATAAAAATGTATTAATCGATTAGCACTTATGCTATTCACGTAACGTATATTGCTCATCCGTAATGTTTATTAACAGATCAATCGATATGATAGGAAATGCTAATAGTTAAGTAAAAGGAAATTCCTATCATTATGATAAACACTGTTAAATATGCTTTTATTTTCAAACGGAAATAATTAGGAATAAGTTAATTTATCCTTTGAATCAGTTTACTAATATGAAATATGTAAAAGAAAGTAAAAAAATATCATATTGGTTATCAGGTGGTCAAGTAAAACTATTTAGTGTCTGTAATGTACAAATTTATTGTTTATAAAAAGTAAAGATCGTTTAATACTTTAAATTCACTGTATTGCAATAAAAACATAATACAATATAATTTCAATGTTAGCCGCAAAACTATATTTTAAACATGCAACATTATATAATATAATCATAGTTTAACAAAATCAAATTAATGTACTTAACTCTGTTCACGGCGCTGGTAGCACAAGAAGTGTCCGCTCGTTGGCGAGCGGTCACCTTTATACCTGCCTCTAGTAGGAGGGACAGGGCAGGACAGGTGGCGAGCCTGCTCAGCCCAGTTACTCGCTTACCCACATTTTGCAAAACTAGTATAATTGTTATCTTTTTTTAAAACTTTAAGTGATTTATAACTTAAAATGTCACAATAATCAAGTGTAATACTTTTAAATCCAACATGTACGTATAAGTTATTTACCATAAGTATGTAACTATTTATTTACTGAGACAAAACAAAAGCCCAAAAGCAATATTAATAATATAGCTTGATATGTTTAAAGTCCTGTGACACCTCTCAACCCCCAGCCCTCATACTGGTGTTGCCCTCGAGCCATCTTGAATGTCTCTTTTTGTGGGGGCCCATCTTATGGACGAGTCAACGTTTGCCGGAAATAAAATTGATTACCTACCATTTTGTTAGGCAGACGTCCGATTTAATTCTCTATAACCCAGTATTTAGTCCACCACCTTCACCTAATAGTCCAGTATATTTTAGATTCCATTAAATCTCAATAGTCTATATACCCTGGCGGATGCTGCTTCTGCGTGCGTCCCATGACTCGGGCAGGGCAGGTGCAACATCCGCTCGGTGTACCCCTTACATTTCATTAAATTGTCGAAAGCTCTTTTTTGAATTGGCTTCGGCTCTGCGTACACCTCCCAAAGGTCCGGAACACCATTGTTCCGTGATGGGAAAGACATATAGCTTGGAACATTTTTGAGCTCTCCGGGGAACTTATTTGAATCATTGAGCTTAGTTTATAGAAAAGGAAACTCTTTTATTTTTCCTTAAATTTGTTATTTTTTAATGTTGAATTATGTGGTCACCCGCGTCCGTATACGTTCGGGTATATCCGCTGGATCTGCCAATCGATTTGTGGTAAACTAGTCTGGCGGATGCCCGGTGAACATACTCACTATAGAGATCCAATGGAGTGCTCGAACGTAAATGGCCCGCTAATAGCAAAAAAACGGAGCGTAGCGCGGAATACTCAAAAACACTCGTTTCGTAGTTATAAAAAGCTATCGAATTTAAACTGTCGTGAGGTATCGTATTATAATATAAAAACTATCAAAAATATACCAATTTACGTTGTAAGAGCCATTTCCGAGATCGCCGTATAATTAATATATAGAGTAAGATAATATCTAGTTATTTAGAAGAGTATTGTAAGTTAAATCGCAGTAAACATTATCCCAACTCCTTTGTGATGTTGGGTTGTCTGGAAAGTATTTGCCCGGGCAGGCAATTGTAAAAGCATTTTTAGCATCCTCAAAGCTTGTGATTTCACAGTTTGTGGGCAAAGCCCTTAAAAATATATCCTATGAGACCGGCTATGCTATGAGTGGATGCTAAAAGGGCTGGGGATGCCAAACTGGAAATTTAGCGAAATCCTAAACCCTGACGCCGGAGGGACGCCTGAGAATGTTTAGAATCGTCTCTAAACTAATTTTGATCAAATCATGTATATGTGATAGTAAATTTAGATATTTCTAAAAAGGACAGCATCGAAGCACATACGTGAATTTAGGGACAGAAAGACAAAATTTAAGAATCACAAGAGCATAATGAGGGCTAATTTCGAGTAAATAACGATTCGTGTGACTTTTGAATTTTGATATCGAGTTAGAAAATTAGTCGGGAAAAGATTCTACAAATATAGGGGAGCCCAATAGGCAAAGAGAACGTTTGTTTACTAACTTGACATTAGGAGCCAGATCGTCAAATTTGTGTTTTAAAACGGCAAAAATACAAGATTTTGAATGAAGAGTTCGCATTTTGCAAGTTTCAAAAATATTGGTTTAGAACTGAATCTAAACCAATATTTTTGAAACTGCTCTTAATAAGAGACAAGTCAGAGAGCACAGTATTCACGTTGCCTCCTAGGGTCCCGTCATCTCGGCACCAGACATTGAATTTTGATTTAAATTTGTGGATGGTTGGATTTATAGCCAAACTAAAAATTGCTGGGCCGAGAGGGTCACCCTGCTGACATCCAACCTGAAGAAGATAATTCATTGGCTTAGTAGTTTTAATGCGCGATACACGATACATATTCACATACATAGATATAAATATGAACGGACAAAAACAACACTTTCCGTAGCCAGATACTAAGATAAATCAAAATATTTGTACTCATTTAGGTACTGTAAGTATCAATATAGGTCCAACTCTACATATGGTACTCGTATATCAAACATAGTTACGTGGGTGATATGAGAAATACCTACTTTTAGACATTTTTATCAGCGAGCGTTCATTAGAGCCTGTTACGAGCAGGTGGTAGTTTATCTCCATGTAGTTATAATACCTTTGTTAATGAGTAACGTTACTGAACTTGCGTGCTTTTGGCGGCGCTTTTAATTAAAAACTTTCGTCCGTTAGTAAATTTACGCTGGATTAAAAAAAAATCTACAATGAAACTCGTGTATAACATAAAACATATTAATTATTTTAAGCAGATTCGTCTGCGTACGACCAAATTTCGCAGAAAGAAAGGAAAAGTGGAAAGTTCATGACCTCGGGTGGGCCTCGAACCCACGACTCCGGGATACCAGCCCAGCGCTCTTCCAACTGAGCCACCGAGACCACACGCGTGACCCTGATATGATGGTGGGATATGGTGGAAAAATTCGGGGCCGCCCGAAGTCATGAATTTTTCCACTTTTCCTTTCTTCCTGACAAACAAAAAATGACATATTTGTATATACTAGAGACCCGTTGCGGCGTCAAGACGCCGCTGGAATAAGGTAATAATCACAGAGAAACAAAATAGGAACCGTTTTATCGATAAGAAGTTTTTCCTATATTGTAAACTTACCTTTAAAAAAAACAGCTTTTATTGGAATCATGCCTTAAAAATCGCTTCCTTTTCGTCATAAATATCCTAAAATAAAGTCTCACTTGCCTTTTCCTGTAAATAGTTATCGTCGTCTATCTTCATTTATCGTAATATCCCGAAATATGCGATCGATTACTGCCAAGGCTGCTGCTAGTATCATATATTATAATATATGCTTGCTTTATTAAATAGACATAGTCATAGTCGTTTATTCCCATGCCAGAATACAAAATAAAACATTTAAAATTTGGTTCGCTACCGTAAATGGGGTGAGTAGAATTTGCGAGGGCAGTTGGGTTATGAACGGGGAGAAGAGAGATGGCAAAGGGCTGAGGACGGATTTTTACCATAAATCCAATGAATGTGCAATTATAAATTATGTAATAATATAAATATAATAATTATGTTACTTTATTTAATTTAATTTATTTTATTGATAAAAACGTTTACATGACATTACAGTATATACAACCAATGCGTCAAGTATCTTAAACTAACAAAAATATAATATAATAATATATTTTTGTAAAAGGAGGTTAAAAAATAATATATAAATATATTTTTTTAACAAACATAAGTGTTAAACAATGTTAAAAAACAAATAAAGGCACAGTTGAGCACCTGGCATCCATCGCTTCACAGAAAAAAAATTTCGCTTAAAAAAGGCTTTAATCTCCATTAAGTACATGTACATACTCGTATATATAAGAAACGACTTGTAAAATTTGTAAATTTTACCAATAAAAATCTCATTCTCATTCTCATTTTAGGCTAGAATTGTCAATTTGTTACAATTGAACTTTTTTGTGCCAATCTTAGCAATTGTCAAATCTCCCCAAAGTGCTTTTACCACGGGATGAGATGGAATTTTGTAAATATCGTCAAAATTATCAAATGTAACAATAGGTAATTAAAAAAAACAATTTTCAATAGCCGGATAAGTTTATGTTTATCTAAATGTGTATATTAATGTGCCATATAGGTACAAAAATAAAAAAAATTGACGCTTGAACTTCGAATTCGTCCCAACTCACCCCATTTTACGGTACTTTTACAAGTAGAGTTTATTGCTCAAATGTTATATCACAACCTGCGCTGCATCAAGAAAAGATAACTTAAAAATCTGTTATCAATATCTGACAGTCACCAATGTCACCATCAGATATGATTGGCCTCCTCGTTTACTTCGATTATCTGATAGAACCTCGACTTTACCATCGCCAACTCTGTTAACTGATCATTTATAATCCCAATTGAAGGGATGTTTACAAAAACAACAACGCCATACATTAAGTCGCGACCGATGTATGGTGAGAGTCAGAATGGCGCGTGTTTCTAAATAAATATATGAAAGTAATATACCAAAATTTAGTACCTAATTGCTACTATTTAGTACCTCTGTTAAAATAATTATTCCCTCCACGTAATTAAACTTATTACGAAAATCTGTTCTGTTGTCTGGTGTATTTTAGTTTGCAATGATCCCTTGGGTTTTTAGTGGATGTTATCAATTTAAAATTTAGTAACTAATTGGTACCTTCATAATGTATTTCTGTGTTTTTAGTTGTGGTTTCTGAGTTTTTTAACGCTAACGCTAACGTATAAGCCCAACATACGTCCGTACCAAACCGTGACGTTGGTCTGGTAAGCTGCAGGTTTGATCGTCTGTTAATACCTGTTCGCCGTACGGCATCTGTAGAGTTTACATGTTTTAAAATGTAAAAACTCGGAAACCACAAATCAAAATGCAGATATTCTTTTTGATTATGAAAGTAGCAATTAGGTACTAAATTTTAAGTTGATAACATCCACTAAAAATCCATGGGATCATTGCAAACTAAAATACACCCGCCACCCTGACTGTCAGATTGGCGGGTATAACTGATCTTCGTAATAACTTTAATTACGCGGGGGTACTAATTATTTTAACGGAGGTACTAAATAGTAGCAATTAGGTACTAAATTTTGGTATAATACTTTCTTATATTTGTTTAGATACACCCGCCACTCTGACTCTCACGATGTATGGAGTATGGACTCGCGCGCGAGAACGTAAGTTATGCTATAGGTGCAGATCGAGTGATGGTTGTCGCGGAATAGAAGAACTGGTATAGAAAATTTAAAAATACTGAAATCACTATAGGTATGCCTTTAAAAGTTTTGGAGTTCCCTCGATTTGGTGACATCATAATTTTGAAAATCGGTTCCCAATTAAAGGAGTAGGTAATCGGTGAATACGCAAAAATCAGGTTCCATTCCAACGAAATGACAAACCATTTTTTTTGAAATCGGTTAAAAACAATTTTATTTTACAATTTCAATAACCAAAATTAGATACTTACACTCTTTTCGTAGAGCTCGCCAAAGCATCCACGCACTGCAGTTAAATATGGCAATGCTTACCAAAGTCTGCTTCTTTCGTTATTTTAGGCATTACACATAAATAAGCAGGCAACAAATAACCACATCAACACATCAAAAATAGACTGACATATCATTGACAATGGCATAATAATTGGAATCGATAAATTGTTATTTTTTTTTAAATAGGTCCAAGTATTTTTATTTTATTTAAGGGCAATTTTTTCAAAAGTGTACCTTTTTTCGAGATAATGGGCCTCAATTTTCCATACAAAAAAATGGGTCAGTTTCGTCATGGTCCAAACCAAATATATGAAAAAATGCGTGACGAACCTGACCAATGACCTTTTTCTTTTTTCAAATCGATAGTACTCGTGGTTCTGGTTATAAAAAAACCAGCACTTACTATATTTAAAAAAAAAGGAAAAGGTACACTTGAAAAAAAATGTCCTAAAATTAAAGAAAATAATTCGGAATTACGACCTACTTCAATATTCCAGATTTTAAATTCCGTGTTTTCCGTCTCATTCGAATAGTATCTGACAAAAGAGTAAGAGAAATGATAGTGAAGTTCAAATTAAACCGCCTTGATATGTATTACGTCTACACCCTCAAGTCTATGCTATTATCCTACGCAAGAGTTTATATATGAAACCTATTTAATATGCCCCAATAAAAAGTAAGTCAGACGTTGACTCATCCAAAAATGACGTTGTCATTTTTTTGTAAACAAATTGGTAAATGTACATTTCGTGTATTTTGGTAACTATTTTAAGTGTTATGGACATATATAGCCGACTCAAAATTAATATTTTCTCATGCTTAACAACTTGCTACAGGTTTAATTTGAATTAATGTTATTTTGCTATTTTGTTATGTCATCTTGACTGGAGGTCATCTAGGCTGGTACTGGTTGCCTAGCGCAAGGTATTACCTTAAAATTGATTTTTAAGCATTTTTCGTAAGAAAAATGGAAAAACCAAGAGCTTATTGCAACTCTCCACGATAAGACGAATCTAATGACCTATAATTTATCAACATCGGACCATAACTGTGGATCTGATGGCATCTACAAATATCGGGCTCGCGTAATATATATATAGATTATTATGCTATCCGTTACTGCAAGCTTTTTTATCTTATAGCAAAACGCTAAACAAACTATGTGTTGACTTTCTGACATGGGTATCCCAGCAGGGAGCTGCTGTTTTCTTATCTACATGTTCGTAATTACAAAAATACATTATTGTTTAAACGCAGTAGTTTTGTTTACCATTTTTGCATTTATATCTACATAGGTCTACTTTTATAATATTCAAAGATGCTTTAAATACAGCCCGTACAACAGATTTACGCATATAGCTTTTAAAAGTCTATGAAAAATAAATGCAAACATTTTTTTATAAGACATTATCACATTATTAATTTAATAATGACCATTGATAGTTTCAGCATCAAACAAAATTAGCAATCAATAGTGTTATTTCGCTCGGGGTAAAACTTGATATCTGCAACAATGCAACATCCCTCGTCCACCCTTAGGGTAGATTAAGCAGTCCCAATAGCTATAGGAGTCTACGGGTACAGGCAACTTTTAACTAAGAGCTATATCGGATCAGTTCAAGTTAGCGGAAGTATCATCTAACTAAGTGGTTTGATGGTGTACCTTGTTAGAAAGTAGGTTAAGCTCGTCGACGATGTCGGTTACACATTGCTTGCATTTGAGGAAATGAAAAGGCCTTCTCAATGCGAACATAATGTTTTTGAGTGCGTATTGATGTCAATTTATTATTTAACTACGGTAAGGATTACGTTCATAAATAAATAAACTATCTAGGTAGTCTTGAATCCCACTGCAGCGTCACATCACAGATATCCCCTACCTTACCTACATTATTATCCCTATTTATTTTTATATAATAAAATATGTTTTTATTATATAAGTATCTGTATATATTTCGAAAATAAATGTTTTATAATATATTTTATTTACTTTATACCTTAGTTACCTTAGTACCGATTTTTGTGAGTGAGGTCTCAATTACTTATTTCCATGACTCGGACTACATATTATCTCAAAAAATTGAAAAGCGGAAGAGTTTTATTTACTAAAAGCAGGTAGTTGGGTAACTTTTCAAGCGTTTTACTTGTTCCCAGAAAACATATTTTTTTTTAGTAGCCATATGTTACCCTGGCAATTATACGCTACTTATGTACGCTACGTAGGTTAATTGTTATTACCTCTGCAGAATTAGGCTGAAATCTGAGACTTTAGGAAAAGCGATAGAGAGTGCGCTCTGAATGTTAATCAACAAAGCAGTAGTAGGGCAGCCCGGTCGGGGCCCTGCCGGATAATTGATATTCAGTAAATATTGACGGATAAAATAAACCGAAAATTGAGTTTCCAAAACCGGCCTAAATTAATTTGGAAGTTCATAACAGCGGCAGCGTCGCGTCGACGCAACATTTTATTAAAGGCGCATTCCGGACTAGAGCCCGTCGGCATACTTGTCGGATTGTGTTTCAGTTCTAGTGTGAAATTGGGTGTTACATAATGTGCGCGTGTGGCATGATTGTATTCGCACATAAGCTAACTATTTTTAATTGTTCGTATTCCCTTTGTATTGTATTGATTGACAATACAATGTCCATTATGCTAAAAACAATTGCTTCAATCTAGTTTTTTCTAATACGCGTAGCTGTTTGCTGAAAAATACGTGACTACTGTGTAATTGTACCAGATTTATTATAGCATAATTTTCTTTTTTTATTTTGAAAAACTAATTTATTTAAGTGTTTTAATAAACCCTTAACTAACTGGCTATTACTTTAAATTATAATAACCACTAAGGTCTTTATTCTTTCAGATACTGTGGCTAACTGAAAAAATAAAAACAAAAATGTGGTACCTTTATTTAAAAAAAGAATTCGTACCTATGTTTTATTTAAAATACAGTCCATACGGTTTGTGGAACCCAAGATTTTCATTTCACATATACAGCGTAATTAATTAAATTTAAAATCCGATATGGGATTGTCGTCAAACAGAATATTCGATTCACGGGCCTTCAGGGCTTTATTCATCGTATATTCAATACCAAATTCAGTTTAAAAACGTATAGCTCTACGACTGCAGAAGAGGTGTATAACAATATAAAATTTAAAGTATTTTCCGAAATTCATACTTAACATAACATTTATTTTATTATAGTTTTATGTGTTTTACTTGTTATTGAAATAAATAAATATATAGTTTATACTTTGATCGCATTAAATTAAGAATGGAACTGAAACAATTAACAATCGATAATACCATGAATATGATAATAATCGATTATCTGATGGTATTTTAAGTTGTTAATATGAAGAGTTATAATTATACTCAATGTTGATTAAGGAGCACGAATATTTATACAGTCTTATACCTACAGTTAACATTTTAGATAGTGGTTACCTTACCTTTGCATGTTAGGACCAATCACAAAATAAACGGTACGACGTGACGTGACAGGTTGCGACATCGTGTCGTGGAAACCTACGACATCGTATCGTAGCACGATTTACTAGGCGACGTCGTGTCGTCAAAATAATAGTAGTTTATGCAACAGTGACATAATAAGTTTTAAGAACCAATTGTAAGCTGTTGCATACGCTAGTTTTTCTACGACAGCTAAAATAGCGAAAAAAGCAAAATTCTCGAAAGGTGAATAAATGTGAAAGATGTCGGGCATACGACATCTACAGAAATTTAAAAAAATCAACAGTGCTCATATATTCCATGATAATCCATAGGAGCATAGTTTAGCAGTGTTCTTATGGAATACCATTAATAATGTTATGCGCTTTATACACAATGTATACATCTAAGCGCTTAATACACAATGTACCTACTAATAAACACAACGTTATTAGTAGGTACATTGTGTATTAAACGCGGTTAAAAGGAAATTACGAACGAGTGTGAATTAATAGTTTTAGCACGAGTTCGTAATTTTTGTACCGCCCGTGATAAATAACACACAAACACAACACTGTTTGGTGTGCTTCGAGGATGGATCTATGCTGAGACGCCTGAGACTGATAACAACACCTTGTTCAACTAACAAGATGATTTATTCTTTACCATTAATAAATAAAAGCTCTACATTCTATTGATTATAATTGTCACGTTTAGTTATCAGTCTCAGAGTACAACCATCCTCGAAGCAAACCAAACAGTGTTGTAATAGTATCAGCATTTACGCAGTCCGTTGCAGCAAATAGTGCATTTAGCCTCAAGCCCCTAGATTACATAATTCTTAGAGCAGACATGCAACTATCGAATGCAAACTTCTCCGCAATTGTCTAAGCATAATCATATTCGCTAGTTAAAACTAGATTTCGTGGTGATTAAAGTCAAAAGGCTGAGTTAAAATATAGGTGCGACCGCGAGTGAACTGAGGATAAATAGCATGACCCCGCAAAACCAAATGAACAAAGCAAGTATGCCGCGATAACAGTTTGTGCTCAAACTCTATTTTGTAATTTAAGATATTATGTAAAATGAAGTTAATTTTGTTTGGCCGTGCCAAAATAATTTAGGACTTAAAAAGAAGCGTTTTGACCGAGTTATCCATTTCATTTAATGCCACTGGTTTGCTGCATTTTACCCAGTTTTCTGCATTATTTATTTCTTCCCCTCCGCCATTCTCATTTTAGTATGTAATCTTTGTCTGGGCATTATTCACGCAAATGCAATGCCGGGTAAGTTCCTTCGAAGATCTAAAGTGCTCTTTCCGGACTCGCAGTTCCTTGGTCTAGAACTGTTGCTGGATAGTTTAGGTAATACGTACTATGTATTGTAGGTGCAATAGCTATACAGTACAACCTACCAAGTGTTCACAAACAGACACAATCTTTTATTAGAGAAGTCATTCAAATGAGAAATATTTCTGTATCAAATTTAACGTGCTGTCGACTTCTATGCCTGCCTCTGCCTACACTTTATTACACTATTTTAATGACATAAATGTCCTACCAAAACTAAGAGGCTAAACGACTTAAAACTTAAATGAAAAGATACTAAAAATTGTGAGGCGGATGACGGACTATGTTTTTGTGATCGTGAATTGCTTCACTCAAACATTAAATAGACGTGATAGACGCTGACAGCACCACCGGCGACGCTGTTGACGTTGATCGACGCTGCCAATCGTTAACTCGTCGCGCGGGAGTAGGTACCAATGTACAAGTTGCAGAACATTCCCCAAATGCGGAAACATTCTCGAGAATGTTCTGCTAACATTCTTGCAACATAGAATTTATTTCTTAAACAAGTAAATATTCATGGGATAAAGTTTAAATAGGCATAATTTAAAACTGCATGATATTTTATATTTTCTTTGTCTTTCACAATTAGTTATTTTGTTGATAAGTGATAAGTTACTAATAAGTTGCTTAAATTCTAATTATATAACCACAGTTTCCAGAAGCAGAAGTGGTGAGAACATTTCAAAGAAAGTTGAAACGGGATTTTTGCTGTCATCTGCGTGATCTGACTGCTAATTTCGTCAGGTTTACCAACGAATGTTTGGCTCAGCGGTAATACTGCCTGTATAATTATGATGCAGGAAAGCAGGTGGTCACGAGATCGATCCCGGCGGGAATTTTTGTATTTTTTTTTACTATCTTACTTTTTTTTTTGGTCTATTATTATTTACGTTTGTTTGTATCAGGGAGCGATTTCACATTAACTGTTTTTACTTATACAAAGTATACCGATAAGAAATTCTCGTTATATAGAATATTTCGCAACTTTGGAAACTTTCGTCAGTGCATTGCTACGGGGGAGTAACTTAAACGCATAAAAGTAGGTAACATACTGAAGCTGCAGCGGAACGTGCAATGCCATTTAACAATTTCTTGATAAATAAGTGGTAAACTAAATAATCTTTTCATATTCATCTGATATTCAATCGATGTACTTTTGCGAGAATCTGCACTTAAAATATTATCAAATCCTTTTTAATTGTCCTGACGTGTGATCATGTGATCTTCCGTATGCCTATGTTATTTATTAAATAGAGACACTGATTACATTTATTTATTGTAAACAACCAGAAGCAGATTTTGTTCTAACTATAAAAGAATACAAATACAATGCTAAATGCACTAAGTTCAGTTATACAATGTTGTTCCTTTCAAAAGTGCATTATACTTTACTATTGGAAACTCGCATTGCGGGACTGCACTCCAAACTTTGTACAGACTAACTCAGACAAAATTGCGAGACCTCAAGCCAAGTTTGGCTCTTAAACTGAAAGCACTAACATTTGCGTCTTAATTCGTTACATTTAATAGCGCAGGTAAGTTTAAACAGGTCATAAAACACGTCGTTCAAACGTTGCACAGTGCATTTATTCAGGGCCATTCAGCGCAGTTCCATTTGCCATTTATCTTCTGAGGCCATTACGGCCAAACTTAGATACGAATCCAAGAGTAAAGGCTATCGCACACGTAATGTTTCAATACCATTTCGATCCCATGTTTATTGGAGCAAGGTTAGGTGAGGTTGACAGCGCTAAAATATGTAGGACGGATATGAAAAGTTTCTCAGCGGAAGCTGCTTTTGCTGCGTAAAGACTTATTTAAAAACTACTTACATATTCAACAGTAAAATAGTTCTTAAATTTAGTTCCAATAAGCAATTGTCTCGTTTAGACTGTGTCTACTTACGGACATTCTGGTATGATATGTACTAGGTAGTGCTAACATTTTAGAATATACAAGGTACCGTAGCTCCGCATGTAGCAGGTTTTTTTTAATATACAACCGAACATTCTAAATAAGTATTTGGTTAGGTTGCTCTAGTTTTCACATCAGAATTTGTTTACTATGCAAAATTTATTTCCATATTGAATTTTCGCGCATAATTGGGCTACAAGAACTGAGGCGAGCTGACTACGGTCTGGCGCGGATTAGTTGCAGTGTGCGCTGGGTTTAACCTGTGGGAGCGTTCCGAGTTGCAGGTCTAGCCGTTATTAGCCAGCTCTACGGCAGCCAATAAATCTTGCTACTTATCAGGATATTACTATGTAGGTTATAACATAAAACATTTACTGTGATATTTTTTGACATTTTGTTCAAAGAGTATAATAATATATTTTTTTATTGATTGAGCGTTTGAGTTGGAGGTCTAGCCGTTATTAGCCAGCTTCATGGCAAGTTATAAATCTCGCTTTTTATCAGGATATTACTATGTAGGCTATAACACAAACATTGTTATTGTCGATCCTAGGGCACCCAGGTGGTGAGGATAAGACCTCCGCGAGATCCTCCTACGCATTTCTGTCCTAAACAATCATCTTGGCCTCTTTCCTAACTCAGTCCTACGTAGGGTTGTCATATGTCAGGATTTCTCCGGAATGTCAGAATTTTTTATCCTTTGTCTGGAATGCGGAAGGACTTGGCAAGTGTCAGGATTTTTAGCGCAGCACAATATGACAAGGCATTGTCCGCAGCGCCAAATCTCTGTTACATGGAATGTCCGGACTTTTGTCGCAATGTCAGGATTTTTATCAGGAAATTTCTTATTTCCATTTGGCAATCCTAGTCCTACGGCTTGCGACTAAATAAAACCCTGTTTTAATTTAAGAAATTGCCTGTATATATTGACATAAGTTTCTGATATTTAAACGAAATTGAGTCGGACAAGAATTTAGAGACCTTATTCATTTATTTTATTTATCAACGAATCGTAATGAGGAGTAAAATATCGATAAAATTCGCGAAGAGATTTATCGGGTAAGACAAGCAGACTCGCATTCGTCTCAATTATCGAGACAGGCCATCTGTCAATCACCCTCCTCCCGGAGTGATTCGTTACCGATTTCATTTGAAAGAAAAGTAACAGGAATAAAATAACCAACTTATGTTTAGATGCACGTAGAATTGTCTTGGACGTAGGTACCTACGATCTCCTCGCCCCTTCTGAAGGATCTTCCTCAAGAATTTTATATATATTTATCATTCTCTGAAATAAAATACAGTCTAGTTAACCTAGTATTTTTGTAACCGCCGTAGTAAACATTTTATATATACATCAAATATTTTTTTCTGAAGAGCAGAAAACTTAATTAAAAATAAAAAGCATATTATCGCAGTAACTTGTTTATAGAGGACTTTTTGAGTTATGATTAATGCATATTTCATATCGGTCCAATAAATAATGTAGGGCGGCTGAGAGGTCGGCAAAAAAACCGTTGAACTTCGTTGACCATAACTCACGAAATTTAATCATGAGGCGAACAACTTCGCCGAAGTTTCACGCCTCAGAACTCAGTAACACGCGGTTAGAACTCTCTCCATCGCTAAAACAGACAAGTTTTTTGCACCCATCCCAGGCAGATGGGTTAAGGCATGTTTTTGAAGCGCTATTAGTTATAGTTATAATTGTAATAAAAACGAATGTACTTACTTGGGTTTAGGATACAAACAAATTTCAAACTACATTCTGGTCATACATACAATGGACGCAATAACAGTAAAAACTATATCCATCCTCTTTTTAATGTGGTCAAGGTCAAAGCGTAAGAAAAATACAGTATGATTATCTTTTGCGCGAATGAAAACAAATCCTTACTAAACTACAGTCTGTTAACACTAATATTAATATGCCTTTCCCATCACGGAACAATGGTGTTCCGGACCTTTGGGAGGCGTACGCGGAGCCGAAGCCAATACGCAGAGGCCCTTTCGACAATTTAATGAAATGTAAGGGGTACACCGAGCGGTTGTTGCACCTTCCCGAGTCATGGGACGCACGCAGAGGCAGCACCCGCGAGGGTGTATAGACTATTGAGATTTAATGGAATCTAAAATATACTGGACTATTAGGTGAAAGTGGTGGACTAAATACTGGGTTATGGAGAAAAAAAAAATCGGACGTCTGCCTTACAAAATGGTAAGTAATCAATTTTATTTCCGGGAGACGGTGACTCGCCCACATAAGATGGGCCCCCACAAAAAGCGACATCTAGGATGGCTCGAGGGCAACACCGGTATGAGGGCTGGGGGTAGAGAGGTGTCACTGGACTTTAAACATATAGCCAACTCGCCACTTAGGTTTCCACATCTACCCTTGAGAACACAGCTCTCGCGACCCCACTCTGGACGGCCGGTTAAGGCAAGCCAGAGGCGGAGGACTTGGTCGGACGACGGAGTCCCCCAGGAGCGCTCAGGTACGTGGGGTCGCTACTCCCCAACAGCTCGCCACAAGCTGCCCTGCGTTGAATAATATTTTAATAATTAATATTTTTATTACATTTTTCTGTTAAAATATATAATTAAGAATATGTTCTCAATTTCATTTATTTGTTATTGCAATTTTACTGTATTTAATTTTAGTTTTATTCGGTACTAAAAGTCCATAAAAATACTATATTCTCTATAGCTTATAACAAGAACATCGATATGTTTTATGTACATTTATTGAATACAATATAACTTACAGGTTCAAGACTAAACTGATAAAATATATAGGAGCAAAGTTTGAAAGAAACTAATACGATTCAACATCAAGTGGCTAAGATTTAGACCGAGTTTTGTTAGAGCGCCGGGAAAAGATCCGGATTACCCTCTTAGTCTGACCTCGAATCGAGTCTAAGCAGGTGAAAATGTAGTAAATAACATTTAATGCCTAACTATAAAGGCACTGTTCTGACAATAACTATTAGCGTGGAAAACATAAGCTCAATTTGAGTTAGCGTATTCGTAGTAAACCGCGCTCAGAGCGAAATAACATACCTACCGCAAAAATAATAGCGCATATGTAGAATTAGTGTACCTATATGTATATTATTCACACGATCACATCATATTCTACGCGGATCACTTTCCGTATCTCGGCACGACATAAAATCTCCGCTCGCATGATTTCGTTGGATTTTGCAAAATAATCGTAAAAGTGAGTCGGTTTCCATTGCGGGAACTTTGTAAGGTGTAACTGGTCGTAAAACTAGGATATTTACGATCGCAGCCGCCTTGGCAGATATAGCGAGACATCGGACCGGCGACCACACCTGCAGCCCTATGTGTGCTGTAAAATATCTCTGTGCTATTATTGTGTTTAACACTATCTTCTGAACTTGGCCTTTTTAAACAGCCGTTTGGAGCGCTGAGACGGCAGTTATTAGAATATTGTTATGCTCATGATATCACAATCGGTATCATGGTATCAGTCGTGACAAAGCAATAACAGTAAATTTTGTTTTTGCGGTCATATTAAGTAAAGATTGAGTAAGAAAATGAATACTTAAGTGGACTATTTTTGTACAAATTTTTGTGATGTTGATGTTTGTCTAATACATATTTTCTTTTGCCATAACCTATCAATAAGACATGGAACTCATGGAAGAGCATGGTACACCAAGCAGCAAATCTTTTAATCTAGACACGACCTTCGGCAATGAAGATGCAGACTAAGAAGAAGTTCAATAGGTAAGAAAATAATAGGTATAGACTGAAATTACAAACAATTCAAGACACTTGCATCTAGTTCTAGATGTTCTAACCAAAATTTGAGATGGTTAGATTAGTTTGCAAGCTACGCTCCGGACTGCAATTTCAGTTTCTGTTCAATTGGTAAACTTTAAGTAGCAAGAAAGGACCAGCGGCTACAGGAACAAAATTAAAATGGAATAGAATACCTCATATTGCAGAAATTGTCCAACCCTTGGTTTGAACGTGGTGAGAGATCCAGTAATAACTGCTGAGGCAAATTCTCGGCTGTATTTAAATTCAAGTTTACATCCAAGTCATTACAAACGGGACGTGCGTGGAAAATGAAGTCGGGCCGACTAGCCCGAGGCGACCTGACCTACCTAACCCGACGAGAACTGCTTAGAATTGGCAATTACAACGAAATAAAATATTTTATAGACATTTTTCTTATTTTTTTATTTATTGAAAAACAATATTACAGTTTCGGTTTAGCCCGATGGTTGACTTTTAGAGAATGCCTAAAGACGTTAAGTACGCCATTTGTACATTCATATAATTGTGCAATAAAGTTTAAATAAATAAATAAATAATATTACAATTACATACAAGTACCTTAAAACATTTCGCTGAACTGCAGTACTTTCAGTTTGTTGAGGGTGCGCTTAAATAAATCTTTAACTAAGAGTAGGTACATACAATTCAATTAATATGTTGTTTACGCTGATTCGAAAAGCAACTAGCGATAAGGATAACAAAAAATATTACAAACAGCAATAGCACAACCGGCCGCTTTCGTTTTGAGATATAACTCGGTTTTTATTTTTTTCTAATAGCCATCTGTAAATGATACTTATTATGTAATACAATAACAGAGAAATCTAAAGTACTTACCGGTCTTAGTACCTTACTTTACTAGAGAATTTACCCAACTAGCCTTAATTTACCTAACGTCAAAAGATTGTCTCTGTGATTATATAATGGACAAGCTGATTTATCTTTCTATTATGTCTAACAAATGACCGCATATTCCGTAGCATAATTGCCTCATACGCTGAGGCATACTGGTGGGATACTAAAAGTCCAACCAATTGCGAATCAATTTGCTTTCATCCTAATTATCTATTCGAATGGATTGCTTTGACGGTTTCGATTTCATAATTTAACATCATCGGCTCTTCGTTGGAAGGCGATTGTTTCAATATGTTATAACATAACCAACGCACTATCACAAAAGCATTATGGATATCTGTTTTTACCAGGAGACTCGCGTTATCACTAAAACGGGTTTTATATTATTATTATATTTGTGGCATGTCTGCCACCTGACCGACTCGATGCGTCGAGAGATTTCTAAGTTGCTAGTCAATTTGAGGTTCAAAAGTCACAAGAGAGCAGGAAAATTAGTGATCAAGCGCACACCAGTGTCCGGCCATTCCTTTATAAGCTAACAATATTATATACCCAAGGCGAGGTATATGAGGTTTATCAAGACAAGTATCTCAATATTAATTATATGTAGGTAAGGATTATAAAGACTGAAATAGTACATTTCGATGCTAGTGCGGAAAGTATGTCCGCACGTGTATCGAACGACGTTTTTCAATACAGACGCGAAAAAAAATTAAATACTTACATAAGAACGAATTTGAAAGTTTTTTATTATTTCCGTAACACTATTGTAACTAAACTATCAAGAACATCTTCAAAATGTTTATCTTATCGTCTTTACTTTCTCATTTTCAATATCATAACCATTATTTCTCATTAACAAAGTAATAAATCGCATGTGACAAATCGTATCTCATGTCTAATAAACCCTTCGAACATGTTTACCTGATTGAAAAACGCCTCTGCTTTGACAGACGTTTCGTTGGCTGTTCCGTTTCATACACACAGATTTATAAGAACTGTTTTCAATGTTATTTTTTTTAATTAATGATCATTATTATGATGAAGAGGTAATAGTGAAATTATAAATATTAATACATATCTTTAATATTTTTGCGTTAATAGTTGGCATTTAGTTGTATTACGTCTCGGCAAAGTTACACTAACAATAATACTCTTCGGTAAGCAGTCATGAATTAGAACAAAACAAAATTTAAAAAAATTGGAAAAGTAAAAAGCACTAGTTCGCAAAAACTAACTTTGCGCACGCAAAACAGCCAAAAAAGAGCACTTTTTGAGCAACTGTATTGAAAAAAATTAAAATACATAAGAACGAATTTAAAGTTTTTTTATTATTTCCGTGACACGATTGTAATACAGTTGGTATATTAAGAACATCTTCAAAATGTTTATCTTATCTTCTTTACTTTCTCATTTTCAGTCTCATAATAATTATTTCTCATAAACAAAATAATAAATCGTATGTGACAAATCGTATCGTCATGTCTTAGAGGCCCTTCGAACATGTTTACCTGATTGAAAAACGACTTCTTTGACTGATGTTTCGTAGGCTCTGTTCCGTTTCATACACACAGATTTATTTATAAGAACTGTTTTCAATGTTAATATTTTTAATGAATGATCATTAGTATGATGAAGCAGTAATTATTGAAATATGAAATATCAATATCTTTAATATTATTGCATTAATAGTAGGTATTTAGTTTTATTACGGCTCGGTAAAGTTAACGAACAATAATAAATACTCTTCGGTAAGCAGTCATGAATTGGAACACAACTAAATTTAAAAAGATTGGAAAAGTAAAAAGCACTAGTTCGCAAAAACAAACTTTGCGCACGCAAAACAGCCAAAAAAAGGGCACCGAGCAACTGTATTGAAAAATATTTTTTCACAAACATTAGCGAAATACTGATATTTTTGCATTCATTTAGAGTAAGGGCTGATAAACGTGAGTCATCCTCGAACTGTTAAAAAGAATGCCAAGTTCAGTACTGAAGTGAAAAGTATTGAATATTTAATGTACAGAATAATGTGTGTTTGAAATATCTGTATTCAAATTTTTTTAGGCACATACTTACCAGAGAGAATGTTGTACTGAAGAAACGAAGCTCTGCTGAGACATTCTTTAGATATCTACCTACTTACTACCTACTTATTTATTCGTTTCCTATTAAAATTATATAACGAAATTTTCCATCATCGTGGTTCATATACAAAACATGTTTGCTATAACGTCAACACAAATACATAAAAAAAAATTCACAAAAAATACCATTTTCTAACAGCGTGCTCAAATTGGACGACGGAGGTCGGGATTATCGGCTTATGTAACTGAAGTTCCACATGCCATCCCTGGTCTCCATCGTCAGGCCTACCTTACCAAATTTAGGGTTTTCGTAAGAAATTGCTTAATTTACTCAAGGAAATACCAAAATCACCATACATGTAAAAATTGAGGATTTCCTTTAATACTTCATGGTTTACATCATCAGATCAGCACCAAATTACTATGGGACCAAATTGGAAGTAGCTTCTTACGTGCAAAAAAAACAGCCTAATCAGACGACGGAGCTTCTACGTAACCACGAACATATTTAAAAAAACAAATAGACAAACATAAAACCGCCACCGTCAAATTCCCGAAATCGGTTAAAATCAATAACCATGTGGTGCATCACTACGCGCAGTCTTGCACCTCCCTAGACCAAACCTGCTCCGGGCGACGGCGGGGGCGCGACGCGCGGGCAGAGACGGCACCGCAGGAGCTCACTCGCATCGCCGCCGGCGCAGAGGCTTCCCGATCGCTATTGACGCCGGACCTGTGCCACCTATCGCCCGCTCGCGCTTGTTTATCATTTACGCGCTAGCAACTATCTTACGTTTGCCTAACGTCGCTTGTTGTAGCTACTCAATACAAGTTTAAATGTGGAGTTTGCTTTAATTTATTCACCTATAGCTCCCATATTGGTGACCCGCGATTAAGAACGCGTTTTGAAATAAATAACGACCGGGCGTGGATAGCGAGATGCCGGACGAAAGCGAGTTTGTACCAGCCGGGCAGGGCGGCAGCGGCGATAACGCTCGGCCTCCAATAGTGCAACTACAAGATGGCGGCGCATCCGGGTCTGTCGACCGCGTGGCTTTGAGGTTACCTCCCTTTTGGCCTGATGATCCGGAGGTTTGGTTCGGACAGGTAGAAGCCCATTTTCTCGTATCCAGGATTACGGACGATTCGACGAAGTTCTTCTCAGTCATCGCGCAGCTAGATCACAGGTACGCAAAGGAGATAAAATCTCTTATCAAGAATCCGCCCAAGACGGACAAGTATTTAAAATTAAAGACAGAATTAACCAAGTGCTTGTCCATTTCTCGTGAGCAGCAGATCCGAGAATTGCTTTCTAATCAGGAGCTAGGGGACCGGAAGCCGTCCCAGTTTTTACGGCATTTAATGACGATCGCCGATGGCGGCGTGTCCGACGAGTTTTTGCGTTCCATGTGGATGAATAGATTACCTGCCAATGTCCAACCATATTTAATTTCACAGTCCTCAGCCACGCTCGAGAATCTCGCAGACCTAGCCGACAAGCTTTGTGAGGCGACGCCCATGGCGCCATTGCAAGTCGCATCTACCTCCAACTACGACGGTTTGTTACAACGCATAGAGGAGCTGATTGCAACGCGAATCCAAACCGAGCTTAGCAGCCAGATTTCCCAGTTGTCGCTGCGTCAGGGCAGGGACCGTTCGAGGTTTCGTCGCAACCAATCTTCCGGCAGATCAAGGAGCAGGGGTCGGAGCCGCAGTATGACGCCAGGTATGTGTTGGTACCACGCGGTTTTTGCCGAGAGAGCTAATAAGTGCACGTCACCGTGCAACTACTCAGCGGGAAATGCCAACGGCAGTCACTAGACGCGGCGACTGACTGTCATGCCACCAGCCGCCTATTCATTACTGACAGAAAGACAAAAATGCAGTTTTTAATCGACACCGGATCCGACCTCTGCGTGCTGCCACGTCGACACATGCCTAACGGTAGACCGACTGAGTATCGCCTCACCGCTGCCAACGGCACTCCGATACAAACATTCGGGACTATCAAGCTGCACGTGGACCTGGGGCTTCGCCGCGATTTTGTCTGGAATTTTGTGGTGGCAAATGTGGACAAACCTATTCTCGGAGCCGACTTTTTATCTCACTATGGATTACTTGTGGATTGTCAAAACCATAGATTGCTCGACAGCCTGACTACACTATCTTCGGCGGCAACGCGGATGAACTGCAACGTACCTAGCGTGAAGACCATTTCTGGCAACAGTGAGTACCACAATTTGTTATCAAAGTACCCTCAACTGACGAGGCCTTCCGGTATCCTGCGCGAAATAAAGCATAACACCGTACACTACATACGTACCACGCCGGGGCCTCCTGTGTTTACCAGACCGCGACGCCTCGCTCCTGACCGCCTGAAGGAAGCCAAGAAACAGTTTGAGGACATGGTGAACGATGGAACAGCGCGACGTTCTGACTCACCGTGGGCTTCCGCTTTGCACCTCGCACCTAAGAAGGATGGATGGAGACCCTGTGGAGACTACCGCGCTCTCAACACTCGTACAATACCAGACAGGTACCCAATAAGACACATTGAGGACTATGCTCACAGGCTCGCAGGTTGTAAGGTTTTTTCGAAGATAGATCTAGTCAAGGCCTACAACCAAATCCCGGTGTTCAAGGAGGACATACCCAAGACCAGCATTACGACTCCATTCGGCTTGTTCGAATTTCCTTATATGTCATTCGGCCTACGGAATGCCGCGCAAACCTTCCAAAGATTCCTCGACGAAGTCTTACGAAGCATGGACTTCTGCTACTCTTACATTGATGACATTTTGATATTTTCCAGAGACCACAGCGAACATTTAGACCACCTGAAGCAAGTGTTCCAGCGTCTAGAGGACTATGGTCTCCTCATCAATGAAGGAAAGTGCGCATTTGGGCTGAGCGAGGTAACTTTTCTTGGTTTCTCTATATCCGAGCATGGCACACGTCCCCTTGACACGAAGATAAAGGTAATTCAGGAATTTCCTCCTCCGAAGACAATCAACGGTTTGCGTCGTTTTCTAGGGATGCTTAATTTCTACAGGCGTTTTATCCCTCACGCAGCAGAAGAGCAAGCTCCCTTGCACGGTTTGCTAGGCGGCCCGAAGCAAAAAGGATCTCAACCTGTCACTTGGACGCCAGAGTTGCTGGTCGCGTTCGAAAACTGCAAGTCAAGTATAGTCAGGTCCACCCTCCTAGCGCATCCAGAGCTGAACGCCCAGCTGGCACTCGTCACGGATGCTTCCAACTTGGCCTTGGGTGCTGTGCTCCAGCAGTTGGTAAACAGTGAGTGGCAACCGTTGGCTTTCTTTTCCAAAAAAATGAATAAAGCTCAACAGATGTACAGTGCTTATGACAGGGAACTGCTCGCAGTCTATGAAGGCATCAAACACTTCAGATTCATGGTAGAAGGTAGACATTTTACCGTATATACAGACCATAAGCCCATTACGTTCGCTTTTCAACAGAAGGATCGACACTGTTCACCGCGTCAATTCAATCAGCTGGATTTCATTGCACAGTTCACTACTGACGTCCGACATATTTCCGGTAAGGATAACGTTACAGCAGATACTCTCTCACGCATAGAAGCTATCACGAAACCACCAGACTTGGAATCGCTGGCTCGTGCTCAGGAGGAGGACGAGGAGTTGCACCGGATTGTAGCCAGTCGCGAAACGTCGTTAGATCTCAAACGTGTGCCAGTACCAGGAACCCAATTATCCTTGTACTGTGACGTCTCTCAACCCAGACCACGACCTTATGCACCCGTGGCCCTCAGGCGACAGTTATTCGACGCCATACATTCGCTTAGTCATCCAGGCGTAAGGACGACTTCGAAACTGGTAACCGAAAGGTACATATGGCCTAACGCGCGGAAGGATTGCCGCGTTTGGACCCAAGCTTGCGTCGCATGTCAAACTTCGAAGGTACATCGCCATACCTCCTCTCCAGTTGGACAGTTCCAGCTTCCAGGGGCACGATTTAGTCATGTGCATATTGATTTAGTCGGTCCCTTGCCTCCATCACACGACTACAGATACTGTTTTACTGCTGTTGATAGGTTCACGAGATGGCCAGAAGTTCAACCTATTATGGACATTACGGCTGAGACAGTCGCGAAAGCATTTTGTGATTGCTGGGTCTCACGTTTCGGTTGTCCGCAGATCATCACTACAGACCAGGGGCGCCAATTCAACTCGCAGCTTTTCAGAGAGCTGACGCGGCTCTGCGGGGTGCACTTGCGGCAGACGTCTGCATACCATCCTGCAGCGAATGGAATGGTTGAGCGTCTACACCGCTGCTTAAAGGCTGCTATCATGGCCCACGACGAGCGCAGCTGGACAGACGCTCTCCCCGTCGTGTTGCTGGGGCTCCGGACCGCGTGGAAGGCTGACCTTCGATGCTCGGCCGCTGAGATGGTATATGGTGAGACACTACGGTTACCGGGTGAGTTTTTCCAACCAACACCACACACCCACACTAACATGCTGCAGCCACTTGATTTTGTGACTAGGCTTAGAAAGCACATGTCTAATCTCAAGCCGCAGCCAGCATCACACCACACAGTCAAGCCAGTTTTTGTACATGAACAATTAAAGACAGCCAAATATGTATTTGTGCGCAGAGACGCGGTACGCCGTGCCTTAGAAAAGCCTTACACAGGCCCTCATAAAGTACTGAACAGAACAGACAAGACGGTCACAGTAGAATTGGACAGAGGACCGGTGGCTATCTCAATAGACCGCGTCAAGCCAGCTTTTACAATATCTGACGAAGACAGCAGAGATGAAGCGAGACCGTCTGTTGATCAGCCTATTACTCAAAAGCCAGACCGAGTAACACGATCAGGCCGCGTTGTTAAATTTCCAAATTGTTTTTCCGCAGGACTCTGATTCTCCGAAGGGGGTGCTGTGGTGCATCACTACGCGCAGTCTTGCACCTCCCTAGACCAAACCTGCTCCGGGCGACGGCGGGGGCGCGACGCGCGGGCAGAGACGGCACCGCAGGAGCTCACTCGCATCGCCGCCGGCGCAGAGGCTTCCCGATCGCTATTGACGCCGGACCTGTGCCACCTATCGCCCGCTCGCGCTTGTTTATCATTTACGCGCTAGCAACTATCTTACGTTTGCCTAACGTCGCTTGTTGTAGCTACTCAATACAAGTTTAAATGTGGAGTTTGCTTTAATTTATTCACCTATAGCTCCCATAACCATGTAAAGGGTGTACTGGATTACATTGTATTGAAATTCTATGCGCACGTACATAGATATACAGCGGCAACAATGGGTGGCTCGGCTTGCTTATCAGGTACCCTTGACTCATTCAGTTGCGACTGACAAAACATTGGTCCTCGGTTGATTAGGCAGCATTCAGGGAGTCCCGTTCGTCTAATCAGGCGTATTCGACTAATACCTTTACGTCGTTGTCGCTTACAAGCACGTACCGTGTTATTCTCGCAATGCCTGGAGATTTCGAACATATCCGAAAGACTTAGACTTGTAAGTTCAAAACAGGAAGTAGCTTATTAAATGCATACTTGCATAGTTCGGTTAAAGTTAGCACACGTACCTGAATGAAATGAAATGAAATGAAATGAAAATGAAATGAAAAACATTTATTTGCATGTTATTTATTTGAATGCATGTTCGTGTGTTTATCTTGATATGATGATAATCCTACCCATTTTAGACGAGACTATTTATATAGTAGTCGAGGATAAAATGAGAATTTATACCTATTTATTTATACCACTCTGATTTTTACTTCGATTATAAGGAAAATATTAGGTTTTATGTTTTATATATATACTTTAAACTGTTGATAAGTAATAATTTTTAAGAAAAAAAACTACCTTTATTTAGCCTTCCCGGTAAAAGTGAGAATTAGTTTGAGTTAGCCAGTTTACTTCAAAAATATCCAATTCACCACACGTGTAGCTTTGAAAATTGAGGAGTTTTCTTAATGTCTCAGGGCTTCCATCATTACATTTGAAGTAAAATCAAACTTGTAGACCTCCAAAATAACAATGTGTTAAATTGATTGACACACTGGAAAGTATTGAGCAGTTCCACTATGCCATCCCTGATCTTCAAAGTCAGGTCTACTCCAGCAAAATGATAGCATTAGTAAGAAAATATCCAAATCACAAATCACAATGCATGTGCCGTTACTAATAATGCCGTAATAGGACTACCTTGAAGGTATTTCGGTTTTTCGGTATTTTAGGTGATAGAGCTGGGAATTACCAAGCAGTCCCACTTTGCCATCCCTGGTCTTCATCATCAGGTCCACTCCATAAAATTAATGATTTTCGTAAAGAAATGCTCGAGTGTCTTAAGAAACCACCCAAATCACCATGCATGTACCTTTTTTTAAATTTGAGGAGGGTTATTTTTATATCCATCATCAGAATAGAAATATAATCAAATATGACTACCTTAAAGGCATTTTTTTACAAGAAAAAGATGAATGTCTCAAATCGGATGATATAACTGGGAATTACCAAGCAGTTCCACTTTGCCATCCCCGGTCTTCATCATCAGATCCACTCCACCAAATTGATGATTTTTGTAAAGATGCATGTACCTTTCAAATTTGAGGAGTTCTCTCAATTCGTCATATATTCTATCACCAAAAATGTTTTTTTTTAATGGGACTTATCTCGAACCATCTACTCTGAAACAAAAAAAGGATTTTCAAAATCGTTTCAGTAATGATGGATTTCTAAGGTTACAAACATTAAAAAAAAACATTGACACAAATTGAAATTATGAAGTCGGTTGAAAACGAAACATCCATGCTCACGCGGTTAGATTCTCCCCGCCGCGCGCCGGGAGCGCACGACCACGGCGAGCGCCGAAAAACATGAGAGAATGAAAATAGTACATTTCGATGCTAGTGCGGAAAGTATGTCATTACTTCACGAGTCCCGAGGTATCTTGCCACGAGCCGTAGGCGAGTGGCAATACTCGGGACAAGTGAAAAATGACATATCTGCACGTGAATCGAACGACGTTTTTCAATACAGATGCGAAAAAAATTAAAATACATAAGAACGAATTTGAAAGTTTTTATTATTATTTCCCTGGCACGATTGTAATACAGTTGATATATTAAGAACATCAAAATGTTTTTCTTATATTCTTTACTTTCTCATTTTCAATCTATAATAAACAAAATAATAAATCGCATGTGTCAAATCGTATCGTCATGTCTTATAGGCCCTTCGAACATTACCTGATTGAAAAACGCCTCTTCTTTGACTGACGTTTCGTAGGCTCTGTTCCGTTTCATACACACAGATTTATAAGAACTGTTTTCAATGTTAATATTTTTAATGAATGATCATTAGTATGATGAAGAAGTAATTATTGAAATATGAAATATCAATATCTTTAATATTATTGCGTATTTAGTTTTATTACGGCTCGGCAAATTTAACGAACAATAATACTATTCGGTAAGAAGTTATGAATTGGAACACAACTAAATTTAAAAAGATTGGAAAAGTAAAAAGCACTAGTTCGCAAAAACAAACTTTGCGCACGCAAAACAGCCAAAAAAGGGGCACTTTTTGAGCAACTGTATTGAAAACAATTTTATGTCGCCTAGCCACGACTTAAAGTCGAACTTTTCGAGCAAGATAAGTGAAAAATGCATTAGGTACATAATGCTGCCACGTTTTTTTATTTTAACAATACAGCTTAGTACATATATGACTATATGTACATTGTACATGATATTTTATTTACTCGTCGGGCATATTGCTTTTACAAACATTTTAGACTCGAAAGCAGGGTAAAAAATTAAAAGCGATTGCCCTTATTACACAAAAAATGAAAATAAAGCATTTTATTTGGTCGCAATCGAAACGAACATCAAACAAAACTAAACAAACATGAATGTGTAGATACATTCATGTTTGTTTAGTTTCAGGCTCTCGTTTTTCCCAAATATGACATCATAAGGAAGGTTTTGGAAATGTAGGGACATTATTTTTTATAAACAGTGAAGTAGTTTCCAGTACTGACTTTACGGATATACAGTGAATATTCTTATGAGCGTATAACGTTTTAGTATCCAATACTTATTCATAAAATTTTGATTATTATTTTAATATTCTAGTGAAAAAACTGTTTAACATTCATAAGTTATTAATTAATTCACCGTAAAATATGTTTACATACACAATGTCATATGTTTGAATAAAACCCATTACAAAATTAATTAAAATTTGTTTGTAGGTATTCACGATAAATATGATATGATAAATAGTAAATTTGTTCAGAATTTTGTCTCATCTGTGGTGCAATAAAGAATATTTAATTTTACTTATTTATATAAGTATACAACGTGTTTTTGAGCAATTGCTTTAAATTCAGGGGTGCATTCTTTAGCTTAAATTTAGTTAATTTCTCAAAGACACTTGTATTCTAATTAGCTCTATTTAGAAAATAACTACTAATTTCATTTTATCTCAAACGAGATTTGCATGTAAACGGAGTATGAGTATTCGACAGGTCATTGATATGTCATAGTTGTCAGTTACTTAGTAAAGTCAATTCTAATGCCCGATTTACATTAGCGGTTGATGCAACATTTAATTATTTTGTTTGAGAAATTAATAATATAAAACTTACCGAATTTAATAAATGTAACTATGCCATTCTGTTTCTTTAACTATACCAAGCCACATGACGAAGTTAAAGCAAATGCTCAAGAACACCCTGTTTATGTATATCGTCGCCTAGAACCCATAGTACAAGCTTTGCTTAGGTTCATTTGCGTAAGATTGTCCCCAAAAATATTTTTCAATACAGTTGCTCAAAAAGTGCCCTTTTCTTGGCTGTTTTGCGTGCGCAAAGTTTGTTTTTGCGAACTAGTGCTTTTTACTTTTCCAATCTTTTTAAATTTAGTTGTGTTCCAATTCATGACTGCTTATTACCGAAGAGTATTATTGTTCGTTAACTTTACCGAGCCGTAATAAAACTAAATACCTACTATTAACGCAATAATATTAAAGATATTGATATTTCATATTTCAATAATTACTTCTTCATAATACTTATGATCATTCATTAAAAATATTAACATTGAAAACAGTTCTTATAAATCTGTGTGTATGAAACGGAACACAGCCTACGAAACGTCAGTCAAAGTAGAGGCATTTTTAGTCGGGTAACATTTTCGAAGGGCCTCTAAGACATGCCGATACGATTTGTCACATGCGATTTATTGTTTTTTTATGAGAAATGATTATTATGAGATTGAAAATGAGAAAGTACAATAAGAAGATAAGATTAACATTTTGAAGATGTTCTTAATATATCAACTGTATTACAATCGTGTCACGGAAATATTAAAATAGTATTTTATACAATCGTGATATAATGAAGAGTTTTTCAGTCGAGTACCGTGTTTAGGCCACGAAGCTTGCTGAGTGGCCTAAGTAAGGTACGAGATTGAAAAACTTAATTATATTACGATTGTATACAATACTTTTTCTACGAGTCATCATCATCATCATCTATGGAGGAACAATTTCATCATTCAATTTCATTGACTTAACACGGATGTAACACAAAAATACTCGTATGTAATTGCGCGCGGGGAGCGCGGTCGGGGCAGTCGCGGGGGGCGCGGTCGGCGCCGGCGCGGGGCGCGCGCTCGGCAAAGTCTCAGGCGGCATCACAAATAAGTTTTTCTACTCCAGCACTTCTATCTGTCAATTAGATGACTGACAGCGATATTCAAAAAGTCTACATTATAACGTTGTCTATGGTATTCCATAAGAACACTGCTCCTATGGATTTTCATACAATATATTAGCACTGTTGTTGTTTTTTTTTAATTTCTATAGTGGGCACAACATCTTCTCTATTCTGCCACGTTTCTAGATTTAGCTTTTTACGCTATTTTAGCTGTCGTAGAAAAACTAGGGTATGCAACAGCTCATAATTGGGTCTTAAAACTCTCGGGTCTATTATTACAAAACTCGGCATCGCCTCGTTTTGTAACGACGACCCTCAAGTTTTAAGAACCCTTATTATATCACTGTTGCATAAACTACTATTAGAATTTGTATGAAATTCTATTATAGTTGCCTACAGCGTATCGAAATGAGATATTATAGTTGAGTTGGACTGTCTAATATCGAAAAGTATGAGCTTATAGTTTTGCCTATGTACTCGTAATTGACAGATTAAAGTCGGCGAGTAGAAAAAAAAACTTTAAATTCGTTCTTATGTATTTTAATTTTTTTTACATCTGTATTGAAAAACGTCGTTCGATTCACGTGCGGATATGTCATTTTTCACTTGTCCCGAGTATTGCCACTCGCCTACGGCTCGTGGCAATATACCTCGGGACTCGTGAAGTAATGACATACTTTCCGCACTAGCATCGAAATGTACTATTATAACTTCATAACTTATTACTACTGAATCTGTAAATTCTTCGATTTTAAGTTAAAAAGACTGTATACGAGATAGATTTTACGAAAATTATGAGCGAAAACTGTGTAAAATAAGTAGGGCTAGGACAGTTAGCTGAAGCACTCACCTTGAGTAACTGTTAACAATGGTGCAGCACTCGTTTTGATGGCTGGGTCAGGCTCCCAAAACTCTCAGATTGTTCGAACTCACAATGAATCCCGGTTACCAGTTACTAGCGCCTCACCGATACAAAGCAGGAACAGTACTCCCGCGAACTGGTCAGCCTTTCTTGAGTTCCACACGTGAGTTAAACGACAAGGACCATTTATAACTAAGACTATATACACGATATCTCTACCTGGCTAGGCCACATTATTGTAGCATTCAACGAACTGATGATAAACTTCATAATCTCAGTAGTTACAGTGAATATTAAGGTCGTGTATAATTTTTGGCACTTTTGCTGTATTCATATCTGTGTAGTTAACTGTACTAGTACATCTTAGACTTTAATATTGAATGAGTAAAACTCACTTAATGTTAGTAAAAGTAAAAAGTATTTTATTGAGCTGACAAAAGTGCTTAGGTACTACTTACATTGTTTTGTTTTAACTCTTATTAGAATACTATGGTAAAAACCAAAGGTAAGTAAGTGTATCTGACCCCCGTACTAGTTTAAACTGTATCACGGTGGGTCAGGATTCACCGTCCCTATCACAATGTTTCAACTAAAGTATCTGAGTATACGGTAAGTGCGAGTATAGGTATATATTTTTTAAAGTAGTTTTATTTATAAGTGTAGCAAGGTAACAAATCTAAATCTTAGTGGGTATGAACATAAACAAGTGAAGAACAAAGCCGTCTCATCTGGACAGCGGCCGATGCATGCTGGCTGTTACACGTGGTATACGTATCTCGCGTGTTGTGCTGCTCAGACAGACAGACTGAGGTGACAACATCATTCTCTCCGACGATGACTGCCTGATGCAGTCAAAATATATCACTCATATTGTCATAAAAATACGTGCGTTTTTACCTTTCTTTTAAATATTAATGTCAGTATGAGTCACAAAAGTTTGATTTTTAAAATTTTGAATCTTTGACTTGTTACCAAACTTCAAGGTTTCAAAGGTAATAAATAATGTTTGTATTTGTATGTCTATCAATTCAACGCGTGAGGTGTTGTGACACTCCTCTCAGTTGATATTCTATTAATATTTTCATACAATACTATTTTTCTATAAAAAATACGAATAAAAAAAAAAAAAACAAAAAAAAATAAACGTGATATTTTGAACATTTGAATATATTTTCAGTTTAATATTTGATATGTCGCTATTCACTTTTGTTACAAAAATCAACATGTATCATAATCCCAATTGTAGTGTAATTGCACTGATTAAATTACAAACGTTCACAGTAAAATAACATATTTTCCAACAAAGACTTTTATCGTTTTCCTATCCGGGTCATTAATTCCCAGTTCCTTTTATTCCGTACACTTAGGTGGGTTTCACAAGACTTAAGGCGAGTAACAGCAACTTTTCTTTAGTTTGTCCTTGTAAATGTACAACGAGAATATAGGTTCTTAGTGGAAACTTACTGAATAAGGTACATAATATATAAGTATATAAATACGACAATATATGCGGTACCTCTTGATTTTAAATAAACTTGATTAAAAAATCGGCCATAAAATGGTCAAAATTTTCCAATACAAATGTTGTGTCAATAGGGTCATACAAGTTGTATCAATAAAGCGAAAACGCATAGTTAGTCAATATTACTTCAAAATTTAAAGAAGGTTCGATGGAAAAAGGAAAAAGAAAGCTAGAAAATTGTGTTATAGGTGTTACAGGGGTAGGCGGCATATTTTATGATACCCTTAAGGAAAAAAAAAATCGTGTGGCCAAAAGTGAAAATAAAAAATCAATTTGTTAAGAGTTTTCTTTGTAACTGCATAATTATTTTCATAGCATTTATGTAGTTTTTTTTATACCTATTGGATTTCTGTTATGAAAGTTTAGTAGAGGATAACTTTATGCACACATATGTATAAAATGATCCATGGGCAATGGTTAAGAAAACTTTTATGAAATCAAATTTTTTACGCTTTTGCTTTTTTTGCTTTCTCCGCATTTTCCTTTATTATTAAATATTATTGTTGGGTACTAAGTTTATCATTTTAGTTCCTTTGTTACGTTTTTATTTGTGTTCTATGATTGTTTTTATTACCTCCCATGGGAAGTTTTTGTAGAGCGTTTTACTATAATAGGGTAATTTTATCCCGGGGATCATTTATACACGTGACGACGGATAATTTCACATTAAACAAGTTTTAATATATCGATCTTAATAATAATCTACAAAAATAACGAGCGATATTTAAACATTGTTATAATAATGTTAATTTTAAGTTAAATCCCCTAATAAAATGTAATTCGGTAAACTTGAATATGTAGTATTGACTTTGTCTAATTAAACTACACTAAGTTGTTACACCGTATTGACACTTGGAGAGGCTATGGGGATGATGTTGGGATTGGATAGATAGAGCTATTTAGTTGCGACTCGTATACGGGGGGCATCATTATATCCCACATTCCTGTATAACATGTCTAAGCATCAGCTAGCTCTTTCATGCTTTATCAGGTTTTAAGTGTAAGCGTCTAAGCGTACGTAAAATGTAAATTTTTTTTTTTCATCTATTTACTACTAAAAAATAAATACAATAAAAAACATGAATTGGACAGCGAGCAAAGCCAACACAGGCTTAACTGTCGCTGTTTCGCTCGTTAGTTAGTATGCTTAAGTTCCTTCAGAAAAAATTAACAAAACACTATTTATGCTAATTATACAGGAGTTACTTACCGTAGTAGTAGTAAAGTACCTAGTAGGTGGTAGGTTATACACACAAACATTGCCACTATTGCTAAAACATACTTATTCAAATTTCTATAAGTTATTCCCTGTGCTAAAATACGCTAAAAAAGACTTTAAGCCTAGAATCGTAAGCACTCTCCTCAAAATTTCTTTGAACATGCCGCCAAAATTTATCTCGTATTTGCTTAAATCAAAAATACTCCTCTACACTTTTTCAAGCGCAGAGGGAGAAAATTCTATGTTTTTGTAGCATTTAATCTCGCCGTGGGCGGTGGGGCCGCCCCCCGCCGTTGCTTAGCGATTAAACTCGTCTATACGAGATCGATGGCCCACTGGCAATGTTTGTATTTTCGTCTTGCGATCAACAATTTTATTGTTAGATGTGTCTCACCTGTATTTTTACGAGATATATAGGACAGTGTCAGTACTCAAGACTAAGCAGTGTAGATAATGGTCAATATTGGGTCTTATTGGGAGGCATTCTAACGGATAACAATAAATTTGATATCATATAATATTATCATCTATACGTCTGACGACGAATAGTTTTGGAAACTGGTTTATTTGTGTACAAATTATAATAATACGACTAAGGAGTTTACTAACTCATAAACCTCACATATGACTCCTGCTCTCCTTTGTTGGTAAAGGTAAACGATCTCAACGCCTTCCTTACTCGTAGCGAGTTTCAAAGGTAAATAAGGTAGTTGTTGGAAAAAGTCCAGTTGATTATCTACTAGTTCGCTCGAGTCACATTCGCCTAGCGCTGCACCAAATAACAGTTACTTGCTTAAAAAATTAAGTTATGCTTACTTTCAGTGCATCTGCAATGGTAAATACGGAAAGTAATCAGATGAAGTCAAACCGGCGCGCACTTGTTTGCAGCTCGCTAAACCGTTTTTACTTAAATCAATATTGAACATCTGGCAGATTTTTTATTTTATATCCGAATCATGGAAATGTTTGCCTTGAACGTTTGCGTGTGGTACACTATTTGCCAGATTGTGTGGCCAGGCACAGGCGCAGGCACAACGTGCGGAACTGTGTAGGTATGTAATATAACATATTTTCTAAGTATATAATAAAAGGTGCATTGTATAGAGGTTAACTAGCAATGGACAACCTAAACTGTTATACCTTCAATTTTTGAACGTATGAGGCGTAAGTACCTATATAAAAAATATACCGAATTATCGCGGTTTTTTTATTTAAATTGAGCTCCCGATAATAAACCGTGGTAAGAACTCGTGTTCATTAGTTAGAAAATATGCAGAAGTTTTATTGATACGATACATTAGCTGACGGGACGAAAAAGGGGTTGAAATATATATGGGGACGGATGCTAGTACACAGGAGACCTATTCAAACGTGCTAAAATGACATTTGACATATTCACTTCATATTACCTACGCCATTATCATGTCATATTGGTCAATTTCATGGAAGTTTGCATCAAAATGTCCTTAAACACATTCTCGTGGTGTAATTAAGCATCCATATAAAACATGTTTTAATCAAAAAACTATTCTTACTACGCCCAACTATTCGTAGCAGAATCACAAAAAATAAATCCATAAACGACTATGACAACGCTTTATGTTTCTCCACGTTACCTGAACCGTAAATCTGGTACGTAATCTAAAACAAGCGCCGTAGATTTACTTACTCTTATAGTGGGGAAGCACCCTCGCGGGCGCTCGTCACGCACCTTCGGGGAGCGTAAACAAAAAACCACAAACTCGATATCTGGCCAATGTTTGCTTATCTTCTGTTTGTAAAACTTATTGAATGAGCGCACGGCACAGACGCTCGCATGCAAACATGCTAATTCGCTTAAGTTCCTCGCGTCGCTGTTTGCATTGCGTCTCCGGCAAACGAGAACTTCTACGTACAATATGTAAAGACGTTTCATAAACCATAGAATTTGCTCTAGTTTAAATTTAGTGTTATATTAAGTGCTTATTTTCCTTCTCCACGGGTTATATAGTTATTAATTATGCTGAGGTCGTCACACTCGTGAGCCATTGTCAATACTTGCAGTTTTTTAATCTTCGTTATTTATAATGTTATAAATAACCTTGTAATAAATAAGAACCCGTTGGAGCACCGCAAACCAATTTTGAGAAAAGTCTTGTTAGGTAATGTAACAAATTATATTAAAGGTACTTAATAAAAGCTATGAGTAGTAATTCTCTCGCCATTTCATTTTCGTTGAAGTTATGAAATCACCAAACCTCGTCTCGCCCCGCCCCTCTCGCCTGTAATACCCATGATTTGAGCCATAAATTCACCAATTTGCAGTGAATTTTGGGATATAAATAATGCCTACCCTGTGTCCCTTTCCTGACTATAATTTACGTATGTGCCAAATTGCATCAAAACCTAAAAGCCTATTTTGCTCGAAAGAGCAACAAAAATCCTCACATGCTAATATCGAATCATATAAACATAGGTACATTTTCGCATTTATAATAACGGTAGGAACGAGTTCTAAATAATTTAAACTAATTTATTAGATTAGCTTCATACGAAACATCGAGATATAGGGAGCGTCCCTTCTGGCTGGCGCGTACTTCAACGAGTATTTACAGGGACAAGTTTACTAGTCCAGTGTGCTTGTTCCGCTACATTTAACAGATGAAAGGGTAGCTCTCGGAAGCTTGCCCCCAGAATAAAGCGTGCAAGAATATATCGTCTTTTCTTCAAGTAGGAAGGTACTTTATCAATAATTTTATGTTGTTGTACATTCAGGTAGTCAATTATAAACATTCGCTACAATTTTCACCTGGAAAATTATACCTACAATATAAACGTACTAAAATTGTAACACGTTCTGTTATCAGTTCCACGCGAATAAGTTGCTTCAATGTCCCTTTCAATTACAACAGCCTTTAAAGATAGGTAAATGAATAGCGGGCTCTGGTTTTAAGACGGTCCCGTGGGATTGAAAAGGGACCCTTCTGCTCCGGTGACAAGGCTGCCTCATTCAGGATAGATGATGGAATATCGGTGTACCCTGGTATTGGGAATTATTTCTCGTAAAGTACGGTCCTGTTTTTGACAGAAATAGGGCAAGGTAATTTACAACGCAACTTTCCTTTATGGATGGCTGCACCAGATGTGGTTTAGTTCAAATTGTACGGCTTTAGTGGCTTAGTTTAGTTGGACTCGATGTGATCTTTAAACAACTCACGAGTTTTTCCAACGTCGAATTTTAAGCTCCATTAGTACTTACTTAAGTAACAGTGAACAGTGGACAAAACATCATATCAAATACAAAAAAATAAGGAAATACATTGTTCATTGGCTTCGTAAGTAAATGGTAAACTTTTTACATAAAAAGTTTAAGTATGTTGAAGAGGCAACTGGGAAGTCAGCAGTGAAAGGATGACGGTTCAAAAGCCGGCTTTGGCCCCACGACAAAGACGACAAATTTCCTCGCCATTCACACGGAAGGGTGCCCGTGGTCGCTGTATTGAAAGCTACGCTATCGGAAATTATTTTCTCGAAAGTGAATTCCTGCTATGGACGTAAATAGGTCGCGGTATTTTATACTAGCTACAGTTTTTACAACGTTCGTTTTACCTTTTGTAGGAGTCTAGCCGGGAGAACGCTGATTAATGAGGTGTAATAGACACTCCACTTGGTTACGAAAGAAAATTGAGATTTCATTTCCGCGTTGGTAACAAAGACACGACAGTAAACGAGTGTTACATATCACTTTATGGTCCTTCGTCTGCGCCATGAGAAATGACGTTGAAGCAAAACAACAACACAAAAAGGACTGGTGTAACTTCGAACAATCCTTGTTGCAATTTTTACCGTGTTCCGAACAGTTTACACGTAGTTGTTCAGAGTCTGTGCCTCTGACATCTGCTCTTTTATTTCCCAGGACGCCGCATTTTCTTTTACGTTTTCATCTATTGTTTTGTATCGAAGTTTCATGTTATTCTTTGTAAGCGGTTGTCAGGACATGTGAGTATAGAGAAATAAATATACGATCGGTCGGTTTAAACACGTTAAAGTGTCTATTTCTATATAGATTTTGTGTAATGATACTAAACATGAACTTTTTACGAGCCTTTGGATATTTCAAATAGATTTTCCTTCGAACACAAACTAATTTAACGAATTTGTGCGATTCGGGAGCGGAAAGTCAATAACTACGTTCATAACTTTTGGTTGGCCTTCAAAGTAATACAAAATTACGTCGATTCTCATTGGGTTTGACGCTAAAGCAAATTTAAATAAAGTTTTAATTTTCAAAGCCAAAGTCGTAATCGGGATATTAATTATTCAAGAAAAATCATGAAATTATCGCCTCATTTGCAAGTTGGCGAACGTTTATTTTTATTAAAAATATTTTTTATGTGTATCTTTCATGTATTGGAAATTATTAAATTTTATAGCAATATTTCTAGGCATTTTTCCTTTCTGAATTGAAAATCTAGGGAGTATTCGGCAAGTACGTAACAAAATTGGGTAAGTAATGTTCTCATGCGGTTTAATAAACGAATAAGAGAGAGCATGAGTTGGTGAGCTGGCATGTTTGCAGTTTAATTTGCAATTGTAAACAAAATGGTTAGTTTGCCAGTGGGAGCGCTCGAAGAGTCGGTGACCACTCCCATGCTGGGAATTCTAATGCTGCCATAAAGACTGCACCCGTTGTGTAGTGTCACGTATACGGACACTTTATTTTGTACGAAATTTATGAACTACTTGGAAAATGTGCCTACAATATTAACATTAAAGTTTAAAGTACCTAAGTAAAGATAAGTAATAATACCTAAGTGGATTCTCCTGACATCAAACGGATGTGTATGTGTTTGTTGTCAGGCTGTATAAAATTTTCAAAAGGCTTACGTTTTATGTAGACTAACAATGTCAATTGAGGCGCTAACTAATTTCAGCATTAAATAAATAAATAAATAAATAAAAAATATTATGGGACAATCTTACACAAATCGACCTAGTCCCACGGTAAGCTCAATAAGGCTTGTGTTGTGGGTACTAGGCGACGATATATATAATATACAGATACATATAAATACTTAAATACATAGAAAACATCCATAACTCAGGAACAAATATTCGTGATAAACACACAAATAAATGCCCTGACCAGGATTCGAACCCGGGACCTCCTTCTTCGTAGGCAGGGTCACTACCAACTAGGCTAGGAGGCCGTTAAATTTACTGTTAGCATTGCTATTCGAAATAACTTTTGATACTCGAATTATATTATTTAACGGCCTCCTAGCCTAGTTGGTAGTGACCCTGAAGCAGGAGGTCCCGGTTTCGAATCCTGGTCAGGGCATTTATTTGTGTGTTTATCACGAATATTTGTTCCTGAGTTATGGAAAGTATAGCATCTCTTCCCTCCAGTGCCCATCAAAACTGTCCACCCTATGAATTAGACTTGAAACAAGCTGCATTTAACTAAGTGTTTATCGGTAAGCTTACCGCCATGTTATGTCCCTTTCGTATTTCTTTGTGCCAAAATTGTGTGTTCCTTTAGTGTCGTTAGCATCATTGTAAATATTGTAATGTGATTAACAATTGCCAAAACGCGGCCCGTCCGTCCGCCATTTGTTATTTGTTATGTTTGTAGTTTCTGCGTAAAAGCGTGCGCCTCGACCGGAGATGGGCGCTAGTAGCGGCCGCTCTGGCTTGTCTATGGCGTGGTACGGTCGCGTTCAGTATTATAATTACCGATTGGTCTAATTTTTGAAAATAATATATATATTTAAGAATCTACATTTTGTGTTCTTGGTGTAATTGTTTGTTTTTCTCTTTTTCTGTTACAATACAATACAATACAATACTCTTTATTGAAAACCTCACACAGATGAAATACAGTTACAAGAGAAAATAATAATACAGAACAGTAAGGGGTAACAACAGGCGGTCTTATCGCTAAAGAGCGATCTCTTCCAGACAACCTTTGGGTAGTGGAGTACAGATCAAATGAAAAAATTTATTAGGTGGCACAGAGATTAACAAAAGCACACAAACAACACACACAATAAATATACATACCAAAATAATAATACGATAAAACATACATACATACATACATAAACATACATACATAATAAATACATACGTAAACATACATACATAATATATGTATACATAACGATGAGTGAAGAAGAGAAACGACAGTGTCAAAGAAGAAAAGCTAAGGAAGAGACAGATAGTATTCCTTGAGTTTCAACTTAAAGGCAGTTATAGTTTGAGCACGTCTTACGTCAAGGGGAAGAGAGTTCCACAGTTTAACAGCCTGGAAAGTAAACGAAGAATTAAAAAACTTAGTAGAAGAAGAAGGAACGGATAGTAGTAAGTTATGAGAGCATCTGACAGAATTTAAGTAAGTAAAATGTTCTTTGAGATAGCGGGGAGTTGCAGGGTTAAAAAGTATAGAGTAAAGGAGAGAGAGTATATGAGAGTTACGACGATGACGGATAGGAAGCCACTTGAGTTGAGAACGAAAACTGGAAACATGGTCATATTTGCGTAACCCATATATGAACCGGATGCAAACATTTTGAAGACGCTCAAGCTTGTTTAGTTGCTCCACAGAGAGATCGGGATAGGAGACATCGACATAATCAAGAATGGGAAGAAGTAAAGTTTGAGCAAGCGCAATTTTAGTAGCAATAGGCAGAAAGTTACGGAGCCGTCTGAGAGACCCTACAGCGGCAAACACCTTCCTGCTCACCTCACTCACTTGCGGTACCCAGGACAAACATTGATCCATAATAAGGCCAAGATTCTTGACGCGGTTTGAGAAAGGAATTTGAATGTCGTCAAAAACTATTTTAGGGAGATTTCCGAAATCGACTTTAGAAATAAGTTTGTTGCTGCCAATTATGATGACTTGAGTTTTGAGTGGATTAACTTTAAGGCCATAATCGCGACTCCAATTTAAAATCTGCAACAAGTCATCATTCGTTCTATCAATGACAGATGGAAGGTCACTTAATGCGCCCTGAGAATATATTTGGAGGTCATCAGCATACATGTGATAAAAAGAAGAAATATTAAGAGTAATTGTATTTATAAATATGGAAAACAATAGCGGGGACAGCACACCACCCTGCGGAACGCCGGCTAGCGTGCTGCACCAAGAAGAATTAGAGGTGCCCACCATTATTCTTTGCCGACGATCAACCAAGTAGCTGCCGAACCAGTCCACCACTTCAGGAGCACGATGTTTCTGTTGTACGATTGTGTTGTTAAATTTAGTTAAATTGTTAAAAGCCACGAATAAATACGTTTTCTTTCTTTCTTTCTAAATTAAGTGTAACATATAAAACTGAGTTTTAAAACTAGTTCCTCATTCTTAGTCTCTACCGTTCTTTAGTCCAACTAAAATAAGTAAGTAGTCTCAGCCCTGCTCACCGGGGACCTTGGTCACTTTTTCTTTAGTATATGACATCTCTTTCAATTTATAAGTAGTCTCACTTTTGAACATAGTTAATTATGAATAGCTGGACAAATACACAATTAGAATACTACCTTATACATAGAATATCTACCTATACCTGATATATAAAATGAATCAGCAACGGTTAAATACATTTTAAAGTTTTGCTTTCTTCGAGCAGTTCAAACGGAAGGTAGCGCAACCCCTAGTGGCTATTAATCCATCATTGTGTCGAGCTGCTTCGCCTTGGTCTTTTTACATCTTCTCTCTTTCTGATACTAAGCACCGCGATATGTATTTTCTTTCCAATAAAATATTCTACCGGTCATACCTATACATACCCTATACAACCTGCCGCGCGCGGATACACTGTCACGCATATTTCTACATTTCTGTTAACACTCGACATAAAAAGAGGGGTGTAAAAGCTTAACGCGTTTATCTTTAGCATCATAGCTCCCGAAAGTGATGCTTATCGGGACGAGCTATGTTTGGTGGATATGAGCAGAGTCATCTCCATGATTCATTTCAAGTGGGAACATGTCACCGAGTATCAAACAATATCGAAGCTAAACCTCCGATATTTTGGTTAACCATATAATTTTAGTTGCGTTTTCTAAAAATATTACACTATTGTCGGTTTTTACTTGAATGTCACTACAGTTAAAGCAGTGATCGTCAATTTTGTAGCAATTTAGGTGCAGCATTGTAGCGTTAAATGAATCTGTATGACCTTTTCTAGCCAGGATAGCTAATTAGAGTTAATAACATTTATATTACGCTGTACCGAAATTGCTACAAAATTTACGATCACTGGTTATAAGTGAGTGAGCCTGGCTAATAAGACTCAATACAATGATCGCATAAATAAAAACAAAATAAACTGGAGAGCATTGTATTAAATATCTCGAAAACGAATAGAGCTAGTGTGTTAAAATAAATAGATCCTCATAGAGAATTTGATTGTCCTTAAGTTTTTATACTTACATGCATGAAAAAAATAGGGGTTTTAGAATTTAGAACTTCTAATTTTCGGAACTGTCCTTTCTTCTGGTTTTGTTCTGTCATGAAATGTAGTTTTAAGATGTGTCTCATCCAGTAGCCTTTATTAAAGTAGTCATAATGTCACTTACACCCGATAAATGTACCAGAATACTCACGATGCTGGACGAAGGGAGGGGTTACAGAGAAACAGCGAGAATAGGTAGTCGGTATATCGTTGTCAACAACGTTCGAACTGGCGCAGACCAGACCCAGGCCAAATAGATTTCTCACGGGAACTGCATTAACTCATGAAACAGTTTTTAACTTGGTGAAAGTAATCCTTGTGTCTGGAATGTAAGGCGGTGACTTAGAGAAAGTAATTTAAAACCGTTTAGACCCGCAAATGATTTCAAACTGTTAAGGCACCATTGTACAGCAAGAAAAACTTATGCACGCGAACATTTGGATTGAACGACTGAAGATTGGTCAAATGTTATCTTCTCGGACGAATCAAAATATATACTGTATAAACATGACGGAAGAGCGAAGTTGTATAGAAGACCAGGAGAAAGATTTACGCAAGCTTGTATTAAAGAAAAGGTGGCGTACGGTGGTGGTTCGGCACTCGTACGGGCTGGTATTTCTGCGGAATGCCGAACAGAGCTAATGCTGATCAAAAATGGCACTCTGAATGGCGAAAGATACGTGGAAAAATTGCTTGATGAGCACGTTGGTCCTTTATGGCAGGTCTCGGTGAGAATGCTTTTTTATGCACGATAATCTCCGTCCCCATACTTGTTTGATAGACGTGTAAGGAAACAGGATCTTAGGAAAGATGCATTGATGAAGGAATGGGAGAACAGAGGTTCAGAAACTTGGTGTACAACATGCCGAATCGTATTACAGCACGTGGGCGTAATACCAAATACTAAAATGTGTCACGCCTGTTTGTATGTAAACATAAAAAATCACCATATTCAATTTTAGTTTTGCAAGCAAAAAGACGCCGTTTTTAATTGATCGTTTTATGAAAAATAAACAAACTGTCAGTTGTACATGAAATCTATTTTATTTAAGTAATATTAAATTGGCTATAAAGTTCACTTTGTTTTAATACGCTAGCTCTATTCGCTTCCGAGATATTCAATAAAATGCTAGTGACCTGAAACTTTTGCTCTCCAGTATATAAGGCAAAAACTTTACATTTTACCGAAGGACTGTACCGTGGTTAATGGTGTGGAACTACCGGCGTTTTATTAGCGTTCCGTTCCACGCAAACCGTAGACGAGTCGACCCATACTTTGTTACGAGTGCTGCCCCCGTGGAATGGAACGAACCTTTAGCACGTGGAATTGTATGATGACATAAAATTTCACTTTACATTACAACCCAATCTTTGTACGCATACTTTCTTCTGAACAAGCTGGCTGTACCAACACACACCTCGGTGCTCTGGCTATAAAACATTCAACAATCGGTATTTTAGTAAAATTAGGTAATACTAACTAGTAGGGTAGCAGTACAATCATTGGCCCTTTAAGGCGAACCTCGAGTTTCAACATTTTTCTTTTCCAAATAAGGTAAATAGTAAAACTTTTAATGACAAAATATCCTTAAAAATGTTGAGAATTTCAATAAATCACAGCCATCAATATATTTACAACCAATTGTGAACTATATTGCAAAAAACAAAAAATAGGACGAAAGTTTAATCATTGGCCCCTAGGGTACACATATTGGCATACCAAGAGTACAATGATTGCCATGCCAATCATTATACTTTGTGTTTATTGGCCCTGCAAATGATTATACCACGGTAGGGCCCTATATCTACCGAGGTATACTTGTTTATTATTATAAAGGATAGTGATGTGCCGAGCAGCTTTTTAGAAGATTCGTTGGTATATTTATTGCCATAGGTAAAAGTATAATGATTGGCATGGCCAATGACGAGAAAGTATAATCATTGGCCCTGCCAACATTTAGTTACTGCTATTTTAGACGAAGTACTATTATTGGCACACGGGCCAATCAACTAGACGTTCATATAAGCCATAGGTACTAATCATAGCCAGCCTATTTTTAGGTCATCTTGAGTCTTTTTTCAAGAATTACGGCTTATAAGGCTAATAGAAACTATAACTAATATAAAGGAACACAAATATTACATTTTGAATACGAATATAAAGGGTAAATAACAATTTAAAAGTATTCAATTCTTATGATTTTGATAAGAAAACACACCTATTGCTTCGATCGTTGCAAAATGATTTTTTACACGTGTTCCAGCTATTATGCTGGAAAACTATCAATTACACTGTATTGTGTTGTCAACAAAGAAAAATATAAATATTTTGTTCTACCTTCTACTCAAACGTATATCTTAATAAATAGATTTTGAGTTTAGGGGGCCAATGATTGGGGGAGGGCCAAGATTACTACCGATATCCACAAGATGAAAATGACTATTAAAACGAGATATCTACCATGTTTATTTGTTTTTATGAGCTCCTGATATTTCGTATGTGCTACACCGTGAAAATGGCGCTTGTAATAGTGCCGAAATATCGAGAGCTCATAAAAACAAATAAACATGGTAGATATCTCGTTTTACATTGTAATTACTCACACGCACACACACACTCACGTAGACGTAAACTTCACTAGCTATAATTACTTTTTAGAAAAACCTTGAAACTCGAGGTTCGCCTTAAAGGGCTAATGATTGTACTGCTAAAAACTTATATTATGTTTAGCGCTGAAAGTCCGCCTTTTTTTTCTACAAATTATATATGTGTATTATGATGAATCTGACAATGTAACCATTTAAATCTGTTGATCCTCTTTGAAATTAGGAGAAAAATAGAGACACATTGGCAAACAGATAACCCTCATATTTTGTCGTCACCGCAAGCAAAGAATAAAATTAAGCTCACTTTTCGTCCGCATAAATGTCGACCAATACAAGTTGACTATGCATTGTTTTCATTTGCAGCTACAATTGCGACGACCCATGAGGCGAATAACGAGAGGTCCGTTTTTTCTACGTCGCCATATATTATTACCATTCGACTTGTAACTTGTTGCATACTTTATGTGACTGGGATATTAAACTGAATAAATATAGTATAGTGCTGAATGATTAAATGCTTCTGTGCTACATATAGTTGGTCTCTCTCTAATACTCGCCGCTCAATGTAACTTGAATCAAAGAGCTTTTTGTCTGTAAAATTCATTCAAGTCACTTTCCAGTATTCATCGGAGTAATCCTCTGGTTGTTTGATCGTTGACGGATCACTCCGTAATGAAGAGACTGTCGGACTTGCAATTACCTCACGAATTAGAACCTGCCGGTGAACGCAATCACAGGTAGCTTGCTCGGGTGCGATGGTCAGCGCGACTGTGAACTCTAGAGCTATTGTGATAACGAAAGAAATTGATTGCAGGAAATATTGTTCAATAACAGGCGTGATGTGGTGAAAACGTAGTAAAATGTAGATTAGAGTTATGTTCAAAACTTTTCACATTTTTGTAGCCTTTTCTGTATTAAGCCGTACCTAAAATACCTAAATGAAAATACCAATTTTAGGCTAATAGTCAGTAAGCGTAATAAGTACCGGAGGGTGATAAGGCCTAACTAGGAGAGATTTATCATAAACCGGAAAATAGCTGATCTAATCGACATATTTTGAAGTTAATAAGTCGTTCAGTTCAAACATTACATAATAGACTCAAAAAAGTGAAGTGATATCGAAAAAAAAAACACCACAAAAGGTTTTTAAAAGCTTTCTATTTGACCTTGTTTTACTCTGGTACGGTAAAAAGGCCTACAAGCCTGAAACTTTGACACGGGAAATAATGTTAGTTCACATTATGTATTTAAAACCCTATAATTATAATAAATTGATAATTATAAATACGCTTAAATAATGAATAATAGGAGTATATTTGGTCAAATACCTTGAATTAGACTTAAGTACGTTTTGCTAACTAAATTATAAATATAAATGAAAATAATCAGTTTTATAGTTCATCTTATATTTGCACTGTAAGCATAACTGAGCATTTTTTCTTAATAACTTGAAAATAAATATTTTGACATGTAAGGCCTATATTTTACATACGGCATATGGCTATCATATACATATTCTAAAACACGACGGCAAATAAGGCCTAGAGAAATACAAGTATCTTGAAGGCCTTATTTACCACCAACCAAAAATGTAAATAAACTCGATAAAAAAATATTAGATAACAGTACATTATCCAAAAATTTAAGACAATATAACAAATTAGGAGAGAAGTAATGCATATTCAAAATGGATAAGCGTAATATTTCAAGAAATATTTCATATTCTTTCGAGCATGTTTTTGAGAATCAAACTTCATGGCAACCCCGCTCAATAAATAATGTAGACCAACTTGTAGTTTCTTTATCGTTCACTAGGTGTCACCTACAGAGGCCATAGTCGTGAGCGCACATTATAAATATGATTTTGGCGACATAGGCCTTTTAACCTGACAGGGCTTATTACCTTCAGGTACATACACTCAGGTACATAGATACTAAAATATTTCTAGTACGTAGTTCAAGTTCATACTCTAATAGACTATAGGTTCACATGCCCCAGGAACAGCTAACGTAATAATAAACAAGGAAATTAAAAATAAATAGGTAGGTAGTGTTTTATAACGTACCTAGAGAAGTAAGAAAAGAAGAAGCAAAAAAGAAATAAATGTGAATTAACTTTTATATGCAGCATAATTTGAAAACGGATACTAACTACTTAACAAATAGTACAAAAGAAATCGCAGATTCGCAGGCAGGTGGTAAAAAGTTTTCCGTTGCGCTTCACGGCACAGCGTGTTCCAACACAAAACAAAATTACTTTTTTATTTAAATTATGCTACTCGTTACAAGATCTAACGATTGTTTAAATATTATTTTCTAAAAAAAACGTGTCATTCCCAGCAGGCTTTAACGGTGAGTTAAATAAAAACGGAAACGGAATTCGCTGACAGGGATAAATCCTGGCGTATCTGAAGGCTTTGAAATCACGGCAAGGCTTGCCAGCTCCCAGGGCTGCCAACTTTATGAAAAACTTTCAGCAAGTCTTTACAGAGCGCGATTTAAAGGATTATAAATTACCGGCGGCGCTGAAGGAAACTTAATTACGAAGTTCTATTTTTGTTGTTTATTGTATGTATGTGTGAGTAAGATCGCTTTACGATGTAATAACTTTCATCGAACATTTAGAGTTAATTATTTTTTTCTTAATTCTGTCTGTCGTTGATAACCCTAGAAACGTGGCTCGCGACAAGTTTATTTATTATTTGACAAATCTTGTAATTAAACTCGATCCCTTTAAAGTGACTGCTTGGGTTCAGCATGGAGACTTAAGTTTATTAAACTGCAGAGAACCCAAATGTTTAGCCTGATTAAGTAACCTATTTAAAAATACGCTGCTGTTTGCAGTGTGATATTTTTCTCATAGACGTTTCTTTATACACTTCGTAAAGTGGAATGTCTGAATAAGTACTTATGTACCGGTTGATGCCCGCGACTTCCTCCGCGGAAATTTTTTTATGTATAAAGAAAGACATAAATTTATTCCAATTTTTCAAGAGGTATAATCATAAATATTTTATGATCAACTCTTGATATTTTTTTTTAATATTTATAATATGTCATTTACATATATCACTATGATATCGACAGTTAAATAAGATTTAGAATCGGCACTACACATGGTCGTTAGCCGTATTGAAAGGGCTATTGATGACAAGGAACTGTACCTAGGCACATTCATTGACATCGAAGGCGCCTTCTACAAGACCCACTTTGCCAGCATAGGGACCGCCCTGGACTGTCATGGAGCGGAACCCGGACTAACTAAGTGGATCACGAACATGCTCAACAAAAGGACCATAAGGTATGCAGGTGAACCGCAGGCGGTAATGGCAGTACGTGGGTGCCCACAAGGAGGAGTCCTGTCACCACTGCTATGGAACCTAGTAGTTAACAATCTCATAAACAAACTGAACAAGGAACGGTTTTTCACTATAGGGTATGCAGACGATCTCACCATACTAATCTCGGGCAAATTCGCCAGTACAGTATGCGACCTCACTCAGTCAGCTCTCCGCATAGTTGAGCGCTGGTGTAGGGAATCCGACCTGTCAGTTAACCCCACCAAGACAGAGATGGTAATGTTCACCAACAAAAGGGTGCTTGGCAACTTTACCAGACCAAAACTGCATCAGACAGAGCTACAACTAAAGGATGAGGTAAAGTATCTAGGTCTCATCCTTGATAGCAAACTCAGCTAGACCAGCCATTTAAACAACCGTATAGAGAGGGCGGGGGTAGTCTTCTGGCAGTGCAGAAGAATGATTGGTAAAAGGTGGGGACTCAGTCCAAAAATCACTCTCTGGCTGTACAAGACGATTATACGCCCTCTCTTCTGCTACGGGGCGTTGGTTTGGTGGCCAAGGACTAACCTAACGACCGTGCAAAACAAACTACAAAAACTACAGAGGCTCGCATGCGTGGCCTCCACTGGCTGCATGAGGACCACACCGACCGCGGCGATGGAAGCCATGCTAAACCTTCCACCGCTGCACCTCCACATACAGCAAGAGGCTGCCCTATCAGCGGTAAGGCTACGCGCCCTCAATATATGGTCTGACCTAGGAACTCGGCACAAAACATGCCTGGAAAAGGTGTATGAAGAATTTCCGATGCTCAGGGCAGGCACGGATCGGATTCAAAAATGTGCTGTCTTCGATAAAATGTACAAAATACAGTTATATGAAGACGATAATCATGAAGGACTCAACTTCGGGAGCTGAGAATCTTCACTGATGGATCCAGAACAGACGTAGGATCAGGTTCTGGAACATTCTCGGAAGACCTGAACATGTCAATTAGGTGTCCACAACTCAGTGTTCCAAGCTGAATGTATGGGCATCATAAATGCGGCAGCCGCCATCAATGCAAGGAAGGTAGTAGGATCCTCCATCCGTATACTCTCCGACAGCATGGCAGCGCTAATGGCTCTGAAGAGTCACACTATTACATCAAGTCTTGTGCATGAATGTCATGAACGACTAATGGAGGTAGGTCTAAATAACAAGCTAACTCTTCAATGGATGATGCTGCAGACGAGCTTGCCAGACAGGGTTCAGGCGCAGGGGCAATAGGTCCAGAACCTATTCTTCCGACGCCCTTTAGCAAGGTCCGTTCATTGCTGCTTGAACGCACCAGGAAGCTCCACACAGCACACTGGCAAAACCATGAGGATTGCAGGCAGGCCAAATTGGCCTTGCCCAGCATCAGCGAGCGACTTACTAAGACGCTCCTCCAACTTGGCAAGTCCAGGTTAAAAACAATAACCAGTGTCGTAACAGGGCATGGACCTTTTAACAAACATCTTTTTAACCTAGGTGTTACAGACAGTCCCTTATGCCGCGGGTGTATGGAGACGGAAGAAACGGCTGCCCACGTAGTGCTTGAATGCAACGGAGTGGCCCCATACAGGGCAAAACATCTCGGATCCCCGAGTGATCTCCCCGAGGTCCTACGGAACATCAAAGGTTTGATAGGATTTCTCGAGGAGTTGGGATGGCTAGCTGACTAGCCATCCCGCCATCCTTGCTACGCAAAATAGGCGCTAGTCGTTGAGTTGCGGAAACCAGCCCGTGATACAATACAAGATTTCAGAATATTATAGCGCCAAATCGCGACTACTTATTAGCGGAAACTTGGATGCAGACGGTCTTGCCGGAAGATCAACGTTGACTTTCGGGTCAACATTGATCGGTTAAGGCGAGACGATTTCTTAGTAATGTTTTGTGATACATTATAGTGTATTTATTTCTATTTGAAACTTATGTCGGAGACCAAAGTGGACTAACCTAAACCGCATAACTATATATGAAGACTCTTCATACCGGGTGTAGCCTGTAATTCAAATCCAAATACAAAAAAATATTCTGCAAGTAGGCCTCAAGGACACTTTTACAAGTCAATAAGCATTAGGTACAATGCTTTAGCATTTGCATGTACAAACATTTACAATATATAGTGACAATAAGTAAAAGTATAATCTAAATACTGATAATACAACAGCCAAAACCTGGGTAAACAATATTACAATAAAAGTAATATGGCTAAATATGTATAGACTATATGTCACTATCACTAAATAGTATAAAACAAAGTTGCTTTCTCTGTCCCTATATCCCTATGTATGCTTAAATCTTTAAAACTACGCAACGACTTTTGATGCGGTTTTTTTTAATAGATAGTGTGATTCAAGAGGAAGGTTTATATGTATAATAATAACCCGTGCGAAGCCGGGGCGGGTCGCTTGTTAATAATAAATTAAGTTTGGAGATGTAAAAGGTCCCTAACGTCAAAATAAAATACGAATAGAATTTGGAGATGTAAAGGCTCCCCAATAGGGCGGATCGCTCAATGTATGGAAACTTTTTTTTTCGAGGATTTCGAAAACGATGGGTGCTTTTTTGATGCCTCATGTGTTTGATGCTCATCCTTAGAAACATAATGAAAAAAATATCAAGTATTGGTAAGTGCCTCCACAAAGCGACTGAAAGTAATGAGAAATGCATAAAAAAGTGTTTTGGAACCTATTCAGTACTAACATATATTCGTCATGTATATACTTACTTTTTTACTATTTACTTTTTGTTGATTTTCATAATATTAGACCTATTTTCATTCATACCATTCCACTTTTTTTCCAAAACTACTATAAAAGTTTTCCGATTTATTAGGTGTTAATTTTGAACAATGTTATTTTTCTAAAATAGTAAAAAAATACTATTATTTTGAGTGTTTAATTTTTTTTTATCATAGCGTCAGCTGGTACCAAAATCGTTCGTTTTTCATTTTTCGATAGCGTTGTGGAGGCACTTCCCATTATTTATTATTGTTTACATCATTTGCATCCTATAGAGCACCAAATCCGCAAACGATTTCTTTAGTTTAGAAAAATGATCCGCCCTTTTCCCCAAGCCTCAAAACTACAAAGACTGGAGATGTAAAAGGTCCCCATATCGTCAAAAAATAATACTAATAGGATTTGGATGTGTAAAGGCTCTTCAACCGTCAAAATATAATATCTTCATGATATAAATACCACAAGTCATCAGACTGTTAAGTTAACAGTCTTAAATCTAATGCTACAAAATGCATAACTAGTATGTATCCAACCAGTCAAAATTATAGAATCCAACAGAGATGTTCTCTATAGTTGACCGAGTGAGCAAAGCGAGCGAAGTGTTTCGGTTCCGGTTTTAAAAATTATATACTATGTAGGTTTTCACTTTTTTTAAACTAAATAGTATTTTCAATGTACGTTAACGTCAGCCTAATTGACGTTAGAAGCTACCTATCTTGTCATACTCGTAGTACAAAAATGACAAACTTCGCAGTACATTGCGTCTTCTATCAAATTATAAAGTGTAAGTAATAAAAATCAAAACAAACGTTATTTTTAAAAGTTGCTGGGTAAACGTTGTTCAGTTTCGGGAGTACAATCTACGATTAAATTTATTGCTCCTACTCGTATTACAGATCACACCCGGTATATAGTTATGACCATTGAAGAGTTTATAGTATAGGTACCTATATGCCACTGGTGTCGTAGGCAGGGTTACTACCGGCAAAATGAGAGCCCATTCATTACATACATTTTTATTTTATTTTATATTACATACATGGAACATGAACAAACAGCATGAAAACATGACTAAAAGCTAAATAAAAATACATAGCCAATTACAGGTTCTCACTTATAGAAACAAAATATACCTAAAACAAATACAGGTTTTGCACAATTACACGCAAGCAAGTCCATTTGGGCTTAGGGCCATTGGGTACCTACAAGTCACTTATATACGTTACGGAAAAAGGAACAAAAGGGAAGATTTATATAAACTAAAATAAAGTAAACCGAACCCGAACCCGCACCTGCGCAAGAGGTGTCAGTCACCCATATAATATTGTATTAATTTATTCTTTATTACAGATATACTGTCATTGAACATGTCAAAGTCCAAGTCTGCTAAAGCTTTATTATTTACTACATAATATATCAACATAGTCGATTGTCGAGTGTAATTATTTGGCTTAAAAATTTACAGTCAAAGAAATTTATTACTTTTATGTTTCACGAAATTGTTTACGAATACAGGTACATAATAAACTGCTCTCCTCATTCTGACTTCTGATCTATATTGTATAGATCCCAGACATCCAATTACCACATGTTGCCAACCAGTTTTGTGATCCCCCTTCCCTCCCCACAAGTATTATAATACCTATAAGTAAATTACAAAATTGATATTATAACCAGAGATATATCTTGGATACCGTTACTCAGTTTTGCATATTAATAGCGGAAAAAAAAAATGTTTATGCATGTAACGAAATTTCAAAAAATGTTTTTGCATAATCCCTGTAAAAGTTTAAAAAAGTATGTGTGTCCACTACTATATTTGAACGGGCGGTCAAACTTGTCACATCACGGCAGCGGTAAAGGAGGGGGGGGGGGTCTACTGAATGACTGGACCATGAGCGCGTACGGGTTTTTATAATATCTAGGGTATCAGGGTAGCGAATCACAAAACAATTCACGGTCCGCTATTTTTGCAAACAAGCATCTCATTGGAGCCCGCTCTTAATCTAGGTATATACTCTAGAAAGTTCAAGTACACTAGTTCTTATTCGTACCTAAATGGTGGTGGGTCAATTATTCAATACGCGAGTGTGTGCACTCGAAACTTTCCCTATAAAGGCCCGGAGATATATTGTGATATTTCTCCGATAACAAGCAAACTTTTGTCCTTCGACGACCATAAAGGATAGGGTGTGGCGAGCACACTCCACGTGGTGAGTTCATGAAATATGACGACGGTGGACAATAAAATAAATGTTTTGTGTGATTTGACTACGTCGACATTTAGGAAGGACGCTTAAGTACTGTAAATGTGCATAACATATCAGATTTTGTACCACGATTTTCTACAATGTCCCGTGAAATTAAAACTTTTGAATTATTACTTTTAAAAAACTAGCAGTTAACGTAAGTGAACAATTTGAATCGAAAACAAGTTCAATTCTATAATTTTTTTCTTTTATAGAGTGTGTAGTGGAACTTCTAGAGACGTTGTTGAGGACAATTAGAACTTTAAAATCTCGTTTTGTTTTATTTTTGATAAGATGCCGCTTGATCGATAAAAGGATTAAAAAAATGTAATAGGCTTTTTCGTTAGTGATATAATGATACTTTAAGTCGAATTTTAGGCGGTCTTCACATTAGATCCGAATCCACACGCTGCTCTGGTATGCAAGCAGGAAATTGTTACATACGCGTATAGCGTGTGGATCCAAATCAGTGTGATAGCCGCGTAACAATGCACAAAAAGCCGAAATGGCGTAGCGTAGGCTTTACCTTTTTCGGTAAGCTACAGCTACGAGATCACTACGTTCTACGCCGTAGCAAAGACATGTCACAAAAATGCCCGTAGACAAGTTTCAATTTTTCTTATCTAACGAGGACTCCTGGTGTTAGGGCTTTTTCGGTTTCATCTTTAATAAGCTCAGTTCCCTTAGCCCAGAATGTGCTTAGGTTATGGTCCTTGAAAGTGACTGCTGCCTGATCATCGAACAACAGACAGAGATAATTTCGGCTTATTTGAGTTACTCTGTTTTATTTGGTTATTTTCCTTTGCCGAAGAGCAGATGAACAATATTAACTGGTATTTTGATAATTTAAAAAAAAAATATGATTACAAGATTCGTGCGGATTCGTACCTACTACAGCGGTTTTGCGGCTGTTGTTCCTTTATTTTTTTGTTTACTAGTTGAAAATATCTCTTTAAGCTTCCTTATTAATTGTCCACATGCATGTTTCATTATAACCGTTTTTCGTTTCCAAATCGTAGTCTTTTAATTAAACACAAGCTCTCAGCCGACGACAAGGTCCTGTCAAATTACATCAGATTCATTTTAATTCATTATGTGTAGCTCCCACCTGTTCTCAATTTAATTACGGCGAAGTTTCGTTGATAAGTAGGCATCTCATTTCACATGGTTACACGCTCAAAAGCCGGGGGGTACTATTTAAATTCTTTATATTGGTGTAATAAATAAAGATGATATGTTACGTGTTTACTTTTGTGTTCATTAATATATTTAGGCGAGCGTACCTGATAACATGGGAAAACGCGTTTGTATCGACGCCTAGGAACAGAGAACCCGATATCGCGTCATTGGCACTGAATATATTTACATCATTCCATATCTAACAGCAAACAGCTCCGCCGCCGTCCAAATTGAACCATAATTATATAATTTTAGTTTTCACTCCCATTCGTTGATCGGCGATCGGATTTTGGTGCACACAGGATGATATTTTGGTTATTTTTGTGAAAGCGCAATAATAATCTATTATTAGAAACCGAATATTACCTATATACGCATAACATAGGTTAGTATTCAATAGTAATGCATTTTGAACCATTACGTATCTAAACGGCAATGTACACAAATAAATATCATTTTTAGTAGATATCGCCTAGTTTGTCCAAAGTAATTAAAAATGGTCGCACAGTCAAATGCATGTGTAAATTCCAATACACACCCAAACAAACCTAGTTGGCAATACAACACGATCATTGCCTTAGGCTAAAGCTTACAAAGGCAGTGCAGGTCCATTTAATGTAAACTCCGTGCCATATTGGCTGCACAAGTCGCAGTTAGACCACACATTATGCAGAACGGTCAGGGGCTAGATAAGCAAATGTTATATGGGTACTTACATACATCAAAAACAAGTTATTATGCAATACGAATTACAATCCAAGCAATAGTGTTATTTTTATTTTGTAACCCATTGTATATTTTTATAAAAATCTCATCCTCATTATTCCCGTATGATAAGAATTGTTTAAATTTGATAGTTCTTTTAAAAGGGCACATTTTATCCAAAACTGACCTTCGCCCGCGGCGTCGTCCATGCGGAAGTCATTCACAGACTTTCAACCTTATTTCCACCCGTTTACGAGTTAAATACAAGAAAGTAAAGTACGAGTATAGCTTAGCACTTAGTACAGCTAAGTCAAACATATCATAAATACAAATGCAGAGTAAAATAATAAGTAAGTATGTACATAGTAAAAAAAGTATCCGAACTGGGTTACACTATTTCTCACGGAAGGAATATTTAGGTCACCTACGAAACTCCAAATTTACTAATCTAAGTGGAAAGGAAACTAAAAAAAGCAGCATTGCAACAAGTTCAACTCGGTACTTTTAAGTTTAACGCTTCTGGCAGATGAATAATTTAAGGACTCTCTGCCTGAGTACTCTACCAGTTTTTACTTTAACTTTTTTATGCGACCGTCTTATCATGTTCTAGCTGTGTAGCTTTCTACTGTTAGTTTTAAGAGCCAAATATGTAAAATATAAATCTGGTAACAGATAAGAGATACCTCGCTACGTTATGCTTTATTTCTATCGTAGAATTAAAAATACTGTTAGAAATTAACTAATGTTGAATTTTGAGTAGATGAACTAATACATGGGCTGTCCTTGGTTGCTTGGAGTTTGGGACGGATGCTTGTGTGGGATGCTACCTGCGTAGATACGCTGACACCGTCCCATCTCCAACGAACTAATGTAAAAGCCTAAAAATGCCGAAATTATAAAACGTAATAAATATAAGAGCCTGGGCAAAGATTACCTTTTTGTACCATTCGGGGTCGAAACTCTTGGTCTATGGGGTCCCAGCGCAGGCAAGTTTTTCGTAGAAATCACGAAACGTCTGGTTGATATTACTGGTGACCGAAGAGCTGGTGGCTTCCTCGCACAACGTATCATCATTGCGATACAACGAGGAAATGCCCCCAGCATCCTAGGTACAATGCCTCAAGGACCTACTTTAGATTTAAGGTAGGTAGAGGTAGGTAGTTAGGTAAGTTACACTTACTGTATATATTTCGAAAATAAATGTTTTTTTCCTTTTCAAAAAAACAGCATTAATGTTTTTGGACCTCGAATAACGATTATTTTAACAGAAAAAAATTCTGAGACAAGTTAAATTCATGCAATTAGATTAAGACTAAATACCTATTTAAATGTATAACTGTCATGGCTGATCCATAAAAGTTGGTCATTATTTAAAGGAAACAATTAAATTTAAACAATACTTGAAAGTATTGTATTAAATAAATCCGTATCTGAATACATATTTAATATTGATTAGTAAAATTTAAGATAAAAGTAAAATATTATGCACAGAATTAAAAATCGGGAACTTCTGCAAATATTATGTTAATACCTTTTAAACATTTTAAAGTTTTGTAAGTAGATTTTTTTTAGTTTTTGGCTCCACTGGCATTTAATATATTCGATCTTGTACGAAATATAAATCTATCTCACTGCAGTAAAATAACTGCTAAAACTACGAATATACGGGGGAACAAAAGGAACGTATTTCGGTCGAATGATTTCAGATATATTTTTTTAGCCATTGTGTAGGCACGTTGGTTCATCTTGCTGCGCTTGGCACCTCATTTGCCCGATAAAAGGTGGAATTCCAAGGCCTAATGATAGAATTCAGGCCTCAGCCGCACCATTAAAGTAAATGGCAAGGCGGCGTCGGCTTCTTTTATCGTAAACGATTTAACGAAAAACTTGGGAAACTTTTTGAAGACATTTTACGACTTCAATGTAATGAAGCGAATTCAGCGAATCTCGTTGTTGACATTGTTCCAGACTTTAAACGGGTATTTATATTGACTGTTTATGATTGCTTAATAATATTAAACATCCAAGGAGTATTCATTTCGTTTGCTATGCATATCAAACCGAAATATGGAAAAATTGTACCTATATGTCATGAGGATATAATTGTGTATGTGATATAATTGGTACGTAACATAAACTTAAAATAAAATGTTAGACACGTTACAACTTCGAAAAAACTCTTAAAACAATGAAAGAAAACTGTCTAAAGGGAATTGTCTACAATAAAAATGAGATCCAACGGTAGTTGTAGCCAATTCAACTAAGCTCGTATATTCCATTGCTTGCCACGCGGAGTGGCGGTACATATCGCTGGCGAACGTCCAAAGGCTCATCTCGCGCCGGCCTGCCACGTCGCGCCACGTCCCGTCCTGCCCCGTCACGTGGGACAGGCCTGTCTCGTTGTCAACCCGACTATATGACTCCAATTTGCTATAAAGCGTGCTCAGTCAGCTTTAGATGTAGCGTCCGATGCGGATTGTAACATTTAAGCGCTTTGTTGATGTTTGAGATCAAACCCAGAGGCCATAAATCTTACTAGTTTAGTATTTAGTAGTTTCTGAATATTACGACATGAACGGGTAAGTAGTTAAGCAATACTGTTACCATTTGTAACAACTGTCTATAAATATCTTAAATATTAAAAGGATATATATTTGATACATTTTATATTTCCATAAAGTTTAGCTGGATTATTTTATTGTTTGTAAGGAGTAACAGAAACGTTTACATTTTTCACGCAATGTTAGACCCGGTCAGGAATAGATACTATTATACTTAACGGCCAATCAACTTGATTTTTTAAATGGCAAAAATTCGTGAAACGGGTCTAATATATACCGGGAAACGTCATAATATCAAGCAAAACTCCCTTAAACATTCCCTTGAAATTTAATTAACTGTAACCCCGTCATTCCACACGCCCTAAAATTTATAGCAATATTAAAATAAACGAGACAGAAGAGCGAAAAGGGCATGAATCACATCACTTACATACATAGCCCGCCTTGATTTAACCGTTTTGAAATATTTGAAATAGGATAATAATATGTATTAAAATTGGTGAAATACTACGCTGGCTGTTCTCCAAGAGTAGCTTCGGTTACCGGTGCCGAGCGGCCGTTTCGATTTCTTACCACAGGGTAAAAATTACCCTTTTTAAACTAGAGTAAGCTTCAAAATTGTTAATCGAATTAAACACTTTACGTATGATTTGTTTGTATTCCGTAAGTGATATTATTGACTGGATACGGTTTTTAACGCTTTTTGATGTACTTCCGCGTTGAAAATTGACTTCACTTCACTTTTGAACGCGTGCGTACGTACCTATTCCATAAACTCGACAAGATTATTTGCTTATTACTTCTTCTATCTACTTCTTCTATTATACATTAAACCATTAAAACCATTGCCTCATAAACTCTTAACATTGCGGGTCTTTGTGGGTTAGTCAAGTATTTGAATTTACTTAGTCTATTCTATAGGTACGTTCTATGTCAGCGCGTGTGCAGATCAGCACGGCAGCGTCGTGATGTGCGAATAAAGGCTACATTTTGCTGCCCTTTAAAGATTTTTGCTCGCTCCGTAAAGACCTTAACTACAGAATTTGCCGACCCTTTGCGTGTTCTTTAGCAATTTGATCGTAACCGCTTTCAAGGAACAAAAGGGCAATTCGTAGCGCGGAAGTTCAGAAAAAATGTTGACGGTATTTAGGTTAGTCATACCTACCACCCTATAATAACGCTTGTTAAATTACTGAGTACGTACTCTTATATCACTAAAACAAGGTCCACTAGAAACTATTTTTCTTTTATTACAGCCAGACTTTAATTGCAAGAAAATCGTGACTACCAAATAACATTTGGTTTTAATTGTACTCACACATTCATAAATAACATAACTGACAATAACCCAAACCCATTTTGCGGTCCCAGCTAGACTTGTTTTATAATTTCTAGAGATCACAGGTAATACGAGAATAAGTAAACATAAGTAATTAATTAACGCTTAAGTCTTGTTTGTACCTATGTATAACCCTTTCTGTAAATTTCTATGCCTACATTACTCGTATATTTAAAAAACGTAATTAAATTAATAAAATGCGCTTTTTGCGTTGACTTACACCAAGTCTTACTTATCTAAAATTTCAAATAACAAAGAGGGCAATCAGATTAAATTTCCGGCGGGGTCCACTCCAGCCCTAGAATGCCCTTTATTACCCTCTCACAAAGGCTTTACTGCTGTGCCACTACAATATTACAATCTCATTCATTTCGGGCTTCACGCTACTCCCTTCACTGTTTACTTTTGTCCACTTCCTAAAGAATTTTAACAGTTAACAGTATTTACTCAAATGTAGAATAAAAGGAGTGTCCGACTAATATTTACTGATCCCTTCGGGCATTTTCTTTATTGAAGAATTAGAGTGAAATTCACTTTGAGTTTTAATCGATCAAGGTTTTCTATTGTGTACCTTTATATTGTCTACTTTCGTAACTCATTCCAGTTTTTAAATAAATTTGAAAGTATTTGTTGGTAATTGATTGGTGCCATGTAAGCTTAACCATTTTTTCTAGCGATCGAAAAGTATCAATGCTGATTACGCTAATCCTGCAATCAGCTCTAACGACACGCTCGGGCGAAGGGACATTTTCTTCCTTTTTGCTGTTAAAATAAGGGCACTGTAAAGTGTCTTCAGATCCCCGATAACTCGTCGCATTACGGAGGACATCTGTGACGTTGCAAAATGCTGCCAAAGGATTATTAGAAATGAACTGGGGGATATGAAATTTCAGTCCAATTAGGAGCGATTTGCAACAAGTCAAATCAATATAAGTAGGTAATGTAACCGATTATATTTTCCGATTATGGTGCTGTTCAGGTATTTTTTGATTTTTAATTATGGTTTTGGATCATCATAAAAAAAAATGCATTTATTTCAGCCTAATTGCTGTCCATATTCTGTTAGTAAAAAATAACTTAAAATTAAACTTATAACTATGGTTAACTTATGTAACTATCTTAGGTGCTAAACTTAAATGCAGAGAGGACCAGTGCCTTATCAGGCCACTGGCCCATCTGTCGGCCACTACGGCCAGGAGGCTGTGGCAGCTGTCCCGCACTCTGCGGATAATTTAAGCATTTGTTATGAAAATGATTTTTAGATTATCTGGTAAATCTACTGAAGTAAATAACCGTCAGGAAATCTCAGTTAAATTCCTAAAAGAGTCACCACGTAAAGTGTGGTATAGCAAAATTATAATAATAACGTCCTTAACATGTATACAATATCGAATTGTTAGTTATATTTGCTAATTTTTCCTTTGTAAAGTATGGTTTATTACGTACGTATACCTAACATAACAAGTATTGCTCGATATGTTAGACTTATAAAAGAAAGTTGCATTGGCGGGTCACGAAGCGAGAATTTCAAAATAAAATTCTGTCTTCACCCGAGTGATTGTGAACAATGTAGTTCAAATGTCCGGTACTGTGGCCCGAGGCACCGGGGCACCACGGACTCTCGGCGAACCTTTAACACTGTCACCTGCAGCAAATTGAATCAGGAGCTATAGGATGCGACTAAAATAAATATCTGACTCCGCGGCGACACTGGCATTCTGAGAGAATGTGGGCGAAACGAAATTTTAAAATTGTGTTTCGGTTCGCACCGTAAACTACAAACCTCATGGTAGGTACCTATATTTTACACAAAAATATTTAACAACACGATAGTCAGCTAACAACATCTGGTGTTAATCAAATTTTGGTAATAGGCATTTCAGTAATCATGGTCAGTTGACTAGGTATGTACTAGGTGTGGAGTTTTAGACTCGGGATTTATATCTTAATTATCACTAAGGACGACATCATTTAAAATCCATAAGACATTGATACTAAATTATCGCCACCTAGGAACTAATACCTAGATTCGATAAAAGTCGTTAGCCGGCATAGCCCAATTGCAGTCGCTATTCAAATGCGATGTGATTTGGAAGGCGTCCATGCCCGTTCGCGAACATTACCAGTTCCATATGGCACTCCCCGCTTGCCTAAATACTTTTAAAACCGGCTTAAAAATGGGGAGATATATTGAAATACAAGGTTCTTGTTTAACTGGGCGCGTTATACCTGAGAGAGACCATTGATGAGCCAACTCGCAGTTACGAACCTCAATGGGGGACCATAAAATTCTAAACAAGGCCTTATGGCCGAGAAAATAATGCGGTTAGCTTAGCTAAAACAGTAGTTCATATTACATATATACCTAATTCAGCATCGTTCTGCTACACGGGGTAAATAACCCTAAGATATTAATGCCACCACATCGGGTAACGGCTCATTAGAAATGAGTGTGAGGACTAATTGATAATGTGCGAAGAACAGCGCATGCGCAGTCAGCAACTTAATTGAGTATCCCTTTACACCCGAGAGAGAAAAACCTTTAATAGCTTCGACCGACATTGCGTAACTATCTTATAAGTTCATAAAGAGTCTAGGAAAAAATACAAAAAAAATCCCGATTGAGCTGGTCTTCCACAATCAGACCCTCACGTTCATGTGGCTCAGGAATAATATGTAACTCGCACGTTCATGAGGGTCATGATCTGGTTGTGCATATGTGTCACATTTTGAAAAGTTTTATAAGCATCTAAATAAAATAAACACGGTTTTTTAAGCCCACTGGCCGTGGTTTGTTTTTGACTGCTTGACGTAATGGACAACGGCTTGTAAAAGGTATAATTTGTTCATCTATTAAATAAAATTCAAGGAACACGTTCTGATTTGTTATATGCATCCTTCACTTTTTGGATCATAGGCTGGACTTTCCACAGTGGATTGTTTTTCTCATTCTCCTGAGGAAAATCCGAATCAACTACGTGAAGTGCGTTACGAACGGCTAAAAACTCGTCTTTTGTCTTAACGTCGCACACTAACGACAATTTAGTACCAGCTCTCCAGAACATAGGCAATCTTGGGTAAGGAATGCAACCCATAACTAGATGAATTGAATAGAGCTTGCAGATTTCAGATGTGGTGGTTTTTAATTCTACGCCTGTACGTCGTATGTAATACCTATATTATTCGTACATCTAGCGATCTCTTCCGCAAAGTTGTTGTTAATGTATTCATTGAAATACTCTACTGGAGAGCGGACAGGTTTCACCGGTAGTGAGGTGTTGTGTGGTGTGGCTTATCCGTAAACAGAGCTCGGTTCCATGTTTTATGTTGAGGTGCGGGTGCTGATACGGATCGTCCACTGCTTATAGTTTCCCGAGTACGGAGAGATCTACCTCTGCCTATTCGTACGTTTCTTGGTATAGATACGGACCTACCTCGACCTCGTCGTATTTCAGCTCCGACTTGTAACGGCAAAATAGGGAGCGCTGATAATGTCCCTAGTGGTGGAGTCGCTGGTCGCGGAGAATATTATCGTGGTGAACTCAAGGGAACGTGACCGTGGCCTGATTCCATTAATAACACTAATTTCTTCATCTGAGAGCAAGTCATCACTCGCTAGGTTATCGAAAAAGTTAGGCACACTTTTCAACTCATCGTCGTCTAAACCTTAAATTTCTTACAGATTTCCATTTGCGAGCCGATTTTCTAGTACTTTATCGGTCAACGGAACGCCTAAAATCAGCAAACCATCCCGGTAAGTAAGCCAAGGATGTACAAAAATAAATAATACCTATTAAACTAACATCACAGAACGCGACCGAAATCACATGATCGTGAGAGTTCATTTATATGCGATGCAACCGAAATCGCACAATCGTTATAGTTAAGATTCAAAAACAAATGACATACATGTATTTAATTCAAATTCATGCAAAATAATATAAACATGATACACAAACAAGTACTCAATGCAATCCGATGGTAAAATACGTAGATATTTAATGGTAATTAGCAAAAAAAGTCCACTTACGATAGTAAGTCCTACGTTCACAGAACACAGCGATCTTCCACGCCACGTCAACGAGACTGATGAGTCCCGACGCATACGCATGAGGCTTCTGTATTTCTTGTCTCATTCTAGCATGGCCGTACGATCTATCGACATCGGTTGGGTTCGCAAAAGCCGTTTAACAAAAGCGAAATAATTTTTCAAAATCAACAGTCATGATTGTTGCAAGCCGGGTGTAAAGGGGTATGTAGGTACCTAATAGTATATTGTGTTACAAGGGATCATAATTATATATTTCCGGCGAGGGCGTACATTGAATTCCGAATGAATCCTGAGCGTAATGAGGGATTCATCAAGCGTTAACGCCCAAGACGAAAATAATTTTGATACCATGTGACACATGCTGCTTTTCACACCAACTAAGAGGAAATAAACAAAGCCGAAAACAGCATCATATCAACACCACGATGCCATTAGTTAATGCCCGAAAACGTAAAAATGTGTAGTCCTTGAACAGAAAAGTGCCACTTTGATTCCTCCCAGCAGGGAAGAAAAGTGCCCCTTTCATCCCTCCTAGCTTGAACAGAAAAAACCCTTTTATGACAAGGTGGTGTGAAAAATACTTTTCAACACAACTGCTCGTAAATGGTGATATTATATGCCAGCATACTTAGACTTAATGAGCTGTATTAAGCCCATGGTCTTAAAGGATTCTCATACTTTACCGCTTTACCTACTTGTGTGGGTTTATGAAACGAGGCGTCAGCCGAGTTTCATAGTAACATCACACGAGTTTTTTAATGCCTAATTATTTACAGTTACATACACTGCTTTATATACACACAGATCATGAGCTCTCCATGATGCGTTCAAAGCGCATATATATCGATCGTCATTACGAGTTTCAGGAATGAAAACTTTTCTGACATTCAAGTTTTGACATTTTTGTTTAGTTCAGAGGCAAACTAGAGTTGGCCCCAATTTTCATATCGTTCGATAGCAAAATAACTTGTGACTTACGTGCGTCATTGAAGGCAATTGACAATTCTTTTCAAACTAAACATCATCTCGACTGATAGTTAGTTAGTTAGTTATGCTGGGCGTTTTCCGCAACTCGACATCTATTGTGCCTTTTTTGCACTCGACTGATATTAGAATAGAGGTCAATACAAATTTCCTTGTGTCAAATGTGTTCGAAATTTGAAAAAAATATACCTATATTATCGAAATCGATAATATTATTTAGCTATAATAACATTGTCACCGATAAAAAATATGTTGTAACAAAAAAGTTTATTATTATGGGGGCCTTTATAAGTGGTTTTTGAACGCATTATTGAGGGCTAATGATATTTAAGAATATAAAGATAATTTGGTTAAATAATATTAACATAATACCTATACCTTAGTGAACTAACAATCTTGTATGAGTCCTATAGTTACTCGAAATAAATAAATACGTACATACATACATTTGTGTTTATTTTAACTATTAAACAAATTGTCTCGCAGGTTCTATTATTGGAGGTTCGCGACAAGCAAAGTTCTTATCTTAGGCGCCGCCGGCGTCGCTTCAGTCTCCGCTAAATCATGTTACGTACGAAGGCAAAGCTCATTGAGTGAAACATGTTACTTAATTAGGACTCTCAATCTATCTCATTAAAGTGCATGCTAGGTAACTTTTATCTCTATCTACGAGAAGTAATACGTAATACATTGGTTAAATTTATCTTAGGCGGCTTTTAGCCTAGTTTTTCCTGAATAGGATATAATATGTTGTGGGATAAGCAAATACGTTATTTTTGTCTGAGTCTGTGTTATCTCTGTGTTAACGGCCTCCTATCCTAGTAACGGCCTCCTAGCCTAGTTGGTAGTGACCCTGCCTACGAAGCAGGAGGTCCCGGGTTCGAATCCTGGTCAGGGCATTTATTTGTGTGTTTATCACGAATATTTGTTCCTGAGTTATGGATGTTTTCTATGTATTTAAGTATTTATATGTATATATCTATTATATATATCGTCGTCTAGTACCCACAGCACAAGCCTTATTGAGCTTACCGTGGGACTAGGTCGATTTGTGTAAGATTGTCCCACAAATATTTATTTATTATTATTTATTTATTATTATCTCAAGTTAATAACAACAATTAAGTGATTTCAAATAACCATATTCCACATTTTTTACACTATCTTGGTTATTAGGTATAATAACTAGGTAATAACCTAACTCATTGTTATTCCATTGTTATCCAGTAGTTAACAGATATTCAAAAGATAATTGGAAAGTGCTACTAATTAGTGGAGCATGAATAGATACAATTATCAACACATCATATTATTCTGATGAAATGAGACAACTCTGTATAATCTGTACTTCGTGTACTGGGCTATTGTTGAAATATTACTAAACATGTACTAAACTAAACTATCTTCAAATAAAGAAAGCACAGATACAATGAAACAAGTAGGGTCCTAGTTGTAGTCTAATGTAAGGAAAGATATTACTTGTATCTTGAAATATTACATTCAAAACGTTCAGTTATTATTAAACTAGTCTAGAAAATCTAGGCGTAGGGTTTTAGGTAAGACACTTAAAGTGTTTTGTTGGGATTGTGCGTTTAAAAAGCAAACCAGTGCACCAAAAGCCCGATAAAGAGCTACAATGCCTGATAGCACCTATTGGGCTTATTGGGCTGTAGGTATAACAGGTATTCTAGTTTGACCCCAAATATATATTTCGATTTAGTTGTTTTATATGCTTACCGAGTTTACGGCTGCCATCGTCGCTCGGCCGTTGCCACTGCACTCTACCAGCACATTCTGAAACAAATACAAACGGACTGTTAAATCACAATGCTTATAATTCAGTTTGTCACAAGAAGACTTATAAATGTTAAAGTTGCCAATCACTAATATACTATTTCAATTCTAGAGATAATTATCTGTCAAACAAGACAAAAAGATTTGTAAATGTTTAAAAAGCACACAATAATTGGCCAAATAAGTACATATTGTAAACACAATCAGAAAAAAACAACTACGTTATAATAGTAAACAATACTCTAACTTTCAATATTTAGTTATTACATAGATACCTACACGTAGGATATTATGTTACCTAACCAAAGCTTGGTCCGAACGTGAGGACGAAATGAACTTCGCTTTCAGAGAGACTCATTACATGATGCAAGTTTGCGTAATTAACCGCATAAAGTAATAAAAGAAAAACTGTTTACCAAGATTTTAATTAAAGTCCAGTTCTTGTACCTATGAGAAAATTAAATAAGAGAATTACAAAAAGGTTGGTTCATTTTTTTAAATCCATTTCTCTGTGATGTAAGGCAGTTAATTAATAAACAAAGAATAACGCATAAAAATATTTTAAGCTATTTAATAATATAACATAAATCATCTGGAACCAAATTTTCTCACTAGGTAGAGGTACTAGAGGTACCGTAAACCGGGGTTACTTTGATCAATTTTGAAGTTTGACACTAATTTCTGACGATCCTATTATACATAAAAATATGAAATTAAAATATAATTATCGGTTTTTTCTCTTCTTTCAATACACAAAATAAAAAAATTATAGACTTATAGTTTTGTCAAAAAAAAAAACGACACGATCAAAGTTATATTGAGAATGGGAACTTTAAAACTACCACTTTTTTACCTTTTTTAATATTTTTTTTCTAGACGAAATAGTAGCACTACACACGTGTCCGGTTACTATGCGCTGGAGCAATTATCAGTGATGCCAATAAAGAAAAAAAACCTGTTTTGGCGTTTTTCAACTCGTCTAAACGAGTGTTTAAGTAGCGCATGGAAGTTGATATCAAAGTCGACCCGCAAATCAAAGTAACCCCGGTTTACGGTACCTACGTAGTATTCATGATTCTAGAGATATAGTGAATCAAAAAATATACTTAGCCCGTATTCTTATTTCAAATAAAACCTTGTACGAGTAGTAGGTATATGGTATCGCTAAAACCTGTAAGTACAGCAATAAAATTACCCAAATCGAAAATGGCGTCGTGGCCAATAGTAAATTAGTCTAAAAGCAATATCGTAAATGTTCCTCAAGCAGGTCGGCCTTGTTGACAACGTATGTGCTCTGACTCAATGCAGAGAACCATTCTCTTTCAAAAGGGCACATGTGGTTCGCATGACCTCTTCAAATAGGACTTTAATGAACAAGACCATCAGTCTCCGGCCGCCACTCGCTATATAGAATACGGGAATATCAATCAATCGTAAACAAATGTGCACTTTAACGCAGTCATATAGATCAGAAAATCAATCATAGGTCTCCGCAATAAGATATGTCTCCCCGACAAAATAGACTGGACGTGTTCATAGTCAGTAGGGCAAACGTCCAAGTCCATTAATAAAATTGAATCAGACCGTCATTCCGTAGCACAATATGCGCACGTGTGGAAATAAATAAAATGACCGAATAATGAAAATAAGGAAACTGAAAGCGGAAACCAGGGACGAAAACTGATGTCGTGATTACACTGTTGAGTCATTTAAGAAATTAGACCGAGTAGTGGACCTTACCAGACGGATAGGGCTTCGGAGCAGCTGAGAGTGCAACCGGGGTCACCGCTGAGGTGAACAAGGAATGTACCAATAAGAACCATATTCGACTCAATTATATTGATTAGCAACCTGCAACCTGAGCTTCTTATATTCTTATAACTGCTTTTACTTTATAAGTTTACAGATTTAAAGAATTCTCAGTTTAAGGTCCGGTTACACGCAACGACTTGCATACGCAAACGGTTTGTGCAAAAAATTTACCAATGAGCGTCTTCTGCAAGCTGTTTTAAATCACATTCTTATTTTGTCAAATCTAGTCTGTGCCCATTAGCGTTTTATCAAACTGTTCAAGCCACTGCCTTTTGGACGTCTTAACACACATAAGCACAAGGTGTATTAACTTCTATATGATGGAAGGCTTCTTTCAAATTGCGTGTTTGAGAAAACCCTATTTCAAGCCGTTGAAGAAGATGCCACAATTCTTGAGACATGTAAAGTGACCCCCCCCCCTCTTCTAAAAGATGTAGGAATTTACAGGTTTGACTGTGAATGTGGCATCTCATATATTGTGCATACGAAACGGAGAGTTTCAACCAGGATGAACGAACACATAGCCGATACCAGGTATTGTCAACAAAAGTCTGTAGTCTGGGAATCCCTACAGATACATCCGATATAGAATATTCAAATATTCGTGTCGCTGATGAGCCTTACTATTATTTTAAGTTTGATAAACCTTTGGTCCTCGGAGAAGCGATGCATTCCCAGGATTCTGCGTGAGACTAATGAAAATAAGAATGTATAATAGAGTGGATGGCTTTTCGCTTCGTAAGTCGCGTCGTAATTGGTATATAATAATATGTTAATTCTTTCAGGGTTATTTTATTGTTATTGTTTTATTGTAGTAGGTATAGTTAGGTAAGTTACACTTAATGTAGGTATATATTTCGAAAATAAATGTTTTTTATTTTATTTTATAATATTGTATGTAGGATGTTTGTACAATGTTGTTGCTAGTTGTTGAAGGAACGGTTCTCATTTTGTCAGTCCTTATTCTACCTTACGATTGAATATTGTTAGGAACAGGAAACGTAAGGAATGTATTTAATAAAAGCGATTACTCCATTTTTTATGTGTTTAATTTCAATGAAAACTAATCGCGATAAAAGTCCACATTAAAGTTCAATAACGTTAAAAGGTTGTGTACATAAATGTGCATATAGAACAAATTCATGTCTTTGGAACATTTTAATATAAGAGCATTTTAGAGAAAGTATATTTACACATAGTTCTCGTAGATTGTTACCATTTTATTACATACACAATTTTTTTTAGTAGTAGTCGACCCTAAAAGGTCCCTTAACTGGAGTTAAATAGTCTACTTTCCATTTCAACACAAGGAATATAAAATATAGGTAAGTACATAAAGTAAATAAATCCAGATATTTTTTAGTTTCTAAGTTAGCTACATAACCCGGAATCAAGCGGTTCTTTGAACGGAATTTGACAGCTTAACCCCGGGTTAGCGGCTAACCCTGGATGGTGTAAGTGGGCCTTACCTAATTGTCTTTAATTTTGAACTTATATGACGTTATACAAAGTTTTTCTATGTCTATATTTGTATCGTATTGTCATTCATAGAATCCGAATTCAATCAGAATATAATCCTATTTTCAGTACAGTCATTCGTTCATGGAAAGTTAAACTTGTACTCTTAGGGCCACTGGCACCACCCGAAGTTAGCCAACAAGCCCAGAGTTAAACGTTTTTTGTATGGAATATGATAGTTTAACTCCGGGTTAGCGGCTAACCCTGGGTAGTGCAAGAGGGCCTTAGGTTGGCAAGTATGCAATGCTTATAAACTTCATGTCAAATAAAAGCAGTGCTGCCAACATGTCTCATTGTTGATATCACGTTCATTTAGTTTTTGATTTTGTGTTACCTACATATCGCACCTTTAGAACGAAACTGACCTAATCCAAAATCTTAACTTTTTGGGAATTCGCAAAATAAGATTTAAAGTTTGGTAATTTTTGCATTAATTGTTATATATCTCCAAAACTAATTAAATTAATTGCTTTTTAATAGATGAAATCTATTAATCACTATTAATCAACTAATAAGCTTGACAATCATTGTCAAAACTTTTGTGCATTTTTAGTAATACTACTTTAAAATTGAGATTTTCAGAAACTAGTTACTATAAGGTCACTTTTTGAACGAACTGCTATATTGTAGTTTGGTCTTATAAGAATTAGGTCAGTTTCGTTTTACTAACCTACACATAATGTATGGCCTTTTGGGTATTATGCCATTATTTTATTAAAACGAAAGAAAATTATGGTAAGAAATAGGTCACATTAATGAAGTGTATGTTCATGATAATTTAGTATTGTAGGTAAGTATATACATTAAATTAAAAATGTTAAAAGGAACATAAATAATGGAAGAAATGGAAGTACATACAAAGATATATTAAGAGAATGATTACAAAGTTTCTTTTCCAAATCAAGCCTGCATAGGCAATTGTATTCATACAAAAATAAAACATAAATTCTTCTTAATTTATAAAAAGACCGCAAAAAACTAAGAAAACTAAAAAAACTAACAAAGGCAAGTGATATTATCACTTGCCTTTGTTAGTTGGAAAAATACAGAAGTGAACGTGAAAATGTTCTCGCATTATTTGAATATAAATCTATATAATTTAAAAATCTCTCTATGGCGGAAATGAATCACTTAATCAGTCTGCTTATAGATAAACAATGACCCCTTTCAGAAAATGAAAGAGAAAAACCTTTTGTTGCTTTTTATTACTTCTTAGACGTAACAAAGACAGCTTTAAAATTGTTGATAAAATGTATACCTAAATTCAGACCAAGGAATATTTAAATAAAGTTCATAAACAACGGTTCACAGAGCCGTTGAGTACCGTTTTACTACAAATACCAACTAGGAACATTTTGTAATATGAACATTTTTTAAATAAAGACAAAGGCATTTGATGCTCGTCATTTTCTGCACTTTCTTGAAAGAAGCTAATAAAGTGACTGGATAACTACAGTGCCGGTGGAGACACATTTTTACGCTGGGGTAGATTTTATGCAATTTTATTCTGTGCAGAGGTAATTTTAATATCCTGCGTTATGAAGCGTGAAGAGCCTCGACTATATGAGCCCCTATTGTTATTAAGTAAATTCTGACAACTGCCTCCCTTCTCGCTGAAAAAGGTGCGCGGGAAGGCATATTTGGCAAGGTGGCTGATTTAATATAGCTTCACTTGCATATACATTTACATTATTTACATTGTTCGTATTCGTTGGTGGGTACTAAAACTGATAGTAAATTAATATGATTTAAATTTTAAACATTTTTTATAAATTTTATATTTATTGTGTTGAATGGCAGTTCATACCCATTTAAGTACAGCAATTCATTCTTTGTAGTGTAAATAAATAGTTAAATCCCTTGTAGTAGATAAAAATTTCATAATCTGTGGTCATAGTCACCGATATTCTTTGTAGTAAGAACCATTACATATTTCTGTACGAAATTAGAAAAAAAAATACACAACTGCCGACTCTACTATAATAGGTACATTTAATAAACAAAGTGCTTTGACATCGCAAAATGCGTAGCGGAAGGCAATTGGAACGGCCGAAACCATTAATAAAATTGAATTAGTGGCTGTATCGAACAACAATAGCACTTGCAAACACAAAGCGATCCCATTCGTAAAAAGAATCTAACTCGGAATGAAATCCATTCAACAACGACCCGTTCGATAGGCACTAGCTCTCTCTAAAATGAGCTATTTAATAAAGATAGCAATGGGTTTCAGTTTGTCTGTTAATTTTGTGCGAGACTTGTATCCGGCCCTCGCAATGAATAAGCTTGTGAATTTGGTAAGCTTAAGCTAATAGAGATTAACCATTTTTAAAAGTGCGTATTCCACCCAGCGCACCTCAGCTCATATCTGTAAATAATCTCTTACTGCCCGTTCACTATGTGTATTGAGTTTGCGTAGCGTGTTGCATCAATTTCGTGATAAGGAAAGAGATGCAACAGAAATGTTTGAGCAAATGCCGAAAACACGAAGTGAATTCGCAGCATTACAGACGCAACCCATACAAATACAACTAATTTCGGTATCCAGTTTAATTATGCTTGTGTGCGATAGTTATAATATTACTTTAAGTAGTTATCAGCCCTAGGTATGGTAGCACATTTTAGAAAAGGTAAGTTCCATATTCTATTAAAACCATTCACCGATGCTGTCTTTGAAGTATGTATTTAAGATATTGTTTGTTTTAATACATTCATTCCAATCAATCACACACACACACAAGAGACAAAACTGATGCCAGTTTAATAAAACAACTGTGTGTAGTTAAGGTATGTAAATGTTTACTCTATTTTAGAGAAACTTTCACCTAACAAAACACGAGAAATCGAACGTTCAATTTTCCCCACTTGAATTCAGAGATGCACTGGCACTAAGATAGCACAGAACACCTGTTATCCATGCCCAAATCATGTGATGGCTGCGGCAACGATAATTTTGACGTCGAACACGCTCTCTGTTGCAAAACTGGCGGATTAATTACACGCCGTCACAATGAAATAAGAGATTTATTTTGTGAGCTATGCCAGCACGCTTGGGGAAATATTATGGTCAAAGAACCCATCATCGCCGAAGGCGACTGCGGACTTCCGGGAGATCTTTGCTGCCGAGGCGTTTGGGGTGGACAGATGGAGGCGTTATTTGATATCCGTGTCGTAGACACTGACGCTCCCTCTTATATCTCACGCCCGGTAGCAGCCTAGCAGGCATACTTAAATCCGCCGAAGAGGAAAAAAAAACAAAAATATCTGAACGCATGTAAAAAACGACATGCGACATTTACTCCCTTTGTAACATCCGTTGATGAAATCTTCGCACGACAAATGTCTGGTTTCGTGAAACATCTTGTTGAAGCCATCGCCGAACGATGGGATAGATCCCTGAGTCTGGTAATGGACTGGCTTAGATTGAAAATTATAATATCCGTAATTCGTGCTGTATCCGGTGTACACGGTACAAATTCAAATCTTTCCGAGACTTTTTCGGCTTAAACGACGGCGCAGCCCTACGCAATCCCTACCCTCCTCTTCACTGATCTAACGTCCCAGTCTTACTTACTACTTACGTGATGTTTTTTGTATTATTTCTTGTTTGTTACTTAATATATTTTCTTTTTGTTAATAAATGATAACTGTCAGGTATGTAAATTTTAGCACTATTTTGAAAATTCCCTAACATGGACTGAAACTTACATATTTAAAATTTTACCTGCATTCTTCAATTTCGAAATAAACTAGTTTCTTTGTCCAAAAACTAATATAAAGGAGCCATAAAACCCAGCAAATAAAAATGAGTAAGACAAAGAAACAAGTACCTACTGGTAGTAGTTAGGTACGTAGTTAGCTTCGAGCGGGCGCGAGAGTGCAACCTCGGTACGCCCGTACCGGAGCATGCTATGAACGCAGTACAAACCGCGTACCCAGCACAGGCCTTTCTCATTGTTCGTTTTACGCAAACACTGTTTCCCAATTTCCCGGCGTACCGCAGGCAATGTTTCCGTTTACGTTGTGTTCCTATTTATACTAACTCGTGTATGTACCGACATAAAAGTTCTCATTACGAGGCGTAAGGTCGAGTGCCGACGGCGCGTCAATGGGAGTCTGCTGGTGCCTGTTTATATCACAATAAAACTGTTTTACGAGAACGCGCGCCATTCTCTAACGTACGGGATGCGTAAACTAATTTTTTATTGCTTACCGTAATGATGTTGCCGAATACAATCAACTTTGGCAGCCAAGTTGACATTGAGACCCGGTGGTCCATATTTTACGTCTTATGATTAAACAATATTAATGTGGTTATGACGCACTATTTTTTTCCCATAAAAATCATTATTGTTTTCCATAGTTAATAATCGGTTTACTCTCTACAAAAATGTTATTTTCTTTCCAGTCTAATCTCACGTTCGTCGTAGGTATATGTGATCCGGTCGTGTACCTATAATACCGAGAAAAGGCGATCTTTTCCCTGTTCTAAGCACGTACGTCCCAATTATGATTATAATTAAATATTAAAGATATTTTCCGTCAATATTGAATTTCTATTGGGTTGAGTGGTAACTATTACGTTAGAGAATACTGTTGAATACTTATAGGGGGTTTATTTGCAGCAAGCGATAACATTATGAAAATCAATTGGCCAAAGCTGATGTACGTAAATGACATGAACGATTGAAATTTATGATTGTGCGGATTCTTTGGTGCTTTAAAAATGTAATATTAATATAAACTTTCTTAAATTCGTATTTTCATTATAGCTCACGAGCTTCATTCGAACTAATAACTTGACCTAAAAGTACTCACTACATTTGAAAATGAAGAAATAACGTATCCGTGGAAAGGAAATTTATAAAAATATATTTTTTTAAGAAATTTATATTTTAATAAAAAATTATATTTATTAAATCCTACGTGGGAAATATAAGATCAATTTAAATAGTATTTTTGATGAAACTGAAAATATTATTTTGATACTCAATTCATTGACAATTCTCCCCCTTCTCAGAAATATACGTAAGCTAATACGTATTTTCGCCGCTTTTAAAATAAAGATTGCTATTGGTCTAAAAAGCTTTTCAGTGTCAAACTACATGATGCGGGGTGTGCGGGGTGGGGGGGGGATTTGGGGTGTAGCGGGTTTATTTAACCTCCGCAATCTCTTCTCTAGTGGCTCCAAGAAGCTGTAGTCACAGCGGCCACACCCTGGTAAACCACGTCAGTGGGCTAAACCTAGAGAAGGGGACTACATCTACGAATACCTGTGGAGTAGTTAACGGACGATCCCTGTAAACGAAAAGTCCACAACGGTAAGGCTCTGTAATGAACTACCGATGTGGCAAGGTAATGCGGGAAACCCCAAGGGCGTACGTCAGGATCCATTTTGTGGCTACGGCCTTTCCGCTGCATCTCAACCTCTGCCGATCGTACCGGCCTACCGGTCCATTGGGCCACAGAGGTTGAGACGAGTGAAGTGGACTTGCACCCGCGCAACCGCTTGTCCACTATAAATAAATTCACGCGCAGATGACCCTAGCATTTATCCCTGGATTCGAGCTTCTGAAAGTCCTGCGGCGATGAGGTGCTGGCGGCGGGGTCGAGGTATCGATGTACTGAGGCTCTAGTTGACACCTTGCACGTAGGCGGCCAGGAGAGAGTGGTCGCTCCCGGAGTCGACTGAGGTGGGACTCTGAGTTCGGCAGCACAACTGGCGACAAAGCAGCCCTATTTAGGATCGCTCTGCTTTCCTCTGCACAGAGAAGGGGCCTAGAAAAGGTGGCCCAAAAATAGTCTGCCTCACCATTACCTAAGTGCCTAACCGCGGGCGCTTGGGCATCGATAAACGCGGTCGAAAGCAACACAAAATAAGAAGAACAAAACAACCACTTTTTATAGCTACATGGAACGTACGGACTTTACTAGACAACGACCGAAACTTATGTCCAGAGCGAAAAACTGCCCTAATAGCAAGAGAGCTGGCTAAGTATAAAATTGATATTGCTGCAGTTAGCGAGACCCACCTGAGTGATTGTGGAGAGCTATGCGAGCAATTGGGCGGCTACACATACTACTGGAGCGGACGACCTGCTGGTGAGAGGGCGGGTAATGGCGTGGGCTTTGCTATACGAAACGGATTAGCAAGAGATCTGAGTAACCTGCCGAAGGGTATCAATGACCGCCTCATGACTGCGCCTACAAATCGCTGACAACAAATATGTACATCTGATTAGTGCCTACGCCCCAACCCTACCCTCACCAGATGAGGATAAGGAGGCATTCTACCAACAGCTTCGACGAATTCTTGAGGGTGTTCCTAAACACGACAAGATCATTTTGCTGGGAGATTTTAATGCTCGTGTTGGCACCGATTATGATTTATGGGACGGTGTACTCGGCAAACATGGTGTTGGAGGGTGTAACGATAATGGATCACTTCTTTTATCGCTGTGTGCTGAATTTGATCTTGTCATCACTAACACTTTCTTTCGCCTTGCAGATAAATTTAAGACCTCGTGGATGCACCCTAGATCTAAGCGTTGGCATCTTTTAGACTACGTCATCGTTCGCCGTAAGGACCTACGCGACATTCTAGTAACTAGAGCGATGCGTGGGGCGCTGGGCTGGACTGACCACCGTCTCAACAGATCAAAGATCCAATTAAAGCTCCACGACGTGCACCTCACAAACGCCCATCAAAACTGGGCTTCTCAAAACTCATTGCCTCTTCAGAATTGGGCAAATCGTTAGATTCAGCCTTCGCAGTGAGTGCTCCACAGACTGAGTATTCAACAACAGATGAAGAGTGGCAATCTTTTGCAAAAGTCTTGCATGCCTGTGCCTCGGATACTATCGGCAAACCGCAAAAGAAAGATCAGGATTGGTTTGATGCATCTGATAACAGCGTTAGAGTGCTTGTTGAAAGGTATAGGCATGAATTAAACTCAAAGTCAGTGGATACTCATGGCAGAATAGTCGCTCAGCATGATCTTAGATCTAAGGTCCGCGAACTCAAAGATAAGTGGTGGAAAGAGAAAGCTGCTGAATTACAGCACTGCGCAGACACTCATCAGACTGGAAAGTTCTTCGAAGGCATACAAGCCCTTTTTGGACCGCGAGTAAGAAAAACGGCCCCAATGTACTCGAAAGACAGGCAGCACCGAGTAACGGATAAGAATGCCGTATTAAAGCGATGGGCAGAACATTTTGATGATGTTCTGAATCCCGATGCACTCAGAGCTAACCTGTCTTATATAGATGCGCTTGAGGAACTGCCAGTCTGTCAAACTCTAGATGAGCCGCCAACTTTCGACGAGTTTGTAAGGGCAATAAAGCGTCTGAAAAATTCAAAGTCACCGGGTATGGACCAGCTACCAGCTGAGGTTTACAAATACAGTGGACTAAATATTGTAAACAGACTGTTCCATCTTGTCTTAAGAGTATGGAATACTGAAAACGTGCCTCAAAACTGGAGAGATGCGGTTATTTGTAAGCTGTACAAAGGAAAGGGTGATGTCTCCGATTGCAGTTCTTACCGGGGCATATCGCTTCTCTCCAGTGCCGGTAAAATCCTCGCACACATCATTAACACCCGCTTGAGCGAGCTAGCCGAACAACACCTACCAGAAAGTCAATGCGGATTTCGACCCAGTAGGGGTACCATTGACGCCATTTCTGTTGTACGGCAACTCCAAGAAAAAAACCTTGAACATCAACGGCCTCTCTACATGTGTTTTGTGGACTTAGAAAAAGCGTTTGACAGAGTTCCACGTGAGGGCTTGTGGCTTGTTCTACAAAAATCTGGATATCCAAAGAAGTTCATAAACCTCATTCGCCAGTTCCACGAGGGTATGAAGGCACAGGTTCAGCACGAAAGCGAACTTTCTGAGGAAATCCAGATTACAAGCGGAGTGAAACAAGGATGTGTCATGGCACCCACACTCTTTGCCATATACTTTGCTGTGGTAATGAAAGACGCACTTAAGTGTTGTAGTGACCAGATCCAGCTGAATGTCCGGACTGACAAAGGGGTTTTTGACATATCAAGGTTCAGGGCGAAGTCAAAGGTACAAAGAATCTCTATTTTGGAGGTTCTATACGCGGACGACGTATGCCTTATGTCCGACAGCATGGCGCATCTCCAGAGCTACGTTGACGCATTGAATCACTCTTGTCAACAATTCGGCCTAGTCATTAGTGCTTCCAAGACGCAAATCCTCAAACAACCACCGCGAGGCTTTGGCGCTGACCCAACTGCTCTAAATCTAGATGGGAAACCACTAGAAGAAGTTTGCCATTTTAAATATCTTGGGAGCACTATATGACGCGATAACACCTTGGCTTCAGAGATACCATCGCGCATTGCTAACGCAGCTGCCAATTTCGGACGACTCGCTGATCGTGTCTGGAAGTCCCATGATCTCAAATTAGAGACCAAGCTTTCGGTTTACAGGGCTCTGATTATCCCGGTCCTTTTATATGGCGCAGAGACATGGTGCCTATACAGACCCGACATAAAAAAATTAGATACTTACCACATGCGGTGTCTAAGATCCATACTTAACATCAAGTGGCAGGACCGTGTACCTAATTCTGAGGTTCTACGTCGCTCCGGAATGTACGGCATAGAGGCTCTCCTAATGCAACGTCAGCTCAGGTGGAGTGGGCATGTCCTGCGGATGGATGACCGCCGCTTACCTAAAGCCGTATTCTACTCAGAGTTAGCAGAGGGTAAGCGGAAGCATGGTGGTCAACACCTGCGCTATAAGGACGTGAAAAGACACCTGAACGCTTGCGCTATCGATCCTGGGTTTTGGGAAGGGCTCGCTACGAAAAGGTCAGCTTGGCGATCTACCATCTACGACAGCATTAAAGCGTTTGAGGAAAATCGCCTCTCCGACTTAGACCTAAAACGCCAATTACGTAAAGAGCGACCTAAGCCCTCCTACGTATATACTTACAACACGGCTGGCCAACTATTCTGCCATGAATGCAGAAGAGTATTTAAGAGCAAGTTCGGCCTGGCCAGCCATATCAGAGCTCACAAAAGGAGAAATCCTTGACTGCTGGGGTCGCCGTCATCGAAATCGATGAGGAGGACTATACATGATGCGCGAAAATATGAGTCAAAATGACATATATTATATACTGTAGATAGAGGCGAATAGAGGCGCCGGTCGTGTAATAAAACTGCCAATTAACTGAGACACTGAAACGATAATATTACTAAGGCTGCGTTTTTACCAAATTTTTATTCCGAGAATAACGCTTACTCTCAGATAGTAACGTCAAATTACTATGGGATTTTGATATTAGTATCCAAGAGTAAGCGTTGCTCTTCGTTAAAAGTTTGGTCAAATCCAGCCTTTCTAATAGCAGAACTAGCTTTCTATTATTAGCAGAATAGTCTTCTAATAATAATAGAAAGTGTGCAGATTATTGTAAGTAAATTTAGCTATTAGTTTCATAAATGCCTAATATTTGTCTTGAATACGTCAAATTGATCCATATTTTTTTACATGCTGGTATGTAATACAGGTAAATAATTGACTTATACGGTATAGAATGGCATGTGTATCCGTGTGTCCAAAGTTTTCAAAAATGTTGTTCTGGTTTCTGCGCGAAGCGAGATGTATGGCTATTATTGATATTTCTTTATATTACTTTGACGGAGACGAAATAGTACGAAGGCGGCTCTTTGTGTATTGAACTTAATGGGTGCATCCCTGCAGAGTTACTGTTCCACTAATGAAAATACTTCATCTTCACCCCAGTATATAAGAGAGAAGTTTCATTGCTCTGTAAGTACATTAAATAAGATGTACCTTATAATTATGTAAATCAACTTATTTCCCTATTAGGAAGGTACAGACACATTGTATTACAGAGTAATTTAGTTCTTGTCAATGCTGACACGTTTAAAAGCCGTTTCCCGTAAAAATATCTAGATATTTTAAGTACTAAACCAGTGCACTCATTTGCTGCGTTGTATTGATCGAGAGCCATCGTGTCGAGTGGAATGGCTTCGTGTCAATCGGCGCAAAAAGCGGGCTGTTTGTTGCTCGCGGTCCACACCAATATGTTCTATGAGGCTACAACATCTCCAGTCACATGTGACTTTACGTTTCTACTGACCCAATTCGCTTTAGATGCCAGAATTGCCAATTTAAAAACAAACAACATCAAATAGCTTCAACTGCTCTGCCATTTTCGACTTAATTAAAGCGTGCTTAGATTTATAATGGTGCGAGTTCAAAATGTGCTTAATGTACATAGTTTAATTCAGTCACAAATTTCAGTTAATTAGTGGGGAGTATCCGTAGCATATACAGTAAGCTTTATTAGACATTATTGAGGTACGTACAAGCAATAATCGATTTAGTAAATAAGTGGGATTTAACAAGTAGGTTACCTTCGCGATCTAGATTTGAATTCCATAGCCAAAACTTTATAAATATTCCCCGATGTGTTGAAAACGATTGTTATTTTTTGTATAATAGATTTAATAGTTTTGCTGCGGTATTATTATTATTTTGTATGTTAAAATAATAATAATACGGCAGACAACTCCCCAAATATTACATACCTATGTATAGGCAAACCTCTATAGGAGTGATTCAGGTTTCATACAAATACATTAGCTGTCTGAAAGCTTTAAGTTTTAAACCAGATGGAGTAGCAATTGACAGGCCTTCCTTTCTGCTAAATGGGTATGACATAGTGTCTTACTCATTTTTAGGACTGACCTTTGTTTGATATAGCTATTTGTACGTCATATACAAATAGCTGGGGCCTTACCACGACGTCTTAACGCGATTCAAATGACGACCTAAACTGAGTCGCTTCCATACAACTGAGCCTAAACTGAACCTAAACTGAATCGCGTTAAGACGTCATAGTAAGGCCCCTGTACATTCGACTTGCCCCTCGCTCCCCTTGCTCCCCCGCAAAAAATGGCAGACTTTTTGTATAGGGAATGACAAACGTTGCTACTCGTACTCTGTGTGGTATAAAACTCAAAGTCTGAAAGCGACATTTGTCAAGTGTGTTTGTACTGATGAAAATCATGACATTAAGGCAAAAAAAATGTGTTTTTTTTTTGTAATTCAGTTCCTTTTTATTTTAAAATCATGGTGCAATTTAGATTCAAGACTATAATTTATAAAATACTTACAGTTATAAGTAGACATGGCAAAACATCTAATACCTAAATATTGTGGAACTATTATTGATTACCCACTACCTAAGTATTCAAACTACTCATAGGATAATAGTAAAAGGGAGCCCTAACTTTTATATCTTTATCTTCTGTATAGGTATATACAGTGACGTGAGTGACCTTCATTTAAAGTGACGCCGAATATGCGAACATTTCTATCAATGTTGCCATTGAAACTTCACTGATTTATCAGTCAAGCTGCGACCATGACACAAGTTTATAATAATGTGTGCATAACGCGAAAGTTTAAAGTGTTATACTCATTATCTTCTCTGCGATAGAGAAATGTAGGCATTTCCCTACATTATCTACCTACTAACCTACTACGAACTTACTAGAAATTAGCAATGCACTGAGTTTCCAAAGTTGGGAAATATTATATTATATTATAATATTATATATATGAGAATTTTCCGGTAACTTCTGAGAATATCCTTGAGAACGAGAATTTATCGAAATACTTTGTATAAGTAAGAACGGTTAATGTTAAATCGCTCCCTGATAAACAAATGTAAATAATAATATACCAAATAAAATAAATAAAACAAAAAAAATGTTATATAGTTCAAAAAATAAACAAAAATTTAATTAGTTAACCACCGGGATGGATCTCGTGACCACCTGCTTTCCTGCATCATAATTATACAATCAGTATGACCGCCGAGCCAAACTTTCGTTGGTAAACCTGACGAAATTATCACTTGCATCGCACAGATGACGGCAATAATTTGGTTGCAACTTTCTTTGAAATGTTCTCTTAAATATAATGAGAATTTAAGCAACCTATTAGTAAACTATCACTTATCAACAAAATAACTAATTGTAAAAGACAAATAAAATATAAAATATCATGCCTTTAAATTATGCCTATTTAAACTTTATCCCAAGAATATTTACTTGTTTAAAAAATAAATTCTATGTTGCAAGAATGTTCGCAGAACATTCTCGAGAATGTTTCCAGATTTTGGGAATGTTCTGCAACTTGCACATTGCTACTAGAAATATTCGGATGTATAAGCGATGCATTATCTTGTGATAACATTAATTAAATGGAGTTATATGAATTAAATACACCAGATTTTTAAGCATTGACGATATTTGAATAGCTACAACAAGTTATTGAAGATTAAGTAAAAAATAAGGATATTCAGAAGCAAAGGCGCTTTGATACTAGTAGTAAATAAACAAGGTATCTCAAATATTTGCCCAAAATATCCTAACAATATTTATGAAGTAAACAGTGTACAACTTAAAAATGATTGCCCTATAGGTACCTCTCCATTGAAGTCTCTGCGGTTGGCACAGTTCTATGAAAAGGTGGGCGGGAGCTCGGGCGAAACACCCCTCCAGTTAATACGTGATGTCTGGAGGTGACGGGGTCGGTGGCTTTTTGCAACAACAAGATTTCTCTAACATCATTATAAGGCCCAACTTGTACTCCGCTATCATTCGGCTCGTCGAGACGCAGAATCTTAAAGTAAACTTGTTCCTTAGTAATCTCTTATTGCCAAATTCGACTTATTTAATTGAGATCTTAATTGGCTGCGATCCGATTGAGGAACGAATGCTGCGACGATATTTCAATTGCGATTTCTTTGCGAGTTTTTGGCGTCCCACATAATACATACCACCGGGCTATTTTCACTCGCAATTAGTCCGCCATAGTTCTAAATATATTTTAAGATCGTTAAAGTGGCACCTGCAATCCTGCATTATGAATATGAACTATTTTTGCTAAGTGACGTATCTTTTGACGTTTTCTTTAGTCAAAGGTCATTGGGCATTTTGTTCGGGCATTTGACCCACGGCGTACACGGACGAAATAGAGCTCGATGTGTAGATAAATGTATCTGCAACTCAGTGGTATAGGTCGCATTCCTGCAGGGCATGGGAGAATTCAGGAATATGGGTTTGTTTTAGTTAATTAATTGCGATTAGCGTTAATTAACTACGCTTTGATTTTTCTACTTGTCTCTAGATGGAGCCATGGTAGCAAAATGAGCATTTTATTTAATACAGTAGACAGTTGAAAGATTTTTATTTATAAGGTTAAATCATAGATTTTATTTATTATATAACACTGGAGGCTGAATGTGTACAGAAATATTTTTATTTTGCATTTTAATGTCACGCCACAACAGCGACATCTTGTATTTAGTAGATGAACCGAGTTACCGACGAGTAGGTGAAGTAAATGCTGGCTCCATATAGGTGCTTTTAAACGATCAAAAATACTTTTGAAATGTAAGGATTGTAAACATAGTTAATTTCTGAACGTTGACTATCAAACAAAATGTTCTGTCTAAGAAGTTTTGTCTATTTCTAGGGCTGATGGAAATTAATTCAAGCGATAGAGAAAAATATGTATAATATAATTATTATTTGTTAGAATCAACTCTGTGCAATTACTGGCCTTAATAGTTACATAGAAATATGAATCACGTTTTTATGAAATACAGTTAGGTCAAATCGAATTACATGATTATTTGCTGAACTCGATATCCTTCTTTCTTGCCCAATTTCTCTCTCACAATACCTCACTGTCTCTCGATTTCACTACGGAAAAAAACAATACTGAATGAATATTTTCCACCATTTATATTAAACTATGCAAACTGGTTTGGAGCCACTAAATAAAATGTACATAGAGTATCTACCTAAAATACCTTTAGGTTTGGTAGGTATATTTAATTTTAATAATATAATCAATATTTATTTACTACTAACAGAATTATTGCTTAATAAAACATTTTGAATACTTTTTAAAAACTTTATTTCAATGCACAAGCGCAAGCACAATAAATATCAATGTAAGAGGGCGCCGACCGTCCAGTGGCGCCCTTATTGGGGAATAGCTTTATCTATCACCTAAACGGAAAATAGGTAGTGGCCACTTTTCGCCGTTTAGGGAATAAAGCAATAAATAAGTAAAATAAACCTTAGTAGAGCTTAGCCAGCGTGCTAAATGAGTGGCGTTGTTGTTGTTGTATAAAGATCCTGGGACACCCTGGAGGTGCATAGGGTATCCGCAAGATCCTATCACGCCATTATATTTTGAGCAAACTTCTTGCCTTCGGTCTAGCTGTCCTACGGCTCGCAACTCGCTCTACAGGCTCCGCTGCCACGTGTGTGCAGGGCGTCTACGAGCACGCTTTCCGCCTTGAGGCTTCCACTCTAATGCGAAACTGGCACTGGCATGCGGAGATGACTCGATGATGTATGCCCAAAGCATCTCCAATTCGGCAGCGCTACCCCTTGGGCGATTGGAGACTGACTGCATTATACTCCATAAAAATCTTATACCTATACCTTGTCAATGTAAAGAGTCTATACTCCTTACATTACGATTTCCCACGGTATTAAAACGTGACGATAAATTCATGTCGCGTCGTGGAAACCCCTGATATTCGTATACTACAAAAGCGGTCAGAAAGATCTTCATCGCAATGAAACAAATACTCAAGCTACTGTTACACATGCTCATAGCGTGCTTTGTGCTTATTAGCTTGCTAATAAGCATGCTTGGGCATAGGGAATGGGAGCGGGGCCCCTCCCACTTCCCCGCTTGCTAATAAACATGCTATTAACGAGCATGTGTATCAGTACCTTCATACTCATCATATCAAGTATGACCGTGCGTTTACATGCTCGGGCTCTCGGCCGAATGTTTCGGCCATGTTAGTACACGATGATTCGAGACAGACTATATAGAGAAAACTCAAGCCAGACCAGAGACAATTTAAGTACTTTTTCAGGTAGTTTGGTTGAGTTAAAAGGTGTCTTAAATAATTTCACTTCGGGTAAAGCTATTTAAAAAGTGTCTTAAATAGTTTCAATAACCAAAGCTATTTAAAACACCGCTTAACTCACCGAAACTACCTGAAAAAGCTTAAATTGTCTATGGTCTGGCTTAAATTTTATCTATATAGTCTGTCTCGAATGAGCGTGTACTAGGGTGGGCCGAATCATTCGGCCGAGAGCCCGAGCATGTAAAAGCACCATGAGTTACATTGTTGTCTGTGTTTATTTGTTGGTTGTCGATGGTGGCACTTTACTTTATTCACCTTATGCTAGTACTACACGACACGATTTTTACGGTCCAATTCCCGGCTTCGTTACGTATTCCCTACATACGTAACGAAGCCGGGAATTGGAGAACTAAGACTCGTGAGACGTTAGGGGACAGGGCCTATACCACGAAAATCGAACGTTTTGTGAACGATTTGTGTGTCCATCTCTGTCACACTTGCATATTGGAGTGACAAAGAAGTATTCCTGTCAATACCAGTTTTCGATGTTCGTGGTAGGTATGCAGGGACGGATAAGTATTAACCTTTTCCACGCCAAAGGCGTATATTGGCACCGCAGGTTCAACGCCAACGCCTACACTGGGAAAGCATAAAGTTCAACTTCAGTTTTGACATTCCGATCACGTGGCGTGTGAGTGAAAGCTTGTGCGTTGGACATGGCGTCGAAAAGGTTACTATAAAGGATCCTAGCTATTCAATGGCCCATATTACACTATCATATATCTATGATCATAGATTTATATGCTTCTATTTTTATTTACGCAGGTTTACTTCAGAAAAAGTTAGGCATATAGATTTATGATCACTGATCATATGAGATATGATGATTAGATATGAGAGATATGATCATAGATATAACTTTTGACAGAAAGATGAGTTGACCTTATTGAGCCGTATCAAACATCAAGTCACCGCGAATTGTCAAACTGAAATTCAACTATATGCTTGTGCATACATGTAGGTTTATGTTGCCCTGGTATCTGACGGATAAATCCGGCGTTGGACGTTCGGACCTTTGCTGTGGATATATCCGTCATTGGTGGCGTCGAAAAGGTTAAATAAACCTAAGCCTTACAGTTAGTATTACTTTATTAAACCTTTTTGACGCCAACGAAGGATATATCTGCGGCGTAGGTATAATGCCAGGGATAGATATATCTATCACAGACTACAGAGAAACAATCCTACATGTACATGCGTACGCATTTACTAGTTATCCTGACTTTGCGTGAGTGCAAGGCAGTACAGTTGGTACAGTCAACCAATTGGAACCCTTGGCCACTGTATGGTCACCTTGACGCTGTAAATCAGATAGTAAGAAATATCTTACTGCTTGCCATTTTGACATAGTTCAAGAGTGGCCAAGGGTTCCAATTGGTTAACTGTACCTACGCTTGCTCCATGCAACCGCGCCAGTATGCGGAGGCCCTCGAGCGGGACGTACAGCGAGGCGGGCAGCGTGACGTTAACACTTTGGCTGTCCTCCATATCAACGAAAGTGCATTTTATGTAATGCATGGACGTCAGATGTATATATACCAACACATACTTGCTATAAGTCCCAATAGTGAATTACATGTAATGCACGGACAGTCAAAGTGTTAATGTTAATCACAAGTAAATGTACAGAGCACTCGTACATAGGTACCTATATGAGCATCCTGAGTGCGCACACTACACAAAACACATCTTAGACACTGCACGCCACGCTATGACAAATAATTACGCAAAAACAATTAACGTGCTTTGGAATACAGAACACAATTACGCACTATATTGGAAGTAATGAAATAGAAAATATTAATGAAATGAAATGCAAACCACGCAAAAAATATATATACCCACCATTATCAAATATTCCCACCATTTGTTCTGTATTCTTAAGCACATTAGCATTTATTTTTTACAATTCAAAAAATACAATTCTTATATATTGTATAAATCCTTTGCAGCTTCTTATTGCTTTGACATTGATCCTTTGTTTGATGTTTCGTCTTTCGAATTAGATACTGAAGACGGACTTGGACTTTCTGGAAGTATAAATAACAATATTAAAAATTGAAAGAGATGTCATGTACTTAACATTACATTACATTATATTAACTTAACGGCCAATTGCCTACCTCACCTGCCCATGGTGCACCCTGCTCATTAACAGACGAAGCTCTGGCGACCGACCGATGGCGGTATATCCATCTTAATTAGGCGAAGCTAAATCCAACAGGCTGGTGACGGGCAGCAGCGTCACCAGTGCGAGAAGCTACGCCCTGCGATCGCCAACCCGCTTGCCCAGCGTGGCGATTGTGGGCAAACCCCCCTTATGACACCACAACAAAGGCCACGGCCTCCAGTTGCCGGCAGCTCCGCTATTCCTGGTAATGGTGGCGACTACGGTAACGGCGGGGCAGGGGGTGCGAAGAATCTCCGGGCTACGGGACGCCACCACAACCGACTGACCCTGGCGACGTTTAACGGACGAACGCTATCCCACAGTGCCTAAAGGCGAAAATCTTTAATCAGTGCGTCTTACCCGTCATGACGTACGGAGCCGAAACGTGGACACTGACGGTACGGCTGGTCCACAAGTTTAAAGTCGCTCAGCGGGCTATCGAAAGGGTTATGCTCGGCATCTCTCTGCGGGATCGAATCAGAAATGAGGTGATCCGGCAGAGAAACAGAGTCATCGACATAGCCCACCGTATTAGCAAGCTAAACTGGCAGTGGGCTGGCCATATTAGCCGTAGAACCGACAACCGCTAGGGTAAACGAGTTCTTGAGTGGAGACCGCGTCTCGGCAAGCGTAGTGTAGGACACCCTCAGGCAAGGTGGAGTGACGATTTGCGCAAGATGGCTGGCAGGTGCTGGATGCGAGCAGCCGAAGATCGAATACAGTGGCGTGCAATTGGGGAGACCTATGTCCAGCGGTGGACTGCGATAGGCTGATGATGATGATGGACTTAACTGCCTCCTAGCCTAGTCAGTAGTGACCCTGCCTACGAAGCAGGAGGTCCCGGGTTCGAATCCTGGTCAGGGCATTTATTTGTGTTAAATATTTGTTCCTGAGTTATGGATGTTTTCTATGTATTTAAGTATTTATATGTATCTATCTATTATATATACCGTCGTCTAGTACCCACAACACAAGCCTATTGAGCTTACTGTGGGGCTAAGTCGATTTGTGTAAAATTGTCCCACAATATTTATTTATAATTTATGTACGACAGAAAAAGTGACCCAGGCCACCAGTGCCCATAAAGTTTTTTTGTAACATCTTGAAAATATTTATTAAATCTTATTAACTAATATGGAATCATTATTGTTATATTACCCTATGTCCAGCAGTGGACGTCTTTCGGCTGAATGATGATGATGATGATGATTGTTATATTATACCTTTCCATACGTATTAACAACAGAGATACTCCCTAATAATAAAAAAACGGCCAAGTTCGAGTAGAACTCGCACACGAAGGGTTCCGAACCATTATCTATAAAAACGGCAAAAAATCACAATTGCCGTATAGAAGTCCCCTAAAATGTTTATTTTATTGTTTTTAGTGTTTGATGTTATAGCGCCAACAGAAATATATCATCTATAGCGGTTCATGAAATATAGCCTGATGACAGACAGACAGGTAACAGACAGACAGACAGACACGGGCAGTGGTGTCGTAGTAATAGGGTCCCGTTTTACGCTTTGGGTATGGAATGGAACCCTAAAAACCTAATTATAACTTTTAAACCACTATTAAATGATATTGTATGAGGCATATCGATTGACGGAAGAGTCGTCAATGACGGTCCATGCGTTTGGCTTATAGAATGTCATGAAGTTAGCGGTAAGTTCGTCTGATATCTTCCTGATTTTCCACATTTTTTGGGCTTTCGTTCTAAAGTTAGAGACACTTTTTCAGACTTTGAGAGCGATTATTTCTGAAAATATGCTTTTAATCAAATGTGCACCTATTTAAAGCAACCTTTAAGTTATTTCTAAAGACCTATCAGGTGATGTGCCACAAGCACGTAGTTGCTAAAAAATGTTTTTTTTTTTACATTTAGTTCCATAATGTATTGGTTGGGGGGGGTGCCTCCCTTAAACATTATTTTTTCACAATTAATACGCAAAACTAAATAGCGGCATACAAAAACACTGTGACATACGGACGGACAGACAGAGAGACAGACAGACGGATAGACAGGCAGACCGGACGAAACTATAAGGTTACCGTTTTTGCCAGTTCCGTACCCAGACCTTAAAAATCTGCAAAGAGCGTGTTGAGCCACGCTCAGTGTAGAGGATTCCGTAGGTAAACCATCTTGAAAGTCTATATAAAGCTCTACTTTAAATACCAGGTGACGACACAGCTCCCTGAGAAAGCTTTTACCCTCTGCAAACCTGCAACCTGAAGTCTACTTTATGATTTTTTTAAATATTGTTTGGACTTGCGGTTCTAAAGTTGGAGGAAAGGGCGACATTTTTTAAAATTATTCTTTTTAAATACCTGTTCAACGGCACCTCGCACTTTAGCCTTAAAAATATATACACAAGGAACTAGAAACGGATTACATCACTCCTTAGAAACAAAACGAATAGTGGAAAAAGTCTCGGGCGAGATTCGAACTCGCGATTTTGGTATACACGCCCATGGCTCTAGCGGTACGTAGCTTGTCCCGAATACGTAATGTTTGCCGATGGTACCTGTACTATAGTTTAACTCATCGGTGTACATAGCCGAAAACGCAAGTTATGTCAGGCAGTTGAAAACATCTCATCGTGATTTAACACTAATGGGTTGATCCTAAATATCGAAAATATTAATATGATCCACTTTCAGCTGCGTGCTTAACACAAATATCGCCATATTAAACATGATTTCGAATAATGAAGCTGTATTCCATGTGGACTAGGTAACATATCTCAGATTCATAATAAACACAAATCTCATGTGGTCCTACTGGTATTATGGCCCTTTCATAATACTAAAGTTTATTTGTACAGTTTTACCAATAAATGTCTTGAATAGTGAGTGTATACTTAACTTGAAATAACATAACGTCTTGCGTGTGCAACTCACTTTGCCTTTCGACGACAGGAGGATTTCGGCGCATGAAAAAGAGATAAAACATATTGTGAATTATTAATAATATAAATTATATTATAATATAACTATAGCAAAAAGGTTTAATGGCAGAATTGTATCCTCTCCGATACCAAAGTGGGGTTTTGATGTTGAGCTTAAGCTTGTCAGTGTGTTGTGTGTAAGTAGTAGGATTCGACCCTACGCGAAATCTAAGTTAGGATTTCCTTCAATCCTGTCACAAAAAAAATTGAAGAGTTCCCTCATTTTTCATGGAATCCATCATCAGATCAGAATGAAATCTATGCTATGTGCTATACATATTTACATATACGAGTACCTTTAAAAAAGACGGAATTCGTTCTTGAATTGAAGTTTGATAAAAAATCGTGACCGGCTGCGCCTTCTGCATTCACAAAGGGTAGGCAGAAAACATTATACTGCTCCGTTTCAGTGCCAACATAGCAATTTAAGGTTTTAAAGATAATGAATTCGTGATATTGCAGTGGTAGTTAAGTTATTGCTACCTAAAATACTAAAATCACCATAAATGGGCAGTTGTGCATTTGAGAAGTTCCATCTAATTCTTATGGATCTCATCATCAGATAATCCCTTATACTTGCCTCATAAGTACCTGGGCGACCTAGTGAAGATCCAAAAACTGCTAAAGGCTCAAATGTCTGTACTATCTCAAAGATAGAACCAAGCTAGTATATTTTCTCTTCGTATATATATTATATCATACATGAGAATTAATTAACGTTGATGGCTGCAAACGCCAATGGAACGGAAGCTGCTACAAATCGAAACCTGTGCCTATACACACCGCGCGCATAACACTGATTGTGAAAACAGCAGGAATGGAGGGACTGGTACGGGACCTTTTTTCATGAGATGTTTTCTTATTTGTGTTCATGATGCTTTCGTAGTGAAATAGATCCCATGTATATACATTGTTTATTACGAACACCTTACCTTTATGTGACCATTAATCATCATGTTCTTCTTGTGAAAGTGAATAAGGTGATAATCTTTAGATCTTCAAAATGTGCAATATGTTAAGAGCGATTCAGCTTAAATTAGTATTTGATGGGTCTTTTTTTGGCACGGACGACAACTAGCCTGAAACTAAAAAAAGAACAAAGTAAATGGCAATGCAGTTATCAAAGCCCCAGAGTTATAGCTAAGGTGAATTTTGGAAAACGTACTTACATCGCTGCAAAAACGCTTAGGCACCTCTTCAGGCGCCTTGGTGGGAAAGCTACACTCCAAAACCTTCTATTCAACCAGGAGCGGCATGAACCAATATTTTCGTACATATTTACCAATATTTTATGAAAAACAGACAGAAATATATTTTATTATCCGCCTTACAATTTATAAAACGATTTATTGTTTTGAAGAATGACAACTGTCAATTTTTTTTTCAGTATTTCATAGACTATTGATTGTCATGTGCAGGTAAATACGTTTTTATGACGGAGCTAGACCGATGTGACGAAACGCGTTAATATTATTGTTTGTCACTCCATCTAGCGACAAGTAGCAATTTGAAAGCTTAATTAATAACTACAATTAGTTAATTGTTAACTAAAAAAGTGGCTTTATGTTGGCTCCTGCAGGTGTTGAAGCACCGATATATGTTACGAAAAATAAGCAATAATAATATCTGTATCATGTTATATACGAGTAGTGTGTACAATGTAGTTTCGCTAAAATATTAATATATTCATTGCAAAAATATTTTGTAATTACTAATTCTAGCACTCTGCGTACTTTCGGAATGAAGTTGATACATTGACATGAATATTTCCTCATTTTCTTTTAAATAATGTATATAAATACTGTTTCCGTAACGCGAATTTTGAAAAATTATAGGTAAATTCTCAGTCTATTTTTTTGAATAACTTTTTTCCCCCGGCCGATAAATTGAAAATTTTAATATAATTTGAGAAGCGGGACTAAGCTCTTTAATTTAAAATTGGTTTGGTCTCTGTACGCGAACTTTCATAAAGCGGGTCAAAAACGCCCAATGACCTTTAACTTCGGTTGTCTAGGCGAAAAGTTTATCGTGCAAATTATGCGACTATTTTTAATGATTTAAATATAGTTGAGACATCGGAATGCTAAAAACTTTTTCAAACCATCCGGATATACCTAGTAGCATGAAACCTTTTGGCACACGTCGTGTGTACGTCATTATTACACTTTCCTACTACTTTCATAGAGTCGTGTACAGTTTTACCACAGAACTGCAAAGTGTTGTTCAGTTAGGAACGTCGTCTGCTAGCCAAAAATGTTTTTCATAAGTTATTAATGGGTGAGTATTGGTGGGTGGTTTTAATGGGTCGGCAAGCTCATGTGACTGGTATCCATCAGGCGGGACGTTGCTTGTTTGCCACCGTCGTGGTATTAAAAAAATATATTTTTGTGTACGAATCGCCTCACTTTTTGGCAAATTTTAGCTGGCTTTTTTATATGATATCCGGTTGTTTGGTAGAAATCCTTCCATTCATGGGAACAACTACCTACTTAAAGCTTATTCATTCACTATTTTTGTATTTCGTAATCATAGTATAACTCTGTCCCGTCTCTCGTATTATAAAAAAAATGCATTTATTTAAGACTAATTGCTGTCCATATTTTGTTAGTAGGTAAAAGGTAACTTAAAATTAAACTTATAACTATGGTATTGAGCTGGTCGCCAATCCCAAATCACACTAGAACTGGACGGGACGGGACGGGGCGGGACGGGAAAATCTGTCAGTTTCCATAGAAAGTGTCACGTGGGCTCCAAGCTATCACGTGATTCTTTCTATATAAATTGACAGATTTTTCCGTCCCGCCCCGTCCCGTGCTAGTATAAGACATCCTTTGTGGAATTGGATACATTGGTAAATATAAATACTGAATAGTATTTAGATGAAGTTGCACATTTCTTAAGTGGCCATTCTGTGTTCAATTAGTCGCGGTCGCGGTTGATTTGATTTAATTTTATCGGCAGCGCGATATTAGGCCTTAGGGTATACTGGGATTTGTTGAGCGATATGTTGAGTATTCTTTATTCAAAATTCATGGAATTTTGCAGGAACGTAGGTTGTAAGTAACTAAATACGAACATTGTTTGTAATTTGCATATAAAAAGGATTATCTGGACATAATAATTATTTCGAAATAACATTCATACCTATATTCAGCCAGGCCTTTCAACTGAAAGTGCCATCCTGTCTCTCAAGCAAACTGTCTCATATTACACGTCTAGAAAAACACCTGTCAATGCATGCTTTTTAGATTTATCTAGGGCATTTGACCTTGTGTCTTATGACATTTTATGGCAAAAGTTGACAGAGGATACTGACGTGGCGGGCGAGGTTGTGTTGATGCTCAAATACTGGTACACTAAGCAGACGAACTATGTACGATGGGGTAGCTCGCTCTCTGATATGTATGAGTTGGAGTGCGGGGTGCGGCAGGGGGGGTTGACCTCGCCCCGCCTCTTCAATTTATACATTAATCGCTTGATTGTTGAACTCAGTAGCGCCTATCTAGGCTGTCATATCGGAGGAGTTTGTGCAAACAATATAAGCTATGCTGATGATATGGTGCTGCTGACTCCATCGATCAATGCGATGATGGTTCTCCTCAGGGTGTGTGAGAAGTATGCCGATACTCATGGGCTCAGATACAACGTAAAGAAGACTATGGTCCAAAGTTTGTAAAGGGGAAACAAGGATAGTCACAACTATTTTATTTGATATGGGTGTCGTTATCGGGTCGCTGATTTCGAAAACAACAACGATTTTCAAATCCAACTTAGCGCACGTGAAATAAATAAAAAAACCTCCTTTTTTGTATGCAGATTGAAAATTACGTTTAGTACGCGGGCGAAGCCGCGGGTTAAAGCTAGTAAATAATAAATATTATAGGACAATCTTACACAAAGACTTAGACCTTGTTACTCATTTAAATAAGGCTTTAAAACATTTAAAGAACTGTTATGTTTATATTATTAGTATAAGATATAATCCATATGTGCATGCTGATTTACTAAATTACATGTTACACCATGTCTGCCTAAAAGAGATCAATTGTAAATATATCAATGTCACTAACTATAAGTACAAAAATAAAACTCAGCGCTTAAGCGATATCTGTAATAGAATAAATACAATTGTAGACCAAATGGACTATAAAGAAGCCTACTATAACTTTGTAAAGCCAGACGACACACCTATTTTATGTTCTATTCCTTGCTCTACACCTCATGTTACCAAAAACCAATTAAAAAAAGGGACAATTCCCTATTATTTTAGTAACTATGTAAACAAATCAAATATTATAGGAACCGATACTCAGCCCTTTCGTGACTGATAGTGATATAACTATTAATATATTTCACCAAAATATTGCCGGAATACTAGGTAAACGTGATATTTTTGATGCGGCCTTAGAAGATCTCCATACTATTTTAGGTCATGTAGAAATTATATGTTTGTGTGAAACATTTATTAAGTTAGGATCTATATCAAATCTTACTATCAATAATTATAACCTTGCTACCTCCTACTGTAGGCCAAACCAAAAAAGAGGGGGTACGTGTATACTTGTTAGGCAAGGTTTTGAATATAGAGTTCTTGAAAAAGTGTCAAGTTTGTCTCTAGAATTTGAATTTGAATGTTGCGGCATTGAGATACTTCAGTGCAGCTTAATCGTAGTATGTATATACAGAACACCAACATCAAATGTAAACATTTTTTTTTCATCATTAACTAATTTATTAAAATTGATAACAAAAAATAACAAAAAACGTATAGTGTTATGTGGAGACTGGAATATCGATATATTAAAAGATAATAAAATTAAAAAGGAATTAACATCTATTCTATCTAATTTCAACATTAGCAATCATATCCTTCATACTACCAGGAAAAAGACTTGCATTGATTTAATAGCTAGTAATATTATAAATGTCGAAGCGAATATTCATACCTTGACCCTATCTGATCATGAAACTGGTCAAAGTTTGACATGTAAATTAATTAACGATAGTTCAGTAAAGAAAAATCCCATGTTTTGGCATGAATATAAAAGGGACTATAGCCAAGAGAATTTACAAAAGTTTTACGAATGCATTGCTGCTTTATCTTTTAGCGATGTTTTAAACGAAAATGATGCCAATTTATCATTTGATAAATTCCATGATCTCTTTTTGTTGATGTACGATCTTTGCTTTCCTAACCTGAAAGTGAAAAAAATCGCTAAACCTATTAGGAATAAATGGCTTACAAAGGGCATAAAAGTAAGTTCTATGAACAAAAGGCTGTTATACAAAAAAGCTTCCCGTATGAGTCATAATAAAGATTCTTTAACACATTACAAAATATATAATAAAATGTTTAAAAAATGTCTTCATAAGGCTCGACAGATTTCAAATACTAGATTCATAAATAAGTCTACTAACAAATGTAAAGCATCATGGCTACTTATAAAAAATAATTGCAATATAACACCGCCAGTGGAAAATATTTCTAAAATAACAATAGGTACTGATACTTATGATAGTCCGCAAGACATTGCTGATAAAATGAATGACTTCTTTATAAATACAAATCAAGTACCATCACAAAAAAATCCTGTCAAAAATATACTACAAAATGCTCGCAGTATGTTCCTTACCCCAGTTAATAATATGGATGTGATCAAGGTAATTCAGGGTTTACGTAATACAAACGCTACAGGCTACGACAGTGTATGCACTAACGTCCTTAAATTATGTGCTATAAGTCTATCGACACCATTAAGTCACATAATAAATCTTTCACTTACACAAGGCAAGTTTCCGGAACGCCTTAAATGCTCGGTGGTTAAACCATTATATAAAAAGGGAAGCAAAACAGACATTGGCAATTACAGACCCATTACCCTTATACCGGTTTTCTCAAAAATATTTGAGAAAATAATGAATAACAAAATAAGTAGCTTTTTAATGCAATCGCAAATATTAAAACAAGAACAATTTGGGTTCCGTAAAACTAGTTCAACTACAGAGGCATGCTTTCACTTAATAAAGTACGTAGTAGAAAACTTAGACAGCCAAGTTCCTATTGTTGCAATACTTCTAGATATGACAAAAGCGTTCGATTTTGTAAACCATAAAATACTTATGAATAAATTATATAAATACGGCATTAGAGGTACTGCCTTTGAGTGGATAAATAGCTATCTTAGCAACCGGCGGCAGTGTGTCGAAATCACGAGAATTGTTAACAACACGAAAATAACGTTTAGGTCAGGTTACAAACACAACTCTACCGGCGTACCGCAGGGAAGCATATTGGGTCCTTTGCTATTCCTTCTATATATTAATGATCTACCCGATGCTACAAGACATAAATGTATTCTATTTGCTGATGACACTACCGTACTTATAAAACGTGAAGACCCTAAGACATTTGAAACCGACATAAATAATGCATTAAGAGACATAATTATCTGGTTAGAGGAGAATGATTTGAGCATAAATTTAAATAAAACTAAAATGATACAATTTTTGACCTGCAAAAGAAAGCCAATTAATTTAAATATAACGTATAACAATCATGCCATCGAAGAAGTTGAATCGACCAAGTTTTTAGGAATAACACTGGACTGTTTATGTAACTGGAAGAGTCACATTGACGACTTGCGTATACGGCTGGACCGATTCGTGTATGTCTTAAATCGTGTGAGAAATGTAGTATCGGAAGAAGCAGCACTTTCAGCTTACCATGGTTATGTAGCATCCATATTACGATATGGACTCATACTTTGGGGAAACTCAGTTGATGTTGATATCATATTTAAATTACAGAAAAAATGTATACGAGCATTATGCGGAGCTGACTTTCTAGAGCCCTGTGAACCTTTATTCCAACTCAAACGAATACTGCCTCTTCCATCTCTATACATTTTTGAAATGTGCATTTTTGTAAAAAAACATATATCACTATTTAATGTAACATCCACCCACTCCAAGAGAGGAACACATACATCTAAATTGCTCATGCCTAAAACGAAATTAGCATTATCTAGGAAAAATGTCTACTGCATGGCTATTAAATTATTTAATATTCTTTCAGACAATTTCAAAGAATTGCAATTATGTACATTCAAGAGACAATTATTTAATGATTTAGTTCAAAATTGCTATTATACTGTAAATGAATTCTTAACAAATTGTACTTTATAATAATTCTAATCTTAATATATAAATCCATTGACATTTAAAATATAAATTATGTAATTGCTATTTCTGTTTCTGGGTTCTAATGTATATTTTTGGTATATATAATCGAAACAAGTAGGTATTGTAAAATTAATGTAAATTTTAGGTTAGATATTGTACATAGTTAGTTTAGTTCGTAGTTAGTAATTAGATTAAAAATAATATTTGTACGCCAGTCAGGGCAAAACAAGAACCGAACTGTCATAATATATTATTAAACACCTATATGTACGCTTGTTTAATGCAAATAAACGATTCATTCATTCATTCATTCATTCATTCATTCAAATCGACCTAGTCCCACAGTAAGCTCAATAAGGCTTGTGTTGTGGGTACTAGACGATGATATATATAATAGATAGATACACATAAATACTTAAATACATAGAAAATATCCATAACTCAGGAACAAATATTTGTGACATACACACAAATAAATGCCCTGACCAGGATTCGAACCCGGGACCTCCTGCTGCGTAGGCAGAGTCACTACCGCCTAGGCTAGGAGGCCGTTACATATACTTATACATGTAGGTCACTCCAGTAACTTGTGTTAATAAATCCGCCGCCCTCTGTAGCCCTCATTATCAACAAATTTATATATTTAAGCCTTGAAATATACGTATCGTAATTTAATTAAAATATCAATTCAAGGATGAATTCACGCGAAAAGCAATTATCACACATGAGCGATAAGTACCTACTATCGATTATTTACTTATTCATTACCAATATTTTTGACTCTCTAATTACAATTTTGCAACAGGAATAATCTTTACACACGTGAAACATATTAAATTTCATTTGGACGGATTCTCGGAACAGCAATTCATCGCATCTCATTAGTGGGATGATATCAATTAATTATTTGTCTCTTCAGTGGTTTGTCAATGTCACACAAAAGGTTGTCGGCTCTCCCAAACACAACATTTCTCTTTCTAACTTGTAATGGGAGGCGACCTGCGTGGACACACTAGCACCGTCCCATCTCCACGGTACCATGAACAGAGCGGGCGCGGCGGCCGAGGCGGCAGAGGTCCTCAAGAGACGCAAATACAGGGGTTTTGACGCCAATTATAACTTTGTTGCTTTTTGAATTGAGACCCTTGGCCCGTGGGGTCCAGCGGCCCAAGGTCTATACAGAGACCTGGCCAAACGACTAGTCGCCGTTACCGGGGATAAGAAGGCTGGCAGCTACCTCGCTCAACGAATAAGTATAGTAATGGAGCGAGGAAATGCTAAGCATTCTTGGGACCATGCCCCAGGGGCCGGGGCTGTTAGTTTATAGTTATTTTTAATTTAAGTTAATTTAAATTTTTCTCTTCTTTGTTAAAGGTTTTAATGTTGCCAATAAATATACTTATAGTAATTGTATAAGTTAGAAAGAGAACATGAATTGAGTTGGGGTCGCGTGACAACTCAAGATAAGTAGTTACTATAGCGTTCAAAATTGCATGGGCAGTTTATGAATGAATTTATTCATAAATTACCCATGCACTTTTGAACGCGTGTGTACCTCTTCTTGATATACCAATACCATCATTCGTATAAGTCCTCAATGCGTTATTTTATGACACAGTCATATTGTGGAAAAAATAACTGTAATGATATGCATTCTTAACCGATTCTGCATTGAATAGCATTTTGGCTTGACAACGATTTCAAACGTATCAATTGGTAGCGCTATGTGGTGTCACTTCCATTTGTTTGGTTACTCATCCTTTCCGAACCTTACAGCAAATAAAAATGAATATACATTTTGAAGTTGGTTTTAGAATTTATTTTCAAAGGAACTGGTTGGTACAAATCTGTTTGTATATTTTGTTCAGTTCTTACTGCGGTAAAAGTTCTTCTTTCACCCGAGGCCCAGAATCAATTTAGAAAGTGCGAGAAAAACTATTTTCCAAACTTCGCCCTAATTCATTGTCGGGTACTGAAAGGTAGAAGAAAACAAATTGAGAGATAGCGAAGTGAGAACTAACTGAAGAAAGTAACGGTTCGACCAGCCTAATAGTGTAATGGTAGCATTTCAACTGCGAAACCATAGGTTGCTGCAAAGCAATTCAGGGATCAGCAATTCTGATCACAATCCGATTTATGCGCTTGCATCGCGAATAATCGATATAAAATTGTCCGCGGGAAATTCGCTAAATATAGGTCACATTTCATATAGATCCACTACAATACATTTCATATGTTCGTACTTTAGGCGAGGCCAATGGCAAGACTCGGAACGAGTGAAGAATAACATTTCCGCACGTGTAGCGGTCGACGAAAGTTTTTTTTTAATGAAGCTCACAACTGTTCAACGTATTATCATAACGATAAGGAAAATATTTGCCAGTACTCCATCAATACCTTCATATGCCTACAAGAGGTAAGTCAATCTTCCGTATTTCCCTACTGAATTCTGAAACAACTCATATTAGCATAACATTCACAAACCCCCGTTTTAATTTCCGTCCCAAAGAAGCCGTGACAAGCTGAGCATGTTAGATCAACTCCACATACACAGAGAGCTAGCCCAGAAAAATGGAATGTAATTTCTACAGCATCGAAAGTCCTCTAGTTGGTTTCCTATAATAATGATCTTCATTTACTTAGTCGGGGCGCCTGGCAGCTTTGATCCAGCTAAGATGTTTGAGTGCATTGAAAAAAAAAACTATAACTTAAGCCTTTCATCTGAGCCATAGATGAGCCATAGGTTCGGGCAATCTGCCGGATTTTCATAAAGGGTATGTCTGTCCGTCGGGCATCCGCCAGACAAATTTATGAAATTTACCATATTTTGAATGGCAGATCCGCCGGGATATGCCGAAACGTATATGGCCGGCTAATCACACAGTAAGTAGTTAGCTCAGTTTCTTGCTCCAATTTCATGATATAAATTTATACACATATGCACATTGCACATCTTCTTCCTAGCGTTTTTCCCGGATTATGCCACGGCTTAGTGAGCCGAGGGTCCGCTTTGGCAACTACTCTCAAGATTAAGCGTAAGCGCTAGTTTTATGAAAGCAACTGTCATCTGAGTAAACTATGCCTTATTAGGATTAGTCTGGTTTCCTCACCATGTTTTCCTTCACTGAAAAGCGATACATACATGCATTGCGAATAGCTTAAAGCTTTACAACCCGTACCAGTCTGACCTATGCCTATGACACATATACACAGTTGCATGGTGCCCAGATATCGTATCGAGGATAAAATAAATAACACTAACTTTTTAGGTTTCGTTGCTCTATAAATTGTATTATCCGGGGTTAGCTCTTGGACCAACATGTATTTGTAGGTACCGAGGAACGCTCCGGGCTGCCCTTGTTAGGTTGTACACCGGTGTTTGCGGTTTACAACTCCGAACACGCGCTCCGATGAGTTCCACCATCTAATATTGATTAATAGTGCCGAATTTGATGAATTCGTTGCTTATAAAAGGGTTACGAAAATTGATCAAGGATACTCTAAGTCAAATAACATCATATTACATTATATCTACATTTGTAAAATATTTTTTAATAAATTATAAAAAAACTGTTTTCAGTTTTCATATTAGCCAAAATGCCGAGCATGATTTGATTCAAACTTGAGATGTTAAGAAAATCTATGTTAAAGTTAAAACTTAATACTCAAACCAGAAAATTGGGCCATTCCATACCTCAACGTTTTCAAACGAAACGTAACAAATTTAAGTACTTATAAATCTACTGAACAGAACTTAAAATCTTAGAATAAAATAAATAAAAACGAACATAAACATTAAAAATATTATAATTGAATTCAAAAATCTTATCAATATACTTGGGTTACTTTTTAAATGTGTTTAATATACAATTTTCTTAGCCAATACTAACATAGAAAGGCAACTAAGTGGCTTATTTAAACATATAACTTGAGAAAATTAAACTTGCTAGTTAAACGAATAAAAAAACTGTAGCGCCTAGTTTTTAATTAAAAATCCAATAATTTACCTACTTCATGTTTTTCATTCCTTCAGCCTGCCTACGCAAAGTTTGAGACGTGGTTTTTATTCAATTTTCTCAGACAGAAACCTCTCAGGAATAGGTATCGTAAATTGAATTAAATATGAAATTCTTGTTTGAAAATTTAAGAGGATTACGTTTAAATCGTTCAATAGAGGTAAAATTTTCGTATTTGATATCATTTCAATTATAATAGGTTTTATCTAGATTACTGACTGAAATAGTTGAACAGTAGCTAAATACATTCAAAAGATTAGTCTCGGCATGAAAGGCTTTTATCTTAGTAAATGAAACCAAACGTCCATGAATCATTCGTCATAATCAGTTTACTGTTGAATGGGTGATTTCTTATATTGTTCAGTAAAATTAAAAGGCCTCTCTAGCCTAGATGGTAGTGACCCTGCCTACGAAGCTGGAGGTCCCGGGTTCGAATCCTGGTAAGAATTTCCTGAAATTTGAAGTAGGTATGTATTTATCTATATAAGTATGTATTCGTCGTCTAGTACCCATAGTACAAGCTGCTTAGTGTGGGACTTGTGCGAGCTGTGTGAGATTGTCCCCAAATAACTTATGTACTTATAAATATAGTATCGGGTTCTAGGCTCTGACTAACATTATCAAATTTTGTAAGTATAGATGTAAGAAACTGAACTACTATAACAACTATCTATAATAAGTTTAATAACTGCCTATAGGTGAAACAATGTCATATCTTAGTATTCAGAGAAAATAGGAGTATAAAAACCGTAAAAAACAGTTGAAATAAATTACATAAAAAATACTCATTTAAATGCAACACTTTAAAACGGATACATCAAAATAAATAAACCATTATTTCAAGGTGGCCGGTTCTTAGTAACACATCCCCTGTCGGTATATTTCGTTCATCAACTTCAAAGGCATCGTACGTTTTGGAACTACTAACAAACATATCTCGCTCGATAGTATGTTCGGCAGAAATGACATGAAGATAGTTATAGAACCGACACCTGAAGTAGCTCGCTAGTTATACCTACTATTAGCTAGTTCAAACTCCCAAGAGCATCAAGCTTAGATACTAATTCGACTTGGCGTCCTAAGACTAATGTACCCAAACAAAACATCGACTAGCCTAACTATGCCTGTAAATAAGCCTAAGTAAACGGCAAACTAAAATAACGTATATAAATTAGCTTTTCTAACACTTAAGACTGTTTGGTAGTAAGTTGGTGAGCATTGGGTATGTATTGAGGAACTAATGTTAGGGGTAATGTGTTCGAAGGAGCGTGGGAGTGAATTAAGGGATCGGGACTAGTGTCGAACAATCAACATTAATTGATCAGGTTAGGTTGACGAAGCATTGCTGTTTATCAACATGATTGCAGCATAACAATACCTGTATCACCTAATATTTAACCAACGAGAGCATTGTTTTATGTCACATAATTTGATAACATGTTGAAAAAAAATGTCAAGGGCTAGAATGGTTGCCATTTTATCGACTATCGTGCCATGAGTCACTTTCGCACTTACGTACTCGTTAGAACGTGACAGCGAGAGTGATAGTCGATAAAGACCCGACCATAATAGACTAGCATGGTTGCCATTTTATCGACTATCACGCCATGCGTCACTTTCGAACTTACGTAGTTACTTGTTGCAACGTAACCAAGTAAACAACGTAGCGTAGGGTGGTTAGAGTAGGGCTACCTCGTAAAAAAGGCACATTGGATGTCGATTTGCAGAGAAATGCCCGGAAAAAATAACTAACTAACAACGTAGCTCCGCTAAAAACATATTTTGTTATTTAGGTTCAAAGATCTTTATTTCCTCATAAGAATACATACATATTCACTTATATGAGAAATTTTACTTATAAATTGAAAGAGATGTCATATACTAAAGAAAAAGTGACCAAGGTCCCCGGTGAGTTTATAATTGTAAATTTTACTTAAACATGCATTATTATTTTTTTATCGGAGAGCGAATACTTAAACATAACTTTCAAGCATTTCAATAAAATATACTGTATCTTAGAAGTATAGAGGTAGATTATACATTTTATTTTATTTTGGTGGGTATACAAAACAAAAGCTGAACAAACAAGGTGTAAGTAGTTATAGTTCACCGTTGGTATGGCCGGCCGGTTCGACTCATTTAACAAGGTAGTCAACGGGTTTGAAGCTTCTACGGAGTCAGGGTGTAGGCTAGTTTTTTTTTACATCCGAGGACAAAAGTCCTAATGTCCTGATGTTTTAAGGCTTTGAGAGGATTTTTTAACCTCATTAAAAGCAACATATTATTTTTCTCGATTTCATAATAATACTCCGATTTTTAATTAATTCCAAAAAACTAACCTCACTTACTCCCGTTCTGATGTGTTAATAATGTGCGTATAGAAACTAAACCAAGCGAAAAAGATTAATTTAGGTATTGCTAGCTTGCATACTGTGAATGCTGTGATGTAAAAATAATATTTGATATTGCTGATTTATATAATAATAAGACAATGGGAGTGAGTGAAGTTAGTTCTGCGGAATTTAATTAGACGTTGCAGTACTTAACTATTTGTATTATACAACTTTGTTCGCTTCCATTGTTTACTATATTAAGGTGTTATAAATAATAATTAATATGTAATCTAGCTTCAGTCATTAGTTTGATAAAAAATACTTTACTAACTTTTGGTTATAAATATCTGATTAGAATTTTTAACTACGGAGAAATAAAATAAAATTGTTTATCTTATAATACCACATGGATTAAAAAGTCTACCTAGTTCCCTTAAACAGATTTAGTATATAAATTTACTGATTAATAGATAGAGCATTGTGCGTTTTACAATATTTTAGTAATAGCTCTAAAACATCTAGGCGGCAAGTCATATTGCTGTGAATACTAGAATATTGCAAAGAAATAAATAAAAAGCTAATTATCACATATAAATTATGTAATACAATAAATCTATTAAAGGAAACTAGACTGTTTTCTTCGTGTAGGTACTATAATATAAGCTTTAGGTACTAACTATTTAATACCGAAATATACGTACAAATGTGTCTTGTACAAAACAAGTTGATGGCTTCGCACATTGTGTATTGTATTCTATACAAGTCAAGCTGAACAAAAACTAACTTTCAGCCAACTTTCTCCTATTACTGATATCAGGTAGGTAGACCAACGAAAAGTAGTCGTAGTTTTTGTTAATCATTACGCGTCTTAAATAATTAATGAAAACCGTCCAAGTGAAAATTGACAGACAGACAGACGGATAGCGGAGTCTTAGTAATAGCGTCTCATTTAACTCTTTGTGTACGGAGCTCTAAAAATCAATGCCTTTATCCTATAGGCCATATTTTGAAAATTTGAATTCATTATTAGGTATTTTTCTTACAGCAGGAAACAACCGCCACGGATAACCAGCCGTACTAGAGATCTGTCAATGTATTGTAGGTATCGTGCGGTAGGGATCTGCCCATCTCTATGAGTCAGGCCGGCTATGGGTCAGTTTCGATTACCTAGATACTACTAATATTACATTGGCATTACCCGATGTCCGATGTAAAAATGTATTCACAACCGGAATGTTAACTTAACCCGAACTACGTAAGTCGTTACGTAGCTTGTATACGTACAAGTTTACACTGAACTTTGCGTACGTTATCAACTTTGAACTAGGTAGGACATGTGTTGACGTTTACTCTGCTTTCATAAGCAAATATATATAACATTCAGCGCTAATCACAAGCCGTTGTCGTTACGCCTCTACGTGGCACTTTTGCTACATAGCTGGAACCTATGTTATCGGCTACGTCGTAGCGCTACGAGAATTGTCCAGCGCTGAATCCGTTAAGAATGACTCACGGTAGATCACAGAGCAATCATATGACGGTTTCCATACAAAATGACACATCGTCCCGCCCCGGTCCGACTTAACAACGTTCACTGTCCCGATTTGACATGTAAACCATACGGTTTTGTAAAAGAGGCGAGCCGGGCCCCACACACGGGACACCAACAGTGAACGTGAACGTAATTGGCTCAACAATTAAAGTCCGTGACCATACATACTCGTAGTCTCGTACCTACTCTGTACATACATAATATGTTTATTGGTACCGTTACCTCCAACTCGGTTTAATATCTACTCTCTACGTCAGCCAGGACAAGTATGACATAAACGTCAAGCATGTTGTTTCCTCGTTACATCGCGGATGCCAGAATCCGGATATACATATGAGTTCTCGAGTCTCGGACAACTGTGTCGTGCGAGCGCAACCATTTGCCCTTTCATTCGAGAGAGCCTCGGGCGACAGGCTCGGGTCAGATGCTATTTAAGCTTTTTCATGCAGTTTGGGTAAGTTAAAAGGTGTCTTAAATAGTTTAGGTAAAGTGACAGGAACCTTCTCAAAACAATTCATAAAATGTGAAATTAACCATTAATCCATTCGTTAATCATTCAAAATATGAATGTATACATGGTATCACGAGACGATACAGCGAGAAGAGACAAATAAGCACGAGTCGAGTCGAGAGCTCTATGTTCATTCGCGATGTCGGCTTCTCGAATGTTTAGTGTACAGCCGGCAGGAGATTTTATCCGTGACGTCGCTACTCGTATCTCCGTGACTGCTCGTGTGCACACCGTATGACATGTTTATATAAAACTTTTAGCACCTGTGTAGGTATAAAATGTTTTGGTATCCTACGCTAAATTTATCGATGCTTTTATTTTCGTATACAACCTAGACTATGATGCAACTTTGTTCGTGTAGAACTTTTTTGTCTTAGGTCACTAGGAAAATTTTGAGATGCTCAAAATCTAATGAAATGTTATTATATGTTTTCAAATAGAATTTTTCAGTATAAATTTAACCATTTTTTCTGAAATGTATGAAATAGAACCAATATGAAGTTAATGTTGTCTTAATATGTTTCCGCGATTATTGTTCATCGAAATTATACACTTTAGAATGGATTAATCGCGTTTATTAACACCATAACCCTACGTTTCGAGCCCTTTTTAGCACTGGGTTTCACAGGGATGATAATCAACCAAATATTACAAATAAACTTTACATGTTGGTACCTACCATCTACAAATTTTCTTTCTGTCTTAAAACTTGTGTCAACAAAACCCGCCTCCGGGCAGTTGGGCTACATCCACATTAATACAACACATAGCAGTTTCAAACAATTTTGCTGTAATACCGACCTATAGGTAAGGCGTAGTCCACACGAGTACCAGCTAGCCGAACTCCAACTACGTTAACGATTTCTGACAAGTGTACGACAATATTGTCGTACGCACCTAGCCCTGTTTTCCGGGGCTATGTGCGTACGACAATATTGTACGATATTATTTGGGAATCAACGAAATGTGTGGCTGGACGTGAACGATGTGCCATGACCTACATATTCTATATATTTGAATCGAGGCATTTGGTAGCTGCTCATCGGTGGAGGTCAAAGAGATAGGTCAGTAAAAATTTTCTAACGTAAAAAATATGAGAAACGAGAAGTAAAAACAGATGACGATGACATTTAATAACGTTTTATGTCATTTCGCCTTTGTTATATTTGAATTAAATGTGTATAATGACTTATTACCTTTAGTACTACACCGACACAAGAACCCTTGCATCCTTCATGTAGTTTGCATTCTATAAACAGCTGCCAGACGCTTCGACTCAAACACGAGGGTTATATAGAAAACTAACAATATATTTTGCTTTCCACATTTTACACAGCTAGACAGGGTCGTCTAGTGTGCACGTGGCCCAAGGGTCTGCCCGCTTACGCCACCCAAACTATGAGGAAAGCCGACCCGTCGCTGATGTGGGTTGTTTCTCAGTTTTACTAAAGCACACGACATTTACGTAGGTACACTGTTTTATTATAAGTTATACACGTAAATAGTTCGTGAGATCGCCACCCGAATTTCGGTTGACACCTAAGACAACGTTAACAGTGCAATTTATTGGATTACGTCATAACGCTTCAATATTTTAGGAAGTTATTTGTTTCAAAAGTTATTATGCAAACACGATTTTAACCTCTTGACGGAAGAACATGTCAAGGAATAGTGTCCGACTGTCTATCTATCGTAGTGCCCGAGTGAGTAAACCAGATTTAGTGTTTTATTTTTATCAAAAGACTTGAATATCTGGACCGGATGGTTAGCAATGTTCGTTGCAACAAAAATGGTTGTATCCAAGATAAGCTCAAACGCTACTAGATACAGGATAACAACCAATATTAAAGCTGAACTCGTCAAATGTTGGTAAACTGTTTGATTTTCTACTACACTTACTAAATGCGGGCCTCATGATAATTAGCTTGTCAGGGGATTATTTTATTTCTGTTTAATTTTAGTGAAAGCTACCACGTTGTTGCTTGTTGACAAGGTTCATTCCTAAATTAATCTTCATGGCACTAACGCCTTATCGAAAAGCGTCTTTTACTAAAAACTATCTCATTAATGCTCGTATTAAGGCCGTTCCTGCTCCCAATGATCTTCGATCTGTATCTCTCAATTTTCAAGTGTTTTTTATGGCTTACTACATTAACCTCAACGACCTTAAGAAAATTAGCTTATCATATTTACTTAAATATTTACAGTCTTCGAGATATTCGTCATCAAACTTTGGCAATTTTAGTCCAAAATAACAGTTTTTTGTACATAACTTTTGTACCAATATTTTTACATTTAAAATCTTTCTTAGGTTATTAGAGACTTTAAATAGGAACAGTTATATGTAGGTTGTGCATTTATGATAGCATTAACTTCTTAAGAATATCAAACAGCTAGCTTTTTCAGACCATGTTTGAAAAAATCATTAAAAATAACTATAAGTTTTTTTTCGAAATCCGGCTCTTGAAAGTCAAGATAAAAGATTGATAAATCGATGACTAATTGTTTAGTAATTGTACACATGAATAGAATCACTAGAGTGCTAGAACCCAAGTGGTGTGCATTAATCTTAAATGTTGCAATAGGTAGGTACTTACGCAGAAAACTAAGTAAATACATACATACAAACAAAAAACTTAACCGTGCGCTGACTTCCCATACCAAAGTTGAACATACCCGGAAGGCGCAACACTCACCAGCGGGCTTGCCGGGATCATCTGAATTAGGGAACGGACTAGCAAACAACTAATCCGCTGGAAAGTTGGTCGTTCATTAGAGCCACGCACACCCGTACCCGGCGGCACATGTATCGAGATACTAAACAGCTCAGACAGTTTTGCTTACAGGAATACTACTATCAATAAATTTTTAATTTGAGAGAGATGTTATATACTACAGAAGAAGTGACCAAAGCTCCCAATGCTCAGGGCTGGAATCGAACCAGCGACCTCTTACTTTCGCGGCAGACGCCCTAACCACTAGGCTACCCACTATATGGCAGCCTAAATGTCTAACTACTAAACTTCCTAAATGTATGCAATCCTTATTTATTTTAAACGATTAAGGCTGGATTTGACCAAACTTTTTAACCAAGAGTGAAGCTTACTCTTGGATACTAATGTCAAAATCCCATAGTAATTTGACGTTACTATCTGAGAGTAAGCGTTATTCTCGGAATAAAAATTTGGTAAAACGCAGCCTAAGGTGCGTTCTGCTAATACTACACCTCAAACTTACGTCTAGTGCTGCCTTCTACTTCTTTGATCACTTTTTTCTGTATAGTATATGACATCTTTTTCAATATATAATTAATGCCATAAGATAATCATACGAAAATCAACCAAGTTCCAAATATAGTAAACACGGGACTCGTAGGTACCTAGGAATGCTACCTATAGGAAATCTTTAGACATATTTGCTTCTATGGTGTTAGTATATTTGATTGTTGCATTATACGGACAAAAAAACAATAAAATAATATTATGAAGTATATGTATCTAAAAACAGAAATCATACTATAGGTATGTAGATATAGATGTAGTGTAGGGACGCCCGGCCGGACACAGGCGGGCTATCGAGCCCCGTCTATAGGTATGATCGAGTATTTTGTTCGGATAAAATAAAGTAAACAAGGGGTTGATCGGGTGTTTCCGTACGTCTTTATAAATATAAGTGGGTATAATGTATTAACTGTAGGATAATTTAGACTGTTCATACACTGAAAATATTAAATGCTATTATACCGAGTCAAATAGATTCTCTGTCTAGGATTTATTGCTAGGATTTATGCCGCAGCAACTAAAATATTTGAAATTTTCGGCTCAGACTTTTTCAATGAAAATTTTAATTAGTGCTAATCCTGTGCTTAAGAAATCAACAAAATGTCCTTATTACAAATTGTATTACATCAAATTCTATTTGAACAAGCAATTGTCTAAAGACCAGTCGTATCCCACGAAGTCGTTCGTGAGGGTGTTTTTATTAATCTTTCAACTACCTTACTTTTAACCAAAGTTCGCCTCCTTTAAAAATTAAGTTTCTTATTTAGTATGTAGTTTTCGTTCTGCGTTGATCAAAGTCAGTCAGGAGAAAAGCAATTAGAAATACAGATTTCCGCTTGTTGATATTCTCATATTTTGTAGACCGTAAGTAAATTTCGGTGGCTTTTTCTCAGTCGTTATCTTACTTTTAACTCTCCCGGAGCGCCTGTTTTAATTCAGGTGTCTTTATCAAAAATCGCGGGTCTCAGAATTTCAGACTCGTTGTTCCCTTTCTTAATTGATAGCTCAATTCCAAAATGCTGAAACCTATTAGTTCTTTTGATTGATGTATCAGAATTCTCCTGGAAATCTGATCCCATTAGGCAAAAAAGCTTTCTCTGGTTGATTTTAGCTCATTGTTAGGGACGCAAGCTCAGTGATCCGTGGCTCTCGTGATTGGATAAAGGGTTCCGCAGCGGAATTTATTGAGAGCCTGGTCGGTGCGGAATTATTTTATGAAATTCAATATGCTTGTAACATGATGATTTTTTTGGGTGCATGCAGCTTGATTATTTAAAGGGCTTTGTTATGAATATCACAGCGTTCTGGTTGAAGAGCATATTTTGTTGTTTATAAAAGTATATAATTTTAAATATATAAGTACACATGTAATGTCACGATTTGAGCTTAAATCAGACTATGTTTTTGCCTGATCCATAGCAAAGATTACCAGACACATTATGCTCAGTAGTAGATAAAGTTAGAAAGCTTTACCTTGGTCAGCTACTCAGCTAGCTCTGTCAGTAGAAAACCGCGCGTAAAATTCAAATTTTGTCCAGGTGGTCGGCCCAGCCTTTACCCCTACAAATTAAAATTTCACGCGGCGTTCACTGACAACGCTGGCTGGTCAGAGAAAAACAGGCTCGCTACAACTGTAGAAATATATTTCCACATGCTTGTCTAGTTTTCAGCCTTTAGTTATTTACATAGTGGATCACCAAGAGAAGCAAAACTGCTATCCTTCGAGCATTTTTGACGTACTGCCACTGATAGACGAGGGCTTTGTTAAAAAGTGATCATCCCAAAAATATTGTTTGTTAACGAGATATACCTACTCACAAAGTTAAATTTCTCATCTCCTACGTTCCTGAGGAAATCCTAAAAATTCGAAGACAGGCCGAAGACGAGCTAATAAACATTCTGTTAAAGAACAGAAAATGTGGACATCACCGGTATCGATTAAGCCGCTCTTCGCGAAAACGCCACGTTTCGAAGACTGACTCAGTGAATACCTAGCTTATAACAATAACATCCAGTGATTTAGTCCCTTGTTTTGTTTCTTCCGTCAAAAGAACATTGGGAATGTGCCAAAGTGTAAGAAAATATCGATGTCATACCGCGCGCTCTGCTGTAAACTATTAGAAGCATATTCATTTTGTTTAACAACTGACGGTAAACAGACTATTATCGTAATCATTTTAGTCGTTGCAAATAAAAACCCAATGAAGTGAATGCGGTGTCCTGTCGTTTGACCAAAAGTTTTTTTAGCAAATTGACACTTGGCAAGTTACTGCTGGCAAAATCTTTTTTTTACAACGACATTTTTGACAAATTGTTCTTATTACAAACAAGGTTAACTAATAAATCTACCATTGGCCAAAAAATGAATGCTATAATGTATTGTTTGACATGTATTTCTGCAATAGTTTATATTATGCGTCGAATTCATACACTTTATTTTGACAAAAATCATATATTTCAATCATCATTATTGTAATTTTAAACGAAATGACAGAGATTTGAATAGTTTTACCTCTGAATAATCGTTGATAACTATTTTGTATATATGATTAAATTAAGTTACTTGTTTCAAACTATTGTTTCAACGCCTATTTACTTCGATGAAATATATTTTACACTAGCACAATTGTATGAATTTTAAAATCTTACTTTTTTAGACATATGTCCAAAATTCTTATAACTAACAAAACTTCCCTACCTATCCTAATCTAAGGCAGGTCAGTGTAAGTACGATGACGAGCGAAGCGAGGAAGAGTGTTAGGTTGAACCGCGACCCTACAACTAGAACCGACTTTTAAAATACACTTTTATGGCACGACACGTACCTTCAACAATAACGTTTTTATCACAACAATTTGTTAAATGACATTTGGTGAATGCATAAATTTGCCATTGAAATCGGACGTTACCCTAATTTCAACCTCAATGAAGGGCATTTTCAAAAATAGGGCACCATTTTCTTTTTTTTTTTAATATAGGAAGTTTTGGGTTTTTTATAACCAGAATCACGAGCACTATTGATTTAAACAAAGACAAAGAGTGTCCCGTTTTTTTTGGTCAGTTTTGTAACGCATTTTTTCATACATTTCGTATGGGCCGTTACAAAACTGACCATTTTTTTTTGTATGGAAAATCGAGGACCAATTTCGTTGAAAAAGGTGCACTTTTTTCTGAAAATGCCCTGAAATCAAATCTATTCTAAACGCCCATTAAAAAGTTATTTTTCTTTTCAAATAACATTACATTGTTTTCATGTTACCAAATGCGATATACCAGGCATTAATACTTTAAATTCTAGCACACTAATTGGCATAGTCTGACAAGCCAACGATCGCAGTAACAGTAGGACAAATAAGCTATATCCGTCCCTTTTTTCGGGGTGATAATACTACCGTAAGAAAGAGACAGTATGATTCTCTCTATCCTACTGTTACTGCGCTCGCTTGCTTGTCAGACTATATAAAAGTTGTTTTGTTAATTTTTACCCACTCCATTAGTTAAAACTAGCCCCCAAGGTAGTTTTCGAATAAAAGCATAATTAAAAAAAAAACTATGGTTAACTTTAATAACATTACACGCTGATAAAATAAAACTATAAAGAAGGATTTATTTTAAACGAGTATTTATTCTATTTCTAAAGTAATTAATAAAAACTCAAATCTAAAAATTCGAATACGGTTACTTACAACTCATGATCACTCAAGCGTACAGAAATAAATAATCCACTACCGTTTTTGGGTGCGTGTCTCATAACTTTAAAACCTGACAGACGGTTGCCAACTGGTGTGTCTGGACTTGTAGACAAACATGGCCTGCATTCATACTTGAGGTCGTTTCTGTTTCATGTATAGTTTAGTAGTTATAGGCTTGTTAATATCTGCCCTCGTTATAACAAGCCCCAGTCTCCCTGACAAAAAGAATGTCATATTAAAATATATGAGTACTAGGTAATTAGAAAAACGCTAATTTTTCTATATACGTTCTATTATTGTATTCGCATTGAGAAACAGGTACTGTGGGTTGTTTTGTATTCTTAATGTCATGTAGGTACTAAATTTTAACATGTACCTAGTATGACATATTTTCAATACACACTTTTGTATATAGGCTTCAACAATATTATGGTATTTAATCACCTTATTGTTAATTATCTTCTGAATGTGTTGAAATTACGAACAATCGTTATAAGTAGTTTATTTTTAATTGAGTTAATATAACGGGCACGAGGAATATTAAATAATTTACTTTATATTGGTGTTTACTTATTTATTAGGTAGGAAGGTACTGTATATATTCTTGTATATGTTTTATCATAATTTATTACACTATTTAACTAACTATTAACTCAAATAAACCTATAACGATTGCTCGTAATTTCAACATATTCAGAAGATATTCATACATATTCAAGATTAAAGTAATTCCAGTTCCTTCATCCCAAAGAACATGCGTAATGTTCTAATTTATTATGCTTATAATAAAAATGAACTCAACAAACTTCAAATATCTCAGATATAGTTATGGCTTTAAATAAGCCGTTCTATGTTTACACCACAGCATTAGTAGAAAACGTGTAGAAAACCTTGAGAACTACGTCACACAAAACAGTGGTGTCTTTTAAACAGATTAGAGTCTATTCTTGTCTCAAAATGAAATGTCCATCTGGAATGTGCTCCGAACGCGCATCTGTCGCGCATTAACTCACGCCCCGCCCGCGACTAGCCGCTATTCCTCTTACCAATCTGGAGTAAGTAATTGTTTAAAAAATCTCATTTTAACAGTATGATGTGAGTTACGAATTTCATACTTCTGAATGAATGGAGCAATGAACCCTAAGCATGAATTTGTTGGCATCAAAACAATTTTCGTGTAAATGTTGGCCCTCGTCACGTTGCGATGGAATTGTGGTGACAGAGAGGATTGTCACACACTTTGATCCACCCCTTTGCCGGGCACTGTTACTTTGTAAGGGTAGTAGCATACTTACGGCCTAGGGTTTCACTTGAGATAGGTACTTTTAAATTGAAGCCAATGAACAAAGAGCAAAAATCCGTACCTGTAACAAAAAAGTTGAAAATAACTATCAATCATGTAAATTCAATTTCATAACATTTTACAACCATGTAAACCTATTTCAAATATGGTCTCGAGCTAACCAATGAAACCATCCATTGTTCTCGTAAGTTGGAAATGTTTTCACTATCAACGTGGGTAACTAATATAGATATTAAATCACAGATAAGTCTCAGTATAAACAATATTGAAGGGCCAAAAAAGTATTATAGTGCTGTTGGTTTACTTAAGGAAACAAAGAAAACTATAATTAAGAAATATAATGGTTTCTATCATATTTACACGGACGGATCTAAGATAGGAGAGGCGGTAGGTGCAGCGTTTTTTGACCCTCAATCTAATACCACAGCAGCCTTTAAATTAAATAATAAGATATCCATCATGGCGGCAGAATTACACGCAATATCCGAATGCTTATCATATATACAGTCATGTGATGGGACTAATTTTGTAGTGCTGAGTGACTCGAAGAGCGCACTACAGCATTTAGCTCGATGCACCTCTGGCGAACGAGGTCTCCCCGTAGCTTATACTATTTTGGATTTATATTTAAAGCTACAAAATAGTGGCAGGAATATAAGATTCCAATGGGTTCCATCACACATAAACCTTGCAGGAAATGAGGTAGCTGACAATTTTGCAAAAAAGGGGGATTGAGGAAGGTATTTGTGTAAACCATGAGCCTTTCTTTACCGACCTACTTAGAGATGTCAAAGTAAAATGCGCCGAAATTTGGAAAGAGTACTTTGATAGCAGGTCGAAAGAGAAGGGCATATGGTATAAAACTATGGTCAATGAACCGCCAAAGATTCCCTGGTTTTGTGACGTTCGGCTAAACAGACAAATAGTTGTAACAAGTATGCGACTGCGCTCCGGGCACATGCCACTAAACGTGTTCGGGCACATGATGAGAGTGGTTGATTCTCCAAATTGCTCGATTTGTGGTGTAAGGGAAGATACCTACCACGCATTGGTGGAGTGTGCTCGGATCGGAGCCGAACGCAAAGAATTCGAAAAACAAGCCAAGATTAAGTTATCTGATGTTGGCTCATGTAATATTTTGTTATCGAATCCAACATCTGAATGAGCTATACAAATGTATTACTTAATAAGTAAATTAGTTAATCTTACAAAATAGATAAATGTAATTAGCTATAGGGCCGACATCATCGCTCAGCGATGAAGGCCTTTTTCTTTAATAAAAAGATTTAAAAAAAAAAATATGGTCTAAAATTAAAATACCATAAAAGTATCTAATTATGTAGTAGTGGCTTAGTTGGAAGTTTAAAGGTAACCTAACACGTGTCGCTTAACTTCAAACTCGGGTAAATTCATTCGACCCTCTCAGCAAATTACCTACGTCATTACCTTTTCTTAAAACCAAAATCGCATAATCTGACAGTTTGATTTACCCGAGTTTGATGTTAAACTCTCTCCTATGAGACTAACTAAGTGCGCTGGCTCAGCGACCCAAAATGAGTCTTGGGACTCTTGGCCTACGACACAAGAGCTCGCCATTTTACCCGATCCTGCGTAATCTCTCGCCATTATGATTATACCAAGATTACGAAAAAAGAACATACTTAGCTAAGTACCTACATGTTTTAGATAATGTTTGTATTACATAATTTTCTTTTGGTGAGTGCCGTTATGTGACAAGTGACAGTGAGTGTGCACTCAGTTATAACGTGGAATAAATGCGGAGCTGACCAACAGTGTAATACAATGAGTTGTGTCACTGCTGAGAACTTCTGTTGGTATGTAGCTATTTATAACGGAATAAGATCTGTTTATATTCATAATTTTATTATTCTGTGTTTAAATAGTGAATTTGCACCTGTATTATATTGCAATCTGTATTAATAGGGTTGTATTCAAGGAAAGTGTGTACCTAATACAGGCTAATAACAAAAGGTACCTTTATATGTTACATGTACCTATACTATGACATATCTATGCATAGAGTATCAAGAGTGAACACTCGGATACATCGTGTTGTGACCAGCAATGGCGGCCGATTTATATGTGTGCGTGCAGCCGAGCAGATACCATGTGATTATTTTTTTCCAAATATAATCAAATTGAATTGATGACCGGGGATTCAATGAAAAGTTAAATATGTGTTTTGATGAAAATTATTTCTGTGCTTATAAATAATTACACGTAAATATGTAATATACACATAATTTACAAGTAAAAGTTACTTTATTAGGTATAGTAAACAATTTCATACGGATTACAGTAAGGTAGGTAATTCTCTTTCTAAACCAATGTTGAAACAACATTCATGCGACAAGTGATGATTGTGGATCATGTGGAAGGTAGGTAGTAGTAGTACTGTCACGTCTATAAATATGTATACACTTTGGAACGTATTCCAGGGAAAGAAGGCCAAAATTTAATACAGATGCAAATACAAAATTTAATATAATATATATATATATATATATATTAGGAAAGGTACCATTTCATGGATTTTCATATTTCCAAAAACGCAAATACGCAAGACGAAGCAAGCAATTACGCGACTTTCGGGATATAACCAAACTCAAGCTGCTGGTCACACTACGCGTAATGAAGTTAATATTCGATTTTTTTGCATAAACACGTGTCAATTATAATTTTACCGATGAAAGGTCATTCCATGTGACTTGTTTTTGTGACCGGTTGCGTTTTTACAATGTAAAACTACGCACGTCGGCATTTTCACATTATTTTCACGGAGATGTTTGTTGTCGGTTGGTTTCGTTATCACTGACAGATGACAAGCGTAATGTTTTGTCTGTGCATGTGTGCGTTCTTGTCGGAACAAGGTGACAGGCGTAATATGGGCGTAATATGGAATCACAGTTTCTTCTTAGTGACACTACGTCTATTTATTTTCTATGTCTATGTATCTATGTCTTGTTTTATTTCAGACTAGACTAGTTGTAATTTTTAATTTAATAAAATTTCTGAGCCACATTAATATTGTCTATTGAATTTTATACCTACTAAACGCAACATTGTATAAATACATACCTTATTGATAAATGAGTAGTGGATTAAATTACTTGACCGTCACTGGAAGCTTTATAATTGAGAGAGCATATCTGTTTCCGTCGAATTATCACCAGTCTTGTGCTTTATTTGACTACTTTTTCCCGCTACAGTAGCGACACCTGGCGGACCGCACCATTTTTACACCAGGTATAAAAGATGTCCGGTGAATGTTGTGTCATTGGCGATCAGTTTCCCGTCGAAGCAACAAGTGCGCCGCAAGTCAGCCTTGCTGACCCTGCGACCGTTACTGTTTAAACGAGTGTTTTTAATTATAAAAAGTGATCTCGTAAGTACCTGATTTCTAATATTTGCACAATAAGTTGTGGTCATATATTTTTAACAGTTTTTCTGTTCGGATCACTTCTTAAAATAGTTGTGCTAAATAAATAGCCAGTCTAGTAAAGTGTTTTATTTGCAGGTTTATTTGTTCGATTGTATTTTTTGTGACAAATTATACAATCGCTCACATCTGTGATTAGAATTAATATCATTTCTATTTCAGAAATGGATAATACTCAAAACGGCCCGCCAGATCCCCAGCCTGGCCCAAGCGGGATGGCACGTAAACGAAATAGAAGTAGAAGTTCATCCAGCAGCGCTTCATCAAGCAGCAGCTCGTCAAGCTCATCGGCATCGGACGGTCAAAAGCGGTCGCGCCGCCACCGTCACAAGAAAAGCAAGCGATCTCAACGTTCCGCGCGCTTGATGGACAAATTGTTCAAGGAAATGGGTGAGCTTCGCAAACACATAGCAGCTAGCAATGACAATACTATTTGTCACGATAATAACTGTTTTGAAAATAAAAATTGCCACGATAATTCAAATGTTGCTTTCCCTGATAACGTGTCAATTTTGTCGGAGATTAGTGGTGAATTATATGAAGTTAATGATGTAAATGATGCTCCGATCCCGAACGCTGAGAGTCAAGAAGCAAATTTAAATTTACCGTTTACTTTTGATATTGAAACGAAATTAAAAGAACCTTCGGTCCCTAGGACACCAGATATCTTTCTGAAAATGCTTCTTGACGTTCAGCGCTTAGGAAGCGCAGCGTGGTCGGAAGTTAGATACTCCGATACACAAAAACTTTACAATCATACCCCAGGTTTTGTAGACCTGGAAACAAACGAAGAGGTAAAAATGTATGATACTTTACGCAATCTAGCTTATGCCGATAAATCATACGCGGCTATCACCTACTGCATTTTGAAACAGAAACAGGCTATACAAGATAGTATTCGTAGTCTTTTATCGTGGGCAAAAAGTATGACTTTTTCTTATGACGAATTAAATACTAAAGTTGATGAGCTTTTCCAAAAGGGTGATTTACAAAAGATTTCGTCTGATCTTTTACAACTAGTTTGTGGTCACCGTGCTGAAGCTATTGAAATGCGCAGAGACGCAATTACAAGCCAAATTAAAGAACCACTTGTCAAGGCATTAGTTAACAAAATCCCCCCTTCCACATCTAACATTTTTGATGCTGATTCTTTCACATCAACTCTCGAAAAAGCAGGTGGAGTTCGAAAGGCTTTTTGGCCTCTAAAACAAAATACTCTTACTAAGGCAAATCAGCCTAACAGCCGCTCCTCGCGGGGGCAAGGCATTCGAAAACCCACAATTCCATCGCGTGGAATTCATTGCAATGCGGCCAATGCAGGCCCTGGGTACTTTCCCTCGCACGCAAATACGCATATGCAAGCCTGTCACAATGCACCCTCGCGGGGTGTATGCAATTGTCAAAATTGTCATCAACTGAGTTATCCGGGGGTAGCTCAACCTCCAAATAATTATCCCACTTACCACACAAGTGGAAGAGGGTCATTTCAAAATCGAGGCTCGCGGCCCGATCGTGGAGGTACCAGAGGGCGAGGAAATGCCGGTAGAGGTTACAAAGGTAACCAGAAACGGCAGAGACCATGACTCGGAACCATTTCAGGCAGGTCAGTTAGCGCACTTCCTCACACAGTGGAAGAAAATGGGAGCACCAGAAATAACATTAAAGCTAATCCAAGGGTATCGCATACCATTCCTAGCAAAACCTCCTCTGGTGTATCCCAATTTAAACTCGGGCCCCTTTCACACTCCGGTATCAAAGGAAATGTCCTCAATTGTGCACAAAATGAAAGCTCAAGGTGTTTTAAGGGTAGCACAACCGTCACCAAGCTTCATTTCCCCTCTTTTCCTTGTGCCAAAACCGGACGGATCAGCTCGTCCAATTTTCAACTTGAAAGCGCTAAACGATTACGTACTGGCCGAACCATTCCACCTCATAAACATGCATCGACTTCCCGACTTTCTCCAACCAAACGACTGGATGTGCAAAGTCGACATATGCCAAGCGTACTTTCATGTGAAAGTAGCCGAGGCACACAGACGCTTCCTGCGCCTAGTTTACAACGGAGAATTGCTAGAAATGACCTGCTTGCCGTTCGGGCTAAGCACGGCTCCGAAAACGTTCTCAATACTGACAAATTGGGTAGCTCAAACCTTGCGCCAACAATGGAATGTCAGGATCGTGGTTTACCTAGACGACTTTCTGATTGTCCATCAAAATGCGTGCATACTCCAGGATCACGTCAAAATCACCATTCGAATCCTAAGAAGTCTCGGATGGAGAGTCAATTTCGAAAAATCAATTCTGACTCCACAAAAAAGTATAGTTTACTTAGGAATACTTTGGCGACCTTGGAACAACTTAAAATCCTTACCAAAAGAAAAAGTAACATCATTACGTCAAATGCTGAAAGGAGTTCTTGCTCAAGGAAAATTGACATTGAAAAACACGCAAAGAATAATAGGATCTTTGAATTTCGCCAGTTTTGTCGTTCCAAGGGGTCGGCTCAACCATCGCAGACTTCTTATGTTTCTAAACTCCCTGCCAACCCCATCGACAACATCATTCCCGATACCACAAAGCGTGTCGAGCGAACTGAATTGGTGGGTACAAAATTGTCAGGCGTCGACAATTCTACATCATCCTTCCCCCACCAATTTCCTGACGACCGATGCATCGGACCAAGCTTGGGGAGCGCAGTTGAACGATCTAGCTCTGTCGGGAGCATGGTCACGAGAAGAACAGAGCCTTCATTGCAATCAGAAGGAAATGTTAGCTATCCTTCATGTTCTTCAAGATCACGCTCACCTGTTGCATCACAGTTCGTTGCTTATACAATGCGACAACAGGACGGCTGTAGCCCATCTCAGGAAAGAAGGAGGATCGAAATCATTAGCCCTGGTAAATATAACCCATCAAATTTTAGATCTACTAGATCAAAATCAAATACACTTGAGCATACACTATCTACCGGGCAAGTACAATTGTCAAGCCGATCATTTATCGCGACGTCGCCTTCCCCCGGAATGGCACTTACTACCGGCTTGTGTAGAAGTAGTGTTTACGAAGTGGGGAATACCGGTGGTGGATCTATTCGCCTCGGCAACAGCCCACGTTGTACACAATTACGTATCCCGGGACCTGAGAGACTCTCAAGCGATGTACCACGATGCATTCAGCTCTCAGTGGAATTACCCCCTCGCGTGGGTGTTCCCACCACCTTTTCTGATCCCGAAAGTCTTGTCTCACTTGAACCAATCGACCGGGATATTTCTAGTAGTGGTACCTCGCTGGGAGAAGGTGTTCTGGCGGGCAGATCTCAAAGCCCGAGCGTTAGCAGCGCCACTAACTCTGAGGAACCTGCGGAGGAATCTCGTAGACACATCGACAGGGTTACCACCTCCCCAAGTCGAGAAGATCGTACTCGAGGTTTGGAAGTGTGGGGGTGGTCTGAGGCGCTAGAATCATGGAACTCGGAACAACTATCGTTGCTTAAAAATTCTTGGAGAAAATCAACTTTAAGAACTTACAAGACAGCTTGGCAACGTTGGATTTCTTGGGCATGTACAAAAAATGTAAACCCAAAAAATCCGACAGGAGCTCAACTAGCACAATTCTTGTCGGATTTACATTTAATAAGTAAATTTTCTTATAATACCATACTGTTACACAAGTCAGTAGTTTCTACATTGTGTAACACTGAAACATCAAGTTGTTTGAGTTCACATGTTCTGGTGAAGCACATTCTTAAGTCTATTTCCTTAAGGTGTCCTAAAACGACTAAACCCCCAATTTGGGATGTAGATCAACTAACAAATTTTTTAGCTGATTATACAGTAGATCAGAACAACGTTTTCCAAACAATGCGTCATACTGCTACTTTATTACTTCTTTGCTCTGGTAGACGCATACATGATTTAACCTTGCTTACGATTGACCGTGAAAATTGTATAAGATCAGATGAAAGTATAATTTTTTGGCCCCAGTTCGGATCAAAAACTGACTCAAATAATCACAGGCAGTCCGGCTGGAAGCTATTACCAAATATCAATAATAGTAAGCTAGATCCTATATTTTGGATAGAACGAACTATATTACTTCTGAATGAGCGACGTAATGCTGCTAAATCATTTAATTTGTTCATGACGCTAAGAGGTCGGCCACAGCCAGCCTCACGGACAGTCATTGCTAATTGGATAAAAACATTGTTTAAAGATGCGAACATAGCAGCAGCTCCAGGTAGCATTAGATCAGCTGTAGCTTCGAAAAGTTGGTGGGAAAATCATTCCCTCGATGACATTATAGCGCGTGGAAACTGGAAATCAGCTAACACTTTCCAGCGCTTTTATAGGAGAGAAGTAGCAAGATCAGGGACTTCTTCCACAAATGTCACACAATTGTTTAATCCTGTATAGGTATAATATGGGCATTATTGATTTATAAGCAAGGCTCGGATACCGGTTAATTTTTCAAACCGGTATCATGTACTTGGCGCAAAACCTTTATATTTCGGTTACGTTCGTGAAACCGTTATTTTTAAACCGGTTTTTAGAGTAATATTTTAATAAAGTTCTTGTTCGTTTAACCGGTTTAGAACAGTAAAAACCGGTTTTTGCGACGCAGGATAAACAAGTTACAGTCCAGTTAGCAAAGTTTAAAAAGCACGTCGTTTCGCATATTTAATCATTTTTAAGCGTGTTTTCTTCTGCCGCGAACTAAATATATTCAAAGAAATAATAATATCAAATATTGAAGAAATAATATTATAAATAATATAAATTCAGTATTTCCCACACTATTTTTACTTTTTAGTAGGTACGACTATAATATTCCAAAATAATCACAAATTATGTATTAACAGTTTACGCCAGGTTTGCAAATTATACACTATTGCGGTTTAAAAAAATGTAAGTAATTTATACAGAGTGAATTTTTTATGGGTCAGTGAGGGCACCTACCAGATCCTGTGCTGCTACATAAAAACTATATTTTTAGACCTTCCCTTCCTTTTCGATTTACACCGAATGGAGGCGTTTACAGATTCTAGAATAAAAACCTACATGGTAAGAGAATGTAAGGTAATTTCTAGACAGTATTTTTTTAATGGCGATGTATTCCACTCCTGCCTGAGATCAAAAGAAAATAAGTATGGAAAAAAAATCCGGCTATAAATCGAAGCCCACACAATAGTTTCTATAGGAATATTTTTTTTATTTTCATAGATTTTTTTTTCATACTAATCGTTTTAATTAGCACAAGCCTAGTGGTACTAGGCCCATATTTAAAACAACTTTTTCCTTACATTTACTATGGAGAAAGACTGAAGTTTTATTTATATATTCAATCACCGACGCGGCAGTCTAACATATGGGGAATACCTTGTTAAGTACCTCCCCCGAATATAGATTCGCGCGACCAGGGCATCATGATAAAAAATGGTATAAGAAAAATATTTTAATCTGTCATATTAAATAATAGTGGAATAAGTTACCTACTTACTTGTTAAAAGGTGTTCATGTAAAATCTGGCAATATCAGTGAAACTTTAAGGAGTAGCAGGGTTACAAAGTTCCGACAAACCAAACGTTATCTTGACTTACTGGAGCGCAATAGATTATTATTTATTTTTTAGGAAATGTTGCGCGATCTGTACATCAAAATCTGCCACGCGCGAGTATTTCCGCGTATTTTTGGCATTCAACTAATTGCATAGTTTCTTTTAAGCAACTAATACAACAACAACAAACAAGTTTAATTCCACAAAAATATGATAATAACAAAAAAAAACAATTTAAAATATGTATAGATAAGATGCCATAAATCCTCCGCTTGAGGCATAGTTCCTAGGATGCCACGTAATTGCTTTATTTATATTTGTACCTGTAAGTGATTTTAAAATTGATAAAAACAAATAATTACATACATTTATACCTCTTAATTAGTATACTTTCATTTTTAGGGTTCCGTACCTAAATGATAAAAAGGGGGTTCCTTTTTATTATGGAGTGACTCAGTATGTCTGTCACATCATTAAAAAACGTCTCGAGAACTACTTAAGCTACCGATGTTATATTTGGAATAGTTACAAACGAGGTTACTCTAGACACAATTAGAGAGAATCTATCGCATATTTTAATTTACATACTATCAATGATGATTTGATGATGTTACTCGAGCAGATGGAGCGAAAGCGTACTCCACTAGTGGCAACGCGTAGAGAAACGGCCGCAGGGCCGTCCTCAACGAAAGTGGAATTAAGACATTGTGCTGTATGCAGGCTCTACCTGGACAAGGATGGCGGCTGATAGGTGTTTATGGAGCACGATGGAGTAGGCCTTTGCTCAATAACGGGTAGCAAAAAAAACAGAAATAAGTAATTTTGTAAAATGTATTATTTGGAAAATAAAGACTTATGTTAGGCATGTCTTTCCCATCACGGAACAATGGTGTTCCGGACATTTGGGAGGCTTACGCGGAGCTAAAACCAACACGCAAGATCATGTCGAAAGGGGACAATGTAATGAAATGTAAGGGGTACACCGAGCGGATGTTGCACTTGCCCGAACCATGGGACGCACGCAGAGGCAGCACCCGCCAGGGTGTATGTACTATTGAGATTTAATGGAGTCCAAAATATACTGGACTATTAGGTGAAAGTGGTGCACTAAATACTGGGTTATGGAAAATAAAATCGGGCGTCTGTCTAAGAAAAAGGTAAGCAATTTGATTTACGGCAGACGGTGACTCGCCCACATAAGAGGGGCTCCCACAAAAGGTGACATCTAGGATGGCTCAAGGGGGCAACACCGGTACGAGTATCAGGGATGAAGGTAAAGAGGTGTCACTGACACATAGCCAACTCGCCACTTAGCTTTCCACATCTACCGTCTATTATTATTATATTCTTATAATATTATTATCAATGAAAAATTTATACAAGATGGTGCTAAAATTTTAATTTTAGTTGGTGCGTCATCACGTAATGTAGGGTGTGAAAGTGCCAAATTTGGACTAAAAAGAATGTGTTTTATTTCATCTATACTTAAACCAAAATGTAAAAAAAGATAATTTTCTTATTATGAATTTCATCCGTATGGGACTGATAATTATGTTTGTATTACATTTGAACGGCATCCTGCCTGTTGTTAGGACTAATAGGAAAATATGAAAATGCATTTAGAAAAAAAGTTTTTTTTTTGGTTCCATGTCTCATACAAACTTTTTTTCTGGATAGGAATTGAATAAATAAGCACAAATAAATGTTTGTAACAAATTACCTTTTTCTCGTAACCAGTATATATGTTTTTCTTCTGTAAAGGCCACTAACATTAATTTAAAATCGAGGAAAGGTCTGAAGATCATTTTCGTGTAACATTTCGGGATCTGTTAGTTGACCCCATTGGCCCGAAAAGAAAATACACCCTGTATGAACTTATATTTTGATTTCTTTTAAATAAATTATTGACACTGTTGGCTGTCACCTATAAATACCAGCTCACTGGTTTGCCTATATTTTTTGACCCGTCTCTAGATACATGTATGCAAAATCATAAAACTAAAATTGTTAAAGGAACCATCCGTTCGTACGTCTTGCGACTTGAACACGAAATCTGGCAACGTCGCGTTTAGACCGTCAAGTTGCTTTTCGGATAAACCGGTTAAATCCAGGTTTTTATTATGTTCTTAAAACGTTTGCGTTCTTGGAGAAAGTTCGGAGTAAAACCGAAATAAACCGGTATAAACCGCTATTTTTTAAACCGGTTCCGAGCCCTGTTTATAAGTATAGTCTAGGAAATGATTGTACTCAAGACACTGTATCTGGTATTCTTTGTAATCGTTCAAACATTACGCAATTAAGATTAGTGCCTAAACAAGTTGTTGATAACTTTAAATCATTCAATGTTATTTTTTATGTGTTAAAGCATGTACGTAAAGAATTAAATATTTTGAATCGTTATTTCAGTATTTCAATATATCATATAATCCTGATACCTACTAATTAATCACATTGGCGCTATATTACATTAGAAGTAATAAAGGGCGACACCAGGCGATAACAAACAGGTCTCAATTATAAAGCTTCCAGTGACGGTCAAGTAATTTAATAGACGCGTTTTACCTGAAATAAAACGCATATTAAAATACTTACCTCACTGGAAGCTTTCATTTCATTTCTGCCTGGTGAAATTGAGCCAATGACACAACATTCACCGGACATCTTTTATACCTGGTGTAAAAATGGTGCGGTCCGCCAGGTGTCGCTACTGTAGCGGGAAAAAGTAGTCAAATAAAGCACAAGACTGGTGATAATTCGACGGAAACAGATATGCTCTCTCAATTATAAAGCTTCCAGTGAGGTAAGTATTTTAATATGCGTTTTATTTCAGGTAAAACGCGTCTATTTTCAAAGCAGCTTATTTTTATATGGACTTCATAGAAAATTAGGTAAAAGACACTCCAGAAAAACAAAACATCGCGCACGCTTCAGGAAAACTGAAACGAAAGGTTACATTAGGCGAAAACCATGTTGTAACGTTATATCAAACGTTACGTGCCCCTTCACAGTAGCCGACACGTTGATAAAACTAACACAAACAAACAAATGCGGCCCGCATGTGTTCAAAGACAACGTTCTGTATCGAAGCAGCTTCGTTTGATCTTTTGGAATAAAGGACAATTACTTCGCGATTATCTTATTTCCTAATTCTCTCAACATGATCAAGTTAAATACACATCAGCCGCATTTAAATAACTACCTATAATTACCGTCAATCCAACTTCCTAACAATGTTACTAACCGCCATATTGATCGTAATAACTTAACTTTTATGTTTTAAATGAAATCTCAAAAATTTTAGTAGTTTATGTGATTGTATATAATGAAAGGCATTAAAAGTCGAGGGTGGGTTTTTCATAATAACATCACACGAGTGTTTTAATGCCTAATTATTTACAATTACATACACTGCTTTATATACACACATATCATGACTCTCCATGATGCATTCAAAGCGCATATATATCGACCGCCATTGCGACTTTCAGGAATTAAAACTTTTCTGACATTCAAGTTTTGACATTTATATTTTTTAAATTCAGAGACAAACTAGAGTTGGCGCCAATTTTCATATCGTTCGATATCAAAATAACGTGCGACTTGCGTGCGTCATTGTATGCAATTGACAATTCGCTTCAAAATAAACGTCATATCGACTGATATTAGAATAGAGGTCAAATCAAATTTTCTTGTGTCAGATGTGTTCGAAATTTGAACAAAAATAATATTATCGAAAACGATAATATAATTTAGCTATTATTACATTTTCACAGATAAGAAATTTGTTGTAACAAAAAAGTTTATTATTATGGGGGCCTTTATATGCGATTTTTGAACGCATTTTTGAGGGCTAATGACATGTGGGTATATAAAGTTGTTTATCTTACGTTTTGTATCTAACAATAATACGACCATATCAGTAGTGAACATCTTAAGTGGTGTTTGATGAGGTAGTGTGAAAATATAAGGAGAAACGGTGACAAAACATGTCATACCATGCGGTTTTACTTTTAATTAAATTTAACACGTAGGTAATACTAAAATGCACGCTCGCAAAATATATTTTCGAGAATTTACCATTCACAAAATTGCAACACGAAGCCTCGTTTTTAATTATATCTTAAAGGTAGGTACATTAACCAAATTATGTTTTGAAATTGCTACATATAATCATCCAAAGGAAATACGGTTACTTGGGCGACGAGGCTCGCAAGTCATGTCCGTAGGCGAAATTATTTTTATAACACTTATTATTTTCTTGTTCGGCAACTTCCATCTTAATTTGAGTTATATAACAAATTACCTATATTTTGTTCATAAAAGAAGTCGGTAAAAATAAAGTCCTTCACAAGACGGAGGCTTGAGTTTTTAACTAATTTCCTGACGGAAATTGTTATTAGTACGTAAGTAAAACGTACCTACATTAAATAAAACGGGAGAAATATTTACCAGTATCCCCTATATTTTACTCTCTACTAAATTTTAACTGATAGTCAAATGGGGTTTGTCTCTTTCTAGAAGCTCTATATCGCAAACTGACAAATATATATCTGAGAACAAACGAGCCCGGTCTTACGTACCTATTTCGGTACAAAAATCTAGAGCTACAGACTGTTGAAATTCTGCCTTACTCGATTCTAGTTTTGGATTTTAGCTGTCGGATTTGCTACGAATATGACTGGAGACAAATATGCTAGTACCGTAGCTTCGAGGTTTGAAAACGACACACACACATTTATATGCGTTGAAATTCAGAGTAACATAAGTAGGTTCCAAACCAATTAACAGACACAGGCATTGACACGGACATTAGTTTCCATTCAAAGCACTAGCACCTGTACTAGTACATATCAGGTATTTACTGGAAACGGTCATGTATCATGTATTTATTCATAACAGTCCCCAATATGTTTATTCAGGTTTAAAAACTTGTTATGTATTTCATTTTATTTTGAACAACGTTTGCCTTATAGATTAAGAAAATGATCGCCATTCATATATCGAACTTTTATTCTTACATAATTAAACGTATTTAATCATTTATAGTTTCTCTCTGACAAGGTTCGCACACAAGATATGTTAAAATTAAACAATATTTAACATTTTAAATAGAAAACTCCCGTGAGTATTAGACATATTAATATACTTAGACCGGGTCATGATTATGGGGCGCGGACCGTCCCGAAACATGTCGAGCTATCTTCGACTTTATAGACGTGAGTAACCCGGTCTAAGTATATTAATATTTAACATAACCATCAACATTCAAACAACCTTCTCAAAGCATCTATCTCCCTTCATCACGCATACATACAAGATGATCATAAAGGAAGGTGTTGCGTTGTCGGTCGGTATTATTGTTTGACAGGCGGCGTTTCCGCTCGCTCCCTTAATGCCGATGTTGATAAGCTCCACTGTCCCGACTCTAGCTCAAAATTAATTTAAATACATCCTTGTCTTTCTGCTCTGCTGAGCGTGAGTCGATTTGCAATTCCTACACTCCGATAGCCTCGTTTCGTTCACTGACTTAAAATTACAACGCGGAGTTGCGAACTTTGCAATCCTGAGCGGGCATTTTATTTGTTCCTCAATCGCTCGTTCCCGACAGCTTTGTGTTCGTGTATTTATTTACTTCGAAACAACGTGACGACAGAGAGTATGCACTCTAATGATTTTGACGATTTCTCGTAACTCCTTAGAATAAACTGCTTAACCTCTTTCACGCCAAAGACGTATATATTGGCACCGCAGGTTCGACGCCAAGGACCGATTAATCGGTCACAGACCACAGAGCAACATAGACCTTAACCTTTTCAATGCTTTTCCTCTCGCGTTAAAATGTGGCCTACACGCCAATATTTCGATTAGTGAATAACAAATATAAACCCTTATCTGTCAGCAGGACAGTTGCTTTGACAGCGCCCGCTATTGCGAACGCAACCGTTTTGTATAACTTGCAGTAGCTAAACTAAACGTCCCTTCGGGCTCGGCAAGTATTCGGAAGCTTTTTCTAAGCTCCAATAGCAGCGCACCACATACGCTTAGTTGCGACCAATTAGAAGCAAGTTAGCGTACGTTGTACTTCCATTTCGAAAATCCGTCAAATCACTCTTTCTTCAACTTCCACACAAACCACTTCTGCATCTTACTGTTATCGTCACTATTCTTTGTAAACCAACATCCTATGAAATTATAACAAGTCTACGAAACATCGGAGTTTTATTTAAAACTAGTCGTCGAGACACCACGGCGGCTACACCGTCCATGACACTTTTAAGTGTCGTTGGCGTGGTAGAGTAGACACGGCAGTGCATGGCACCTTTAGGTGTTCTTGGCGTTGAAAAGGTTAATGAACACTCATTCAGTTCAACGTCAGTTATCAATTTTAGCTCTGACTAGATTGTTTTTCTCATTTATATGTACATAGGTATATGAGAATGAAAACAAATCCAACGACTAATAATAACAGTATGAGATACTGCTTGTGTGTTTGTAAACTATAAATAATTTTTTCAATGGTTTTCACATAACATGTAACTACATATTAGGGGCCGGTTTTATGGAAAGTCGACTCAAAAATCATTGATATATGCAGTCATTATTGCTTATAAATATACCTCTTTACAAAACTGTTAATCATCATTTTAAAAGTCTTAGACGGCAAACGTCTGACAAAACGTCTATTCCGACTCCAACAGTTGAATATAAACATTTGTCATTTGGTTAGAACAAAATGGATTCATGTCATATATCGTTCAAAATATCCGGCGCGGTCACTCGAGCCGTCCACGTCACCTACGAATAAACATGAGTACGCACTGAAAATAAAATATTATGCGATCGCATTTGAAACGCAACGACCGAAATAACAGTATGTGTCACAGTCGGAGTCCGGCGTGCCCACTCTCTTGCGCCAGCAGCTGTGCGGCTTTACGCGTAGCGTACTGAATTGACGGTTCAATTTAAATTTATGCGCTATTTATTACAACTCGCCAATTTCCCCTTGTAATAATAGATCCCATTTAAATTTAAATAGATAATTATTTGGGAACCATACTAAATACAAATAAAAGTTAAGACTGGACAACTATTTAAATTCTATGATCACTGGTTTTCAAGTAGGAATTAGATAAAGGTTTACTAATCATAGGCATTCAGCAAACGCCATGCTGAATTTTGCCTTAAAACCTACGCCACCCTCTTCTGTTGCAGCTTGAATAAGCTCTCACATTCCTTTGACTCAAATTTGGAAAGCAATGTGAAAACCTAACCGCCCTAGACTATAATAGAGCAGACTATTCGGTATTTATTGAACTCGCATTGTATACAAACAATTAAAACAAAATCCAAATACAAGTTAAACAAAGTAAAATATATAAAAAGTGTATGCGAATTGAAACAGTATGAAGCAATAGGCTGTGTTGGCGGCACGCAGCGAACGTTATTATGCGGTGCGTTAGGCGCTCACTGCACACGCGGCTCGCGGTCCCAATAAGCTTTATGCGATGTCACGGGGTATTTACTCCTCTGAAGCTGTTTGTTTGACGTTATAGATTTCATATAAATGTCAGATATCTCATATTAAAATTTAAAAAACTGGGTATTCTTTCGTCAACAGTTTATTGTATGTACTTAAAGTACCTACATAACTTAAATACATTGTATATTTACCATTGCATTTACAACTAAGCAACCATGTAACAAGTATTTCATTTAAGTATATAGTAAATTACAACCGATATTATTACAATCAATTTCTCTTCAAAATAAGGTAAAAATCTATACATATAAAAGGAAAAGTCCTGACTGACTGACTCACTGATCAACGCACAGCCGAAACTACTAAACTTATGATCCTGAAATTTTCACATTACGTTAGGTGTTTAACGAAGGTAACGAATAAGAAAGGGTTTTGTAAAAATCATCTTCTAAGGGGGTTAAATCGGGGTTGAAAGTTTGTATGGAAGAAAGTTTTTTTTTTAGATAGAGACTCAAAAGTTGGTGTACAGGTTTGTTATTAAAATACAAAAAAAGTAATTTAAGCGTTTTCGAGAAATCAACCCCAAAGGGGGTGAAAAGTGTGTTAAAAGTTTGTATGACGGAAGCGTTTCCCTTTTAGTTATAGACTACAAACTTTGTGAAAAGAATCCTCATTAGAGTTTACAAAAAGTAATTTCAGCGATTTTGAAAATTCGACCCTTATAAGGGTGAAAAGGGTGTTGAAAGTTTGTATGGCGGAAGGTTTTCTGTTTAGCTAGAGACTTTATTTTATGTGTAAAGGTTTCTCATCAAAATACAAAAAAGGTGTTTTTATCTATATAATATATAAAAAAGAAACTGACTGACTGAATGACTAACTGACTGACTGACTGACTGACATATCAACGCACAGCCCAAACCGCTGGTCCTAGAGATACCAAATTTGAAACGTAGGTTCCTTATAAAGTCTAGAGGTGCACTAAGAAAGGATTTTTCAAAATTCAACCCCCTAAGGGGGTGATTTGGAAATCCAAAGTTTTTATAGGGAAACAAGATTAGTTGGCCTATTCCATTTGAAACTTTACAGGAGTATTTATAAAGATAAATGAGGTAGCACGTGTTTCAGGTTTTTTGAGAATTCAACCCATAAAAGGGGTGAAAAAGTAAAAAAAACAACATGGATATCGTTTTCTGGTTTATCGGGTTGCTGATTACAAAAACAACGACGATTTTAAAATCTAACGTGGCGATTGTGAAATACCATCTTCCCTGTTGGGGCGCGAGGGGGTCGAACTCTAAAAATATAAATATGGGTGTCGTTTTGTTGTTTATTTCTGGTTCTATAGATTCCAAACTTAACACTTAGGTTCCTTATAAGGCGTAGGGGTGCACAAAGAAAGGAGCTTTCAAAATTCACCTCCAAAGTGGGAGAAATGACGGTACAAACTATGTGTGGGGAAACATGATTAGTTAAACTATTTTATTCAAAACTACACAAGAGTATTTCTAAAGATAAATGAGTAAAGACGTGTATTTGATTTTTTGAGAATTAAACCCCTAAGAGGGGAAAAAGGGGTAACAAATTTTAACTATAAAACTCTCGTGAGACTCGAACATATTAAATAATATTTAAAACGGCGGCGGCGGCGGCGGCGGCGGCGGGGTGTACGACTTGCCTCTGTCGCGAGTGGGCGCTCCTGATGACGTTCTTCGTAAAGAACGAAACATGTCGAGCGAAAATCGACTAAATTACGTGAGTGACCCGTTTTAAATATTATTTAATAAGGGGTAACAAAGTCAAAAAACAACATGATTATCGTTTTTATGGTTTATCAGGTCGCTGAAATCAAAAACAATATGAGTGTCGTTTTGTTGTTAATTTCTGTTTCTAGCATTTCAAATTTGGCACGTAGGTTTCTTATTAAGGTGTAGGTGTGCAGTAAGAAAGGATTTTTCAGAATTCACCTTAACCTAATCGAGATAAGAAAGAAGATCCGAGAGGTTCTTTACAATGAATCTGCAGCCAAAACTGCGAGAAAAGGCCGCCATCTGAAATTTCTTCAGTTATGATCTGATCCTGATGGAAATCAATATCTGAGAATCCGAAAGTTTCTTTATAAGGAATCAGAAGTCAACATTGATCGTAATATGTACTCGGTTGGTACATATCAAAGGGTTCAAGAGGTTCTTTATAACGAATCAAAGCCGCCAACTTGATTTTGAAATGACGATACGGTTGAACATATTTTGTACGCGGGCGAAGCTGCGGGAAATAGCTAGATTTTTTTAGAATTCTCCTCCTAAAGGGGTGAAGTGAGATTTGATTGTATATCGGGAAACAAGATTTATTAGATTATTTTATTCACAGGAGTATTCCTAACGAGAAATGAGTAAATATTCCTATTTAAATGGGGTGAAAAAGTCAACATGGGAAATATATACAGTAAGTGTAACTTACCTAACGACCTACATCTACCTACCTTAAATCTAAAATAGGTCCTTGATCAGAATTGCGAAAAAAGGCTCCATCTTGAATTTATTGAGTTTTAATCCGACCTTGATAATAATCGGTATTTGGGGATCCGACAGATTCCTCAGTAATGAATCTGTAGTAAAAACTGTGAGATCCGGCCGCCATCTTGAATTATTTTAATTTTGATCCGATAGTGTTTAAATCGATTTCCGAGGATCCGTGAGGTTCTCTTTATGAATAATCTGAAGATAAAACTGAAGAAAACGGCCATCGTGATGAAAATCGATATCCGAGGATCCGAGAGGTTCTTTCTAACGAACTACCAACGCCACCATCAACGGCCACCATCTTGAATTTATAGAGTTAAGTTCATGATAAAGCTCGGTAGGCACATATAAAGGGTTCGAGAGATTCTTTATAACAAATCAGAGGTCAAAATTGAGAAACAGCCGCCAACTTGAATTGTTCAGTTTGATCACTTTTCCGACAACCATCCATTCCATTTAAATCCGTTCAGCCAAACGCAAGATAATAGCGGACAAACATACATATGTACATACAAATGTACGGGCCCAACTAAGAACCTCCTTATTTGTAGACGGTTGAAAATTACGTTTAGTACGCGGGCGAAGCCGCGGGTAAAAGCTAGTAATTTAAATAAATAAGAAGTTATTTTTTTTAATGTGCGTAGCCAACATGCCAATCGCTCACGCTTATTAACGTATCGCAGCTACCTCTATCACTCTTCCTTATTAGTGTGACAATGACAGTTGCGTTTCGTTAGCGACTGAGCGTGAGCGATTGGCATCTTGGCTACGCACATTTAGCAGAAGAGTGGTCGCGAAAAATATAATATCGTTTTGTTTTATAACAAACTAGCTGGTGCCCGCGACTTTGTCTGCGCAATATCTTTATAAATTGAAGTCTATGTGTCATTCTGATGTATAAGCTAGGTAGGTATAGGTATTATTTTAAAGTTTCATTAAAATCCATTCAGTAGTTTTTACGTGAAAGGGTAACAAACATCCATACTTACAAACTTTCGCGTTTATAATATTAGTAGGATTATGGATAACACGTATTTTTAGTCACTACGATGCGTGTGGGCCGACTGAGCTTCCTCTTGCCGCGCGCAGCGCTCTTGATGACAGCACCGGTCGATTTGTAAACGGCGGCAAGCACACCGAACTCACTGTGTCCACGTATCGTCGCGCACGGTTGTTGACGCTTGATAATGGCATCCTAAGGTGTCCGTAACATGTTGCGCATAGTGACTAAACGTATTTTTAGTCACTATGCGCGACATGTTTCGAGTGATATCCGTAATTTGTTATAATATTAATGTCTCACGATAGCTTAAATTCACATTTTAAAACTCAAAACGGTACAGTCACCTGCAATAATATCTTCCGCTATGAAGGCCGTATAAATATGTGACACGCTTTTATGGCTGTACCTACAAAAAATATCGTGTCAGATATTTTTGCGGCCTTCGTACCGGAAAGGAAGTACACGAAGGGATCCAACAAGCGACATCAAATGTTTAAGTACGTGCCAATTGTACAAGGTGTTCTTTTCAAATCGGCGCGCGGCGGTCGGGAGCGAACCTCACTTACTCGACTATCGAAATTGTACCTGACGCCCACATTGGAAATAGGTATATACAACTCGTACCTACATAAATAAAACAATATAAAATATTTAGGTAAGTATGTAATTTTTTCAAAGCTTGATAAAAGATATCTAATATTTACCTAAGCTACATGCTTTAACCAAAATATCTAATACGAATTCCTAAGTCGGTATTTCTTTTGTTTTCCAATTTCATTTAATCTAAACCATTTTACGCAATCGCTTTTATTTTTCATAACTTTCAGATCTAAATTGGAATTAACTTCTGCCAAGATTTTTTTTATTACCACGTAAAACAAAAACACGTCGCATCGCGTTCATCTCGGCGTGACATTTGCGAAGTCAGCGTGACGGTAATCCCACAGCTGGCGTTCGGTAACACGGTTTATTACTAATGTAAGCAACGGTTTCTATACGTCGTGTATCCAGTTATAGGTAGGTACATTAGAATGTGAGTGAGGATATTAAAAATATTACTTTTGTTTATGTTTTGTCGACTTTCCGTAATTCGTTGGCGTAATGGAAGTGACTGGTCGTAGTTTCAAAACATTGGTATAGCATCTATAGATTTTTCTTAGGTTAAACTAAAACCTAAGTAACAAATCACGTTACCAAAAAAATACATCAGCGTACTAAACAGCCCATGAGGCCCATAACGCGTAAATTGTGTGTGTTAATTATGAAATAGATACTGTGATTCATAAGATCACGATTTGAGTAAATTATCAGCTATTGGTCCATACTAGGCTTAAGGAGATTAACGTTATTTATTTTAAATTTTAGATAATGAAAACAATCAAGTTTTAATTTTATTGCTGATTATGGTCACTCTACAAATAAAATACTTGCGTCATCAGTGATAACTTTTGAAACATCGTATCTTACTCGACATTGTCATAATGTGACAATTCATTGTCTTCATAATCGGGGTGTTGTCATAACAGTTAAAAAGGTTTTATCATTATTAATTAGCTGTTATAGGGTGACCATTATTGTAGACAATCGAAACTGTACTCAACAAAAAGTAAAAAAAAACTAACGAGACAGTTGCTTTAATTAAATCCTATGATGAACGATTCATTAACATTAACTATCTGTGTAGAGTAAGTCCTGCTGTGTGGCAGACGGGCAGGCGCCAAACTGATCGCAATTTTCCGGGAACCAAGGTTGATGAAACACTAAATGTTTGTATAATAGAAACAAATAATTTGATAAATACATAACATAGCATCCTTATTAATTAAAATGCGCTTAGTAAGGAACAGTCGGGACCCATGAAATATCGTGATTGTTTCAAAAATTCCCAATAATGATATTAACTGTCTGTGTAGGGTAAGTCCTGCTCATGTCTTCTGAATCACCCGGTATACATGTGGCAGACGGACAGGCGCCAAAATGATCCCAATGTACCGAGAACGAAGTTTGATATGAAACACTAAATTTTTGCTATAGAAATAAATAAATTGATAAATACCTACATAACATTACAATCAATATATAACGAACAGTCCCACCGAACCCATCAAATATCGTGATCGTCTCAAACATTCTTAATAATGATCCAATCGAGAGTTGAACGCGCCACACTTTGCATTAGATTATTATTAGTTTTTTCGATCATGAAGTAGTTCTAGACAATAAACAACAAAAAGGTACGATTTGTAGTTTTCCATTTAATATCTCCTGTTTATATAAGATTTCTAAAATTATCTAAAACCATATGATTTTTTCAAAATATGAAATAACAGGTCCACCTACAATTAGCCTTCACCAACTTTCTCTATTTCTACTTTTGTTAAAGAAACCCCAAAACTTTATTTTATTGGCATTCGATATCAATCAGTCCCTGCGGCTTTCAATGCAAAGCGCCCTCGATAGTATCTTTATTTAGTAAAGATTTTGAACCTAAAAAAAATTCTTCCAAAAGGATATATATTTTTATGACCATCTAAATAGGCTTCTTTGATATTTTGTGATAGCGTAACGAAAAGAGTTACCAGGAAAGTAGATATGAAGCACCTGTTTTATTACATTTGTCTCTATTTATTCAGAAATGCTTTGTACCGTTTTCATTTTTTCGCAATTTGGAATATTTCGTTATGATAAATTAATGTTGGCACTGTTCTAATAATTGTCACCGTTTAAATATATTAATTAATGAGTTGACCAACGGAAACGGACTACCTATGTACCTATTAATTACATTTAAGGTGTCAAATACGCGCTGTAATCGCCCTTTCGAATCGGCTTTTTCCGCAACTCAACATCAATTGTGCGTTTTTAGGGTTCCGTACCTCAAAAGGGAAAGACGGTCACCTTTCAGGATCACTTTGTTGTCTGGCCATCCGTTAGTTTGTCAAGACCCTTTATCTCAGGAACACGTAAAGGTAGCAGGTTGTAATTAATACCACATACACAAATTTGCGATTGCTGTTAGTTGTGAGAAAACCAAATCTCTACCTGAACGCAATCAAAAGATACGGCAGTTTATGTCGATTTCTCATACATTTGCAATGGGATTCAAATTCTACTAAGTTTTTCCCGTTGATCTAGAATCACGAAATTTGGCAGAACGTAATAGCTTGTAGCACAAATATAGGATAATATCCAAATACCGTATAATTACCGTGTATTGAGAGTTCCGTGCCAGTGTCACCAGTAAGTACCACGTGTGGGGCATCCTTTGTGCTGCACCCTCGGTGGGCGGTCCGATTCGTAATTAGCCGGTTTTTTAAAGATATATTACATTTACGAGTATTTTGTAGTATTATATTTAATCAGCTTAAAATTATGTCTAACAATAGAAACAATAGGATTTACCATATGAATTAAATGAAAAGTTTCGCACCCTTTACGATCTTATATTTATTACAAACAACGACATACAATTAAAATTAAATATATTTGCCTAGTTGAGAAAATGGGAGAAAAAATTAGCCTAACGACACGCGTAGTTACCCTTTAGATTAGAATTAAACCTTCTGTAAAAAAATGACCCCAATTTTAATCCGGGCAACCCAGTCATTCAAACGTAATTAACTCGGCCCCAAAAAAAATAACAAAACCAATAACGACGCAACATCTCTATCTCTAACAGAATAAGAATACGAGGAAAAATAAAATAATAAAACAAACGATTACTTACACAAATGCAAGCCAATCCCCGCTATTCGGGAGGCAGGATCGTGACATGCATGAGGCAGGATGGAACCCTTGTAGGCAATTTCTATTCAAGCCTTGAGCCGCATAGCGGACCTAAGTGCTAATAGTGATAACGGAGAGTGTTTCACCGCCGCAAGTCTCGGCGTATAGATGTAATTATTTCTAGACTTTATTGTGCCTAGACCAGGCTCCTATTTCACCATGCTGGCAAGTGTGACCATTCCTTAAATGACTGAATTACTGGCGTTAAAGGCGTCCATAGGCTACGGAAACCGCTCACCATCGCGCGGGCTGTGTGCTTGTTTGCCACCACTTCAATAATTTTAGTAAAATCGTAAAGTATCGTCAGTAAAAAGACAATTTCTTGGTGAAGATTTTTTTACAATTGTCACGAGATCTACATATTAGTGGTTTAAAGAATTGTCGGTAGTTTTTGACATGTGAATGATCCTGTGTCGGAATTTCGTGACATATTTCGTTTTTAATGGTAATAATTATGTTTTTATTTATACTCGTAAATAACATGTGGTCGGTAAGCAAGCATACAGCCCGCACAATAGTAAGCGGCGCCCGTAGCCCGTAGAGGCGTAGACGCCTGTAATACCAGTAATAATGATGCTGACAATTGTCGCACCTGTCGCCGTGGTGAAATAGGCCACAGGCAACTAGCAAGGTACCTATAAAATTATTATATTAATCACGCTTATTCTGAATTAGCAAGTGATAACGTCTACTTGATATTAAATAGGATATCGGTTTCTTGGTGTACATTCAAAACTGAAATGTATTTCGAAATCGCTGTGTACATATTTAGCTAGGCATACATTCATATATGCGTCACATGTCTTTAGTGACTGTAATATGTTATAAATTCGGTGATGCCGTCAGCCTGTGTTCTTAGCACGTAGCCCATACTTCACAGCCGCTCGAAATCTCGCTTTCGTATTCAATCGATGTAACCCAGTATCTTAGAATTAGGCTCTTGCCAGAGAGGACGTGGATTTAAACAGTTTTCATAACGTCATGTATTCATAACTTTTCTTTTATCGTATACCTTATGTAGTCATGTAGAAAATTGATTCAAGTCGAGGAACTGAAAAAGAAAATTACATGATAAGTTAGCGGAATAATACAAATAGAATCAAACGAGACTATTCTTCCAAGCAAATACCCTGTCAAACTTTAAGGTCAAGCTTCTATGAAATTATAACGTTTACTTAACACATTGCCAGTATGTGCTATCAAAATCTATGAAAGCATAGACAGGCTCTAGTCAGCCTGCTTCAGTAGATCAAACCATTGTATATTTACAGAAATAATTATTATGAATTGAGGGAAAACTTGAAGTAATAAAGGTATAATTATATTTACGGACATCTTTATTGAATAAAAATACGGAGTAGGTATAGAAATGATACTTAAGGATTACAGCCTGTAGTCAGGCTGAATTAGTGGATAAAGTTTATTGAAGCTCACAACCAGTCTTAGATAGATATTTCGTCTAGGTTTTAAATATTTTAATAATGATCTATTAGTTTTAAGCAGAAACGTCTGCGAACGATACTGAATTTCTCTAAAAATATTGGGTAAATTCGGGTCATGAATTTTTTAATTTTTAATTTTAATGATAGCAACATAATATTCATATAATGTTCAACAAAGAACTGTAAGGTCTGATTATTATGACTCCGCATAAAACAACCAACCATATTTATCGACGTAAATATAGGCCGATGGTTGGTTTTCATGCAAGCCAGTATGAAAGAGCATCCATCGTACTCGTACATAGTACGATTCTCAATTAACGGACCGCTTTTAATGACGGGATTTCACTCGAAATTCTTCGGTTACAAGTACAACGATGACGTGCATTGTAATCGAACAATACATACAAGATAGAACCTTTGTTCAAAATGAATGTTCTAAAACTTAGGCTAATATACGGTAATATAAGGTTTCGTACAAAAACGAGAAGTGTTCGATCGTAACTGGCCGAAGGGGCTTCGTCTCGCGTAAAAAAAATCGGCTATTTACAATGGTTTAAGCTGCAATGTAAAGAGAAAAGTACGAGTAAATAGGCCTATGGTTCAATAATTCCTTTCGCTAAATCGCGAAAATATTCTTAATTTTGATTGTTCGATGAGTTAAATGAACTATTATGAATGCATGTGTGACTATTGAAATATGTATATAAACCACTTTATCATGGATAGTTTGTTTCGTACAACTTCTGTTTAGTACGACGTAATATCGTCGGTCCCTTCGACGTCGTTATAACCGGATTCAACTGTATGTTGCAGATAATTTAATAATAGCTACATATATGTCCAACCATTTTATATCTTATTAAGGATATAAAATTGTTAATGTTACCTCAGCGTGCAATGTCATGCTAGTTTACGGTTCCACTGAGTGTTAGAGTGTTATTGTGCGAGTCAGCGGCTGGCTGGCCGCCAGCGCGGCTGCAACCACGCCTAATAACCTGCATCGGTTAATCAACCTATACGCCAACCCTGCGGCAATTACAAAATGTCTCGTTAATTTCGTAATTCTGTTGACGGATTACCTGATTTATCTCAAGCGATATACCAAATTCATCATGGTTCGTTGACGCCACCCGCATGCTGCAGCTACCCACTACGGAGGCGATTTGGCTAAGACCAACGACAAATATCGAATACTAAATTAAATGCCAAAACATATGTTAGCATACTAATAAAATAAACAGCTTTGAGCTTAAACAATCTCACACATAACCGCATAAGCTCTGTGAAATAAAAGACAATTACTCGGTCGTGCACGGTAAGAGGCAGTTCTCAACGATTGAGCTGATTGCTGAGACGACAAGTGACTATTTTACATACTGATGCGTTGCGAGAAATTCCTGAAACCTCAACCTAGTGTGGTGACATCACGTACGTAACACAGCACACGTGAGCGGATTATAAATAGGGACGTAGGCACTAGAGATCCTTTGAGATCTTCGACCAACAATCGGTTCGTACGGAATAGGTGAGCTTGGAATAAGTTGTGTCGTATCGTAGGAAAAATGAATACGGGACTGGGAATCGTTCACAATGGTAGTAATTTTCGCGGTCGACTCAATTTTAGCATTTAAATTGTGTCATTGGAGAAACAAATATCTTTTTCATTTATAATTGGCACCGCGACAAACTTTTCAAAAGTAATGTATTCAATTACAGTGCGAGTGCTCACCACAAATTAGGCAAATCGAAGCTAAAGGAGATAAATCCACGTTTCTGGTGCGGCCCTTAACTTTCTAAGCCGCCTGTAATTGCCTGACAGTCTCGTAGTAATTTTCTAATTTCATGTAAAATATTCAGCGTTCGCATTCGACTCGAACCCATTTGTTTAATCACATTCACGGCAAAGTACCTTCGTTATAGTTCACCTACGCTAATGTAAGTTACGTTATATAGCTATTTTGATTAAAGTGTTGTGCAAATGTTGTAGGGTTATTTGTGAGGTAAGTTCTTCGGCTGGGATTTCTGTGTCCAGCCACACGCGACGCTGTGGTACCCGCCCTCGGTAGAGGGCATATGGTTTCTATAAGGGAATCGTTCTGCTTGCAATTGAAACACTGCTGCATGTTACCATATGAAATCTTACCTTTAATCAATAACGGTCGCAGCCATGTGGTAATTGTCATAGTCATACCGTTTCTTGAACATTCGCTTATTAACTTCCATAATATAAACATTATCATATCGGGTGCTCAATAAAACAAACATACATGGTAAATATCCCGTTTAAGATGGTAGTTATAACATTATCAGTTTTAAAAGATGATTTTGAAATTGATGGAAGTGATGAACTTCGGGCGAAAGTTTTTCAATACATAATTTTACTCACGAATCTTACAATCTCAATGTATGATGCTTTAAAACGGAATTTTTTTAGGATTCCTTAGCCAAAATAACAAAAACGGAATCCCAGCCCAGTCGTCGTCCAGTTCGTCCGTCCGTAAGTATATCACATCGGTTTTACTCAGTAACAATAAAATATATGTTCATCATATTAAAGCGAAAGGTATATTTTGTATGCCGCTATTTAGTTATACATATAATTTGCGAAACAAAATATTTTTAGGTGGGCACCCACGCGAGATTCGAAAGGGGGGGAGGGGTCATCACAAAAGTTCACGTGTATTTTTCTACATTCAACGAAACCAAGATATAAATAAAATCAATGCCTCAAGGACCTATTTTATTTAGATTCAAGGTAGGTAGAGTAGAGGTAGGTAGTTAGGTAAGTTACATTTACTGTATATAATTCGAATATAAATGTTTTAAAACATATATGTAATCTTAATCATCAATTCACACTTCAAAATAGCGGGTCTATATAACGAATTTTCTGGAATGCGTTGCTCTATATAGTAGAAGAATTTTTTAATTTTTTAAACAAGATTAACGAACACAATAGGTACTATGAGTTTTAAAATTAGGTTGAATCACAAAAAATACACTTGAGTTTACGTGGGGGAAAGGTTAGGTTAGGTTAGGTTGAATGACAAAAAATACACTCGAGTTTACGTGGGGGAAAGGTTAGCATAGAACCTCACCAAAGGTCACCAAGGGGGAAATGTAAAAAAAAATCAGGAAGATAGCATATAAGACAAACTTACCACGAAAATGATTTTGAACATATTTAGTCAAGCCGTTTTTGAGTTTTTTCCAAAAACTATTTATTACAAAAGGATGTAGGCACATTAGTTGCATGTTACAAAATAGCTACTTTACAAAATTTACTGACAACGCGTGTAGTGTGTTACTACTGTGTGTGTACTTACTTAGTTGGATGCATCAGATGGTTCAGATGCATGTGACAAGTTATTGTATAAAAAACTTGTGTTATCATTACTTGCTACTTTCAGTGTAACTGTGACTTTGTTTTCCTCTGTATAGGTAATTCATGATTTTTAATAATGTCATCGACATGTTATATTTTGTATAAAGTAATTTGATTAACCACTGTGCTGCTTATAACAAAGCAAATGCTGCACAGTTACCGTGAAAAGCTAAGGTAAATCTATATTGCGTTTATTTTACAATATTACGAGTAAGCTAAGAACTCTTAAATACTGCCTCAGAATACATTACAATATTACATACAATTACAGTACACATGTACTAAATTGAAAGTTTCGCAAATAATAATATATTATTCATAAATCGATAGCGGTGACAATATCACCACGTTTGCCATTCCGCGCGAGTACACAAAATGCCCGTATTTCGTCAATTTTGGAATATCCAGAGATTAGATATTGAAAACTAGTATACGTCCGACTATACAATGATGATTATGTATACCGAAAAATTTGGTATGACTGAGGACCTACCTGTAGGCGATCCCAGCGTTTTTCCGCTTTGTAGAGGAAAGCGACTATGCACAGAGAACCTACTTAACGGGTACCCAAATCGGGTACCCGGTCAATGTGTTAATTTTTATATTTTACGGCCTGCACGTTTCATTGATTTTAATATATATAAAATTAGGGTTCCGTAGTCAACTAGGAACCCTTGTAGTTTCGCCACGTCCGTCTACTTGTCTGTCTGCTTTTGGTCGTTTTAAGCATAATATAATATTGCAGTATCTTCTAAAACCCCCGTTTGCCTATTTGGCGGACATGCTCTGGGCTGATTATTAAAATCATGATGGTAAATTTAGGCGCCAAAATACAGCAGTCGGGATTTATAATCTTATTGAATCCAGTTGTCTACCTGTAGCTAAAAGTTCACAAAGTCGAAACTGTTCTGTAATCCCAAATACGTGTGTGCACAGAATCCTGCACAATATTTACTAAAATAATAAACGTTAGCTTAGCGCAGCTTTGTATTTGTAGGTAGTGAGTGGGTTTTGAAATCTACCAGTAAATTTATGTTATACAGTTATCTCTATAGTTACAAAACAAGTATGAAATCCGCAGGTATGAACACATTATCTTAATTAGGCTATGCATTACAGTATCTGACGAATTACAATAGCATTCTTTTCTAAATCATTTAAATCAAAGCAGACTTTTCATAAATAATCCCTAGTATTAGCGTTAAAAGACACCTTTAATTTCCGTTATGCACAAATCAAACCACAGTTGCAACTAACGCCACAAATCAATGCCTCAAGGACCTATTTTATTTAGATTCAAGGTAGGTAGAGTAGAGGTAGGTAGTTAGGTAAGTTACACTTACTGTATATAATTCGAATATAAATGTTTTAAAACATATATGTAATCTTAATCATCAATTCACACTTCAAAATAGCGGGTCTATATAACGAATTTTCTGGAATGCGTTGCTCTATATAGTAGAAGAATTTTTTAATTTTTTAAACAAGATTAACGAACACAATAGGTACTATGAGTTTTAAAATTAGGTTGAATCACAAAAAATACACTTGAGTTTACGTGGGGGAAAGGTTAGGTTAGGTTAGGTTGAATGACAAAAAATACACTCGAGTTTACGTGGGGGAAAGGTTAGCATAGAACCTCACCAAAGGTCACCAAGGGGGAAATGTAAAAAAAATCAGGAAGATAGCATATAAGACAAACTTACCACGAAAATGATTTTGAACATATTTAATCAAGCCGTTTTTGAGTTTTTTCCAAAAACTATTTATTACAAAAGGATGTAGGCACATTAGTTGCATGTTACAAAATAGCTACTTTACAAAATTTACTGACAACGCGTGTAGTGTGTTACTACTGTGTGTGTACTTACTTAGTTGGATGCATCAGATGGTTCAGATGCATGTGACAAGTTATTGTATAAAAAACTTGTGTTATCATTACTTGCTACTTTCAGTGTAACTGTGACTTTGTTTTCCTCTGTATAGGTAATTCATAATTTTTAATAATGTCATCGACATGTTATATTTTGTATAAAGTAATTTGATTAACCACTGTGCTGCTTATAACAAAGCAAATGCTGCACAGTTACCGTGAAAAGCTAAGGTAAATCTATATTGCGTTTATTTTACAATATTACGAGTAAGCTAAGAACTCTTAAATACTCCCTCAGAATACATTACAATATTACATACAATTACAGTACACATGTACTAAATTGAAAGTTTCGCAAATAATAATATATTATTCATAAATCGATAGCGGTGACAATATCACCACGTTTGCCATTCCGCGCGAGTACACAAAATGCCCGTATTTCGTCAATTTTGGAATATCCAGAGATTAGATATTGAAAACTAGTATACGTCCGACTATACAATGATGATTATGTATATCGAAAAATTTGGTATGACTGAGGACCTACCTGTAGGCGATCCCAGCGTTTTTCCGCTTTGTAGAGGAAAGCGACTATGCACAGAGAACCTACTTAACGGGTACCCGGCCCTCAATGTGTTAATTTTTATATTTGACGGCCTGCACGTTTCATTGATTTTAATATATATAAAATTAGGGTTCCGTAGTCAACTAGGAACCCTTGTAGTTTCGCCACGTCCGTCTACTTGTCTGTCTGCTTTTGGTCGTTTTAAGCATAATATAATATTGCAGTATCTTCTAAAACCCCCGTTTGCCTATTTTGGCGGACATGCTCTGGGCTGATTATTAAAATCATGATGGTAAATTTAGGCGCCAAAATACAGCAGTCGGGATTTATAATCTTATTGAATCCAGTTGTCTACCTGTAGCTAAAAGTTCACAAAGTCGAAACTGTTCTGTAATCCCAAATACGTGTGTGCACAGAATCCTGCACAATATTTACTAAAATAATAAACGTTAGCTTAGCGCAGCTTTGTATTTGTAGGTAGTGAGTGGGTTTTGAAATCTACCAGTAAATTTATGTTATACAGTTATCTCTATAGTTACAAAACAAGTATGAAATCCGCAGGTATGAACACATTATCTTAATTAGGCTATGCATTACAGTATCTGACGAATTACAATAGCATTCTTTTCTAAATCATTTAAATCAAAGCAGACTTTTCATAAATAATCCCTAGTATTAGCGTTAAAAGACACCTTTAATTTCCGTTATGCACAAATCAAACCACAGTTGCAACTAACGCCACAAATCAAATCAACTTTGATAGTATACATTGTGTGCATTTGTGCAAAAGATGCGATGCGGCGGCAATCAGTTTTAAAATATTATTGATGATTTTGGGAGCTGTGTAAAAAAAATGATCTAAAAAAAATGTTTAATTACACTCAATTATAATTTATAAATCCTTTACCTACTTACTTTCTTTCTTAGGTTAGGTTAGGTTATATAAAAAGTAAGATACAAAACAGAACCGGCCAAGAGCGACGGCCACGCTCAGTCCCAATCCAATGATACCTTACACCTTACACTTTATGATTAAAACGAAAACAAATACCCTAAAATATTTTATTTTCACTTTTTATCTTACCAATTTATCGGCATGATTGATATGAATATACATTATTCGAACCGAATTACAGCTTTTTAGTACTGGACTTAGCCGAGTAGTCACCGAACTTAGCCGCAGACGGACTAACGGATAGACAAGCACGGCGGAACTATTAGGGTTCCTAGTCGACTACTGAACCCTAAAAATCAATAGAAAACATAAACACATTATAAAAACCTAACCTAGAGTGTCTCGAGCCTAGAGTGTAGAAACGGAAACATTCACCGAAACAACAACTTATCACTTTAATCATCGCCGAATCAACCTTCCAAACAACGGATTCCTCGTCCGCCAAGTGTAGGTACTTGCTGGACTTGCCTTCTCCGGATTTTTCTACCAGATAGAAAAGATAATAATGATAATCTCACACTTATTGACCTATTTAATTCCATGCTGAGAAAAAATTGTTGGATTGGGACCGGTCTTGATTGCTCTTAAGTGTAGATATTAAAGAAAATGTGAATATAGGCAAAATATGTATACCTACTTGTAAATAGAGAGCCATACATCGCATGCATAGAACTATGGAGTGAGATAAATCATAGATAGATAGATAGATAGATAGAATACTCTTTATTGCACACCTCAAGTTTAAGTTAGATACAAGAAAAGATAGTTAAATACAAGAAAAGCTTAACTAACAAAAAAAGAAAAAGAAAATACAACCAGTCGATTTAAGATTGAGGCCAAACAATAGGCGGTCTTATCGCTAAAAAGCGATCTCTTCCAGACAACCTTTGGGTAGCGGAAACAATGAGAACTAATCAGCGAGAGTAGGCGTTACAAACATATAGATGAAATTAACTAAACGCACACACACACACACAAAACTACGCAAAACAATAAACATACTTATATATACAAAATAATAATAAACAAATAGACATAAATAAACATACTTAAATAAACAAAATAACAACATAAATTCTCATAACAGCATCATGCAAGCCACACAGCAAAAAGAGAAAAAAAAATAATAATAAAAAGAACAGAAACAGTCAAAAAATTATGGTAGAGATAGGTAATGGTCTTTGAGTCGTTTTTTAAAAACAGCAAGGGATTGCGCACACCTTATGTCTAGAGGTAACGAGTTCCAGAGTCGAACTGCCTGAAATGAAAAGGAACAGTTATAAAACTTTGTAGAGGACGACGGCACAGAGAGGAGCATATTGTTAGACGATCTAACAGAACGCAGATACTTAACTGAATCGCTCCTTGAGATAGCGGGGAGTTGCAGGGATGAAAAGAATACTATATAGAAGGGACAGAATGTGGAAGTTTCGGCGAAGGCGGATAGGGAGCCACTTGAGCTGTGACCGAAATTGGGAAACACGGTCATATTTTCGTAACCCAAATATAAACCGAATACAAACATTTTGAATGCGCTCAAGTTTATTTAAAAGATCCTCATTGAGATCTAAATAAGATACGTCAGCATAGTCCAAAATAGGAAGAAGGAGAGTTTGGGCAAGTGCAATTTTTGTCGGAATGGGTAGGAAATTTCGCAACCTTTTAAGGGAGCTAACCGCTGCAAACATCTTCCTGCTCACTTCGCTGACTTGGGGTATCCAAGATAAGGTCTTATCCAAAGTTATGCCCAGGTTTCTAACTTTCTGCGAGTAGGGAATCAGTACGCCATCAAAGCAGATCGGAGCAATACTTTTAAGGTCTACCTTCAGTAACTGTTTAGAGCTCCCAATTATGATGCACTGCGTTTTAGATGGATTGATCTTAAGGCCAAAATCAAGACTCCAGTTTAGAATGCTTGCCAAGTCATTATTAACCGTGTCAATTACAAAAGGAAGATTACTAGCTTCACCCTGCGAATAAATTTGAACATCGTCGGCATATAGGTGATAGTGAGAAGAAATATTTGAAGTGATAGTATTAATAAATAAAGAAAATAATAAGGGGGACAAAACGCCGCCCTGCGGTACGCCGGCCAGCGTGTTGCACCAAGAAGACCGAAAATCATCCACCTTTACACATTGCCGACGATCAGCTAAGTAACTACGAAACCAGCCAATTACCGCAGGAGATATATTAAGAGAACGCAGTATTCCAAGAAGAATGTCAAAGTCAACGGTATTAAACGCGTTACTAAAATCTAGCAGCGTCAACACCGTCAACTTCTGATCATTCATGCCCGCCCGAATGTCATCAGTGATCTTGACGAGAGCAGTAGCCGTACTATGACCGGAACGGAAACCAGATTGGAAGGGGTTAAGGAGATCACACTTGTTCAGGAATGATGAAAGCTGCTGGTGAACAAGGCGCTCAAGAACTTTAGAGAGGAAAGGGAGGATAGAGTAAATATACCAGGTACTGGTTGCCTTCATTGACTTCAGTAAAGCATTCGATACATTAAATTACCCCACGCTTTTTTCTAAACTTGAACAGGTTGGTATACAGGGGCCCTTGCTGGAGTGGTTCCGTGACTATCACAGCAACAGAAGTACGGTCGTACGGATCGACGGGCGAGATAGCGACCCCATACCTACACAAAGAGGCACCGCTCAAGGGTCGATTTTGGGTCCAACCGAATACCTGACCTATGTCAACGATATGTGTAACCTCTTCACAAAGGGCTCCGTATACCAATTTGCCGATGATACATGCCTGGTCACCTTCGGTGAAAACATTAATGAGGCTCAGGAGATGATGCAAAATAACTTTGATACCCTATGTAAATGGGCACACGACGTGGGCCTAGTTATAAACACAAATAAAACTAAACTTGTACATATTCGCTCCCCCTATTCAAAAAGTGCCAACCCTACAGTGATTGCTCATACGCACACCTGTTGGCACGGCGAGCGCGCTCACGCGTCGTGCGCGTGCGCGCCGCTCCAACTGGTGGACCAACACACCTACCTGGGCCTTGTTATTGATAAAAACTTACACTGGAAGCCTCACGTTGAAAAGGTATGTAACAAACTTCGATCGCTGCGTGCTAAAATTAACATTCTTAAATATAAATTACCGTATAATACTCTAAGATTACTTTATCTTTCTCTAGCTGACTCGGTAATAAGTTACGGGCTAAGTAGCTACGGACGAACGTACAAAACATACATAGATAATATTTATAAACTTCAACTGAGTATACTTAAAACAATAATACCCAAATACGTGAATAAATACGATAATAATTGTGATTTTTTTAAACACTGTAAAGTAATGTCTATATTCGATAAAATCAATATGTCAATAGTTCTTGAAGAGTATGATAACATACAATTATTAGTGAAAAAATGTAGACACGAAAAATTACGCAGTACAATTGTTCAACCCAGATATAATTTACCGGGATATATCAATGTGTATGGCAGAAGGACATGGGAGTACATGCTACCAGACATACTAAATAGTTTACCAGAGGATACATATAAAAATAGTCTCGAAAATAAAATTAAATGTAAAACTGCGTTGAAAAAATTGTATATATCAAGAGCGGACGGCGATGTCTGACTCATCTGTTGCACCCTACCTACTTTTTTATTTTATTTTGTCAATGTGAATAACTGTATTAGCTGTAAGCGTAGTGACGCATTTGTACCACGCATAAACCTCTACAGGTTTCTGTGGCGCATCTTAGTTTTTAAGTCATGTGTATTCTTTTTTTTAATATAAATAAATTAAAAAAAAAAAAAAAAAAGAGATAGGACGATAATCAGACAATGATGAGGGATTGGGTTTTTTTAGGAATAGGAACGATGCAGGCATCCTTCCAAAGAGATGGAAAAGAACATGAAGATATGGAGTTATTAAGGATAACAGAAATTACGGGAACCAGCAGGTCTAGGAGGGGGAGGATCATAGTGCGGCTAATACAATCGACACCGACAGCATTCGACGAGATGGACACAACGCTCTTCCTAATATCACTATCAGTAAAAGGCACGAAAGAGAAAGGAGATAAGTCTGGAGTTGGGAGTGACAGGAGATATTGAAGAGTTAAATCATATTTTCAATCAACATTTGTTTGATTTTTTTTTATTTGTTTGGAAGCCATTTGCTTTGGTTTATATTTTAGTTTTAGTAGAGCGATTCTAATAATTAACAGCAATCCCTGAAATGAAAAAAGAAAAAAAATAATACTCCATAAGAATACTCCAACTCAACACGCACGGACACACACATGTACATTGCATACACAAGAGTCTTTACTATGATAACACTAAATAATTAATATGTATTAAGAATTATTTGATAATTCATATTAACGGCCTCTTAGCCTAGTCGGCAGTGACCTTGCCTACGAAGCAGGAGGTCCCGGGTTCGAATCCAGGTCAGGAATATATTTGTGTGTTTATCACGAATGTTTGTTTCTGAGTTATGGATGTTTTCTATGTATTAATATGTATATATCTATTATATATATCGTCGTCTAGTACCCATAAGACACGTGGGCACAGCGTAAGGATGTAATCCATACAGTGAGGTAACTTCATACACGGCCAGCGGCTCGGCTCGGTGGTCGTGCTGAGGCTCAGGATTGTCAAAAACTATACGAAAGATATTACAGTCTGATTGGCAAACTAATTTCCATTTTACACCCCTTAAAATAGACCGCCGAATTTTCATAGAAATTTGGCGGTGTTTCCTCCCCACCTCCTTCTCCGCGCGCCCCCCATCGATGACCCAGAAATCGGCGGAGTTAACCCACTGTATAGAATACATCCTTACGCTGTGCCGTGGGACTAGGTCGATTTGTGTAAGATTGTCCTACAACATTTATTATTATTATTTCTTGTTTTTGGCACGATAATTTCGTCGCGAACATGTAGATCATAAATAGGATACCTTTTGGAATGGCGCCCATCCCAAAATTATAACATAAATTTTACGGACAATAGGTATACATGGCTGGTTTTAACCCTCGGCGGAAATGGAAGGAGTGTTAAACTATGTATGTATGCAACGTAGCACCCGAAGCGCGTTTATTCTATAGCAGGTGTATAGTCATCCAATTGGAACCCTAGGCCACCTTAGAACCATGTCAAAATGACAACCTGTAAGAAATTTCTTACAATCTAATCTAAGATAAGTCACTATGACATAGTCCTACAGTGGCCTTCTAATTGGTTGACTGTACTCTGTGAAGTGGAAAAGTCAAAACCAAAATGGGATAAACACGTATAACATCCAATAAATACGTATACATATAATTGCAGCCCTTTTGGTTATAAAATTTCTGTATACTAAATATAATAATACTTATACCTTTGACGCGTGTTGGTTTCATAATACCTGTTTCAGTTGGTATGATTTAATTATAAGTATATTATTCAACTTTATCAGAGTTAAAAAATGTAGGTACATACGTAATTTTTTTTTATTGAGGAATAGGTATTAAGCATTTGACTACAATCTCACCTGAGATGGTAGATTTAAAGAGATCCTATACGCTCTACATACAATCTCTACATAATGCACCTACATTCACCTGAAGTCGTTACCGTTGCCCTTGATGATGTAGATCCATGTGCATTAACAAATCAACAATTAACGGTTAAAACCGGCCAAGAGCATGTCGGGCCACGCTCCGTGTCGGGTTCCGTGTTAACAGTCCGTTACAACAACCTAGAAGGGGTTTTAGTAGATGCCACAACCATACCTAGCAAACAAGATTATCTTCGCAGCACTTACCTACGACTCATATAGGCCCTTTTACTAAAAGGATATGACTCTTTGCGAAAAAAAATGGCTTATCTGACCGTATTCAAAATAATTTTCCTTGAGTCTTCAAAAGTTTTCATCTGATTTTTTTACTTCCGTAGCGTTTATTGACGAAAATATTTACCTACTTTAAGTAAAAATATTTTTTTTAAAACCCCTAATCTTTTTCAAATACATACCCAACGATACCTCGTGGAACGAAAAAAATACCCCCATTTTACATGATACTTAGGTACTTACTCATAAAAGAGATACCTATGTCTACTATTTATTTTACCACTTTGTCGGCGTTACTGATATAAGTACACCAAATTACAGCTTTCTAGTATTTAACCATTCAATGTATGAATTATCAATATTGATCTTAAAACATCCCAAGTGACAACTAGATTAATTTAAAAAATATATAAGACCGTACGGCGATGTAATAAAGTTACATTTCAAGAGAACTAGATTGTCACTTGTCTCATTTTATTATCATAAATTCATCATGCATTTAAGGGTTAACGGTCGCTGAGATTATCCGCGAACGGACTGACAGTCAGACAGACATGGCGAAACTATGAGGGTTCCTAGTTGACTACGGGACCCTAAAAAAGACACGTTTTGAATACATATCAGCGCGTACCACAGCTATTTACGAAAGTGCTTTTGTAAAATGTTTTGTTTGACCTCTTTAAAGAGAACAACCCTTAAAATAAAGTTAAAATGTTTGGCTCGTGCGAAGGCAAGGGGTCTACTGAAACATTCACGCACGTGGGCCGCGGCCATTGTTTTTATTATAAGCAAGCATTGCGGGTTTTGTTCTTTTCCCGCGTCAGAATTATGATAATGGAACATTCTGGTGGACGCAACGTGTATATACAAAACCTAATTTAAATTTAAATTTAGTGCAACTTAAATGCAATAACGTTGTGATGTTTTTTATACAAATAATTATTGTCTTTAGATAATAAAGTTTATTAAGTTAACGCTGTATAGGTATTTTGGTCAAATATATTACAAAAGAGCAATAAATCGCGCGTGACCCAGGATTAACATGTGACTACACTTTATAACAGCTGTGGAAAGCATTTTTCAGGTTTTATAATTTTCCCAAAAAGAAGTACAAAGTAAGTTAACTACACATTTAATCACGTTCGTCTAAGTATTACCTCCATTACCTTATCTACGAAGCCAATATTTGCGACAGCACTGCGCATACGATCACCATAATAGACTCAGTGAAGTGACTAGTGACGTAAACCGTTTGTGGCTTTTATTGCTGGAGTTACTAGAAGAGTTGCCAGCATCAGCCCCCTTGATAAATTGTGTTGTTTTCGCCAACCTCCTTGTTTGTTCCCGTGTGTTTTCTATCGAACGTACTACGAAAAGTATGGCACAGTTGGAGGCGCCACGGTTTTTGTTATCGTCTGTAGATAATAACGATCCGTTTGTGAGAAGATGGTTGAAAGCTATCAGAACGGTCGGAAATACATTGATCTGATTGAGTTAACATGTCAATTTAATAAAGGATGACTCAGACTAGGACGGGACGGGGTGGGACGGGATGATCTGTCAATTTCTATAGAAAGAATCACGTAATAGCTCGGAGCCCACGGATGTTACAAATTCTTTCAATAGTAGGTCCATAAATTGTTAATAACAAAGTGTCTCATACATATATGTAACTATGTTAGACTACTTACTTAAAAATAGCAAAATATATGAACGTGACACGTGACGTTTTCTATAAAAACTGACAGATCGTCCCGTCCCGCTCCATTTCTTTTATAATTGCTAAGCAAGATGCATAAATAATGCACTTATTAGCTTTTATATTACTATCACTCAAATGAAATAGTAAATGTACAGGAGGGGCTCAGCCATTTGACAAACTTTGAAATCCCACATAGGGCTACATCTTAGTTATGCTCTACTTTAAATATTATTTGATTAGAACTAAAAAAAAACGCAAACAAAAGTTATTTCCAGTAATCGACAACATAAAGATATACTCGTACATACTGTATTTATCTTTGGCAGTGTTTTTGGCAGTAGCATATTGGTGATACTATCCATTTTCTTCAATGATGACATTTGTCAACAATCAAAGTGTTATAAGTGACAAAAAAAATGATAATCAAAAAGACGGAGAAAGTACTATTACATAATATGTACAAATATGTACACTTCGGAATAAGTAACAAATAGTAATTTGTTAATTTCTTCGTAGCCACTGCACCGATTGTTATGATACTTTGTATACCAGCTCCAATCACCGTAATGCATTTGTACGTTTAGGCTATGTCCCATGGCTAAGGGCATGTATACTATTGTTATTACACATTTTATTATTTCAATAGCGTAGGTATTATAAACGGTTCAATTTTTACTTATTGATACGTCACGTCACGAGACGAATTGCCGCGCAGGTATTTTTTTCACGAACTGTAGATTATTCTCCTGAAAGATCATCTGAATAGGTATTGATATTTCCTGTCGCTAACAATTGTTTACGAAATAAGACCGTAACATAATTTGCAAATAATATGTTTTAAGTAAAACATGTGTTCTGGTAAATACTACCTAGTAATAACTATGTAGGTAATAAGTCTTGTAGTGTATTGAGGTTTGCATAACCTGTCTCAAGCGTAAACGTCTGACCCAGGAGTGGGGGTCGGCAGTTGCCGTCAGACCACCGCCCGAGATACAAGGGTAGACTGTACGTCGGTGAGCCAGATTCACGTGTCCACGGTATCAATCAGCAGGACATTACATGTGGCGACGAGAAAAAAATACTAAAGTTACATTAGATTCCGAAATCATTAAAACAACAAAAGGGAGGAATAGTAAACATCCAAATAGACGTTTCAAAGACTACCGCTGTTTTGCAAAAAAAAATTAAAATGGATTTACGTTGCATTAATATTGGATTTTATGATAATGAAACCAAGTGAGTTGTTTTGAACGAAGTTGTTTACTAAGCCTTTTACATAAAGTTATGCGTGCATTTTAATATAAAAATCTGGGCTGACGTAACCAAAGCATAGGAAACTGGCTAGTTAATATGACGGTGACTTCGACAAAGTGCCTACTAATATCTTAAGCATTAGAATGTTCATTTGTGCAATTATTAAATGAATGGAAATGATAACTTGCACATTATGGTTACTATAACGTAGATAGTCGAGCGTTAAAAAATAAATAAAGGTACGTACATAAAATACCAACTAATTAGGTAAAGGTAAATCAAATTATGTACATGACCTTGACATCGTTAAGCGTGGACAGGGTGGTCCATGAATTTGAACTATGAAATTTATAGAAACCGAAGATACCTGCATCTTTAATTTTGCTTAACTTATAATGAAAAACATACCGGATATATATTATGCCGATGAAAACACTATACGGTTAAACATATAATATGTATGTGTATATGGTACGGGCGGACGAGTTTCACTTAATAATAATGCCCGAATATGGATCTATTATTTTGTCATAAATATATTGTTGCTGAATGCGTGGCAAGTGTAATGGCCATGGCGGACAGGGTCATTCCACGTCATAGGACAAGCCCTTAACAGCATACAATGGTATCGTATCGTCACTATCATGCTAACATCTTAGACCAGTGCGACCAACATACTGGTCCGTATCGAGTATTGTATTATAAGCAGCAGAGTAATAGATCTATTATAGCAGATGTAATTATCTGTTTACTAAATTAAGTAATACAGGAAATTATTGAATCGTGACATTAATTTGTCATGCGTTTGTTTGTATTTGAAAATATAGTTAGTTACAAAGCTGACCACTAGATCAACTATAGCAGATACAATTATCTGGTTATTGAATTAAGTAATACTTACAAGAAACTACTCAATCAGAACATTTAACTGTCATGTGTTTGTTATGATAATTGAATTACAAAGCTGACTACTAGATCAGTTAAAGCAGATACAATTATCTTGTTATTAAATTAACTAATACAGGAGATTACTCAACCTTGACATTTAATTGGGATGTGTTTGCATTCAATAATATAATTAAAAAGCTGACTGCCAGATCAGTTATAACAGATACAATTATCTGGTTATTAAATTATCTAATACATACAAGAAATTACTCAATCTTTAACAAATGGTAGGATTGGTACCTAAATCTCACAGACTGTCGAGTTTTACTTAACATTGAGCAGTGTTTATTATTTTGCCATGAATATGATGGCAATAAATGGAAATCCAGTAGTCTGGTTATTAAGTCAACTAACACAACAGATTACCGAATCTGGACATTAAATTGTCATGTATATTAAACACAGCAGATTACCGAATCTGGACATTAAATTGTCATGTATGAATTAAACACAGCAGATTGCCGAATCTGGACATTAAATTGTCATGTATGAATTAAACACTGCAGATTACCGAATCTGGACATTAAATTGTCATGTATATATTAAACAGAGCAGATTACCGAATCTGGACATTAAATTGTCATGTACATATAAACACAGAAGATTACCGAATCTGGACATTAAATTGTCATTTATATATTAAACACAGCAGATTACCGAATCTGGACATTAAATTGTCATGTATGAATTAAACACAGCAGATTGCCGAATCTGGACATTAAACTGTCATGTATGGACTAAATTGGTACTTACAGTAGATTATTAAATGTATGTATGAATTAAACACAGCAGATTAACGAATCTGAACATTAAATTGTCATCTAAGGAAAAAAACAAGTTATACCGTATGCGGGTAAATGTATCTGATACCGAAAGTAGTAAATTATACAATAATATATACATATGTGTCTACCTACAGAAAAAGTTATTGACCTAGTTACAACAGATACATTTATCTGGTCATTACATTGACTTGAGCAGATGGCTCTTACAAGAATCTGACTGTTGAATGGTTTGATTGCAGCCATTGCAGGTCGCCCAAACCATGTCATTGACGCTCACTTTAGACAAGTTCGATTGTGAAGGGGACCCTACTTCGGTCGGTGTTAGATGGGAACGCTGGAAGAAGGCGATGAGAATCTGATTATTGAATGACTTGATTACATTGTCCCCTAGTTGTTGTTCTACCAAAACAAAAGCAAAAGGCTTATCTTCATAGGAAATCCGAGTGGAATGGGTTGACATAGCCGCCATAAAATTGGAGAATGTCTGGTGGTTCAATTGAATGCCTCCATTAAACTGAAATGGGTTGACATAACTGCCATTAAATTGGAAAATGTCTGGTAGTTCAGTTGAATGCCTCCATTAAATTGAAATGGGTTATTGACATAGCCGCCACTAAATTGGAAAATGTCTGGTAGTTCAATTGAATGCCTCCATTAAATTGAAAGGGTTGACACAACCACCATTAAATTGGAAAATGTCTGGTAGTTCAAATGAATACTTCCATTAAATTGGAAATGGTTGACAACCTTCATTAAATTGAAAATAGTCAAGTGATTTCATATTTCAGGTTAATATAATTGAAATTTCAGTTTGTTTTTTAATATAAACCCACCCAAAAATACCAATAAGACACCAAGTTTAAGTAAAACGCTTTTACATATGGTAGTCACACTCTACTCAATGTGAAACAACAATAGAAATACTGTTTATTGAAAATCTAAACCTTGTTTGTGCATCGAGCACAGAATACTTAGGCTGCAATCATACAACTACAATGTAAATCTACAGTACAGGGAAAATCCAGATAAAAGAAGGGATGCTGCAGATGCTAGTCTAATTGAAAAAAGAGAAGTGTTTATCAAGTATATGGATCCCTCATGTAGTTTAGGATAAACTAACCTAACTTAAAATCCGAACTTAATTCAACGGCTGGGTCCTTAAGGGGATAAGGAAAATATAATAAAATTGGTTTAACTTGTATCCACCATCATTGATTACACAGTAATTGAACAGTAAGTCAAGGATAACTAACAAAGCATACAAATAGGTAAACACCATTATGAAGGTTATCCGTTATGAAGGTTATTATTATCAGGGTTATCAAGTAGGAATAATAATAATACAGCAGTAGTCAAAGTAATACTTTATTGCACTAAAATTAGTACCAAATACATAAATAAACAGTTACAAAGGGTAAAAAGAGATTCCAGATAACCTTTGTGTAGGATTAGGCATTGACTCTTTATAATTCCCTGGTGTTTTGGGAATGTTGTGCTACCTACATTAAAATCGTCATGTTAAGGTCGCAGAACTATCTGCGGGCGATGGCGTGTCCTTTTAATAGAAGAAGTTTGTTGTTAAACTACTAAAGCTCATGACTATTTGGTATCTAGGTGATTACACAACAAACAATGTATTATATAATTTAAACTTTCGTGAGTCATACTGATATTAAATTGCAACGGTTAACACTCACGTATTTTTTATCACAATAGGCGTGAAATGTTTCGACTGCATCGGGCAGTCATCGTCGGACAGACAGAGTGGTGTTGTCACCTTCGAGGGTCGGGCATCACTGCCCGAGACCGACGTAGGTGACGGGTCGCGCGCGACGAAACGGGGTGATTCGCCCGCGCGCGACAATGTATTGTTGGTCATAAAAAACAGTCACATTAAACATCTCCTGTAAAGTGATGTTAAGGATCACATAAACACTTAAATTTGAATCGAAAAGCATTCAGATCGCTGAGAGCCTGAGAAGTAAGACTAACTAAATATACTTACCTAATTCTAACTCCACCAGATTCAATATCTTAGTAACCTGTTATATCAGTTGGAGTTTCATGGAATTACGCCATGATACTATACCTATATTAAGTAGTAACTTTTTATATTTGTCCATGTTGCAAATATTAAAATGACATTCTTATTAATAAAAATAAGATTATTTTCGAGCATAAATTCAAAAAAAATCTGAAGGTCTGTAAAATGTGAGGGCTAAAAGCTTTACTGTGAATCTCAATATTTTCTGACGAACATAGTGAGAGAGAGAGATAACATTGTTCTATGAATGCTAAACCGGGAACCCTGTGTTATAGTAGTTTTATTACATGCGGTCAAATTAAATTTTATTATCATAATTTCATAATATTATACAAATATTCATAATGCTGGACGCCACTAGGTACTCACTATTTCATGATCAAATGAATACTTAATTCCTCATAAGTGATTGTACCATAAACCTAAACCCTATAGCTTATGTTAATGCTATACTAATTATTTCTCACATTAGAGAATGCTTAAATGCGTAATGTACCAACTTCACATGTATCAGTATTTAATGATTTTTAATAAACTAACACGTACCTGGATGGACAGTGGATGTATTGAATCAAACTTTGGTTTTATTGCACAAATTACAATGACTTATATGATCCCTTAGATTGCACCTGATAGTGCAAGTGATGAAGGGATATTACTAAAAAAAAAAAGTAAGCCATTAAAGCCTTACTCATTCTAATTATAGATATATCGCCATATTCATAAAAACATAACAGACTCATATTAGTTAAAATATGTTTTGTCCCTTTTTAACAAAACTTAACAGACTCATATTAGTTGAAATATGTTTTGTCCCTTTTTAACAAACGAAAATGTCAAATCGATAAGGAGAACGACAAATTAGTTAACAGAGGTTTGAGGAGCGTTTCTGAATAACAGCAATAGTTGCTTTCAGTAATATTGACAGATTTATAATAAACAGCAAATACACTTATTAGAGTAACATTAACTAAGTTATCTAAATTACAACAAGACATTAAGTTTGTTAAAATATTTATGAATGTTAAAACACACATTAAGTTACATATAATGTCCAAAATTATATTTACTTTGGTAAACAGTATTTTCAAACTATGTAGCATAGTGTATTCAACATCATGTGAGCTAATCATTGTTTTTACCAAACTAACAGTCGATTTATGATTGAAAGGATCTAACTTTGCATTCATGTCTACGTAACTGTTGAGTAGATGAGAATCATATAAGTGGAAGTATTTAATGATAACAACGGTAAAACATACAGGCACAACGCACGTGATCTAAAAAAAAAAAGAGAAGAAAGGGAAATGGATAGTATCAGGAAAATTATCGGAAAAGGATTAAAGGAGACTGAGAATAATCCGGGATCAGATGAAGACAGTGATGTTTATTAGAAATCCAAATTCGGAGAAGTAATTTACTTTGTGTCATTCCAGTCATTACTAGCAACTCGTAATTGTAAATAACTAGTTTTGATAACTGATTGATAAGATGCAAACTAATAAACAAAAAAACAACAAGGAAGGGATGTAGTGTATTGAGGTTTGCATAACCTGTCTCAAGCGTAAACGTCTGACCCAGGAGTGGGGGTCGGCAGTTGCCGTCAGACCACCGCCCGAGATACAAGGGTAGACTGTACGTCGGTGAGCCAGATTCACGTGTCCACGGTATCAATCAGCAGGACATTACAAGTCTCCTCATTTTTTTGTTATCATGAAATAAATATACAAATTTACGGTTTTTGGCTTTTCTACTCACATGTACTAAAATATTGTTACTAGTAAACGATTATGTTTCGGAGTTAACGACAAGTAGGTACATAATTATTCTGAAATGTATATTGTCCTCGAACATTTTTTTTTGCATATATTTTTTGTTTAGGTTTCATGGATATTCTTCGTTATAATATGTGCTGTAAGATGTGTTTTTCAACTTAGGAAAGCGTATTAAATATACACCATGAAAGGATGTCAGTATTTTAAAATGGATTTTTAGTGCTTAAAGGGTCGGCTGATCTGTTTACCTACCTTGCATTAACTTTAACTTAATATCCTCATGGCATCACATCAACAGACGGACAAATGGCTGATGATGTGATCATATAAGGGTACCTACATATTTTCCTTTTAATGTTCGGAACCCTTAAGATATTTTTTTAAATGGTTTAAATCTTTGATTCAGCAACTAACTCAGCTTTTATACTAAATTTCGAGTAAATGTTACACCATGGCGTCCCTTACTACCCGGCTACCGAATCTGCCCTACAAGTACTCAAAGCGCTCACTATTGAAAAGCGATGGAACTATTCATCAGCTTCATACGAAGCGGTAAGTACTTTTCGCAACGAATGGTTTTAAAATTGGCCAACATTTTCGACCCATAAACGCTAAACATTTCTCCTACACATTACCGTATAAAACGTAGCCCTATTTAACAGAAAATGTAATAAAGAAAAGATAGGTCATTAACACCTCCCAATTAACTAAACACCCCTTCCGATTGCTAATATCATAGCTAATGTCCTAATATATATAATAAGCATGGAACAATATGAGAGTCCTTCGTACGTAAACGTCACGTATGTTATACGACTGCTGGTCGTTTCGGGTTTTAATGAATTGCATAAATTACAGCGGGCACACCGATTCGCGGCTCTTATGATTTACTATGCGATGGGAATGTAAAAAGTGTTACCAAAATCATCATTTCATTATTTTGTTTTATATGTAGGTAACTGACTATACTTAATGGCTATTAAAACCTTTTTTAAAATAAAGTTTTAACGAAAAACTTATAATTCGAAAGAAAGAAAGAAGGTTTGTATTTTTTTTAATCGCTGATTGTATTTTTTTCGTTTCGTTGTTGTATGATTTCGTATCCATTATCAAATCAGCTCGAGGTTATAATAATAATTGCATTATCATACCAGACTTTTATAATTATTTTATACCAAAGTTCAGTTCAATTTCAGAAGAGGTTTCAGATTTAACTTCCAACATTTGACCTAAACATACTAAGACGGCACGATAACTAAAACCCCGTACAAATAAACTGTTCACCCCACATTCTGTTAAACGCAGTCAATGTCTACACTACACGTCCAAACATCATAGTAGTGTAAATAAACACCTGCGCCCAAAAAACAATGGATGCTACAAAATTGGCAGCGACTAAGGTGAGTCACAGATGATTAAATATAATAATTATTAGCCCGACGAATGTTTAGCTTCTCAGGTTCTCGTTTTGTTATATGAGTTTGCAGACAAAAAGGGACCGATCTATTATTAAGCGTCAGTCTTTAATTAAAGACAGCTTGACATTTCAAAGAAGGAGGACATGAGTTTAATTATAATCAAACACAAATATCATTGGGCCACCAGTCGGTTGTCGTCGGTTGCGAAGAAACGAGATAGACGATACAGTTTGGCTGTCGAATGACCAAGATAGATATCGGGATCGTCCTCATTTAGAAGCAATCAAAGCATTGTTTGTCGCTACGACGGTCAGTCTTAGGCGTTTTCTACACTACGTTCGTGAGTAATACTATCATAATTATGGAACAGATAGAAGATTAGATTAGGTCACTAGCTCAATCTTCAGAATAATAGCTAAGTTTGTATAGTTTGCCGCGTGATATTAATTTAGTTAGCAAGAAATTTAGTTTAATAGATATTTATACAGTGTCGTAAGCTTATATACTTACTTCTTTCATCCATTAACAAGGTTCTAAAGTAACTTATATTTATCATAAACTTTATAAATTCCATACCCAGTCATCAGTATATTAAAGAAACCTTATCCAAACAACCACGAATTTGTAAGACAATCGCTTGTTTATCACGTGTTGCTACAGTTCACTTTGTGTGTCAAATGAAACCACACGTCCTTAAAGCTTCGTCACTAAATGTCTCATTTGTTTACGCAAATACTTAACGCACACCGAACGCTGTTCCAAAAACGTTGCTTATTACGTAGTAATGAGATAGGTCGTGTGCAAAATGCCTTAGTCACGTAATGGGCACACGCGGCGGTACGCGCTTCGCCAACAGACTGGCTGGAGACGAAAAGGTCACAGAAACTGTGTAAACGCATTCCTTGTTGGGTGTTTGTGTGAACATTGTGCATCTAGGGAGGTAAGTACAGGATTACTAAGGAGAGTCTGTTAGAAGCGGGACGCAGGAGGCGGAGGGCTTTTAATGACTCGAGTTTGTAATCCTCTTACCGACCGTGATGCATATAATATTTTTCATCACACTTGTAAGGGACAAAACAAATATACAAATGAATCTATTTATGAAAGTTGAATGTTATAGTACAATTACATAGTAAAGTTGGTTTATAGCCAAGTTTGAAATAAGCCTTAGCTCATGCAAAACCTCCTTAGTCTGAAGTGAAATGACGTACGATATTTTAAAACTAAACTCATAACTCCCGAGAGAGTTATATTGTACTAAAATCCATAACTCCCGAGGGAACTAAATCGGCTCTAACCGCCTGCGCGTTATAACACCATTACCGAGCAAGTGATAAAAATAGGTACCTATATACTTATCGGAGAATTTTTAAAGCAAATCAGGGAGGTGTCACTCCGCGTTTTACGTTGACACAAAATCTTCCGTCTACGGGTGGCATAAACTGTCGGGTTTCGCGCAACGTGCAAGTACTCGTATTACCTCACGGGTGCGTCCAGTAATATTTATATTTCAAACACCGCATACTTATTTATACTAAGACAAATTAATACCACTACTAATAAATAATCAATAAAACGTGTCCTTATAATACCTACAAATAATTTTCCGATACATATTTTGTTCAATTCAATTCAATTCAATCATTTATTGATAAAATAAAATTTTACATGTCAATATAGGTACACGTGCTTACAACTAGTACCTATTTATATGTTTGTACAAATTGTTGTAAGTACTCGTACCACCATACGCACCTGACAGCATGGTGACAACGCTAATTTTAATGTAATCTTGACATTTGCATGCTTGATAAGCTAAACGTCAAATGTAGAAAAGAGAAGCTCCTGTACTTTTACTTATTCGGTCGCAAAATATACATGACTCATTGACTTGTGTTTGGTTGACAGTCGTTATAATTATTTCGTTGAATAGATTTACCAATGGGCGCAACAGCTTCGAGATTTTCCAGTGAAAAATAAATCCTCAGAGTAAAATAAAATACGAATGAAAACGAAGTAATCAGAACACCGATTGTTGTGGAATTCATAAACGGGAAACTTTTACCATTCTCACGGATTTGAAGACGGATTAAACACTTTGAAATTAATCATTGGAATAAAAAGTTCCCGTTATTTGGCGAACAATTTTTTATTTATTTATCTGAATTGCTTTTCATATTTAAGTATTGTTGTACTGCCGAGCACTACTAGGTCAGTTTTAACCCTTTCTGTACGGGGACTTGAACGCCCTAGCACCGCCTCAATACGGGCATGTTTTTGCGAGAGTCGGCGGTTCGACATATTTTCACTTACGTGTATTTTCTGAAATATAACAGCTATGTGCTTGAAATTTTATACACACATTTAAAACATTATGCACGTTTGATAACTACTCACTTATTGCACTGATAATCACTAATATTATATAGTTCACGCCTAATATCTCTCACTAAAAAAAGTAAAAATTTAAGTTCCTACAAGCGCTTTTAACTATTGTTAGTTTTGTAAATATTAGTGTTTGATATTTTGAATAGAGCAAGGCCTTGAAATGATAATAATTATTAACAAAATGCAAAAATATCAACCGTTAAATCGCAACATAAAAACACGACTGCTGCCATTTGTATAAAATAGTGATGTGCATCTATCGATACAGTTGTCGATATTTATCTGTAGTGCTCACGGGTAAAAATAAAAAAGTGTAGCAGAGGTCATTACTATTTTAATCTTACTTAAAATAGTAATTCAACAGAGTATGATAATTTTTAAAACACAAAAGGAAATTTACGACCATAACACTTGCAACTGACCCACTACTAAAACTCGATGAAAAATAAAACAACACTATTTGCCGCCATATTGAGTTACTTTTCTGCACTTGTGGAGTACGGGTGTCAACCCCAGTTGACAGCAAAAATGCGGGATTTTTAAATAAGTATTTGTTTCAACGCCATCTACCGAAATGTCCTGGCATTTTTTTCTTTGTATCTATACTAATGCTACTACTAAATATTATCGTTATTACCAAGACATAAGGTCTAAGTTTGTTGAAAAAAATATCGAACTTCGTCCTTGTTTCGATCAACTATAGTTGACACCCGAACTACAGTGACGTTGCCTAATTTGCAACTCTGGCTGTCACCCGTACAGAAAGGGTTAAGGCCATTTTATTACGGATAAAATATTATTAAACAGCAAGTACCCAATATAGTTAAAATGGATGTACAATACAAAGCAGCAAAAATAAAAATACATAACTAATAAACCCTCAACGAATAAAGAGCTGGAACGTAGGCAGTAAAGCCATAAAACAAAAGTCACATTTTTTCAGCATACACGGCATTGTATATTAAATCTTTCCCGCTGAGTCTCAAGTGTAAGTAAAACAAAAAAACGCAGGAGAAACGCGAGCGGCGCGCAGAGCCGTCATAACCTGGGCCCTGCGAAACTTGGAAACTTGCCGAAGAATATATTAAAACTTTATCAAAGCTGAAAGTTCCATTTCCTTTCCAAGTGTCGCGGTACCTTGCCCCGAGGGAGACAGGTTCTGTACACTTCTTTGGAATTGACAAATGAAACCTAAGCCCCTGGGAGACGGCAACCAATTAATCAAATACTTCTGAAAGCTTCTGATTTCTGAATATTTCATTTAAGTATAATGTACAAGTAAATTGGAAAGTCGATTTTGAATAGTTAATTAAATAAACTGTTTAAGTGGTGGAACAAATGAATTGACAATATCCGTGCCACTAATGCTTTAAACGTGCGAAGACTGATGTTTAAAGTGTTTAAGTGAATTGTTGAAACACAAACAAGGAGTCAATTCTTGCACTACAGATCGCGAATTATGTTTGAATGAGAAAACATATACCTATTGATAATAACGTTCTTGCTTCTGCTCACAGTTAACCTACTTATTGAGATTTTAACCAGTTAAGTTTCTTGTGTCAAATACAAAGAATTACGAGATATTATAAATTCTATACAATAACATTTCATTGCAGACCCCACAAAATATTACACCAAAAACAAGAATAGACATTACGCACAAAAATGAGAGGTAAACAACCGTATACTAGAATTAAGTTTATTAACATGAAATATTTAGACTTTGACTTTTTCCCTTATAAAAATCGCTTGCATAATCTCAATCAAAACAACATCAGTTAAAACAAACATGGGAGGAAGCATAAACTTAAATGTGCTTCTGATCTGAGTTATTATTGTCTTAAACAGCATCGATAGATTAATTGCCACAGATTAAACGTCCTCTGGTTTGTTCGGGCGCTTTATGACTTCTATAACAATTTTATAGCTCTATCGTTGCACTGGAAATATGGACTCGTCATTTCTTCAGCCTCATATCTATTATGTTAGGCTTTTGAATGTTATGTTCTATTGCTAACAATATATGGTCGCTTTTGTGTTAAATCAAAAAGTAAGATACGAGGTGTCGGAAGCAGGCCGACGATATTGTAGGTTTAGTGTGGAACAATAAAGAGCGAATTGAACTGGAGTGGAATTTGAATGGCACAAGTTTCACGTATTCTTTCTGAGGGACCATTCCGATGTTATTGCAGTATAATCTATTTCATATAGATGCCTACGTTACTATGTGTATTGTGTATTGTGGTGAGTAACAATACTAATATGTTAGTATACATGTATTTGTACATCTCAATATTATATATCGCTACACGCAAACTTTTTATTAGGAATATCATTACTTTTTGCTATGTGTTAAAGTACTAGCTAAAATGTGACTACTTGGCGAAACTACTGAACACGCCTTAAGAGTACACGGTTGAACGGAGCTAGGAAGCAAGAGGTATGGATACTCTAGGTCCAGGTATGGATGCATCGTTATAACCTTACTAGGTATAGACACCCTATAAAGTCGTCATTTTAGCTGTAGAACAATGCAACGGTGGATTTAATGGCAATCCCCATAAAAAAATGGAATCCCCATGGAATCGCCATTAGCGTATTCCGGCCAATCAACAAACTAACATTCGTCACGGATCTTCAGAGGGAAGTAACGAACGCAGCAAATTATTCGCGGGGTTGACAAACAGGCAAACCTCATGTGGGTTAATAGTAGAACAAGCGGCGTCACCCCTTAATCACACACTCGGTTGCTTCTCAAAAGACGCAAAAGGAGCCCAGAAAACTCGACGACTGCCTTCTGGCGAACGTTTAATTAGTGTAAATAATTATTCGCCGCAAGGTCTTGCATTAATTCAGTAAAGTCCGCTATTAACTTGCCGTCGCTTTCCGAATATCGGCTAGCTGTTATTTTCTTTGATTTTCTAAGTAGGTATTTGGCGAGTACGTCGAGGGTCGGATCAAACGGGCGGCTGTAATATTCAGCATTTTAAATACAACAAATAAGTAAATTGAGACTAATGAACGGACCTCATATTTGAGAGTGCACTCGGGTATGAATTTACGAAGTTTTATTCCATTTTGAGTGGGAACGGTTCGTTTTTATTTAAAATTGTCCCCCTAACAACTTTTTTGTTTTGGAAAATTGTAAGTGATTTTCACTCATATTCGTGAGCTATTTCTATCCTTGTAGGAGAAAAAAAAATGTCCAAAACTTCCATACATTTTTCAAACCTTTCATTTTTCACTGCCATAGGTACAAAATATATGAAAAATGGTAATGCAATGGGAAAGGTCTGGTAATTGTAACCGGGCTCGTTACTGAAGTTGAAACTATAAAACCTACAGTAAGATTATGAAATGAAAGAACCGCCCGCGGACCACAAAGACTACTCCGCTGATTATGGCAAAACAAACAAAAGCCGAGATCAAAGTGTCGTCGTTTGTTTCTTCCCGCTCATTTCCTTCGTAAATTCTGTAAGCGCATCTCCAAACAGCCTTCGAAGATGAAAAAGCGACACGTATGAAAAACGGCGCTTGCGACAAATTTAAAGGCCGGGACACATTACAGATTCCACGCGGCGACGAGCAAATAAACCTGGCCGGCAGACGAGAGCATGAGTCCGTACCTACTGAAACAAAAGGTACAAAAAAGAAAACCGACGATTCTGAAAACCCTCGTGACGTCACCTGAACGAATTAAAGACTCCGTCCCTATCATTTTCCATGGCGGCGCGGACCTCTCGCTCCCGCGGGGAGGCAATTGACCTATTTTCGGTAGCGTGCAATAATTTCACGAAGGGCGGCCACCTAGCTTTAGTTATGGATATCGCTAGCTTGCACATTCTTAGGTCCACATTGACCAAGATATATTTCAGTAAAGTACGGTTGTATGTTAGCCGCCGGTTTTTATGGGCAATAACAGCTCGGATCGCTGTTTACGGAGATTGGATACAAACAGGTCGGTAATGGTAGTTGTTGCGAGCTAACTAGTCGAGTCCCGAACGAGTTGCTGCGACATCAATAATTATAATAAGTAGGTCCATTCAATATGACCAAAATATCAAATAGGTATCCAATTAGCAACAAGAGTAGGTACCAAATCACTGTTGTTTGTTGGCTAATATGTTACAATAACAGTGTTACTTGATATTTTATTTGCCAGGTATAGGTCCCAGGGGTGCGGGATTGGTAGACCTCCTCGCGGTGCGCCCTGGGAGGGGGAGGATAGCCGCTCAATCGCTATTCTCCCTCTGCGAACTACCAATCACAGGATGGTTGTAGCAGTAGAGCTTGCTCCTGCGTGGGCCTTGAGCCGTGAGGTTGCTGCTTGCAGCTGTTTTGTGTGCAGGGCAGGGGCATCTGCCCTCCTGCGACGCAACCCTTGTTGACCAACCACTGAGGGCGGGTTAATTGGAGGGGAAAGGGAAATGAGAAAAAAAAACATTAAAAATCAATAAAAATCAAAAAAATCAAAAATACTCGGTTCTGACCGGGGCCGTATGCAGCCGCTCTACACCATCTCGCGGGTCCTCCTTCTGGAGTCGGCCGGTTTTATTAGTCCCTTCAGTGGGCATAAACCAACTCCAGCATGGGGATAACCACCCCCCCATGGCAACAAAGAGTTGACCCGTGATTTGGTGTGGAGCGGGGATACGGTGCATAAAAATTTTGTGTGTTAAACTATGATAGTGTTGTCCCTAGGTTAAGGCAAGGCACCAGTACATCCTCGATGTGTATAAGTAACCACAGAAGTGCTAAGAGGTTCGGCAGCAAAGACCATGTGCCCCGTCTAACGTCACCCGTACGTCTCTGACCTACGGTGCGTGTCGATTCGGGGATCTTGGTGTAATTCGTCGCTGACCTCAACCCCAAGTACGTGGCGAAAATCACCGCTCAGGTGTTGCTGGGTGTGACGCTTGTTTGGTTTCCCGCGTTGTTTCAATGACGGGAAATTGAACAGGCAAAACGGCGTTTGCCTATGTGCAAATCCCCGAACGCCACGGGTATCGGGAACATTCCAGCGAACGAAATCCAGTAGTCGTAGTGGAATGCGCCGTCTCTGCTGTCCCCTACAGTTCTGGGCCCGCGTAGGAAGAGGCGAACCCTGTTTCCTTTTTCCTTTATATATATGCGGCACAACACATTTTATTATTCTATGATCATGGAAAACTTAACAGATAAGATAGAGATAAGGTCAACTACAGATATGTTGAAGGATACATCCGCCACGGTGGCCAACGCGCCTCTAGGGCGAAGGGCAGGGGGAATGGCCGGTGCCAAGCGCGCCCACCCCTATGGGAAGGAAGACGTCGAGGGAGTTGAAGAAATCGGGCCGAAAGTAAACTCGGCCCGAAGAGGAAGGAAAACGGTGGGGCCGGGCTCAGCTCCCCGACTTAAAGTAAAAATCCTTTCTCCTCGGGGGGGGAAAAAGGCGGCAGCGACCTATGCTGGGATGTCGGCCGCCCGAGACAAACTTCGGGACGTGGCCCAGGACTCGGAGGACGAAGAGGAACAAGGTGATGAAACCTGGAGTGACGGCCGGGCGTCCCCCCTAGTAGAAGGCGACCCGATTGAGACGGCCCACCGGGCGGTCCAGACCGTCCTGGAACAAACGGCCAAGTCGGCCAACCTTAAAGGCGGCATAAGAGGCGCTATCAACAACGCTTGCCGCGAAATGATTGCTGCCATTGAGAAGCTGCAGTCACAGCAAGACGAGGAAGTTATCCGCTCTCTGAGGGCGGATAACAAACGTATGCAGGAGGAGCTCGCCCTTTTGCGTTCCGAGACAAAGGCCCTCCGCAGGGCCTTCTCGGAAAGGGAGAAAGAGCCTCCCGCGGCAAGCCCGGACCGCGGCACCGGGAGACTGCAGCAGAAGTCGGAAGTGGTAGAACTGCTTGCCACATTGAAGGCGGAGCTTTCGAAGGAGCTGGTCATCTCCCTGGGGGGGAGGATCAATGCCGGACTGGAGGAGATCCGGAGCCGCCTCCCACCTGAGCCGATCCTTCGCCCACCTCTGGCGGCGGACGGAAACAGGGCTGTGGAACCCTGCCCCACACGCCCGCCGGTAGCGCCCGCTGCTCCAGCGCAGCGCAGCCTAAAGAGGACCAATGGTGGGCAGCAAGGTGGCAGTGCCCCAGCCACGAGTGGGTCTACCCTAATGCCCCCAGCCAGACCAGCACCTAAGCCGGCGTCGCGAGTTAAAAAAGCGGCACCTGGGGCTGCAACGGCTGGGCCTGCGGTGGTATCCGCAACCCCTACCCCGATGCAGACACCTGAGGAGGGAGGAAAATGGTCTGTCGTGACCAAAAGGAGAGGTAAAAGGAAGAAGGTCCCCCCATCCGCCCCTCCAGCCGTCCCGGCACGGCCACCCCTAAAGAAGCTGGCGGTTCCTAAAACGGCAGCCGTGGTGGTTGTCCTCAAACCTGAGACCACGGAGACCTACCCCTCTGTAATGGCGAGGGCCACTAAAGCATTTCGGCTCGAGGACGTCGGCTTAGAGCACGTCAAGATGCGGCGAACGGCTGATGGGGCCCGCATTTTAGAGGTAGCAGGGGCGGACAACGGTCGCACTGCTGACGACCTCAAGGCCCGTCTAGAAGCGGTCATCGGAGACGCGGCCAAGGTATACAGACCTATCAAGATGGCGCGTCTCCGAGTCTCCGGCCTTGATGAGGCTGCCACACCGGAGGCCGTAGCGGACGCCTTAGCCAGTAAGGGTGGCTGTTCGCCTGCGGAGGTAAAGGTGGGAGTAATCCGTTTCGGCTTTAGAGGCGCCGGTTCGACCCTCGCCCAGTGTCCCATCGAGGCGGCGAGCGCCGTGGCTGCAGCGGGCAAAGTCACTGTCGGATGGTCAGTCGCCAGGGTGGAAGCTCTAGAGCCTGAGGGGCTTAGGTGCTACAAGTGCCTGGGCCTGGGCCACACTAGGGCCACGTGCCCATCAGCGGTCGAGAGGGGGGACCTATGCTTCCGCTGCAGCAAGCCGGGCCACAAGAGTGCGGACTGCCAGGCGGAGGCATACTGCGCGGTATGCCACCATGCTAAGATGCCAGCGGGGCACAGGATGGGTGGTTCGGCTTGCAAACCCCCAAAGGTTAGGGGGGCCGAAGCCTCAAAGCGGTCGGAGGCCCTCGAAAGAGCCCCCATAGTGGCTGACCCCACAGCGCCAGGGGCAACCGAGGGAGAAGAAATGGACCTCCAATGTTAGGACGCCCACATCACAATGATCATCAGGAGGTTCTCCAATGCAACCTCAACCACTGCGCCCGCGCACAAGATCTGCTGATGCAGAACATGGCGGAGTGGGGGGTTGCCCTGGCTGCAGTTGCGGAGCCGTATGTTGTCCCTCCACGGCCCAACTGGGTGGGCTCCAGAGATGGCCGAGTGGCGCTGGTCGCCGCTACTCTGGGAACGCCCCTCGTCCAGATAGAAGGAGGGGTGGGGTACGTGGCGGCCAAATGGGGGGAAATAGTCGCGGTGGGGGTGTACTTTTCGCCCAATCAGCCACTGGACGCCTTTCAGCGGTTTCTAGGGGACCTGGAGGGGGTGGTGAGAAGGGCCGGCCGGGCACCCGTTCTGGTCTTGGGCGACCTGAACGCCAAGAGCGCGGAATGGGGGTGCCCGCACACCGACCTAAGGGGAGCCGAGGTGGTAGACTGGGCGGCCGCAGTGGGCTTGGTCCTCCTCAACCGTGGCAACGCGCAAACGTGCGTGCGTCGGCAGGGAGGGTCCATAGTGGACGTGACATTTGCGACCCCCGCCGTTGCTATGCGCGTTGCCGAGTGGCGAGTGATGGAGGACGAAGAGACCCTCTCGGATCACTTATATATCCGCATGAGGGTCTCCGCACTGAAGAGGGTCATGCCGCCAGTCCCTGTCGGCCGACGGACAGGAAACGGCTTCCCCAGGTGGTCGCTTGCCCACCTCGACCGGGAGATGGCGGAGGAGGCCGCCATAATCGAGGAGTGGATCGCCCCCCCACCGACCCTCCGGGGAATAGATGAGAAGGCGATCCACCTGGGGAGGTCCCTCACGGCAGTTTGCGACGCGGCGATGCCCCGGGCGAACCCCCCACGAGGCAGGCGTCAAGTATTTTGGTGGAGCCGGGAGATCGCCGCCCTCCGCACAGACTGTAACGGTGCCCGACGGGCATACCTACGGTGTCGCAGGAGGAGGCACACCGCAGAGGAAGAAGAGTTCCTGCACACCCAGTGGGCCAATAAGAAGGCGATTCTCCAGGGGGCCATCGGAAAGGCGAGAGATGAGGGATGGGAGGAGTTCCTGGCAACCCTTAACAGAGACCCATGGGGGCGCCCATACAAAATGGTGCGCGATAAGCTGAAATGTGCCACACCCATGGAGTCGATGGAGCCAGAACTCCTCCGAAGGGTGGTCGAGGGCCTCTTCCCAGAGGCTGCGGACTTCGTCCCACCCAGAATGGCGCCCCCAATGGCGGAACCGGAGGGCCCCATTGCCTATCCCCCCATTACGGACGACGAATTGACGGGGGCGATATCACGGCTCAGGGGTGCCAAGAAAGCGCCGGGCCCGGACGGAGTGCCAGGGAAGGTCCTCTTCCTGGCACTGAAGAGGCTCGGGAACCGCCTCAGGTCCCTCATGGAGGACTGTTTGGGGGAAGGGCGATTTCCGGCCTGTTGGAAGGCGGGACGTTTGTGCTTGCTGAGGAAGGAGGGGCGCCCACCAGATTCTCCCTCTGGCTACCGCCCTATTGTGCTGCTGGACGAAGTAGGGAAACTGTTCGAGCGCATCCTGTCGGCTCGCATCCAGCAGCACCTAGCGGAGACGGGCCCGAACCTCAGTAATAGCCAGTTCGGGTTCCGCAGAGGGAGATCGACAATAGATGCGGTGGGCGCCGTAAGAAACTTCGGGGTCCAGGCGGAGGGAAGAGGTGAGGGAGTGGTAGCGGTTTCCCTGGACATCGCCAATGCGTTTGGCTCCCTCCCCTACACAGTGATCGGGGAGGCACTCCGCTTCCATGGAGTGCCCCTATACTTACGGAGGGTAGTGGAGCACTACCTGACGGGGCGGGTAGTGCTCTACGAACAGGGTGGGGAAAGGAATGAGAGGGCCATGGCGTGCGGGGTTCCACAGGGATCTGTGTTGGGTCCCCTCCTGTGGAACCTCGGGTATGACTGGGTGATCCGTGGGGTGCAGCTCCCGCGTATGGTCACCGTGTGTTACGCGGACGACACACTGGTGGCCGTGCGAGGGCGGGAGCTTGAGGAGGTGCTCAGGAGAGCCGAGGTGGCGACCGAACTCACGGTCCACCGAATCGGCCTCCTGGGATTGCGGGTCGCCCTACCGAAGACGGAGGCCATGGTCCTCGGGGGGGGGAGGGGATGGAGGTTGGGGGCGGGAACTGCCTTGAGAATAGGAGGGGAGCGGGTCCAGGTCAAGGCCCACATCAAATATCTGGGCCTCGTCCTGGACCGAAGGTGGACGTTTGAGGAGCACTTCACGAGACTAGCCCCCCGTCTCGTGGGTGCTGCCTCGGCGCTGGGCCGGCTAATGCCCAACGTGGGAGGGCCGAACGCCCCGTGTAGGCGCTTGTACACGGGTGTGGTGCGGAGCATGGCGCTTTACGGAGCACCAATATGGGCTGAGAGGCTGAATGCCCGCACCACTGCAATCCTCCGGCGGCCGCAGAGGGTGGTGGCCCAGCGCATGGTGAGGGCCTACAGAACGACCTCCCATGCGGCTGTGTGCCTCCTCGCCGGCACCCCACCCTGGGAGCTGGACGCGAGAGTGCTAGCAGAAAGACACCAGCGACGGGTCGAGGCGAGGAGGAGAGGGGAGCCACCAGACCCAGAGGAGTGGGAGAGGGCAGCACGCGCGGCTGAGGAGTGTCTCAGGCAAAAGTGGAGGGAGTCGCTGGAGGATAGCCAGTACGGTGTCAGAACCATCGGGGCTATCCTCCCATCGCTAGACGAGTGGGTGGACCGGCGTAAGGGGGTCCTCACGTTTAGGCTGACGCAGGTAGTGTCCGGACACGGTTGTTTTGGGCACTACCTGCACCGGATAGGTAGAGAGCCGGTGCCACGGTGCTGGGAGTGTTGGGAAGCGGACGACACGGCCCAGCACACTCTGGCAGAGTGTGTTCGCTGGGCCGTGGAAAGGGCGGTCATGCAGAATGATACGGAGCTGGCAGATCTCTCGCTGCACAGCGTCATAACAGCGATGCTAGGCAGCGAGAGGAAATGGAATGCGGTGGCCTCCTTCTGCGAAGAGGTTATGTCGCAGAAGGAGGCAGCGGAAAGGGAGCGGGAGGATGCAGCTGACGCTCTCCCGCTCCGTCGCAGGCGGCGGGGTCGAAGGCGTCTGGCCTTCATTCGCCAAGACCCTTAATGGGGCCAGCGGGATCGGGTCCCGCATTGCACGGCCCCACGTCGTCGGGGGGAGGTCAAAGCGTTTCTGACCTCCCTCTCATTGTGCGGGTGCCCCGGCATAAAGCCGGGGCCGCCGGAGGGCACCGTGGTGCAATATTATTGATCCCACGGTGCCCTCATTAACGGCCAAGAGGGAAACGCCGGAGTGGTGTTTAGTGGGTAGGGCCGACTCTGCTTCCCTCTGACTTGAGAGGGAGAACTGAGCGGCGAGTCCCACACACCCCCCCACTACGACCTTACGGTCGGGGGGACGGTGCGGAAAAGCATTCACCACTCCGTCAAAAAAAAAAAAAAAAAAAAAAAAAGGTATAGGTCCCACGTTTCTAAATACCTTGGACAATTATATCAACCTTAGGTACTGAACAATATATGTATAAGTATACAATTTCATCGTTATTATGCTGTTTTACATTTCCATTAACAAAATAATGGATGTTACGACTGTCTGTATGAATATAATCTGAAATAACATATTTATTTACTCTGCAATCAAATGTGATCGCAGAGTAAATAAATATGTTATTTTCCATGTGTTTATAATGATAAATAACAATGAACACAACACTAATATGATACAATTGCCAAGATGAGCTCATTAAGGTTCATTGTCCTGCTCAAATTAAAAGGTTTCATACAAGACTGCGAGAGCGAAAATCTAACCTTGAACCATTTAATAACAACACAGCAACCACATTCCCTGAAACGGTACCCGAAATAATAAAAAAGCTTTTAAACACTGAAACAAAGTAAATACCAGTACGAAAAACATCACTCGGCCTTTGTCTTCGCCGTCATCGAAAAAAAGGTAGACGGTATTACATAAAAGTAGGCCGCTGTTACACGCACGAGTGGCCACTGAGTCCGACGTGGCCAGACGCGTGCGGGCCAAAAAAGCTAAGACTTTATGAAAACACTCCACCGTGAACAAGACCCGCACGCACTAATGGTTGTTTACGTTCATAAAATTGGACGGCGAAATCTCACATAAGTAAGATACTTTTGAAAGCCCCTCGCACACCGCGAAGTTATAAAACGTTGCTGCACTTGAAAGCTTCTCTGGGAAAGCGAACACGTGGGCACGGTATTTGCCAGATTTCATCAGCGGCAGTACTTCGAGAGTCGCGTAATTTTGGACAATTCTACTTTTTATTACACTGCGCCATTATTGGCGTGAAAACTATTTCATTTCTGCGTGAAGAGATTCATAGACAAAGTTTCAGTTTAACAGCGTCGGTTAAAGTTTTTATGGTGGAGCTTAAATCCGTTCTCTTTATTTACTGAAAACTCGTCCCCGTCAGCTGTTTCTTAACTCTGCGCTCCTGAAATAAGCCTGCGGTACGTGACCGGAAGTAAAATCGGTTGCGATGGTGCCGGGACCACATCCGGTGCTCTATTGACAGACTTCACAAAAAATGGCCGAGTATGGTGGCAGCTGGAGCTGCCCTGCATCGTCTAATAAATCTTTCCACGCAATAATGGCGCCGATCTCTTTTTGCTAAATCCAGTGTGCGTACGTGTTGTGGTTTGGCTAATGCCCTGTATTATCCTCGTTTATAAATCATTCACGTCGATGCCACGCTTTCAGCTTACCGATTTTACCTTTACGGTAATGGCTGCCGCGTTAACAATCGTCTTTTTTAACGACAAAAAGGATATTAGCGTCATAAAGTACCTGTGCCCCTTTAACACCCTTTGTGCAAAATGGAGTTAAAATGATACAATAAGCACAATACCGATAAATTTTGTATAGGGTTGAGTCTATGGAGTAAAATGTGCAACCTTTATTCCCTGTTTATTATCAAAATCTAAATTGATTTCGTTTTTAAAAATACGGTATATTACTTATACCTGTAACCGGTTGCAACGGTATAGTATAGCTCGTAGTAATATTAGCCCTCACATAACAATGGATCGGATCAAAAGGAACCAAAGCGAGGTCGCTAAAAGTGGAGCGTCATACGAGTATAATATGTACTGTGTTTTGAACCCACACTTTCATCAGGTAACCAAAACATGTTTACCGGTATCTTAAGTATGTAAGTTTGACAAGTTTGAAGGTTTGCGTAGATTTTAGTTATTTCCAACCAGGACAAGCGAAAACCTGCATGACACCATCGTCCAAACCGAACCATCTCTATATGATGCCTGAATGCATATTCAGGCATAGTCAAACTGTGTAAACGGTTTTGTGGGACGTTGTATTTATTTTTAAGTTTTTGTCAAATGTCAATTGTTTTTTATTGAATAAATAATAAAAAAAATAACGTTTGTGATTAAGTAGTTATGCTGTAAGGGCCACTTGGATAGTCCAGGGTTAAGGTTAATCACTAAATCGGAGTTAAGCTGTCAAATTTCATCCAAAAATCTTAACTCCGAGTTATGTTGCTAACCCCGGGGGATGGAAGTGGCCTTAACAAAGGTAGCTTTCCGTTTCTCCTCAAAAAAATATCTTAACCAGGGTATGTTTTGGGGCAAATTTAACTGAGAAAATTAGTTTCAAAGAAAATTGGGACCATATTGACGGTTGGATGGTATCGATTTAGGCATCTGCTTCATCCATTATTAACCGCAAGATTCGATGTTCAGGCTTGAAGTAACGAGTTTCTCTAAGCAGGTTCGTAAAATGATACGGGCCGCACAAATTCGAGGCAGCCACGACGTGCACGCTCCGGAGTTCTAGTCCTGCCATAAACAAGCCGGGGGATAGAGAACTGATGTAAGAAGATATCATATATAGGTACCTATCTACAGTATCCACCCACGTATGCACATATAAACCTGTACTGCACCATTTATAAGATTAGCTGGAAAAATAAGTGTCAAAATACAGTCAAGTGCAAAAATATGGTTCGACATAATCGACTCATAAATATTACATCGGCATAAGGTGCTATGGGACATATTTTTGAGTAAGACGTGCACCACCATATTTTTACACTTGACTGTACGTCGCCTGAACTTGGCTGGATACGCTGCCGCGTGTCTAGATTTATAATTTCTACCGAATGTGACAAATTATTTTTTATAAAATTTTTACATTTCAATGAATATCTGAAATAGATAATTTTTTATGATAAATAAATTTAATGTTTGGGGACAATCTCACACAGATTGACCTAGCTTCGGACTAGGCAAAGCATAGCGGACGACGATATACATACATACTGATATTATAGATAAATACATGCATATAATTAATTATACATAGAAAATGTCTTTAACTCAGGAAAAAATATTCATCATACACACAAATAAATACCCTTACTGGGATTCGAACCCGGGACCTCCAGCTTCGTAGGCACGGTCGCTACCGACTAAGCTACAGAGTCCGTTAACTAGGCATCCGGCATGTGAAAATGATAAAAACCGGGAACAGATAGGGTTTTACCGCAACCGCATTTTTGAGTATTATTATCGGCTTGTATTAAAACAGATGTTATATAAATAAGACTGTAATATTCGTTTGTCTTGCACAAATTAACACTTATTTTATCAAAATATTGGTCGGGGATGTCGGGTGGTCTAATGTTACAATTTTTGTTACAGTCTGTGTATTTATCTAGCACAAGCTGAGACTGGGACCCATTGCCGAGACGAGGGAATCTCAAAATTATAACTTTTTTTTTTCTTCTGTATCTTCTGTTTTTTTATTCTAATGTAATGTTTTTTTTTTTGCTGCTTGTTTGTTTTTAATAATGTAGAAGATGTATTTAAGTTTTTTTTTCTGTAATGTTTATCTTTTTAAGGATTATCCCCAGTTGTGGCAATAAATGGATTTTTTTTTTTCGTAGGTTGATCTGTGTGAAATTATCCCCAAATAAATAAATAATTTATTATTATTCACTCCAACACACTGCTTGTAATTATGTCACAAAACCGAAACGGGCTTGTTTCCGAAACCAACGCAATTCGTATTACAAACAACTGAAATAACGTGCCGCGGCACCGCATTAATTATGTACCTACTGCCTGAAATTTTGAAATACTTGCAAATGTGTTCAGAACCTACAACAATAACTGCCTGTATACATAATTATATACTCGTAATATGCAATTTAAACACGAGTAATTAAATGAATGATAAATTTTTCACAATTTTTCACTAGTCTGTTTGAATCTCCCACTACTCCCACTGCTCCCCTGGATATGCATGAGTCTATATTCTGACCAGTTCTTCTGAGTTCTGGCCAGTTGTTGGTAAAGGTTATCCCGCCATTTTCGCTTAGGTCTGTTCCGCCCACTCCTCATTTCCGAAATCCACATGGTAGTTATGTTAGCCCGCCTGTCCTAATGCATACGGTGGACGTTGCCGGCCCGTAATAATAATGATTAATTTTTTATCGGAGGATCATGTCATTTTAGTCATGAAATAAATAAATCTTATCTAATCTTTTTTATAACTTTCATTCAGTAGGTAATTATTTATCCTTTAACAGTAACAAATATGAAATAATTAACAATTTTGTTTTGCAATTTGACCCCATTGTATGATAGATAATCACTACATTGTATAAAACAAAGTCGCTTCCCGCTGTCTGTAGTATGTATGTATGCTTAAATCTTTAAAACTACGCAACGAATTGTGATGCGGTTTTAAAATAGGTAGAGTGATTCAAGAGGTAGGTTTATATACCCGTGCGACGCCGGGGCGGGTCGCTAGTTGTAAATAAGACGGACAAATGCGCACCTTTCTTACTTTACTTTATATTTCGTCACACTAAGTAATCCCTTAAAAAAATACGCTACCCGACACCAAGGTCAACAATGACATATCGCAGTATTTAATACCACAATATCAGGTGACGTGGGGGCACTATAAATATATGCAGAAGGATTTGGGCCCTCATAAGGGCCGCCCTAAATCTTGCAGCCAGCCATCGGGACCCTCATCACGCCACATGATGTGGCGTTCTAGAGATTAGATAGATCCATTCTGTTATTTTTGATTAACAAGGGAGACAAAAACATGAAATTTGATATTTTTCACTAGACCTGCTTTTGGTTGGTTTTATAGACATTACAATTTTTTTAAAGCACGAATCAAATCATTTATTAAATTTAATAAATGTTTTAATTCATGTTTTTGTGTTTTTTAAGTAGTCACACTACTATAGTAGTGATCGGGTAGCCCAGTGGTTAGGGCGTCTGCCGCGAAAGCAGGAGGTCGCTGGTTCGATCCCAGCCCTGCTCACCGGGGACCTTGGTCACTTTTCAACCGACTTCAATATTTCTAAAGGAGGAGGTTCTCAATTCGTCAGTTTTTTTTTTTTTAATTTTTTTTTAATGGATGTTCACTCATAACTCCGTCATTACTGAATCGATTTTAATTTTTTTTTTTGTTTTCTGAAAGTACATGGTTCCTGGTTGATCCCGTTTTTTTCAAAATCTATTTCTGATGATGGGATCCATGAGGAACTGAGGGAACTCCTCAAATTTGAAAGGCACATGCATGCTGATTTGGGTGATTTCTTAAGGAACTCAAGCATTTCTTTACGAAAATCATCAATTTGGTGGAGTGGATCTGATAATGAAGACCAGGGATGTCAAAGTGGAACTGCTTGGTAATTCCCAGGACTATCATCCGATAAAAAAAAATTGTCTGAAAATAGATGGTTCCAAGTTTGTCCCGTTTTTTTCAAAATCAGTTTCTGATGATGGGATTCATGAGGAACTGAGGGAACTCCTCAAATTTTAAAGGCACATGCATGATGATTTGGGTAGTTTCTTAAGAAACTTGAGCATTTCTTTACGAAAATCATCAATTTGGTGGAGTGGATCTGATAATAAAGACCAGGGATGTCAAAGTGGAACTGCTTGGTAATTCCCAGGACTATCATCCGGTAAAAAAAAAAATGTCTGAAAATAGATGGTTCCAAGTTTGTCCCGTTTTTTTCAAAATCAGTTTCTGATGATGGGATCCATGAGGAACTGAGGGAACTCCTCAAATTTTAAAGGCACATGCATGATGATTTGGGTAGTTTCTTAAGACGCCCGAGCATTTCTTTACGAACATCATCAATTTGGTGGAGTGGCCCTGATGATGAAGACCAGGGATGGCAAAGTGGAACTGCTTGGTAATTCCCAGCTCTATCATCCGATTTGAGACATTCATCTTTTCTTTGTAAAGAAATACCTTCAAGATAGTCCTATTTGATTATAGTTATATTTTGATGATGGACTTCATGAGGGATTGAGAGAACTCCTCAAATTTTAACGGCACATGCATTCTGATTTGAGCGTTTCCTTAAGTAACTAAAACATTGTTTTGGGGGAGCCAACATTTTGATGAAGTGGACCTGATGATGAAGACCAGGGATGGCAAAGTGGAACTGGTCAATAAACCTAGCTCTACTTATTATCCTAGTTGTGACATTCATCTTTTTGATTTGATTTATATTCTGATGGAGTTCTAGAAGAATTCAGAGAACTCCTCAAATTTGAACGGCACGTTCATTGTGATTAGAGGGTGTTCCTAATTAGCTTAGGCATTTTCTTACTGTGGCCATAATTTTGCTGGAGTGGACCTGATGTTGATAATCAGGGATGGCATAATGAAACTGCTCGATTATTTACAGTCTGTCATCCAATTTAACACATTGTTATTTTGTTTGTTTTAAAGGTCTACAAGGTAGTTCCGTTTGATTATACTTCACATGTAATGATGGAAGCCCTGGGACATTAAGAAATCTCCTCAATTTTCAATCGTACACGTGCGGTGTATTGGATATTTGTGAAGTAAACTGGCTAACTCAAACAAATTCAAAATTTCACTTTTACCGGGAACCAAATGAAGTCGGTTTTTTTTTTCTTAAACATTATTCTTTAGTAGGTATATGACATCTCTTTCAATTTATAGACATTGTTTATTCGCGTAAGATTAATTTTATGGCCTGTGACTGATGTATTTTAAGTGTATTACAGATTATTGTATAAATTTGTAAGAACATAGGCACCTACAACAATGCACGTAAGTTAGCTATGATGCCACAAGTTGCCAATAAATAATATTTCGGGACCATCTTACACATATTAACCTAGTGCCAAGGAGTGCTGTTCCTGCTTTGTATCGGTGAGGCGCTAGTAACAGGTAACCGGGATTCAATGTGAGTTCGAACAATCTGAGAGTTTTGGGAGCCTGACCCAGCCATCAAAACGAGTGCTGCACCATTGTTAGCAGTTACGCAACTGCTGGCTGCTGCTGCTGACTGGGGATATTATAAACTAACCTAACCTATCCGTTTGTTTACAGTCTCGCGCATTAGTTTATAAACTAACAGTACTCACGGTACTACGGTGACATATATACATAGATAACACCTAACACGGATAACTCCGAAACAAATTATTCGAGTGAATTATGTCATAAACATGAATCTAAACCTAGCAAAGCATAATTTACACATTCTTGAAACCCTTCACCGTTTATTTTAAAATTAAAGTAATACTTAATGTTTATTCAAATTGCTAAAACAAATGACAATGATACCATGATTTATGGCTGAACAATCTATTCGTTACTAAAACGAATTGCCATCACGTGCGTTTCTCATTCAAGGCTGTCAACGAATATTAACGGAAAAGTGAAGGAAAGAAGCTGTTGTTTTATCGAACGAGCAAGCGAAGCGAGTGAGTTCTCCCAACCTACTTGAATAAGCCGTCGTTTGAATGTATTGTATGTGTGTATGAGTTAAATATTTTTTTAAAGTTCGAATATTATCCAAATCGGTCTATGGGTTGCCGAGATACGGGTTTCGCGAATTCCCGTTCGGGGAACCACAAGTTAATCCATATGTCGGATCCCAATCAAAGCCGTGGGGATGCGCGGCGTTATATTGAAGCGAGTAACGATCTTGCAGCTGATCGTAAGATATATAACTTTTTATAATAACTAGTGGTTTGCCCCAAACTTGAACTCGCGACCTCTGTATTTCGGCAACCCCTTGAGCGACTTGCCTCATGTTTGAACTTAAAAATTCTATGTATATCCCGTCTAACGACCTGCCGAATTTCACGACGATTCGACCAAAGATACTTGAGTTATCGTCAAACAAACATATGTTTGTAAGCCGATAACTCTGCCTACGGAACTGGAGCTCCAGGGTTTGAATCCCGGTAAGGGTAATTACTTGTGTTTTATCACATATTCCTGAGTTATGGACGTGTCCCATGTATGTATTACGTAATATGTAGGTATCTATATAAGTATGTATACTTCGCCTAGTACCTTACTAGTTAGTATCTTTGCTTAGTTTGGGGCTAGGTTATGTGTGAGATTGTCCTCAAATACTTATTTATTTTAAAAACTTTGTACCTATTTATTACAGAGTATGTTATTCTGTTAAGATAATTAAATTGCTCCATCCACTTAGAACTTTGGCACACCTACACGCGCAAACGTCTAAAACATATATTATTCAGCCGCGTCACTAAGCCCAGTGCTTATTGAAAATGACTGAATCCTACGCAATTTTCGTTCAAATGTCTTATAGTGAAATAAACGTCGCGTCGCCCATCTCTTGCCTCGTGCACGCGTTCCGAGGCATCAAAAGGTCGCGGGCGGAGACTGAAGGACAAAATGCTAATGATTTATGTTACTGCTGAGACGTTTGGTTTAGGTTCATCCACTGCCGCGATAAATGTATTTGGCGTAACTTGTCTGTTCTGTACGAATGTGCACAATTTGTAGAACTACTGAAGACTTTGTGTTGCGGATTCAAAATTTAGAAATTTCAAAAGATGGAACATTAAAATGGATGACTCTCACTAGGACGGGACGGGACGATCTGTCAATTTCTATAGAAATAATCACCAGATAGCTCGGAGCCACGTGAAATTTTCTGTAGAAACTGACAGATCGTCCCGTCCCGTCCCGCCCCGATCCGTCTGGTATTAGTGTGAGTCGTCCCTAATAATAAGGGGGCGCATTGGGTAACTTAACTAAATATTGGGTCGAAAATAATCTAGAAATCGGATAGGATTTTAAGGGGTTCTAGGTAGAAGGTGCAAGGTAGAAGAGCTATTATTTCTCATCTTCAGGTTTTTTGTTAGAATGGTTACGGGTACGATGATAGTTATCATCGTACAAAATTTTACGGTCACATAATTAAGTAAGGAAGTACATTTTCTTAGTTATGGGAGAGGGGGAGAGAACTTTGTCTGTTTTGTTCTATTTAATAAAGTAACTAACAACTACCAGGTCTCAAGTCTCAACAAAGCAGCTCTGATTTTGTAGATCTGACATTTATCAGTTACTATATACTCGTAGTTCTAAAAACTAGTTATTTGCTCCAAAATACCTACAGGTATCAGGAAATGCCACCGGGACCCTGTAACAATATCGCTGGAATAATTAAGATGGACAAACACGAACATGATATCAAGTAGCCTGAATGCTGTGGATTCTCTTGACATCCTGCCTTACACGAACAGGGAATACAGACATATATATGTATAGACTGCGGTTGTCTTTACCATTTGTGTCTACATCTAGACAATGTTACTTTGGTTTTCTCTGGAAGACATTTTGTACAATTGTGTATCAATTCTGTGTTATATTTTTCACTTGTAACGTACATTTATTTATCTAACAAAACTAAATATGCAGTCGACTACGTGTAGTTAGTGTTTGCGGCGTTGTGTGATTAAAAATAACTAACTTTGATGCAAATTATACGTAAGTACGTTATGTTTCTATCAATAATATTATAGAGGGGAAACCTACAAATTATAACAAATAGATTATATGCAGAAACGCCCCCAAACAAGGGTCTATACGCAGTTAATATTAGATCAGATATGTGAACACTACACACACTGGAGTTACCTTAACAGTATACTGTTAACACAACTACCATCCTACTTGCATATTTGTTTTCCTGGCCTTCGGACTGCAAAAAACGAGAACGAGATATCCAAAAGTAAAACGAATACCGACCTTTTATCCACGGATTGAGCTGCCACGTCATTTCCAAAAGTTACAAGGTTTAGCGAAATGAAACAGGCCTGCAGTACAGTCGCCCGTAATTTATATGGGGCGTTCGACGTTTGACAAGCACTGATTTATGGATGAACTTCTGACTCGGAGCTAGCGCCGACTCCGCACGCTGCTTTTGTGCTCGTCACAAACGATTTGGCAACTCTACACTATCATAGATCTGTTCGCTATGCGGGAATTAACTTTGTGAATTAATATAGAAGTATTAATAATGTTGCATTAGGTTTATAGTTAATATGGTGTAAAACAGGAAGCTTATGAGCGCACTTGAAACGGTTATAGAACGTGATCAATTTCGAAAAGAACCTGTGATTCATGTTTAGAACGAAAAGGACCTGTGTTTAAAACACGTTTAAATCAATCTTTGGAATCCTCTTGGCCATCCGTCCGTTATCGACACATCTGTGATCTTCCAATAACAATAGAACGTTCAAGTAAATCCATATAAATACATAAATATAACAGGAAAACCGTTGGGAAAGGTAGAAAAGATATAACAATAGGCTGGAAGGTTGTTCGTGTCCTATTCAAAGTCCCCGCGGGATTTGGAGGGAGATCCCGTGGCCCACTTTCCCCCGTTGCGCTTTCTTTCAGCGACGCGTAATGACGCCCGGCTGGGGAAACTTGGAAATATTAAAATGAGCAAGCACTTGTTTCGCAAAACGAGTATTGCTGAAGCCTTCGCACCTTCGGATACTTTAGAATTCAGTCCGCGAACAGAGCCTCAGTACTTGATTTGCGTGCTTAGCGAAGCTTTATCATGACACTTTTGTTGTCAAGACATTAAATTTCCGTAAGCGATGCTTTGTTCTTTATTGAATATTTGCCTTTTATTGAATATGTCTCAATCTTAAGTTCATGAAGTTATTTTTTTTTTTTTTTTTTTTTTCGAACAGTGTAAAATCATTTATTCTCGAAATATATACAGTAAGTGTAAATTACCTAACTACCTACCTAAGTTTTTTTTTTTTTTTTTTTTTTTTTTTTTTTTTTTACCTAAGTTATTTGAATAAAACGTGATATTCATTCCATCTATTTAATATAGACATAAACCAAAAACTTCACAGTTTACGAAAAACATTTTTAAAGTATTGAGCCAAAAAGAGATAGTAGAATGTTGAACGAGGGCCAAATATTTATTCAAAGGGCGACATCATGTGAATAACACCATACTTTGCTAGGGTTTCTTTCTATTTTGCGTAATATGTTATTCAGCCTTGTAACTCAGAACTGTCGATCAAGGACGAGACAACCGTTAATCCTATTTTTAAGAGGCAATTTGATGTCAACTGAATATATTTAATAAATATACAAAAGTTAGTCTTAGTACAGTAGGCGTAGACTACCGACGCCAAAGAATGGAAGAATATAGGTACCTATTTGGTTGAAGCGTAGGTACGCTCCAGGAAGGTCTCCAGCAAAGGTCTCTAGTGAGTAATGTCTCCTGGGATTTGACTGTCAAGCTCGATAGAGGGCGTTCGACGTCAATGATTTATACCCTCTCTTAGCCTGAATGCTAAAATACCACCCTTTGGGAAACGACTATTGTGCTATTGCCTTTAATATCACTTGAGACGTTGTGCTACTGAGTGCACAGTATCTTATGTGCACGACGCTGGTTTAGCTTGGTGCAAATGTTTGAGTTCGTAACTTTGCATTTTACAGCGTTGGTGCAATTTACTTTATTGTTGGCGTACACCGATACCCACCGAATGTTTACAGCCGCCCGTAGTTTCTGTAGAGCAAGTAAATAAACTTTAAGGCATAGTAAATCGTATAAATCTAGGTTCAAAGTCAAGTTTATACCGACACCACATATTAGGTACCTACCATGTAAGTGATAATGTCAAGAAAGCCATAAGTGTAAAAACAATCTGAAAACGTCAGTGATTCCCCGTAGAAAAGTTATTAAATAACACAAACTATAATAAGGCTATTAAGAATTTAATGAGAAAAATGAGCTTTACGTCTGAATATTCTATGTATTTGTATACCGAGAATGAATTGTCCGTTAAACATCTTTTATCAACAATGCATTCTATCAGACAACTATTTAATGTTGAGACAGCTCGCCTAGTATATCATAGTTATGTTCAGAGTGTAATGTACTAATGTCATACGGTATTCTGGGTTGGGGCAAGGCTGCTGAAATACACACTATTTGTTTTACAACAAAGAGCTATTCGTTTTGTATATAAGTAGGTAAGCTAGGTAAACGTGCATCAGTAAGGGACCTATTTAAAATATTACCTTTTGCAGCTCAATATATTTATAACAGTATTTCACATTCACTAGAATTTCATGTCTCTACCTATAACACTAGACATAAAAATAAGCTAGCTATCAGGAAGTGTCGTGTCCGTAAAGTAAGTATGTAAGACATTTTTTGGTTAATGTATTCATTTATATAACAAGTTGCCGGAGCATATAAAGCATTACAATTGTTCTTTCCCGCTTCCAGGAATTATTTGGAAAAATCTTGGTGCTACATTACCGCAATAGTGCGATAATGAGCACATTATGTACCTGCGTCAAAAATTAAAAGAGCCATGTGTACTGTAAACCGTCGTACGATACATGTGCGAATAGGTAATTTGCGTTTGGTCGTGTTTTATTCCATCGCCACTCATTGCGATATTTCTCCTATTCGCACTTGTATCGTAATTTACTATTTCATGGCAGTTGCTCAAAAAGTGGCCTATTGGGCTGTTTGCGTGCGCAAAGTTAGCTTTTGCGAACTAGTGCTTTTTACTTGTCCTTTTTTTTTAATTTAGTTTTGTTTCAAGAAGTAATAACATACTTTCCGCACTAGCATCGAAATGTACATCTATTAATGTCGAAGGCTTATGACATATTTCTCAGAAAAACATGCAAGGCCCATACCAGAAACTGTAACTAAACCAAACGAAGCGGCTTTTTAGAGTGTAGCACACAGTTCACGAAATAAATCATATCAAATGTTGGTGTATATCGTGTAAAACTGTTAATTTAATTTAAGCATTGCGATACAAAGTGGAAATGCCGCCACCATCCTAGGTACAATGCCTCAAGGACCTGTTTTAGACTTAAGGTAGGTAGAAGTAGGTAGGTAGGTAAGCTATAGCTAATAAAAAATAATAAATGATAAATGATTTTCACCACTTAATTTTTACTTCGTTCTTTCTTATTTGTGGTCTTTCTGTTTTACTATTTGATTTAGTTTCTTGTAGAACCACAAATTGTAAATACCTTTATGACTTTTTGTAAGATTTGAAAAAAATATGTACCAATCGGGGTCGAAGCTCTTGGTCCATGGGGTCACACCGCACGAAAGTTTTTCGTAGAAATCGCGAAACGTCTGGTCGATGTTACTGGTGACCGAAGAGCTGGTGGCTTCCTCGCACAACGTATCAGCATTGCGATACACCGAGGAAATGCCGCCAGCATCCTAGGTACAATGCCTCAAGGACCTATTATTTAAGGTAGATAGAGGTAGGTAGTTAGGTAAGTTACACTTACTGAATATATTTCGAAAATAAATGTTTTAAAGTTATTGTTCCTAGAATAATTAAGCAGTGCCGAGAACTAATAAAAAACGTTCCCGGACTTATTATTCATGGCTTTCCCATCACGGAACAATGGTGTTCCGGACCTTTGGGAGGCGTACGCGGAGCCGAAGCCAACACGCAGAGCCTTTCGACAATCTAATGAAATGTAAGGGGTACACCGAGCGGATGTTGCACCTGCCCGAGTCATGGGACGCACGCAGAGGCAGCACCCGCCAGGGTGTATAGACTATTGAGATTTAATGGAATCTAAAATATACTGGACTATTAGGTGAAAGTGGTGGACTAAATACTGGGTTATGGAGAGAAGAAAAAAATTGGACATCTGCCTAACAAAATGGTAATCAATTTTATTTCCGGCAGACGGTGACTCGCCCACATAAGATGGGCCCCCACAAAAAGCGACATCATTATTCATGGTATTATTACAAGGTATTATTTACCTACTATTATTTATTTACTTTACTTTTATTTTTTATGATTTTTTTCCTAATCAGTCATGGTGGTTTAAATCATTTTGATATTTAAATTCAAAATAGCCTTACGGTTTCCAAATAGTGAAACCACAGAATTATTATATAAATTGAAAATAATATTAAATTATAACTATAAACAAACCATATCTATAAATGGAGTGCACGAAAAAATCTATTTTAACTTAACCTCATAACAAGATAAATAAAAGTCATCACCTCATAGGGAGTTTTCACTATGGGCTATAAAGTTTTACGAGCTCTCCTAGTTATATTTGTGACGAGTACAAACGTTCCCGGTGATGAAAGTGGCAAATGAGGTGGTTTATTCATACCGTTCGCGCCACAAATGACTGGCACATAAATAATAATTACCTTTGGAAATAAATAATGGCGACAAAAGGTTATATTTTTATTTTACCTTTTTACTGAGCTGAATGCCTTAGAACGGACTAATTTGCGAGTAAAAAAGTAGTAATATGCATGATTTTTAGAGGGCGATATTTTTCATATTTGCATTATTTTGCTACTGAAAATTCTTTTGTATAAATATGTATGCCGATAATTTCATGCGTGTCTGTAAAATTAGCTTACGGAACACTGGCGCCATCTAACCCAGAGATAGCTGTCAAATCCCATACTAAAAACTCTTAACTCTAGAGTTAACCCTGGGAAGTGTTAGTCAGCTGGGAAGTGCTTTTTACCTTTTGTTTTAAAAAAGTAAAAAAGAAGCTTAATTTAGAAAAAAAAAAAACGGGCAAAATGGATTACAAAAGGGATAAAAGTATCAAGCAAAATGAAGCGTTTCTTGAGCTCAATAGACAAATCACACAATGATTCGAGTCTCCTTATATTTCAAACAGCATATATTAAAAAAATCAATAGCGTTTTAAGACAAGCAAAAATGCAGCAGTTCAAAAAGAGATAAGTCGTGTAAAAAATTCGTCTAAATGTATTTGGAAATTAGTCAATAAACATACAAATAGAAAAAAAGTTCAACAGACACCAGTTTACAACGTTTCTGAAGTAGAAAACATATTTTCAAAGAAATTTAATTCAGAGAAATTTCAAGTAGGAGGTGACTTACAATCAGCGTTGAATCTCCTCCAATCAAATACAAGTTAAATCGATTGTAATATGGAACCACACCTTTTGAAATAAAAAAAAACATAGACAATACGGAACAGAAACACTCATGTGGTTATGATGATATTCCAGTGAATGTAAGTAATTAAAGCGTGTATTTCTGAGCTTGCTAAACCAGTGTCTCTTTCTTGCAATCAGTGTTTTAGTACGTAGGGGGATCTTCCCTGACCAACAGAATATAGCAAAAATTTTACCTCTACACAAAAAAGGGCCAAAAACGGATGCAAATAACTACAGGCTAATTTTATTGTTGCCAGTGTTATCAAAAGTAATAAAAGGCATAGTTTGTAAAAATCTCGTGAGTAATAACATTTTGAACAAAAGGCAATTGGCATATCAAATTTGAAGCTTTGGACACTCCGATTGATGACGTAACAAATAAATTATTTTTACAATTTAAAAGTAGCAGGTGTCTTCCTTGATTTAAAATCCGCTTTTGACACCATTGACCTCGACATACTTATTTCAAAAGCTAGAATTTTACGGAATCAGTGCGAAAGTCTTAAACCTGTTTAAATCCTATTTGTCGAATAGAAAATAGTTTGTAGAACTCAAAGGATAGATGACAGCTCAGCAGAGGTAGTGCATAGACCTAGTTTCACTAAAATAACCAGAGGAGTCCCACAAGGTATAAATCTTTGGCCCTGTCTTCTTTATCATTTACGTAAATGACTTGATATTGCATTTGCAAAATGTAGTCCCTGACGCTAAATTAGTTTTATTTGCTGATGATACTAGCGTGGTGATTTCTGGCAAAACTATTGACGACTTCAACGAGAGTGCTGCCCACGTTGTCAGGGCATGCTGTCAATGGTTCACGGTGAACAGCTTAGTTTTAAACGGAAATAAAACATACGCAGTGCTATTTAAAATGACTACTAGAAATGACGGCAAACTTGACATTCGATTTATGGATCAAATAATAAACTCGGTTGACCGTATAAAGATACTAGGGGTGAACATTGACAACTTATTAAATTGGAAAGAGGAATTGAGGTCAGTCGAGGATTCAATCGCATCAGCTTGTTATGCTTTGCGCAGTTTTAGGAACGAACTGAATATGGAACAATTAAAATTTGGTTAATTTTGCTCTTGTAGAGTCCAGACTTCGTTATAGCAGCTGAGGTAATAGCTATAGGTATAGGTATAATGTGGACTGTGCCTTTATTGCACAAAAACAAACAATTCGCACTAAGGTGCGAATCCCGCATTGGGAATCTTGCAAATCTTCCATTTTAATAAATTAAAAATATTAACAGTTACGTCTCTTTATATTTTGGTTATTTTAACGAGTGTAATTAAACATCGAGAGGCGTATGAGTCACATGAAGAAATGGAATCGAGACTGGCGTCTAGAACGAAAAATCTGCTTCCCACTGCAGCCTCGCGACTAATTATCGCACACTGACTTAAATTGAAACTAAAAGCATATTTATTAGGCAAAAATTGGTACAGTATTGATGAATTTTAATTAATCAATCAATTGTATTTGTATTTTAAATATTCATTTTTGTCATTACAATTTTTATAAATTTTTGTTGTGTTAGGTATGTATTATGATTAACTAGCTTTTACCCGCGGCTTCGCCCGCGTACTAAACGTAATTTTCAACCGTCTACAAATAAGGAGGTTCTTAGTTGGGCCCGTACATTTGTATGTACATATGTATGTTTGTCCGCTATTATCTTGCGTTTGGCTGAACGGATTTAAATGGAATGGATGGTTGTCGGAAAAGTGATCAAACTGAACAATTCAAGTTGGCGGCTGTTTCTCAATTTTGACCTCTGATTTGTTATAAAGAATCTCTCGAACCCTTTATATGTGCCTACCGAGCTTTATCATGAACTTAACTCTATAAATTCAAGATGGTGGCCGTTGATGGTGGCGTTGGTAGTTCGTTAGAAAGAACCTCTCGGATCCTCGGATATCGATTTTCATCACGATGGCCGTTTTCTTCAGTTTTATCTTCAGATTATTCATAAAGAGAACCTCACGGATCCTCGGAAATCGATTTAAACACTATCGGATCAAAATTAAAATAATTCAAGATGGCGGCCGGATCTCACAGTTTTTACTACAGATTCATTACTGAGGAATCTGTCGGATCCCCAAATACCGATTATTATCAAGGTCGGATTAAAACTCAATAAATTCAAGATGGAGCCTTTTTTCGCAATTCTGATCAAGGACCTATTTTAGATTTAAGGTAGGTAGATGTAGGTCGTTAGGTAAGTTACACTTACTATATATAATAATAATAATAACAATAATAATAACAATAACAATATATTTATTCACCAATATTTAGTAAACAAAAAACAAAGAAACAGTGATCCCCACACTAGGCATAGCCTGTATCGTTCCTATTCGAACACGCTGACTTCTGCCCGTTAGATAGCTAGAAAACCAATTTAAGGGTAATCCACGAATTCCAAAAGCCTCAAGTTTACGAAGCAATATGGGAATCGACACAGTGTCAAATGCCTTTGCCAAATCAAGAAACACGCCGAGACACCCTCTACCTTCATCCAGGTGTGAAGCGACGATGTCTGTTAGTAATTTAACAGCCTCTTCCGTGGACTTCCCTTGGCGAAAGCCAAACTGACGTTCTGAGAAAAGGCGTTTTGACTCGAAGAATTTAACAACTCGTTTGTTCATCAGGCGCTCAAGTAATTTTGAATAAGCTCCCAGAAGAGATATGGGGCGATAATTGTTTGGTACATCAGTAGGACCTGCTTTGTGTATTGGGACTACAACAGCTGTTTTCCAATCCTGAGGAAATGTGCTAAGATTGAAAATAGCCGCGAGTGGAAGGGATATAATGTCGCCAATGGCTCTCAGTAGTCTATTATTCACTCCATCATGACCAGGCGCACTGTCTGGGTCAAGTCCATTAATAATAGTAAGAACTTCAGTTGGATCTGTAGGTTCAATGCTAAAAGAATCCGATGAACTGTTGGAATTAGCAGTTACTACTTTGAAAGCTAAATTTTCCTGGCTGACATTTAATTTGGACAATATTGCCTCAGCAAGTTTGGAGCCAATAGTTGAAAAATGGGTGTTACATTCATCGAGTGACTCTAAAGGCGTGGGTTTAGAGTTAAGAAGATTATCCGCTGATTTAACAGGAGGAATGTTGTGTGTAATACGCCTTATAGAGTTCCACAACTTTTTAGGATCATCTTTATTGCGTGTTAGTTCTTTACGATCGTAATCAGATTTAAGGTTTCTGAGAAGGCTAACAAAGAAGTTCCTGTAGCGCGTATAGACCTTTTTTTTTAATTCGTCAGATGGGTTTTTACGTGATTCCATATGAAGCTTATCTCTATGTTTAGAGCATCTAAGTAACCCAGGCGTCATCCAAGGTTGAATGATATACTTAGAGCGGCTCAGTTTTATTACCTTGGAGTTAGTGGATACCGCAGAAGAAACAATCGAGGAAAACCTTTCCACAGAAACATCAACATATATTTCCCATGTTGACTTTTTCACCCCATTTCGTATTCCTATTTACTCATTTCTCGTTAGGAATACTCCTGTGAATAAAATAATCTAATAAATCTTGTTTCCCGATATACAATCAAATCTCACTTCACCCCTTTAGGAGGAGAATTCTAAAAAAATCTAGCTATTTCCCGCAGCTTCGCCCGCGTACAAAATATGTTCAACCGTATCGTCATTTCAAAATCAAGTTGGCGGCTTTGATTCGTTATAAAGAACCTCTTGAACCCTTTGATATGTACCAACCGAGTACATATTACGATCAATGTTGACTTCTAATTCCTTATAAAGAAACTTTCGGATTCTCAGATATTGATTTCCATCAGGATCAGATCATAACTGAAGAAATTTCAGATGGCGGCCTTTTCTCGCAGTTTTGGCTGCAGATTCATTGTAAAGAACCTCTCGGATCTTCTTTCTTATCTCGATTAGGTTAAGGTGAATTCTGAAAAATCCTTTCTTACTGCACACCTACACCTTAATAAGAAACCTACGTGCCAAATTTGAAATGCTAGAAACAGAAATTAACAACAAAACGACACTCATATTGTTTTTGATTTCAGCGACCTGATAAACCATAAAAACGATAATCATGTTGTTTTTTGACTTTGTTACCCCTTATTAAATAATATTTAAAACGGGTCACTCACGTAATTTAGTCGATTTTCGCTCGACATGTTTCGTTCTTTACGAAGAACGTCATCAGGAGCGCCCACTCGCGACAGAGGCAAGTCGTACACCCCGCCGCCGCCGCCGCCGCCGCCGTTTTAAATATTATTTAATATGTTCGAGTCTCACGAGAGTTTTATAGTTAAAATTTGTTACCCCTTTTTCCCCTCTTAGGGGTTTAATTCTCAAAAAATCAAATACACGTCTTTACTCATTTATCTTTAGAAATACTCTTGTGTAGTTTTGAATAAAATAGTTTAACTAATCATGTTTCCCCACACATAGTTTGTACCGTCATTTCTCCCACTTTGGAGGTGAATTTTGAAAGCTCCTTTCTTTGTGCACCCCTACGCCTTATAAGGAACCTAAGTGTTAAGTTTGGAATCTATAGACCTGCACCTCTAGACTTTATAAGGAACCTACGTTTCAAATTTGGTATCTCTAGGACCAGCGGTTTGGGCTGTGCGTTGATATGTCAGTCAGTCAGTCAGTCAGTTAGTCATTCAGTCAGTCAGTTTCTTTTTTATATATTATATAGATAAAAACACCTTTTTTGTATTTTGATGAGAAACCTTTACACATAAAATAAAGTCTCTAGCTAAACAGAAAACCTTCCGCCATACAAACTTTCAACACCCTTTTCACCCTTATAAGGGTCGAATTTTCAAAATCGCTGAAATTACTTTTTGTAAACTCTAATGAGGATTCTTTTCACAAAGTTTGTAGTCTATAACTAAAAGGGAAACGCTTCCGTCATACAAACTTTTAACACACTTTTCACCCCCTTTGGGGTTGATTTCTCGAAAACGCTTAAATTACTTTTTTTGTATTTTAATAACAAACCTGTACACCAACTTTTGAGTCTCTATCTAAAAAAAAAAACTTTCTTCCATACAAACTTTCAACCCCGATTTAACCCCCTTAGAAGATGATTTTTACAAAACCCTTTCTTATTCGTTACCTTCGTTAAACACCTAACGTAATGTGAAAATTTCAGGATCATAAGTTTAGTAGTTTCGGCTGTGCGTTGATCAGTGAGTCAGTCAGTCAGGACTTTTCCTTTTATATGTATAGATTAATTGTATGTCTTTCCCATCACGGAACAATGGTGTTCCGGACCTTTGGGAGGCGTACGCACGCAGAGGCCCTTTCGACAATTTAATGAAATGTAAGGGGTACACCGAGCGGGTGTTGCACCTGCCCGAGTCATGGGACGCACGCAGAGGCAGCACCCGCCAGGGTGTATAGGCTATTGAGATTTAATGGAATCTAAAATATACTGGACTATTAGGATGAAACTGGTGGACTAAATACTGGGTTAAGGAGAATAAAATCGGACGTCTGCCTAACAAAATGGTAATCAATTTTATTTCCGGCAGACGGTGACTCGCCCACATAAGATGGGCCCCCACAAAAAGCGACATCTAAGATGGTTCGAGGGCAACACCGGTATGAGGGCTGGGGGTAGAGAGGCGTCACTGGACTTTAAACATATAGCCAACTCGCCACTTAGGTTTCCACATCTACATCTATGATTAATTAATTGTTATTATGCCGATAATTATCATGACTTTATTGTAAATAGGCATGTATTTATTGTATAATGTAACATTCAGATACAATGTATTATTGTTTATGAATAAATGAAATGAAATGATATGAAAGTAAAAGTGGTTTATATGCCAGTTTTATTTATTGGAGTTATTTAAATTTGCTAGACAAGTCGCCTGTACGTAGTAAATCAAATTAAATACTTATATATAATACTTACTTGTAATTTGAAATTAAATATGAAATCGAAAGTCCTAATCAGTATTTTTTACATGGCATAATTTTTCAATTATTATTTTACTGTAGGATTTTCTGCTAAATTAAATTACAATAAACTGCTAAATAAACATGGATTGGCACAACGCCAAAACTAGTTTGATTGACGAAATAATGTACTCGTATATCTTGGCTTTTAAACCCACGCGCCCCACATAAGTAAGCGAGAGAGTAAACAGTTGCCAGAACAAATTACTTACATGTGTTCACTTAATTAGTGCCCAAAGAAAATATACCAAAATTTTAATTTTCATTACTGCACGTATATCACTGGTAAAATAAGTTATTGGCTATTTTTTGTGTGAAGTGTGCGCCACATGAAATTTACAAGGGACTTCTTACAATGACGTCTAAACGCGATTCAGTTTATATTCTTAACTGTGCTCAGGAGACCTATTCGAACGTGTTTAAGTGACATTTCGATGCGTACTTTCGTGGGAATCATCAATATGACATGCTAATATAATAATAAGTCGCCTGTTGTATGTAAAATCCGGATGGGGCAAGTGGCGCTAAGAATAATTAGGTTACAAACACGCAATGTACATACATTAAAAGAAAATGTATCTTCTTCTCCTTCTGCCTAGCATTTTCCCTGCTTATTGCACGGCTCAGGGAGCCTCGGGGTAAAGATTTGACGTAGGCGCTAGTTTTACGATAGATACTGCCATCTAACCCTCCAACCCAGAGGATAAACTAGGCCTCATTGGGATTAGTCCGGTTTCTTGACCATGTCTTCTTTCGCTGAAAAGCGATTAGTAAATATCAAATGTTCCGAAAAACTCATTGATAGGAGCCGGCAAGATTTGAACCCGAGACCTTCGGATTGAAAGTCTCACGTCATACCGGTGGGCCATCAACGCTTGTTAAAAGAAAATGTATAACAATTAGTATATAATTGAAAACAATAGAATGTTAAACTGTTAATACCAATAATAATGTGCTATGATCACCCGACCAATTTCGGAAAAAATACAACATATTTCTATAGCTACGATGGTTTATATACAACGCCTCGTTTTCAGCAGGCACTCTATAGGTACGTTTGAATGTAATATAGAAGGTAAATACACAGAAGGTACATCTACAAACGAGTACCTAATTTCCATGTAAGAAATATGTCGTCGCCTAGCATTGTTTTAGAGACAGTGATATCTACGAGTAACATGACAGCCGCAAGATGCGGTGACGAATCTTTTCTAACTATTTATATATTCGTTCTGAATACAGATTTTTCCGTCCGCTGGCCTTGACTTGCATATACCTAGTATACATACGTGAATTCAGTGTCCTATTTATTTTGACTTGACATAATTTACTAATTCAATAAGCTTACTAACGGGGACTAAACTAAATCCAACGATTAGATTCATGCCAATTCCATTTAAATTAGAAAGTTGTTTCAATATTTTCAAACATAAGGATTTGATTTATTGTATTGTGTTTTCTAAAGAGTTATTGAAAAGAGAAAGCAATGTAGTCTATTTACTATATTTTTAAGCCCAGATTGGATAGAGAAGTTGGGTATCAGGAGTAGGTAATCTATTAATTACTAATATTTAATTTAGTTATTCCGTTTTGATGTATAAAAAGTTAAAAAGCCGGTTAAACAAAAAAAACGATGATAAGTAGATACAGGTATATTACATCTAGTTCGTTTGACATAAAAATGTAGTTCGACAAATTATCATATTATTGACGGCACACATCTCACACTGATGAATACGAAAAGCACGAGAAACTAACTTCACCGGCAACAGCAGTAAAACGTGAGACAGTAAAATGTCTATAAAAACCCCGAACCACTTAAGAGCGGCATGCCTAGAAAGTTCACACTAGAATTATATAGTGTAGATGTGTCATCCTCGGCTGAAACGGTATTAATTATTTGCATATTAATACATGAGAATTAACTCGCTCTAGGAGACAATAGAAGGCCGCCGCCGTCGTGTCATACCAATAGAATTCGCCTTGGCACTCTGTCGTAGGTTACTCGGGACGATTTGGCTCATCGACAAGTGTCAGGCATGCAGCTAAGAATCGTTTCATTCGATGACAAAATTTATATCGTTTTTTTTTTTACTTATAAGGAGTAAGTAATAAATAAATAGTAAGGAGTATTTATAAAAAAATATAAAAACCAGTTTTCCACTTTATTTATTTTTTGTACGAATCGGATATCAGAAAAACGATGGAATATTCGTTATTTCACTTCTGAGGCCTTGCCATGACGTCTTAACTCGATTCAGTTTAGGTTCAGTTCAGGCTCAGTTGTATGGAAGCGACTCAGTTTAGGTCGTCAACTGAATCGCGTTAAGACGTCATGGTAAAGCCCCAGTTGTATGCCAGACGTCATGGTAAGAGCCCTGTGCTGTTGTATGGCAGCGACTCAGTTAAGGTCCTAAATTGAATCGCTTTAAGACGTCATGGTAAGGGCCCTGGTACTTAAACCACTTTATCAGTATTATGTATTGAATTAAACTGTTGACTAAACGAAAACTAGTCAAGGGATTTTACACTTCGATACAAATAGATATTAGACATAACGTTTAAACGTATGTTCCTTTATAAATCTTTGTCTTCTACGATAAAGTTAAAATCAAAAGATAAGTTATGATTTAGAGTTCCAAACAAATTTATTTACCTACTGAAAATAATTCCAATATCTATGTTTTCATTTGAAAATGGAACAATATTGCACGACAATATCTTTATGACGAAAACGAATGTAGTGGAATAGCTTTATATCCTAATGTTTTTTTTTTATAGTAAGTACTCAAAGTGCAAAGTCCAATATTTAAAAAGGGCATTAAACTCTTCAACACAAATGGTATTCAGGTATTTTTCTCTTTTTAGGGTTATTTGACCCTCATCCAAAAGCTTTTCAGGTTTCATTTTTAAGGAGCCCGAAGGCCATGTTGGCAATCTATCCCCTAGAATACTAACAGAGAGGTAGTAGCTACGGGGACAGTGCAAAGGCACATTAAACATTATCTACACTACAAAAACTACGTACACTCGTTGTGTACTATTTACGTCTTACGCTAATTAATAAGAACGCTTATGTTAAATAGGTAGTAACCTACACCAAAACTTATGCGAATCACCTCCATCCATTTTTTTTTTCAATTATTAGTTTTAACGACCTAATTCAAACGTTATACTTATAGCTTCAATTAATAGTAGGTGAGCCGTTGTCAGTCTAATAGCTTATATAAGCCCGGTAATATATATACGATACGGAGCCATCGCAGACAGATTTAGGAGCACGCACTTGTGCTTTATTTATTCTCAACGAAGACGCGGTGTTAATAACCCAGTTTACGTTCGACCGAATAATTGAAATAATTGTTTTCACGTCTCGTCTACTTCGAGCTCCGTTATTTAGGCAAATTATGATTAAAAACATACGTTCACATTTAAATAATTAGATTGCTTTAAGCAGTTCGTAATAATTATGTAGCTCCCTACGTCTTTTAGCATTGTTTTGCTGTGCTTAAATTGTTTAATATGTGTGTGAATCTTCTTCAATACTAGAACCTATATAATGTACATGACTACGCATGTATAATTTCGCTTTCGATATACCTGTATTTTATTATGCTATTATTAATACACTTTAATCATAGTTACAACAAACATTTGGGTGGATCGAATTACAGCCAAACGCAACTTGCACATACCTATTACAAGTTTTATAATTTACCTACAAAAAATTACGTCTTACCTGATGTGAATGCACGGAGAAAAAAACGATTTAGTATATTCTATGGGCCAACTATATTTTATTACTCATTAATAGAAAACTGTGCTCTTTACTATACTGCTCTGCTAAGCATAATAGCGATATATAAAACTAAAATGTAACACAAACAATTTTGTTTTTGAGATAGGTATCGCTATTAAATGCTTAGAAGGGCGGAATATTCTAGTTACCACTAGGATATTTTTGCTGTTGATACTAGAAAATTGTAAATAGCGCAATTTTCTCTTAAACTAATAACTTAAAATAATAGTTTCTATTCAGTTCAATTCAATTTGTAAACAAATATTTATTGTTTTAAAAATGTTCATGAAGTTAAACTGGTTGATATAATGGTTAAGTTTGACAACTTAACAATTATATTACCCATTTAAACATAAAATAAAAAAATATACTCCTAGTTGTCACCCTTATGTCTCTGTGTATCAGCATTAATCTATTTTTTGAGCCAAAAACGGGACGCTGATAACAATTTTCTGACCAAGTATTTTAACTACTTACTTTACACAAGTGCACGAAAGCTATATCTGCCCTCAAAAGTGCGAACTCCCAACAGCAACTAGTTTGTCCAACAAACTGAAGTACACGGCTACACTCACCGTTATGGCTGAACGTTTCAACATCATTTATTATTAATTTTGTATAAATGTTTTTATCTGATGTTCGCGCGGTTCTTACCTGGCACAAAGGTTCCATCCATCGCCATCGAACGTAGTAATGTGGCTAGTATAATGGGCATCTTTGTGCCCGCTGCGACTCGCTTTTTGAATAAGTTTTATTTTTACTTGTTATAGATGTATTTTTTATTTTAAATTAGGACTTGGGAATTCGTTAGACACCTCTATTTTTTTACGTAATGTACCTTTGTAACGATAACAGATAATAAAAAACGTAATAGGAATCGACATTTAAGTATCAATAGCGTTTAAAATAAACACTGTTTAGAACGGAGTGCCCACTTCATATATAATATATTTCTGTCCGTATTCGTTCGTGGATATCCGCCAGGTCTGCCAATCAATGTCTGGCGGATGCCCGGCGGACATACCCACCATGGAGATTTAACGTATTGCCCGAACGTACTATAGCGTTCAGAATTGCATGGGCAATATATGAATGAATTCATTCATAAATTGGCCATGCAATTCTGAACGCGTGTGTACATGGGCTTTAAGAACGCATGGGATATAATCTTTGCAAGGAGATCTGATAAACTAAAATAGCTATTTCACGAATCCAATCCTTTATTGTACTGTTTTCTTTGTTCATTTAAAAGTGAAAACAAAATTTCAATTTAAAGAAGTCTAAAAGAATGCAACTAAGAAAACTAGAAATGTACGGTTTTCCTGCTTCTAAATAGATTTAAGCTCAGCAAGGAAGGATAACACTCAATAAAGAAATAGGTGCAATAAGAATAAAATTAATGATTTTTGTTTTCTATTGTAGCGGCATGGCGATGACTTAAGTAGAGTCAGCACTGCCAGCAGTTTAAACTAAGTTTTTTGTATTTTTACTTATTTATAAACAACAATGAAGTACAATAATAATTCATAGCACTGTTCGATCCGCTTTTTAGCAGTAGGTAAGCTTTTTGAATGCATTAGTACAAATAAATATATGCATACCCATGTTTTATAGTTTATTTGTGATTATGTAGAATCTATTGCGAACAAACCAATGGCACAGAATAAATAAATAGCATACCTACGACTCCGCCCAAATCGGTTAATACATTTATATTCATTATCATGTCTACTACAAATACTAAGTTCTAATGACTCAATCTGAATTTGAAGTTTTCTACGTTGATACACAAGCAGTTTTGTGATAGCCTATAAATGTACAAAGTTTTTTCCTGTCAGATGTTTTTATATTTAAGTTCTTATTTAGTAAACGCACTGATAATTGACGGCGTATGGGTATTGATACGCTATATGAAAAAATCCACACCAGTCATTCAGCTGCTAAAGATTGAGGTTTTTGGTAATTTCTGTCTTGTCGGTTGACGGAAGTTGGGCCGATATCAGCGGATTAAGCCGAAAATTACCGTCACAACTTTTTATTCCTTTGTTAAACCAGCATATGTTTCGTTCATTGAGTTAACCATGAATCTAGGTCAACCTGCATCCAGTTGTGACTGCAGAAATGTTTATATTTAGTGATATTGGACTAGTTTTCACTGGAAAATCCCATTCTCTTCTTCTTCTAAGTCGGTCCCTCAGTGCTGAGGATCGTGACTCTGCCGATTAATATTTTTGATGGCCGCTCTCCATTCCTCCCTGTCCGTTGCTTTGTGGATCGCGCCGCTAAGAGTCGTGTCCAGTTGGTCGGATACCTGATCGCACCATCGAGTCCCATTCGGAAAATCCCATTATCGGTCCATAAAAGATGCGTTTTCATTTGGCCACTATTTTGAAACCGATAAAGTAATGTTACATGAAACCCTTTATAAATATAAAATAAGAGTAGGTAGTAGGTTGAACTTTTAACTCATTTAACGGTATAACTTTTACAGATATCAGAGAAATATTAAAAATACTCCAAATTCACGCTTAAATGTTCCATGATCGGTACAGTTACTATATTCATGTATGATTTTCCCATCACGGAACAATGGTGTTCCGGACCTTTGGGAGGCGTACGCGGAGCCGAAGCCAACACGCAGAGGCCCTTTCGACAATTTAATGAAATGTAAGGGGTACACCGAGCGGATGTTGCACCTGCCCGAGTCATGGGACGCACGCAGAGGCAGCACCCGCCAGGATGTATAGGCTATTGAGATTTAATGGAATCTAAAATATACTGGACTATTAGGATGAAACTGGTGGACTAAATACTGGGTTATGGAGAATAAGATCGGACGTCTGCCTAACAAAATGGTAATCAATTTTATTTCCGGCAGACGGTGACTCGCCCACATAAGATGGGCCCCCACAAAAAGCGACATCTAAGATGGCTCGAGGGTAACACCGGTATGAGGGCTGGGGGTAGAGAGGTGTCACTGGACTTTAAACATATAGCCAACTCGCCACTTAGGTTTCCACATCTATCCTCGAGAACACAGCTCTCGCGACCCCACTCTGGACGGCTGGTTAAGGCAAGCCAGAGGCGGAGGACTTGGTCGGACGACGGAGTCCCCCAGGAGCGCTCAGGTACGTGAGGTCGCTACTCCCCAACAGCTCGCCACAAGCTGCCCTGCGTTGGCGATATATATATATATATATGTATATGAAAAAATGAAAATGAAAAATGAAAAATTATTTATTGGTTACACATTAACACATTACTAGAAACAAAAACAGAAGTCTTCTTTTAAGTAATAATTTTACTTGTGTCAGAAATACTTGTGTATATATGTATGATTATTATTATGCTAATGCAGAGGGTAAAAGCTTTCTCAGGGAGCTGGATCGCTACATTCAAGAAAGGGCCCTTGATCTAGTGTTCATCTGAATTTAATATACACGGCATTTTAATTCAATCTCGATACGCATGTCTAATTTTAATGTACATACTGTACAGTTTTTATATGATAAAGCGTTGATTTTCTAAGACATCGCGCTAATACCTTAGATTTCAAATATCCGAAGTAACCTAGGATAATCGAGGTTCTACTGTATGTTGAATTAAGTTTATTTTTATGCTTATTATAATTATACTCAGATTGGGCTTAATTAATGACATACATAAAAAACAATAAAGTAATGTCTTCTGTTACCGCGATTGTTATTCATTGAAATTAAACACTTTAGAACGGATCAGTCATCATCTTAACCCTGTGAAAACGAGTGCTGTAAAGGGCTCGAAACGTAGGATCATGGTGTTAATAAACGCGATTAATCCGTTCTAAAGTGTTTAATTTCAATAAAGCAATGGTTTACTTTAAAAAATAAAAATATACCTACAATACCTGGCATCTTTGATTATTCATGATAGTTAAAAGCTCGCAACAAAAGCATTTTATTAAGATAAATTTTTGTGAACAATAGGTACCCATTAAATGAGATACTTACGAATATGATGACGGATATTAAACTATTTTCTACAAATAAAAGAGATGAGAGAGAAATGAAAGAGAAGAGATGAAAGAGATGTCTTATTTAGCTAAAGGTTTATCACATTTAGTTTTTCAGAGTTTTTAGCGAACCAAGAATCGATCGAGTTTTTATTTATTTTACAGTTAAAACTGACAATAAACACGTCAGTTTATTTGGCAAGATTCAATGGCGCTGCTATAAAATCTTATTAATTTAGTTTTTTTAACAATAAACTACTATTTCTACCTCTGTAGCTTTAACCGATAAGAAAGCTCTCTCTTCTAAACAATATAATGGTACAAAATTTAAACAAAGAATAAAGATTCTTCAGATCTTGGAGTATAACAATATAAACAAAACATGAACTTACCTAACCAGTTCAGGTAGCTTCGATGTCCTCTCTTTAGCACAAACACAATTTAACTATGTCCAAGTACTTTCACTGTATCACTTTGAAAACAACCCAGCACAACCGCCATCTCAATGATAATGGAGCTTGCAAGTTTTTGCTTCAGTACTTTATTATAAGTATTCACAACCTCGAGGGAAATTCAGGGAAAATCGAGTCCTAAATGTAACACGGACAACCTTTGTAACATCTCTAACAGTAGAAGTAGAAACATGAACACCAGAACAGGTATCTATTATGTACACGAACTCTTAACTATTATCATTTATCAATATATTACTTTGCTTTTGATCACAACTTATGGATTGATTTTACAACCAGACTTGATTATTATTGATAAGTCCGTGAGCCGAGGGTGGCCAACACCACATATCCTACGTTATCACAACCGGTTGCTTCGCTTCAGTTCAGCATCGTCCGCGAGACCACTCTTCGGCACACTCTCTCCATATCGACTCCTACACACTCATATACACTACAATAATTTAAACTAATCGTTATTCACAACACTGAAGAGGTAAACATTGATAGTATGCAGAAATTTACATCTTGCTAACTTTCCATGTCTTTCATCCAAAAACTACATAACTACATTCCAATCATCGCTTCCACCGCATCGGACGCACTTTATGATAACATTAACATATTTTATATGGGGTTTATCTGATGATTGTTTTTGGCACAGTCAGGTTTGACAGTTTTCATGTTTCGCACGTGACGATTGACACTCGCTCCGCGGACGCGGGACCGCGGGATCGCGAGGTTTTCTCGAGCACTACGACCGTCCACTGAACACGCGCCGCTACGGGCCATATGCATTTAAAAATAGTTATCTCTCTCGCGAATCGTGTCAGCCCATCTTACTAATATGCGATAAACAACCGTAAGTCGGAGGACGGCGGTGAATGTCAGGTGGAGTCCGCGCTGTCAGTGAAACTGTGTTTTCAGTTTCCGAACGCGACGTGTGTTCCTCTTACTGTTTGTGCTGTGTTACTAGAGGCAGAGGCACGCGTTTCTCGCTGCAACTGCTGAAAGGCGAAACCTGTTGAAATAGGACGGGAGGCTGGGCGCAAGCGAGATGTCGCTCTCTCTCGCGATCTCTCGTCTAGTTTCAGTCGCTTACTTCACTACGCAGGCGTGTGTGCGTGAAAACTCGCGTGGCCACGAGCAGCGAATCGGTGTTAGTGAGTTGTGGAAAACTCTCTTAGGCCGCTTTCACAAACGCGTGGGTTTTCTTGAGTAACGACGGTTGTCCTAATAGATTCCATTGTGTGTACATCGTATGCCGTCTATCGTCTTTGATGTTTTGTATTTGCTTAGTACTTGAACATGTTTAGTATCAATTTGTACTTACTTAATACTAATTCAATAAAAACAATTAGCTCTTTAATTACTAAGTAATTCAGTTATGTACATATGATCGCCTTAAATAGATTTATGACATATTGTTTTTAAATCATTTTGTTAAACTATAATACAAGATCTGTCTTCTGCGCAAGATATTTCTAAATTGTATATGGGACGGAGTGATGATGGTATGGTACGGCTACATATATTTCTAGATCTAATAATAAAATTATAGTCTTGATTGTTCTTACAGGTATCATGTTATTAACATAAATTTAAAAAAAATGGCAATGACATTCCCGAATTACGAAATATCCAATTGAAATCTAAATAATCTAAGTAGCTTGTAAGAAACGAAGGTGTCGTCGTAAGGAATTAATCAATTTAAAGTGGCATCAAGCCCAATATAAACAAGGGGCCACACAGACGCGTGGCATAATCAAATAGCACGCAACTTTCTCGTAGGCTGTGTAGGTCGTCCGAGAGGGCAGCATCGGCGGAGGCTGCGGAGGAAGCGAGATGAGCAGAGCAACGTGGCTGCGCACGCAGCGCTCGATACACCCGCGCCTCCTCACTCACACCCGCCAGAAATCTATACCAAGCGGGAGACCGCCTCTGACAGCTCCAATGTAACGATGTACCCTCCATTATATTGGGAATCAATTGACAAATGGGCACCGCGGCCGCACCACCACACGCACGCTGCAGTGTTTGTGGAGCCAAGGCCAAAGATGATTGAGAACTATTGTTTATCTTTTTTAAAAGCCTCCTAATGGACAAAAGTCAGCGGACAGTAAGTCCTTGAGAACGTATAAATGGCAGTTTCTGCGAATGGCCCGTTTCAAAAGATTGGCTACCCCTTTGTGCTGTTCCCGTAATAGAAATCCATCAGGCCATCAGGCCATCAGGCCATCAGGCGGGCCGTATGCTTGTTTGTCACCGTCGTAGTATAAAAAAAAAAAAAAAAAAAAAGAAATTTAATTAATTTCTTAATTTAATTTTGTGATTTGATAGAAAGCTTTCCTTCATTATAATAAATAATATCTACCGGGTGTTGCCTTTAATAGGAGCAATAAATTTAATCGTAGATAGTACTTCTCAAACCTAATAACTTTATTGCAACAACTTTTAAAAATTATGTACTCTGTAGGTTTTCACTTTTTCATGTACGTTATCATTAGCCTAATTGACATCTCTTGTACAATAATTTTAAAGAAAAAAAAACTACTTCAATTGGACTTCTCGGTAAAATTTAAAGTAAGTGAATTATTGCAGTTAACTTTAATCACCATATGAGTGAAAAGTTAAGGAGCTCTCTTAATGCATCAGGGATTGCATCATAAGATCAAAGCTAAAATTAAATGGGACCACCTTCGAGGTACCAAATTCAAATTTTCAAATTCAAATTCAAAAATTTATTCTGCAAGTAGGCCTCAAGGGCACTTTTACAAGTCAGTAAGCATTACAATAAAGCATTTGCATGTACAAACATTTACAATATATAGTGAGAAGTAAAAGTATAATCTAAATACTGATAATACAACAGCCAAAACCTGGGTAAACAATATTAAAATAAATGTACTAAGTAATATGACAAGAGATGTATAGTCTCTATAGTTAATAATAAATTAAGTTTGGAGATGTAGAAGGTCCCCCAACGTCAAAATAAAATACGAATAAAATTTGGAGATGTAAAAGGTCCCCATAGTCAAAAAATTATACTAATAGGATTTGGAGGTGTAAAGGCCTCCAAACGTCAAAAATAAAATATCTTTATGATATAAATACCACAAGTCATCAGACTGTTAAGTTAACAGTCTTAGATCTAATGCTACCGAATACATAACTAGTATGTATCTAACAAGTCAAAATTATGAACCCAACAGAGATGTAAATTCTCTATAGTCAATAATATGTACATTCAATTTGGAGATGTAAAAGGTCCCCAAGGTCAGAAACATAATATGTAATAAGATAATACTATATGAATAAGAAATGGAGTTCTCCAAGTGTCAGAATATGATGTAACAGCCAGTAACAGCACAGCATCGCCTTGAGCATCGTGCAAACCACTCCGGGACACTGCTAGCCTGATAAGACAGCTTTTGAGACTAAATACTTGGCCATGGCTCCTTGTCTCCTAAGTAATCGTCGATTTTATAGTACCCCTTTTTAAACAGAGCATTCTTAATATATAACTTGAATGAAGTGAACGGCATGTCCCATGCCTCCAAGGGTACTTTATTGTAAAATGCCACACAGTTGCCTGGGAACGATTTTTTTACTTTCTGTAGACGAAACTTCGGAACCACTAACATATTTTTATTTCGTGTATTAAAGCCATGGATATCAGACAGCTTTTTAAAGGACTTTATATTCTTATGCGTATACATTATAACATCTAGTATGTATTGTGAAGCTACAGTGAGAATATCAATTTCCTTGAATCGTTCTCTCAGAGAATCACGAGTGCCCATATTATAAATATTACGGACTGCTCTCTTTTGGAGGATGAAGATTGTTTCAATATCTGCTGCTTTGCCCCAGACCAGTAAGCCATATGACATAATACTGTGAAAATAACTGAAGTAGACTAGGCGAGCTGTCTCCACGTCAGTGAATTGTCTGATTCTTTTGACTGCATACGCGGCAGAGCTCAGCCTATTCGCAAGGGCAGATATGTGAGGGGCCCATTGTAGATTGCAGTCCAAAGTAATGCCCAGGAAAAGTGCATTATCGGCAAGATCCAGCTTCTCTCCATTTAATGTGATAATAGTTTCAGCCTCTCTTACATTCCTACCTTCTCACAAAGGAAGAATGCGAGCGAGCTGCTGCGCGCAGTGTGAAACCCGAAACATGTCGAGCGTTCGACAATATTTACTCCCGCCAATATTGTCGAAAATAGACAATATTGACGGCAGTAAATACTTACGGGAGTTTTATGTAAAAAATGTAATTTATGTTTTTATTTTGTTAATTTTCCTTACACCGTATTTAAAACTTACATACATACATACATATTACTACCAGGGTTCAGCATCAGCTCCATTAATTCCTCATGATATCCATCATCAAAATATAATTACAATTAAATAGGACTACCTCGAAGGCATTTCGTAACAAACAAAAGATGAATGTCTCAAATCAGAACCCGCGCCCGCGAATTATAGAGCAGTTCCTCTTTGACATCCCTGGTCGTCATCATCAGGTCTACTCCACCAAACTGGTAGATTTTGTAAAGGAATAGTCGAGTTTCTCAAGAAAATAGCCAAATTACTATGCATGTGCCTTTCAAATTTGAGGAGTTCCCTCAGTTCCTCATGGATCCCATCATCAGAAATGGATTTTGAAAAAAACGGAATCAACCTGGAATCATATACTTTCAGAAAACAAAAAAAAATTCAAATCGGTTCAGTAATGACGAAGTTATGAGTGAACATCTATTTAAAAAAAAAAACAATAAAAAAAAAAATAATTTTGAAGAAAAAAAAACCGACTTCATTTGGTTCCCGGTAAAAGTGAAATTTTGAATTTGTTTGAGTTAGCCAGTTTACTTTACAAATATCCAATACACTGCACGTGTACGATTGAAAATTGAGGAGCTTTCTTGTATAAGTATAATCAAACGGAACTCCCTTGTAGACCTTTAAAAAAAACAAAATAACAATGTGTTAAATTTGATGACAGACTGTAAATTATCTAGCAGTTTTATTATGCCATCCCTGATTATCAACATCAGGTCCACTCCAGCAAAATGATGGCCACAGTAAGAAAATGCCTAAGCTAATTATGAACACCCTCTAATCACAATGAACGTGCCGTTCAAATTTGAGGAGTTCTCTGAATTCTTCTAGAACTCCATCATAAGAATATAAATCAAATCAAAAAGATGAATGTCACAACTAGGATAATAAGTAGAGCTAGGTTTATTGACCAGTTCCACTTTGCCATCCCTAGTCTTCATCATCAGGTCCACTTCATCAAAATGTTGGCTCCCCCAAAACAATGTTTTAGTTACTTAAGGAAACCCTCAAATCAGAATGCATGTGCCGTTAAAATTTGAGTAGTTCTCTCAATCCCTCATGAAGTCCATCATCAAAATAGAACTATAATCAAATAGGACTATCTTGAAGGTATTTCTTTACACAGAAAAGATGAATGTCTCAAATCGGATGATAGAGCTGGGAATTACCAAGCAGTTCCACTTTGCCATCCCTGGTCTTCATCATCAGGTCCACTCCACCAAATTGATGATGTTCGTAAAGAAATGCTCGAGTGTCTTAAGAAACTATCCAAATCATCATGCATGTGCCTTTCAAATTTGAGGAGTTCCCTCAGTTCCTCATGGATCCCATCATCAGAAATTGATTTTGAAAAAAACGGGACAAACCTGGAACCATCTTTTTTCATACAAAAAAATATTTTTTATAAATCATTCATATTTATAAGCATTCATTTATTTTTTATAAGCATTCATTGTTATGCTGATGATAGTACGGGTGATGCCTCCTACACCGGCCGCGCCAATATTTCCCGGGAAAACGTCATTGAGAGCCGGAACAAACTTGTGTCCGAAATTGAGACCTCCCTAAAAGAAGTCTCAGATTGGGGTCGACTTAATTTGGTCCATTTTAACCCTACAAAGACACAGGTTTGCGCGTTCACCGCAAAAAAACTTCCGTTCGTCGCGTCACCTCGTTTTGAGAGCACTCCCCTATCTGCCACAGCCAGTATTGGAATCCTTGGCGTTGACATCTCGAGTGAAGTCCAGTTCCGCGGCCACCTAGAGGGTAAGGCCAAATTGGCCTCGAAGAAGCTCGGTGTGCTCAATAGATCGAGGCAGTATTTCACGCCGGCCCATCGCCTACAGCTTTATAAGGCGCAGGTTCGCCCGCATATGGAATACTGCTCTCATCTTTGGGCAGGGGCACCTAAGTACCAGCTTCTTCCTCTAGACCGCATCCAACGGAGAGCAGCTCGAATTGTCAACTGCCAACGTATTTCTGATCGGCTTGATCCCTTGGCGCTGCGTAGAGATGTGGCCTCACTCTGTATTTTCTATCGCATGTATTATGGGGAGTGTTCCGAGGAATTGTTCGGATTAATCCCTGCCGCTTCTTTCCGCCATCGCCCTACGCGACAATATTTCCACTCTCACCATTTAGATGGTTGGCAGTCCTCAACTGTGCGCTTTTCCCGAAACTTCCTGCCTCGCACAGCTAAACTGTGGAACGAACTGTCGCCAGCGGTGTTTCCGGACCGATACGACCTTCAAACCTTCAAGAAAAGAGCGTACTCCCACCTTAAAGGCCGGCAACGCACTTGCGACACCTCTGGTGTTGCGGGTGTCCATGGACGACGTTAATCGCTTACCATCAGGTGATTCGTTTGCTCGTTTGCCCCCTATAGCATAAAAAAAAAAAATCGGATGATAGTCCTGGGAATTACCAAGCAGTTCCACTTTGACATCCCTGGTCTTCATTATCAGATCCACTCCACCAAATTGATGATTTTCGTAAAGAAATGCTCGAGTTTCTTAAGAAATCACCCAAATCAGCATGCATGTGCCTTTCAAATTTGAGGAGTTCCCTCAGTTCCTCATGGATTTCATCATCAGAAATTGATTTAAAAAAAAAAACGGGACAAACCTGGAACCATCTTTAAAAAGAAAAAAAAATATTTTTTAAAATCGGACGATAGTCTTGGGAATTACCAAGCAGTTCCACTTTGCCATCCCTGGTCTTCATTATCAGGTCCACTCCACCAAATTGATGATTTTCGTAAAGAAATGCTCGAGTTTCTTAAGAAATCACCCAAATCAGCATGCATGTGCCTTTCAAATTTGAGGCGTTCCCTCAGTTCCTCATGGATCCCATGATCAGAAATGGATTTTGAAAAAAACGGGACCAACCTGGAACCATCTACTTTCAGAAAACAAAAAAAAATCAAATCGGTTCAGTAATGACGGAGTTATGAGTTAGTTAGTTAGTTTCTCTGGGCTTTTTTCCGCAACTCGACATCCATTGTGCCTTTTTTGCGTGTTAACGAGGTAGCCCTATTCCAACCACCCCAGCTCCTCAACGAAACCAAGCATCGGTTTTAGGTTGCTAAATGCCTCCTTGAGTGTTATTGGAGTCCCCAAATACTTACTCCTGTATGTATACCTACCTATATGAGTTATGAGTGAACATCCATTAAAAAAAAAAACAGACGAATTGAGAACCTCCTCCTTTAGAAATATTGAAGTCGGTTGAAAATTCAGACGAATTGAGAACCTCCTCCTTTAGAAATATTGAAGTCGGTTGAAAATGACAAAATTCGCAGTACATTGCGTCTTAAAACAAACTTTAAAGTGTAATAAAAATCAAAACCCAGGTTATTTTTAATAGTTTCTGAGCAAACGTTGCGTGTCAACACTATTTCATATAATGAATTAATGTTTTCCAAAATTTACAAATTATTTATTATACATATAAATGCAAAACAACGAAATTACTTATCCGTTACGTAACTTATAAGTATATTTAGTCATTATACCTATGTAATTATCATACTTTGCGATCAACTATACTTTGTGGGGTCTAAGAACCACCTTTTGACACATGTCAACGCCCATAGAACGTAAACGTACACGACCCCTTGAAATTATAAATAAAATCCTGTTTATAATATTAGGAATTTCATGTACCTACATAATAACAAGATTTAACGTTTTTTTAAACAAAAAATTAACCAACTTTATATACTTTTCGATCCTAGTTACTACATATTTAATTTTGACGATAATAATTAATCACACAAACAGGTACTTTCTTCTTTTTTCTAAAGCAGTGTTGTGACCAAGTCTGCCGTTTCGGTTCATATGACATTTCTGTAAGTTGATAAACATCGATTATAAAATTAATAAAGATACATTTAAAACCAAAACAAATGGTGGTTCCTAGAGCTCACTAAGTGGTTTAGCAAAATAGTTCTTCCCAAAACTCCTACTTCTATTTTATGTACAATGCGTCTGGGTCATGTTTGTACCCCGGTACATTTGCACAGGATTAATAAAAAACCGGATCCTCGATGTTCTTGTGGTGAATATGGGGATTTGAATCATATTTTCTTTACATGCGACTTTACGATTGGTCCGACTATCTTTCCAGTCTTGAATCAATTCGCATTCCATTTCCGTCAACTATAAAATGCTTGTTATTTACTATTTCGTACGATATTTATAAAATTATATCTGTGTTCCTCGAAAAAAATGATATCAAGATTTAATATATGTACAAATTATACTTAGTCTATATATTTTACCAAATCCAATCCTTTCTTTTCCAAATTCCCGACACATTCGTTTTTCCTAATTCCTTGTTTCCCTAACTTTTAATTATCACATAACATGACATTGGCTAATCTTATGAAAGCCATAAGAAAAAAAATATATAGCAAATCGGTGGCATTTGACATTAATAGTTTTATCTTAGGATTATGATGAATCATTTAGTTACTTTATTGTACTTACGTATGATTATATTATTGTTCAATGCGTTTCAATGTGTCCGTCATTTTGTTAATTAAATCACTTGTGTCCGTAATTATATTATTAAAATATTAATTACTATGGAATCTAATGAGTAAAGAAAAGAAATATATTGGTGTGCTTAATAACAACGACCATTTTTTTTGTGCTGTAAGTGCGGTGAATGTAACGAGTAGAACCCACCATGATAAGGGTAAAAGTTTTTCTTCACATTTACATTTTCTTCTAAAATATTAAACAGGTCTACCGGTACAAGACAAGGTACATTTTACCAAAATTACATGGCATTGGTAACAGATAAGCATCGCAATACTACAAAACTGAATCAATTCAAGTTAAATATTATGATATTTAAAATGAAACACTTTAACAAGGATTGATTGCGTATATTAACACCATGACCGTAGGATCGACCGTAGGGTAGAAACGTAGATTTCGGGCCCTTTGCAGTACTCGTCAGCTAAGTTTGACAAACCTCTGGCCCTCGCCAGGTAAAAGCGTTATACATTTCCAGGATGCTGCGCGAGGCTATTGAAATCAAGAAGGTTAATATTTTCAAAAATATTATTATCTTCTGTTTCTGCTGTTGTTATTCATTGAAATTAAAAACTATGAACCTTATGAAAATGACTGCTGTTACACGTAGGCTCATGGTAATCCATTATCAAGTGTTTAATTTCAATTTCAAAATTGTTGGGCATTGTAGACCACCCTTTGTTTTTGTTTTATTTTTATTATATTTTTGGATGTAGGTTTGCACGAGTAACTTTTTTGATTGACAGGGAGAATCCTCATTCTCTCGGTCTCACTCGGTGTTTATTTAAAGTGCTTCATTTCATTGAATAATAACCGTGGTTAAAAAAAGACAATATTACGTTATTAATGTTATTATATTTCAATTTTTTAATCGTTTCGTAGATTAAGTGACAACCCTAACGTACAACTGCCACCGATTTGCTTGTTTGATTGCGAGGTATGGTAATTATTGTCTACGATCATAACAATTGCTTATCTGCGAAACAAAATTATCGCTTTAGATAATTTTGCAATTTTTGGTCCTATTTACAACTGAATGCAGGATGGCATGCCATCGACACATAAAGGCGCATCGTCAGCATTTGAAGGAAGGGAACTCAATATAGCTATTGACTATCGATCTGATTTAGCTAGTCTCAAAAAGTGTCAAAAAAGAAATAATAAAATTATATGAAAAACATGTACTTATTTAGCAACCTAACTGGCAACGTCCGTACACCGATAGCAATAGTAATTTCAAGTAGCTACCTATGCCGACTTAGGCCGGGCCGGGCCGGGTAGCTTGGCTGAGAGGCACACTATTTAACGTGTCTATAAGAACCATTAGCACCACCCACATAACCCGGAGTTAGGCATTTTTTTAAATGGAATTTGATAGCTTAACTCCACATTCCTAATTCGATTCTATTGTGTGCAAATCTTAGGCTGCTGTAAGACATGATGCTGAGTACAGTTCGGTTCAGACATTCCCAAACTCCGAACCGTTCACCAACAAGCGCCTTGACATGCTGCTTAATTACTTCCCGTAATTAGAGCGTACAAGAAAGCGATCCGACAAGACAAGGCACCAGATTCCCGACAACGTAAATCATCTCACTGAGGCGCAAATGAGAAAAAGAAGCCTCTCACAAACAATTTATTCCGTTTGGCCCGAACGCGCTGATTGGCCCGAATCTCGTACACAAAGTGAACTTTTTTAACTGAAAACAGACACAATTACAGTGCCAGCAAGTTTTTTCTTCGCAGCGGAATTAGAATCTAAATGAAATTGCATAGATTTAGAAAAGGGAAGAAGAGTAACAAAGTTGTGATTTTCTCACTCATTTTTAGGGTTCTGCATTGACTACCGTTATAATAGCCGGCCATATACGTTCGGGCATATCCGCCATCTGCCAATAAATGTATACCCGAACGTATATGGCCAGCTAGTTAGGCAATGTATTTCTAAAAGAAACTCTTTTCGTTATGTCAATCAAGGTGAAAGGCTGCAAGAAAAAAACTGACAAAGTAATTATTAATATTGAAAATAATGGCGCCGGAAGTCCAGAAGAAAGATCATCCTCACTCTAACATTTGAACCGTGTTTAATGAAAGTAGAGCTTAATAAGCACTTTCAGCATTTTAGTATTCACAAAAAGTTTATTTTTTATCAGTAGAAGGACGATCATAATATACCTCAAAGTTACTTGTTATGTTTTGTCCTGCAAAACAGCTTCTGTAAGGATCGTCTATTATAAAATGTTGGCCCCATTGAGATAAAAGAAATAGACACACAAAACAAAACAAAAATGTCAAAAAACGTACGTCAGAATGACATTAGCGACCAATTTTGCATTGATGATGATACAAACGATATTATATATGTTTCATACGAAGAAGAGCTTACTGACGAAAGCACTAAGCATAACATTAATACACAGAACTACCAACACTGGCAAAACTTTATAGACGGTTGGCACTTAACAAAACCTAACATTCCAAACAAGACTATATGAAAAAGTGCCGCAACTGCAACACTTTTATGGCGTTTTTTTTCGGCTGATTGGGTATCCAGTTCTTTTATTGTATATCTATGGGGGGCCCCCTTAAATTTTTATTTTATTTTAGTTGCAACCGCCACCCTAGCCTAGTTGGTAGTGACCCTGCCTACGAAGCTGGAGGTCCCAGGTTCGAATCCTGGTTAGGGCATTTATTTATGTGTTTATCGCGAATTCTTCAAATTTGGTGTTTGTTCCTGAGTTATCGACGTTTTCTATGTACCTATATAAGTATTTATTTCTCTATTTAAATATGTATAATCGTGGCCTAAAACCCATAGTACAGGCTTTGCTTAGTTTGGGACTAGGTTGATCTGTGTGAAATTGTTTCCGAATATTATTTATTTATTTATTTATTATATTTGTTGAGTAGATAGATAGAATACTCTTTATTGCACACCTCAAAATACAAGAAAAGCATCTTTTACAAAAATATAAAACCAATCGATTTAGGATTGAGGCAAAATAATGGGCAGCTTATTGCTTAAAAGCTTAAAGAGAAGCGTCAAAAAAAATGTAGATATGCAAAGAAATGTAGCATGTGTTACCCAAAACTCAAAACTGACTCAGTAGATTTGACGCTACGATGGCACATACAACACAGATATACATCCTATGAATAACCACGAGCTAGATTTCTATTGAAATCCAACAAGAATAAGTAGGTCAACAAATGGGCCGTTTTTACCGGAGTTTTCTTGTAGAAGTACCTATATAAAATCTTTATAAGTACTTCAAAGTACTTAAAATGTTTTTACCAATTTATATTATTCACATTTAATGATATTCGCAAAACTTTATTCCAAAATGTGCGTAAAAAAATATCGGGAACAAAGTCTCGAAGCAAACAGTAGACGCTAAACAGAAGTTGGTTTTACTGTAATCAATGACAGGCGCCGATGGCTGATACTTGAATATTTATAAAGTGTCAATCTCAACCCCGAGACGAGATATTCCAACAATCAGAAGGCTTGATTCAATCCCCCACCGTGGTATCTCAGAAATTCTACCCTAATTTTAACAATATTATGTTGATATTGTTCATCGAGTAACTTACTACGCATCATATTCATAGTGGGAAACAAGTTACTTAACAACCAAATGAATAGTCATTTATTATACAATGAGGCAAAGTTGTTGTTTATCTCTCGTGTTTATTATTGACACATGGAAGATTAGGGATTGGTAAAAAAAAAACTTGAGCTTTGCGAGCGTCTCAAGGCACATCAGTTTGCTTACCATGAGTTCTACGTAATCACGAGTCGATAGCGATTGTGCGATTCAAAAGTATCTATTTTCAACCCGCTCCCACCAGTAAAAAACGAGCAAGATGCAAATGCGCAGTCGCTATAGACTATCACTTCATATGTACCTACCTATATTCAAAAACTGAATGTTGTTTCTTAAATATTAGTCTCTATTCGACACATAGCGGTAAAAGATTCCATTTTATCACTTTAAGGTAAAGAATACTATAAATGTAACATTTATTTTCAACGGCTTTGAAAAGGGAGGGTTAACTGGACCGTTACTCGAGTCTGAAGGTTCTTCGAGTAATATAGTGAGTGGTCCGTAATACCCAACTTGAAAATTTATTGCTCTCTATTATGGAATAGTTTTAGATTTAATGGATTGCTGAAATTCCGAAGGTGAAGTAATAACTAAACATAATTGTATTATATTGCAGTCGAAACGTGAACAGAACAACCGTAAACTTTACAAAGCTATTTCAAAATATGTGCTTGTTTTTAGTAAAAAGGTACCATTTGTCGTGGTTTTCAGTAAATGGTACCACTTTGTACGCTTGTTGATAATGTTCATTTCTAAACAAATCTTTGTGGCATAAGCGGCAACCGACAACGTGGTACATTTTACTACAAATAATCACATATGGTTCGAGAGCCCTGGTGGCCCAGCTGTAAGAGCGTGCGACTTTCAGTCCGAATGTCGCCGGTTCAAACCTGGCGGCACGTACCAATAACAAGTAACCAAAGTTGATCCCAAAGCGGACCCCAGGACCTGAGCCGTGGCATAAACCGGGAACACGCTACGCTAGGAAGAAGAAGAATCACATATGGTTTCCATAAAATTACACGTAAATATTACTACATAGTCAACCACAGCCTTATCTCTGTCCAATGTATTGTTAACAACGACGTTGAAAGATAATCTCAACAACAATGTTGAGTAAGCAGACCTGAACTTTATGACATTGATATAAAACTTGTACAACAACACTTTAAGCTTTCGAGTATTGTACACATTATTATAAAACATAGAAGTAAAAGAGTCGATCGCGAATGCAGTTAATTTACCTTAATAAACCGACGTTTCGACACCATTTTATGTGTCATGGTCGCGGCTGGACACAAGAAAAGGCTTCGGATCGATGCGCGGATGTTGTGAGTGTAGTGTATCGTGCCGATAACGTTTAGTAAAAGGGTAGACCTATCTTGTCTTTGCGTTTAAAGTGACTTTCCGCTGGGTAAGCGAACATTTCTAGCAAGATCGCCTGTGACACTTCGCTGATTCATCAGTCAAGCCGCGACCATGACACATAAAGCTATGTCAAAACGTCGGTATATTAAGGTAAATTAACTGTATTTGCGATAGACCCGTTCTATGTTCTATAATAATTTAAACATGTTTAAATTTATCATTTCTAATAAAACTGCAAACCTAGAAATTGCAAATTACCTCCCAGACAATGCATGAAGTCGTATTTTTGTTACATCTTTAGTAACAGCAATAAACCGCTTACTCGACTAACAGCAGCGGTTGCCTAATTAAAGTTTTGCTACTTAGTAGAGATTTAACTGGCGTTTTACCGTTACAGTCGTCTCATCTGCCCGTTTAGCAGTCAAACTATTCGTTACAAGTTCCCAAAGTTACTAATTACTTTTGTACTGTCACTAAACTTTCATTAACTTACGTATAGCTAGCTGGTAATGCGAGCATGTTGCATGAGCAGTTTTAAAAGTTGGCATTAAGACAAGGAACAGGGATCTTTGCTCATTATTTTTTTTAATAATTATAGTAGGTCCTGCCCTGCTGCCGGCAGCACTCTTGGTTACGTTTTCTATAATATGTTTATATGTATTTTGTACTGTTTTTGTATGTGAACACCTAACTTAAGAACGAAAATAAATAAAGATAAAAACAATAATAATAATAACAGATCACGCGTAGCGATGTGAATAGGCGTAGGGATGTGACGACCCTATCGCCCTCTGGTTTCGTAGTTTCCTTCATACACAGGTAATGTAGCTATTCACCGAAACCGGGCCTAAAATGGTTATCCATGAATGTCATAAGATAATGATATAAGTTGATAAACTGACGGTGACAGCTGCCAAATGCAAAGACATTTGATAGAACTCTTTAAAATTATCAGAAATTGTCAGAACGTGCCGACAAACTATCGTCTTATCCAGCTATTATCAGGATATCAGCTTGGCATCTTAGCCCCGCTACTCTACTCAGTAACTCGATTGCAATGAAAAACCAAGCTTTATTCAGATAATACACTAGTACAGCAGTCGTATCTTGGAGTGAGTTTTTGGTAATGACCTAATGACTGTATTTAAATAGGTCATCAAAAAGTTAGTAAATGATGTAAGTAACATTTTCGATAAAGTGCGTCACCTTAATTAGTCCCTCGAGACGCTAATTTTAGAGTCCTTTGCAAACTAGTCTGAGTGATCAAGTCTGTCTGATGTCTGCTTCATACTAATTGATATTAATATGCCACCATTTATCAGTCTTCTACTAATACAGTAGTTTATGCAACAGTGATATAATAACTGATCTAAACATTCAAGGGTCGCTGTAGACCCGTGAATTTTAAGAACGAATTATGAGCTGTTGTATACACTAGTTTTTATACGACAGCAAAAATTGATAAAAACGTGAAATTTTGAATGGTGACAGAATGTAAAAGATGTCGTATGCCACTTTAGGAATTTAAAAAAACAACAGTGTTAATATAGTGTAGGAAATTTCATAGGAGCATTGTTTAGCGATGTTCTTATAAAATACCATAGATAACGTTATAATGTATACTTTTTTTCTACTCCAGCACTTCTGATGACTGACAGCGATATTAAAAAAGTATCCATTATAACGTTGTCTATGGTATTCCATAAGAACACTGATCCTATGAATTTTCATACAATACCTATATACAAGCACTGTTGTTTTTTTTTTACTTTCTATAGTAGGCACAACATCTTCCCTATTCTGCCACGTTTCTAGATTTTGCTTTTTACGTTATTTTAGCTGTCGTAGAAAAACTAGCGTATGCAACAGCTCATAATTGGTTCTTAAAACTGGAGGAGGCTGGAGTACAAAAATAACATAAAGATACCATATTATGGTTTTATAGGCAATGAGTAGGTACCTATCTTCAGGATCAATAAATTACTTGAGTACTTTTCCAAATGAGCTAGCGAATCTGGCTTGACTTTTCTACACAGACACGAGTTTCTACTTTGTAGCAACCCATAAGAAGGATCTTTGTTTAGTTTTGAGTATACAATCTCGCGTTATGCAAATGGTAGTAAAATCATCTACATTTTGCTTACATTGTTTGTAATCAGGAACACGGATAATGTTTTCCTATTATAGGTGCGTATTTACTATTTCGCTATATCGAAGACACTATACAGCCAAGTCCTACAAGGAAAATGCATACGAATTTACTAAGTCCAAATTCTTTCAAACAAATAATCACAATGGTCTTTTTCTACTCGCTTACTTTAATCTGTCAATTACGAGTACATAGATAAAACTACAAACACTTTTCGATTTCAGACAGTCTATGATACATCCAACTCAACTATAATATTCATTAGGATACGCTGTAGCCAACTATAATAATGTAAAAAAGCGCGGGAAACGTGAAACGTGGCGGTTCTGTTTTGGTGTTTCTCTTTCTTTTAATTTAATTTATAATAGGATTAAGATCAGGATAGTGGTAGTTTGTATATAATTTAGTTAGCATTTTTTGTAATTATTGTTTTTTTCTATATAAATAGTGTAAATATAACATATTAGGTAAGTTATTTTGTTTATAATCTGATGGGGGAGGATCCCCCCGATCCTGGAGGCGGTAGCCTCCAGGTTGCGATGAACATTGAGGTTGAATCAAGCAACATGGACACGGACACTTCTGTATGCAGCAGGAGTGATCTTAAAAGACCAAAAATGTTTAAAAGATGCAAAAATTGCAATAAAAAAAGGAGAAAGAATAGCGGTGGGGAGTATACATGCGATTGCGAAACTGTACAACCAGAAAAACCACTAGAGACCCAATCTCATTCAAATCAATTAAATTCCGACACTTTAAACAAATCAAACTCGACAAGTAAGTCTGAATCCGACAGTAGCAACACAAAGGTAGGCAGAAATTTATTTTCATCCTCAGACGTTGCGCCTTTTACGGTGCATGTTCAACTTAAACAGACAGAGCCTAACTCGTCTCTGCACCCGGTCTCCTTTGGTAAATTTCTAGTTAAAAAGGGCTTCAAGAATATTATAAATGGAAGTGTGAAGCGCATAGGTAGGACCAGAATAGCAATGGCTTTTTCATCCCACACAGATGCAAATTTGTTTGTCACCGATTCTTGTCTGGAGCAAGAGAATTATACAGCATATATACCAACTTTTTCAGTGACTCGTATGGGTCTGGTTCGAGGCATTCCAAAACAATGGACGGATGAGGAAATTGTCCTAAATATTTCTGTACCCATTGGGTGTGGAAAGGTTCTCAAAGTGCGACGTCTAAACCACAGAGTGGTTGTTAATGGCTCTGTTTCCTGGCAACCTTCTGAGACAGTTGTCTTAACCTTTGACGGTCAAATTTTACCGAAAAGAATTTTTTCTTGCTACAATGCAATTCCTGTTGAATTGTATATTTTCCCTACTATACAGTGTTTTTCTTGTACTAAGTTTGGTCATACCAAGACCAATTGCAGATCAAAACCAAAATGTTTCAAGTGTGGGCAGATGCATCTTGGTCATGCTTGTTCTGTGGAGGAGGATGAGGCCATTTGCTGTTTGTGCAATGGCTTTCATTTCGCCACAAATAAGTCATGCCCAGAGCACAAAAGACAGAGGGAAATTAAAATCACTATGGCTAATAACTGCATATCCTATAGTGAAGCTGTTAAATTACATCCGGCCGCCTCAATCTCATTTGCAGATGTTCTTAAGTTTCAACCCACAAACACTCCTCAAACAGATTCACCCCGTAGAGTTCAGCATTCAGTTCCAAATGCAAGCAGTCATCCAGGCAATAGACCAGTTATTAGTCAAAATAATAGTCAAAATAGTAGTCAAAATAATAGTAATAGGAAGCCTATATTTATGAAACCTCGCTCTGCTATTAAAAAGACTGTCAAAGGTTATGACGTGGCTGCTCATCAGGCAGTTATTAGGGAATTCTCTATCCCCTCCCCCTCTAATGGGTGTGCACTTAGACAGCAGGAGCCTGATAAAGAAGAAGATATAGCTGACTCTATTCAGTCCTTAATTAATCACCTTTCCAAGCCTAATGTTATTATATCGTCCCACGTTGCCCCTTTACTCGAAAATCTAGCTTTTACTATTAATAATGGACCAAATTCTTCAATGGAATTGTCGAAGTATAATTAATAAAAAACAAGATTTAATTCATTTGTTAAATAAATATAATCCTTTCATTGTTGCCCTCTCGGAGACATGGCTTAAACCTGGGGCTTTTCTTAGTGCTTCAGGTTACTCATGCCTCAGAGAGGACCGTCCTGACGGGCGGGCTGGTGGTGGAGTAGCTTTGCTCGTCAGGAATTCTTCATCATTTACCCCTCTTCATCTTCCATCTCACAGTGATGATCTTTCCATCATTGCTGCCATTGTAAATAATGCATTGTTTCTGTATATATTCCATCTCAATCATCATTCATTTTTGATCAATTAGAAAATATAATTTCCTCTCTTCCTAGACCTTTTTTAATTTTAGGAGACTTAAACTCTAATCACCAGTTTTGGGGGAGTTCAATATCCAATTATAACGGAGAACGCGTCTTACGGATATTAGATGAATTCAATCTCTGTGTACTAAATACTGGTTCTCCTACACGCCAAACAGCTCCCTCAGAATCGGTCAGTGCTGTTGATTTATCCATTTGCTCTGCTGAACTTGCATCTTCCTTCACCTGGCATACTTTAGAATCTTCATTTGGTAGTGATCATTATCCCATTGTAGTCTCATTTCCTTCATCTGTCCCTCCATCTTCAAAACGTAGCCCAATGCTGAAATATAACTTATGTAACCCGGACTGGAAACTCTTTATAAGCCGAGTTGAAGAGAAAATGTCTGAGTTGCCCAATGTAAATGATGTAAATGATGTAGTCAGTTGCTCAGTTGCTTTAGCACGGGTAATGATTGAAGTTGCTGATACGACATTCCCTCTGAAAAATAGTGCAATCGGTAAAATTCCCTCTCCTCCTTGGTGGGATGGAGATTGTTCTAAAGTCATTAAGAAACGTTTAGAGGCAGAAAGAAAATACCGTCACGTCATGACTAATGAGAATTTTGAATTATACATGCAGATTGCACGTGATACAAAAAAATTATTACGGAAGAAAAAATTTGAAGGGTGGAAACGGTTCTGTGCATCCCTTAACCCTAATGTTAAGCCCTCCATAGTGTGGAACAATATAAAGAGGTTTAAAAATGCATACAATAAGCCTTCTAGCCCCCCGCTGCCCCTTAATCTCGCTCAGCAATATATGAATAAACTAGCACCCGCCTCAGTCCCTGAACAGTATGTTTTTCAACCTCTTCCCTTTGTATTCTACCCCTCTAATTGCAATACTTTTAATAGCCCATTTAAATTTGATGAATTAAAAGGTGTTTTAAAAAATATGAAAGATACTGCACCTGGGGAAGATGGTGTTCCCTATTCTTTCTTGGCTAATGCAAGTGATAGCATTTTATCTTACTATCTGCACATAATTAATGCAGTTATTCAAACTGGCATAGTTCCGGATTCATGGAGATCCCAAGTAGTTATTCCAATTTTAAAGCCCAGTAAGCCAACAACAGATATCTCTTCTTATCGACCAATAGCCCTTTCTTCTGTATTTGCTAAAGTTGCTGAACATTTAATTAAAAATCGTTTGGAATATTATGTTGAAAAGAATAAATTACTGTCCAATAGTCAATTTGGCTTTCGCAAAGGTAAGTCTACATATGATAGTCTAGCAATACTAATTTCTGATATCCAATTAGCCTTTTCTCAAAAAGAATCAGTAGTAGCTGCTTTTCTAGACATCAGTGCTGCCTATGATAATGTTTTAGTCTCCATACTTCAAACAAAACTGCATATTTTGGGTATACCAACAATGTTAACTAACTTCATAGTAAATATGTTGTCTCAGAGATCAATTAACCTTCTTGTGGATGATAACAATAAAATTTCTCGCACTGTGTGGAGAGGACTTCCTCAAGGATCAGTACTAAGCCCTTTGTTGTACAATATTTATACTTTTGACTTAGAATCATCCCTAAATGGTTTGGTAAGGACCTTGCAGTATGCTGATGATTTATTGTTATATACACCAAATCTTTCTATAGAGCAGGCCAGCAGGACCATCACAAACTCTTTAGGTTTATTGAAGATGTGGCTTGATACTAATGGGTTAGAACTTTCCGTTACAAAAAGTGTAGTAGTTTTATTCACTAGAAAATTGCTTCCTCCTCCATTCCATGTCAAATTTGATAACTGCACCCTTCCCATTAAAGACGAAACTAAATTCCTAGGAGTTGTTCTTGATAAAAAATTATCTGGCCTGCCACACTGTAATTATATAGTTTCTAAGTGTGCGAGAAATATGAATATTCTCAGGTGTGTATCAGGAGTTTGGTGGGGAGCTCACCCATATTGCTTGAAACTTATGTATAATGCCCTGATAAGGAGTATCTTGGATTATGGAACATTTCTGCTTGAGCCGGGAAGTGTTGCAGGTTTTAAAAAGCTAGATGGTATTCAGTCCAAAGCTCTAAGAGTAATTTGTGGAGCTATGAATTCCAGTCCAATAAAAGCTATGCAAGTTGAGTGTGTTGAACCGCCACTTCATTTACGACGTCAATATCTTTGTGATAGGTACATTTTCCGATGCTCTCAATTTTCAAATCATCCACTGTGGTCTATTTTACCAAACCTTTTATTCCAGATATCTAACTCCAATTATTGGACACATAAACACCCTCCTTGTTTAATAAACAGCTTTCAAGAACTCAAGTCTTTCCCAGCCCCTACCTTTAGCTTTTCAACACATCCCATATATCAGTATGAATATGAATCTCTAATTCGGGATCCTCCAGTTCTCCTTGATATAGGTATTTTTAAATATGATGTGGAGCATTGTCAACAATTTTTAGGTTTTATTGGAACACATGGCCAGGGTACTCATCACTTGTACACAGACGCTTCCAAGCTGTCAGTTAGTGGCTGTGTTGGCATTGGTGTACTTCATACTCAGTCTAATATATATCAAAAGATTAAGTTGCCTCCCGAATCCTCCGTGTACAGTGGTGAGTGCCTTGGAATCCTGAAAGCAATTGAATTCATTATTATAATGCATCTTAAAAAATCCATTATATTTTCTGACTCCTTAAGCTCACTTCAAGCAATTTCAAGATATCCATTTAAATCAAAATGTAACAATCCACTAATTTATCAAATACGTAGCCTATTATTGAAATGCCATGTAAAAGGGTATTCTGTTTCCATTGCCTGGATCCCAGGACATAGAGGGATTAAGGGTAATGAAAAGGTGGATAAGATAGCTCGAGATGCTATTAGTTGTGGGGACATGTCCCCATTCAAAAATGTTGCTGAAGATCTTTTAGTATTACCAAAGTTCCATCTGCGTAGGGCTTGGATGGAACTGTGGTCATCTGGTGCAGAGACTGTGGCTCCACACTATCGACGTATACAACCGTGCATTCCTGCCAAACCTTGGTTTGCCAAAGTATCATTATCAAAACCTTTCACCAGCATGTTGATTCGAATGAGGTTAGGTCACACATGTACGCCAGAACATCTGGCACGTCTAGGACGTGTGGCCAGTTCAGCATGTATTTGCGGAGCTGATCCCGCGGACCTCAATCATATATTCCTTTCAAATAATTGTAACCTTTATGACCGGTCCGCATTATTTAGTCAGCTGTCAATTCTCAATATTCCGTTTCCCACATCCATTTCATCACTCCTTCATATTTATGATTTATCTATATCCATACCTATTTATAAAATATTATGTTCATTCCTTTCACGTAACGATATCAAGTTATAATATTATGACCTAATCCTTTCCTGATCTGATCCTTTTTTCCAAATTCTGTCCAATCCGTATTTTATACCTTTAATTCCGTTTCCCTGCTTTTACTACTTGTCTGGCTGAATGCGCCAGGAGCGCGATGCCATAAAAAAAAAAAAAAAAAAAAAAAAAAAAACTATAATAATTTCAAAAATAGAACTGCATACAAATTATATACTAATTTGCGATACCTGGCAAATTGTCCTGCTTTTGAAATATTTTTTTTTTATCCGTCACGTTACCTGCCAATCAGAGACAGTTTTGCCAATGACTTTTTGGGCGATGATAAGGGACGCAGTTATGAGTAAGAGAGAATACGCAATACTGCCATCCCGTTCTGTTGTGTAGCTACGTCCCGTATAATAGCCCATGATGGCCCATTGTGTAGAGCAGCCATCCAAATCTGTTTATTATACAACGCATTTTTTGTTTATAAGTCGATGTAACTCTCCAATTATTACTAAAAATATTATTAATAATCTCTCTCTTGAAGAATTTCAGATTCAGATCCTCAGATACCTATCGATTTTTATGACGATCGGATCAAAACTGAATAAGTTCAAAATGGCGGTCGCGTCTCGCCATTTGGACCTCAGATTGGTAATGAGAAATTTCTCAAATCTTCAAATGTCTATTTATATTATGATAAGCATGAACATAATTTGCTTCCAGCATTAAAATATCAGGAGCCTAACCATGACGTCGTAACGCGATTCAGTTGACGACCTAAACTGAGTCGCTACCATACAACTGAGCCTAAACAGAACCTAAACAGTGGCCCTAGCACAAGAGTGTCGCGACAGTATCTCGCGGTCGAGAAAGACACCTGTCACTTTCTAACTGTTCGGATTAGACAGTGACAGTTGTCTTTCTCGACCGCGAGATACTGTCGCGACACTCTTGTGCTAGGGCCACTGAATCGCGTTAAGACGTCATGGTATACCGGCACAGTTTGACAAGGTTTAGCTTTCAAGGAGCTTTTCTGTTCAATTGTCGTTTCAATGTTTGGTAACAGTTACGTCAAGTTACGACACATTGTGTGCACTTGTTACCACACCGTTACCAAAATGCTACCACTTTTTGTTCCTACCGCGTTCACCTAGTCGCAAACTGCACACAATTTATATAAAAATGTTTCGACACAATGTGAACGTACTGTGCACTTTGTTTTGGTCGCATTGTGTGCACTTTGTGTCGACACTAGGTTACTAAAAATTTTTGGTTGCATTGTGTGCGAACTGTTACTACATGTTACGAAATAATGAAGAGTCTGCAACCAAATAGGTTGCTTGGGAATCGTCGCATTTTTTTTTCAATCTCGTACCTTACTTAGACCACTCAGCAAGCTTCGTAGCCTAAACACGGTGCTTCACTGAAAAACTCTTCATTATGTCACAAGTGTACCCTGTTTAATAGTTAATTAATGCCAATCGACTTGTGTATTGGCGAGACAACTCATAACAGCTTCACATCACAACAAAGGGAACTATCGGCGAGAATTATTTCTACGCCCGTCGACCTGTCAGCGGCTTTGACACGCGTCTATATCCCCGTTTGGGGGAATTACTTCCACAACTCTATTTCATGTGTCAAAGATAAAAGAGTTTCCGATTTTCGATCTATATTTTATGTGACTGAATTTAGTGACCCAATATTTTTTTCTGTTTATTTCGTTTTACTCTTAGGTTAGATATTTATAATATGATTAGAAAAGTAAAATACAAACACACATACTAAAATAATAAAAGGAGGTACATATCAACATAATATGTAATCGTTTTTAATAAAAAAATATTTAATTCCGAAAATAATATTTTTGGCAATAGCGGCTTATTGGCAACTGTCCCTTTTTTATTATTATTATTTTGGTTACTGTAAAAAGTATTATCTTAAATTGGAGGATTTTTATTATATGCGCCACTGAAATTTGTAAAGGTTTTGGCATGTTTACTTATATAAATGAGTAGGTTACCTTACCTACCTACCCACCTACCTTACTTACCTATTAAATACAGACATACGTAAACTAAGGAAAATTTTGTTGAACGCTTTGAAATTTTAGGTCTGTAGTTTTTTCCACAAAATTTCTTCTGACTATAAATTCAATTATTTAGATTAGTCAGTTTTAACTGCAAAATTGTAAAACGTTCCAAGAATGATATACAACAATTATGTAAAACATCGGACCTAATAAGTCTTCAACAAACATGGGTTCTGGCACACTAAATCGCTTATCTTGGAACTATTGACGAAAACTTTGATTACACGGGTATGTCAGCAGTGGACACTTCTGCATGTATGCTTCGCGGCAGGCCGTAGGGTGGTGTCGCTTTGTTGTGGAACAAAAGTGTATTTCCGAATTTGTCTGTTGTTAAGTGTGATAACGCGCGCGTATGTGCCATAGAAAAATATTTATGGGACAGAGGTCATTGTTAGTGCTGAGTGTTTATATGCCTACTGATAAGGTCGAAAATCTAACGGATTTCACGCATTGCCTAAGTACAGTAAGTGCAATAGTGAATAATAGAACCGGTGTACATACTCGGTGACTTTAATGCTAATCCTGGATGTTTGTTTTTCAATTAATTATCTTGCTTTTGTGACGATCAAGACTGGGTTTGTGCGGATGTGGAAAAGTTAGGTTTGCGATCTGATACGTTCACGTTTGTAAGTGACGCGCATGGGTCGACGAGCTGGCTAGACCACAGTCTCACTAGCGTGTCGGCCCTGGAGTCTATTACATCTTTGTATGTACGTCATGACGTTGTCTGGTCTGACCATTTTCCATTGGTGGTAGAATTTAACTTACAATTAATTAAGGCTAAAATTCCGTATTCAGGCGTAGCTCAGCCCTATCAAACGGTGTAGGGACAAAGAAACCACGAGCAAGTTGAGTTGTACCATAAAGAGTGTAATTCGAGACTAAGAAGTATTGATATGATATGCCGAAGGAGTTATATCAGTGTTGTGATCGCTTTTGTACGGATACTAGTCACAAACAAATTATTGACAAGTATTACAGTGACGTAATAAACGCCTTAACGGAGTCATCAGTTGCTAGTAAAATTACAAAGTATACAAAATAACGATACCGCCCAGCAATGACCATGGAACCAGATGCACTGTGCTGAAATGAAAATGTTGAGATGGGCAGGCGTTACAAGACTTGACTGTGTATGGAAACAGTTTAAGAGGCAATAAGAGGCAGTTTTAGAGTGCAACCCATCGAAGAAAAACTCGTAGAAGGCCGATTGAGGTGGTATGGTCTTGTGATGAGGCGACCATCACAACAAATTATCACAGTGGTCCTGCAGATACCTATTGCAGCTAGACCTCCAACAACTTGGATGGCAGTATTGGCAGTTGTCAGAAAAGACATGAAAAATAATAACATAAGACTAGAGACGACCCAGGACCGACCGGCCTGGCGAAGCATGATTAGAAGGGCCGACCCCAAGTAAATGGGAAGGAGCCAGGCATAAGAAAGAAGGATTAGTTGTTGACATTAGAATTTTTATGATTTTTTGTTCTGTTAGGTATGTATTAGATACTTTATTATGCAGATCATTATCTTTAATTGTTATTATGCAGATCATTATCATGACTTTATAGTAAATTGGCATGTATTTATTTCATGATGTAACATTCACACACACTGTAATATTTATTGCCAATGACTAAATGAAATGAAATAATGGCACCATAATGATAATTTATCATATGAATGCAAACTAACTCATTAGAATATTCAATATTATGTATGTTCAAGCTATAGATAGGTAATGTATAGATCAACAAGATTTATGGATAAATCGTTCATTAATATGCTATTATTTTATTTCCAATGACATCAAACTTGCAATATTCCAATAATAACCACTGGATAAATCGTTCATTAATATGCTATTATTTCCAATGATATCAAACTAGCAATATTCCAATCATATCCACTTATAATAACCTTTATCATTTTATCTTATTGTTTGAATCGATAAAGTACCTAATTACCTGCGTAAGTTTTAACAGTGATGACTGAAACAAAGTAAGGAATCTTTAGTGAATTACGCTGATAATTAGTTTTGCTTGCCCAACCTCTCAAAACAGCATTATAACAATGAATAGTCGTCTTTAACCAACCACTGCAAACTCAATAAAAGTGGTTTATGTATTAAACCTGCAGGTGTATTAAGTATGTTTGTACGCTATTTCTCTCTCTCGTAACTTGTATTGTAACTAAACTTATTTATACTTTTAAATGATACGTCATAAAATTCGTCACTAGATATTCGTCACCTATGATCACAGAAAAGCGAATTGTTTGCGCTTTATTGCGCAAGCTTATTTTTGTGTTTAAAACCTTTTAGTGGGATATCATAATTTTTAAGAAAAAAAAACCGACTTCATTTGGTTCCCGGTAAAAGTGAAATTAAGAATTTGTTTGAGTTAGCCAGTTTACTTCACAAATATCCAATACACCGCACGTGTACGATTGAAAATTGAGGAGCTTTCTTAATGTCCTAGGGCTTCCATCATTACATTTGAAGTATAATCAAACGGAACTCCCTTGTAGACCTTTAAACAAACAAAATAACAATGTGTTAAATTGGATGACAGACTGTAAATTAACGAGCATATTCATTATGCCATCCCTGATTATCAACATCAGGTCCACTCCAGCAAAATGATGGCCACAGTAAGAAAATGCCTAAGCTAATTATGAACACCCTCTAATCACAATTAACCTGCCGTTCAAATTTGAAGAGTTCTCTGAATTCTTCTAGAACTCCATCATCAGAATATAAATCAAATCAAAAAGATGAATGTCACAACTAGGATAATAAGTAGAGCTAGGTTTATTAACCAGTTCCACTTTGCGATCCCTGGTCTTCATCATCAGATCAAGTTCATCAAAATTTTGGCTCGGCCAAAACACTGTTTTAGTTACTTAAGGAAACCCTCAAATCAGAATGCATGTGCCGTTAAAATTTGAGGAGTTCTCTCAATCCCTCATGAAGCCCATCATCAAAATAGAACTATAATCAAATAGGACTATCTTGAAGGTATTTCTTTACAAAGAAAAGATTAATGTCTCAAATCAGATGATAGAGCTGGGAATTAACAAGCAGTTCCACTTTGCCATCCCTGGTCTTCATCATCAGGTCCACTCCACCAAATTGATGATGTTCGTAAAGAAATGCTCGAGTGTCTTAAGAAACTACCCAAATCATCATGCATGTGCCTTTCAAATTTGAGGAGTTCCCTCAGTTCCTCATGGATCCCATCATCAGAAATTGATTTTGAAAAAAAACGGAACAAATCTGGAACCATCTATTTTGAGAAAAAAAAATATTTTTTAAGATCGGACGATAGTCCTGGGAATTACCAAGCAGTTCCACTTTGACATCCCTGGTCTTCATCATCAGGTCCACTCCACCAAATTGATGATGTTCGTAAAGAAATGCTCGAGTGTCTTAAGAAACTACCCAAATCATCATGCATGTGCCTTTCAAATTTGAGGAGTTCCCTCAGTTCCTCATGGATCCCATCATCAGAAATTGATTTTGAAAAAAACGGGACAATCCTGAAACCATCTATATACAGACAAAAAAATATTTTTTAAAATCGGATCATAGTCCTGAGAATTACGAAGCAGTTCCACTTTGCCATCCCTGGTCTTCATCATCAGGTCCACTCCACCAAATTGATGATTTTCGTAAAGAAATGCTCGAGTTTCTTAAGAAATCACCCAAATCAGCATGCATGTGCCTTTCAAATTTGAGGAGTTCCCTCAGTTCCTCATGGATCCCATCATCAGAAATGGATTTTGAAAAAAACGGGACCAACCAGGAACCATCTACTTTTAGAAAACAAAAAAAAAATTCAAATCGGTTCAGTAATGACGGAGTTATGAGTGAACATCCATTAAAAAAAAAATAAAAAAAATTCAGTCGAATTGAGAACCTCCTCCTTTTGAAATATTGAAGTCGGTTGAAAATAAAAGGGTTTTAAAAGGGAAGTACGAAAATATAAAAGTACAGTCACGTTCATAAATAGGTATACACTTCGGAAATTATTACCGGGGAATAAGGTGCAAAATTGAATACAGGTGCATATATATTTATGAAGCCGACCTTACGTAATTTACATTAAGTTTTTACGTATCAGCATTGCGATACAACGAGGAAATGCCGCCAGCATCCTAGGTACAATGCCTCAAGGACCTACTTTAGATTTAAGGTAGGTAGAGGTAGGTAGTTAGGTAATTTACACTTACTGTATATATTTCCATTAAAAAAAAATAGTTTTGGAAAAAAAAAAAAAAAAAAAGTTTTTAAACGTTTGGAGGAGTTAGTATGCAATTTTTCTGACAATTCATAGAAATAAGTAGCTAAAGAACCCTACACTGAGAATAGCCGATTATATTCTTGGTTATTTTGTTCTTATTTTTAAATCGAATAAAATAAATAAAAATATGCTCCATTCAAAAGCTGTAAAAGGATATGAATAATATCATTAACCTATCGTAAATGTGTTATAGTAAAATTATTACTTATCGTATGGCAGCAGTCACTGGATATTCCGATATTTGGTATGTTGTGGTTAAGTGTGTAGGTATAGTAGGATGATTCAAATTTAGTCATAGTTAGAAATGTTAACGTTCCATCCCCTTTGTGTGGTATTTTGAATTCAAAAAGATACCAGTTTATTTAAGTTTTACGGATCGTAAAATATAAGTACAAATACATTTGACTAAATTTGAATTACCCTAGTTTATACTGTATAGTAGAGCTTTTCTCATTTAAAGATCAAAATTATCATATAAAGATAAAACTCATCGGGTATTTATAATAAAAAATGAACAAATTTAATTCCATTGATTATATTATCATTTTATTGACATAACCTTGTAGGGGCAAGAATGTTAATAAGTCAGCCACAAACCTTTAGTTATATGTAAATAAACATCTGCAGATTATGAATACAAATAGTGTCGTTTTGTCTTTTACACATATTATTTTATTGAGACCCAAATATTATGCACGACAACAGCATATTGTGCCCTTATTCAAGCAGATGATTAAAAACTGGACATTTTAAGCAATAAATAAATAAATATTATAGGACATTCTTACACAAATTGACTAAGTCCCGCAGTAAGCTCAAGAAGGCTTGTGTTACGGGTACTCAGGCAACGATATAAATAATATACAAAAACAAAGGACTAACTAACATAACTAACTAATATATACAAATACATAAATACATAGAAAACATCCATGACTCAAGAACAAATATCTGTGTTCATCACACAAATAAATGCCCATACCGGGATTCGAACCCAGGACCATTGGCTTAGCAGGCAGGGTCACTACCAACTGCGCCAACCGGTCGGCAATACAACACAATTTAAATGTTTCTATCGAGTTAGGTAGCTAGTGTTTATCGCTAATAATAAATAGAAAAATCACAAATAAACACTATTTATCATCATCCGGAAAACACACATTTCCACGCCTCACGTATCCTTTAGCACAATTTCCTCTAGGGAATATGCTTCTGTCTTCAATGCTTGGCACCATGATTCCAGGTTTCTTCTCAATTTCCACCACTTTATCAGGCGGCATTTCGGCTGCGGCGTCAAAGACTGTCACCTTTTTATCGTCACCGTCTATTTCAATCTTCATAGTCGCTATCGTCTTAACTGTGTTATTGTTATTCTGTCGTATAGCCACGTCCATAACTATAGCTCCGGGTGGTAAACTGATTTGCCTTGATTTCAAAACTCCCGCATCAGCAACCGCCGCTATTATAAGACACATTATGTACTTGATATATAATTGAGCCATTTTTATTAAATTAAAAATTAAGGCTGATGTTGAAATGAACCATAAGCGTTCGAGACGCGTATTTAAATGGTTATGAGTGGCTCAAGCTGGTGCTGCGACTTTTATAGAGGTGTTAAATGCGCATAGGCCCTCATCGCACTCGGCTAGAGTTAAGGAAAACACGGAATGATTCACGCTAAGGACTGACTAAGGACGCAGGGACGTACCTTCGTATGACAGGGAGTTTCCAAGTTTGTTTACAATAGTTTATCATATTGTAGCTCTCATTTCCGTTTTTAGGGCTCCGTACCAAAATGGTAAAAAAGGAACAGTCGTTCTGTCTGTCTGTCTGTCACATCGTTAAATATCTCGAGAACTACGCATTTGAAATTTGGAATGGTTTTAAAATTACCCCAAACAGATTGAGAGAAGATTTATCATATATTTTAATTTTATTTCAATGAAATATTCCCGATAAAAGAGGAGGAAAAAATTTAAAGTTTAGTTGCTTGATCATGTGGGGTATTATTTAAAAGGGCTAGAGAGAGAGAGAGGGTTAGAGATTTAAACAATGTAATCAATTTAAACAATTAAAAAAAGGTTACATGATAATAAATTATCAAGGGAAAACAAATTCGCATACTATCTCCATGCCGTACAAACGACTGACCCAATCTGTCAAGACATGTGGCTGACGTCAAATTTCTACTTCTAGGTGTAGTTGCAACATAAAGTTTGTACGGAACCCTCCGTGCGCGAGTCCGACTAACAGTTGGTTATTCAACTTAAATGTTATTTACTGGACTAGTTGTACTTTGTCTTTAACATCATAATATTTAATGATGTGGTGTGCATTTAAAACAATGAGTAATACGTTTTGAGCCTGCCCGACGTAATCGAGTTCATGCATAAAATTTTCGTAGGATTCCCCTATGTTATCATAACCTACTCGATTAGTTTTTACTCTTTTATCACTGTGATACCTAATCGAGTGAGAAAACTTAGGATCCAGCCGGTATATATGATTTATTTTTGTTTTATGGTTCGCAGTGCTTTGGTTTTTACTGTTATGCTAATGTCATAACGTATCAGCATTGCGATACACCGAGGAAATGCCGTCAGCATCCTAGGTACAATGCCTCAAGGACCTACTTTAGATTTAAGGTAGGTAGAGGTAGGTAGTTAGGTAAGTTACACTTACTGTATATATTTTTTGAAAATAAATGTTTTTTATTTTGCTGTAAACTGTTATTGAAATAAATAAATAATCATACCCCGGCCGGCGAGAGCAAAAATGCGTTGACAGCTTAATAGTGCGAGGACACACACTTTGGTCGATGTCGATAAAAACAACACGATGTACTGGACCACCGTTATGATATGCAGAAGTATTAATTATTGTTGTAAACAAAATTAAAACCAAGTGTTTGTGTTTATTCAGTATTTTATGTAATTTTCGTAATATACAATTAGCATTTTTTCTAAATTTTCTGATTTTAAACTCCTTCGCCTTGCCGATAAAATCCATTTCATCCAACTAAAGGACCGTTCTAAATCTACTGTAGTAATCGGAGCAAAACGAAATAATTCATAGTGATTATGAATTTGTTCTGTATTAGGTAGTTCCACTTCTCTGCCAGATATCAATTTATTTAAATTAATAATGTGAAATGTGTGTGTGTAAATAATAATTTTATGTTGATAGAAAATTGTTTTAGGGTTATTCTTAGAAACGCTTGGAGGTATCAAGTTGAAATAAATAACAAATACTAATGGCTCAGTTTAAAAAAAAATTATAATAATTGTGCTTAATTAAAAGTCGACTATTCTATCGACATCCATATGTCGATAGAATAGTCGATATTTAATTAATTAAGCACTAGGAGCAGACGCATTTTTGCTCTCGCCGGCCGGGGTATGTAAATAATACATAAAACTGTACAAGCAATATGTCAATATTGCAACTAATGAGTACGAGTGAAGAGCGTTGGCCTCTTTTGGACCGCTTTTTCTGGTTTCTAGTCTAGTCGGTAATAATGTCAATAAATATTCATTATTGGTGGAACCATAAAGGTATTAGGCCTAGAGACCTAACGTCAAACTACGAAACCGTCAAAGTTGAAGCCAAAAGTGAATTTATGTGTGCGTGCGACGATCGTATTTACACGCGGCGACACACACATAGGGACGAAAATAATGTTGCCAGGAAAACCCTATGCGTCTAAAGTAGAGGGATTTAAGGCATTTAATTTTAGTAATACTAAATTGTTTTAAATTGCGTAGGTTTGGAATTTACAATTACAAATCTAATGTTAGGTTCCATAGAACCCTTATTTTTAGTCTGGTATTTGTTTTTATCTTCAAAATGATCAGAGCAAATTTTACTATAATATTTAGTCGGTTTCCATAATTGGTCATTCATTTCTATTCAGCCTTATTTTCGCTAGCCATTCGGGCGGCGAGATACTCGTCAACTGGAAACCTAAAATGAATACTAGATAGACAAAAAACAAATGTAACTTAAAACTTGGTAACAAATATTATAATTGGAAACGAATATGTAAATAGAAATAACATTATTGTTATTTCTTATGCAAAACACTAGCAAATATAGACATTTTCGAACGTTATTATTATGCCCCAATCGGAGGGAAATATAATCATTGTACTGGCAACATTTTCATACAACGGCGTTTGAATTTTTTACATTTATAAATACGTAAAAATATAACATAAAACTTAATACTTACGAGTGGAATGTGATCTTACGTGCTGTGTTTGTGTTGGAAGATAAGTTAGAACACCCAATCACTGCACAACCAACCATTATTACTTAATTTTATAATAAAAACCGGGAGATGTTTTTGCGATGACACGACCTTGAGCACTGATAGACGTCATTCCAAATGTTGAATATTTTTCAACATTGAAGTGGCTTCATTGCTGGTATACGGACACACTATCTAGGCCTTCTTTATCTATGGGTGGAACCTTGCCTTCCATAAGTTTTTGTATTTGAAGTAATTGCCTTCAAAAGGTTCATAATGATAAGTTATGACAGCTAATTATGGAGCGAGTACTCTCTTCCCTACTTAATCCTTCCGGTTATGATTATTGTGTCACTTATTGGATTCCGCCAATTTGCTGGTCATATACGTTCGGGCATATCTGCCGGATCTGCCAATAACTGTATAGGAAATTTGTCTGGTGGATGCCCGGCGGACATGCCCACTATGGAGATCTGACGGATTGCCTGAACGTATACATATGGCCGGCAATTCTTATTTGAGCTAACTTCAATAATTTTATATTTTGTGCCTTGTGAAGCATGTTTTGAAACAAACAAAAAGGAAAAAAAATGCGATTTGCTGAAAAAAATTGTGACCAAATTTTGTATTTATTATCCCTATATTAATGAAATGGACCGGAAGAAAATATAACAAAATAATAAAAAAACAAAACAACATATCAAAACATGTAATTTTCTATGTGATGGCGTTGTTTGATATGTTAATTTGGTTGATTACTTTTATAGTTATTATCGGTACTAAAATGAGACTTTTTAGTTTGTCTGTCTGACTTGAAATGTAATATATTTGAAATTTAAAAAAAATACATAGCTAAAATGTTTGTATATACAGCATGCTTTGACAATCTATGGCCAAATTCGACATGATCGTTTCACAATGTTCCGATCAACGGTACTCTAGTTATCGTCGAACCAACATACAAACGCTGGACTGTTCCTGTAGCCTCGGAGAACTTCGCTCGTTCAATTACAATGGTTTAGAGGTTGACTCATGTGGGGGTATTTCAGTACGATAAATGAGAATATAACCTAAATGTTTAATTACGGTATCTACACAGGAATGCAGAAATGAGAAAAAAATAGGTTAAGGTTTATAAATGAGCAATTTTAATAATGCATTAGTAATAAGTTAACAAACACTTTACAATAATGCACAGAGGTGCGATTCCACTTGTTTTCCTCTTGACATGGCAATAAGGTGATATTATTATACTATACACTTGAGCACTGAATACACAATTCTTAAATTGCTAACAAACCATTCACGAGTCATGATTAAACGTCAATTTTTTCATAATTTGCTACTTTTAATCAAGGGAGCCCGCGGGGAAGCATTGGCCGCTGACTTTAATAAATCCGACAGGGCACTTTGCGTGTTTGATGATGCCCGCTCTCTGGCCGAGTTCGGATTCAGAATTTTCATAATCTTCCCCCGATGTTTCATCAAAGTCATTCGCCTGCGACTCATCGCCATTGTCAAAGTTTGTTTTCTTATCATCAGAATCCATATGGATTGTCTCTGTTTCTTGCATCCATAGGAATTTGTTGGTGATGTCGACTTTTCTTGACTTATGCGTAGCAGCTAACTCCATTGGGTCTTCTTCAAATATCCTGTGCGCCTTTGGTTTGGTGATCATGAAGCTCTCTGCTACCACAACGAATAACAAGCACACGGCGAGTTTGAAAAAGGCGGTTTGGGCAGCCATATTTTCAAATATTTATCACCGATATGTTCTTGTTTGACCATAAGCGTCTAAGACGCGTATTTGAATGGTTCTGTACAGAAGAGTCGAGTGACTCGGCTTTTATAGAGCGCAACTGTAAAAAGTTATGAGTAACGTTGCATAACGCTTACGCAGTCGATAATCCTGTGATTCACATTATTGCATTATCCTGTTTGTTTTGTTTTAAACGGGGAACTCCAGAAAGATGAAAGGATTTTAAAGAATCTTACTATGCATAGGTACTTCATAATTATCTCGGGCTTAAAATATATATGTATAGATACTCTATCTATCTAAAAATAAACAAGTTTAAAAATTGTTTATGAAACATAGTCCATTCTCCAGTTTTATCCACCTCCTCATCTTAGCAATATCCCAATAATATGGGAAAGGACCGCGGAGTCTTGTTGAATCCTATTCATTAGCGTAGGCACTAGTCTTGACCTAACTATTATTCTCATTTCATATTATTTTGTTCTCTAACGTTTAGAATGTCTTATTTTATAATTTAGACACAAGCATGTCATACATAAACAAGCACAAGCTTTCATAAAAATTGGTCAGAACTGCGACTCCTTTCGGTGACAACGGGCTAATAGAATATGGCTAGGTTAGAACTACGACTACAAATGGACCAAATATGCGCTTTGCCGAATACGAATATTTAGCTCAAGCTTTACCAAACCGAATATTCGGCTACATTATTCGGGTTTAGCTAAGTAGGTCGAGTTAGGTTAGAACTGTGACCCGAAAAAAGCTACGGGCTGCCAGAAAAGTAGGTTAGGTTAAAACTGTGACCTTTACAAGATCGACCGGTTCCGGACGGACGGACGTTCGGACGGATAGACAGACTGACAGAGCGAAACTGTAAGGGTTCCTAGTTGACTACGGAACCCTAATTACCACATTGACTGTTATGACTTATGGCCAATAGCGGTATGAAATCCAATAGTTATGTTATGATTAATGAGAAAGGGTGAAACTATATTATGACTTTTGAAAATATGACTAAGGACAATATGACGATCGACGATTATGAAGAACCACGGTATGGATAAACCAAATCGATAGTTTAATATTATGGAAGTCAATATAGACCCTGATAATATGGCATGTTAGGTACTTGCGATAACTCTGTCCGTATGGCTTTGGCTTTTAGCTGATTCTTTTATCTGCGTCCCTGATCCCTCCAAAACCTGACGGGATTTTTTTCTCAAAGATGCTTTTTTTGCGTGAATATAAAATCACCACATTTATTTTGTGAATGCTCATTTGGGCAATCATGAATAGAACTCTTAGAAAATATGTTGTGGCAGCATTATCAACCTTTTATTTTTTTAATCGTATCAAAGAGTCAGTAAAATAGTCTCAAATTGAGATCGACACGCGTGTCGTTTGACGTTGTTAAATAATATTGAAAACATTATAAAGTACCACCTTATATCAGATATATAATTGGAACAATCCTGAGATCATACCCTAAGAACATAGTCCGGGTTCGAATCCTGGTCAGGGCATTTATTTGTGTGTTTATCACGAATATTTGTTCCTGAGTTATGGATGTTTTCTATGTATTTAAGTATTTATATGTATCTGTCTATTATATATATCGTCGCCTAGTACCCACAACACAAGCCTTATTGAGCTTACCGTGGGACTAGGTCGATTTGTGTAAGATCGTCCCATAATATTTATTTATTTATTTATAGTTATACAAAATAATACATATGTAAACAATTAAGTACACCAAGTTTTATCCGTTTCCTTAATTCACGATACGATCCTTAGTTCTGTTTTAGAACTATAATGCATTTTCCTGTGGTCACATTACTTTCCCATAACTGCGGTACATGACTACCTATAGATAAAATCGTGCATTTTATTACCTAGGGGAAATGTTGTTAATATATACAAAAGTCACGTACTCGTATCCAGCCCTCGTAAACCATAAACGCGAAGCAATCTGACACCCGGGGCAACAGCAAATGAGTGCTTAGTGTGCAAACTGAGTGGCCGCTTGCGCGGCGAGACCTCGGGAGCGGCAAACAAAATGCAAACATAAGCGAGTTGTATACGCTGCTCGGAGTGTTTAGATGCTGGCCGCCTCACAGGTCGCGCCGCAGAATGTGTACAGGTAGATACACATTTTAGATTTTTCGATACTCCGTTACGCTCCAGCTGCTACAGCGCGATCACTTCGCTGTTTAGTCGCAATCACAGACTGTGGTCGCAATTAACCCAACACTCTGCTTCTTGTTTTGCTACCGTCACACCTTCAAGTATTGGCTCTGTCAGATGACGAATTATGTGTTTTTTTTTTTAATACAAATGTTTATATAATTGGATCCGGCAAACGAGACTGCCGGGTCCAATTGTATTGTACAATTTTAATATAATTTAATGCAATGATTTAATTACCTATTTAGTATCAGTATCTTTTTCCAATTTATCGGTAATATACAGGATGTCCCACGACGATGCCACATGGAGGAAAAGTACCTTAAATATCATAGATAGGATATTTTACTGAAAGAAACCTATATTTTAGTTTTCAGACTTAGTATAACTGCATTTAAAGTTTTTTTTTTCATTTAGCTTGTCACGCCCGAAGACCCAACCAGATACTCGTACATACTAAAAAAAAATGTTTTTTTCCTTTTCCACTAATCGATAGGTACTGTTAATGTCTGTTTTAAAAAATCTCGAAGAAACACTAGGTCTTATACTCGTATATCCGACAAATAATCCATAAAATTGAATATTTAGAATGCACTTAAATTTTGACGCTATAAATAAATAAAAAATATTTTATTTTATTAATGCATTTTTACCAAATTTTAAAAATAAAATAAAGTCTTCTTTCAGCGTAATATCCTATCTTTGATATTTAAGGTACTTTCCCTCCATGTGGCATCGCCGTGGGACACCCTGTATAAAAGATAATATTGGTGCACACTAAGGGATGACTCACACTAGAACGGGACAGGACGGGACGGAGCGGGACGGGACGATCTGTCAGTTTCTATACGCCTCGTGACTTCCTAGGGCTCCAGCCGATCAAGAGATGGTTTCTATAGAAAATGGGGTATGGCTATTCGTACGTTTACGTAATAAAAGACTTGTCAGTCCATAAAAAATACAATACAATGATATAATTTTTCTGCATATTATTTTGTCAGAGGGGAACGGTGCCTAAGGCCGCTATATAACGAGTATTTCAGACCAGTTTCATAACAACCCACTTCACTAACTTGAATACCTATCAAATAAAGTTTTTCTACTCCAGCACTTCTATCTGTCAATTAGATGACTGACAGCGATATTTAAAAAGTATTCATTATAACGTTGTCTATGGTATTCCATAAGAACACTGCTCCTATGGATTTTCATACAATATATTAGCACTGTTGTTGTTTTTTTTTAATTTCTATAGTGGGCACAACATATTCCCTATTCTGCCAAGTTTCTATATTTTGATTTTTACGCTATTTTAGCTGTCGTAGAAAAACTAGGGTATGCAACAGCTCATAATTGGTTCTTAAAACTCTCGGGTCTATTATTACAAAACTCGGCTTCGCCTCGTTTTGTAACGGCGACCCTCAAGTTATAAGAACCCTTATTATATCACTGTTGCATAAACTACTATTACATTACAAGAGAATTAAATGTATTCCGAATTGTTAATAATTCTACCAAGCTAATATAGGCCCATAAAAAAACTTAAGGGGATAAGTTCGCCTTTGTCAAAATGATGTGTTATATAATCTGTTTAATTCTCTTGTTTATACAATAAAGTGTTATATTACTATTGCGATTCATGACTAATTGAGGAAATACAGTTCTACATGTTAACGTCAATTGACTCACTAACACATTTATTTCATCTACGTAAGCTACTAAGGGCAGTGGCCCTTATAAAGTCCTTAGTCATTAATGACATATTGAAACAAGTAAGTACGATGAACGTCTTCTGCATTTGTTTGACGTTGAGTTTACATTTCGTACCATGCAAATCTTCAAGCAGCGCAGGGTGCGTAGCCAAGATGCCAATTGCTCACGCTCAGTCGCTAACGAAACGCACCTGTCATTGTCACACTAATAAGGAAGAGTAATAGAGAGAGGTAGCTACGATACGTTATTAAGCGTAAGCGATTGGCATCTTGGCTACGCACGCTGGGAGGGGATACGTAGGTACCGTTTCGTTTCCCCTCTGCCGAAGTACAAGCCCAAATGCATACGCGGTTGTGTGTTGTCACTAGTCCGTACACTAAAATACGTAGATTGAAGGGCGCATGATTTATTAACGTAGTTATATCATTTTCAACTAACTTCATAATTTCAAAAGGAGGAGGTTCTCAATTCGGGTGAATGTTTTTTTTTAGTTATGATATAAATATGAGTATTAATATTAAGCATAATAAGAGATAAAAAGTGTACAAAAAAGCAATTACCTACAAAAGCCCAATTAAAGAAAGAATCGTCCCGTCTAAAAAGTCCGCCTGCGGCATGGTCCCCATGTCACTGGTGGCGTTACCTCTCTGCACAGCTATGGCGATACGTTGGGAGAGGTAAGCGCCAGCCCTACGCTCCCCCGCAGTCTCAACAAACCGTGCCGACCGAGCCCTTACGAAAGACTTTGTCATAATTTATCATAATTTTTATTATAAATTGAAAGAGATGTCATATACTACAGAAAAAGTGACCAAGGTCCCCGGTGAGCAGGGCCGGGATTAAACCAGCGACTTCCTGCTTCCGCGGCAGACGCCCTAACCACTGGGCTACTAGATCACGGCGGACAGAGTCCGAAATTTCCTAAGTACCTATATGCAATCCTTTCTTATTTTAAACGTTTTTAGGGTACGTTCCGCCAATCCTACAGCTCAGACTTACGTCTAGTGCTGCCTTCTAGATAATCTTTAAATATTATTTTCAAGGATGACTCCAATCCGATACGGAACGATCTGTCAGTTTCTATACAAAACGTCACGTTACCTCCGAGGGCTCCGAGCTATCACGTGATTCTTTCTATAGAAACTGGCATATCGTTCCGGAACGGATCGGATCGGATCAGACTGGTGTCAGTCATCCTTGACTCAAATATTACCTTTTACCGGAAAGGCCAATTGGAGTCGATTTTTTTTCTTAAAAATGATCTGCTTTAAAGTTGTCATTACAGATTATTTTTTGTATGTAGTGCGTGAGAAAGTGCCTCTGTATGCACGTTTCCCCCCGCTAAAGGTGACAGAATAATTTATACGGTATACGTACGGTATTATTTTTATTTTCGCATTGGAACTCAGTGAAACCATCATGGCGGAAGGATTAGCCGGTCAGCACAGGTGTTGACCGTTGCCTAGGGTGCGCCAGACACTGGGATGCCTCATAAAAACATCAGTGGGTCGTAGTGCGTTGTACGGGGAGGCTCCTTCCATTCACCCCTTACGGTACGGTATGATGTCGCTTTGCCGTCTCCCTTCCAAATTGTAGGAAGCCTATGTTGCTTGAAGTACCCGGCTACGGGTAAAAAACTTTAACCCGGCTACGGTATTTTACATTCAGAAAACTTGCTCCTTTGGGTAATATGGGCCTATGCCCATCATCAGACGACCCAATTTGTAAGTGGCCACCCGGTCACTTGCTGAAAAGAAGTGAAAAAAGCTCGCTACTGCTAAAATAATGTAGAGTGTAATAGAATGAATTCTATGGCGATACCACTAGAGAAAATTAGACATACGCAAGACATTTCCAAGTGTTTACCCTTGTATTGTGTGTTGTAAAATAATAGAAGATAACAAAGAAGTTGGTTCAAGTAAAAAAATATGTTTAAATAAAATCACTGCAAAGCTTTTCAATCAAAGTAAGAGGTTAGATAAGCGTACAGCAACAGCTATCACATTTCAAAGTTCAAATAAGTACCTACCTGAAACTGCCAGCATGGTAGATACTTTAATACAGTATTAACTCTTCGAGATCACGGATAAAATGAATATACGCGGGTCGAGCCACGTGAGGCCGATCGGCCCGTGGAGTCTCGATAAAGATGAAATACTGCGGGCCACTCAGATTATAGTAATAAATATTGTTGAAAATATGCTGCGTTTCGGACTCGAGCTAACGTGGAATGGTTCACCGGAGATTGCTTCCACATTACCTACTAGTGTTAGTATTGGTGTAGTGTAGTAAAGCGTTTCTGTTATGAGTTAAAAGCTAGATTTAATATATATATATATATATATATATATATATATATATATATATATATATATGTTTGTTTAAGGCTACACATTGCAAAAGCCTTTAGAACTTGACGATAAAGTTACTGTTCACATATTTTGTTATGTATCCAAATCAAAATAGAGATAATTGAATGGTTAACATAGATAGGTAATAGATGTTACAGGTATATTAAGTGCTCGTCATACATGTATATAATCGTAAAAGAAGCAAATATGAATTTGAGGCCCATCATCACAGTTTTCGTTAGAAAATAAACAAATGATCAGTTGTAGTGTAGGTACCAACTACATAATAAAACATGCTTTTTCAATTTATAAATAGTTTATGTTGGTATCGTTTATTTTACCGCAATTAGTTATAAAACCCAGACTATCAACATCCATACCTCTAGGGAAAGCACTATGTCACTGAGTTAATGTGCTACGCCGTAGCCGGCCGTAGCAATAATACTTAGGTGTCTATTTTTACCCCCAGACCCAAGTAAGTGCCAATGACCCAATGTCGGGTTTAGACGCTTTTCTCTTCATACATACGCTCCATGTTATCGGCTACGTTCATATCGCGTAGCACGCGCCGGCACTGAATATTATCCAGTGTATATGTATATCTGTCTGTAGTATTGGGAGCGGTTGAGCTGATACATGTCACAATAGATGCGATTCGCAATGCATGTCGGTGTGCTAAGGGGATAGCGCTATACACGCGCATAGCGCCACACGCCGGACTTCGATGCGAATCGCATCCAGTGTGACGTTCCGCTTAGACGCAATATCGTGGATCGCGATCCACGATCTAAGTTAAGTACTAGGTAACATAATCATTTATTCTCGAAATATATACAGTAAGTGTAAATTACCTAACTACCTACCTCTACCTACCTTAAATCTAAAGTAGGTCCTTGAGGCATTGTACCTAGGATGCTGGCGGCATTTCCTCGTTGTATCGCAATGCTGATACGTTGTGCGAGGAAGCCACCAGCTCTTCGGTCACCAGTAACATCAACCAGACGTTTCGCGATTTCTACGAAAAATTTGCGTGCGCTGGGACCCCATGGACCAAGAGTTTCGACCCCGAATGGTACAAAAAGGTACTCTCTGCCCAGGCTCTTATATTTATTACGTTTTAAAATTTCGGCGCATTCAGCCGCTCCGCCCGCTTTTACATTAGTTCGTTGGAGATGGGACGGCGCCAGCGTGTCTACACAGGTAGCATCCCACACTAGCATCCGTCCCAAACTCCAAGGAACCAAGGACACCCCATCAGGTCTCTTGCCATCATCCCTGAAAATGCCAGTCGGCTCAAGGAGAGCAGGCACGTTGATGGTGGCAAGAGACCGACGGATTATGTCATTAAGAGATGCATGTCTCGAAAAACGGCCTGCACTTTTTTTACAACACAATCCATGGTGTCCCAGTCGGTCCACGTCTGTGCCACAAGGACATGAGTGTGGCGCACACACCGAAACCCCCAGTCGCAAACCAGTCGCCAGTCTAAGGGAGGCCGGATCCAAGAAAGTACCAGTATTGGGCGAAGGATGGGCATGAAGCCAGTAACCAGCTTCCCGGGATCCGACCGCCAAAAGCCTCGCGCGATCTGGACCTGTAGAGTTATTTAAAAGAGTATTGTAAGTTAAATCGCAGTAAACATTATCCCAACTCCTTTGTGATTTTGGGTTGTCTGGAAAGTCTTTGCCCGGGCAGGCAATTTTAAAAGCATTTTTAGCATCCTCAAAGCTTGCGATCTCATAGTTTGTGGGCAAAGCCCTTAAAATATTTCCTATGAGACCGGCTGTGCTATGAGTGGATGCTAAAAAGGCTGGGGAAGCCACACTGGAAATTTTGCGAATTCCTAAACCCCCGAACCGAATAGGGAGGGACGCCTGAGACCAGGAAGGCTCATTGAGCTGAATGTTTAGAATCATCTCTAAACTAATTTTGATCAAATCATCTATGGGTGATAGTAAATTTAGATATTTCCAAAAAGGACAGCATCGGAGCACATATGTAAATTTAGGGACAAAAAGACAGAATTTAAGAATCACAAGAGCATAATGAGGGCTAATTTCGAGTAAACGATTCGTGTGACTTTTGAATTTTGATATCGAGTACTAGGTTACACGCACGATAATTGTTCACCACATACGCCGAAGACGTCAAAAATCATCTTTATCGATATCGTCACATATCGTCGTTCCATCTCGTCCGTGTTATGAGTGCCATTGTACAAAGCTGCCGAAAGGATGAACCATTAGAGTGAGGTTTCGTTAATCGAAAGGACTGATCGTGTAGAACTGTAGATCATTCTTTATTATGATTGGTGAATAAAACCAGTCGTCTATTTGAGCTCAAATTGATATTAGACCTATTATAAGTATGTGCTTGGTGTTAGCATCACTTTGTCGGTTATCGTTAATCCTATTTTATAGATTCATTTAATAATTAATCTTATCAACCATTGACAAAGTAGTACCTTTTTACTTAACAAACGCATATGTATTTATGTAGAGGCCAGACCTACCACGAACCACTTCGTTCGTTCTATCATCTAGTTCCCTCTCTAATGCTCTCGCATATTCGAGCGACAGAGAGGCCAATAGACGTATATAATAATACTCGTACCTAACTGCATGATCGAGTGCTACATACAGAGCATAGATAATTGGGCAATGACGAGGTTTTTAAAGAGTACCGGTTCCAACTGTTCCAAGCACTGGTAGTAGCCAAGATCTCAAGTTTTGGTTAATACTTGTTGTTAGGACCTTTTTCTTTTTAACTGTTGTGGGTAAATTCTCCCGTGTTGAATTTAAACTTGTATACAATATACTAGAATCAGACTATATGCAAAATATTATCATTACTATCAAGTAGTTAACTCCACTTGAATATAATGGCATCATTACATTCAAGTGAAGTTACAAGTTACCTAGATAAGTACGCGCAACAAAAAAGAAATCAGCCAAGCAAAGCAGATGCCGTGATTTGCAGAGTCACTCCCTTGATGAAAAAATATTTCGTGAGGTCCGAGGGGAATGCGACCTGCAAGTCACCAATAGCGGCGAACAGATTATACGGGTTCTTTCTTATTAATCAACACACGTAAGTGCGTGTCTGATTTATTATGCGTTATATATACTCAAACAAATGTATACTTAGATTAGAAAGAGTAATATTTTGTAAACTGGGATGTGTTCAATTTTGAAAGCAAAGGCATGTTACTATGCCTTTGGTGTTTTGACTTTCGTCCACTAATTCCTCATTGATAATATTGTCTTCTGTTCCCAGTCCTCATTGATATTTTACGGATTACTTACTTACTTATTAATATTTGACGGACATTTGGGAGGCTTATGCGGTGCGTAAGCATTCGATCTGAAATAAACTTGACTATTAGGTGATAAGGGGTGGACTAAATACTGGATGAAGGAGGATAAAACCGGACGCCTGCCAAATAAAATGGTAAGCAATTTTATTTCCGGCAGGACGGTGACTCGCGCACATAAGAGGGGCCCCACAAAAAGCGACATCTATGATAGCTCAAGGGCGACATCGATGTAAGAGCTGGAGAGGGCTAGAGAGAGGCACTGGAGTTTAAACATACAGGGTGTAACAAAAATTCTGGTGATCCGTGAGCCTTATTACAATGTGATAAGGTTCACGGATCACCAGCATTTTTGTTACATCCTATATAGGCAGGGGGTTGTCACTTCGCGTTTACGTTTTATCAAACTCGGCCTGTATAAATAGGCGCTAAACTGTCAGGATTACCTAGTGCAAAGCGCATTACGTAATTTTTGTCACGGGTGCATTAATTAAGATATTTTTCTATTTCAAACAACGTATACTAATTTAACAATATAGGTCCAGGGGCCTTACCATGACGTCTTAACGCGATTCAGTTGACGACTGAGTCGCTTCCATACAACTGAGCCTAAACAGAACCTAAACTGAATCGCGTTAAGACGTCATGGTAAGGCCCCAGTACTTATAAATCGTTCATAAAAACGTATTCTAATACCTAATATTTTAACATATTTCCAATTTTATAAAAAGAACAAGAAAAGTAAAAAGAAAGGTTGCAAAAACGAATTGCTAACTGTATTGAAAAATATATAATGTTTATTAGCGTTACACACGTAAAAAATGACCAGCATTACCAACCTGCAGGAGTTAACGGAACTGTAATTTTAACATTACCTACTGAAAACAGTACATAAAATTTATACAATCAAAAATAAAATATTGTTGTAGGAAACAGTTTTAATGGGCACCTCGAATATACATGACTTAAATCCAAATCCAGAAATCCAAAAAGCTGTGTACATACCTACATTACCTACGCAGTGGAAAAATATTAGAGCTTTTACCAAAATAAATCCGTTTCCATATAAAATTTAAGTTTCCATTACGCCACGATCATAGTAAAGTTCATACTAAACGTAAACGAAATTTTTTTGGGACAAAGTTTTGTTAATATTAGAAATTAGGATCGAATCAGCTTGGCTGCCCCATAGCAGAATAGAGTAAAGGATATCTTAGCAAAAACAAGATTACTTCTGTTGCGAACGCACCCTTTTTTTATATATTTGTGCAGTAGCGAAACGCACCTTCGGGCTCGGCTACTATTCGGAAGCTTCTTCTAAGCTCCAATAGCAGCGCTCCACATACGCTTTCCCGCGGCCAATTAGGATTAAGTTAGCATAAGTTCATACCACGGACCTGAATATATCTGGATGGAGCAATGCGACTGCAAAAGTGTGTCCACTTGAGATAGTACTACGGTACCGTTGCATCTCTTTCTAATTAGGGTGACCATAAGTCATAAGTACGTGGGATATTAGGTTGGGAGCGGTTACGCGAACGATCTGGATCGACGATATATACTTAACGATAAAGACATTTTTTTAAGTCATCATATTCATCACGATCTAGTATCGTCGTCTTTATCGTCTTTCCAGATCGTTAGAGAGCATCATATTGGGAGTGGTTAGGCGGACGATAATATGTAAAAATCCAAGACCATTATTGGCCAATTTCCCCCATACTCTATGGTTCCATCTGGGCGGGCCACTCATCGTCATGGATCTTTACCTAATTATCGTCCGTCTAAAACGGGTATCGCATGGGGCAATCATCGGTTCCCTATTATCGACGGTAGCTTGCCCCTCCTACCTTCTCTCGATGCGCTAATTTCTCTTTTGTCTATTACACGGTGCGAGACTGATAATCGGGACACGATTATTGCCACGTGTAATACCCATTAAACCTGGAGGGTTACCATGAACCACTTCTTCTCTCTACCGCTCTTGTATGTTCGGGATGGTGCCTCCACATGCTCGGGCTCTCGGCCGAATGTTTCGAACGCGGGCGAATGCAACCTACTACAGGCTTGTCCGAGAGCCTCGGACGAGAAGCTCGAACGAGAGGCTATTTGAGCTTTGTCATGTAGTTTGGGTGAGTAAAAAGGTCTCTTAAAATGTCTTAAATAGCTTGGGTAAGGTGACAGTATTTACAAACAGTAATTAATATGGATGATGACTAGGTTGAAAAACTATTATTCTAATTAGTCCGTCAGAAAGATTATCAAAAATTATTAGACACGTATTTTTTCCTTTTTCAAGATAACTAAAATTGACGAATATGAAGACTATGAAGAGCGTCAAAGTTCCGTGGTGGGGGCTAGTGACGTCACCTTAGAGTGTGACGTCACGCGAAACTTTAAAGCCCTGTATTTCCGTCATTTTTCATTTGATTAACAAAAGAAAAAATACGTATCGTATATTTTTTAATAATCTAACAGACGGACTAATTAGATTTTTTTGTCGTCCAGCCTATTAGGACGGTACAATCGACATTTGTTGAACATGCCGCTGTCTCGGAGAGTCGCTCAGGCATTTTTTTTCCGATTGTTCTCATCTTGCTAACGGTGAGATGCACAGACATAATCTCGTAGCCAGAATTATTCATACACTTAACCCAGGAAGAATACGGTTTCGATTCGACAGACATTAAATTATAATAGCCTGATTTTCTCAATATTTATAGATAATATATGCAAAGTCCTACAAACTTTTCTTCCGGAAGTAGGTAAAAAGTAAAAAAACTAAACTCACTCGATTTTTTAAATTTACGGTTATTTGTCTTCTATTTGTTAAAAGGGAAACCGAAGAAAACTTATTCACGTAAAACCGTTAAGTCTACGAATTGTAAAGATGATAAATGTGTCATTTTATTTCGTTAGAAACAAATTGTAATAGGTATAAACTGGTCTTGACCTATTTTAAACGACTAAAAAAACATAAAACCATAAAAATCTTACAAGAAAAACGTTTGTACTTAACATGTGTATACCTACATATTTGTGACGATTAGCATGTAACGATATTTTGTTGCCAACACAATACTAGATTTTCGATATATCCGTTACGTTAAAAAAACCGGCTATTATAAATTATTTCCCAGATAATAAAAAATGTTATACAAGCTGTCCATTCCAATTCAATGACTGGATTATTATTATACGGTCTTGTGGAATACGAAGAGTCGTAATACAAATACTTACCTGCGAATAATCTCGAAAATAATCGTGCCACGTTATATATTGGGAACGACCTAGGTATATACAGTACTATGTTTAAATATGTGTCTGTAATGTATCTACCGAAATATATTTCAGCAAGCATCTTTCTACGTCATACAAGTAAGTGAAACAATAAACAGGCCAATAAAAATATTCAGAATAATTTACTCTTACTTTCCCTAACTAATAAGAATCCTGTAAAATCGACTCACAACGTGCCGACATCATAGTCACCCTACCGAGCTTGTTTTGTAATTTTATCGGAAAATGTACATAAAATTGTATAATTTTGGCTTACCTGTGAAACGATATTCCACAACCAAGATAGCTTTCACTCCGACAATCCTTTATGCAACACGTTTTTACCATTTTAGCTGATTTTCAAAATAATTTGTATAAATAATAAACGGCGCCATTTATGTTAGTATTTTGAAAGTTTAAAAAGTCAAAGTTGGGGATACCAGTTAATATTTAAAAAGTTACTAATGTCTACCATATTTATTGAAATGTTTTTTTTTGTTATTCACATCTTTGATTTAAAGGGTTATTAATATGAAAATCACAATTGTTTACAATTTACTAAAAAGATAACAAAATCCTTATTTGTATTTAGTACTAGAATAAAATAAGAAGATATTTATTTTTAGTAGTAAACTGTTATAAACACTCCCAAAATAGTATCTTATAAAAATTGGCAACATGTGCGAGTGGGACAAAGCACCACTTGGAAGGGTCTCATGTGGACCGTTTTCTCTCGTTCATTTAGTATGGCGAAAAGCGAGATAGGACCGTCCCCTTCATACTCATTGTTTAAAATCAGTCAAATCACTCTTTCATCGTCATCCATACAAACCACTTCTGCATTTTACCGTTAGCACCACTATCTCTTTGTAAACCAGCATCATATGAAATTATATCAGTCTACGAAACATCGGAGTTTTATTTGAAATTAGTCGTCGAGACACCACGGCGGCTACACTTCACAGGCTCACAGCATACTTTAAAATTGTTGGGTACTTGAGGAAGGAAAAAGTAAAAAATACAAATAATAATGAAGAAAATGTACCCAATGACTTGAATGTGTTAAGTAACGGTAAGTGGATTTTTAAAGGAATTAACTGAAGTAAACGCAATAGATTGCTATGACTATGTAGGTAATCTTTCGAGCTGTTCGTGGTTTTGATTCGAATCAGCCCAATGAAATCCAGCTCTGGAAGAATCAGGTTTTGGGGATCGTTTTTTAAAAACGCTAATACAGCACCTTAAAAGATTTTGAAGTGTTCAAGAATAAAAGAAATCAAGGATACAACGTATCCACTAATTAAAATCATGAACACTCCTTTGAGCCCTTTCAGCGATTGCTTTTTCCGCTTACGTGCGTGACATTTGTATTTCAATCTTGCCTTATAATGCATTTGTTGAACGAAACGCTCGATAAGGCCTCCAGATTGTGCTCTTAGCGTCAGTCTGTTGAACGGTTCCGCTAAGAACGACCCTCGACGTATATACATCGCCTGTAGAACTGTTCCAATCGATTCCTTCATTTTGTATATTTTTAGTTCACCATTCTCATCGTAAAATTCCCATATATAGCTCTGATGGTATGTATCTGATGTAACTGTAAATAATCGGTCGTTGGGATAAGTCATCACTTGCATCATGCAATCTTTAGTCAAATTGCACGTCGTTAAAGCATGTTTTACGTTCAACACGAAGTTTTGCATTAGGTAAGAATATTGGTTGGGACTCGCTAATAACTGGTAGTTAGAGACCACTTCTTCGGCGAAATTTGGTTGATCATCTCGAATTACATGTGTGGTAACGCTAAGCAAAGAAGCTTGAGTAGCACATGATATGATAAATACAAATATAAGCATGGACAAAGTTACTAGCCTGGAAGGTAATCCAAATTTAGAATTGCTTTTTACATCAATATTACCCAAAAAATAGCCCCAGACAATAAGAATATCTCGAATCGTATCCTTATGTCGCTTTTGAATTTTTTTCATAAGAACTACTGTGGCACAAACAACGCTAAATGTAGCAAAAATAGCCCATACAGTAATTATGCCAAGCTGCTTTAAAACACCGTACCACTTGCCAAGAACTTTCGCTCGAGCTATTACAATTTTATGTTGATCAACCAAAAAAGGATTTATGAAATCCAAGTTAGATGAACGGTCTAAAGTGACAACATAACCGCCCATGGCCCCTTCCACTTTATATTGTTCTATCTGATGTAGCATACGGGACAGGTAAAGTTTTTTAGACATGCACCGAATTGTTAGTTTTTTCCAAAATGTATCACATCAACTGTTATGTCTTCATACTGCTGAATCAATTGTAACAAATATTGCTCAATTGCTTCCTTCCCACGAAATGATACAAAAGGCCAATATTCATGAGATACAAATTTAACGTGACAGCCGCGGAGGCTACTTTTTCTTGTCCCTGCATATATTTTGCCTATATTCTCAATGGCTGAACAGTGGGACAGAAGTTTCAGTATTTGAAATACTGGTCGGTCGCATTCGTCGCTTTCTAGGCCAAACGTGTACACTACAACACTTTGATGCTCATCGTAGGCAACAACAGCTACGTCGTAAATGTGATTATGCTTAAGGAAATCGGATACTTCTTGAAGGAAACCTTCAGTATCTTCGACAATAATTATGAACTTCGCCCGAGGATTCCAAAATCGGTCTCGCTTCACTAAATCCAGTCCTTGCGCAAACATAAAATAATCCGTACACTGAATGACGTAGACATCATTGAACAGAGTATCGTTAGGCCAGGCAAATGGTCTTGAAATAAATCTCACGGGAGGCTCTACAAAATTATAGAGCTCCTTGACAAGCGAGTCGTTAACGTTAACTAAAGTAACGTCTGTAATATTTAAGTCGCCAATCCATTGGACTATCGTTATTATGCACTGATGCATTTCAGTTTCTTCCTGAACTTCAGTAATTTGCACTCCACCGTAGCAAATTTGAACAGCGTAAAAAAAACACAGGCAATACAATCCTTGCCCATTTTACACGAACGTATTTTACGTTATTCGCTCAATGTTGAATGTAGGACTGAGTAAAATGCCGCTGTTGTTTCCCTCTCTTGCCATTAACTTTAATTCAACAATGTGAAACATTAATCATCAGCACGCCTTTTAGTGTAAGTGTGATTAGATTGAAATGTATTGTAATACGCAAATGATTGCTTAAGTAAGCCTTATAAATCCATCATAATACAGGCTGTCCACTTTCTGGAAAGTAAGGGAAAAGTCAGAGACGCTCATAGCACGATAAATATCTACATAGTTTTTTTATGTACATACAGGCTACTGGTAAAATATTTAGTTCCTTAAAAAGTGGTCTGTGGCAGTCCGTGTTCAAGATATTGGCTATAGCACGAATGCACGAGAGGTATGGGCACAGCGGATGCATATCGTTTAGTGTGGTAGGGCACAGCACAACGAATGTCGTCTCGCTCAAATCTGGAGCAGAGCCCATCTGGGGAAGTACCTCCACCTTACAGAAAACCGCAGTTAAATAACACTAGACAGTGTTGTGTTTCTGTTGGTGAGTAAGGTCGCCAGAGGTCCAAGAGGATTCACTGTGTTGACAGCTGAGGACCCACGGAGCAAAGCCCTTGGCCCGTTTAGCTGTCAACACAGCGAATCCTCCTTTTTTTTAAAGGGTCGGCAACGCACATGTAACACCCCTGGTGTTGCAGGCATCCATAGGCTACTGTGACCGCTTACCATCAGGCGGGCCGTATGCTTGTTTGTCACCGTCGTAGTATTTAAAAAAACTACTTACATCGACTGAATTTCCCCAAAGCAAAAGCCCATAGTTTAGCAATGATGATGCATAACCGTGGTACGCCGTGACCGCCGCTTCAACTTCCTAATTTTTCTTATAGCAAATGCAAAACTGTCCATTTTGGTACAAAAAAATCAACATGAAGTCTCGAGCTCAAATGTTTATCTATATGTAAACCTAAAAAATCTATACTCTCACAATTGTCTATTTCTGTTCCTATATAATTACATTTATTTGACTAATCTTAGCATTGTATGACTGGAATTGCATTATCAAGTTTATAACTACTTGTCCATTGGCATATTTCTGCTAATTATTGATTTACACTTTCTTCATATAAAGCAATATCATCGCCTTTTACCATTACGGTCGTATCGTCTGCAAATAAGATACATTCTGATGTAGTTGCTCGAGGAAGGTCATTTACGTATATAATAAAAAGCAGCGGACCCAGATTACTTCCCTGAGGGACCCCTCGTAGGTTTATACGTTCATTGGACAGAAAATTCTTTCTTACGAGATTTTCCCCATCATTAACTATCTTAGAGATTTCTGTATACTGCTTTCTATCTTCCAAGTAACTTTTAAGCCAAGCAAGTACAGGACCCCGGATACCATAGGTTTCAAGTTTTATTAAGAATACCTATATTGTGATTTACACTATCGAACGCCTTAGTTAAATCCAGACATATCGACATAATAGGGGTTTTATTATTAATAGCTTCAGTTACGTACTTAGTCAAATGAAAACATGCCAGTTCAGTTGAACGACCCTTTCTAACACCAAACTGATTCGGATGAAGAATATCATGTTTGTCCTTTTCCAGGATCTTAGATAGTACGGTCACTAAAGTAATAGGCCTATAGTTATTAACATTGCTACGATCACCCTTTTTAATTAGAGGCTTAATTATGGATCATTTTAATTGCTCTGGAAAGATACCTTCTTGGAATGAAAGGTTTAAGATGTGACACAATGGATGACTCAAATAAGCAGCATTCAACTTTAGTAATTCTGTTGTGATATTGTCATAGCCACAGGTTGCTCAACGACATAATTATCTTATAGACCTCACCTTCGTCTACAGGTCTTAAAAACATAGAACACGGATTATTGTAGTTGCTGTTCATATTAAATACATTTTGATTGCTACTTGCTCCCTTGGTGTCTTTAAGTACATAAGGTAAAGAACCCAGAAGTCGGCCAGGAACCTGTAGTCGGCCTTTTCGGTCTTTTATTCGCCACAAATAGCGCCAGTTTTTAAATTATCCAATAACATAAATGTATTCTTATTCTCCAACTCCATATTTGTTGAAAAATCGCACAGAGCACGGACCTCTTTAGTGTGACAAGGCGCGTCGCCCTACGACTTCCAATCTCTTTGAAAAATCGGGTGATCTGTGCAGGGAGGGGTAAGCGGCGAACGTCTGACAAGTTCATACTAGCGTAGTCCGCGAGCCTGTGATATCGTGCAGTGTCCGCCATTTTTTCGCTAATTTTCCGAGTCGTAGTAATTAGTGGTAAGCAGCCTCCTTTGATACTATATTGCAATTGTTTTCTTTTGAAAATAATATTATATGGTTTACGAGCATATGTTTTTTTTTCTCTTTATTTAGGTAAACAAACAGCCACTACAAGTGATTCTTATCTAGCTTATTACTTATTAGGTTAAAAGTCTTCAGACTTTTGTATATGGCTTAAGATTTGGATATAGGTCAAAGAGTGAAGTAAGTATATATATAGGTACACCAATGATATGCATTTTTTTTTTTAATGCAGCGTCAGTTAAAAATAATACTATTATCAATAATCTATTAAAGTCCTATAATTTTATTTAGATACTCAATAAATAAGTCTTTGATGGTTACGATATATATAAATATACTTGTAACTATCTTACAATCCTCACAAGTAAAGTTGACAGTGAGTGGTCCACAAAACTACTTAAGTAATGAAACAGAATATCTAATTTAGCTAAGCTTGAAAAGGTCCACTGGGCCTTTATAACATAAACCTTAAAATAAAAGTAAACATTCACCCAACAAAGCCTCCTGAGCCTGCTCCATTATATTTTTATCTTCGGAAGCCTACAACTGTGAAATTGCGCATAGTAGTTTCTTTTATAGCGAGGCGCGAAGCAGATAGGCAGTTCCACCGGGGCCGAGCTAAATGGTGTATGAACGGCTTTAAAACCTTTGAACTTTACTTTTATATTTGTCGGAAACGATTTCTTGACTAAGATAAATATGTGGAATGATCTTCATATGGATAAAAACATAGTTATTAGTAATAATTCGGTATTTTGCTTTAAGTATAATCTACTCTTTCTCGCAATGCATACGTAATAGCACGTGTTTGTTCAAATACAAGGAAGTAAAACTTTATTAATGATTAATTACTAAAACAAATGAGTGGATGAAAATTGAAATGTCTAATTTTTCTCTATTACAATTTATTTAGCTAAAGTACGTGAAGTCGATAGATACTCTCACTTTTTCCACGTAAGTAGGGTAGGCAGGGGCATATCCGATTTGATTATTATCACTTAATTCTTACATTCCATAATATACGTATGTGTATGTATGTTTATGTATGTATGTATGTATGTATGTTTTATCGTATTATTATTTTGGTATGTATATTTATTGTGTGTGTTGTTTGTGTGCTTTTGTTAAACTCTGTGCCACCTAATACATTTTTTTCATTTGATCTGTACTCCACTACCCAAAGGTTGTCTGGAAGAGATCGCTCTTTAGCGATAAGACCGCCTGTTGTTACCCCTTACTGTTACTGTTCTGTATTATTATTTTCTCTTGTAACTGTATTTCATCTGTGTGAGGTGTGCAATAAAGAGTATTGTATTGTATACGTCTTTCTCATCACGGAACAATGGTGTTCCGAACCTTTGCGAGGAGTACGCGAAGACAATTTAATGAAATGTAAGGGGTACACCGAGCGGTTGTTGCACCTGCCCGAGTCATGGGACGCACGCAGAGGCAGCACCCTCGAGGGTGTAAAGACTATTGAGATTTAATGGAATCTAACATATACTGGACTAGTAGGTGAAAGTGGTGGACTAAATACTGGGTTATGGAGAAAAAAAAATCGGACGTCTGCCTAACAAAATGGTAATCAATTTTATTTCCGGCAGACGGTGACTCGCCCACATAAGATGGGCCCCCACAAAAAGCGACATCTAAGATGGCTCGAGGGCAACACCGGTATGAGGGCTGGGGGTAGAGAGGTGTCACTGGACTTTAAACATATAGCCAACTCGCCACTTAGGTTTCCACATCTACCCTCGAGAACACAGCTCTCGCGACCCCACTCTGGACGGCCGGTTAAGGCAAGCCAGAGGTGAAGGACTTGGTCGGACGACGGAGTCCCCCAGGAGCGCTCAGGTACGTGAGGTCGCTACTCCCCAACAGCTCGCCACAAGCTGCCCTGCGTTGACTGATTGCACCGGCCGAAACCAGTGGGCGATGGGGTCGTCACATCCCTACGCCATTATATTCATTATTATTAAATCCAGCCGTGTAGGTACCTACATACATATAATAGACCTTAAAATATTTTGAAATTTTCAAGAATAAAAGAAATCAAGGATACAACGTATCCACAAATCAAAAGCATGAACACTCCTTTGAGTCCCTTCAGCGATTGCTTCTTCTGCTTACGTGCGTGAAATTTATGTTTCAACCTAGTCGTATAGTGCATTTTTTCAACGAAGCGATCGATCAGGCCTCCAGATAAGGCTCTTAGCGTCAGTCTGTTCAACGGTTCCGCTAAGAACGACCCTCGACGTATATACATGGTTTGTAGCACTGTTCCAATGGATTCCTTAATTTTATAAATTTTTAATTCACCATTCTTATCGGCAAAATCCCACATATAGCTTTTATGGTATACGTCTGATGTAATTGTAAATAATCGCTCGTATGGATAAGCCATCACTTTCATCATACAATCTTCAGTCAATTTGCACGTCGTTAAAGGGTTTGTTACATTCAACGCGAAGTTGTCCTTAAGGTAAGAATAGTGGCTGGGACTCACTATCAACTGGTATTTAGAGAACACTTCTTCGGCGAAAATTGGTTGATCATCTCGAATTGGGCGTGTGGTAACGCTTAGCAAAGAAGCTTGAGTAGCACATGATACTATAAATACGTATATAAGTATCGACCAAATTACCAGCCTGGATGGTACTCCAAATTTAGAATTGCTTTTTTCATGAATATTGCTCAAAAAATAACCCCAGACAATAAGAATATCTCGGATCGTATCCTTGTGTCGTTTTTGAATTTTTTTCATAATTACGACTGTGGCACAAACAACACCAAATGTAGCAAAAATGGCCCATACAGTAAATATGCCGAGCTGCTTTAGAACACCGTACCACTTACCAAGAATTTTCGCTCGAGCTATTACAATTTTTTGTTGATTAACCAAAAAAGGATTTATGAAATCCAAGTTAGACATGCGATCTAAAGTGAGCACATAACCGCCCATGGCCCCTTCCACTTTATATATTTCTATCTGATGTAGCATACCCGTACAGGTAAAGTTTTTTAGACATGAACCGAATTGTTCGTTTTTTCCAAAATGTATCACATCAACTGTTATGTCTTCATACTGCTGAATCAATTGTAACAGATATTGCTCAATTGCTTCCTTCCCACTAAATGATACAAAAGGCCAAAATTCATGAGATACAAATTTAACGTGACAGCCTCGAAGGCTAGTTTTTTTAGTCCCTGCATATATTTTGTCTATATTGTCAATGTCCGAACAGCGGGAGAGAAGTTTCAATATTTCAAGTACCGGTCGGTCGCATTCGTCTTTTTCTAGGCCAAACGTGTACACTACAACACTTTGATGCTCATCGTAGGTAACAACGGCTACGTCGTAAATGTGATTATGCTTGAGGAAATCGGATACTTCTTGAAGGAAACCTTCAGTATCTTCGACAATAATTATGAACTTCGCCCGAGGATTCCAAAACGGGTCTCGCTTCACTAAATCCAGTCCTTGCGCAAACATAAAATAATCCGTACACTGAATGACGTAGACATCATTGAACAGAGTATCGTTAGGCCAGAAATATGGTCTTGAAATAAATCTCATGGGACGTTCTACAAAATTATGGAGCTTCTTGGCAAGCGAGTCGTTAACGTTAATTAAAGTAACGTCCGTAATATTTAAGTCTTCAATTTGTTGTGCTATCGTTATTACGCACTGATGCATTTCAGTTTCTTTGTGAACTTCAGGGATTTGCACCGCACCGTAGCAAATTTGAACCACGTAGAGAAAAACGCAGCCAATACAATGCTTGCCCATTGTACATGAATGTATTTCACGTTATTCTCTCGATGTTGAATGCAGGACTAAGTAAAGTGCCGCTGTCGCTACCCTCCCTTGCCATTAACTTTAATTCTACAGAGTGAAACATCAATCACTAGCACGCCTATTAGTGTTAGTGTAATTAGATTTAAATTTATTGTATTACACAAATTATTGCTTATGTAATCCTATACATTTCTAAATAAATGATTCTAACCTTTCGAACTAACGTATACACTACTCTAGGTATTTATCTACTGCTTTATTAATAAAAGTTTTTGTCTACCACACACTTGGCCTTTACCTTTTAACTTCCGGCCCGATGAATAAATCAGCATGTCGGCGCTACTTTTAATCTTCATCCACTTACAAAAAATAACTTGTCGTTTAGGAATGCCTCACTCACTAATAGCACTAATAGGTTATAGTATATTGTAAGTAATCATAAATAAATAAAAATAAATAAATACATTTTATTGGACAATCTTACACAAATCGACCTAGTCGATACCGACCGACGATATACCTATATAATAGATATACACATATAGTAATAAATACTTAAATACATAGAAAGCATCTATAACTCAGGAACAAATATTCGTGATAAACACACAAATAAATGCCCTGACCACTGAGTCCTATATGCCCATAGTAAATATGCGCAATCGGAGGTCACACCTTAAATTGGTCATGTGATCATGTCTTATCCCGCACTTGGTAAGCTGTTGGCAATATCTAAGTACCAGGAGCGTACTACTCTATGACAAATTTTGAAATTGATTTTTTAAAGGTTTCTTCAAGATAACTTACATGTAGATAAGATTTATAATCGTATTTAGTCTGTATTTTCCTCGCAATAGTGAGGGGAAAAATGTTGTATTACACTCGGCGGCAAAGTTTGTTCAACTCTCGTGCCTTGCGACCCTCGTAAAGCTCAAGATTCCAGTTATTGAACCACTCGCTACGCACGTGGCTCAATTTTAGAATCTTTCGCTTGCTCGGGTCTCAATATGAGCCCGAGAGTTAAACAACAACTTTGCCCCCTTGTATAATAAATAACTAATATTCATAGTGTCTAGAAGTCGTCACGTCAGTAAATTAGGTACGTATATTCAAAGTATATAGAAGTCGTAATCTCAGTAAAATATTATGAATTGAATATAATTTCCATAGAGTAATCGCCTGATGGTAAGCGATTAACGTCGTCCATGGACACCCGCAACATCAACTTAGCAACTTCGTATTTTACCGACTTTAAACTATCGTGAGACATACTTATATTATAATAAAATTAATGATAACACTCACGTATTTTTAGTCCTACTTTGTGAGAAAAAATATTTTACTGACTTGACGTACGTAAGACTTTGCGTAAGACACTCATACACATGCTCAATAATAGCATGCTAATAAGCACAAAAAATGCTAGTAATGAGTACTAGCTTAAATATTTTCAGTGCTGTCGTATTGTTTTGAAACCACAAAGGTTATCTTATAGGTAGTATATAGTTTAAGGACTTTAAGGCCGGTTGTACATTCGCATTCGAGAGGCCGAGAACGCGAATGTACAGGGAGCTCTCATTTCGTCTCGCGATTATAGTCTGACAAGGATCTTCTCATTTTGTGAAAGTAAAAGACGGTTTGATTATTTTTTACACCGGCTCGACATTCTAGTTGGAGAGGACAAGACGAGAGCAGCGAGACCAGTCAAATAAGCGCAAGACGAGACGAGAGCGGCATCTACACTCTCACTCGAGGACTCTCGAACTAGAGTGAAGAAGCTGCATTATATAAATATTGTTCACACGCACAGCTTCTACCGCGAACATCCAACGAACGAACCTTAACACTCTCGAGCGAAAATTTAGAATTTATAATGGTCGCGGTTATATTATATGTATTTTTTTTTTCAAATTAAGGCTGTTTCGGTCGTTATATACAATATGGTTGTCTCTTTCTTTTCAAAATTATTGTCACTTCAAGAGCGAGGAGGAGTAGAAATTATACTTGTTTTTCGTTGCGAACGCGCCTAGTATCTGGGGCATAATAATTTAAAAAAAAACATTTGACATTGACACTTTCTTCAAACGTCAGATAAAAATGTTCATGAATTTTTGTACCGTGAATAATATCTCAAATAACTATGATCTCACTCTTTTATCTGATGTTAATTTAAGTTTAGAAAGTTAATAAGTATATCAAAATGCAGCAATCCCCGTTTGAGAATATATTTAATATAATTGGCGGTTTATCAGAAGGAAACGAGAAGCCTATGAAACATGGGTTCTATAACGCATTTGCTCTGTTTATTCTAACTATATGCTGTGCTGCAGTTTATGTGCTGTTTCTTATATTAGAACCCTTCTTTAAGCCCTTGTTTTGGGCCCTCTTAGCGGGCTCATTGCTACACCCATTTAAATATAAACTATCCAAGAAGCTAAAGTCATGGTTTGAAGGTTTAGAGAAATGTAACACGTCTGTGATATTTGGCTTAATGGTTTTACCTGTCAATGTTGTTAATTTTGCTTCGGATACAGTGGGACATCAGTTCATAGAACATTACAAGGTAAAATTATGTCATTATGTATACTATCCTGCTAAGCGAAATGGTCCTATCTCAAAATAAAATATCTCTAACATGTTCCTTAAATGCTATAGCTGACAGTTCTATTTTCAAATTTATCTTTATTTGAGATAGCGCTATTCGGCTTAGCAGGGCAGTGTATACAGTTTACAAGTAAAGATTTTTATTGTTAATTTTTGATTGTTACTCATATATTGTTTATTAAGATTTTTTTGTAACAGAAATTCTTAAATAATTGATTAAGTAATTATATTTTTTCTTGTTCCAGACTGTGATTGGGTTACTCTCGGCAATATTTGTTTTACCATGGCTGTATAATGCCATCCCGAGAAGTTTGGTCTGCATCTTTTGGCAGCTGAGCAGCTTTATCGGCTTCTCAACTACAAAGCTCATTGGGTTTTGCAGCTCATACATTGTAAGTCATTTCAAAATTATTTGTATTTATGCAAAATAAAACTACAATATAGTTAACCACAGCTTGGTTTATAGTGGTTGCACCAAAATTATTTATATCTATAGAGATAGACTTGACTGTTCATAGACTATAGTCTTTGAACAGTCAAAATGATACATAAATATATAAAACTGTCTCAATAGTTAGTTCCCTTTGGGAAATAGATGATTCTAATCCCCACTAAAAATAATATTTGTGATTCTACTTTATAATGTTTAAATATATTAGACTTTGACGATCATACAGGATAAATTTTAAATTAATAATGGCATTCATGCCTAACTACAAATATCTTTCCCTTTGACCTTCATTACAAATAATTTGATGGCGATAAAAAAAAAAAAAAATAGCCTTTATTCTCTGACTTCTTTAATGTTACACAGTTTAGTTATTAATGTATTTATTTCTTATCCTATGGGGATTAACACAAGTCAATTCACCGCTAGGGACACTATTGGAACGTCGGTCTGGCGAGAACATTTCAAACATCACTTTGACAATTCTTTCATATTGGCACAAAACCCACGCATACGTGGCGCAACCTGGTGACAAAAACATGGTAGCACTGCACAAGACACACTAAAAATTACAATAAAAAAAATGCACCAACAAACAGTCGGCAGGTGGTGCAGAGAGTAATATATAGTCAAATATCATTCTAGTCTACATGTTTACCAGTGAGTGGCTTTGTGAGCCATGGTCCACCATCAAGAAATGCGAAAAAATCCAAAAAAAAAATATAAATATTTCCTACACCTGCTCATAAAGTGTTATTGAGAATGGTTAGAAACATTTTTAAGATAACATTTATGAAGTAACATTATTGTGTTAATTTAATCCTTTATAAAACAGTATAACATGACAAGTAAGTATGGAAATAAGTAGGAAGCTAATTCAGTGTCTGACTAAGTTAAACTACCATGATTATAATACGTATTGGCCTATATTACCTATTCCAGACTCTAACCATAGCCTTAGCATATTTAATAAGCATATGCACATTATGGCGGCCAGAACGAGCAGGCATGTTCAAAGCATCGTCACAGTTCCTCTGGCTGGTGATCACAAGTTTCCTGGCCAGTCTGACAGGGTCCCTGCAAGTCTATACATTTGTTCTACTGCAAGGACTATGCGTTGCTGGATTTGCACTTGAAGTAATGGATGTCCATCAACAGTTGTTAGCTAAAGGTAAGTGATTATGGAAGTAATGGATTTTTCTCCAATATGCTCGGAAATGTTCACATTAATGTAGCAAAATTGGTACGAAAAGAACCTCCTTATGTACCGACTCAAATAAAAAAAAATCGAATTCATTATTTTACGGTTTTAGCGTCCAGGAAGTTGTACTAAAATCCATTACTGTATTGTTTTTTACTTTTTAAATAAATATTTGGACTATCAATATTGCAAACAGCCAAATATACTTTAGCCGTGACCAAACAGTCTGCACAGACGAGACAATCTGATTGACATCAAATTATCAATCTGATCATATCGTGCTTAAAAATGCCCCGCCTGGTCTGGCTTTGTAGTAGTGTAGTAGTTCTAGAGAGAAGAAGATCAAATGCTTGGTTGTCTCGTTCTATCGCGAGTTGCATACGGCTCACTGTGCAAGGTCGTGTAGATACGGCTTAATAAAACTAAAGACATTTCAACTTTTTTTATGAACACAACCGTGCATTAAAAGAAAGTTTAGGCGGGAACCTTATTTTTCCTTTCAAATCTTATGCAAGAATACATTTTATTTCCTTTCATGTTTGGAGAAAAGCACTATATATGCCTCGGACGGAAATAGAATTTCGTGGATTCGTATGTAATTTGTCGGACTCAGCTTCGCTTCGTCTGACAAAAAATACTCATCCACGAAATTCGGTTTCCCGGCCTCTGCGATAATGTACTAATATTCTACAGGAGAAATAACCAGTAGATAATGCACTGCGACGCACGATTATAAAATTTAATTTGTCCGAGTATACTGACGTCGGTTTCTCACAATGTTGCAGGGCTACCTTAGTTCGAATCATTATTTCTAGTTAAAACACAATAGGCTATATGCACTTGAAATGGATAAGGCTTATTTTTTTTTCTCAGAAGCTATGTTGGTTCAGCATTATATCCCTGTCAAAATTTCTTAATTTTATTTTATTTTAGCTGTGAAAATAATTATTGAAAAGTGCAAAAAAATGTGTGAAATTACAAACGGTTAAAACGCTGTGACGTCGAGTGTGACGTCATTGGATAGGGGCGTCTGTACACCAAACATTCGAGAAGCCAAGAACGCGAATGAACAGAGAGCCGCTGTAATCTCGCGTCTCGTTTTCTCAAATGTTTGGTGTACAGCCGGCACAGAAGCACTAGTATCCAGATCATTAAAAAAAAGCGTGCGAATCGTGAATCGTCTGTGTCAAATTGTATACATGTTCTCGTATGGAATTTCCTTAATAAGATATCTAGTGTTTCTCGTTCTGCTACTCATATTTTTGCATTTTGGCACAATCCAATACATATCCCATCTTTAAAGTGGTTTTATGACTTGTATGTCGTTTTCCACTGTAAATGTAAACACAATCAGCTGAACAATACAAGACTAATTAAATAATAAACAATTTTAGGTTATGTTGGGCCGGTCAAACACGTCCATAAATCATAATCTTAACCCGTCGAGACCCAGCGTCATCATATGATGTCAGTGCTCATTTCAATGCCTATAATAATAGAGTCTATAATAATAATACCTGGGACTCGATAGGTTAATTCACATCAATTGATCTGAGGAATTTATTATATTTGAAAAAATCAGGATACGTGTGAGCAATATCTAAATTGTACGTAGTTTTATGCATTATTAATTCACAATATGAATTACAATTATGCATCGTAATCTGATTCAGACTGTGTGCCGGGCTTAGATGAACAATGACGTCACGGCTAAGCTTGTCGGAATGGCGGGCGTTTCAAACGCCCGTTTTTATTTGGAGTTTATGAAAGAAGATTTATCTACTAAATTTTAGTTATTATGCGCTGAAAATTATTTTACAGTATTTTTATGATAAAAGCTATCATCCAACAGTATTTAAAAAAATAGTGAATATTCCCTATTACAGGTGCAATTATTTAAGGTGTCCATTTTCGTTGGACTGAATGCGCGAAAAAAAAAAGAAGAAGAATATGCTCTAATTGGAGCCACAGACCACCGCAACTACTAGATAGAGCATACAAGACACCTCGCGGTCACCTCACATTTTAGTATAGAAGCGCGACTGCTTATTTTAGTTGCACCCACGTTTACGATAAAAAAAAATTACAGAAATGTACAAGTAAAACTGTGCATATGCGTGGTGGTCTCATTCTCTTTGTAAACGCTTAATAATGCGGTGTCTGTGTAGTCTTTGTCTGGGGCGAGTTGGTCGAAGTTCATATACTGAATCAACAATTCCATGGTCATGTTTCTCAATCATTGTTACGACCGTCTTAATTTTTACGTCACATTTTATAGGTGATTCATCTCACCAAGTATTCGGCCCGGGTACTCTTGGTAAAACGATAAAATTCCATTGTTGATGACTAAATAGGTAAGCTAAATTATACAACAATGAAAAAAAACTTGTATCTGATGTGGACCTATTTGTAACTAAATTTTCAGTTTTATAAAGCAAATAAAGTTGATTATCAGGCAAATATTAGCTTTTTTAATATTTCTAGGTTTACCAATAGCTTTTTCATTTGTCTCTTAGATCCTGAGACATCAGCCATAGTGGCAATCCACAAAGTACTTACCAACGAGCATTGTCAAGATGCAACAAAGCAAGAAGAAAAACCAGAGCAGAGCGCTAGCGAACAAGAGTCCACGCCCGAGAAAGATACCCCTTCTCCCGTCACCCCTGATGCCGCCATGAAAAGGGGAAGTTGGGCAGAGAGCGACCACATACACAGCTCCCCCCGCCACGCGAAAATGCTCTACAAAACTCGAACGCTATCCGCCTTACCCCTATCGAATACGAAAACAAAAACCGCCTTCGAAAATCGACTGATCGCCTCCTTCAAACAAAGATCGCTGGACGAAAACTACATGAAAAACAACTTCAACAGTGATGACGAGACCGCCTTGTATTTTAAACTACTTTTCTTTGGATGCTTATGTATGCTTGTTTGGAAGCATATTTGGCTGCTGCCAGTGATGCTGTTCTTCCTAGCGATTCACGTTTTGAAGAGAGTGTTAGATTTCTTCGGAGTTTGGCTGTTCTGTGAGAATCACTATAATAATTTCATGGGCAAGGTTAAGAGTTGGTGGTCTGACAGGTAGATATTATATCGTATTCATTTTGTATTATTAATTTCCCCGGATTGAATAACAGGATTGCTACTTATATTAAGTAGGTTAAATGCATTTGTAAATTGTTCTTTCCATACGGGTATTTAACTTTATGATAACAGGCACAGTCGTCATGCCATAAACAACATTTTTTATTATTTCCTATTAGGAAAATCTCAAGCTTCAAGACGTAAATAACGATCTTGTTCTGTTCTGTTGCAAAGTACGTATTTATCCCTTAAATTCACATGGTAAAATGTGTTTTAGGCAATCTGCAGCAATACCGGCGCATATTCGTGGAATCCGGAAAATCCTGTCGAGCGTAAACAAAAGCATTAGAGAAGTGGCCTACGGCTCCGTGGACACCGTCTCCACTTGTATCGTTATCACGGGACTTATTACGTTCGTTGTCGTGGCTACTATATTCATTTGTATACAGGTATGTATCTCAAATCGTCGAGATCTTTGTATTTTCCACTAGAATCGAGTTACTGTGATTAAGAATATTTACAGTAGTTATTTATTAAGCGATGCTATCGGGATTGATAGCCTTTACAATCAAGCCTTAGCTTTATAATGGCTATTCTAAAATATGCATTTACGAAAAAGTGTCAATAACAATCATTTAAACTTTCACGATTTTCACACATTATGAATTTACTAAAACGGGGCTGAATCGTGTCAACTTTGAAAACGAACCTCCGACGTTTCAAGGGTGACATTGCCCCCGTGATCCCGGAGGAAGACTGGCTGTGGTTAGAGATGGGTAACTACCCGGGTAAATACCCAAGGGCGGGTATTTACCCGGTAAATACCTGATATTTACCTACCCACGGGTAGATACGCGGGTATTTATTTTTACTTACAAATTTTATGCCTGATTTTTTTTGTTATAACTTATTGTATTAAATCTGTTTTATTACTTATGTTTTAATAGTATTAGTGTCCATACAAATTATTTTTGTTTCTTTTTTTCATTTGTTTCTTATTATTAATGTGGTTTGGGATAGTTTGAATGTAGATAGAATGTAGATAGATAAAACAGTATAAAACAAGAGTATTTGAAATAACTTCAAAGTCCAGGAAAGGTTTAATTAAACGGGTAGAGCGATCTGAAATTCATCCTCTAAGATCCTTATGGATCACCCGAGGTTAGCCAACTTAACCGAAGCTAAGCGTTTTTTTACTATGGAATTTGGCAGGTAAATCCGGGTCAGTCAACTAACCCTGGGTGATGCATGTGGCGCTTAGAGGGTTAAAAAAGGGTTGAAAGTTTGTTTTTAGATGATGTAATTTTTAGTAAGGGACTTAAAATACGGTCAAAGACTAGAGTCAAACCACGTTATCTCTAAGTATTTTAAGTATCTTATGTACCTATTTAAAAAGTCAAACTTCTATGAAATTATAACGTTTCCTTAACACTTTTGCAGTATGTGCTGTCAAAAACTAGGCAACATAGCATAGACAGACTCTAGTCATTGAAAAGCGAAAAAATAATTGCAACGTTTTTTATATTCCACTTCTGAGGGGATGAGAGGAAGTTGAAAGTTTGTAGTAACGCTGGGTCAAAACTAAGTACTGAATCTACAAAATTGGCATTTGCACAGCGGGTTACCTTATAACAAGCGGCTTTAAATACTTCAACCCTGAATGGGTTTAAATAGGGGTTGAAAATTTTGTACGGACGGAATACTAGACATTCAAATCTTTGTGTGATGACTTTAAAAAAACAATTTTAGCATTAGTATGGATTTTGTTGTATTTTTTTAATGAGACTTTAAAAACTAATAGATAGGTATATGTAGGCGAAGTTTACCGGATCATCTAGCAAATCATTATATCGTTGTCAGTTTTTTTTTTTTTCATTGTTGTAATATTATTAATTTACGCTGTTATGAAAACCGTCAAACAGTTACCATTAATTTGCAACTGATGTATATTTGAATAATTTATTAAATTATTTTTGTTAACTGAATAAACTCGCTTTTTTTAAAACAATTCCGAATGTACAAACGAACTTTCAAGATTCTCACTTTAAAAATCACACAGCCTCATACAATTATTCAACCCACTTTAACCCCTGTAGGGGGTGAATTTCGAAGAACCTTGAAATAGCTTTACTTGTATTTTAATAAAAAAATTATACACGAAGTTTCAAACCTCTCACTTAATATTTTGCACTATCCCCATACATACTAACTTTCAATTCTTCTTTTAACCCTTTTGGGGGTTAAAAATCAAATCATATTATTTGTACTCGTTTTATAAGTAGCCCACCACGAAAATGTCAATTTCTAGCATCATTAGGTTTGACCCTGCGTTAATACAAACTTTCGACCCCTTATTATCCCTTTAGGGGCTGATTTTTTCAAAATTGCTTCGGATCACTTGTATAACATTATAAATGAAACCTGATGTGCATGTTCCCTTTTTAACTACAGTAGTATGGGCACGGCGTTGATTAGTCAGTCAGTCTGTCAGGGCACTCACATTTATATATATATATACTAGCTTTAACCCGCGGCTTCGCTCGTGTACTAAACGTAATTTTCAACCGTCATACAAAAAAGGGTTTTTTTATTTATTTATTTCACGTCCGCTAAGTTGGCTTTGAAAAACGTTGTTGGATTTGAAAATTGTTGTTGTTTTCGAAATCAGCGCCCCGATAACGACACCCATATCAAATAAAATAGTCGTGACTATTCTTGTTTTCCCTTTACATACTTTGGACTATCATTTTACCCCTACTTTGAAAAATCCTATCTTGGTGCACCCCTGCACCTTATAAGAAACCTACGTACCAAATGTCGAATATCTAGAACCAGAAATAAACATAAAAACGACACCCATATTGATATTTTAAGATTTCAACCCCATCGCACCCCATCAGAGATGATGATATTTCACGCCCGTCTCGTTGAATGTAGAAATTGTTATTGTTTTCGAAATCAGCGACTCAATAAACCAGAAAAACGATACCCATGTTGTTTTTTTTACTATAATACCCCTTTTCCCCATTTTGGGGGTTGATTTCTAAAAAGCCTGAAACACGTCTTTACTCATTTATCTTAAGGAAAATTTCTGTAAAATTTCGAATAAAATAATCGAACTAATCTTATTTCCCCATACCAACTTTGTACCCCCATTTCACCCCCTTTGGAGATGAATTTTGAAAACTCCTTTCTTTGTGCACCCCTAGGCTTCATAAGAAACCTAAGTGCTAAATTTGGAATCTCTAGAAACAGAAATAAACATATAACGACATCCATATTAATATTTTAAGATTTCAACCCCATCGCGCCCCAATATGGAAGATATCTTACGCCCACCTCGTTGGATTTTAAAATGGTTGTTGTTAATTAAATCAGCGACCCGATAAACCATAAAAACGATACCCATGTTGTTTTTTTTTAATTTTTCACCCCTTTGCCCCCTTATAGGGGTTGAATTCTCAAAAACCTGAAATAGATGTTAACTCATTTATATTTATGAATACTCCTGTAAAGTTTCAAATATAATAGTCCAACTAATCTTGTGTCCCCATACAAAATTTGGACCTCCAAATCACCCCCTCAGGGGTTGAATTTTGAACAATCCTTTCTTAGTGCTCCGTTAAACTTTATAAGGAACCTACCTGCCAAATTTGGAATCTCTAGGACCAGTGGTTTGGGCTGTGCGTTGATATGTCAGTCAGTCATTAAGTCACTCAGTCGGTCAGTTTCTTCTTTTATATTGTTTTTAATTAATTTCAACCACCACATTGATAATGTCATTGTTTGCTAAAATTATACTCGTAAATTCGTAATAATAGATGCACCGCGTAACATTTCTATGACCTAAAACCATAATATCTACGATAAAGAGTATCTACCCTTCGATTTGGGTAGATACGGGTAAATACCGGGTAGATAGGTATTTACCGGGTATTTACCTGGGTGGGTAGATTGGGTAAATACCCGCGACCCATCTCTAGCTGTGGTTGACATCAACATCTTCTATAGTCTGTACTTTTAGGTTTTTAAAAAAAGGTAAACAAACGAAACCACGTGACTTGACAATTTGGCCAATGAGGTTATCACATTTGGTATCCGTCATCTCAATGTCAACATATGGAATTATGTCATTGGCCCAACACCCGAGTCACGTGGTTTTGTTTATTTACAATTTTTTAAATACCTAAAAGTACGGACTATAGCTGCGCAGGTTTTACGAACTACCCGCACTTGGTCTTGATTATCAACTTGAACATTTTGTGCACTAGGGATGTGACTCTGTCGACACACTACACTCACGATGTCCGATTTTTGACCGTGTGATATTCGATTACGCTTAAATTTATTAATGACCGGATTCCATGCCCCGCCCCCCCTTACTTTTCTACTATAGAAACGACGAAGAAAGGATTTTAGGGTTATGCAACTTAATCCAGTGGTTTGGTCCAGACTGCAACCGCAAAATTACCAGGTAAATAAGTCTGAGGAAAAAAAAACCTAAATTAAATTACAAGTTTTAAAGGCAAAAGAATTTATTCTCTTCAAATTTATATGATACCATGGTATTAGTACCGTCTTTTAAATAAAGTAAAAAAGATGATTATCGTAATAAAAAAAATAATCGAGGAAAAACAAACCCGCATATATTGACTCTATGCAGTGAAAACGAGTGATCCAATCTGTCGATCGAGACATGGGGCTGACGTCTACTGAACTTCTATTTTGAGATGCAGTAAAGTTTGTGCGGAACCCTCGCTGCGCGAGTTCAACTCGCACTTGGCTGGTTTTTATTATCCTTTGAACTTCCGACCGATTGGTTTTCTATATTTTCATATCTTTAATGAAACTTAGTCCAAATTTCATCCCGCATTTACCAACCTCATTGTGTTTGCGTTTGTTAGAATTGTCTCGAATAGTTGACCCTAGAAAGAAAATTACAGTTAATGATAAAAGTTTGTCTTGCGTCTTGTAACACAATGCTTTATTCCAGATATATTCGGAGGCTATAGTAGTAGTCCAGCTGAGCGGCAGCCTCCTAAACAGCACGTTTGTACAAAACAGCGAGCTACACGCTTACCTGCCCGAGGGTTGGGAGGAGAAACTTGATTCCTTAATCGACAACGCGTATACTTATGGAAAGGAGGGCATATCTACTGGTGTAAGTACCTCACAATCCCATTTGACACACCGAAAAACAGCCTTTTTAACCATTTCGACACAATGTGAAACACGCATGCTGTCAAAACTGAAGTTGAGCATGAGCTTCATGCGTATCCATTAAAGTATATTTTGCTCTGTGTTCTGTGACGTACTAATCCGTCTTGAGCTTTAATTAACTGATGTGTATTTAAACTATCAGTGCTATTTTTTTAGCACTTGATTTAATATACAGATTAGATTTAACAGTATTGATTCTAACCTTTAAACGTATTCAACATTTTCATGCCCGCGGATGTCGACTATGGATATACAGGTAGAGAGATGTGTAAGTGTTTTGAGCAAAATGTTATGAGTTTTCAGAACAGTACCATGTACACCGTGCTTTTTTTATTTCCGTTCATTTCGACACGTTAATTGAAACTGTTTGGCATATCGTTTTTCTTCGAATTCAACAAAAGCATTTTTGTTAGTTTTTCATACAAAATCAATGAATATTACATTGTAAAGGGTCCTTTATAATTACACGAAAGCAAGTGTCAAGTATGACAAAGCTGAAACTTTTGACATGACAGCACATGCCAGCAGGCCTACCACGAACATCGAAAATTGGTATTGGCGGGAAAACCTCTTTGTCACACCAATATGCAAGTGCGACAGAGATGGAGATACCTTTTGCATGTATTGTAGTAATTCGCTTTTTAAATCATGTTATTAATTATTGTACCTTTAATTTAAAAAAAAAAAATCTATCATTATTAGCACAATTTTGTTAAGAATACGTTAGCTAAGGAAGAGCGGCATCTCCTGGCACAGGCTATATTAAAGCTTAAAAGGAGGTGCCAATCACTAATTTTAAGATGATTATTGTGAACGCAAATAAACATTTTTAATTATTTTTTTTAGATACAAATCCGCAATCATTCGATTTTCGTGGTATAGGCCCTGAACACAGCTGATGCACACAGTAGATGCTTTAGTAACCCTTTACACTGGTTCAGCTAATAAATGTCTCTCTCTCTCTCTCTCTCTCTCTCTCTCTCACTTTCAAAAACTGTAATAGTTAAGACACTAGTTTCTTAGAGAAATTAAGTCGGTTTAACCTGATGAATCTCCCCTTAAAATTAATGGAAATCAATAAAAACAGGGTGTATATTTGTTGTATGACACAAGACAAATAAAACTACACTGTAACTTGATAATATTGTCTTCTGTTTCCGCGATTGTTGTTCATTTGACCTATACACTTTACGGATTAATCGCGTTTATTACCACCATGACCCTACGTTTCGACCCCTTTATAGCACTCGTTTTCACAGCGTTAATCCTTGTAAAATGTTTAATGTCAATGGAATCTGATGTTAATAATGTTAGCACAGTAATTGTATTTTAAGGTTGAATTTAGCTAGTATGACATGACACTTTTTTTAGGGGCCGATTATAGCCTGCCCCTGCCCCTCCCTCCCTCTCCCTCGATGCCCTAGGCCTAAAAGGCTAAAAGGCCTTTCTGCGATTACACGGAGTGAGGCGACCGATTGGCCGCTAAAAACGTGTCCCCAAAGTTGCACTTGACAATCTTAATGATAAGATAAGATGTATAAGATAAGTAGGTAGTAGTATTAAGTGACAGACCTTCCAACCTAAAGAGGAACCGAACCCGTATTAAGTTTAATCAATTTTCTTTCACCGAAAATCAATTCACAAATATCAAATGATATTTCGCTCGTTCCAAAAAATGTATTGATACGAAGCGTGGTTCGAACCCGCGAATTTAGCTGTTTTACCGTTACCACCAACGATCTTGCACAACTTAAATACAGCAAATTATACAGTCACTTTTTTTAACAGGTAAAGAGTATTCTCAAAGAAGGCGACCCCGAGAAAATAGCACGCGTTGAAGAGCAAATCCTTCAGTTATGGGACCGCGTGTACCAAAGCTGGGTATCGGGACAGTTCGCACCGCAAATAGGGCCGACAGTCGACGGAGGCGCCGTGCAGGACTCGTGGGACAGCTTTGTCAACGACATGTCTAACACGCCTGGTGGGTGACGAAATAAACGTTCTATACCTACGTAGATGTAAATCCTGTTTCGGTGCCGAGAATAGCCAGGAAAACTTGAGTTCCCATGCTTTTAGTTGAACAAACAACGAGTCGGTTGAAGCTTCCAGCAACACTCGACGGCAAGTTTTTATCCCTTTTTAGAAACTTTTATTTACTTTCAACTTTTTCGATGTCTGTGTTTGTAATCAAATCATAATATAACCACGCCTGATCATACGAAAATATTTGGTAAACCTTAAACGAAAATTTTAAGGATCATTTTCGTTTGTTTGTTGACGTTTTAGTTGTGAAGATTATAAAGCATGTGTCACATTCAGGAAAGAACCGACGCACACAATAGCAATGATAAGGTATATAACGTTTCCATAATTAGCATTATGATGACATATTTTCCTGTGAATAGTGAAACAATTTATATACTTAAATGACGTCTGAAACAGCGTAAGACATTATACTAGTTCTATAAAATGCGGAAAAATAAATCATAAAAGGAACGTGTAACTAACGTAACTACGTAACTTCACCTGTACATTCTCAATGTACGTCTTGTTTACGTTTCAACATTTATTGAAGAACATTCCAGTCACCAGACTTCCTCTGTAGGTGGAAAGGTTAAACTGTAGTGACTTGGGAAAAACCTATGCCTACCTACTGCAATTCTATTAATCAGACGTGCGGCTGTGGGTTTCTATAGAATGCAATATATTCCCTTGTCCAACACTATCAACCTTAGGTATATACGATGGATGCCGGTTATCCACGTGATAGTGCAACGTAGGATAGGAATCCCATCATAAACATTACATGTAAACAGACACAAGTCTCGCTCCGCAGTTCTTATGCTGCAAAACTTGAGATGTAATGTTAAAACAAGTCTGTTATTTTTGTCGGTACCAGGAGGTGTCCATAGAACGTGACTTCCATCGCCTTGCCTATTTTTTTGAACTCTGTGTTCCTCTACGATTTGAAAATAAGTAATATTTGCATGAACCACATAAATACATACGATACGAGGTTACTTGAACCTTGTAATCGTATGTATTTATATGGAATTACATATGAAGTTAGTATGATATTTCCAATTTTTTAAATTTTCTATGACTTGGTAGGCTATAATGTACTTATATTTAAACTTTGGAGCTTCTAGGCATGTTAGAAGTACCTTAGACTAACTAAGGAACTTCGATAGTTCTTTAACTTTAAGTTCAAATTAAATGTTATTAAGAATATATCGATCTTATAATATATGTTATAGCCAACATATCACTGAAAATTCAGGGTTCTAGCTTTTACCAACGCGAAATTACAGGAGGTTGAAAATGGCCTAAACTGCTTTGACAAAAAGATGGTACGGCCGTGCCTTTATTTTGGAGAGCCCCGAGATTGGGTTAACCCGTGTTTCTTATTCGTCTCAAAGATATTCAGCTCAAATTGGACTAGTCGATGTCAGCCACTAATTAAGCTCTCCACAATTTTGATATATACTTTTAGCGTCAGTATCATTTTCATTTTCAATTCCAAAATAAGCACCTTACAATGGCAAACTTGTAAAAGAATTTTACAATTTTTAATTTCTTTTTGTTAACACCCGATTAAAACTTATTTTTCATAATACTAAGCAGTATATTTTTACAGGTATGTTCGACTTCTCTGGCATCGTAGCCTGGGTGCAAGCCAACGTGGGCACCCTAAGCGCCATAGCCACCAGCATCTGGGCTCCGCTGGCCAGCAATGTGTCTTTGCTGGCCGGTTCGCTCGGCGCGTTCACGTCGCTGCTGCTCTCGGGCGGGGGAGCTGTCATCAACATGTTCATAAACTTGGTATGTTGACTCTGGCATCGTAACCTGGGTGCAAATAAATGTGGGCACGCTGAGCGCCATAGCCACCAGCATCTGGGCACTGCTGGCCAGCAATGTGTCACTCGGCGCGTTCACGTTGCTTCTTCTCTTAGGCGGCGGAGCTACCGTCAATTAGCATTTAATAAATACAGCTAAAGTCAAATGCATTTTCTACCCCCCACAGATAAAGAGTGATAACGTGTGTACATGTGTGCTTTCCGAAAGGATGAACCAATTTGAGCGCTGTTTTTATATGAACGTCCAAATTGTCTGATGGATATTAAAAGTGCTTAGGATATTCAGCTCACAAGATTCCAGCCAATATTGAAGGCACACTTTCCAAATGCAAATTTGGTTTATATATAGCCTATTTTGTGTCCTATTGATGAGTAAAGGCCTCCCCTATCTTCCGTCTCTCGTCCACGGCTAAGTGCGCCTGACTTTCCGCCAGTCGCTACAAATGGCATCCAGGTCATACCGCTATCTCCTTTTTGGTTTATAAATAAATAATCAAATTATCTAGCCTATATACGTCCCACTGCTGGGCAAGCACCCACAAGAGGAACAAGCTCGAGAGGAGACCAGACCCATGCAGTTTTTAATTTAAGCCCGTATTCATTGTAAACATTTGTTGCACGTAATTCATGTTAATCATGTTACACAACGAATGTATTTACACGTATAAGCAGACTATCTTAAATATGGTTTACTTATAGAAAAAGTATTGGTTTTTCTCAGGTGGTGTTCTTCACAACACTGTTCTACTTACTGGCATCCAGCAACGCTCTCTACAAGCCAGTCGAGGTCATCACGCAAGTCCAGCCCAACCTCGGACCGCGATTGGGCATTGCATTGTCCGTCGCTATAAATCAGGTAATTATATGATGCTAATATTTATAACACATTCCGTACCGGAGCGTGCTACGCGCTATAAGCGTTGCCAATAAGTTGGGGAAATGGGTATGTAGCGGAAAGCCCCTACGAACAGATCGGGCCATTGTGTTTTTGCTGTGTAAGTGTGTGTATATCGCATGTTGTTTTCGCCAGCAAGTTTAACCTTTTTTTTTTTACGTGGAGGAATGCATTTAGGCATCCCGCCTAGCCGGGGAACTAGGACGGGTATGTGGGACTCGCAGGTCCGGACCCGCACTACCCACTAAACCATCCACGGTATGCCCATCTTGCAGCGTTGGTGACGGTGACACGGGATTGCCCTAGGCTCACAACCGCGAACACCGCCTGCTGCGACAGCCGAAGCTGTCCCCTCCTTGAGGCCGAAGCCCCTGGAGCCGAAGCTCCCCCGCCCGAAGGTAGCGTGCAGGGCGACACCACACGCTGGTCCCTCATGACAACCTCCACTCCGGGAGCGAGATGGAAAAACCCCGGGTTCCACCCCCTCAGGTTGCCTTTGCGATTTTTTATAGAGGTGGTCATCCTCGCAGCCACCACGCCGGCGCCGGCCAGCAGTGGCAACCCCCGGTCCGTCATCATAGGCCCTCTGCCTAGACAGGGTACGGGACCGCAGTTTTATACAGGACAGCGGCATTCCTGTCGGCAGACCCGGAGGCCCCCTCACGCCAACACTCAGAAGTTCTCTCCCTCAATGAGAGTACTCCCTGTGCGGAACCCCCCAACCCCCCCTGACAGGATATTTGCAGCACCAGTAAGAAATCCTCGGAATCTTCCAAGAGATCGCTTACCGTTGCCCCCAGGAAGCACCGTCCAGGAACCCTTCCCTTTTTCCCGGATCAACCGGATCAAGGAGAATGGGAAGAGCCCTGGCACTCGAGGAGGTTTCCCGTTGTAGCCCCCCCAGCAAGTTTAACCTAACCAAACCTGTTGCTATCAGATTTTTCCACTGACCAAAACTATTATTTTAGGCAGATTTATACAGGCGGTCCAAATTGATTTTACGTACCCTTAAAAGTTCTGACACGATTGTGCGGACATACTGTATATTTCCCCGTTACAAAAAAGCAACCCAAACTGCAACCTAAGTTGTAATTGTAAAGTTAATTGAAATAATCATATTTAAAAAAACCTTTTTTTTTAGGTGTTCAGAGCGTCATTCAAAATGGCGTTGTTTTACGGGTTATGGACATGGCTGGTGCACAATCTGTTCGGAGCTAAAGTTGTCTACTTACCTTCAGGTGAGTTTAACAATTTAAGGTCAAGATTCGTCAACTATAATAACATATATTATTATAGTTGACGAATTTTGCCGACAATGAAACGCGATTTTCTCGATTTTTCGGATTTTTGAGCATGTATAAAATGATTACGGTAGAAATTATTAAATAAATAAACATATTATGTGTTTGAAGTACATTGTTTGATAGTTCTTTTCATGTCAGTAAGGTATTTTTCTTTTCAGTGGTTTTCTTGAAAATACCGTGACAGAGTGGCCCTCTTCAGCGAAAACAGCCTTCCAATTATCCATTCTGTCGCGGTGTTTTGAGTTAAATAATGTAGGTAAGATTACAATCACTAACCAGCGAAATAACAAGTATAGGTACTGTACATATAAATTAATTCAAATTTTTCGTCATGTACCAATAAAATAATTAATTAAATTCTAAATCAGACAGTTTTCAACGTGGAGACAGCTCATTGTCGCTAAAAAAAGTAGAACGGCCCACATGAGACAGACTTGTAGTTACAATTATTTGAGAAAAACATTGGTGTCTTAGGAATAGAGATTTTAACTGTCAATATGCATCCAAATTTCCTTAATGCGCCGCGTGAGCACATAAATTGCTAACGAGGTTTGGCGTTCTCGTTTGGTTCAGGTAATGTTAACGATAACAGCTTTAAACTGGCCGAGTCTCAGTCATACTGCAGTACAGACCGGAACTAAATCCACGACCTATACTATTTTAAAACTTGAGCAACGTTTACGTAAAACTGTTATCCTCATATTAACCACGACTCCAAAAATATAATTCTCCTGATAGTAAATTCGAACACCCAAGTGTAAAAACCCAATGACATTTCTTTTATCGTATTCTTCTGGCCGTGCCACTCTAAACGGTATTCTAAGTATTGATCACTCTTACTGCCATATGCTCATTTTGCAATGGCAGCATCACAGATAATTCTGAAACGCTCCGTATCTGCAAAATTCGCACCGAGTGTCACTGACCTCTAAATTATTCATTACGGTCAGATAAATAAGTCGTAATTGTTTTTTTGCGTCACGAAGAATTATCTCGGGATGATGTTCAGTCGTAGCCGTTGTGCCAATTTTATTTGTTGTGTTTGGTCCAGTGGCTCGGTTTTTGTCAAACAAATGCCTAATGATGTTGGGAATGCAACTCGTAATGTTGTATGTTGTTCTACCGTTCGCCATTGGCGTTAAAATTGGATTTACTAGTTGCTATGGCCGTGGTTGGCAGTGCAATAACAATATACCTAACGATATTGTTTACACATGCCCTTCGGACAACAGTGTAAGTATCTATTTACTACTTATTTGTTTATTTTTATCGAGCTGCAACTTGAATCAAGTTAAAAAGTAATGCTTATTGATTTAAGTATTTACCCTACAGTTAACTCGACACCAATTTTTCCATTAAATTCAATGTTTTCTTTCAAAAATATCATCAGTTTCAATTGTAATAAACTAATTTTGCGAAAAATAGGGCGTTTTAGACATAACGTTAGTCATTAATTATTTTTATAGTTTAACAAACAACTTTTGTTGTAGGATAATGTGATACATCTGAAGGATCACTACACTCAGCACATAACGAGTCTCACCGTGCAGCGTTGCAAAGGTTTGAAAGTAATTCTGGACTGCTCCGTGCTGCAAAGGCCATCTCGCTTACAGACATTCAAAGTAAAGGAATGTGAGAGACTTGAGTTTTCCTCGACATCCACCAACTCACTGATACAAACACCTTCAGAAGTAATCATCGAGAACGTTCGGGAAATAATCTCACTACCCAGAGGCATGTTTAAATCACCAGCAACAGATACTGAACTGAAATGCTTAGGAACGGCGAGCTTAAAGAAAATTCGTATAACAGGCAGCAAGATAAATATAATCAAAACGAGAGCAATTTACAATGTTAGTGGAATTTTGAATATCGAGTTCGATAATACCACAATAGTAGATATAGAAAGTCAGGCGATTGAAGCTATTTTACACAGTAATTCAGGCGTATTCAAAGTAACAAATAGCATAGTTGGCAGTTTGAGTCCGAAGGCCATTATAGTTCAGAGTAGTAGAGCTACAATATGTGACAATGTGTTTGATGATATACCTACTAAAAGTATCAACATAACTGCAGATTACTTATATTTTACAAGGAATACAATAAGAGATATCTCTAACGATGGCCTAATTACAAAGTCTGGTTACACAGATATATTGAATAACCAAATTCATACCCTTAAGAGCAATGCCTTGGCGAGCATTAAATGCTCAAAGAAAATAACTGCCAGAAAACAATTTAGCTTTTCTAGAAATTCAATAGAAAATGTCGAAACTAACTCGTTATTTTTCGACTACCAAAGTTGCAAATCAGCGGGCACACCTGTTTCTTACAAAGATAATAAATTTAATTGTAACTGTCGCAATATCGCTTTCCTTGGTAGTGTAACGGGAAATACAGAGCTTAGCAATTCCATTTTAGATTTGGCGTCGAATAACACATGCCTGTTGGCTCCTTGCTTCCTACCCGTAGACGTGGTGAAAATGCTACTTGAGAGCAACATGTGTCAAATAAATCTAGACCCAGAAGTAATGTGCTTACTTTATAATGACAAAAAGTCTAACAACAACGAGGTGACAGACGAAGATGCTACAGAGGCGGCTTCGACGTTTTATTTAATAAGACAAGCCAACGGACGTAATGGAGATGCAAGCGCCGCGATCACGGCTATCAACAAAGATGATCTCCTAAACGACAGCCACATGAACATGACGAACAGAACTACTATAAAAGTCGTGTTCGACTCCTCTAAAGACTTCGTGGAAACGTTGCGTAGTACCAGCTCCTCTCGCAGAAGGCAAGCAGAAGAGCCCAAAACTCCTACGAGAACGGAGTACACGAATCGTTGCGTAGGAGCGCAGTGCAGGACCAACGCTTACGATAAACAAAAGGCGTTGGATTTCTACAAGTATGTGTATGCGCAATTACGACCCCCGAAAACGAATACGAATACGAAAATGTAACTGATATCATAGTTATTGAATAAAATTAATCCTGTATTTCATTTAGTCTTTCCTTTCCCTTTCCAATTTTTAACGCACGCTGATGCAGTTTATGTATTTTAAATGTCTACATATACGAGTACTTAGTGCAATATAGATATCATAATTGTAAATTGGCACTGATATCTGACTCCACAGTCAAACTAAATGTAGTGTAATTTTTGTCTTCTAATAAATATATAAATAATAATAATAATAATAAAGGGCCTCGTATCGTAAAGAATATATATTTTATTTCAAAGAGAACCAAAATGCCCTAAACCCCGGAAACTTAACGGGAACCAGGCGGACTATTAGTTACATCCTAGTTATTGAATTCGGGCGTCTGGCAACTTTTCATCGGTGGATGTCCGAGCATGCTCATACGGACACTGGTCGTTTAATTTTATGTAGTTTTCACTATACATAAAATTTGTGTGAATCATATGTTGGAAAATAAATAGTAGTTTATGTGATTGTATATGATGAATGAAATGAAATTTCATAATAACATCACACGAGTGTTTCAATGCCTAATTATTTACAATTACATACACTGCTTTATATACACACATATCAGGAGCTCTCCATGATGCGTTCAAAGCGCATATTACGTCTTTCATGAATGAAAACTTTTCTGACATTCAAGTTTTGACATTTATATTTTGTAAATTCAGAGACAAACTAGAGTTGGCCCCAATTTTCATATCGTTCGATATCAAATAACGTGTGACTTGCGTGTGACATTGTATGCAATTGGCAATTCGTTTCAGACTAAACTTCATCTCTACTGATATTAGAATAGAGGTCAAATCAAATTTCCTTGTGTCAGATATGATATAATAGAAAAACATTTTTTTTTTACCTTACCTAACTAAACCTTTGCAGACTATCTGCTTTCTTCTGACCATAAACTTTTTGACTGATCATTTTATTCTACAAAAATAAGTAAGCATTTAAATGTAGGCACAAGTTTGATATTGATTCCAGTCTTAGCCGCCGTCCTGGGCGCTGCTCCGTTCCTGGGGCCTTACCTAGCCGGGATCCCCGCGGCACTGGATGTCTGGCTACAGGGGAGACCTATGGCTGCTCTACTGCTGCCTATAGTCCAAGCTGCGCCGATCGCTTTCCTTGATGCCGCCGTCTACGCTGAAATCAAGGAGTAAGTTCCTAGGCCCTTTGGACAGGGATCGGATACCGGTATTCTCTCCATACAATAAGAACCGATTATTATTTTTTGTTTGAACTTTGACGTTCGATAGTTAAACTACAAGTTGAAATTAAATATTATTAAGAATATGTCTATGCCATGTTTTAGCCAATGTCACTGAAAATTCAGGGTTCTAGTTTTAAGCGCGAAATTACAGAAGGTTGAAAATAGCCTGAACTGCTTCGAGAAAAGAATGGTACAGCCGTGCATTTGTTTTACTCGAATTGTTGTAACTTACATTTAATGTATTTTTTACAATTTCAGCGGCGGCCATCCATACGTCACCGGCCTAGCCATAGCGGGCGGCATATTCTACCTCGGCCCCGAGGGTGCGATCCTCGGCCCCCTACTCCTCTGCTGCCTCATGGTGGTACTGAACCTCTCCTCTGCCTTCCTACGCGACACGCCGTCGGAAGAACGTGCCGCGTTGCACTCGCGCGTCAGGTAAATGTACACTTTCCTGTCGAAGTAAAGTTTGTTTGATTTGAATTTTGAATATGAACGATGGATTTTGAAGATATGCTTTTAGGATGCACTATGCATATAGAAGCTTGACCTTATTCCGAATTTAAATTTAATTGACGGATAGCTATGCCGTCGATACTAAACATGCGCGGTTGCCAATGGCACAACGTAACTACGTATACATATCTATATCTACGCTGTGGCAATAGGTATTTGACGAAATACATTAACGTCCGTCCAAAGCGATATATTCAGAGTTAAAACTTTCTGCAATGTGTTATGTTAAATTATCACTGGGCGTATACTTTTATATATGCTAATAATTAGTAAAGTTGATGTTTTTTCCATGTAGTGTTCCAAAATGGTTGGTGAATGACAAATTACCTCAATTTGTAATTTCTATGATGCTCAAAAGGTTGACTAAGGTAATTTTGATATGTTTGCTATTTATTGAACACATTTCGAGATATATCTGTAGTCATCTTCAAAGTCCATTATGTTCTTATCAAAGTACCCATTTTGTGAATAACTGTTTTATTTTCTTGAGTTTTTGGTAAATAATTGTACTTTTGGCGCATTTATGTGATAGGTAATTAATGTGTGGGTGTTCCTGTTGATTTAGGTCATTATTGGGATTATTTTATAATTAAGGTGTGTACTTTTCTTATAGCTTTTTATGTAATGCACAATTTGTAGTTATTTTAAGCACTATTTTAGAATACAGCATTTTTATCACTAATTCACCATTCTCAAAGAAACTTGAACTGCGAAATCATACTCTTCGGGTACAAACAGACAAGTTTTATTTTACGTCACATCAGATGTTATATTAAAGTAGCACGTTGTCTGAGAGTAGATGCATACCTTTGAGGCTGTTGATATGTTGACATCAGCAATAGTGGAAACTAAGATTCATTCTGCAAATATTTTGTCGTACCGTGAAAATAAAGATAAATCATCAGCCTTGAAAAAATTCATTCGACAATAATAATAATAAAAACAAGTGAATGTCATTTTTACACGATTTGTTTGGTAAGTAAGTAAATGTAAGCATCATAAATAATCATAATCAAAAATTGCATGCAGCTTATTTGTGTGTGGAAATTTAATGTTATTGGTAGTGTGGTTTGCATTTATTAACTTTATACATGTAATTTATGATCTATTATCTGTCCTTTTGAACTTTTATATTTGCAACATGGTTTTACCGTTATATTAAATACTCATAATAAAAATAATACTCATAAGAACAATTAAATGATTCCAAATTTGATTTGCAGGCTCGGTGCTTTTCTCTGACGGGCATGCATGGACTACTAACACTGGGTCAGTCCCCAACTGAATTGTCAATTAATACACCAAGCAATGTATGGCATAAGCAATAACGATTCTTCACAAGTAAATGAACTAAAACACGGTTAAATAGAGAATCATACCATACCATCTAGGCATGGCATAAGTAACAATATGCATTATTCACGAGTAATGGTGCTCCCACAGTGGCTGGTATAAAAGTTATATAACACTACATCTCTTTCTCTAACATGATAATGTTGATTATGTCACGTAACACTATCCTTGTCACACCGTGTTACAGGTATAACATTTATAACAGCCAGTGTGGGAGCACTATAAATGAACTAAAACATGGTTTACTCAGGTGTCTACAGTTCGTGCAGCGATTGGTTAATTTCTTTACTAGTCAAATTAACTATTATTTATGTTTATTAAAGCGACATCAAAACAATTTTTACTATGTGGTTTCTATGGGAGATTCTTTATGAAGTTTCGATGCATTATGGTGAATCCTTCTTTTTACGAATTATTTTTTATTCTAATGTAATCGAAAGCGGATAAATAACTTTGCCCTTGTTTTCCATGTAATTTCAAAGAATTGGTTTTAATGATGGTTGTGTAATGATTTTATATATTTACAAGAAAGTAGCCAGTACACAGTAAGAGGGTGTGTGCCGTAACGTATATCGGTAGCAAAATTATAAAAGGCAAGATCCCTCGGACTGTCTGCGCGAACTGTAAACTACATATAATTTTAAACCTTTCATTATTCATTGCGCCGAAATTCGGAAATATTTATTATTTTAAAGTCACGTAATAACAACCTAAAATAATTTAGTATCATTCCTGGTGATAATAATAAAATGTTTTCTAGATTCGAATTTTATATATCTAGTATTCATTTCATGTAACACATCCCGAATATATACATATTCAATTAAATCTAGGTGTATTTAAAATGTATTTTAGATTTTTACTAAGTACAGTATGATTATTTTTGTTTTACTTTTCAGCATTTCTCGGTTTCCCTTAGTACGGATTGGAAACGTTTATTACATAAAAGTTTGAAAATAGGCGCACGAAGCAAGAGGCGTGCAAAGCAACTCGGACAGTGTAAACGCGCCTCGGCCGAGGCTCCACGAAAATCGAACGATTGCGGATTTGTATCTTCATCTCTGTCACACTTGCATATTGGAGTGACAAAGAGGCTTTCCCGTCAATCCCAATTTTCGAGGTTCGTGGTAGGCATGCAGGTCGCATGTTTGTGACGGCCGCGGCCCGAAAACTTGCGCCGTCATGATCACCAGTTGACTGACACCATCTCGCCGAGAAAACTGACTCGGACTTGCTTCGCCAGGCAAATGCGTGCGTCACAAAATTCACACGAGCACGCACAATTATCTGCGAGGTCTGTGGGCCCGCCTAGTCACCAAAAAAAACGATTTAATTTTATTACATAACTTCTAGTATTTTATACATTCAATGACAAGTTCGAGCCTTACTGACAAAAACCGAAAAATGCTGTATTGCAAAATGATTCTTATCGTTATGTACTATAGCGTTCAGAATTGCATGGGCAGTTTATGAATGAATTCATTCATAAACTGCCCATGCAATTCTGAACGCGTGTGTACCTATCTTTGGCCCATTGTATACGTTTGCTCTTAGAGTCAAATCATAACTCGATCTTTGTATGTCTGCGATGTCAATCTTATGACTATGATATTATAATGTAAGTACGTATTAGAAACAAAGATCCGTTATAATGGATATCGTGAAAAAAAAATTTACTTTGAGTCTCACGTTCATTTGAGTATTTGATTGAGATTATTACTATTTATAAATGAAATCGTTACCATTTTTTATAAATATTTATTATATTTACATGCATATTTATAGTGGAAACCGGTTATTACGACGTCGAAGGGACCGACGATATCACGTCGTACTAACCGGAAGGCGGACTGTCAATTTTAAAGTTGTTGATCGATTTTAATAGTCACTCGTGCATTATAAACTATAATTCATAATGGTTCAATGTAACTAACCGAATAATCGAAATAAAAAATATTTTGCTCTTTAGCGAATTAAATTGTTGAACCTTTGACCTATTTACTCGTACTTCCAGACTAAGTTGCAACTTAAGGCTTAAAATTGAGGATTTTTTTACACGAGATGAAACCCTTACACGCTTAAATTTTAGAATGTATTGGTCAGTTACAATGCACAATCAACGTTGTAACCAAACAATTAAGTGTTAAATTACGTCGTTAAAAGCTGTCTGTCGATATAAGCAGTCGTACTATGCGGATGCACTTTCATACTGGCTTGTATGAAAACCAACCATTTGCCTATATCTAAGTCGGTTAAACCGGTTGGTTGTTTTATTCGGATTCGTACTAATCGGATTCTACTATAAATATAGTTCGTCAACATTAATGTTACATGTACCAATACTTACTATATTGTAGGTACTTGCTTTAGTGAATGCACGATAAAGCATTTTTAATGCTTATAGTTCTATAGGTAAGTGGTGAGTAATACATATTTGTTGTGTTGTCTCAATGTTGCTTCTATTTGACTGTAAACTTCCATGTAAGAACAGCCGCCTTCAGATATATTCGAGCAGCCAAGGCGCTCACAAATATCTGAACACGTCTCTTAAGTCAGTGCGTTAGAGCCGTTAGAGTGCACATACAAATATGTTTGAACCTTGGTCGCTCTGATATACCTGATCGCGAACTATGTGTAACAGGAGGGCTACCTTGGTTGCCATTTTATCGACTATCAACCACAACACCTTGGCTGTGTGATAAAAACTCGACCATAATAGACTCACAGGTGTTGCTTAACTAAGCATGAACTCTCTTGCAATGTATTAACATTTCATTAAAAACTGGAGATAATTGATAACAGTGTTTTTTACTAGTCAGCGCATTTAACTTCATAACTTAAAGACCTAGGAAATTCGTTTCAGTTCCTCGTACGTTGTTTGTATTGTATGAAGTCACGCGACTTTGATATACTAAGGCATTATCATGCCTAGAGGAACATAATGTACAGTGTGACCACAGCCATTGGACAAACCATGAAATTCCACATAGGGCTCTAAAGTATTTATTTTTATTAGAACAAATAAAAAAAAAATCAAACTAAAGTTATTTCCAATAATCGACAGCAAAAAGAGAGATACTGTATTTATTACAAGAAGCTTTCGTACTATTCTATAAGGATTAATTACCTTATGAGTTTTAGTTGCATACAGTCTGCTTCAAAGTAACATATGGTAATTTGTTAATTTATTCTTCACTACTGCACCGATTGTTATGATATTTTGTATACTGGTTCTAAATATAGTAACGCATATGTACGTTTCAGCCTTGTTCAATGGCTAAGGACACCCTGTACAAGTTTTATTAACAAGAAAGTTGCTATGTATACCTACGATTTTAAGCTAACATGGTCATTTACATTATATTACTGTTTAAAATGAGGTCTTTAACTAGTTACCATTTGTTTTTGCCATATGTATGCGTGTAAATATAAATGCGTGTTTGTTACCACAACTAAACTTTGCAAGACATCAGTTACACCGTGAAAATGGCGCTTATAACAGTGCCGAAATATCGGGAGCTCGCAAATAAAAAATACCTCGTTTTAAATAGTAATTATATAGAATGCTGCTGTTTCTAGGATTTATACAACTCGTTTTTATATTTTTAACTTTATAACGACTGTCTATCGTGTTATATATGATTGTCAATAAATAGGGATTTTTATTGTTCGATTAGGCCTGCTGGTTGGTTGTTATGACTGATTTCAAACACATTCTTGCTTCTAGTCTCTCTATTATTTAATTAATCAAGTTTAGATTAAAAACTTTACGTGTTTGTTTTGCAAAACAAATGGTAAGGTACGAGTGAAGAGGTTTCGTCAAACTGCATGGCAGATGTTAATGGTGCTTATTAGTGACCTAATTTATTTACCAATCACCTACCTTTTGACACGTAGTGTGCAATGGTTGTCATCTCGTGTTGGCTAAAATTTATTACGATTAAATGTTCTTTGTAATGTAGAACTATTGTAAATTTATATTTTTTGTACGTGTTTTATACATAAAGAGCTGCCAGCTCTCGCTAAGCGCTACAAGCAAAGCCGAACCATGGGAAAATGTTTACATATGTAGTGACATTGACTTTCCTTCGTATTTTCTCGGAAACACTCTTTGTCATGCTACTTCAATCGACCTCGGTGCGGTAGGGGACTGACACTGACTGAAATAACATGACAGTTTCGCGCGTTTCCGTGAAAATACGAAGGAAAATAATTATACACTAAGGTAGAAGTACTAGTGCTCGACGCTGCACTAGTATTCGACATGGGCACATACGTATTGCGATCAGCGTTAGTGCACGCCGCTAAAATTCCTTGGAACCTCAACGAAAAGCCCGCTGCATGGGCAGTTTATTAATTAATTCATTCAATTTTGAACGCGATAGTACCTACGAGATTAACCCCAAGTATTTTAGATGCCAAATAAAGGCTTCCAGTATGTAATAATAATAATATGCGCAAATAATATGGACACTAGTGTATTTAATATAAAATAACAAATATGGAAACGTACTTACGTAAATTGAAAGAATTATGTGCACAAAGAATCCTGATTATACGTTCAATCCTGCACATACGTATATGTAGGTATGTAAAACTTCTTTTACAGATGTAGGCAGTGCATAAATGTTTTGTTTTCGTACTTTAACGGGATCGCGCGAACGTATTATGCTATTTCAGTCAGTACTAAAAGTACTGAGGTCGATTCGAGTAGCATGACAATTACGAGGGTTTCCGAGAAAATACGAGGGCAAAACATTATACACTACATCTGTAACTATTTATATTGTATTGTACGCAATCAAATGTTTGTAACACGCTTAATTTACGATGGTGTCTTTCATTATTGAGACTAAGAAATAAGATAAATGTAAATAAGAAAGTGTTATCCGGCGCTCTTTTCCGTAAAGTGATAAGTCCGCTTTTAACTTAAGTAAAATATGTAACGTTTTCAGACTAAAGATATCACATTTTCGGTGGTCGATAAGGTGCTACTGCTTTAAAAATTCAGTTGGTAATTAACCTTATCAACAAACGACATTTATTTAGCCCTAAACGTCACATATGCTCCCGATTATCTGATGTATAGCAATGATGATGTAAATATGTATTGTATGTGTATGCTATTATTGTTATTTACACGCTGTTTTCCCTGTTCTATACGTTGTTATAATCTGTTTAACAAAGGTACGAGTATGTTGGTACTTAGAACACCATTTATTTTGTCTAGCTTTGCACTGCGCTTGCAATTGACGGATTGCCAATGGACTGGTGTCACTCACCAAATCGAAATTGTGATCCAATTCACATAAACTTGATTTAAACTGTCAAGTGAAAAAGTTGTCCCTTTCACTAAAACCAATCACATAATATGTTTGTAAAACGTTGCAAGAAATGCCATACACTTGATACCCCTTATAATACAACGAAAAACGATTTTTTATTGTAAGGTTCTCTCTTCACTTTCATTCAGTTATAAGATATAGCACAAATTATCAATGCAATATAAAAATAACTACTTAATAGATATATCGAAACCAGCAAAGCCCTTACCAGTTCAGAAAATGACGTCCAAAGATGAGTTAAGCTTTATCATAACTAATAATGCTACTGTATTGCAAATAAATGCACTAAACATAGTTTATTATACGCGCACATTCGCAATGTGGTCAAATAAAAGTAATATATTGATTTGCTTTTAAATCGTTTTTTATTTAATATCCAAAAACACGTTCACTACAACTAGCTTCAAAACTGCATACACACTTTCTTCTTAAATGATTTCTTTCCGTTCACAATCACAATAAAGTCCGACTTTCCATCGATTTTGATAGCACAATGAACCTTGGTCGAAAACCGCTCGTCAGTGTCATAGCGTCCGACTGTGGGCCACCCCGCTTACCCCCAAACCACTTCTTTCGTTCGTTCGAATATTTGCCTCTGTCACTCCAATAAGCAAGAGCCATGAATGAAGAGGCAAATAGACGTACGAACGAAAGAAGTGGTCCATGATAGGCCTCCAGAGACATAGAGAAGAAAACCGAAAGCACCGTTAATTGCTTCTTTGAAATGCACCGTTTTGCCGCATTTTTTTATCTAGAGGTATAGATGGCGTTGATGACATATTGTGTTGAAGCGTCTTCGAAGGTTCGACCGTCTGTTATGTCCGCAAAACAACAAACCGTCGAAAAAAATTAAAGTTGTGACGTCATTAGCTCTGATTGAAGTGATTGAGTGTTTTAGTCAATATGGCTGATAGGAGTGTTTCAGGGTTTTATTTTATTTAAAATATATTTTAGCTCAAAGTTTACGGTTTAAGCTCAAAATCGGGTAATTTTTTTTTTAATCATAAGAGCATATATTTTTCTTAGAAACCGTTATTTCTATGATTCTTTATTATTGTCATCAGGCCAATTTTAAATAATACGTATTATTCCTGTATGTAATATTGATAGTGTATAGATTTCTCCAAGTCTTGCGGCGATATTTGGTTCTTGCTCACATAGTCGACAGTAGTGCGTGGATTTGTCACTATCAGTCCATTGTCTTCGAACCGACCTGGCTCTTCGGTTTCCAACCACAAGAACAACACTACTGTATCTGCGGTAATTGCTACCGTGTATCTAAATCCGGCTGGAGATGTCTTTATGTTGCTTAAAACTTGAATCTGTAACAGTAACACTGTGTGTTTAAAAATGTATGAAGAATTATTATCCTGAAACGCGTTTCCACTCTTTGCTCTATAGCACAACATCCAGTTAGAAAATCTTTGTGATTCTTAGGATTTTGATTAAGGACTTTGAAGGAAGAATTAACTTGGCGATATGTCAATCAAAACCAATAATTTGATATGATATGCCTTGCAGTGCCAAAAAATATAAAATTGCGACTATTTCGTACCCACCTGAATATTCGGTTTCTTCAATCCTTTAACAGACTTAAACTTAGTTGGGAAAACATAGTTGTAAGGCGAGGAAACAACACCATCCGCGATCAAAGAGAATCTCAAAAACACTTCATTTATCTTTTCTTTCCACAACGCAATACTTATGGGCACCTTTTTCGCTGTCAATGCTTCTGTGTTGGCGGCGATCAGTATTGATCGCATTGGTGTTGTGCTGGTCCAGTTGTAGAAGTCTACGGTTATAATTCCACCGACTATGGGCACGAGTCGGTCATTTAACAGATAAATGTCCACATCGTGCGTTAGTAGTTGTCTAGGAGACACTAAGACTGGTGCGAAAAACGATTTTGCAAAGTAATGAAGCATCTTCCATTTGCCACCATACTCTGAAAGTAAAAGGTTAAATGTGGTAAATAGGCAATACACATGTTATACACGTGCATGGACAGGAACATACGCTTACCCTAGAATTATTTTTAGGAACTAGGTATCTACTGGATCTTCCTTGGTTTCTTTCAGTTTCGAATGCCTCTTTCAAGTATATTCGACGTCAAAAACATGGCAATACCGTTACTCCTTGGTATATAAAAATATACTAATATGCCCTAACTCCTTTTAGGTACTGTTGATTCTCATCCTTAATCATCACTTAGAATGCTTCTGATAGGTAAAAATATAGAGTATGTCTCGTTCTAAGAGTACTGGTAGCCGAACTCGCCGGATGTCTCGGGTTCACACCCCAGCTGGTACCTTTGTTTTATACTACGACGGTGACAAACAAGCATACGGCCCGCCTGATGGTAAGCGGTCACCGTAGCCTATGGACGCCTGCAACTCCAGGGGTGTTACATGCGCGTTGCCGACCCTTTAAAAACTTTAACACTCCTTCCTCCTATCACTTTTTCGGAACTTATCTACCTACGAAATATCATTTAATATTTGGCAGTTGCTTTTCAGTGAAGGAACATATCGTGAGGAAACCTGCATACATGCGCAAAGAAATTCAAATGGTTTAGGTATATTAAGTCTCCAACCAGCTTTGGGCAAGCGTATTTTAGTACTAGTGCCCAATCTGACTCGTGCTTGAGAGGAGGCCTGTACCTACCAGGCTAGATTATTTATGTCTAGTCCTAACAAACATATACAAAAAGTATATTATATATATTTTTATATATTATAGAGAAAAATGTTGAACCGTCGTGTATAAATAAACATTAATAATTGAATCACAAACCAATGCCAGACCAAGATGGCGCCTGCCACACATCGTTCAGTTGCCAATACAGGGCGCCCATGGTGAACCAATCCGCTTGGCTCTGCCGGTAGAATTCTGTTTCCGCCTTCATCGCCATTGCTTGTGATATCTAAAATCATGCAGTTTTGTTTTGTAAAACTGACCACACACTGAGGAGTGAATATGTGGGTCGTACAAATCAACTTTTACAATAGGACCAACCTACTGTTGGTTGAAAAAGAAACTTCTTACTAAGATCGATGTCAATGGAACTTCCTAACAATGTAAACAAACCGCGACGCCATATTGATCGTTATACCCTAACTTTTAAGTTTTTAATGAAATCACCAAGATTAACTTATATATCTTATGTTTTGTATGTTACGATAATACGACCGTTTCAGTAGTGAATAGTTTCAGTGGTGTTTGTTGAGGTAGTGTGAAAATACAAGGAGAAACAGTGACAAAACATGTGACGCCTTTTGATATGACGGCGATTTTATCTATCCCTCTTTTCAGGGTGGTGTTAATAGAAAACAAAAGAAGATATGATTTTCTGTGATAATGCATGAAATAAAAAATAGCTTGGATGAAGTAAGTAAATATTTTTTCGTAATTTCGGGAATTTCCTAATCATTAGTACCTATACCTAAAACTATGTCTGCATACAATTTACATCGTAAGATTTATAAAATCTATGAGTAGCTATTGAATTGGAGTGAAATAAGAATGCAAAAGTTGAAAAATTTTTACTAAACCCCAAAGTCGATTTTCTGGACCAGTATAAGGTGCCCTATTATACGTGGTTAGAAGGTTGTCCATTAATTACCGGACACCCTGTATATTTTGTACCTTCATATTTAGATCAATCGTAAACTTACTTGACTATAAAAAATGACCTTCTCAAAATAATTCGCATCGCTTTTATCCAACTTGAAATAACGATCCATTTGGTCTTGAATGAACCCGTACCCGCCCGGACTATGTTGTCTGTGAACGGAATATGGGCTGTCCACTCTATAGTCCGACTCATTTATAGTCGCAGTTCTCATCGTCGCAATAGACGGCAAAGACTGAAATCCATACTCAGATGCAAACCTCGTCTTGGGATAGATATTCTGGTTCCAATTATCTAAAATATAATTGTAATAATGTGTGTCGCCATAATGCGGGTCGTATGGATTTTTTGATATGTAACCTTCTTCCTCCGATTTCTTGCCATTTGACGGGCTGGATGTTAAGTAGCGGCGACCGGGATCCAAGCCATCGACAATGGGCTTAATAGTGTCTACGTAAAGTTTAACATACTCATTTTTGTACTTCATGAATTTTTGGTTAGTAAAATACCAATTGCCTCGCAAAGCAGCTTCGTTCTCATTATTGCCAGCCCATATAGCGATTGACGGGTGGTGCTGAAGATTGATCACATTTTGTTCAATTTCCATCTTGACTGCTCTGAAATGACAGTCATTGTAAAACCAGATGTCTTTGTGTATTTTTAGCTACACAAACAACATGTAAGGTCAAGAGTTAAAATAGCGGAAGAGATAGAGAAGCAGTATTATATGTATAGTACTTATACCTAGATAATTTTCTGTCACCCTCTTGATTTGTTAACAAACGAACGTTGATGCCCGGCGTTGGTCGTCCAACGGTAAGAGCGTACGACTTTCAGTAGCGGTTTCAAACCCCGGCTCGTAGGTAGGTACCAATGAGTTTTTCGGAACTTACATATGTAGGTAGGTACTTACGAAATATCATGATGTTTATTTTTGATTTATATTTACCAATTGCTTTTCGGTGAAGGAAAACATCGTGAGGAAACCGGACTAATCCCAATAAGGCCTAGTTTACCCACTGGGTTGGAAGGTCAGGGAGAAGGTCGTAAAACTAGCACCTTCGCCAGATCTTGTGATTAGCTTGAGAAGCGGACCCCAGGCTCCCTGACCGTGGTCTAGAGGACTCCTTCAAACATTGAACTTACGCAAGGAATTCTTCGTCGGCCGGATACATAGAGCAAGCGAACAAGAAGTCTTGCCAGATAAGTATCCCGAGCTGATCGCAGCGCTGGTAGAAGTATTCGGACTCGTAAACACCGCCGCCCCACACTCGCAGCATGCCCATGTGTGCCTCGCGGGCAGACAGCAGGAGCTCATCCACTATAAACAAAGATTATTTTCATTCATTCAATTATTTATTGCATAAGGTGACGATACATAGATATATTTACATAAAAGTTGCACTGCCAAACAGTCTGATGGCAATTGATTAGCTCCTGATCAACAGTAGTGGTGCCTTATGTGTTATGTAGTTTAATTCGTGCATTTGAATATTTATGAACGCTCGTTAAAAAATATTAAAATGTATGAATAGCGAAGCAATGCCGAGCGAAGCGAGCGGAGTCCTCCCAGTCAACTTGGACACTCCGTCGTTTGTATGTATGTTTGTTCGACGATAACTCGAGTATCATTGATCGGATCGTCGTGAAATTTAGCAGGTGGTTAGATGAGATAAAGAGAATTTTTGAGTTCAAATGTGAGCCAAGTCGGTCCAGGGGCTGTCGAGATATTGGGGTTAACGCGAGCCATCTGTTAAAACAATTGCCTTATTAAAATAAATAGACCCACATAGCTGAACAAAAACGTCAAAAAATGTGGGTCAGAATGACATTAGATGATGATACAAACGATAAATGTTCCGTACGTAAAAGAGCTTACTGACGTAAGCATTAAGTGTCACATACATACATATAATTACCAACACTATTAAAACTTTATACACTGTTGGCACTTAACGAAACGTCACGTTCCAAACAAGAACATATGAAAAAGTGCCGCAACTGCGGCACTGTTATGACGTCATTTTTTTCAACTGATTGGGTATCCAGGACTTTTATTCTACATTCTATGCTATAGACATACTCGTAATCAAACTTACCTGTCTTTTTATGGCTACCAAGTTCAGGTAGGATATTAGCTGGTATCCAGTTTGAGCCTTTCATGAACATGGGATAACCGTTTACTTTGAAATAAAAGGAAAGCCCTGGACCCGCTGTATCGTTACCTGTAAATAAAAAATGATATTTAAGTGTAAAAAATTACAAAATAAGTACCTACATGTTTTCCCACATTCATAGTATTCATACCAACTTACAAGGTAATAGAGACGTGTCTTCCTCTACCACTTCCAAAGTACGAAAGCCGATTTGCTTGTGCATTTCATAAGTTTCTTTCGAATCATCAGAAGTGAATCTCAGGTACAAATCATATAATGGCTGATCTCCGAAGCCATTAGGCCACCAGAGACTTATGACATTCTAAAACAAGAACAACAAATTATGTCATGATTTCATCACAACCGTAAATTTACCATAAAGATGAGTTTTACGAATAGGTAGATTACGAAATAAGATAGATTGCTGCAATTGTTAATCCGTAAACAACGCAATATATGTATCTTGTATATATGTCAAGATATTCTCAATCGGTTTATTTTTTTATTAAATAGCTGAAAACTGTTTTATGGGGATATTCAGAAAAAGGTAGGTATCTTTTGTACATAAATGTATGAGTTCTAGTTCAAGCTTCAAGCAACAGACCCTCTGCCGAAGTACAAGCCCAAACGGGCATACGCGGGTCTGTGTTGTCACTACTCCGTACACTAAAATATATCGAAGTGTGCAAGATGTGTCAGTGTAGTTGGATCATTTTCTATGGTCTGTCATCATTACAGATTATTTTTTGTATGTATGTAGTGTGTGAGAAGTACGTCTGTGTGCACGTTTCCCCCCACAAAAGATGACAGAATAATTTGTACGGTAATATGTCTCTATGACGTCTCTCTTCCAACGCGTTGGAAGCCTACATGCCTACCACGAAAATCGAAAATTGGCATTGACGGGAAAACCTCTCGGTCACTCCAGTATGCAAATGTGACAGAGATGGAGATATAAATCCGCAATCGTTCGATTTTCGTAGTATAGGCCCTGTGTTCCTCGAAGAGTTCAAGTGCTCCTCATAATTACGAGGGCAATAAATAAATAAAGAAAAGGTGTGCTCAATGTTTCATATACCTATATACGAGTAGGTACCTGTAACCTAGGTATAAAATAAGTGTTAGATTTTGAACCAGACATAGAAGTTTTGGTGGCACGAATAGAATTTTGGTAGGGACTTCCACACGATATTATTTTATCGATAAATTGTACTTTCTTATGACAGTAGTTATTTTATGAAATGACCATGAGATAACGTAGGTAAGTATACGTATATTACGAATATGCAACTTGCATGCCTATTGTTCAGTATGCAGACCGTAAAGTCGATAAAGGAAATATAAAATGTTTGCTTGTTAATGTTGATTTATATTTGAATTTTAAAATTTCTAAAAAGTATATAGGTAAGTAGATAACTTTGACGGGTAGTAGAGATCATATTTTAGTTAATTTTTATTTTATCCGGGGAACTTAATTGCTAATGATGTAATGTCATTTCTAAATAATTGAAGTTATTGCCACCAAAACTATTATGTGTGTTTAGAACTGTTGATACAACTGTATGAAGAATTTTTTTACGATACTGAAAAAGGCAGCCGGAGCAGAGTCTGTTAGGTTTCAGACTATTGAACCTGTTATGCCTATTTAATATTAATATTATTAACCTCGCTAATAGTCATATTAAGTTCAGCTTCACTGGTCCCATCATCCCTAGTCGTTGATTCAAAAGCTTTGTCGACCGTGAGCGTCTGGGCAGCATTTACTTTTAACGAAGCCCTGATTCGCCCGCGCAGCTGCTTCCTCCTTCGGCTAGACTCTAAATGAGCCACTATCTTCAGATGCCAGTGCGCATCAACTTTCTCCGCGTGAGATGTCATTGATCTGATGATTGCGGAGTTGTAAAATTCGATATATATTGGTTTCCTAGAAAAAATCAGCGTTAAATTTTGGTTGTGTGTAACTAAAACAAGTGTTATTACAAAAACTAAGCAGAGCCAAGATTGCGACCTTCGATTTACACCAGCATACCCAAGAAGTTTTGGGTTTTCAACACATTAGCATGTTGGTAGGCCATTCTTTTTTTTGCATTAATTTTCGCCGTGTCCGTCTGTTAATGTATCATTCAAACGGTGGCTTACAGACGTGTGCTTGCAACGGCGCGAAACTTACTTAACTATCAACTTGCATCTTTTACAGCTTCATATTTAAGAAATCTGTTGATGGTACTATCATATCAGGATCTATACCACAATCCCACTGATGGAAAAGCCGGTCCCCAATCCCAGGCGAAAGACGCCTGCATCTTCCGGAGTTGGTTGGCGTGGCACTCGCCGTTGTACACGTCTGGGACACACGCAGGCGCTGCGAAGTGGTTCATTGAGCGTAGTTGAGCCGCTTCTACAGGGGACGCGAAAGTTATCTTGATTTCATTTGCTCCTTCCTGCAAATAAGTCAGAAATGTAAAAGAGTCCCGTTTTGTACCCTTTGGGTATGGAACACTAAAAACGACTAACTAATATCCCAGGTTAGACTATCCTACAAATACACTTAGGGTAGGTTGTTCAACATTGAAACAAATGGACACAGTGAAACTTTGCGATATATCGAAAACGAAGCGTTGACGGCTAGTGGGATCACGGGGCTGCGAGCGTTATTGTGATTTCGTTCACCAAAAGTGACTTTTGTTCATTTACGTTTCGTGATTTTAACCAAAATATAGAAAAGAAATTGATGTTATTGAAGCTTTTAATAATAATAAATAATAATAATAATAAGACGTTTATTCAATAACTTTTGTTGTATTATATATGTATTTATGTTTATCTGGCGCTAATTATTTATGAAATTCGTTCACTTCTTTCTACTCACTATAAAATTCCTGTTTCGCAATGAAACAGGTATTTTATATGGATTTTTTTTTTGTGAGAAAGTGTATGATATCAATCATGCTCAGGATCCTCCTTCGTTCACCTAGTTGGTAATCTTGCCCAAGTTATATTTCTTATTTTAAAATCTCAAGAAATGTATTATTTAAACAGATTACTTGCCTTCAAGTGCGACTTGATATCAAACACGTAGCGCACGAACATATTGTTCGTGCTACCGACAGGACTCCCGTTCACTTCGACGAAAGCCACGGTGTCGACGCCTTCGAGAACTAAATGGGCAACGTTGGTGTCCGGAATCTTGTTTACTAGAAAATACAAAACCGACACTGTTGTTTTTCTTGAGGTGTTAAGAGATAAGAGATGTTAATGATATCTGTTTTTCTGAAGTCTATTCGGAGGAGTCAATTACGAGTATTTCCCATATCTGTTTCTCTATTCGCAGAGTCGATACGTTGTAAAGGCACAATAACATAATAATTCCACAAAGTCACTAAAAATGTTGGCCGTTTATAATAATGTCTTATCGGTTATCGGTGTTCGCTATATGTTTAGTCATTTAGGAGTATGTCCTAAAATAAACTAAAGATTTTTGAGAACGCGATCTCACTAGGTTGATAGGTATAATTAACGAAATGAACTATTAACAGCTCGTACTTGTCACTCGTCCGGTGTAAGTCCAGGAGTCGTACGCGACCCATCTCGAGGCCACGTCGTTGAAGCCCGAGAGGATGTCGCCAATTACTCCCGCCTTCTGCAGATCCGAATAAATGCCGCCAGGCACCAAACCGGGCCCAGTTATTGCTGTAAAACACAACGGTTTAAACACAAGTACCTATTCTGCATAATGTTCAATTGTTTATTTCGAGTACCTAATACTTATTGAGAACGTGGCTGTGAACTGAAGACTGGCGCTTCTATTGTGTTAAATCGGTATGCATACGACTCTAACAAGAATGACCGAATTAATACAGAAAAATATTTGAATTATCTCGTAGGTTCAGTTGGTTGTATGCTCCTTATTAGAGCTCTAAACTTAATATGGAAGTTATACTTACATCCATTTTTACTTTCAAATGTCCACGTAACTTCGGAATTCGAGGAAGACAAATCGACCACATTGATACAGACGACACCGTGTAAACAAAAGATAATCAGAGCAAGGAACGTCTGCATGACTCCGGTGACCGGCGTAAACAGAGTATACGAGAATACTAATTTACCCGGGATACTGATAACAGAATAACGGTAACTAGTGGAGCACTAATCGCGATATTTGTTTGTTCCTCTCATATAAAATTGTCGATAATATCGATAGGTATTATCTATGCGCTGTTGGCATTCCGCAGTTTATTATAGTCTATAAATTAATAATTAACCATACACGCGAATTGACGAGTTGTTAATAATCATATAAAGTTCGACTAAGGGAAGTTTGTCTCGATTTCGATAGCAGACTGTGGAACTGTTAAGTAAGCCCCACATGCACCAGTGCACCACCCAGGGTTAGCCGACCCTGGAGTTAAGATGTCGAATACCATACAAAAACATGCTTACCTAACTCTGGGTTAGTTGGTTAGCCCCGGTTGATGCAAGTGGCCTTAAGCGTCATAACTTCATAAAAGTTTGACGATTAAAACATCACTGTGTATTATCAAAATCTATGCAAACTTAACGTGGTCTGTCTATAATAGGTTGCTTTAACTGTCGCCTTGTCATAAACTGTTTATACCTTCGGTTTGTACTCCGCAAACAGGAAAAAAGTAAGTCAAACACGAAATGTTTGTATAATGCATTTATTTTGTATCATCGATAGTCCGTCGGTTCACCACGTCACTACCTAGTGTCTGATGATTATAATTACCAGCCATCTGCGTAGAGCATTGAGCTCCATCGCTGGCTCTCATTTCATTTATGTTGTGTACCTTATGTCCACGGCGCTGAGTCGTAATCCAATCGAAAGATAATTAAATAAATACTTAGTCAGTCAAAAACCGAATATTAAATTATATGCAATTATATTGTTTCGCCCGTGTTACACATTTAAGGAAAACTTTCCGATTGAATGAGTCAGTATGGTACTTTTATTTGCCGCTGTCCCAAAGCCACGTTTTCCAAGAATCTTAGGCCATGGTCTTCATGTTAAAAATAACAGGTACCTACAGTCAGCGTCAACAATTTCTAGACAACTAACTATAATAAGGTCTTACTTGTATAGTTGGGCATCTTTTTTTTGTTGTAGAAAAATCATTTTTTGCTAAATTGGTCATTTTTATCTCTATTCTACTCAGAATCAGAAAAAAGCGTCCTAAATTTTCCATACATTTTTCAAACTTTCCATTGCGCTACCGCCACACTAAATCTATGAAATGATGGTGGCGAAATGGAATACAAATCTTGGGACACTTTTTTTCTCCGACTAGGATGGAAAGAGCTCGTGATTCTGAATATAAAACAAATAAAAAAATTGTTTTCTATTCAGAATCACGTCAATCAAACTGTAAATATGTACCTACAAAGAAATATTTACAGTTCAGTTTCACTGGTGGACAGAGCCCGTGTGCGGGGTGCGGTAAATATCCATCCCGCTATGTTATGATGGAATTATTTATTTATTTATTCGTTACTCTGTTAAACGGTTCGGCGACGAAGACGTTGCAGCTCTTTATCTTAAACGAATCCTTTCGCCTTTGTCCTGTCGCTTTCTGGACTCAGGGATCACGGAATAAACCAGGCATTTTGAGGTCCATGCTGGTATTTAGGTACTATATGTCCAAGAATCTTATTCGAACTACTAATTTGACAGTCGGGGATATTCACAGTCATTATATCCTCTACGTTGCTCTTTACTGTGCATCTTTTACTTGTTTACCATTGTTTACGCTAAAGAATAAAATCAATTCACTTTGGCGTTATATGTCAACGTCAACAATGATGATAATTGCATGACATCATGATGACATTAGATGGATACCTTTGGTGAATAATATAAGCGTAATATTCAGCAATATAATTTTATCTCTCTATATATCTAATCGAGAAGTGTCTATATCGCAATGAAAGTCGATGAAATATCGAATAAATCTACGACCTCCAGCTATGAGGAGACGGTTGTTAATAGTTTCATTTTTCCGGAAGATGGCAGAACCACACACAAGACCATCTTGTATCAAGAAATGAGGCTAGTAGAACGAAATGAGAACGAAATTAATGTATGCTGGAAAGGTAAACTATCTACGAAACAAAAACACAGTGTCCAGGGCTAACTAGAAATAGAATTAAAAACCGGCTGAATGCGAGCCGAGGGATCCGTACAAACTTTTAGTTGCAACTAGATGTAGAAATTTGACGTGAGCCCCTTGTATCGACAGATTGGGTCACTCGTTTGCACGACATAGAGTTAGTATTATGCAAGTTTGTTTTTCCTTAATATTTTTTTTATAAACAAAAATTAAACATTTATTTCAGGCAACTTAGTCCATACATTTGTTAGTGTTGCTTTGCTACTTCTAATTCTAAATTAAATTAACAATTACATTAGCCGATTTTTTTAACTTTATTTAAAATACGGTTTAAAATACTTACAAATTGATGTCATATATTGTGTTAATGTGTCTGGATTAACCTTGTTTATACCTATTCCAAATTTCAAGTCTGTAGATTAAGTAGTTCTCGAGATATTTAACGATGTGACAGCCAGACAGACTGAGTCGCAACATAAGGGTTCCTTTTTTATTTGCCATTTTGTTACGGAACCCTAAAAATATACCCATACCCAAATAGAACACATATAATAGTCTACTGCTCAAATGAGAATAAGGGCCTCTAAGTGTTTTGTAAGCAGGATGTTCGGTGTCTATGTTGTAAAGGTTAGATCTACTGTGTCGCAGACAACTTTTAAACTTTCTTCTGGTACTGAAAATGATTACGTAATTGTACTTTAATCAACAAAATTTGTACAATTAAGTAAGTACATTCATACTCTATACAGGGTCATCTCATCGCAGGAAAGTATGACACATTCTAATAACAACTCGCATGTTTAAATCTGTCAAACAATGCATTCTGAAGGGCGTGTCAAAGATATATGTAAGGACCATAGACATAGAAAATAAATAGACGTAGTGTCACTAAGAAGAAACTGTGATTCCATATTACGCCCATATTACGCCTGTCACCTTGTTCCGACAAGAACGCACACATGCACAGACAAAACATTACGCTTGTCATCTGTCAGTGATAACGAAACCAACCGACAACAAACATCTCCGTGAAAATAATGTGAAAATGCCGACGTTTGTAGTTTTACATTGTAAAAACGCAACCGGTCACAAAAACAAGTCACATGGAATGACCTTTCATCGGTAAAATTATAATTGACACGTGTTTATGCAAAAAAATCGAATATTAACTTCATTACGCGTAGTGTGACCAGCAGCTTGAGTTTGGTTAAATCCCGAAAGTCGCGTAATTGCTTGCTTCGTCTTGCATATTTCATACTTATGGAAATATGAAAATCCATGAGATGGTACCTTTCCTAATATATAACTTGCAGAATAATAATATTTATATATATATATTTATAAATTGAAAGAGATGTCATATACCACAGAAAAAGTGACCAAGGTCCCCGGTGAGCAGGGCTGGGATCGAACCAGCGACCTGCTGCTTCCTGCTCACCGGGGACCTTGGTCACTTTTTCTGTGGTACATCTCTTTCAATTTATAATTTATATATAGTAGTGTGACTACTTGAAAGCATGAATCAAAGCATTTATTATGTTTAATAAATGATTTAATTCATGCTTTAAAAATTGTATATGTATTTATTTATTTATTTCTTTCTTTTCCTAATATATACAAATATAAAATTTTGTATTTGCATCTGTATCAAATTTTGGCCCCTCTTTCCCTGGAATACGTTCCAAAGTGTATACATATTTATAGACGTGACTGTACTACTACTACCTACATTCCACATGATCCACAATCATCACTTGTCGCATGAATGTTGTTTCAACATTGTTTAGAAAGAGAATTACCTACCTTACTGTAATCCGTATGAAAATGATTATAGTGCGGTAGCAGTCTATACCAGAAAGAGTCAATATGTGTTTTGGCAACTCTTAAAGTAATATTTTGTCTGGTTTGAATGCATCTGTCTTCAATAAGTTTTAATGGAATCGGAAGAAGAACATTAGTCTTTTTTGTCAATATACGCTTAAAATTGTTTTGTAAACAATAGTTTTGGGATTAACTTGAGGGATATTTTTTTATATTGATATTTTTGCGCTTGTGTCGATTGCGGTGCCTTTGTACACTGAGATTTGTGATATTTTACAGTACGAATGCACCCCATGTAACTAAAATTAAGAATATAATCATAATACAGTTATTATCGGTAAGATATGCCTTAAAAGTGATTATAACAATTATAACAGGTGAAAACACTAATAAAATACTGAATCCCGGGTACGAATGGTTTACGAAGCCTCCCTACGTTTGGGGCAGATTCGTACACTTCCCACTTTTTAGGAAAATTGTTATAATTTGGCCAACTTGCTTTGCATTAATTTAATATTAAAAATACTGTTATTATTTTTATTTTACAAGGCTTAGAGCAAAAAGAGTACGAAGGTTACTGACCTTCCCCTACAACCACACCTTCGAAAAACAACCCTCCTAAGGCAGTCGAGCAAAAAGTTGAGTTATTGAAGAGTACAAGTTGAGAAGAATACTTAGGTACACAGTTCAGGATAAAATACCTGATCCTTGGTCTCCATTATCCCATCCACTATTAGGTAAAATGCATATTTGACGAAGAAAACATCACCACGTGGTTATTTTCTGAACTTTCCTTATAAACCCCCAAACGTATTAGAATCTTCTTACCTTGCTAGTAAGGTCCCTTTTACACATGGATACCAACGTTGAATGAAGAATGGTACCATCGCCAACACAGTTAACTAGCCACTTGTAATCCCTATTGCAACCTTACACAGATAAAAAACATCTCTCCTATAAAAAGCGAATACTTACCGCTCTCGGGTTGCTTACGATTAGAAATGTTATATAATACCTACTGGCGGCGTGCACCGGCGGTTCCGGCGGGCACGGGATGTGTGGACAGCCCGTGTGTCGGCACCGTCACAAGACAAAAGACGATCGATTCGAATTCGCTCGGAGAATTCCATAGGCCTGGCGTAAGGTACATTTGAATCGCTTAATTCAATTAAAAATCGGGTAAATCCATCTGTCACATTATGCGATTTTGCTATTAGGAAAAGGTAATATTTAGGGTAGATATTTGTTAAGAATGTCGAACGGATTTAGCCGAGTTTGAAGTTAAGCGGCACATTGGCCAGTTAAAGCTGTTGCTGTTTGTACCTACTAAAGGAAAATCCGGATTTTGGCGAAATGAGTGAAACTTGTCTGTCGACTTCTTGGTTTTATTTCGTGCGTAATTTTATTGTTGCACAATTTCGTGTGACATAATAAGCAAGGTCGTGCGTGAAATCATCGCGGTTTACATTTCATCGGTTAATCACTTTATCCTTCGATATCCCGTGTATTTTGTTTCGTCACGTAACTTTTGGCGTTGAGTGCGTACAGTCACCCACACAGCTATGAATACAGCCAAAGTGCCAAAAATATGTATACAGGACTTTATTGCCTGAGCATTAAGGTCGTCTATACATATTTTTGGCACTTTGTTTGTATTCATAGCTGTGTGGATGACTGTACATTTAATACGTACCGTACATTCAATATTTTTTATTTCATCATACAATACTTATAGCTAGTAACGATATCGCTATATTCTAAAACTTCAGTCAAAACCCAAGATGGTAAAGACAAAGTGGTAAAATAAAGTGGGGGTCATTTTTTTTTTCGTTTCAACCCTAAACTGTGAGGTATTGTTGGATAGGTATTTCGAACACAATAGGGGGTTTCCTAAAATACCTTTTTTGATAAAGTGTAGAGTTTTATGGACATCCCGCAGCTACTACTTACTAGGCACCCATTGTGCCTCTTTGAATACATTTAGGTAAAGCGTAAAGTTGCATTGTAAGTATTTCAACACATTATGTACCTAAGTGTGTCGGCATTTGCAAACATTAGACGGAATCCTAATTAGCACTGCGACTGCCCGTACATAAATCATTTACTTCTTGTAAGCTAAACTTTAAAATAACAGATGTATGATTTACATCTGTTGCAACAATCGCTAGTTGAACTTGTCACTAAACAGCAAAATACAAGGCCAAGAGCGGCCATTCAGGTTGAACACTAGGGGTTTCCTAGCTGCGCTTGCGCCTGTTTATCCTCTTCTATTAGAAAACGAACTCGGAATGCATGACGGTTTTCCTGGACAACTTTCCGCATCTAAATGTGAGATGATCGAGAAATTTGGAGCAAGATTTACAACTATTAATAAAATATTTGCCTTCTAATTTATTTCCAGGGGCTCACATGATGCTATTTTTTATGTCGTTCGTGTTCGGCTCGCTCTGCACTTGCTGCATCCACAAACTGAAATTCATGTTCGGCGAAAAATGCGTGCTCTACCCCAAGATCGTGACCTACTCTACTATACAGCGCATGGCATACGAGTTTTTCTCTTTCAAGGCGGAAAGAACAATCACAGATTTTGGTACTTGCAATATTTGCTAAATTATTTAGATCATATGTTCAGTAAGAATTATTTTAGGTATTTTATTTGCGTTGGTTATTATTTTAATGAAAAGTATAGTAAAATCAAATTTTATTTGTGAAATACATACAGTACAATACACATAATACAGTCAAGGTCTTAAAACTAATGTTACAGGGCTCTATGTCTTACCTGTTGGCGTACAAATGCTCATAACATTTATACACCACTAGCTTTTGCCCGCAGCTTCGCTCGCGTTAGAAAGAGACAAAAAGTAGCCTATGTCACTCTCCATACCTTCAACTATCTCCACTTAAAAAATTACGTCAATTCGTCGCTATTTTGTTGTGTCGTGAAAAACGGACAAACAAACAAACACACCTTTCCATTTATAATATTAGTACGGACTTAGATTTATTAATTATATTTAATATCCATACTGCATGTCCAAAGACTCTAATATTAGCTGTTGTTAGGTTAGGTTATTTAAGCTTCAATTGTTGTAATGATGTATTATTTGTTGGTAATCCTTAAAAAAAAGTATACTTAAGTATCTTCAGTGCGACAGATAAAGGTAGAAATTGAATAGTGGCAACATCGTAGTGTCGTCCCGTTTTCTTACATGTATTGATTTGAAAGGGACTACACTACAACGTTGCCACTTTTTCATATCTACATTTTTCTGTCGCCCTGTACAGATGTTGACACGCCGGTGGAATTCGTGACCACCAAGTGGTCGGAGAACAGCGTGTGCTACCTGCCGACCTACATGCCTCTGGTGTCCGGGCTCGCCGGGTTGGTCTGGACCACCATGTTCCTTATGTGCTCTTCCGGCACATCACACAATGTCACTGGGTGAGTACAGGCCTAGTAGGTACCACGAAGATCGAATGATCGAAAAATTTTAGATATGTCCCCTCTCTGTCGCACTTGCCTATTGGTGTGACAAAGAGGTATTTCCATCAAAGCCAATTTTCGATGTTCGTGGCAGGCCCTTAGATCATGAGCTATTTCGGTCCCATTTTGCTCCTGAACCTCTAAACCGATCCTTGTGACGACCAGTTTTTCGAATTTAAAAAATCATATCTATGGCAACACTCTGAAACGATGGTAATGACGATGTGACGTCATCAACGTTCCAGATCGAGCGTTATGGGTACTAACTGTCTGAGAATACGAAATGATAAACAGGATCACTTAATTAGAACATGTATTCATTAGTACACGGCCGGGAGACAACTAGTGGGCCAGCCGCGCGGCGGGCATTCCTTTAGCGCGGAGAATGCTGACAATGCACAATCTGTCCCTATAAGCGTCTTTTGGTGTTTCTTCATGTATAACTCTAGCTATAGCCGGCCATATACGTTCGCGCAATCCGTCAGATCTGCATAGCAATATGTCTGCCGGGCATCAGCCGGACAAACTATTATACGTAACATTTACTATACATAATTTATAAAACTCTTAATCCGGCAGCGCCCAACGGCATTGGCGCGCGTTGCCTATCATGTTCCTGTTCTCGGCCACCATGTCGTGCCTCTGCATCTACGCGTCCACCATCACCCACAACGGTCTACGGGATCTGTGCTCGAAGTTGGCTGAAGCTACGGGTTCTACGAAGTGAGTTATTTCCTTATCCCATTTCAAACAAGTATTAGGTAAGTAGGTGGTATAAATAAGTTGAATGTATGCATCTGTGTTTGTTCGTAATCTCAGGCGAACTGATATTTGAGTGCTGTTTTTTAATGGAATTATTTGTCGGAATGGCTGACTGGCTGTATTTTGTGAACATAAAAGCAGCCGGCTTCAAAATATTTCACAATCACATATACTTAGGTTCTTATTTAACACTGAAACTAAAACTTTCGTTATACGTTCAGATATTTTTTTATTACAGCGGTGTGCCAGTTTTTTTTTAATTGAATGTTTGTTACTAAATTAAGTATTTACTTGTAGCTAGTACAGATTTTTATCATGAAGAAAGACACTTCGACAAGAAATCTTGTCGAACTGTCTGACAAGAAATCTTGTCGAAGTGTCTCTCTTCATGTCCAACGAGTTAAAATTTGACCCACAACCAACGTACTAAACAAGTAGGCTAAACATCAATCTTGTTTTATTGTTTAACAAATAACCATTAGCCAGTATAAAGCAGATATATTCATTCGACCATGACCATGGTATAAGGGAGTATTCTTCCACTCATGATACTCATAAAAAACCGGCATTGAACATCCATTGGCCTTTACATTATTTACAGGTAAGATCATCAAATTCAAGTAACTTTGATTATTAAATAACACTGACACAAACACCTGTAGAGGTCAAACGTTCCTAACTTTACGGTCAAGGTACTCCAGCATTATGATTATGTCACACCGAATACTGGCGAGTATTCGTAACTTCAACGATAAATACTATAAATAGGAAGTGGTATTATGTATATGTATACATAGGTATACAGTTGCTCTTGGCATTAAACATGGAAACACTGGAAATATGACTTTTTTTGATGCAAAATCAGTAGAATATTATTGAGTTAGCTCAAACTCCTTTATAGCAAATAGAGTTACTTCAATTTACGTATTAGGCAACGGCTACACAGTCGATTTGGAGCGACGATAAAGACGATGTGACATCATCGGCGTTGCAGATCTAAATTAAGCCAAGCCCAGTGGATTATGGATTGTCAGTCAACTGTTTGTCAAAAGTTGTTGTTTAACTCTACGGCTTATATTGAGACCCGAGCAAGCGAAAGATTGACGAAATTGAGCCACGAGCGTAGCGAGTGGTTCAATAACTGGAATCCTGAACTTTACGAGGGTCTCAAGGCACGAGAGTTGAACAAACTTTGCCGCCGATTGTAATACAATATTTTACCCCTCACTATCACGAGGAAAATAAAGACTTCATACGATTACAAATCTTATGCTCATGTAAGTTATCTTGAAGAAACCATTCAAAATTCAATTTCAAAATTTGTCCTAGTAAGTATAGATATTGCCAACAGCTTACCAAGTGCGGGATAAGATTTGACCAATGTAAGGTGTGACCTCCGATTGCACATATTTACTATGGCCATATAAGACTCACTAATACTGGACAAGTGGTAGGTAATAGGAATTAGAGCAAGGTCAAATTGCTTTACCCGCTTGTGGATAAAATGCGTTTTTCCACGCTAGATTTAAAGTATAAAACAGCGCTTTTCGAGCTAGTGAGGGGAAAAATGTTCCATATAATTAAAACTTTTTTTACCACTTGCGTCAACCGGGGTTAGCCAACCCAGGTAACCCGGCAGCTAACCCGGAGTTAAGTGTTCATTACATATGGAATTTGCCAATTAAGTTAACGCCGGGTTAGCGGGTAACTCTGGTTGGCGCAAGTGGCGCCTAGTAAACGATTCGTGCACATCATAAAGGAAGACTTGGATAAGTTCGTATTTTTATTCTTACATTCTTACAGTCAGCTTATCTATACATCATCATCTATACAGCTTCTGTACCTATGGAGCAGCTTAGGTGTAGGGACAATTATGGGTCCGTGTTTCCACGGTGGAAAAGTAGGTACTACCATACTAACCTAGCTATACAATTCAGGTGTGGGTACACTATAAACGTGGCCACACTAGCGTACGAACGGCGCATCAACGGCGTGTACCAAGCGACGCTGCTGAGCATCGCGTCGGCGTGGCTGCACACCATCTGCTGGCTGCTTTCGACGCTGCTGATCGTGGCGCGCGTGCTACTCGCCGTCGACTTTACGTTGGTGCACGTCAAGGCGCAGCTTATTGGCAACATGGACGATATAATGGTAACTACTGTAAGCTATGTATAAGACAACCCAATAAACGGCCGTGATCAGGTAGCACAGTGGTTAGGGCGTCTGCCGCGAAAGCAGGAGGTCGCTGGTTGATCCCAGCCCTGCTCACCGGGGGCCTTGGTCACTTTTCTGTAGTATATGTCATCTCTTTCAATTTATTACCTAAATACTATCAATCCCGTTGATTAGGTTATCGTCATCTATATGACCCTATAACCTACCAGTTACGAGTAAGATGCAAACACTATCGAATCGCGCAGTCACTATTTTGATCGTAATAACCTAACATTTAAACCATTTCAAGTTTTTAATGAATTCTCAAAGATTGGGTAAGTTATTTATCTTATACGATAATACTACCGTTTGAGTAGTGTGTGGTTTAAGTGGTGTTTGATGAGGTAGTGTGAAAATACAAGGAGAAACAGTGACAAAACAATGTGATGGCTTATATTTATACGTATCGCTAGCAAGTTCGATGGAAAGCGATTTTAGGGCACCGTTTTGCGATCGCTAATCGCTCCGCGCTTACCCATATGCTTACCATAAATTGCACGCAACTATATTTGATAGCGACTGCGGCGCTCGAAAGTATGTCCGTCTCGCTCCTACCATTACTCTAGCAGGAGCGACACGGACTTATCCCCAACTTATCTTATAACTTATAACTTAATAACTTATCCCCCGGTCGCTATCGAATCCGATCAACGGACACGTACCTACAACTCATGGTAAGCACACTACTGTTCGTCGTCGACTTCAAGTTAGGGCATGTCGTCGGTAAAGTATTTAAAGTATGTTTTTTTTCTCTTTCATACTTAGAAAATAACTCGGTTTTCTGTCCTAGAAAAATTCCCTTTTCAAGTATTTTTTGAGTAAAGCATCTCACTTTCAATCCGGAGGTTTCGGGTTCAAACCCCTGTTCGTACCAATAAGCTTCTCGGAACTTATGTACGAAATATCATTTCATTTGATATTTACCAGTTGCATTTCGGCGAACGCAAAAACACATCGTGAAAAAACCTGCATACATTCGCGAAGAAATTCAAATGTGAAGTCTTCAACCCGCTATGGACCGGCGTGAAGACTATAGCCCAATCCCGCTAGCGCTATGTCGAGCACTGGGCCGTATATTGACTGGATTATTTATTTATTTTAAAACAATTTTTACAAGTTTATTTGTTTATTTTTAGTAAAGTCTAAACTTTTTTAAATTTCTCATTTTAATGTGTCTCATTTCTGTCTCTCGAATTATTAACCAAACATATCTTATAGGACATGTACAGGAGCTTGTTAACCAACGAAAAAGGTACCTTGCTTGCATGGAAATGGATCTTTGACAAAACAACCGATTTATACCATGCGGCTTGCGTGTCAGTAGGTATACGATGATGTTAAGCATTACATTCATATACCTCCGCACTGACTGTTGGGTTAGTTATGATCGAGACTCCTCGACAACTGACTTGTTTGGCTCATCTTAAAATACCTTCTATGAGCTACCAGTAGGTAAGTTAAAAGTACAACCCTAATCGGTTATTTTTCGTTCACAGCAAAAGTATGAAAAGCAAATTAATTCTCTGAACGCAGAGGCTGCAAAGCCTTATAAATCTGACATTGACGAAGAAGACTCAGAAGTGGAATTATACACTACAACGAACACGGCGAACGAAACGAGGCCACAGCTTCCTTATGACAGCAAATTAGATGAATTAAATAAACTGAAGCGCTCTTACTTTTCTACAATATCATTAGTTCCTGAAGAAAGAAAAAGATTATATGTGCAAGATATTCAGGAAATACTAAACGATTTATTTAAATATATATTTGAGACTAAGGAACCAGAGCGCCTGGATACCAAATCTCCTGACATCGCAAAGAAAAGTTTCTTAGGTGCTGAAAATAATGAACGGTTAACTGAAGAAATTAGGCAAAAACTACACGAGAGACTTACCCAAGAAATAAATGAGTTCAACCGACAAATTGAGCTTAATTTAAAAAACAAAGACGTAAATCCCGACCAGACAATAAAAAGTAACGTGACTGATGAGCTTGAATATGACAAGATAAAACACGGAAAACCAACAATTTCGAGTCAAAAAAAAGGTAATAAAAACGAAATCATGCCTCTTAAACGTTCTCCCAACGTTCAATTTTCGGAAGAAGGCAGCAGCAATGATTTAACTGAAGAAGGAAATTCAAGGAAAAAATATGAAGGAAATGAACAAAATAAATCTGAAGATAAAAACATTGAAGTGGAGAAGTCTTCTCGTAGAGGAGGAGAAAGAGTTTTGGATGACTCAAATATTAGCTCAGCCTCAGATAGGTTAGCCTTAGAAAATAAAACAAAAACCAAAGGTCATAAGGAAGATGAACAGAAAAATAACGATAACGGGCAGAATAAATCTGCAGACAAACCCCAAAGCAGTGGTCTTCTACGAATATTAGATGATTTAATTGATCTAGATCGGTCGGCCTCAGAAAGTAAAACAACAACTAAAGGTCACAAGGAAGATGATCACAAAGATAACGATAACGGACAAAATAAATCTGCGGACGAACCTCATAGCAGTGGTTTTCTACGAATGTTAGATGATTTCATTGATCAAGACCGGTCGGCCTCAGAAAATAAAACAGCAACCAAAGATCAAATTCTAGATAGTCAGAAAGACAACGAAAACGAACAAAATAAATCTGAAAATAAAGTCAAACCTCATAGCAGTGGTTTTCTACAAATGTTAGATGATTTAACTGATCACGATCGGTCGGCCTCAGAAAATAAAAAAACAACAGAAGATCAAAAACAAGATGAAGGCAACGAATACATACAAAACAAATCCGAAGAGAAAGTCAAACCTTATAGCGGTGGTGAAACGGATGAACTAAAAATTATTTATGATTCAAAAATTGACAAAAGGTCGGCCTTAGAAAATAAAAAAACAACGAAAGATAAAAAACAAGATGAACAGAAAAATAACGAAAACAAAGATAATAGATCTGAAGAGATCAACACACCTCATAGCAGTGATAAGTCGGCCCCAGAAAATATAAAAACAACCAAAGATCAAAAGAAAGATGAAAAAGAAGATAAAGAAGGTTAATTAAATAGTGTAAATGTGACGATAAAAACAAATCCCATAGTCGTGGTGAACTAGCATACTCGATGATTCAAACGGCGGCAATAGATCAGCCCCAGAAAATAAAATAAAAAACATACATAAATCAAAAGTAACGAATACAGATTGCGCTAAAGGTAGGTTATGTGTACCAGACTGTAAGAAGAGTTTATTGTGTTTATTTAATTTTGAAACGTAAAAAAAAATATTTTTGTTTTAGGCACTTGAAGCCATGAAAGTTTAATTATACTTTTTTATTTTAAATTTGTTCGTTTATTTCAGTCGGATTTGTCCTGACGCATATAGCTAATACCGGGTGCGTAACGATTGCTATAACAACTATATTATTGGTCGATATAACAATTAAGGCATATAATGCACTTTTGGTGTACCAATATTTGGTATCTATAATATCGCTATAATATAACTATCAATAGATGTAATGCAACAACTAATAATCTTACAGTATTGTCGTACCTATAACGTATATGTGATACAACTATGTTCGATATAACGCTCAGTTGGTATAATATAGTACTGGTATAATCTGGAATACTTACTGCTATTATAATAACAGCTTACCTATTAAACCTTAACCCAGGAGTCCGTTAGGTACAACGACGAGCGACGCGAGGAGGAGTGTTAGGTAGAACTGCTATCTTAATACTGCTACCGACTTTTTTTCATGATACTTACTCCAGGACCTTATAAACTAATTGCTAACTAGTTTTCTTAGTGAGCCTCGATGCATGAAAAAAATATTATTACCTAACTAATATTTATAACTTACTCGTATATTCATTATATGCAGTAATTATTATGTTAAACATATTTTATATTAATTGGCCATTATACTCCTTGAAATTATACACGATGATTTAAATAATCGGTGATCAAGAGTAAAAAAATATTAATCTCTATTCCAAATTAAACTTAGTAGGCGAGGTCTTACGCAATTATCTCACTGTTTAATTAATTAAAAGTTAAAACTTAATTGAAACAAATAAGCACTGAATACATGGTCAATATGGTCGTCTTACATGAAGTAAACGATACGACAATAGCAATCGCTATGGCGAGAAATTTGATGGATCTTAAGTCTATAATGAATGTATATGACAATGACAAATAATCACTCATAATCATAAATTATCGATGGCTATTAAGTTTGTAAAAAGGCCATTAATTCATAGACACCAATAATTTGTAGAGTGATAAGGATTTTAGGATTAAATTTACCTTAAATTTATACACTTTGTAGAACGGATTAATCGCGTTTATTAACACCATGACCCTATACGTTGCGACCCCGAGAAAACGAGTTCTGTAAAGGGCTCGAAACGTAGGGTCATGGTGTTAATAAACGCGATTAATCCGTTCTAAAGTGTTTAATTTCAATGAATAACAATCGTGGTAACAGAAGACAAATTAAATTTATAAGAATGATAAAAAAAAAGTTTGTTTCTGTGTAATTTCGACATCAACGTGATTCCCAATGGTACCTGGGCTAGTACCACGAAAATCGAACGATTGCGGATTTGTATGTCCATCTCTATCACACTTGCATATTAGAGTGACAAAGAGGTTTTACCGTCAATGCCAATTTTCGATGTTCGAGGTAGGCCTGCTGATCACCGTAAAAATCATGGTGTATTTTATGTTTTTATACCGAAAGTCCATTCTGTCCCTTAATTAGGTAATTAAGTAATTATACTCCATGATATTATATAATATTTTGTTATATCCGGTGAAAATATATCTCTAGTTGTTATACCGATCATTACACACCGAATTATTTCTAATCCTACCTACTTAATTGCCAAGTTTATAGAGACAGTACCTAAACGTAGCAAAGTTTGTCCATTTTATCCCTTACGACATCCAAAATTTACTCTATCGATATTGATTTATCTACGGGAGTCGAAGCTCACGTGTACGTAAAATTTGTTAATAGCATGGAAATGTATATTTGCTTTCATCACGTTATTAATTGCGTCAGTGTCTCAGTTACCGGCTGTGTCACGGTCGCCTTGTCTGCCCGAATGCTCGCACAGCGTGCACCGCCGAAACGGCAATTTCGCAAACTTATGCTTGCTGGCTTTACAATTTACATATCTATTCGTTTGTTCGTTACTGATTGAGCGGGCATGTTGCGCGGGAAGGGCGTCTTCGCTTTCGAGGTCCTACCGCGCACCACTTCGTCGTTCGTTCGTCAATTGGGCTCCTTGTAACTCAAATAGGCAAGAATAGAGAGGAAAATAGACGGACGAATGAATGATGTGGTTCGTAGTAGTAGTATTCTTCACTCTACACTTCCGTGACCCGGCACTACATTTTTCTACTTGAATTCGGGGTATATAGAAAATCGCTAAGTTATATCGTCTACGTAGGTAGCACTAGCACTGTTAGTAGTCGTCTCTACGTACTCGAAACTGTTTACTAAATTAAATTATCTGTTAGGTTGGTTGATTTCAGGCATTATTTTATCGTAGAGTCTGGCTAATGGAAGTAGAGACTGAGATTGATTTAAAACTTTTTAAATAGCAACAACTTATATCTGCCTATCAAATAAGCTGTCACGTTTAAAGGTGTGATTTATTTATAGGTATGTAATTTTAAATTAAATAAACAGCATTATTTCAGTCTCTTCTTTCATTAGACTTTCAGTTTTCATTTTAACTGCCTCCTAGCCTAGTCGGTAGTGACCCTGCCTTTGAAGCAGGAGGTCCCGGGTTCGAATCCTGGTCAGGGAATTTATTTGTGTGTTTATCACGAATATTTGTTCCAGAGTTATGAATGTTTTCTATGTATTTAAGTATTTATATGTATCTATCTATTATATATATCGTCGTCTAGTACCCACATCACAAGCCTTATTGAGCTTACCGTGGGACTAGGTCGATTTGTGTAAGATTGTCCCACAATATTTATTTATTTATTAGATAGACTCTATCAAGTGGCAGCGCTCGTTGTGAGATGAGCTCAAATATATATTTTATAGTTTCACCACACCTGCTTGGAAAGACACTTTAAGTACCTATTAAATATACAGCCCGTTAAAAATTACCAGGTTTTCCTTAACAGTTTTAGTAAACAGTTTTTTTGGAAAGAAATACTGCTGCTCCTCTACGAAGAGCGCATTTACTGCGTAACTGGCGAAATGGCGAGCATGCAGGTCAACGCCTCAAACTTACGAAAGTGACGGCACTCACATTCGTAAACTTGAGACGAAATCTGAACTTGACTCGCTTGCGGGGAATATTTTGGCTTTCAAGGTGACATTGCGCAAGTAAAACCTGCATGCTTTTCGTTGCTCAACCACATATATCTAGTTACTTTTGTGCAAATATGTTTAGATGAGGTCATGCGCTTCTGCTGGCCTTGTCCCGACTCCTGATCAATCGCTAATCTCAGTTTCGAAATGACGCCGATATAAATATTCGCTGACAAACAATAATGACCTTCCTAGAAGTTGACATTAATATACTTACTAGTGACTTTTTTAAGAAACACGAAAATCTGATAATTAATTCTAAATTTTATTTATTTAAACATAAATAAAATATCCTTTAACAGACAAGTAACAAATATTTTATGACGATGAATCGGACACAGTATTTATTTACTAAACAAAAAGGTTTGCAATAAAATCTAACCAATTAGGTAACAATCGTCAAATGTTACGTTAAGATTACATTTAACACGCTATTAATCTTTGGCATGAGCGTTAAAAATTCAAATCTTACAAAACACTTATCTACGGATTAGTAAAGATTCCAAACACGTTGCACTACGCAAAGTGTAGTAATCCAGGCATAGTGACTTACTTGAAGTTGAGTAAAACATCAAAACTCCCACGTTCGTTTGATTATGCATGCAACACGTGTTTTGAGCCAAGGTCACACACGAGTCTTTGAACTGTCATCACCGCGCATCACCGCGTTTTTTTTTTTTAACCTCGCGATATTGATTGACAAAAAAATTAGAGCAAGAATAAACTGGAATAGCCACAGATCTAGAATAACTTCCACTTAATTACAACAATATAATAAATTACTTTTTTTTTAATTCTCAACACGGTTTAGGTATCTATACTCTTTTAAAGGTAAGACTACGATAATAAGAATTCCATATGAGGCTTATTGTAGTTTATTTTTGCTCTACTAATTTGTGCTTGTTTTCAGTAAAAGGTATCACTTTGTCGCTTGTTGATAAGGTTCATTTCTAAAGGAATCTATATGGCATTAGCGCCTTATCGGCAGCTGACAGAGTGGTACTTTTTACTAAAAACAATCACATTTTATCACTGCGAGATCTGCCTCAGTTTGAGCCAAACGCCGCCGTCGGCAGCATAGGCCAGTGAGGAGGCCTTAAGCCTCATCGGAACTGGTGTCCTTTTGTCCAGTATTAGCTCGTACTTGTTTAGGATCTTAACCAGCGCCATCTTGGACTGAATGTAGCCTTGGCGGAGACCTAAAGGGGAACAAGTGTTTATATTAGCATTTACTTAGCTTAGGCATCTCAGATCGGACTCCAAAATCACTTGACACTAATATTTTGTAGGCAATTTAATTTTGTTTCGATTTATCTGGCGTGAACGGTATTCGAGCTTTAATAATACAATCTTGATCTAACACAAGTGCATGTCGATCGCTCATACATAAAACTACGAGCGAGATACACTACAAATAAAATCAAAACATTAGACTTCAAATGCAGCTCTGGGAGATTTTATTCGTTAGGTACTGTGACAACATAGAAAAGTTTATAGCGATTTCCGAGGCCAGCGATGTTATAAATGTTATAATAGGTATAAGCACCCACTATTTTATGAGTTTAGTAGGTGTGAACACCTAAACAACTTTAGATCTTCAAGTATCCATAAAAATTGAATAAGTACCTATAAAGAGAACGCTTGTGACTGACCTACCACCAAAGAAAAATACTCTTAGGGAAACCGGAACTTAAATCTTCGGCTTTTGTTTTCTCTATGAAAGTACTAGAAACTGAAAATGGAGCAAGCCTGTGGTAATCGAGTTTTATAGACGCTCCGGCACTGGTTAGGTACTTATTACTCCAGTGGTTAGTTTATTTAATGATTAATATTACAGTTATTTAAAAGCGACCTACGCCATATTTATTGCTTAGTGTCAGCTTGATAGAGCTGATCTCTTGATCGGTGTGAATTCTTAGTTAATTCGCAGGCGAAGACTAAGTTAAATATAGTTAATTTATAGGTTATAAATAAAGCTATTATAAGCTCAAGGTTATATACGAAGTGAGATTAAATAAATATATGCCTTGAATATGAATTCACCTGCTATCAAATCGTCCACCTCATCTGCCCAATAATACTTAGCCATCAAGGATATCAATGAGCGATGACCATGACCTCTATAAATATTACATTAAGGTGAGGTAGGCCGGCCCAGCCAGCGCTCCACTGTCATTATTAAATTAAAATAGGTGATTTGCTGGCCATATACGTTCTGGCATATCCGCCGAATTTGCCAATCAATTTATGGGAAATTTGTCTGGTGGATGCCCGGCCGACATACCCACTATGGAGATCCGACAGTTAAATGTGGTGCGTGTGGACGCTGGATGAGATTGATGCCAATGTTGTTATCTAATAAATTTGCTAATTGGATGTCCCATCTGGATGGGACTTAGGGAGGTTGCAAGAGGGGTTTCTTTTTACAAGCTCACTAAGGTCGATAGGTACTATTAGAACGAAGGGCGAAAAATAATATTTTAAGTTGGTATTAATATTGCTTGCTTTCATAGGTTATATGCAGTTAAATTGGATGTAGGTAAACATGAAACTTACCTAATTGTATGTAGGTATCTAATTTATTTTAATGTATCGTTAATAGACCAGACCGGTCGACTTACCTAAACATTTGCGCGGTCCCTCCCCGAAAGGCATCCAATGGCACGGATGCATTTTAGACTTATTTTCCGGCGCAAACCTCTCCGGATTGAACTTGTGTGGTTCCAGAAATATGTCCGGGTTCATTTGTATTGCTTGATTCGGTACAAACAAAAGTGTCCCTTCGTCTATAACCAGGTCACTGTTGGGCATTTTGTAGGTTTTCGTGCATCTCCGAAATAAAGCTCGCATTGGGGGATGCATCCGCATTGTTTCTGAAATAAGCATATGATTCACGTTAATATTGCGGGCAACTTACTTAGGAGACAGGACCATTTTTTTCAATAAACCGAAATTAAAAGTTTGTCTCCACAGGGCTGAAATAGTAAAATAATTTTCGGAACGTGAGAAAAACGAAACAAACAAGCAGAAAAATTGTCAGGAGCAAAAAAAAAATTCAACGTCCGTTTCATACCTACCTATATGGTAGGTAACTGAAATGCATGTAATGCTGGGTGTCACAAAAATACTGGTGATCCCTTTATAGGAAAAAAACAGGAAAAAAAGTTATGCGAAAAAATTAAATTGTTGTTGGAGTTGACCTATTGGGACGACCTACCCCATACAAGATTTTTTTTCATTTATTTCATTTCATTTCATTTATTTATTTATAGGAAACATGGCAGGCTTACAGTTTACACCAAGCGCCTACAATGCTAGATTGATAACTATAATCTAATTAAGTACACAACAAATTTCAACAGTACGAGTTGCACATTGCATTTATTTTACTTAGCAGTAAATGCTAGGTGTCGGCAAACAGATCGGCAAGCCGGCGTCTTGCTCGAGCACAAGCTTGTTGAGCAGCACGGGCGCACGTGCGCCGGGCACGTTGGTGGCTCGGCGCGTGCGCGGCCCCGGCGCCGCCCGCTCCGGCGCTGCAAACAGCGGGCGGCGGCGGCGGCCCGCACGTTCCAATTCCAACTAATCAGATATTTCCTAAGGCTATTTGGATTATCGATTTGTCCTGTTAACAAAAGACAGTAATGCACATGCCCGCCACGGAAATTAATGGATATAAAAATGGATAATATCCATATACAGACAGATGTTATGCCCGAGCCGCAACGGTGACAACACCACTCTGTCTGTCCGACGATGACTGCCCGATGCAGTCGAAACATGTCACGCCTATTGTGATAAAAACACGTGAGTATTAACCGTTACAATTTAATTTCAGTATTACTCACGAAAGTTTAAATTATAAGAATAGCCATATTGCTTTTTATAGATGTGTCGTGCAAACTTTCTCTAGACTCTTTCGAGCGAGAGTCTGTAAGTCTCCTCGACAGGATCCCATACTATTGAGTTAAACTCCAACTTGCTACGTACGTATATGCGTTATACAATATAATTGGGACAGATGTGCTAGTAAATTGTGGTGCCATACGCATTACATATCCGAGCGCTTTATTCGCACTTTTTATTACTGGGCGAATGTGACTATGAAAATCTAATTTAGTATCAAGCTCAAGACCTAAGTCTCGGATAGTCTGGACGCGAATAACCTAGCCACTGAGGTGATAAGTAAATTCCACTTGCTTCTACTAAAAGTAATGAAATTGCATTTTGCCTCATTAAAAAACGACTTATTGGTATGGCTCCAATTCACTACGGCATCTATACTGCGCTGCAGCGCATCACAATCAAGAGCTGTATCAATGGCATGAAATACTTTTAAATCATCGGCAAACAATAAGAACGTCACACCGCTGACCACCACAGGCAAGTCATTGATCATAACCAAAATAGGGTGGGTCCAAGCGTACTTCCTTGGCTCACTTCTGATCTGGTGAAATATTCGTTCGATTGATACCCCGACAGCTGTACATACTGTGTCCGATTCCTTAAATAGCTTGCAAATAGTTTAAGCAGATTTGGAGAGAAACCAAACGTGGACAGCTTATTTAACAAGTATATCATTATCGACTAGATCGAATGCCTTCTGAAAATCGAAGTAGGCAGCGTCCACCTGCCTGCATTGGTCCACGTTTTTTAACTATTGGCTTGCGCTAAGAAATATCTGAAATTAAATGACTAAGCCGGCCTGAATTTTTGCGTGTGTTTTCGTTTGATCATATAGACTCAGCTTCAATATACTTATTCACTGTGAATCCGTGTATTAAGTACATGCATATACCGTGTACCTAATTCTGAGGTTCTGCGTCACTCCGGAATGTACGGCATAGAGGCTCTCCTAATGCAACGTCAGCTCAGGTGGAGTGGGCATGTCCTGCGGATGGATGATCGCCGCTTACCTAAAGCCGTATTCTACTCAGAGTTAGCAGAGGGGTAAGCGGAAGCATGGCGGTCAACACCTGCGCTATAAGGACGTGCTGAAACGACACCTGAACGCTTGCGCTATCGATCCTGGGTCTTGGGAAGGGCTCGCAACGAAAAGGTCAGCTTGGCGATCTACCATCTACGACATTAAAGCGTTTGAGGAAAATCGCCTCTCCGACTTAGACGTAAAACGCCAATTACGTAAAGAGCGACCTAAGCCCTCCTACGTATATACTTACAATACAACACGGCTGGCCAACTATTCTGCCATGAATGCAGAAGAGTATTTAAGAGCAAGTTCGGCCTGGCCAGCCATATCAGAGCTCACAAAAGGAGAAATCCTTGACTGCTGGGTTTTGTTATGTTTTTTAACCTTGCAAATTTGTTTCCTAGTAAAAACATAACAAAACTTATGATGTTTCATACCTAAATGTACTCCGAGAAGCGAGTACTATCAGCGGTAAAAATATCCGTGACTAAATTGTTAGCACCTTATATACTCGTAATTGACAGATTAAAGTCGGCGAGTAGAAAAATGTGCTTTGCATGGACGTTGACGTTATTAATATACCGATACATACTTTTGCTATCAGTCCTAATAGTGAATTACATGTACCTAAGTAATATGCATGTATAGTCCTCCTCATCGATTTCGATGACGGCGACCCCAGCAGTCAAGGATTTCTCCTTTTGTGAGCTCTGATATGGCTGGCCAGGCTTTCAATCTCGTACCTTACTTAGGCCACTCAGCAAGCTTCGTGGCCTAAACACGGTACTCGACTCAAAAACTCTTCATTATATCACGATTGTATAAAATACTATTTCGTTAAGGTTGCGGACAGGTTATTAACAAGTTAATAATCGTTTATTTGCTTTGCTACATATGCACGCACTGGTCGCCTAGCGGTGAGACATCAAATTTTTAATACGGAAGTCATACGTAGATTCAAACATTGCGAAACTCGGCCCTATCTATGAGATTTCCAGAAAGTGTACGAAACTTTTCGGTAAATTAAAACATCATGAGGAAAGCGGCTTACTTAATTAAAATATCCGCAAATAAACTCAACAGTATCTGTGAAATCTAGGGGCCCATTTCTCGAATCGTATTAGACTTACAATTTGACAGTTCGCGGACTAATACCCGCATTCCCCGGGTCACCGTTGGTTGGGTCACCGTGGGGACACTAGCCCTATCCATCTCGTGTGTAAAAGGAAGCCTATGGCTAGCAGTAGGAAGTATACCTAGTGAAGTATGCAATCATATCCTTAAAGACTCACCATCAATCACCATGTTCAAATAAACCATTTCATTCTGCGCTTCATAAGTGCACTCGCCGTCATACTTGGCCAGCACTCGGCGCACTTCCTCCCGTGCCCTATCCTGTACATGAGGGTTGCACGCTAACTCGTAGGCCGCGAACTGGCCCGCCGTAGCCGAGGTCTCGTACCCCGCGAACATGTACAGCATCGTGTTAGCCACTACATCGTCAATGGAAAATGAGAACTTTGCCCCTGAAAATCAAGACATTTTTAACTGACGCCGATTCACGGTATCTAGCAATTTTTTCATCCCACATAGATCATAAGAACTTTGATACTGTATTTTTTTATATATGTATGTGAAAACTATATTAAAAGTGGTTTATGTCTAACACTGATTAATCTACACCATCCAATATCTATAATTCTCTTTTGAGGACAAGCTGTCTTCTACCGACCTTCCTGCTTGCCGTATCTCATTCGGAATTAAGCACCTTACAAGAGAAACTCGGGAGAATTGATCTTTATTTGTTTGTATGGTCCAGTTATTGGCATATTAAATTATTTTAATTTATCATGTAGGTATTATTTATACACGGTGCTCGTGAGCATTGCGAGAGATTTTAACAGCGTATTCCTGAGGCTAAAAGAAACAAAAAATGTCATATGATTTTTGGTCTTATCGACCAAAAAAAAAACTAGAAAAAAACTTTTTTTTTTCTTTTTTATATGCTTTGATACATGGTAAGTAAATTTCATTTAGAAAAGGCCCACTTAAAATACAAAAAATTGTTTTTTTGGTGAGCCGAGTTTTACAAAGACATAACAGTGTCAATTTGAATTGAAATCTGTCAAAAATCATGTCTAAACTAGACCACGTAGTAGCATTATCACATTCCAAAACGCGTTATTTACCGAGTGGCGGTAAAATTATGTTTAAATAAAAATTGCAAGTATCTCAGAAACTAGCCCTAATCCAATTAAATTAATATGACATTTTTTGTTTCTTTTAGCCTCAGGAATACGCTGTTAAAATCTCTCGCAATGCTCACGAGCACCGTGTATATAGATATTTTAGTAACACAGTAAAAAGTTACCTTTGTCATTCAACTTTTGCTCATTCTTCAATTCTACTAAAGCTTGTAAAAAGTCGTTACGGATGTACGAATTCTTTTGCCTATATTCCACACTTTCCTTTACTAAGCTGAAGAAAAAGTTTATTATCCTTGGGCTTATTCGTCTGATTTTCAGCATCTTGAAAAAATCAGGCATAAAAAATGCCAGAGCGCGAACGAAAGTCCTGAAACGGTTATTACGTTAATTATGCTTAAATGATAATGTTTATTAAGAAACATTTTATTCGGTCACTCTGGAGGTTAACGCAACTTTAAGTGAGCTACTTACCTCGATACTTATACAAGTTATTGCATTAAGATATCATTACTTACCAGTAACCAGACTGTGGCTCAAAATACTCATGTCCTCGAAGATAGAATTCCGAATTGGGATTTTTGAATCCGTTACACTCCACACCGAATCCAACACTGCCGATTATTTCCATGGAGTACTTCGCGTAGAGGTCTGTGAAGTTGACAGTTTCCCCATTCGAGTATAGCAAGTCGACGTAGTTTAGAGCTTCATTAGCGATATGTTCTACTAACGGATACATCATCTTCACCTTCCCTGATGTGAAGGTGGGGGACATCTTCGATCGCAAAGTTTTCCATTGTTCCCCATGCATATTGAAGAGATGGCCGGCCAGTGGGTCACCTTCTCCTCCAGAAAATATTCCATGGGCTTGGAAATGATCAAAATCTTTGACCAAAACAAGCTTCGCTATATCTGGGTCGTTAACGCACAGCACTGGCCGGTAGAAAGAGTACATGCCAACGTACGGCAAATGTTTATATTTTTCATAATTATCGATGTACGGCTGAAAAAACTGTGACTTCCTCTGTATCACATCCTTGATGTTACCGAATGGAAATGTCGGTTTGGGTCCGCTGACTCCCCTTCGTGACCAATAAGTATACTTATACTGGAACCACAAATATAGACACAAAAATCCAAAAACTAGGCCGCCAATCGCCTCGGTGGTGAAAATTTGTGCAAATAAAGTCATTTTTTTTGACCGGTAACTATATCTCACTCATATTAAAAGGTTATTCGAAATTAGAGTTTTGTTTATTTTTTATAAATACGCTCTCGCGTACCTAATATTAAAAAAAACTTGTAGGCGCACAAAATTTGAACTCTTTTTATTTTTATTGGTAAGGTGCCCGGCGCCAGTGGCGGCAGATATCGGGTACTGACCGTAGCTCGTAGGCTTTACCGGCGATCACCCTTCCATAAGCCAAACAACCTCGCCGCGTGCGCGCCCGCCCAAACAACCTTTTAGAGGTCGCACATCGTATGTGCACTTTATATACAAATAGCACAATCCTTAACTAACCATCGGTGTCCCTCATGGGTTTGCAATAAGGTTTAATAATCGGAGATTACCAAAGCGAACCTTTGCCCGTCACTTGTGGTGTTTTTTTTTTTTATGCTATAGGGGGCAAACGAGCAAACGAATCACCTGATGGTAAGCGATTAACGTCGTCCATGGACACCCGCAACACCAGGTGTTCCCCAAGGGTCAATTTTAGGGCCATTACTTTTTCTTGTCTATATAAACAACATCTACGAAATTGGTCTTAAAGGGGAGGCAACTCTATATGCGGATGATACTAGTCTCTTTTACTTCGGAAATTCTATTCAAGATATTATCGCAGACGCCCAGGCCGACTTAAATGTTCTTAGTAAATGGTTACAAAATAATTTACTTACGATAAATGTCACAAAAACTAATTACATAATATTTGCAGCTAAAAACAAAAAAATATCCCACCACAAACCCCTAACTATAAACAATCAACAAATAAATAAAATTGACAATGAGAAATATTTAGGACTAATATTGGATAAACAAGTAACTTGGACACCTCACATTGAAAAAATAAAGAAAAAGATTACTTCCCTTACTGGAGCACTGCGAGGTATATCTAAATGTCTCCCAGACAAAGCACGGCACATGATTTATAACTCTCTTGTAAAACCACACATCGACTATCTCATCGAAGTATGGGGTACCGCAACAACCACTCAAATAAACGCACTACAGAGAGCGCAAAATAAATTAATTAAGGTATTATTTAATTACGATCGTTTAACACCAACCGAAAATGTTTATAAAAAAACTAAAATCATGAATGTTAAAAACTCTTACACATACTTTACTTGTATTCTGATAAGAAAAATCATACAGAGAGATTTACACATACAAGTTTCTTTTACAAAAAAACATGAAGTGCAAAGAATGAAATTAAGAAACGCCAATGACTTGATTCTGCGTGCTCCACGAACAAATTACGGTAAAAAGAGTTTGTTGTACGAAGGTGCAAATTTATATAATAAATTGCCAAACAGCGTAAAAGACGCCAAATCTACTACAACCTTTAAAAGATTATTAAAACACCATATAGGCCATCAATAAAATTACTAAATTTCAATTATATATATTATTCACAATAAAGTAACGGAAAATTACAATAATTAAAAACGAACCATAAATAAATGTAATTACCAAACTAAAAATAACTATCTAAATTGGGGCCACTGCCACTATATACCTATATATACATTAATAAAGTTTTTTTTTTCCTAATAAAAAATAACAACTTAAAAAAAAACTAAAAGAACTAAAATTATAATTATAGTCGCAAATAAAATAAGATAATAATAAAATTGGGGTATGTCATATCGCTTAACCAGTTGCACCTCCATTATTATTGTATGTACATTAACTTTGATGAGCGTACTCGTAATTCTCGTAAGCACTTTGTCGCCTCCATGCTCTTTAGATCCGTGTAAACAGCGTTATCTCTGTTTCTATGCACTGCACCGGTTTCGGACCGATACAACAATTATTCTTGCCCGCATTCCTATTATTTGTTGCTTTTTGTGTGCCTACCGTACACAAAAAAAAAACATTTATGTTTAAGTTTTAAATATTTAGTTAATAAGTTCTTTGTAAATGTGCGCTCACCGATTATTTCAATAGTTGCATGGTATAGTATAAATTCTCATGTAAGTGAATATGTTCTGTATTCTTATGAGAAATAAAGATCTTTAAACCCAATAATGGTCAATTAACAGAGTTGGCGATGGTAGTATCGTTAGCCCGTAGCTACTTCGTTATTATAAATTTCTAAAATAGCCAGCAGAACTGCAATAAAGTCATACCTTTTTACAGGCTGTATAAGTTCCCAAGTGTGAGGAGGAAGTATGATTATTTTAGTTATTAATCCCTTTAAGCGGTTTTGATAATCTTTTTGCAACTGTCTGTTTTTTTTTATATTTTTACCGTACTGTATTATAATTTGAAATGATTTAGAACAATTTTGACCTGTTTCCAATCACTAACGATTTATTCAACCAATAGTATTTTCGATAACTGTGACACATAAGAGAGCTTCATAAAGTCTAAATATACATATACAGTTTAATTTATTAGGGTTCCGTGTAAAATGGTAAAAAGGAACCCTTATGGTGTCACTCTGCCTGTCTATCACATCGTTAAATATCTCGAGAACTACTAAAGCTACCAATTTGAAATTTGGAATAGTTATAAACAAGGTCAAACGAATGATATATTTTAATTTATTATCAATGAAAAATTCCCAACAAAAGATGGGGAAAATAAATATTTTTAGGTGCTGGGTCATGTGGGGTATCATTTGAAAGATCTTGATTTGCACATTCTAAAACAATATTTTATTACTTTTTACAGTAAATATTTTTGATTAATAAACGAAATTCTTAAAAAAATCCCACTAAGCCCCCCCCCTACCCCCTACTATACCCTTATCTCCGAAGTTTACGAAGAAAAAATATGAAATTTTGACACTACATTAGCAGTATTATAAATATTACAGAAATAATATAATATTGCCCCACCTTAATAAAAAAAAATCTGTACTTTTGATATTAAACCACCTTGATTATTATTTTTTTCTTTAAATTTATATGATATCATGGTGTAAGTATACCGTATTTTAAATAAAGTAAAAAAATCGGTTCACGTAATGAAAAATTATCAAGGAAAAACAAACTCGCATACTAACCCTATGCGATGAAAGCGAGTGATACTATATGTCGATACATGGAGCTGACGTCAAATTTCTAATTCGAGACGCAGTTGCAACTAAAACTTTGTACGGAACCCTCGGTGTGCCGACTCGAACTTAGCCGGTTTTTTAAATCTACGAAATGTGGAGAAAAAATTAAGCAAACTAGACATCGTTGTCCCGCCGAAACGGAGTACAGACCCATTAGCCTCTTCGCTCGTTGATGTCTTTTGTTCTACTGTGATTGGTAAAATTTATTTTGTTTACGAAATATTTGTAATGTTGGGAGTATTAGGGATAATTGTGTGATTTTTTTGGTACTTGAAATATTGATTAAAAAATATAAGCAAGTAAAAATAAATATTGATCACTATAATGATATGCTATTCTACATTCACGATGACTCTAAAGGATTTATAAGTTTATAATAAGCGATTACAGCTTAAGAGGGCAGGTTGTAAAACACGTATGCCATAGTGCTGCTATAAATCAGATTGTAAGAAATCTCTCGCTGTTTGTTAGGGTTCCGTACCAAAATTGATAAAATAGGATCCCTTATGGTGTGACTCTGTCCGTCTTTATGTCTATCTGTCCGTCTGTCACATCGTTAAATATCTCAAGAACTACTAAAGCTACCGATTTCAAATTTGGAAAGGGAAAAAAATGTAAAGTTGTAAAGACAACTGGGTGAAATGGAGTATCATTTGAAAGGGCTTGATCTACAACTTTTTTTAGTGTTTTTTTTTTAATTTATTAACGTATATGTAAAACAAACTCCCATACCTAAGTACTAACTTTATGCCGTGCAAATGAGTGATCCAATTTGTAAGTACTGTCAGTATGTATTTAAGCTGCTGACTTTAATCTTCTAGTACTTGGAGATGCGGTTGCAACAAAAAAATTGCACGGAACCCTCGGTGCGCGAGTCCGACTCGCACTGGAACGGTTTTTTTACATGGTTCTAGTGGCCTAGGGTTCCAATTGGTTGACTGTACCTATGCAAGTAATTTAAACATTAATTTATTATTTAACTGGCTATCTGCCTGGTTAAATAAGTAATTACTAGCTTTATGTGTGTAACTTATATCCAAGGCTTCCTTTAAGCAAACTCAAGATTTTATAGCTATTATCTCATTTTCAAATAAACCTTCTGGGGATAACGACAATATTAGAGTCAGACCAAGCTAAGTTTTACTCGATTTTGAGAGACTGTTCAAGTGTTTTTTTTTAACATTTAACTATGAAATTATGACGGTTATTTAACACTTTCACAATTTTTGCTATCAAAACCGATGCAAACTTAGCTTAGTCGGATTATTCATAAAAAAATCATCATCATAAATTAATTGCAATTAGGTCGGGTTACCATAAGGCGCAGCGTGGGTAGGCCCCCCGCAAGGTGGACTGATGACCTGGTGAAGGTCGCAGGAGTCCGCTGGATGCGGGTGGCGCAGGACCGGTCATTGTGGAAATCTTTGGGGGAGGCCTATGTCCAGCAGTGGACGTCTTTCGGCTGAAATGATGATGATGATGATGATGAGGTCGGGTTATCATCGTGGCTGTCACGTTCGCGTTCCAACAAGAATGTAGGCTGCGAAAGTGACGCATAGTGTTATATTATATTCAATAAAATAACACGCACATCTTACGCATAATCTCTCCAGTCCTGGCCCTTTCTAAGACTTTGGGATTCAATTGTACAAAATATAGGTACTATAATTTCAAATTCCTGAAACATACAGATCGATACACAAAAGCTGGCGCGGAACGTCTATGAAATTAATGACAGTTTGTAAAGGATCAGGAATTCGATCTTCTAAATTAGAGGAATGGATTACATTCTTACTGTGTTTATTCTAAACACCAAATATGGGAAACTGTTCGATTTAATGCACATTATCATTTCTTATATGTTACAATTGTACATTAGCAGTCTTCGCTGGCTATAAAATCTACACTTTAAAGAAGTGCAGACAGCAAAGGTCAATTACAATTAATACTTGTGTACGTAACACCAAACAAGGCTAAATATAGATGTTTAGATTATTTAAATGAGCGCTTAGATATGCATGCGTTAACAAATAAAATACACTTCTAGACATAAACTTAACAGTTGAGCATTAAATACCAAATTTGTACAGCTTGTACATTAAAACAAATACACACAACAAGGAAGCGTATTTCTTACACATTTATCACTAACTAATTTACCTACTAGTTTAAAGAGCTTCTCTGTAGGTAATGTCATTGCCACACGCCTAAACTTAGGTTACATTTTTACTACAAGCAAGATGTTTCTTGTAAAGGCGTTTTTACATGACCGTCTGTGGGATTTAGGTGTGTTTCACACACAGTTTGATACATTTTCCGCGCCAGCTTTCGTAAATCGATCGGTATATTATATAGGCTGTGCGTGTGTTCCACATAAAATATAGTCGCATAAAATATTACCTAGGTATGCTTAATAATGAAGTTAGGGTTAATGTAAAAAAACATATTTTTTCCTACATAAACTTTGGAGATAAAGGGGAGGAAATGGTTTTTTTTTTAACATTATCGTTTATACAAATAAAATAAAAAAATATCAAGAAATACAATTTTTTTTAAGTGCAAATAGCCCTTTTAAATGATACCCCACATGATCCAGTAACTAAACTTGAAATTTTTGCCCCTCTTTTACCGGGCATTTTTAATTGAAAAAAATTATATAAATATAATATATTCTCCCTCAATGTGTCTGGATTAACTTTTTTATAACTATTCTAAATTTCAAATCGGTAGCTTAAGTTCTCGAGATATTTAACGATGTGACAGAATGAGTCGCAACCTAAGGGTTTCTTTAACCATTTTGGTACAAGAAGCCTAAAAATTGTGTGCTGAGTTGTGAAATAAATAAAATAGACTTTTGATTCGTTCTACATATATTTACTTAATCTATTTTCATCGATTACATAACCATTTCATCGACTACGATTATTATTTATACATGAAGGACATCAACTGCAATTTAACATCCGCTCTGTAAATTATACAACCTTAAACTTACTTTATTGTTATAGATCTCGCTAAAATAAATGGGATTTGCATAATCCACTTTAGGAGTTGATTTGCATAATCCGCTTTAGAGTCTGTCTACGCTAAGTTTCGAGCTAGAGTTTGATAGCACAGCATGCCTACCACGAACATCGAAAATTGGCATTGACGGGGAAACTTCTTTGTCACTCCAATATACAGGTGTGACAGAGATGGAGATACAAATCCGCAATCGTTCGGTTTTCGTGGTATAGGCCCTGACTGTGAAAGTGTTAAGTAAACGTCTAACCTAGGTTAGACGTTTAAAATAACACTTTAAAGTTGGACAGATAACGTGGTTTGACTCTAGTTGTAATTAGGTATATACATTTGGTAACTTACTTTAAAATTACTAGAAAATGAATGGGATGAACATAGATACAACTTAGCCAAGATTTCCTGAGATTACTTGCAACCGAAAGTTGGATGTAAATACTAATTCAAAGTTGAAAGTTGAAAAATAAAATATTTTATAGTACCAGGTACTGGATATTATTTATTACTATCTAATAAATATTGCTAATTTTCAAGTAATTCCCTATCTTTATTGGCGATGTAGACGTAAGACGTCTAAAACATAAACATCTATTCTCCATCCCTCGTAGTAGGACAAATTATTCGAAAAATATGTTTATCAAACGTGCATGTGCAATTTATAATGAAAATATGAAAGAAAAAGATATAGATATATTTAACTGTACTATAAATTCATTAGAAAAGGTGTTTAAAACATAGAGTCAAGTAAAATATGTACTTCGTCGTGCAAAATCGTGTTTAGTTTTAATTAAGGAAATGTGAAAATTCTGGAAACTATAGGTCTAGAAATAAGAAAATAATTTGTGAAAATATTTTTGTAAGACTGTTTGTTTCATAATAAATAAAAAATAAAAATTAAAAATAAAGTAAGGGCTCATGCACAAATTCATAAATTTAAAAGCATAAATTATGCAAGATTTTTTCGAAAATTTTTTGTTGTGTGTTATTTTTCATTGCGCCACGAGCGTAGCGCAGCACTGGTTCAAAAACTGGAATCTTGAGCTTTAAGGGGGTCTCATCTCAAGGCACGAGCGTTGAACAAACTTTGCCGCCGAGTGTAATACAACATTTTTCCTCTCATGTTATCCACATGTAAGGTATCTTAAAGAAACCATTCAAACCTCAAGGTTGTCAAAAAGTGTCATAGATTTACTGTTGGTACCAAGTGCGGGATAAGACTTGACCAATTTAAAGATGTGACCTCCGATTGCGGATATTTACTACGGCCATAATACATAGGTCTCACATATACTGGATGGGTAGTAAGTCATAGGAATTAGAGCAAGGTCAAATTAACTTCCCCACTAGTAGACAAAATACATTTCACCGCTAGTTTTAAAGGATAAAACAGCGCTTTCCGAGCTAGTGAGGGGAAAAAATATTTACGTGACACGCTCTGTACAAATTGTTGTACAAAAAAGATTATGTCAGATATATTTGCGGCCTTTATAGCGGAAGATACTATTGCAGATGATTGTACATTAACATTTAAACATACAGAAAATGGAAATATACTCGTACCTTTTCAATAAATACTACATCTACTTTTTTAATATACCTATCCAAATAATCAACGTTACTAAATAAGTTTAAGTATCTACAAATACATAATCATTTGTGCATGTATATAATGCAAATACAATAGTTAGTTTATAATCAAACCCTAACAAAGCACTATTTACAACCCGCAGCAATTGTCCAGCAGTCGGGCACGCTGAAGCCCTCACGAATCTACATACCTCGCTATAAGTTAAAAATACAGTTAAGGGACCTCACAACGTGATTATCGCCGACGCCTGAATTAAGCCTAGCCGCTACTCACCTGCAGGCTCCAATTTCACAACGGCGACAGGTCTGACAATTGTCAGAATCACTATCACTAGTATTGAAGGCTTCCATGGGCTACAAATACCGTTTACCGCCAACATGTCATTTATAAATAGAAACATCATTATAACCATTCAAAACGAATATTGTCTTCTGTTTCGCGATTGTTGTTCATTGAAATTAAACACTTTATAACGGATACGAGTGTTGTAAGGGCTCGAAACGTAAAGTCATGGTGTTAATAAGCGCGATTAATCCGTTTTAACGTGTTTAATTTTATTAAAAACTAACACATTTATGAAGAACTCTTGACATTTGTCACAAGAAACACGACTAATGTGAAATGTGAATAGACATCTTTTAGGCAAGCATGCTCCATCCTAGACTACAACGGCACTTACCATCAGGTGAGATTGTAGTCAAATGCTTACCTATTCCTCAATAAAAAAAAATTAAAAAAAATGTCACGAAATTCCGACACAGAATCATTCTCATGTCAAAAACTAACGAAAATTGTCAAAACACTATTAGATCTCGTGACAATTGTCATAAAGTCGTCACCAAGATATTATCTATTAATTGACGATACATTACGATTTTATTTAAAGTATCTTAATGTTGGCAAACAAGCACAAAGCCTGCGTGATGGTGAGCGGTTTCCGTAGCCCAGAGGCGCCTGTAACGACAGTAATTCAGAAATTTTAGGAATTGTACACTTGTTAGCGTGGTGAAATTGGGGCCGATCTTTATAAAATTAGTTTTGACTATCAGTAGTGTCGCTGTCTGCTTTAACTACTTCTCTTCTCAATTGCACTAAATGCTGCAAATATTTCTTTGGAGTTCGCTCGTATGAGTATCCTGTAGAATTCCTGCGATATTGCACCAAATACTTGTCGTACTTATCGGCAGAAATTTCTAAGCTATTACACGAATCCAGTATTTGTTTTTCGAGTTGATCATAAATATCGTTTCGTTTACTAAATTGTTTGTTCTTATCTTCAAAGAACTTTTTGCTTTGTAAGAACTTATATCGTGAGCTATTAGTATGATTGCTTTCACTTGAGCTATAATCTTTGTTGTTGTCCCAATTAACAGATTCGCAATGACGGTTTTTCTGGGCTTGTTCTTCATCTAATCCCAAAAACTCTCTGTATAGACGGGATTTTGCGGTTTTGTATTTTGGTGTGCTCTTATAGGTGGTGTTATCTTTAGGTGTGTACAGAAATTCTGTAAAACTGCATGGTTTATATTCCACATGATCAGCGCCACCTTGCTCCCAGATGAAAGAATCTGAGTCCACTTTGCCCGACTCTACCGACTCAGAAGAGCTGCATGCTTGAGATGTACCATCATTATCAATTTCTGTATTTTTTATATCAGTAAGATGCACGTGATTGTCAGGGTCAATAGTTTTAGTCAAGTTTATCTGAGAATTTATAAAATCATTCAAACATTTGTTTGCCTCATTGTTATTCGATTTTTCCAAGTATGTGCATTTAGATGTGTTGCTGTCTTCTGACACTTTGTCCGTTGTATCCTCATTTTTATTTGAAGAATTTAATATGTTCTCTTTAAACTTCACTAACCTTTTCGTATTGTTTTCTCGAGGCGGTGACAGAATTAGATTATATGGATACAAGTCATCATTATGGTCTAATATTATATCTTTGATTTCATCCTGATTTGCTTTGCTAGAGCAATTTACTGATACACGGGGCAATGCAAAGTTTTCTGTGTCTGGAAAATCTTCAGAGTTGGAATTCGTTATATTTGAAACGTTGTTTTCTGGAACTAATTTTATGTGATTAACTGTACATGGAACCTGATTTACATTACTAACTTCACAAGGAATTATATGTTTTTCGCCTTGAGTTGCTGGTTCTACATTGCTATGATTAGTTAGTAAATCGGGAGTTATTCCAACGCTGGTTCCATTAGAAGTGCAAGTGTTCGATAATTCTAAGGCTTCATCTGAACTTTGAGATTCTGTTTCTGCATATCTCTGAGATATATTAATGCTAATAATGGGCACAGATATACATTCTTCTACATTATTCGCATGATTAACTTGGCAAACATTTTGTTTGCTTGCGCGTCTGCGTCTTGGAGGAGGTAGAACTTTCGTTTGTGTGTATCTATCAAATTTCACTGCATCGTCTGTCATCACTAAAGTACTTTTTAGAACAACTTGCTTGGGTTCAGTAACCGTTGATTTATCAAAGGAGAGCAAAGACCCACATTTGGGTCCGATGGCAATTTCTTTACATCTAGATGTCATGGGTTTAGTTTCTGTGCTGGCATCTCGGCAGGCAACTAAGGCGTGTCGATTTTTATCAGAATACGATTCCAAATCAGTTTGTACGTCAATACCTTGGTCTTTGACTCGGACAACCATCCGTCGCGTTTGTGTATGGGCTGGTATGCCGATCCTCCTTTTGTTTCTTAACGCTTTCTGACTTAATTCCACTAAACGCTGCCGCGCATTCGTACAAATTTTCAGTTCACTTAGTGGCTCTACAATCTTTTTGTCCACAATAGATTCTACTTTCGACACGGCCGCTTCCTCTTTCTTTTTCAGTCTCGAGTACAATCTTTCAGTAACCGACGCAACAATTTCTGCTCTTTGGTTATCGTATAAGATGGGAATGTGCGGTTTACCATCGTTTTCGCGAATTCGCTCATTTGTTTGAAGATGCATTGGTTCATGTAGAGTCTTATCCATGACTGACGACAGCACTTCTTGAGACCTATAATGTCGTCTTTTATGTCGAAGTGGTGCAACTATTTCCAATTCACTGCCACTCCTCGTTCTTTCGAGGGCTGGCACAAGTAACTTATCTACCTCCTTGTTGATTTCATTAGCTATAATAACATTTTCATCTGTAACATTCAGCACATCGGTACTGGTATGCGCTGAAGCCTCAGTCTCTGGATTGGATTCAGTCTTCTGTTGCAACATGTCCATAAAGTTCCCTATTTTAACTGTGTTTTCCTTTATAATATCCACATTTTTTGGCCTTAAATCCCAATGGGGGTCTTCATAAACTAGTCCTCCAGTTTCTGGGACCTGTAGAAACAATTTTATATTGTCAATGCCATGATAAACGAGAAAGTATTATTTTTATTTTAAGCTATCGTATTCCACTTACGTATCGTATGTGATGCCGACAGAGCTCAGCAAGTAAGTTGCTATAGTGGGCCTGTATGGAGGCCCGTGCGGACGGGGCGCTGCGCGGGGGAGGCAGTTGGCGCGCGCGGGACGTCCAGCGGAGGGTGGAAGCCGACTCGCCGTAGCAGGCCACACTTGGGGACACCGCTGAAGAGACACCATAATTAACTAAGTCATGTTACAAATAATTGAGGAGTTGTACTGCAGTGGACAACTCATAACAAACCGTTCCAGAAATTCTCAGCGAAATAAAATTACTTAGAGCTCCGGAGACTTACCAGTCTCCGAGAGATACCTCTCTTGATGACGAGGTACCTGCTTTTGACAATTAAGCTGTCAACATAGCCCCTACAGGCAACCGTAGGATAACCGACGACTAAACAATAATCTTTGAAAAGGGAGACATCAGGGAGTGTAGTTAATATATTACTACGCGAAACGCGATTAATCTGATATTAAAGTGTATCATTTCAATTAATTTTGTATTTAAGTTTATAAAACTTACTTGCTATTATGAAAGTGCAGGCGCCGCCAGTGAAACAATCTTTGAGAAGCCAGGTGAGAGCAGAATCCCGGTAAGGAACAAACCGTCCACGACCGCTGCTCCCGCTTACTAAAAGAGACAAATAATGAGAACGAAATAATGTGTTTAATATGATATCTACTCACAATAAACTCTTAATTCGTACCTAATAAGTAAAATAAATGTGTACTAATAAGAAGGTTATAAATGAATTTTCTTGTCAGACAATAATTTTAGCACATCAGCAGATAGGCCTTTTAAATTAAATTTAAGGTTTCTTGAATAGTTTTTGAATAGTTCAATATTGTCAGAAATAATCGCTCTCAAAATCTAGCTAAGAACATGTGTCAATCCCCCCTCTAATTCTCCTCCCCCTCTAAACTGGAGGTCCGGTTCCGAAAAATGTGAAAAAAATCGGGAAGATAGAACACATTACGAACTTATCACGAAAACTGTTTTGAACATACCTTTTCGGTCAAGCCGTTTTTGAGCTTTCGCCAAAAAAAACTATAAGAAACAAAAGGACGTCAGGGTGCGTAGCCAAGATGCCTATCGCTCACGCTCAGTCGCTAACGAAACGCAACTGTCATTGTCACACTAATATGGAAGAATGATAGAGAGAGGTAGCTACGATACATTAGTAAGCGTGAGCGATTGGCATCTTGGCTACGCACGCAGTGCGTCGTTTTGCTTACAGCTTACAGTTTTAAGGCGTCCTTTTGCTTACACAATTTTCTTATCGTATGAAGGTACGGAACTGGGAACCCTCCGTTATGCGTGGTCCGACACGCACATGCCCGATTTCTTTTTAGAGCGTTGGTAGCCCATTGGTAGAACGTGAACTTAAGTATGTACCAAATATCATTTGATATTTACCAATCGTGTTTCGGTGAAGGAAAACATCGTAAGGAAACTGGACTAACCCCCAATAGAGCCTGATGTCTGATGGCAGTAGCTTTCGTAAAACTAGCGCCTCCGCTATATCTTAGGATCAGTTGCCAAAATGGACCCAAGGTTGACACCGTGGCATAAGAAGGACAATCGCTAGTACGCAGAAGAAATAAAATAATCATTTTTCTTGAACACCCATGATAAACACTTAAAAATTTGAAAGGCCAAATGAAACATTCGACGATACGTTACATTCGATCAGAACTTTTATAGGTCAAACAAAAAACTTATTTACGACTACCGCTACAACCTCACCTAATGCGGATATGACGTTGCTAAGAGCTACCAAGGACTTGTTAATATTGGCGCCTTCCTTCTGTCGTCCTCCGCCGACACCCTCCCAGCTGGCTTTTTCACTTGAAAAGCAAAATATATTATCTTCAAAATTTGTTTTTTTTTAACCATATGTAACACAAAAGCGCCTCCTGCACCATATCGAGTTAGTTAACTAACCCGGAGATGAGCGTTTATTAACTTAGTACGGGATTTAATAGGTAACACGCCGGGTTAGTTAACTAACCCTGGTTTAACCCTGGTTGGCGCAAGTAGCCCTTCGGAACTTATAACGGACACGTGTAAAAAAAACTGATGGTCCGTTTAAGGGTGTTATCAGTGTCATATTCGTTAATATCAAATCAGAACACGATACCTACTTACCGAAACTTACGATTACTAAACGGATTACCATCATTTTTGTTACACCTTGCGTTCTACTAGTTACTAGTAAAACTAGTTATAGTCAACTGTAGGACTATGTCATAGTGACGCTATAAATCAGATTGAAGGAAATCTCTCTACTTATCATTTTGACATAGTTCTAGAGCGGCCTAAGGTTCCAACTGGTAGACTGTACCGTTTCAATGCAGTACATAATTATAAAGAAAGTAAGTTTAGGTATACAAAAGGTTGTCTGGAAGAAATCGCTTTTTAGCGATAAGACCGCCTGTTGTTTGCCTCTGTGTTAATCAAATGTTTGTACCTTGTAAATGTTTTGTTCTTTCTCATGTACCGAGGTGTGCAATAAAGAGTATTCTATTCTATTCTATTCAATTCTATACAAGGTCGCCTTGGGTGTGCTCAGCTCCAGCAGCGCATGGGACCGGGAATAGGAGGAATTCCGACGTGTAGCAGCCGTACAGCGCCGGCGGCAGCTTTCGGCAACTAGCGCTTTAGAAGCGCCTCGGCATTGGATACCACTACACGGCTCTAGCCAAATGTATACCTTCCGGCAAGATCAGCTAGATGCAAGGTCGCCTTGGGCGTGCTCAACTCCAGCAGCGCATGGGACCGGGACGAGGAGGAGTTCCGGCGTGTGGCAGCTGTGCGGCGCCGGCGGCAGCCTTCGGCAACTAGCGCTAGTAGAGCCTCGACGTTTGTTACTGCTACACGGCGTAAATCTAGACAAAATACAAGAAAAAATATATACTATGCTATTTCTCATTTCAAAATGAGAAAGAGCTAAATAAATTTCACTAATAAACCTATCATGCAGCGAACACATGAATCAAATGTTTTAACGGCCTCCTAGCCCAGTTGGTACCTAGTGACCTGCCTATGAAGCAGGAGGTCCCGGGTTCGAATCCTGGTCAGGGCATTTATTTGTGTGTTTATCACGAATATTTTTTGCTGAGTTATGGATGTTTTATATATATTTAAGTATTAATATGTATATATCGTCGTGTAGTACCCACAACAGAAGCCTATTGAGCTTACCGTCGGACTAGGTCGATTTGTGTAAGATTGTCCCAGAATATTTATTTATAATTTTTATTTATACTGCTATTTTAGACGAAGTACTATTATTGGCACAGAGGCCGATCAACTAGTCTTTCATATAAGCCTTTCATATAGTCTTTCATATAAGCCATAGCACAGAATAAATATATAGGTAATCATAGCCGACCTATTTTTAGGTCATTTTGAGTCTTTTTTCACGCATTACGGCTTTTAACGCTAATAAAAACTATAACTAATATAAAGGTACACAAATATTACATTTTGAATAACAATAAAAAGGGTAAATAACAGTTTGAAAGTACTCAATTCTTATGATTTTCAAAAGAAAACAGATTTATCGATTCGATCGTTGCAAAACTTTTTTTTAGCTTAGTATTTAAGTTGAAATCAGCTGAAATGTGCCGCGTCGTCATTTGTTTTTTCCCGAGATCCGCTCAATTTTATTGTTCGAAGTTGAACCACACGGTATACTTCGGTGTGCACTGACGGCAGGGAACCGAACGTCAGCGGTGGATCGTCGCTTACCAGCTGACACTGCATGAAGACTGTATTAAGCTCTCACTCTGTACGTAAGGTCCTCTTGTGGGATGCTCGCGGACGCGCAGATCCTTGCGCGCGTTACCGCGCCGCCGCGGCAGGGAATTGAACGTCAGCGGCGGATCGTCGCCCACCAGCAAGTCGTGGACGCGCTCGTTGTAGATCTCCAGAAAACTGCCAAGAAACGTATTTTTTGTTCATTTTTAGGGTTCCGTACCCAAAGGGTAAAACGGAACCCCCATTACTAAGATTCCGCTGTCCGTCTGTTTGTCTGTCAGTATGTCACCAGGCTGTTGTATCTCATTAACCTTGGTTAGACAGTTGAAATTTCCACAGATGATGTACCTACTTCTGTTGCCGCTATAACAACAAATACTAAAAAAACAGAATAGATAAATATTTTTGCTCGATATAAAGGAAACAGGTGTCAGCTTGAAATATTCACAGAATATTTCGTTAATCGTTAACTTTAAATAATTACATTCGAATAGAACAAATATTAATAATCCCATACAACAAACGTATTTTTTTGCCGTTTTTATAGATAATGGTACGGAACCCTAAGTGCGCGACTCCGACGTGTTTTTAGGATTCCGTACCTCAAAAGGAAAAAACGGAACCCTTATAGGGTTGCTTTGTTATCCGTACGCCCTTCTGTCTGTCAAGAGTTCAAGACATAATGGGTCTTCAGTCAGGAACACGTAGATGTAGCAAGTTGAAATTAATACTACATACACAGGCTTGCGGTCACTTGATGCTGTGCAAAAAAATCTCTACATCAACGCAATCCAAAGTTATGGCCGTTTATGTCGCATTTCCCATACATTTGCGATGGGAATCAAAATGTATAGGGTACTTCCCGATCACCTAGAATCATGAAATTTGGCAAAAAGTAAGAGCTTGTAGCACAAGTACGGGAGAAAATCCGAAAACTGTATAATTGCCGCACACTGAGAGTTCCGTCCCATCAGTATTTTCAAATACCAAGTCATAAAAAGGAAGGGAGGAGCATCCTTTGTGCGGAACCCTCGGTGGGTGAGTCCGACTCGCACTTGGCCGGTTTTTTAATTCATTTAATTTAGAATTACGAAGCTTAGGTACTTGTTAAGTCACGCGTTTCATTTCAACTTAAGTAAACCGAATCTGCTTCCTGGTAAATTCAAATACAGTGTACAAAACAAATACGAATAAATCAAAGGCATTAACAGATAAATCAACGAATGATTAACTTAAATTAGCTTATGATTGATTAAAGTTCCAAACAACTAACTCCAAAGTTTAATTAACTAGCACCAAACACACGCACAGCGGCTAATTATAAACTGTTCAATTTTATAATTTTCTGACTAAGGTTAGTTTTTGCAGTAGGTTCCTATGATATGTACCTACTTGGCAAATGTCCGTTATTTTGCGCCTCGCCACAGTAGTGTAAAAATGGTAAAAATAAGCCAAATGACGCTAACAATTGTTATTAGTTTCATCACAAGGTATTCGTTCAGTGATTGTACATTTTGTAGCAAATTCCGGTGCACCATTGTTGCATTAAAAGCATCTGTATACCCTATTCTACCCTTCTTCTGGGATAACTAATTAAAGTATATATTAATATAGAGTATTTTATCACGAATACTTGATTCATGATAAACACAAATAAATGCTCGGGGACCATAGATGGGCATTATCTCTTTAATCCGTTCATCGTTAATTAACGAAGTAAACATTTTCATTAACGGATTAGCGTTTAAGTTAACTTTAGAATATGTTAACGAAATCATTAACTTACGTTAATTTTCCCCAAGTCCGTTAATCGTTAATCCAATTCCAAAATATTTACCAAAAAGATACCGTACCACGCCGCAATTCTACACAAATTAAAACAATATCATAGAATCGGATTCTAGTCCCACACCGGCCGAAACCAGTAGCCACATTTGAGTAGCATTGATAAAGTACCCAGATCGAGAGATCAGTTTTGCCCATTGTTCGTAATCTACTAACGTCCATTATTGTAAACAAAAGTTTTATAAGTTGTAGATCACGAACTCAAAGATATAAAACATACCATATTTACCACGTGTCAACGGATTAACGATTAACGTTAACTTCCGTAAAATTTTCCGAAGAGTGGCGGTTTAACGATTAACGAATTTAACTCTTTTTGTAACGGATTAGCGATACGAAGTTAACTATTTGATTAACGGTGCCCAGCTATGCCTGGTAACTACCGACTGGACTAGGCGGCCGTCAAAGCAAAAGTTGATGAAAAAAACAGACACTCGTTGACTGGTTAGCAATCTAGCAATAAAATGAGCACCATTTTTGAAGTTGAACCTATCTCCACTCTGAAATCACAACTAGGCATCACATACCTACCACACTCTTTTAAACTACTATGCAATATTACTCTCGTTCACTTTCCGTTCATGTAAACCACGAGCGCGGATTCCCAGACACTAAACCAGCCCGGACGCAGCTAGCACCTTGGGCGGGCGAATTAAACTGCTAGCGCCGCAAGGGTGAGAAACCGTATAAGGCTAGCTAGACACGTAGAACTATAATACCGGGCTATGCCAGGATATATAAACACTGGAAAGAGCAATTTGTTCTACTCAAGGAACACCTTTTTTGTTTAAAAATTTGTTTGTTTGTAGATTTGAATTTTTAATTTTAACACTATTTTACTTGAACAGTATAAAATGTAAATAAGTATTACATGTAATGCTAATACTTTATCTTCGCCAAAAAATATATTGTAGAATGTCGGATATCTGTGCTCACTCTTCAATAAAATGTAATCTGCTACATATTTGTTTGTAAATAAACAATGAACGGATGTGTACCGAAACAATATTTATAAAATAATTGACATTACTAATTACAGTAAAGTGGGCACCGTAGATACAGCTCATTCTTAATATTTACTGACATTATTAATCCTATCAAAATTGTTTTTAACTTTTCATGCATTATAAAATTTATAAATTAAGAGTAAAAACTCCGGCGGGGTACATTCATTTCTGACTTGTACTAATGGTCTCCTCAGAATTACCTACTAACCCAGGAAAGATACGGTTTTGACCAACATTCAATTATAATAGCCTGATTTTCTCAAATTACGTGCGAATTGGATATTTATAGAAATATAGATAATATCACAGAATAAGTAATAGGTAGTACTAAAGTACAGCACCTTCTCTTTCCTACATTTGACGTTTAGCCTGTAAAGCATGCAAATGTCAAGATGACATTAACATTAGGGTTGTCACCATGCTGTCAGGTGCGTTATAGTGGTACAACATTTGTATAATAAGAACACGTTTTTATTGATTATTCATTAGTATTGGTATTAATTTGTCTAAGTATAAATTAGTATGCAGGGTTTGAAATATAAATAGTATATCTGAACGGACCCGTGAGGTAGTGCGCGTTGTCACAACGGACACCCTCCTGATACTATATGCAAAAATCCTACAAACTTTTGTTCCGGAAGTATGTAAGTAGTAAAAAATAAAACTTCGATTTTTTAAATTGACGACATATTTGTCTACTATCTATTTTAAAAACGCGGACGTGTCGCGTAAACCCGTTTGTGGCGACAGTAAAAATGAGTGGCGAACTTACATGAAATCCAGTAGCTCTGTCCAAGGCGGAGCCTCGTGGCTGGTCTGGTGTCTGGTAATGCAGTCCTTCACACAAATCTGGCATCCACATTTATTCCATAGGGTAAAGAACTCGCGATAGTTTTATTCGTGTCACTATATAGCTGCAGCGACGAACACAGCCAGAAACTTAATTTTAGGGCACGAGCGCGGCGCGGTGCATGCCTTTGGTTTCAACGGTGAGAGAAGAGTTTTTATTTTTTACACCAGAGGGCGCTTTTGCGTAGCGCACCGGACAGGCGTTGGGAATCAACGTAAAGTTGCCAACTCAAAATACTGGTCCAAAATATGAATACAAGGGATCTTTATTAGTTCCAAATTGTGTTGTCTTGTATGCAAGAAATAATTCCTACTCACCTATTACGAAGAAAAGTAAGAACTACAATTAATTGAATCTAATCTGTTCCCACGACGGAACATGCCGCTCACCTTAAAAGCACGTAGTGTCTTTTAAAAGAACGTACGAAAGTGTAACAAACATATCTAAATAGTTGAAACTAGAAAACGTAATAAACCTAACTTAAAGCTAACATTAAGAATCGTAACGATTTCATACTTATTCTAAAGGTAGGGGACAGATTTTGACCACGGGTCGTTTATATAATGTATCCCCACTTTTTAATGTTACGACACGTACGATTTGATCCGCGCCCGGATGTAAAGAGTGAATACGCGCGAGTTTCCATTGTAACGGCGGCAAGTGGTCATCGCATACCACAACAACAGTACCTTCACGGAGGGCAGGACCGCGATCTTGAAGCCACTTTGTACTTTGCTGTATGTGATGCAAGTACTCCCTACTCCATCGAGACCAGAAGTGCTGGACAGTTTGCTGTATCCAGCGCCAATGAGAAAGACGATTAGGATTTTCGTCGGTCAAAGAAACGTCCGGTAGGGCCGTTAAAGATTCTCCGATTAAGAAATGAGCTGGTGTGAGTGGAAGGGGATCGGAAGAATCGGAACTTAATACGCAGAGGGGACGCGAATTCAGAACAGCTTCAATTTGGCAAGCCAAAGTATGCATTTGATCATATGTTAATGTCCGAGTACCTACTACGCGGTGTAAATGTGTTTTAAAACTTTTAACGGCAGCTTCAAATAGTCCACCGAAGTGACTAGCATAGGGTGGCTGAAAATGCCAAGTTAATCCTTGTTTCAAAGTTTGTTGGTTGAGAGCACTTGTTACGGAATCGTTGCGCAAGAACGCGTACAAGTCTTTCAAATAATTGTCACAACCGACAAAGTTACGGCCACAGTCTGTATATATATCCGTGCAATATCCTCTACGGGACGTGAAACGTCGTAACGCGGCTAAAAAACCTTCTGTTGAGAGTTCGGAAACGATTTCCAGATGTACGGCCTTAACGCTCATACATACAAACACCGCAATATAACATTTAATTATTTTTGCGTTGCGCACCTTATTTGCGCGAACATAAAAAGGTCCACAAAAATCACAAGACGTTTTTATGAAGGCACGAGCGGGACGCAAGCGAACCGCTGGGAGCATACCCAGTCGAGGTTGTAAGCGGGTCGGGCGCGCGCGAAAACACGGAATGCACCGGTGGATGCGCAAGCGAACGATATCGCGACCCGAGATAATCCAGTACCGCTGTAGGAGTCTATATTGTACGCACTGCGGACCGGCATGCAACTCATTAATATGAGCATCGTCAATAATAAGATTTGTCAAAGGATGTCGTTTAGGTAAAATTAATTGATGTTTTGACTCGAAAGGTAAAAATGATTTGTGAATACGTCCGCCGACGCGTAAAAATCCTTCCTTATCTAATATGGGCGTGAGGCGCCGCAAACGTAAAGAAGGTAACTTATTTAAAGAAATATTTTTAATATCTTGTTCGAAAACGCTTTGTTGTGTTATCAGTATTAGACGATTTAACGCGAATTGATATTCTGGTACGGTAACATAGTCAGGGTACGTTTGTTTATGTTTTCTACATTTATTATAGAATCGGAAAATTAACGCCGTGATGCGAACTAATTTGCCTAGCGACGAATATCGCGTAATAAAGGTATCCTCGTCATCCGGACTACAGAGCGACGTGGACACACAAACACACTGATTACCTACTGACTCTGTGTTGTTGCGTTTTTCCTCCATTGTATTTACTATCGGGTTTTGTATAGGCCAGGAGTTCTGACTTAGTTGGAGCCATGGAGGGCCATGGTACCACAAGTCATTTCGTACCAGCGCGGCGGGCAGCAGACCGCGTGACGCCGGGTCGGCGCTGTTATCGGCCGACGGGACGTGACGCCAACAACTCGCCGGGACGCGGTACAAAATCTCGCTGACGCGGTTCGAGACGAAGGTTTTCCACTCGTGCGGAGATGACTGAAGCCATGCTAGCACGACGGAACTGTCAGACCAGGCGTAGACATTTTCAGGTCGAATGCGATCCCCGTAGAGGTGCATTACCTTTTCGATCAACTTTGACAGTACCAAACATCCCATCAATTCCAACCGTGGTATAGTAAGACAAACACGTAACGGCGCTACGCGAGTTTTAGCCATAACCAAATAAGTTTGAACCGTACCGTGTTTATCGATAAGACGTAAATAAACGCAGCCTGCATACGCAATTTGGCTTGCGTCGGCAAATCCGTGTATTTGAATTGACTCAATGTCGTCAGTGTCAAAAATATGACGCGGAAACGTCACCTGAGATAAGAGCGGTAGCTCGTTAACAAAACTAGTCCATGAATTGACTATATCAATAGGGGGTTCCGAATCCCAAGAAACCTTGGCTATCCATAATAGTTGAATCAAGTGTTTGGCAAACAATGTTACCGGAGACAATAACCCGAGCGGGTCGTAAATTTTTGCAATTTCAGAGAGAATCGCCCTCTTAGTACAGGCCGTAGAAGTACGTCGTACTGTAAAACTGAATGAGTCAGATCCTGGATTCCATTGAAGTCCGAGGACCTTGACACCTTTGTCACATTCCATTTCCGCAAACTGAACATTTTCGCGCCGCTCACCATGAGAATCCGCCGGTCGCGTAGCAGCGAGAATCGCGGGCGAGTTACTTTGCCATTTGCGTAACTCGAAACCGGCCGTACCGCAAATACCTATCAGCTCCTGTTGCAGGGCGAGGGCTTCAGCTGTGGTATGGGCACCGGTGACAACATCGTCAACAAAAACGTCATTGACAAGTACTGGCGATGCAAGCGGAAAACGCTCGGCTTCGTCTTGAGCTAACTGCTTAATTGTTCGTAACGCGAGATACGGTGAACTACTTACACCGAACGTGACAGTTCGAAGCTTATAATCGCGCAGAGGTTCCTCAGGTGACTTTCGCCAAAGGATACGCTGAAAATCTCTATCACTCTCACGTATGAGAATGTTACGATACATCTGTTTGATGTCGGAACAGAATGCAATATTATGCATTCGAAACTTGAGAAGAACATCGACGATGTCTAAGTGTAACTTAGGACCCGTCAATAGAATATCGTTTAACGAGTAGCCACTCGTCGTACGACATCCAGCGTCATAAACTACACGAGTGCGTGTAGTTTCACTTGAATTTTTGACCACGGAGTGGTGCGGAATCCAGTAACTCGCGCCAGTGGGGGGGTTATCGTTCGCGAGCTCCATGTGTTTGAGATCTAAGTACTCTTGGAGGCACGCGTGGTAATCCGCCTTCAACTGGGGGTTACGTTCTAGACGGTATTCCAGCTTGTGGAATCGTGCTAGAGCAATTTGCCGAGACTCGCCTAAAAGCGGTGCATCGGGCTTGAACGGCAGAGCGACCACGTATCGCCCTGTCTCATCGCGCGTATGCGTCTTTTGAAAAAAGGATTCGCATAGCTTTTCTTCGGGAGTGTAACTCCGCAACTCTGGAACTGACTCCAGCTCCCAAAATTTTTGTAAATTTTGGTCATCAAATGCGGTAAAACACGCATGAAGTGGAGTCGAAACGTAAGAGGTAAAATTTACTTTACCGCCTAACAAATAACCGAACACACTTTGAATTGCAGTGGGCGATCCCGGTTCGCCCCTAATAATTTCAATAAATCCGTCGCCTAAAATATCCATAAGAATATCTTGACCGAGTATCATATCAACCGGCTGAGGGTTGTTAAAGTCAGGGTCCGCCAATTCTAGCCCTTGTAAGTGCGGCCAATCGGCGAGAGGCGCTAGCGGCACACTCGGCATTTGACGTGTTAACTTCGATAAAATTGTGGCTTCTATCGGAAAACTCGGTTCTTTCTTGCCCTTAGGCGCAATCGAGCAAACAAATACACCCTTAGATTCAAGCGGTATATCGCCAATACCTACTAACGGTTCGCTAACCTGCCTACGAGGTAGATTAAATCGTTGCATACACGCTTCGGTGATACATGCCGCTTGCGATCCGCCGTCTAGCATACAGCGAATTGTAGCCATTTTATTATCTCCGTAATACATATCGACTAAGGCTGTTGACAATAAAACAGTGCGCGGTTGGTTACCTAAACCTAACGTTTTTTCGTTAACATTGTTAACGGTAGACGGGTTACGGAGATCCGAGTTTGTGTCGCGCTGTTCCGAAGGAGCGAGCGAGACAGCAACTAGTTCCGCAGCTTCACTTATAACGGGCAACGAATTATTTGTTTGTAAATGAATTAATGTATGGTGCTTCTTATTGCACTTCCGGCATTTAAAATTGGATTTGCAACTTCTAAGGTCGTGTCCGGGGCACAGGCAATTGTAACATACGTTATTTGTTTGCACAAATGCAAATCTATCCTGTACGTTTAAATCTAAAAACTCTAAACATTTATTGAGACTGTGAAGCCCTTTGCATTTTAAACAAGATCGGACCTTATTAATATTATCATAAGGTCGACTTTGGGTTGTACTCGAAGTTGTCGCGAAAACCTGTCTAGGCGTACTTTTATTATTCAAACTTGTATTGGTTTTACTACCAAAAAAATTGTTTTTTAAGGACTGTGAGTGTAAATTGTTGGAAACGGTAATCATCTGATCTGCCGAAAGTTCGCGTTCTAAGAACGTAATTAATGTTTGAACTTTAGGTATATCGCCCGGGTTGGTTAAAGATCGCTCATATTCTTTTCGCGTATTCACAGGGATCTTACGTAACAATAGGTTCAACAATATGAAGTCCCATTCCTTAACCGGAAAATTCATAACTTCGACCGCCTTAATATTTTCGTGATAAACATTCAATAAATTCCTCACGGCAACAACTGATCGCCCCGAACAGGTTTCAATGTCAAGTAATCTATCCAGATGTTGTGACGCAATGATGCGTTTGTTATCATAACGGGATTTTAAAATATCGAGCGCCACTGAATAATTATCTTCTGTTATGGGAATCGATTTAATTAAATTATGGGGCTCGTTTTTAACAGAAAGAAGTAAATACCTAAACTTCTCCGCGGCTGTATAAGCATTGTTGTTGTGGATCAGCGATTGAAATAAATCGTAAAAGGCAGGCCAACCAGTAGGTTCGCCGTGATACTCTGGAAGCGATAATTTTGGCAAATTCCGCCGATCGTACAAAACGGTGTCGTGGGGGGTAAGCGCGCGGCTCGAGCGCCGCCTTTCTACGTCTACCTGCTTTAGGTTATTTAAATGCGTAACTATCGCGTAATACAAATCATTGAAATCGTTACGAATCTTAATATTCGCTTCCTTATTGAAACTTTGAGATTTAATCAAGGCCTTTTCGATTTTGGTTTGAATTTTGGTAAACTTTCGCTGATGCACAGTTAAGTCGGTGGTACGAGAACGAAATTGTTCGACATTTGTCGCTGCGAATTGTAAAGTTCTTTTTAATTCGTCGAGAATTAAATCGCGTTCAAAGATATCTTGCGTAATACACGACGTATCGACTTCGACATTGCCGTCATTAGGATTTGGTGCCATTTTGCGAGACAAAGATGGCGGAAATGACAATGAGAAAACGAACTACAAACGCGTAAGATTTGTATTCGGGCACGTAATGCCGCAAACAAGAACAACACAACCTGGTAAATAAACATCCGAGGTCGTAAGGACCAAAAAAAATTATGTGGCGACAGTAAAAATGAGTGGCGAACTTACATGAAATCCAGTAGCTCTGTCCAAGGCGGAGCCTCGTGGCTGGTCTGGTGTCTGGTAATGCAGTCCTTCACACAAATCTGGCATCCACATTTATTCCATAGGGTAAAGAACTCGCGATAGTTTTATTCGTGTCACTATATAGCTGCAGCGACGAACACAGCCAGAAACTTAATTTTAGGGCACGAGCGCGGCGCGGTGCATGCCTTTGGTTTCAACGGTGAGAGAAGAGTTTTTATTTTTTACACCAGAGGGCGCTTTTGCGTAGCGCACCGGACAGGCGTTGGGAATCAACGTAAAGTTGCCAACTCAAAATACTGGTCCAAAATATGAATACAAGGGATCTTTATTAGTTCCAAATTGTGTTGTCTTGTATGCAAGAAATAATTCCTACTCACCTATTACGAAGAAAAGTAAGAACTACAATTAATTAAATCTAATCTGTTCCCACGACGGAACACCGTTAAATCTACAAAATGTAGGTACGACACGGGTGATTTATGTGCTATTTCGCTAGAAGCAAATGCCAAATGGTAATAGGTAGAAATTTGGTCCTGGCCCATTTTAAACTACTATCAACAGGTACATGTACATATATATGTACGTAGGTATGTAAATGTAATATGTGTATATATTAGTACATGAAACCCTTAAAAAAACGTTTGTCGTATGACGATTAGCATGTTCCTAATGATATTTTGTTGCCTACATAGTGCGAACACGACTATATAATAAGAACACGTTTTTATTGATTATTTATTAGTATTGGTATTAATTTGTCTAAGTATAAATTAGTATGCAGGGTTTGAAATATAAATAGTATATCTGAACGGACCCAATGATAATGATATTTTGTTGCCTACATAATACAAGACTTACGCTCCGTTACGCTAAAAAAATCAGCTATTATAACTTATTTCCCAAATAAGTAATTAAAAATTCTATACAAGCTGTCAGTAATGTTCAATTACTGGATTATACCCCCATCCCTGTAGGTTAACAATTATTCGTAAGCACTAAATATAAAACTATAAGTACCTATCTATTCTAGATAAGTATATCTTTGTCGCTATATTGAACACGTAAGTCCTACACGTGGTTACGTACTAATACTAATACCCTGCATGTAGCAAGATATTAGTACAGATAAACCTATAATCGTAACCGAAGGGTGCTAAAGTCTCGCGTGTCGACGCGGCCTTCGCTGTTCTCATTTTATTACCGCATTCAAACTTAATCGAACTACCGACAATAAAACAATAACGATTAAGATTGATGCAGATATAGTTACAACTTTTTAAATAAATAATTTCCAATCTTAGATTCTTCACTTATTTATAGGAGGGTAACTATGTAGGTCCCTATATTTAATCCTGATATTCCTGATGCGTAGAAAAATGCTACGCTGGATTTTCTGCTACATGCGACATACAAACACTAGCACAAGAATGCTGTGACAGTAGGTATCTCGCGATCGAAAGACGCGTGTCACTGTCTAATCCGAACCCTTAGAAAATGACAGGCGTCTTTTTCGACCGCGAGGTACTGTCACAACGCTCTAGTACTAGAACTACTGGTAGGTACCTTCACATGTCTGCCGATTTAAGAGGGTATTATTTCAATTCCCTTTTTAGATTTTCTGAAGGCCTAGTATAAAAGTTGTACGACATTAACTCCTCGACCGCGTTAGCGTATCAAGGGGTCAAAATATGAAAGTTGCCGGATGATTTAAATAAACGGCAAACATAATTTGAACTCCCGATACGCTAACGCGGTCGAGGAGTTAATGTCGTAAAATTTTTATACTAGGCCTTCAGAAGTGCTAACTAAATTCAACACAATCAATAACAATATAGACGGTGATCTGGCCGTGCGATATGTGATGCTATCAGCAGAGCACCGTTATTAATATTACCTTCTGGATTCCGTCACCTGGCATTTTTTTTAGTAAGTAAGTAAGAAGTTATGTAGTTAGTAGTGTGACTTGTGGTGCTTTTTTTGTACATGATGCTCGTTTGTCTATCGTTATCATGTTTTCACTCAATAGCTCAAAGGCTGACTGGAAGAGATCCCTTACAGGGGAGTTCGCCTTTGTACATCTACTCTTTTGTTTCTCAGAAAGAAAGGAAAAGTGGAACAATTCATGACCTCGGACGGGATCCGAACCCGCGACTCTGAGATCCCAGCTCATCGCTCCTCCAACTGAGCCACCGAGACCACACCGTCACAGGTTCGAGTCCCGCCGGGGTCATGAATTCTTCCACTATTCCTTTGTTTTTGAGAAATGTGGTATCGTTCGCAGACGTTTCTGCGTAAAAATAATACTGTTTTGTTTATTGTAATTTTAACCTGTATGTGTAGTTGTGTACCTACAATACAGTGTTTACAATTACATATATATCGAATATCACATTTATCGAATTTGTACGTTGCGGTCGCGGACTCTACCTACTCGACGCTTGAGCATAGGGACCTAGTTTCTCCGAAACGTGTAGGGCGTAGTGACTGAAATGCGTAAGTGTTATCTGTAATTTTATTATAATATCACCAACATTTATCATAAAATCGACTATAAGCAAATGACACGCATGAAGGTCTGTAATTTGTTGGTATAACTATCTAAATAAGTTTTGACAGTATTTCAAATGCAAATGAAAGGTGGCGAAACTCATTTCGTTTTGGACGGTGAAGTTCGCGTGCGAACACGACTATTGCCCCTTCACACGAACTGCATAAACAAATGACATCGAAACAATTTCGGGTACTCCTTCACCGTCTGGAGGTGTCTGGAGCGTAATGGATGGGTATGCTGGATATTGAAAAACAACTGAAAGTTTGTAAAGTTTTGTCGATCGTATTTGCTCGCCTACGTGACATTCAAGATACAGTCTACTTATGCGATTTTCAGACAAAAATACTTATGTGCAGTAACTTATTGCAATTTCGAATATATAAATTAGGTAAGTTCAGAGCTAACTATCAACAGAAGCACAGTACTATTATCGCGTAGCTTACATTTGCCGTATCCTCGCACGCAGACCTGCGTCACTGCTTTTTCTTTTGTTGTTTAAAGCCCGTAATCGACTGACCTGATGGTGGCGTCCCACTCTACGGACGCCAGCACCCTGCAGAGCTCTAGTCTTCTGCTGGCACGTAGACCAAGGAGACACACGAAAGGCGTGTGCACGAACATCGGCACGAATTCCTTATCCACGATTACTGGCAATAATGGCAACTCACGGACAATTATGCACTCTGCATAATGGCGCATGCCTGTGATCGCCCATCATCGGCGATTATAAAGACGATCCATAAGGGAGCAGCACCGCGGCGCGCAAAGCCCGCGCTTTCTCCCATACAAAAAGTACATACGATAAGATACCGAAAGACAAGGCATGTCGTCGCTACTAGTTCCATAACCCGTAATCTACTGACCTGATGGTGACATCACACTCCACGGATGCCAACTCCCTGCAGAGCCGCGGCACAAGCCCTGGCTGCGAGTCGGTGCCCATCATCGTGTGGGTCTTCCCTGTGGCACTCTGGCCGTACGCTAGCACGCAGACCGAGGAGAGACGTGACAAACATGCCATGACGTCACGGCCGATGCTCTCGAAAACCTGAAATTATCCCCTTATTCATAAAAAAGTATACAGACGTTTTAGTTAAATAAAGTTTTCTCCCGTTTACGCAACTGTCAAACTGACGGATAGGGAGAAACAATTATATAGGTAAACTGTGTTTGATGTGCGGTTATAAATTACGCCATTAATCTATTCAGATCTCCTACTGGCTACTGCAGCCTTTTTATATACCGACTTAATAATTGTTTGAAATAAGGTTGTGGACGACAGGCCACCTTTGTCTATGACAATGTATTTCAAATATTAATTTTGAATTTAGAAAAAGAAAAGCTATATATATAAGTAGCTTGTCACCGTTTTCTATTCTGTCAATTTTCAGTATTGGTAAACACGTCTATATTTACGTTATCGCTTATTATTGTGTATTTAAAACAAATATCAATAAATAGATGAATTGACCGTTGTGCGTATTCATGTCACTGTGTATACTCTGCTAGTGTTACTTCAACAAAGGTTATGGGTGATAATAAAAACGTTGAAATCAGCTCGAACATGAAAAATGTCAACGGGTTCAGGAGATTCTTCTAGCTACGCGGATAACGGAGGTACTGGAATTATGAATAGTCATACGCTTTTCGATAAACTGGATGGCAGTTCGAACTATTCGATATGGAAATTCCAGATGGAACTATACCTAATAGATACAGACTTGTGGGAATACACGAGCGTAACTCCCCCGGCTACCGATACTGCAGGTATGCGAAAGGATAATAAAGCAAAAGCTAAGATATGCTTAATGATCAAACCGCATTGCCTGGTACACGTCAAAAACGTGAAGACAGCTAAAGAAGCATGGAATGCGTTGAAAGATGCGTTTGAAGACAAAGGATTGAATAATCGCTGTAGATTACTTTCTAAACTAGTCGGCTATAAACTAGAGAAGTTTACGACAGTAAGGGATTATGTGACAGCGATAATGTCGACATCTCAGGAGCTGTCAGACCTTGGAAAGGAGGTAGACGATGAGCTGTTGGCTGTTTTGATGCTTCAAGGCCTCACGAGTGAGTTTCAACCGATGCGACTGGCTGTAGAAAACAGCAACATAGCGTTGACAACTAATTATGTCAAATCGAAGCTGTTTCAAATGGAAGAAGTGTATACGTCACCGAGTACGAGTGGAACATCTACAACTTCTGCATTGCTATCTAAGCATAAAGGCAAGAAACCGCCGATATCTAAGCAGAAGAAGATAAAATGTTTTATTTGTGATGGTCCACATAAGGCATCTGTATGTCCAGAGAAACCTAAGAAGCAGAAGGAGGCTTTTAGTGCTTTTGCATTTGCCATGACTGGAGACCGTGAAGAGGAATGGGTTCTAGATTCCGGAGCTTCCACGCACATGACAAATCGAAGACAGTGGTTTAGAGACTTTAAGGTTACAGATAGAGCTCCTGTAACATGTGCTAATGGTGACAAGGTACACGGCGAAGGACGAGGTACGGTGCTTTGTGAGTCAATTGGAATGACTGTAAGTAACGTAATGTATGTCCCTAAATTATCATCTAATTTGATGAGTGTGAGTACTATTGCAAGAAAGGGGTATGTAATAGTATTTGGTCACAATGGTTGTGAAATTTATAAGAGTGATGAATGCAATATAAGTGGTACGGTTCTTGTTAAGGGTATAGAAGATCGAGGTGTATACAAGCTAAACAAGTGTTGTTTACAGAATACGGCCTTCACTACGGTTTCGGAACGCGGTGATACATTGGATTTATGGCACCGTCGTATGGGACACCTAGGTATTCGAAATCTTCTACTTCTGAAAAACAAGATGGCGACTGGGGTAAGTTTTCCTAACAGCAATTCAAACCTGGAATGCGTATCCTGCCTGAAAGGAAAACAAACCAAGCAACCGATGAAGAGAAATCGTGTAACACGAGCAGCGGAAGTGCTAGGATTAGTACACTCCGATGTGTGTGGCCCTATTAACGTACAATCTTTTGGTAAGTGTCTGTATTTTCTCACGTTTATCGATGATTTTACGCGTAAAACTTTTGTTTATTTCTTAAAAAATAAAAGTGATGTTTTTAAGTATTTTCTCGAATTTAAAGCACTAGTTGAGACGCAAACCGGTCGTAAACTGAAGGCGCTAAGGACAGACAACGGGAAAGAGTACGTCAACCGGCAGATGGAAGATTTTCTCAAGCGGCATGGTATTAGGCACCAGCTCACGGTTGAATACACCCCAGAACAAAACGGCGTTGCAGAACGAGCGAATCGCACGATATGCGAGAAGAGCAGATCGATGCTACACGAATCGGGTCTCGACAGGCGTTTTTGGGCTGAAGCCGTTCACCACGCGGTGTATCTGAAGAATAGATCACCAACGATTGCCATCAAAGACAAAACGCCAGAAGAGGCGTGGACAGGTAAAAAATGTAACTTGGATAAGATAAAAGTGTTTGGTTGCAGAGCTTTTATGCATGTTCCTGATCAGAAACGGACGAAGTTTGATTCCAAAAGTGTAGAGCTTGTCTACACAGGTTTTGCGGATGATGCGAAGGCATATAGACTTCTAGATCCAAAGACTGGTAAAGCATACAAAGCAAAGGATGTGGTATTTTTTGAAAACCAGATGTACCAATCTCAGAGGCAAGAAACACTGATCAAAGAGAGTTCGGTTATCCAAATTATACAAGATGAGGAAGATCGAACAACAGTAGATACAAGGAATGAGCAACCAGCATTCGAGTTTCTACCTGAAGTTCATACAAGTGAACCTCTACCTGCTGAAGAAGAAAAAAGGGCAGAATCTCCCACAATCGACTTCTTACCAACTGTTCAGGAAAGTCAACCTTTCCAACCAGAAACAGAACAAATTGAAGAAGTATCCGAAGAAATTACAAACGAATCGGCGGAGGAACCTATCGTAGGAGCTCAATTTCCTAGAGTGGAGATTGAAGAGGTTGGAAACGAACCGGCGGTGGAACCTATCATAGGAGTTCAATTTCCTAGAGTGGAGATTGAAGAGGTTGGTTACGAATCTGACGAATTCATGTCGCCTGATGAAGAATATATAGAAGAAACGGAGGTAACAAGAAGATACCCATTAAGAGACAGAAAGCCGAAGCAGTTTCCAGACTATATACTTTATCAGACCATCACACATGAAAAGGAACCAACTAACATCGAAGAAGCACTGTCAGGTCGAGATGCTGACAAATGGAGAGCTGCGATTCAGGAGGAGTTAGAAGCTCTCAAGAAAAACAACACATGGACTCTCGTGAAGCCTCCTAAGAACTGTAACGTCGTTGATTCTAAATGGTTATTTAAAATCAAAGAAGAGGCGGGAAATAGGCGTAGGTTCAAAGCCCGACTGGTAGCAAGAGGCTTCAGTCAAAGGTGGGGCATTGACTACAATGAGACCTTCTCACCTGTTGTACGTCACAGTTCACTGAGAATGCTGATGGCTTTGGCAAGCAAGATTGGACTGAACATAGACCAGATGGATGTCAAGACAGCTTTCTTGCACGGAAACTTAAACGAAACTGTTTATATGAAACAACCTGAAGGTGTTGAAGACAAAGAGAAAAAGGACTATGTATGCCAGCTCAATCGCTCGCTCTATGGGCTAAAGCAAGCACCTCGAGAGTGGAATAATAAGCTTGATGGTGAATTGAAGAAACTTCAATTTCAACAATCCAAAAACGAACCATGCATCTATACAAGATCAAAAGGAAATAAGATCATCATATTAGCAATTTATGTTGATGATTTGTTAATATTTTGGAATGACGAAGAGGAACTTCGTAAAGTCAAGAGTGACCTTAAGTCCAAATTTGAAATGAAGGATCTTGGAGAAGCTGATCTTATTTTGGGAATGCAGATAACTCAGACAAAGGATGTGATCAAAGTTGATCAGGAGAGGTACATCGAGAAACTTCTCAAGACCTTTGGAATGGAGGACTGCAAGACAGCAGCAACTCCGGCAACTGCTGGCTGTCATTTGAAGAAGTCAGAGCACAAGCCTGATGAAAGGATTCCGTATCAGAACCTCATCGGATCCTTAATGTATTTAGCAGTGTGTACGAGGCCAGACATAACACATGCAGTTAGTACTCTGAGCCAATTTAACACATGCTATTCAGAAGAACACTGGGTAGCTGCCAAGCGTGTGCTCCGCTACCTTAAAGGAACTAAATCTCGTGGAATAGTGTACTCCAAAGGATGCAGTGCTGATAGTTTTTTCAAAGGATATTCAGATGCAAGTCACGGAGGTGACGAAGACAGAAAATCTTGGACTGGCTATGTCTTTACAGCTCAAGGTGCAGCTGTATGCTGGCAAAGCATCAAACAGAGAACTATATCACTATCTACTGCAGAAGCAGAGTATGTAGCTATGTCAGAAGCCGCAAGAGAAGCAGTGTTTCTGAAGAGACTAGTTGCAGAGATCACTAAAAAGGGAGAAGAACTTATTCCTATCTTTAGTGATAGCCAATCTGCAATAGCCATTGCCGAAAATCCAGTGCATCACCAGCGGACGAAGCATATAGACATTCGTTATCATTTTGTCAGAGAGGCAATTATGAATGGGCAGATAGTAGTAAGGTATGTTTCAACTGATCGTATGGTTGCTGATGCTTTAACTAAACCTTTGGCAAAAGGAAAGTTTGTATGGTGTACAAGCAAGATGATGGGCATGCAAGATGATTGAATTTTCTTGATGCCTGTGGATTCAAAGTTAAGGAGGAGTGTTTGAAATAAGGTTGTGGACGACAGGCCACCTTTGTCTATGACAATGTATTTCAAATATTAATTTTGAATTTAGAAAAAGAAAAGCTATATATATAAGTAGCTTGTCACCGTTTTCTATTCTGTCAATTTTCAGTATTGGTAAACACGTCTATATTTACGTTATCGCTTATTATTGTGTATTTAAAACAAATATCAATAAATAGATGAATTGACCGTTGTGCGTATTCATGTCACTGTGTATACTCTGCTAGTGTTACTTCAACAATAATAGCAAAACTGGGCATAATAATCCTTATCTCACGCGGATTGGAGATATCCAGATTCCTTCGCTGATGTAGGTAATAGGTATGCAGGACTAGGTGTTGCCCGCGACTTCGTAAGTACGTACGCGTAGGATTGAATTTTGGTTATAATTATTTTCTTAGACAGTAAAATATTTAGAGTATAATATCATCATCATCATCATCATCATTCAGCCGAAAGACGTCCACTGCTGGACATAGGCCTCCCCCAAAGATTTCCACAATGACCGGTCCTGCGCCACCCGCATCCAGCGGACTCCTGCGACCTTCATCAGGTCATCAGTCCACCTTGTGGGGGCCTACCGCGCTGCGCCATCCGGTACGCGGTAGTGGCAGTGGGCGGGGCACATTGCACGTAGAACCGATGGCCGTTGGGGCGGAAAGGTTCTCGAGTGGCGAGTATAATATAAAAATCCGTAATTTCTGAGAAATTTCGTATCGTTTGCAGACGTTTCTGCTTAGAAATAATGGTTTAGTACCTACGAGTATGGGGAAGCATATTGTTAGTGGCAAATTAATGGTTTAGTTAGTACCTATGGGGAAGCATATTGTTAGTGGCAAATTAATGGTTTAGTACCTATGGGGAAGCATATTGTTAGTGGCAAATTCTCAGTATAACTTGAGGCTCCACTTGCCGATTAAGAAGTGCTTTCTTACAGTCGATTTTGCTAAGCGCCCTTCTTAGGCGCATACAAGGGATATGGTGGCGAAATCAATCTTTCAAGGAAAAAACCCACGCGTTATAGGACCTACCTATTATGAGCACTTGCCCGCTAACTTAAAAAACGAGCCATGTGACGCAGTCTTTAGGCGTCACTTAAGAAACCTTTTGTTGGATAACCCTCTGTATCTACTCTGTAAACCAGTACATGGAATTGAAATTGTAATTGACTGTTTTATTTTTTGTGATTATTAGCTTGTCTTCAAATAATGTTATGTACAAATTTTATTATTTAATTATGACATCTTGCTTTGTACCTATTTATATTTTCTGTTCTGTTTGACGATCATGATGAGAATTTGTATACTTTGACATTAACACTAAATAGTATATATAATTTTCTTCGTGAAATAAATGAACTAAACTAATTCGATGGGATGGTATCCCAGAGTCGCTGATTCGAGTCCCGCCCAAGGTCATGAATATTTCCACCTTTCCTTTCATTCTAAGAAAATTAGTTTTCTTGTTTTACAATCAGTACTGGTTGAACTTCCAAGACTCTCACCTGAAAAGTTACATAGCCTCCATACAACCTTTAATATTAAAATTATTTATTTGATTTTTTGCTAAAAAAAACTTATCTCTAGCGCATGGGTCCATATTGGCTCATATAAAGTTATTCGTTATAATTTTTTTAATTATACCGATTTGTGGTTATAATGATCATTGGTTATAATTTTATTAGGTATAAATTGAAAGAGATGTCATATACTAAAGAAAAAGTGACCAAGGTCCCCGGTGAGCAGGGCTGCGATCGAACCAGCGACCTCCTGCTTTCGCGGCAGACGCCCTAACCACTGGGCTACCCGATCACGGCGACCAGAGTCCGAAATTTCCTAAGTATATGCAATCCTTTCTTATTTTTAAACGTTTTTAAGGTACGTTCCGCCAATCCTACAGCTCAGACTTACGTCTAGTGCTGCCTTCTAGATAATCTTTACAGATTATTTTCAACTACAAGCGAGGGTGACGTCACCATTCTATACAATTTTAAAGCACGAATCAAATCATTTATTAAATGTAATAAATGTTTTGATTCATGTTTTGGTGTTTTTTTAAGGAGTCACACTACTATATATGAATTATAAATTGAAAGAGATGTCATATACTAAAGAAAAAGTGACCAAGGTCCCCGGTGAGCAGGGCTGGGATCGAACCAGCGACCTCCTGCTTTCGCGGCAGACGCCCTAACCACTGGGCTACCCGATCTGGGGAGTATATGACATCTCTTTCAATTTATAATTCATATATAGTAGTGTGACTCCTTAAAAAAAACACCAAAACATGAATCAAAACATTTATTACATTTAATAAATGATTTGATTCGTGCTTTAAAATTTTATTAGGTATATATTTTTTCCTAGAAATTTTTACTACTACTATTATTGTTCATAATTATTTGTAGTCCGAATATTTGTATTCATAAAATCATTTCTACTTTTTGATTAATTTACATAAGTTTGTTTTAAAGAGACAGATGACATATAATCTTATTTTTCATAATTATTTGTACTCATATAACCTAACTTAACCTACAGTGCTGGTGGCAGTTCGGTTCTTCGAGGGTTGCAGTTTCTAACCTAACCTAACCTACAGTTGTGGTGGCAGTTCGGTTCTTCGAGGGTCACTGTTTCTATCCTAACCTAACTTACAGTTCTGGTCGCAGAACGATTCTTCGAGGGTCGCGGTTTCTAACCTAACCTAACCTACAGTCCTGGTGGCAGTTCGATTCTTCGAAGGTCGCGATTTCTAACCAAACCTAACCTACAGTTCTGGTGGCAGTTCGTTTCTTCGAAGGTCGCGAATTCCATTTCGGTATGTATCTACCTCTAGGTATGATATTTGACAGTCGCGTGTATTTATAAAGTATATGGCATTACTTACGCAGTTCTAAAGCATGGAATATCGGAGCCTTTTTGCAATACCGGTATTTTGATATTTTCAATATTTTTTCGACATTGGAGGGGAAAAAGTCAATAACTTCAAAAAAATACAGAATTTTCATATAAAATTAAAATTTATTTATTATTTAAGAATGGTTACGTAAATAAACAAACAAATTTAATCATAACTTAATACAACAGAACTATAAGGTTGAGTATAGAGTATAGAAAACCAAACCGATACATTTATTTTAGGTTTCTTGTTTCAAAATTAATAAAATCAAGTCAGTAAAACTTAGAAATGTAGGTAATGCAGTAAAATGTGTTCTAAAACGAAAGTAATAAAATATAAATCAGTGTAACAATCAAAATAGACCACATTAACTTACGAGTACTCGAGACACTTGAGTACATTAATGAAATAAAATAAAAAATCAAACTCCAATAATAAATCAAAATAAGTCCAACGCTGATAATACCATAAAATTAGTTTCAGTCTCGAAAATTAAAATATTATTCGGTCTCAGACTAAATTATACAATAAACATAAAACTAGAGTAGCAAATCAAAATCACTTTCACAATCTCAAAAATGACTTAAATTACTCAAACAATCAAATAAAATTTGTTTCACAAACCTAGGAAGTACAATTATAATTTGTATTATTCCAAAATATAACATACTCGTATATAAAAATCTCTTTCTTATACTGAAATAAATCAGTTTTCATAAACATAAATAAGTAAAATCAGTTGCACATATAATTCAGCCTCATATAGGTAGATAAGAATAACCATCAATCAGTCTTAAACAACTTTAAATATAGTTATATAAAAAAGTATGGGAGTCAAAATGTCCTAACAAGACGCATTAAAGTTTCCCTCTTCGACTCTATTGTCAAATCCGTGCTCCTTTTTGGCTGTAAAACGTGGAGAGTGACTAAGGGCCTGACGAACAAAATACAAGTCTTCGTCAACTGTGGAGAATATGCCGGCAAACACCCATCGACATGGAGATCGGGACAAGGAAATGTAGATGGATAGGGCACACCATTCGACGAGGAAATGCGAATAACGCAAGCATCGCTTTCGATTGGAAACCCCCAGATGGGTAGCGTGGTTCCGGGCGACCTATAAACTCTTGGCGACGGTCCGTCGAGAGTGAGCTGCGTGCAGTCGGACTGAGCTGGAACGAGGCTGGAAGGGTCGCGGAAGACAGGAAGGGTTGGCGCGAGCTTGTGAAGGCCCTCTGCACCTCTGGGGTGCCATAGGACAGCAACATCATCATCATATAAAAAAAAAACTATAGTTAACCAATAAATTGCTATCAGTTATCACAAGGTCAAATTCAAAATCACAGTTATGTCTAATATAACGCATTTGATTCTGCATTCTGATACCCCCCTCCCAATTATCCATATAGTAATTTAGGAAGTCACCTGGCGGGATCGAGATCGTATTTGCTGAAATAAGGAACGCAGAAAACAGATGGCGTCCAGAGTATCATCTTTAAGCGATGATCGAATCTTGTTGCAAGTATATGCGGCGGAAGAAAAAGCTCGTTCTGATTCTACACTTGTCGGTGGTATAGTTAATAAGTAATTATAAGCCTTGTTCAAGTAAAAACCTCGATTCCCGCCATTTTCAAATAGTGCCATCTCAATTCGAATCAGTTTTCGTTTGTCATCGGCGGCGTCTTCATTTTCTGATGTTCCATGTGCTCTTGTGGTAGGTATGTCTTTGACAGACTTCTCTAATACTTTATTCGATTCTTCGGCAAAGTCTGTGTTGTTTCCGTCGCCGCTTGCACTGGTCACACTAGTGGTGGTGCTTTCGACACCTTCGTTACATGGTCCCTGCTGGTAACGATTTGTTAATGCATATATCTCTTCCACCATTTGTGTGTTGTTTATTTTGGGGAACACTTCGGTACTTACTTCAGTGAAATAAGTCTCGGGGTTTTGCAGATATTGCAAAATCGACGCTATCAAGAGACGTCTTTGAGAAATGCGCTTGCGCAGTGATGCGGCGAGCTCATCTGCCAAAGCAGTGTTTTGGCCGTCTAATTTACGCAGCATAAACTTCATTGCTACATCTGCTATAAGTAGCGTGGCATCGCGACGACACAGTGCTTCGACGGTCACTTTTACTATATTGAGGCTTTTTTGAATACTGTCCAAAGAATCCAAATCATGTTGTGAAAATTCAATTGGTGACTTCATGTCAATCAAAGCTTTGGAGACGCTTGATTTTATTAGATTAAATCTCTCGACCATTGTAGCGATACTTCCCCAACGAGTTTTACAATCTGCTAGTAGCTGGAGTTCCTTGCCCATATCCTGCCTAACATGTTTTTGCAAATACATGTCATTCTTCATTGGAGAGTTTTTGAAAATGTTTACTACGGCACGCACTTTGTCAATTACAGTTTTATAGTTCGTTTTAATCGTAGGTAATGCGCTTGAATAAGTTGTCACGAACTCAACTCCTCCATCTTCTTCTTCGTCACTGGTGTCAACGTCACTCAAATCTGTGGTATCTATTATCTCTTCAGGCTTCGAATTAAAATCGCACGACTGTTCAACAGGTTGGGCAATATTTTTCTTATAGATGACGTCAAGAACTGCCAATTGGATTCCGTGGGCAATGCAGACCTGGTGATGAGCGTTCAAGCTTCTGCCAACCTTCAGCATAACAGCTGCACCGTCGGTCACCACTGCAATCACATCTTCATCTAATGAAAGTTCGAATTCGGCTAGTTTTTTCCTCAAAACATTGATGCAGGTCTCTGCTGGCATTGAACCGGTTATTCTCGCCAGACCCAAATTTTTAAACGGTGAGCCGTCAGCAAACTCTTTGCCGTAGTGAATGTTTATATTTATGTACCTGGCGTTTCTTGTCGACGACCACTCATCGAAACTTAAAGAAAACTTTATGTTTGACGATTTGAATTCTTTCAGTTCTGTCACTAGCTTCTTTTTCTCTTGATTGCTGTAGTTTACTACTATATTTTTAATGCTCTTTGGCGTTTTTGGTAGGGCATAACCGGAGTTTAAGAAAAGTCTACGTTGATCCTCCGAAGTGCAGAAAATGCTGAATGGTAATCCATCTAAAGCGACCATTCTGCTTACTGTAGCTTCAAGTGAATGGTTACTTTGAAAGTAATCTGTTATTTTACTCTTTTTTGCCCGTGGCTCTTGTGATGCAGTAGAAGATTTCCTTTTACTGGGAGCTGAGCATTGAGATGTCGATGGTTGGCTTGTGGTGGGAACATTGCTCTCTATACTTGACAAATTTGGCATTGATTGTATGTCAATTGAATGCGATGATTTTAAATGGGTTCGCAGACCTGTTGTGGTGCCTCCATGACATTTCAAAATTTTTTGGCACAAATTACACTTAGCAGATTGACTGTCTTTCGCTCTCAAGAAATAATGCCACACGGATGTCTTATCCTCACATTTTTTCATAAATTTTTCATACTCCATAATGATATTAGTGTTATCTCATAGCTTGAATTTTGTTTCTAGTGTAAGTATACGCTGTAACAAACAAAATCATTCTGTATAAATCAGTCGTATTCATATGTAGGTATGATATTGCTCACTTGCTTGCACTTTTCATTATATACAACATAAAAGATCAATAAGAAACAAATTTCGAACATCATTATCAATACTGTAAAATAATATAACAGACATTAATATGTGTTCGCACTTACCCGCTTCACAGACAATTAGACACAACAAAACACAACTTCTTAAGCATATAAAGTATTAACACGTGACACGTGAATTGCGAGCGTTCATCAAGAGATCTAACAACAGACTAACTACTTAACTGAAAACAAATGTGACAGAACTGAGGGTGCTTTGACGAGGCACTCTGATTGGTCGGTTGGACGGTTTGCTCAAAGCGTAACGGACTAACGGCGTATTAGGCTATTGTGGCTTTCACTCGCACCTACGTGATTGTTCTGTTTCGCTCTCGCTCTACCAGCCACGGCTACCTGCTACCTGTATGACACTCTGGGGCTATACCACGAAAATCGCACGATTGCGGATTTGTGTCTCCATCTCTGTCACACTTGCATATTGGAGTGACAAAGAGGTTTTCCCGTCAATGCCAAATTTCGATGTTCGTGGTGGGCATGCTGTAGTCTGTTCAGTCTTTTCTTCCTTGGATTACTTTAAGAGCAATTTTGTTATTCGAAATAAATTGTTTCTACATGAATCTTATAGCATTTAATTAGTACATTTCGATGCTAGTGCGGAAAGTATGTCATTACTTCACGAGTCCCGAGGTATCTTGACACGAGCCGTAGGCGAGTGGCAATACTCGGGATGAGTGAAAAATGACATGTCCGCACGTGTATCGAACGACGTTTTTCAATACAGATGCGAAAAAAAATTAAATACATAAGAACGAATTTGAAAGTTTTTTATTATTTCCGTAACACTATTGTAACTAAACTATCAAGAACATCTTCAAAATGATTATCTTATCTTCTTTACTTTCTCATTTTCAATATCATAACCATTATTTCTCATTAACAAAATAATAAATCGCATGTGACAAATCGTATCGTCAAGTCTAATAGACCCTTCGAACATGTTTACCTGATTGAAAAACGCCTCTACTTTGACAGACGTGTCGTTGGCTGTTCCGTTTCATACACACAGATTTATAACAACTGTTTTCAATGTTAATTTTTTTAATTAATGATTATTAATAATTAATTTTTAATTAATTAATGATAATGATATAATTCTTATAAATCTGTGTGTATGAAACGGAACAGAGCCTACGAAACGTCAGTCAAAGTAGAGGCGTTTTTCAATTAGGTAAACATGTTCGAAGGGTCTCTAAGACATGACGATACGATTTGTCACATGCGATTTATTATTTTGTTAATGAGAAATAATGGTTATGATATTGAAAATGAGTAAGTAAGTAAGTAAAGAAGATAAGATAAATATTTTGAAGATGTTCTTGATAGTTTAGTTACAATAGTGTTACGGAAGTAATAAAAAACTTTCAAATTCGTTCTTATGTATTTAATTTTTTTTCGCATCTGTATTGAAAAACGTCGTTCGATACACGTGCGGACATGTCATTTTTCACTCATCCCGAGTATTGCCACTCGCCTACGGCTCGTGTCAAGATACCTCGGGACTCGTGAAGTAATGACATACTTTCCGCACTAGCATCGAAATGTACTATTAAGTTGTTTTCCGTTTTGAGATTTTATACCGGTAGGTATTTGAGAAAATCAAAACCGGTAAAAAATTATCGGAAAATAGTCCGATATTATCGCAATTTCGATATTATCGAAAACCGGCATCCATGCTCTACGCAGTTCGTATATCATTTACAAAAAAAAATATTTTCTATGACTTTGTAGGCTATAAACTGCTTAAGTTTTAGTTTTACCTTTTTGATGATCGGTGAGGGAGCGAGTGACCGAACTACGGAACTTTGACGTTCGATAGTTCTTAAACTTTTAGTTAGTTGAAATTAAATGTTAATCAGATACATCCGAAGTAATATTATAGCCAATATGTCACTGAAAATTCAGGGTTCTAGCTTTAACTAGAGCGAAATTACAGGAAATTGAAAATGGCCTGAATTGCTTCGAAAAAAGGATGGTACGGCCGTGCCTTTGTTTTGCTCGACTAATATATCTGGGGGCACTCCCGTGTCCCCAGATGCATCAGTTCCGAAAAAGTCATTAGTATGTGGGTGCTGCATTTTTATTGCATTCTTAACTAATCTTGTAATAAGAAAGAAGAGCCGTCTGTTGACCTTGCTCCGTCCCCTTGGATATTGAAAGGAATTTACTTAATTAAAACAAGTATATCTTTAATCTGTACAGGAAGTTAGCAAGATCATCACTAATAGCTAATTCAGTATAAATGTGTAAATTTAGCAGCGCGATTGCGATGGACTAAGTTTCAGCTTAGACAAAAATCACGTTAAATTTTGCGAGCGGCATCTATTAGTAACGTAGTTTTTTTTTATGTTTATTAATAGTAGCAAAGCAAACAGCACAAATTACTTAAGCACCATAAGTGTCTATGGAGCTAAGACCATTGTGAATTCGCTAAGATTTGGAGAAGCTTCCCTTGGTTTGCTAAGGCTCACTAGCATCACCCGGAGTTAAGTTGTCAAATTCCATACAAAAAAACTCCGCGTTATGTGGCTTACTCCGGGTGGTGCAAATGGCCCTAAGATTAAGACTCGTTTTAAAATTGCGGAGCCATACATCTGTTAATTTTACTCGCGAGGTCTAGAGTTGATTTATATGTTGCTGTAATTTACTTTTTTGGCCAAACTATGGAAATAAGTTGTTTTTTGTATTACCTTTTCCTGAGTAGCATATTCTGGATTGCTGGGAGCGCAGGAGCTGTCGAAAGTATAGTCGGCGTGGTACCGGCGCACGCGCTCTCTACTGTCACCGGCGCCTGATGCACTTACCTGCGCAAAGTCAATGTATTTCATCAAACCATCTCGTAGTTAAGAGGTAGTTCCTCCGTTTTATACACAATTGTAATAAGAAGATTAAGTAAACTCTTTTCCATGTATTAAAATAAGTACCTATAAATTCCAAATCGACTTATTGAGATGAGACCGCGTCATTTACTGGTAAAAAATAATTTACTTATTACTAGTCAGAGCTACTATTCATTAAGTGCCTTAAACTAATTATTCAGAAATACATTTTAGTGTGTTAATTGGTTAAACACTTACTTTCAAATTGGTAATTGTGACAGTCTTCTCGTCGAGCACGCTTACTACCGGGACTCTGTCTTTCTCAGACCTCAACTCTCTGTAAACAGGTAAAATGAAAGTAGCAGATAAATTTTCTACGATTTGCAAGTTTACGAACATACATGGCACTAGGTAAGCACGGACCTAGAACATATAAGGACGTAATCCCGTCAATACAAATTTGTGTTTACTCACATTCATAGCTCGTTAACGAGCGGTGATTGGTGAATAAATAAATGAATAAAAAAATACCATATTTATACAAATATATGCAGATTATTATTTTTGTACGCCTATTTACCTGTATTTGTTAGGCTATACACCTCTAGCTATAATTAAAAGCAATTACTTATAACCAACCTTTCTGTAAATGGGCGAACGCGAATAGCTAATTTTACGTTAGACATTTTAAATCCAACCAATTAACGTTTCCCTCGTTTAACTGTAAATATTACTAACGTTTAATATGTAAAACATATACTGTTCGTCTTAACTAATAAATGCAGATATTTAAGTATAACAGGAACAAGTAGGACCACGTGAAAATAAACAAATGAAACATCACTCGCACTGCACTATGCTTCCCCGAATGCACGCCGCCGTATTTTCGTTAGAGCAAGTTATTTTGGGCCCGTGCTTCCTGCTAAAGGAGTTAATTACATAAATAGGCCGACTCTATGGATTCTCCTCTCCATCGCTTACCCATCACCTCAGACGAAAAAGAAAAACCTACTAATCGTAATCATAAAACATAAAACACGTACCTAGGTAATTCATTATAACACTTAAACAATTGAATCTAAAACTTGGGCTCAGTAACACTTGAGCTTAGGCACATTATCCATACCTAAATAATTTAATTGGCGTAATGCAGCATTTAGTTGCCGTGACAGATACAGCATTTTCCAGAGTTGAACGTATGCAACTTGCTAGCATAGCGAGCTAAACTTTATTGTTTAAATCAATGGGATGACTGATGAATGATGGGATGATGATGATGGAGGTTCAGAGGATCTGAAACATTTAGGGGAGAGTCGGCTATATCGTATCACCTCTAGATTTCATACTTAACAACCTATTTTACCTGCTTATGGGTCATAATGATAATGACGGCATAATTTTCTGCAGCCAAAGTCGCAGTGTACTTTACTACGCATTATATCCGAATTAGGTTAGAATTTGGGGCAGTCGTATGGGATCCTTATGAAAATAAATATAACACGACGATTGAGCTAATTCAAAAGAAATTTGGGAGATACTCGTATCTATATAAGAGCCTCTACGGTTACTATCCATTTTTGTACCCATCGCTTTTCGTGTCAGGTATGATGGCTGGGCTTTGCACACTGGAGTGACGGCGGAGATTACTGCATATCTTACATTATTACCAGCTGCTAAATAATAAAGTGGCAATACAACCATACTGGAGCGACTGGGGCTGCAGGTCCCACGAGCGAGTGGGCCGGCCGTAGGCGCAGAGGGCGGCGCGGGCGGCCCGGTGCCGGCGGTGCGGCGGCGTCGGCGGCTTTTCGCCGCCGCCGGCGCGCGTACGCAGCGTGGTGCTAAGTGTGCTAACGCCCCCACCCCACTGCTAGAGCACGAACCGTTCTAAACAATCGCTGACGACGTAGACATACTTATTTGCGGACAGTATTGGTGTATTAAATTTTTAAAGAAAAGCTTTAGCATTGATTTTTAAATTACTTGTGACTGAGTTCCCAATAGCTAATAGGTACCTAAATGTGTGATTTTATTTACTTATTTAATATTTTATTTCGTCTACTGTTATTGTTGGTGTGTATTTTATATTTGGAATTGTAGTAGCATATAAGTGTTTTGGTACAAGTACTGTAAATATATGTGTTATTTTTGAATAAATAGATTTGAAATATGAAAAAAAAATAGATAGAGACATATAAATACTTAAATACATAGAAAACATCAATAACTCGGGAACAAATAGTCGTGATAAACACACAATTAAATGCCCTGACCAGGATTCGAACCCGGGACCTCCTGCTTCGTAGGCAGGGTACCTACTTACCATACCAACTAGGCTAGAAGGCCGTTACAAATTCACGTCACAAATTGTAATATACCTTGATCTAAGTTTATCGAGTCGAGTACCATCTGGCATCTGGCCAGCATTCCGGGTCGTCATCATCAAGTCCACTCTATCAATGTTATGGTTTCCGTAAGAAAATGTTCAACTTAATTTGTGAATGGAACGACAGTGGATAATGTTTTTGTTTAAATAAATGCCGGGGAAAATATTGGGTGCATGTGTTTTGGAACAATCCTTCATTGACAGTGACAGATGACATGACTTGTCGTCGTCAGAAAAAAAACTCAAAAATATCAGTAGGTGATCAGTAGCTCAGTGCTTGTAGTTATCTTTTCATAAATTGGATTTCTTTGCGTAATGTAATTTATATTTAAATCTATTACGATTTAAAGTAGTTACAGTGGTATCCATTGGCTAAGGGTGATAGGTAGGTATTGTACTTACTGTACATATTCCACAGTTGTTACGTTACGAAATATTAAGTGATGTGTTTCTTGTACTTAAACCCTTTACTTTTGTAAATTCATTACCAATTTTGATAATTAAATACTTTATTATGATGCTGTATCTGGGACGTTAGGTTTGCAGGTTATTTAGGACACAATTAGTCTTAAATAATTGTAATGAATAGGCGAACATTGTTGTTTATGTATCTGTCTCTGGTCGGTCCCTCATGTCTGAGGATCGTGGTCAGCATCATTGTTGCATCCGGAGCGAGTGATAAATTTTCGTCCCCTCTGCGCATTGTGTGGCCAAAATATGACAAAATGCATTGCTGGCATATGGTAGACAAGCAAGTATTCAAAGCTAAGTCAGGATCGCAAAAAGAAGTGGGAGACCAAGAATGAGATGATCAGATGACCTCAAAGGCTTCTTGGCCCACTGTGGGTCAGGCTAGCTAGGGACAGGCTCAGATGGAAGGAAACAGAGGAGGCTTTTGTGTCAAAAGCACATGCTGATCAAATATAAATAATATAATAAGATGTGCAATATGTTTTAATTGTATTGTATCAGCAAATAAAGGCATTGAAATTGAAGTCAGGATCGATGCATTGGTGCATTGTGCATTTAAACAGGTCTTAGCATTTTTATGAGTCTTCTTTTTTCAGGGATACAACTGCCGTTACTACAGATCTGCGATCCCAGATCTGTAATAACGGCCGTTGTATCCCTGAAAAAAAAACACTCATCGCTATGGCAAAAGATGATAAGACCTGTTTAAATAACATCTGGAAGACAACAGGAACCTGGTAAACGTAGTGGTTGACAACATTATTGCGCGCAATGTTTCAGGTGACATTTGTTAACTTTCCAAAATGGTACCTGAGTCTTTGGAACAACTCATTAAGGTCTACTAAGGTCTAAGGTCATACCAGAGATGTGAAAATCTCTTCCCACCAACTTGGAAACCGTTCTCCCAACCGTCCAGTCTTCCATATGATATATTCTCCATATATGTTAATAAGTGCAGGGGACAGGATGCAGCCCTATCTCACTTCTTTTTTTGTTTGGAATGTATTGGAGCAGTCCGTGGCCTTTAAAACACAAAGCATTTAACAAAATGCTTAAAAAAATAATTTAATAGAAACAAGTATTCATGTTCAATTTCCTGTTCACTAAATGGTCCTGGTGATTATACATGTCTAATTTTAACCTAGGGAATAGTGTACCTATACAATACATATGCCTAGAAATTTCTAGTTTTTATTCATAGTGGAATTGAACTTGATCTTCTGGCATAATGAGCTATTGTGTAGTTGCTTTATCAGACACAATATCCTACAGCTACAGCACAAGTAGATTATTATCTCAAAAGTCAACCATTATTATCATATCTTTTGTTAGGATTAGTATAAAGCATGGTAATGTGCATTGAACCTCTAGTTTCATTTCTGGTTTTAGTGAAAATGTTGGCCCGGAACATATCTCGGAGTTTCTGGAATGCTCTGCGCCTGGAGTCTAGATTCTTGTCTTCGGACACAGCTAAGCCTCTGCCTGAAACTAAGGAAGGTGTAGAGCCAATTCAGGTAATTTTATCGTAGTATTTTTAAATTATTATCTCATATTTTAGCATCCATACTTTTATTAAACATTGTAAAACATTTAGTTGAATTGTAGTATCTCAGTATATACAAGGTCTTATCCTGTCATATTAATATAGCTACTGTCGATGTTTGCTATTGTATCATAATCTTGAAGTTTTTAATTAAATAGAAAAAAGTTGGGGTGGACATTTGGACAAGGCAAAAATATTGACCAATGCTTAAAATGGCATAATAATATTATGCAACTTTCAATTTCGACTTGCTGTAAAGGCTGGTAATTTGGAAGGAACACTGTTGGTTAATAATCTATAGATATTGAGAAAAGCACTAATTCAGAATTAGCATTGCATAAATAAATAAACCAGATCATGCATGCCCGGTGTACAGTCTTTATTCACAATACATGTAGTAGTAGTAGTAGAGAAATGGACAAATATAGTGACAGAATGGGTACCGCGGCACAATGCAAAAAGAAGAAGCGGGAGACCAAGAATGAGATGGTCAGATGACCTCAAAGGGGTCGCTGGCCCACTGTGGTTCAAGCTAGCAAGGGACAGGATAAGATGGAAGGAAACAGAGGAGGCCTTTGTGTCAAAAGGACACGCTGATATAAAAAAAAACAAATAAAAAAAAAAAATGTAATATGTTGTAACTGTATTGTATCAGCAAATAAAGGCTTTGAAATTGAAATTGAACATGTAGTATATTACAAACATGAAATACATATTTAACTTTCTAATTTATGGTGTGGAATGATCTGTACAGTGAGTCAAAATGAGTGCAATGACTGACAGGGGTCTGATTAAGGGACAAACAACTTGTGAACATCTGCTTATTTTTAAATAAGGTCTAGATATGTTAAACCCTGAATTGCTTAACCAAACATAGCGCAGCATACTCGATGTCTCTCTGCTGAGCAACAATTTATATTAGGGATTGTATAAGATTTATATTGCAGGCGGAAGCTCTGGACAAGGACATCTGTCTATTGGTGGATGAGAAGGACAACATAATTGGGACGGCAACCAAGAGAGAATGCCATAAAGTAGGCCCGGAGGGTGACATTCTGCTGCACCGTGCCTTCAGTGTCTTCCTTTTTAACAAGAGAGGGGACATGTTGTTACAAAGGAGATCCAGTCAGAAGGTAAAATATATTATTAGAAAATTTGCCTAATCGCGAATTTTTATGCTATTACTAGCTTTTCCCCCGCGGTTTCGCTCGCGTTAAAAAGAGACATAAAGTAGCCTATGTCACGTCAATTCGTCGCTCCCTTTTGCCTTAAAAGACGGACAAAGAAACAGACACACACACACTTTCCCATCCTACTAATTTATTATTTATTTACAAAAAAAATATACAGCATGACAGAGAAACCAAGGCACTGTATAATTCAACATTCAAGTATGTACAAAGGTAGCATCACTTAATTATAGTAACTAGCACACAGAATTGTATAATACGAGTAAATCAGTCCAACGTCTCACAGTACGCCAGACATGTTCGACAAACATTTGCCCAATGGTCTGTAAAAATATCAGTCTCTGGTGCCCATGACAGAAGGGAGTTCAGAAGCCTTAGGGCCCGCACGGCTGGAGAGTTACTATGCGCGACGGTGCGAGTAGTTGGGACTGCCAAAAGGTTGTGATTTCGCGGTCTCAAGAGGTTTTTTGGCACGAATGGGATAGCAAGCCTCACAACTTGTACTACCAAATCAGGACAGTCTGTGTCGCCTCGTAAGATGCTACAAGCTGTCATAAGTAAATTAGAGTTACGCCTAACTTCCAGGGAATTAAAGCCTAGTGAACCCAACAGAAATTTGGTCGGGTACAGAAAAGGGTAGTAAGTTTTTAACTTTTTATACATAAACCTGAGGAAGGTTTTTTGGACTTTTTCCAAAAGTAGGGTGTATGAACTCTCGGCTGTGTTCCAAATTATACTAGCCGCTTCTAGCTTACTCCTGACCAGAGCAGTGTAAAGCACTTTGATGGCTCTGGGATCACTAAAATCACGCGCATTTCTCGTGATAAACCCTAGTCGTTTGTAGCAGTTGGCAGCCAGCTCTTTCACATGCGGGTGGAAAGTAAGAGACGTGTCAAATACAACCCCGAGGTCTTTTATTGTAGTAACGCGAGCAATAGCTTGGGGGCCAAGCATATACTGAGCTATAAGTGGTTTTGAAGATCGAGTGAAGGACATAACGGAACATTTAGACACATTGAAGTACAGTTTATTCGCGACACTCCATTGCAAAACCGCATCGATATCATATCATATCATATGATATCATATCATAATATTATAAACGCGAAAGTTTGTTTGGATGTTTGTTACTCTTTCAAGTAAAAACTACTGAATGGACTTTAATGAAACTTTACAATAATATAGCTTATACATCAGAATAACACATAGGCTACAATTTATTGACATATTGCGCAGACGAAATCGCGGGCACCAGCTAGTTTATAATATTAGTATGGATTTACTTTTTTATTTATTTATTTAAACTTTATTGCACAACGAAGTTAATGTACAAATGGCGGTCTTAACGCATTAAGGCATGTATAACTATACAAGTACGCCTAGAGCGAAACATACCCAGACACTTAATGACGAATATTTTCGAATAAATGCTTACGCAACTTTCTTACATTGAAAAGAATATACACACAAAAAATTTGGGTGAGAATGACATGAGCAATTTTGCATTGGTAATGAATGATACAAACGATAAATCTTTCATATGAAAAAGAGTCAATTAAGTGTCAAATGCATACACAGAACTAACTACCAACACTGTTAAAGCTTTACAGGCTGGTGGCACTTAACGTCACATTCCAAAGCAGACTATGAAAAAATGCTGCAACTACAGCACTTTTGTGGCGATATTTTATGGGTAGATTGGGTATCCAGTTCTTTTATTCTATATTAAATTCTATAGTAAAATAATGTATGACCAATATTGTGTTCTACGATCAACTCGGTTTCAATTAAGGATTATTTAATTATATTATAATATAGTCTAATTAAGCCAAAGATCGAAATCTCTTCATTAGTTTTAAAATTTGGTATGTATGTTGATTGGCTTAATTATTGACTTTTATTATTGGAACTCCTAAAAATATTATAAAAAAAGACCGGTTGAATCCTCCTACTTACTCCTATCCTACTACTACAAAGAAAATCACCATTAATTTGTTCAAAATATTGTTTGTCAGGTTACATATCCAGATTACTATTCCAACGCCTGCTGCAGCCATCCGTTGTACATAGACAACAAGCCAGAGAACATCATAGACGCAGCCAGGCGGAGATTGAACCATGAACTAGGCATACCATTAGACCAGGTAATCATTTGACTTCCAATTTATATTTAAAAATCGACTGAGAACTAACTTTTTTATCCATCACACTTGCTCGTAAAAGGTAACATTACATGTGTTGGTGGTGCGGTTCTTAAAGGTATTCAAAGTTTCTACCTAGAACTATAATTCCTAATTCCATTACCTCCCGCGGCCCGTGGCACACACAATGTTTTTCATTACAACTGTTTGGACTTCTTTTTAAATACAATTTGAGTAAGGCTGTCTTCGTTTTTATTTAGTTTTCGTTAATTTATTTAAGGATTAAAAAAAAATTAAAACTACCCTTAAGTTTGTAATTAATACGTGAGGGTTTGTGGACAGATGGAGCCAGAACTGTTCACGACACTGACGCGCGTGCACTACCACGACCCCGGCGACGGCGTGTTCGGGGAGCACGAGATCGACCACGTGCTGTTCCTGCAGGGCGACCTCAAGATCAAACCGAACTCGGACGAGATATCAGAGTACTGCTTCGTGCCTAAGAGCGAGTTTAACGCGTAAGTACAAACTGTTACTTTTGGCCCGAATTACAAACTATTTACATGCTTGACTGGATACCACGAGATCGACCAAGTGTCGTCAAGATCAAACCGAACTCGGACGGGATATCAGAGGACTGATTTAGTGTAACGCGTTAGTATAACTTGGGAGGTTTGTTACATGTGTCGCCAAAACTACATTCAAACTATTTACAAACTTGAAGTTCAGGGCTAGAAACACAACATTAGCCACGGCCCGGACCTAGGTTCCAGAATCAACATACCTAACGCTAAATTATTTTAATATATTCTAATTTATACATAGAATAACTTATTCAGGCTGAATTTAAATGAACCTCTAGATTTAATGTTCAGTTGTTTGGCCGGATTACTAGTCTAGCGAGTCTACATCACAATATAGATGTTCCGTTATTTTTATGAAACAGGAAGGAATACATTCTATTTTACATCAAAGTATCTCTGATACAACTTGTCATAAATTTGGAATCTACAATCAAGGTCTTAATTGAAATAACGGAGCAGTTTTACGGAAAAAAAACGTTTTTATGAATCCATATAAATTAGATTTATGGTTTATGGTTTAAGAATTTATTTCTCCAAAAGAATTATAACAATTCACTTAACTAGAGAAATACAAAACTATCATAATTTAAATATACATGTGCTATAAGTGTATGAACACAAATCAAACAAAGTAATAATATTGTTTAAGAATAAAGTAAAGTGGGTACAGTATAATCCTCATAATTACCATCACGCGAGCGCGGGTTGCGCGTTTTGATAGGTATACTGTTATTTTTATCCGATAATTCGCATATATTTTTGACCCTATCTTAATTATCGTGTGTGATATTTATTTCTGTTAAAATTTCAGATTTATACCGACTTTGGAAGGGCCGATAACACCCTGGTTCAACATGATCAGGCGCCATAGACTCAAGCTATGGTGGGACAACCTCCATCGTCTGAAGGAACTCGCCGAGCCAGAGAAAATACATAAATTCATAGACAAATAATTATATGTCCATTTTATTTTATACTGTCGCTATTGATATATGTATATAATTACGAACAAGGAAGCTCTAACAGTAATAACAATTTTATTAATTTCGTTTCAATTTATTATATGAGTTAGTATTTATGTTTCTTCAATATCGTAGAGCTATAATAATGCTTGAAATATCTGTTTCACTAGCGTAATATTTAATCAATTGTATGTATGTACACAGATGTGTTGCATTGTTATTATTTTAATTATATGCGTAAGTTTTAGATAGTGATCATAGTCACCACAAGCCATAGGTTCTGTAGTGAACATTTATTTCTAGTTTCTTTAAGCAGACAGCTAGTAGGTAATTAGGTATTGAAATGGGTGCTCCAAATACAAATTATATTCAAATTATTTTATTAAACGCTATTCTCCATCAATTTGTTTCAATAATTCGTCCGAGGTGTTCATGTCGGGGGACAAAAAAGTTTTGCACTGTATTTTTCTGGGAGTGTATGTGGCTTTAACCCACTGTAGTGTCCTTGAGTGGTGGAAGTTTTTCTTGCGGAAGATTTTCCTGGGGCAGTCGATCCGTTTGGAGGTAGTGGCGCCGACGGAACGGAGCAAGTAGGCCTCGCACGCGACCTGGTTCCCGATGTGCAGGCCGCTTCTGTACGCCGTGTGGAGGTAGCGCACGGCTACGCCTTGGAGAATCTATTTTCGCGAGAGAAAGTCAACGTGACACTATCTTATAAATAGGCATAGATGTATGATTTAGAGCTAACGTTAGTTCTGTGGTAAGTAAAAGGAATGGTGTGTTGCATTTTAGCATAGGAACTTTTGTAACTTCGCACCTACGAATTGGTGTTTATGGTATACATATATACCAATATATTGGTGTATATGTATACCTATGTTCAGCGTCTTCTGTCATTGATGCGATTAATGTTTGTTTATCTACTCGCATATCACTAGGGCTCTAAAATGCGTCCGGAAACGATAAGCACCAGCATTACCAACCAGCAGGAATCAACGGAAGTAAGTATGTAAGAATTCAATGATCACGCAACCACGCGCTACCAATTAATGTACCTACCTACTCACTGAAAGTTATTGAAGGCCAATTACAAAAACAGTCCTATTTGCTTATAATTACCTACTATGCAATCAATCATATTTCTTTGTAAGGAAATTATTGGATGAACTGGAATTTAGATATATATGTTGATAGAACCATTCCACGAAACAAACACATGGCAGTCCATTACACCACGACCGTGAACCACTTTGCAAAATTTCACTATCGGTAGGTACTTATTGTGAAGTTTCATAGATAAAGTCTTAGATACCACCGAACGAACGCAGTAACAGTAGGTTAAAGAGTACTGTCTTTTTTTTACGCTAGTATTACCACCCCGAAAAAAGGGATGGATATAGTTTTTTTTCTGTTACTGGTCAGACTATAAACTACCAGTAAAATTTACCCAAAAAGTAATAACAAGTAGTAACAGACAGATAGGTGTAGTTACTTCAATGCGTTCATCAGTGCGTCTATAGGGATTGGTGCAACTGGCTCTAAGTAACTAGGTTCGTAAAAGTGCATGAGCAATTTATGAATTCATTCATAAACTGCTTATGTAATTTTGAACGCGATATTATCTACTACCCTACCCTACCCTAAGAATATATATTTACCATGGCTATCGTAATAAGCGCCATAACTGCGTTAAGTCGCCATGAAATCGACATCATTTCATTTATTAGTTTTTCTTCGCAACCTGCTTCCCATATCGTCAGTTTTTGCTGAAAAAGGCAAAACATTGTAGGTATGCCCGAACGCCAAAAATATAATACTTAATTGAAATAATAGGGTGAAACACTATTGTGGGCGAGAGGAGACCGCTGAGTAGTCACTTGACAACTTACTTTCAATTAGGTAGGTATATTTTTTCCTGTACAGTCAAGTGTAAAAATATGGTGTTGCACATCTTACTCAAAAATATGTCCCATAGCAGCTTATGCCGGTGTAATAAGAGCGTAGTACCATATTTATGAGTCGATTATGTCGAACCATATTTTTGCACTTGACTGTACCTCTACGGTACGGCACTTACCTACGCGCATGCTATGTTTCATACTTTAGGTAGGTACGTATACTTACTAAGCTAAGAACTGGAACAGCTGAATTACTAAGCTAAGAACTGGAAACTCTATTACTAAGCTAAGAACTGGAACAGCTGAAATTCAACTAAGTACAATAACTTACACGTGGGTCGTACTTATAAACGGTATCCTCATGGGCGACTCTGTGATGCACGCAGGGCTGCATGACATCCATCGAGCAGCAACTGTACGGTACGGTATCGCTGACAAACTTGTGGGTAGCATGCAGTGATCTGATAAAGTCGTATTCATTGGAGAAAGGTGTGTTTAAAATCAATTAACTTGATCTATCTAGTTATAAATTATTCTAATTATCTAGGTATGCATTAATCAGAAAACGATGGTCAGGTATAGACCAATTTCTGAGACCCACCTAAACAGGATGATTCAGGAGACGATATAAGTCGACAAGATGTAGGTAGGTACTAGGATATGTAGGACCACTCCTCGATACTCAACAGAGGTTCCAAGGTACATATATAGAACGTCTCAATCCTCTCATACCTAAGTAGGTAGGTACCTACTACTACTACTACACCCGTCCCCAAAAGCGAACATGCTGATAATCTATCAAACATACCGAATACCGATCTCTTTACGATGGTATCACTGGTCTAGGAGAAGTGCCAAGGTATGCAGAGTCCTACCAGCAGTCCCCAACAGTCCAGCATGCAGCAGTGGAAGAAAAACTTGCGTGAGGTTTATCAATCATACCAACCTCTTTACAACGTTACCGTTAGCCTCGTAGGTACCTTTACCAGGGTAGGTACTCGTATGTAGAACCACTTCTGCACGCCTACCACGAACATCGAAAATTTGCATTGACGGGAAAACCTCTTTGTCACTCCAACATGCAAGTGTGACAGAGATGGAGATACAAATCCGCAATCGTTCGATTTTCGTGGTATAGGCTCTGATACTGCATCCACCTGCACCAGTAAAAGTGAACTTGCACGTGGTCTGACAAACGTAGTAGGTACTAACCCCTTTACAACGTTGCCGCTAGCCCCGGAGGTGTACCAGGGTATGTAGAACCACTCTTGGTACTGTACTCGTCCGCAGCAGTGGAAGCGAGTTTGTAATTGGTCGATTGCCACTTTGGATGGCAGGTGGCTCGAGTATAGAAGCATTGCTTTTGTGATACCGCCTTTTATTTTAGCTGCGAGGAAAGTTTGTCAAGTTAATTGGTTTTAAAACGAACATACCTAGAATGAGCAGCGTAAACAAGCGCGGACCGCCATATTTAAACCCGCCTATTGCACCCGCGCTAGCGGACACAGCTAGGACCTCGAACTCTTATTTTTATCAGGAAGTTGGAATAAAAAAGAGTGAACAACAGGTACAGTCAACTACAAAGAAATGAATACATCCAAAGTGCCAAAAATATGTATAGGTACATGACTTTATTACCTAACCATTAAGGTCGTGTTAGTGTATAGGTACTTACATAATTTTGGCACTTTGGCTGTATTCATATCTCTGTAATTGACTGTACCTATGAGAAAAAAAAAACCATACCTCTTATAATAGTAGTTTGTAAGCCGGAATAGAACATGACTGCCAGAAATAGTATAATAATTATAATTAGCGCCCATATGTAATAAAAGAGGCCGCTGGTAACGTTGTACTCCACTCTAGGTAAACCGGCTTTGAACAGTTGATATAATCCATAAATCTACAAGAAAGACAATAGTTATTTACTATACAAGGGAGCAAAGTTGTTGTTTAACTCTAAGAACCTACCAATCGCTTACCTATCAATTCCGAGCAATCGAAAGATTCCAAAATTGAGCCACGAGCGTAGCGAGAGCGAAAATCTGGAATCTTGAGCTTTACGAGGATCTCAAGGAACGAGAGTTGTACGAATTTCGCCGCCGAGTGTAATGTATATAAGTTAACTTGAAGACACCATTCAAGGTCAAAAAGTGTCATAGAGTTACTCCTGGTACTCAGATATTGCCAATAGCTTAGGTACCAAATGCGGGATAAAGATGTGACCTCTGATTGCGCATATTTACTACGGTCATGCAGGTCTCACTTATACTAGACGGGTAGTGAGTCGTAGGAATTAGCGCAAGGTTCAGGTAACAGATTACTTCCTTACTAGTGGATTAATGCGTTTTTCCCGCTAGTTTTAAAGGATAAAAGAGCGCTTTCCGAGGTGGTGAGGTGAAAAACAATTTAATAATCTTACTATGATTAAGTATATGTTTCTGAATACCTATGAGGTGTTGGCAACACACTTGTGATGTGACACCTATGGAGTTGCAAGTACGCCTACGTATCAATAAGGCACATGTGCGTTGCCAACCCTTTCTAGGCAGGTCATTCACTGTTGGATGATACTCCGCAGGCAAAATTAAACGTAGATTTTCGTGGTCAATGCAAATAAACGAAACTTGCTTAAGTGGTCCTCATTAAATAATTATTTGTAAATTATTTAATGAGGACCACTTATTGGCGCGAGTCAGGTGATTTTATGATTATTTTATAAAGCCTCTTTTACACATATCTATTGGTAAACTTGAAGAAGAAAGCCTAACAGCCTAAGAGGAGCGTAGGTATATTATTTAGTTTACACATCGAACTAAACTTGTAGTAGGTACCTTGGATTTTTAGTTTACTTAAAACTGAAATCAAGGCCAACTAGGGGATTTCACTTACTTGAATAATAACCGCAATTATGCCTACACATGCAACGATAACCGGAATGGCATTCCCATCTGGCCAACACACGAGGTCCAACAACGTGCCCTCCTCGCTACGAATGCTCTCCGAAGTGTTCACAAGCCATATCAAGTAGAAAATTACTATGGGTTTACTCGCCATCAACAATAGCCGAATATTGTTGAATGACGACCACGTTAAATAGATCGCTGAAACCATAGCAGGATATTTATTTATTAATCGCGCTTTCTAAATAGGTATCTTGTAAATCTCAAGAGAAGTTTTCTGACAACTATTGTCATTATGACAAAAGTTATATTATATTACGAAAATTATTATTTACTAGTTTAGGGTTGCTATACCTACACTGTTGGAAATCGGTCGGGAGTTGGAGGCTTCATTTATATACACGGCTGCATATACTGGTATCTGTGCTGCCTCTGTGTAGCTGCGACTACTTCTAACGTCATATTAAAAGCACTTATAATAGACCGTACTAACGTACAGCTACTTTAAAGAAATCACGCAAGAAACGGTTACCAGCTAAGTACAGTCAAGTGCAAAAATATGGTTCGACATAATCGACTCATAAATATGGTACTACGCTCTTATTACACCGGCATAAAGGTGCTATGGGACATATTTTTGAGTAAGATGTGCACAACCATATTTTTACACTTGACTGTACTCGTACTACTAATCGATCAAATTCCGATAAACACTCATGCGATGCGAGAACTCGCACGTCGACATGAGAAACAAATGAGAATTTTAAAATGCAAAGAAAAAAACGAAAATACCCATAACAAACATTTTTATTTTAGTAAAATCTCCATTTTATTCTACTATCACTTTACATAGAATGTAAACATAATCTGGTAACAACACAAGTAAAATATTTCATATGTAATTGATATAAAAAGTATTGAAAAAGCTATTTTCACTCAGTATTCAAACGGAAAATCCAAATGATTAGAAACGCTTTTACATGTAACAGTCTTTACTACATTAACATAAACTGCAATTTTGCCGGCTCAAAATAGATAAACAAAACTCCTGAAGCCAGTCGATATAATGTTCGATTTTCATCTTCTAAACTATTTATATGACTTCATATGACTTATTCCTTCTGCAGTAGGAGTAATTAAACTGTTTAATATATCTTATCGCCAAGGGACCGTAATCATGCTTTTATGAAATAGGAGGCAACCGAGCAGGCGTATCGCCGGTTATATATCTTATCCCATGGTGACAAGGGACAAAAAACAGGAACATAATATAGGTACACCACAACACAAGTATAACCCGTGACATTAAATACCTGTAGGTACCAACCGCAAACAAGCTTCTGACCATCGGTAGACTTAATTAAAGAGTCCTTTCAAAAATACTTTAACCCACATTGCGACGATACTATAAGTAATTTTAACCAACTGTTAAATATATTTGATACTCTGGTCTTAATTTTAAATAGTAAATTAGGCAAAACTTGGACTCATTTCGTAAATTTTAACACATGAGATCATAAAAACCCTGGTATCACACCGAAAAAGTACTTAACCCTGTAACGCATGTCATGAAAAATAAATTGTTGAAATTTGAATTTTAATAAAGTTCAATATTGTAACTGATTGTGGCTTCGTATGCAATAAAGGAATCGTATGCACTTTTTAAGGGATAAGGACTCTTAACGACGTTGCAATAGGGATTACAAATGGTCAGTTAACAGTGTGGTATACAGTTGATAGTGCTTACTACCCAACAAAAACAAAAATACTAACACTTAAGCTTAAATCACATTTGGTTCTGCAAGGACTCGTAGTATTCCAGCTCTTCGTCGGTAACGGAGGGCCGGAACGACTCCACGCCCTGCCACAGTTCCGACACTCCCAGGATCACCGAGTCTGGGTTCAGGTCGCTTTCTTTCACTAAACCTGTACCAGAAAACAATATTTTAGCATTTATTTAAATTTTGGATTTTAAGCATGAAAAAACAGTTTATAATTGTATAAAATGGCGTTTCAATATAGAATAAAAGAAATGGATAGTCGCGATGCCCAATCAGCCGAAATAAATGACGCCCCAAGTGTACCGCAAAAACAAATCTTGCGGTAGTTTTACATACCTTGTTTGGAACGTAACGGCCTATAACGTAAACGCACGCGTAAGTGTTGGTAACGCTTACATGAGAATAGTACATTATTGCAGAGGCCGTCAAGTAAGGGATTGCAGGACGCGTTTGTGGTGGCCGAGGCTTGTATAGTGCTTTTCTCAAACATTGTGAGGAAATATTAAAATTAAAATAACTACCTACTATGCCATGCTCATTTGGGTGAGCTATTCGAGCACCATGTTTAACCGCAAATAAATATACATATCCTCATAGAGTTTTTTTTTTTTAATGTCTCAAGTATCTAATGGTCGTTGGCTGTATGTAATTTTTCCTTTGTCAGTTTAGTGTTAGTACGCAAACTAAAAAAGTTAGAGCATCGGACAATAATGTTTCGTTCATACTTACGCCATACATTACTTCACGGCCTCCGGCCAAGAAGTAAATGGGGGGAGCCGTAAACAAGAAACTTCATGTCTTCATTTCGTGACATAAATGCATACATCTCATGTTTGAGAAAAGTTCTTTCTCGCACGAAACCGACCAGGGGTACGTTTTCTCAAAAGCTAGTAACTTGTGTAAACAAGTTAAACAGATACTTCCGCTTGTAATCCATGTTACAAGCTTTTGAGAAACGGGCCCCAGCCTGGAGGTTTTAAAATCGATATTTTCGGGGATGGAATCGCGCCGGAAATAGAGGCGGTTACCTGCGTGCAGTTTCCGCACTAGGCCGCGCACGGCCGCGCCGCGCGCGGTGGAGACCACGCTCATGAGGTCGGCGCCGGTGCAGCTCGCCGGCAGCGCCTCCGCCACGGCCGGCAGCCTCACCTCCGGCCGGAGCTTGTAACTGGAAACAGATCATATTAAGTCAGGGAAATAGTAGATAACGTACCGAGGCCTTAATTAAGAAATGTCTCAGATCTCGTGTAACAGGCTAGATGACAAAAAAAATCGAATTAGTCCATCTGTTAGATTATTAAAAAATATACGATACGTATTTTTTCTTTTGTTCGTCAAATGAAAAATGCGGGAAATACAGGGCTTTAAAGTTTCGCGTGACGTCACACCTGAGTACAATTCTTACTCTAAGGTGACGTCACCAGCCCCCACCACGGAACTTTGACGCTCTTCATGTTCGTCAATTTTAGTTATCTTGAAAAAGGAAAAAATACGTGTCTAATAATTTTTGATAATCTTTCTGACGGACTAATTAAAATAATAGTTTTTCAACCTAGTCATCATCCCTATTGTCGTCCGAAGGGAAGCTGAGGTCGACAAACATGTGAACTGAGGCTTTCTTATTTACTAGCCAAGGTCTGTACACTATTTTTCTGCTCGACGTAGTCGGCAAGCGGCGAATTTGTGTAGGGCTACGCTAGCATGCTTGCCGGCCGGAGGGCAGAAAAAGTATTTTCGTATTTTCTATGAAAATACCAAGATACGAGTGAGATACATCTTTGATACATATATTTTTTTGTTATTTATTGCTATTCTGCATAGCTAATCTTATGATACTCGTATTATTAAAGTTATTAAAACCAACCAGATATAAACAGTAAAAGCATTAAATAAATAAATAAATATTATAGGACAATCTTACACAAATCGACCTAGTCCCACAGTAAGCTCAATAAGGCTTGTGTTGTGGGTACTAGACGACGATATATATAACAGATAGATACATATAAATACTTAAATACATAGAAAACATCCATAACCCAAAAACAAATATTTGTGATAAACACACAAATAAATGCCCTGACCAGGATTCGAACCCGGGACCTCCTGCTGCTAGGCAGGGTCACTACCGATTAGACTAGGAGGCCGTTGATTAAAAACATATTATAACTTCTAATACAGAATGAGCCATTGGACAAACCCTGAAATTCCACATGGGGCTACATCTAAGTAATGCTCTTCTGTATTTTATAAATTAAAAACTATAAAATAAATATTTAAATACAAATGTAATTTCCAATAAACGACAACAAAAACATTGCAACTGTTTTAGAAGGTCCGACTGATACGCGGCGCTCATTATGAACACCTTGTCCTGTATAATAGAGTTCACTTTCGCGTAACATTTTTTGACACATTGATCACTTACCTTCGACACAGCGCCTTGAGCACTCTAGTCTTCTCTTCCACGCCGCGGTACGGGCCCACGTACACCAGTTTGTCGAGGCGGCCGGGTCTTAGCAGCGACTGTTCTAGAAGGTCCGGCCGGTTCGTGGCGCCCATTATGAACACGAGGCTAGTCGCGTCGGCGTCTGATAAACCAAATTGAAGAATAAAACTATGATCATGAAGTGGTCGCGAGATCAAACCCTGAGCTACAATTCTGAAAAAAAAACATTTTTCGAAAAATTATAGACGTTTGTCAGTCGTCGCTTTTGAGGACGGTTCACGTGACTTCACCGAAGTGCCTAACACACTGTCGGCCAGCTATTGAAAGGAGGCAGTGTTTACAGCAGTGTGACATATTTGTTCTCATCTGGCCGCACTGCCAGCACTAACGCGTCTTACTTGCGTAACAATAGTAGATTGTATATCAAGGGCATAAAGTAACCCATTTTATACGAGGCTATTTATTGGTCCGAGCCGAGTGTAACGAGGACCAATATAGTAGTCGAGGATAAAATGCCCTAGTGCATGAAAAGCGATTTTGTGTCGCCTAGCCACGACACAAAGGTGAACTTTTCGAGCAAGAGAAGTGAAAAACTATATATAGAGAGGGAAGGATTACCTTCAGCTTGCGTGACGCCGTCGAGCTCTGCGAGCAGCTGGCTGACGACGCGGTCACTAGCGCCGCCCGAGTCCCCGGCCGCGCCGCGCCGCGGGGCCAGCGCGTCCAACTCGTCAAGGAACACTATGCAGGGGGAAGAGGCACGTGCTGACTCGAATACTGAAAAAAATGGTACATTGTTGGCGACGGAAAGGAAGGGATTGACTGACGAGTTGGTGGCATAGCCGAGCTCAGGCAATCCCTGTTTTCGCCGAGGCAGATATAGTACATTACTGCAGAGGCCGTGAAGTAAGAGATTGCAGGACGAGTTTGTGGTAGACGAATTAAACAAGTCCTGCAATCTCTCTTCCGGCCGAGGCTTGTATAGTGCTTTTCTCAAACACTGTAAGGAAATATTAAATTTAAAACAACTACTAGGTAATAAGGTTAATAAGGAATTGAATTAGCTATTCGAGCACCATGTTTAACCGCACATAAATATACATAGAAACATAGAATTTGTTTCTTTTAATGTCGCAAGTATCTAGTGGTCGTTGGCTGTATGTAATTTTTCCTTTGTCAGTTTAGTGTTAGTACGCAAATTTAAAAAGTTAGAGCAGCGGACAGGGACAATAATGTTTCGTTCATACTTACGCCATACATTACTTCACGGCCGCTGGCCAAGAAGTAAATGGGGGGAGCCGTAAACAAGAAACTTCATGTCTTCATTTCGTGACATAAATGCATACATTTACGATCATGTTTGAGAAATAGTGCTTTTTTCAAACATGAGCGGCCACCGGCGACCGGCGGCGTGTGGGGCGAGTTCCCCGAGGCCAGTAGGGGATTTTTTCCCCTAGGAGTAAAATTACCCATACAAATTCCAATATTGTCCGCTGCGTCCGTGCCCTGCTGGTGCTGGGTAAAGAACTGGATACTTTACGTCTTCTATTTGCGCACAAAATGCACGCAACGCAAAACGCAATACCATTTCTGAACATGTTTGACAGATACTTAGGTATTTGTTATACAAGGGGGCAAAGTTGTTGTTTAATTATCGTGCTTATATTGAGACCTGAGCAAGCGAAAGACTCCACAATTGAGCCCCGAGCGTAGCGAGTGGTTCAATAACTGGAATCTTGAGCTTGACGAGGGCCTCAAGGCACGAGGGATGAACAAACTTTATTAATAATCTCATCCCAATATAAGCTATCCGATATGTATTACACAAAACAATCGTTTAAAAGTCAACTTAATGCTATCAGAACTTAAAGAAACCATTCAAAACTCTAGGTCAAATTACTTCCCCGGCTGGGGTATAAAATGCGATTTCCCCCATTACTTTTTAAAAGATAAATCGCTTTCCGAGCTAGTGAGGTGACAAAAATCATTTTCTTCGGTCCTTGACTTTGGAGAAGTACTCTGAATGATTTGTGCACCTTTTCTAACATTCTCCTCAGACTGGCCAATGTACATGTTCAGCAGCTCCGGCCCCTTCACGCTGAGGAAGCTCACGTTGAGTTCCGTGCTCACCGCCTTGGCCACTAGTGTCTTGCCGCACCCTGGAGGCCCGTATAGTAAGATACCTGAAAATATTGGTAATATTAGATTAGATGAATATATCATCAAATAGCAATACTTGACAACCTAGTTAGCAACAAGTATAAATTAAACTATTCTTTTTAAGCTAAAACATCTGCGAAAAATTCCAAATTTCTTAAAAAGAAAGGAAGGGAAAAAAATCATGACCTCGGGCGGGACTCGAACCCGCGACTCTGGGATACACGCCCATCGCTCGGTCAACTAAGCTACCGAGACCGCACCCGCGGCCCCGAATTTCTACTCCATATCCTTCGTATGCACCTTAGGGGGTTGCTTAGCAACATCTGCCGTAAGAAAGTACTTCTTAATCGGCAAGGGGAGGCTCAAGTTCTATTGAGAATTCAACATTAACGGCATTAACTATGCCAAAGCCCATACGAAACTAATATTTTTAAGCAGAGAATTCTGCGAACAATTCCAAATTTCTTAGAAAAATAGAAAGAAAAAAGTTAGAAGGTACTCTTCTGTGTTCCCTACTATACACCCCCTCATGCTCCCTACTAATAGTATATTTCTTCACTGCAAAATAAATGTGTTCTTCTTAGTTTATCATGCTTAATAATAAATACTAACCTGAGCGTTTGAGACTAGAGTTTTTAAATAAGTGCGGATATTTGATGGGGAACTCAATTGTTTTCAGAAGTTCCGTCTTCAATTTATCCAGCCCGCCAATGTCTTCCCAGTGGACCTTTGGTATTTTAGGAGCATCTAGATGTTGACTTTGGAGACTTCTTATTGATTCTGAAAAACACAATACTTACAATAAGTTTTATATTTCAAATAAATATCGATATGCGATCCGTTTCATGTTACAATATCACTAATATAATCTTTGTGTAAAATTAAATTTTGATATTGTTATTTATACGTAATAGCTACTGAAACTAGCTACTTGTACTTACCTAAAGCACCGTTAAAATCATCTTCCTGAAGTAGATGTAAATTTGGATCCTCACAAGGCAAATGTACATAACTGTTGTGCTGCTTCAAATATGATTCCCGCATCGCAAAATGGACAAGTGTGTCAATATCACCACATAAAAATGTTTCAGTTTTAGCGGCCACTCTATGTAAAATATCTTGCGTATATTTGTTAACTGCACCTCCATCATCGAAAGTTATATTATTTGCTATATTTCGGTGTCCATCAATATTCAACTGCATTGCAGATGCATACCATACAAGCATTTCATATCTTTGCTGCGCATTTAATCTGGAAAGCTGAAACTTTTCTAAGAATATCCTAAGAATATTTGGTTTTAGTTCTACTTTTTCTGTGACAGCTATGAAAATGATGGGATGCTTTGTGTAGTTTTGGTAGAGGTCTATAATTGTGTTCATGAAATATTCCATCACTCTGCAGTCTTCGTTGTTCTCAGGGTCCACTGCAAAAACCTGTAAAATAAACATTTAATTTAAGACACTATTCTGTTGCAACTACATACCGTACGAAATTTAAAATACACCTAAAGGTATAACAATAAGATTGAAATTAAGAAAGTATTCCAGCTGTGTTTACGTGTTGTTAAAAAGTTGGAGAACTATTAGGTCAACTGGAAGAGATCGCTTATTAGCGATAAGACAGCCTGTTGTTACCAAAGGGTCTCTATCCTAAATGCAGCACTGACATCAAACTACCTCAAAATTATCCAAGAGCACTATGCAAGGGGCAGCAGCCTTTGCTTTCTGCACAGTGGAGTTGATCTTGCTCTCTGTCTGCTTGGCTGTGGAACTCTGCAGGCCATTGCAGTCTATTGGTAAACAGTTCAAACCTAAAAAGAATATTGGTTGTGTGGAGAATACAAATTTATATTGTACAGTTAGTTTACTCCTTTGTAATAAGGAGCAAAATCGTAAACATATTAACTTTGACACTCCTTATCTGTTTTTTTTTCACATTTGGGTTATAATATTGTAATTAAATTATTATGTCCATGACTATTTGGGTCAGATATCACTTGCACTATAAGGTTATACTGTTATGTTATGTTATGGGAGGGACACTCGGCCGGAATCGAGCGGGCTGTCAAGCACTTGGTGTGCTCATTCACCCCATTTCCCTGGCAAGTTTATACTGTAGTATGGAGATAAGAATCCCAAAAACAGATCATATGAGAAATTGAATAGAACTAAACTGTAAACAATGTATTTTAATGCAAAATATGAAAAAATAATTTAAGTATGTCAAGAAATTTCTTTGTTTATTAGACATTATTATCTTACCATTATATCTTGACAATGCCTTAACTAGTTGGTGTCTGCCTGATCCAATAGGTCCAGATAAAAGCAACATCGGCAAAATAGGACTTGACAAGGAGGAAGACAAGTCACCTGTAATATATTACATATTTCATAAAATGTACTAGCTATTGTGAAAATAAACATTTTTATACATTTTTGTTTGTCTTACTTATCTCTCCTGTCACAAATGGACTAATAGTATCTTGAATTTGCTCAAATTTTTGCCTTAAACCAGAAGGACAGGAATGTAACATTTGCAGATTTTCATTCTCAGTAGACTGCAATTTGAAGAACTTGTCACTAGGCTTTAAATAATGAATGTTTTCGCCCAAAATTAGATGAGTAACTCCCTTCACTATGAAAAATGACTGAATCACATTTGAATTTTGTTTGACGTCCAGATCCTTTCTGCCATCAATTTTTCTACATTTGAAGTAAAGCTTTCCCACAGCCTGTACAAGATCAAAGTACTTGTAGTGATATTTAGAAGTGACCTCTGGAGTGAGCTCAATACTGAATACATCATTTAAACTCAGTAATTTAGGTAATTCAAAATGATTACTCAAAACTTCTTTTACAAACTCATTAGACAGATCATAGTCATTTACAACAAGACTGACTTCTGCAGTATCGGCAATACTGGGTGCATAGTCTAATGATGGTACAGTTTGAAATGAAATGCTTATATCTATACAGTGTAGTAGTCCAAAGGATGACAATATGTTATACATTTCATTTTCTGACGTTGAAGCAGTATCTTTTTGTACTAATGTCGAGCCTACAACAGGCACTATTCTTATGCAGTCAAGGCTCTCTGATCTATTATCCAACCATAACTTCTTATGTAGTTCGGAAGTTAAGAAATTCAATTTGTATTTAATTAGTCCATTATCCTTTTCAGCATTCCTTTGCTTGTCTTTGTATTTCGATTTAATGTCAGGGGATAATTTAAGTGCAACCCATAGAATACCATTGTCGATATAAAACAGATTTTCAGCACTTAATTCTATAAAATCTTCTTTTGAGATAAACACACATTTGTGTTGTAACACAGGTAAATTCTCTTCAGCACAATCTTTCATAATGTGCCACTGAACGTGTGCAGGAATGGTCTTCAATTGAAACATATCTATGCCCTTTTTAGCCAAGACTTTTCTTTGATAAGAGAGCCTAAACTTTACTGCCAAGAACACGAGGAATGTGTAGTAATTAAACTTTGGGTAGATCACTTTTAGACAAAATTTGATTATCCATAGTTGAACTGTAATGAGTTCATTCATAATTAACAAAAAGAACAAAAAATAAACAATATTTGCTAGATTTTCAAGTCATTCAACTTTTTTGATAAGTTGTTGATAACAACACAATGCGAGTAATGTCAGTCAGACAGTCATGTCAGTTCAGTAGTCAGTGTCAGTCTACTCTCTACCGTCATTAACGTCACAAAGAAAACCTCCTGAAAGCTGTTCCGCTCACTAATAAAACCACCGATTTAATTATGCCATGGGAAAAATCTTGTAGGAAAACAAAACAATTGCTGAGATATATTGATTTAAAAATTTAAGAAAATTACTTTAATTTATTTTTTATATAAAGAAAAATGTAAAATGTTACATGTTTAATAACATTATTACCGGTTTTTGTAAGCCCTCACGGAACTCAATATTGTAGCAACACTAGTAGACGACGTCCATCTTTCTTTCCGGTTTTCAAGATGGTGAGTATTTCGTGAGAGCACTGAAAAATTATAAATTATAATACTTAAAACAAAAATTAAGCCTAAACTCAGTGTGTGAACGTGTAAATAAACTTAAACTACCGATTCTTTAAATCGATTTTCTTCTTCAGTTTCAAAGTTAAGTTTTTGATAGAAAACCTCGTGGCGATGTCGCTTGTCAACAATAATTTTGTGATTTCAGCCGCCCAAGAAGGACGCGAAATCCTCGGCCAAGCAGCCGCAAAAGACACAGAAGAAGAAGGAGGGGTCTGGTGGCGGCAAAGCTAAAAAGAAGGTAAGGAACTTGTTAGTGTTGTAAAGTGAGGTTATGTCCATGTCACTTGGAGATGTTTAAAGTTTTCGTTAAAGTTTAGTCAATAAGTAGTTAATTTGTAATGTATAGTGGACTTTATATCTAAATAGAAATACCAAATGATTAAACAATTAACGCTTGAAATTCAATGAGAGTAAAATCTGATATATTGAGGCTGATGGTATTTCATGTCTATGGCCAAATCCTAACCTTATGGAGTACACGTTACTAATACCTTTTATTAAATTTGCAGAAGTGGTCCAAAGGAAAAGTCCGTGACAAGTTGAACAACCAGGTTCTGTTCGATAAGGCCACCTACGACAAACTGTACAAGGAAGTGCCACAGTACAAGCTGATCACACCCGCCGTGGTCTCTGAAAGGCTAAAGGTTCGCGGCTCCCTCGCCAGGCGCGCGCTCGTCGAGCTTAGGGAAAAAGGTAACAACTGGGTTTCTAACTTTGTGTGATATGATTAGTAAAAGCATAACTTAAACATCCGCCATAATCTATTGGATGAGACAAAGTGCGAAAACAGGAACAACCTATACTATAATGAGAGATGTTTGTATTGTGTGTTATTGGGTTTGGGCTGCTTCAGATGTCTTTTAAAATAAGATATTGCCACTTACTCTATCAACATAAATAGTGAAAATGAATATACAATTTTGTAAAATTTTGTTGTCTCAGTTATTGGTTCTGAACCATGGGGAAAAGGAGTCATTCTGTGGGCTTAAGAGTTGTAGCTATAATTGATTTATGTTTGTTTTAATTAAATTGTGTGAAATCATTTTAAGCATGAGTAACAATTCTAATACAGTCAGTAACTATATATGGCTGTATGTCCTAGAAAATCTGACAAAAGTCACTAGTATGGATGTCATACATAGAATTATTCATTCACATGTCACACATAGAGCTTGAACCTAACTAGGTATAATATACAAATTTTGCCACCATCACGATAAGAAAATTATCGAATAGAAAATATTTATTTTCAAGAAAATTTAAAAAGACTCTGCTTTAAAGTTAATTATTTATATTTCATAAGCCTGTAATAAGTGTAAATTTTGGCTACTGCCATAATTTGCCTTTACCTTCATGTATTGCAGTGTTGTGGACTGAATTTATCCAAATATAAACCTATTATGATGATCATTTCTTCTGGAAAATCCATGACAGTTATAAACTGATATATTGAGTCTGATATGTCACCATATGAGCCTTGCATTGTGGTGTTTGTTATTCATGTCTCACAAGCAGTTTTGTTGTTCCAGGTCTAATCAAGCAGGTAGTCCAACACCACGGACAGGTGATCTACACTCGCGCGACAAAGGGTGACGACCCAGTTGCGTAAATTATGGCTAAGGTTACAAAATAAAAAAAAATCCAATGTAGTTGTTTAAATTTTTATCCTGTGTCAACTTTATTTTCACAAGAAAAAACTTCCATTATGAATAATGACAGTTCCCTATTTCATTCTATACACAAAATACAGTTTCTTTGAATTACAAGAACTAAGCCGTCACAAAATTTTATACTGCAATCCAAAGATGCTTTCCCCTGAAATGGATGGCTTACACAAGCTATGTTTTCTTAGCACCATCAATTGTGTGCATGATGAGTTATAATAAGTCACTTAAAAAAACTCCTTCCTCAAGAAACGACACTGCTTAACCAAAACACGACAAATGATTCAATTCAGAGGAACTCTACTTTGGTCGTTGACATTGTCAGTTCTCTAGGTTACGTTTCATTCATGCCGAAAACAGGCATTTTCGCGAGAAAATATCCAAAAAAATTTTTTAAGGTATGTGTTAATTTCATGTTTTTCGTACTCAGACTAAGGAGCTATTTCAATCTCGGAGAAAAAAGGTCTCAGAATTTTCAAACGTTTTACGTACTCCATTTTGTAACCGCTGTAATTAGACTAATTACGTACAAAATGTTTGAAAATAAAATAAAATTGGGACTCTTTTTCTCCTAGAAGGATCGAAAGAGCTCTTGATTCTGAATAGGAAAAAAACTAAATTTACCTGATTTACAAACAAAGTTTTAGGATCTCTTCTCGCGAAAATGCCCATATGCGACTACAACTGTCGGGGAGAATGTTTCTTTTTATCGTCTATATCGCTAATGGTAAATCTGGCGTGAGGGTACAGATCCCTGAGATGGTCCTTGAAGGTTACCGCGTGCTCATCACTTCCCGTCTCCACCACCACATTAGCCTGAAAACCAGACAATAGCTAGCGTTGAATAGGCAGCAATATTAAAAGTGGAATTGTTTCGGCATATTCCATCCTCTAGTCCTTATTAGTAACAATAATTAAGTCAAAGAACTAGTTTTCAGGTTGTAAACCATGAAATCCTGCGACATACCCAAGTATTTCCAGTATCACTATGCACGCACAACTGATCCGTGACCATGCTTTTTAAGACCGCATTCTGGTCCGATATGACTTTAGCGAGATTCCCCAGCCCGTTGCGGTGGTCTGGCACGGGAATTGAGAAGCGGAGTAGGCGTCCACTGGCACCTAAGCCCCGTTGGATATTGCGAGACAGGCGGCCGCAGTCTATGTTGCCGCCACTTATCACGCAGACAGCACTGGAGGGATTATTTAAATTTGTATAAGTATTATAAAACCTACAGTGTCTGACGACAACTGCAATCAAATGAGACAGGGCGTTTTGGAGGTAAATGGGAACGAACAAACTAAAATCGTCTCACCCTAAATGCATATGTAAATGGGATGATATCAGTGGAGCATCCGAATCTTTAGTAGTCCAGCGGTGTAGGTGGAAAGGGAAGATCACCATATGTAATTATTAGTGACGCCTTATCCGAGTGTCGTAGCAATGTTACATAACGTACCATTTTTTTCTTGCGTACATAATTAACTAGGCGTTTGACACTTTTTGTTGCCCTTATATGTACGAGTACAACATTATAGTATAATAATAATAATAAATAGAGTCAGACCAAACTAAGTTTACATCGATTTAATATTAAAGACGGGGCAAACGTCGTTCGTTTTAAACGTCAAACTTCTATGAAATTATAACGTTTACTTAACACGTTCACAGTATATGCTATTAAAATCGATACAAATTTAGCTCAGACGGACTCTAGTTAAGACACAAAAGCCGCGTTGTTCAAACTGCACACGTGCAACTGTATTTTCGTTTTCCTCCGATTTTCTCCTAGTGATGAACCAATCAGAGTGTAAATGTACCGTTTCCCTCTGAGCTCAGGGACGAGCCCCTGCATCACGGCGGCCACGGCGCAGACTCCCGCGCCATCCGCCACAAGCCGCTCTCGCTCCAGTACATTCACCATGGCTTGTGCGATCGCCGACTCTTCTACCACGAGCTAGAACGTGCAACGTGTCCAACTAGATATTTCGTGGGTACTATGTTGATGGCCGCTCCACACAATGGGCCATCATACGGGACGTAGCTATGCAGCAGAACGGGATGGCAATATTGCGTCACCCCTCTTACTCATAATTGCATCCCTTAATATCGTCGCCCATCATGGCCCATTGTGTGGAGCGGCCATGAGGAATTGTGACAATAGGTACTTATAGACAAAACAAGTACATGTTTTCAATTTTAATCAGTATCGTTTGCCCATTCCCTTATAGGTTATAGGTCCATTCCCTTATTAATATAGGAATAGGAGCCGGCGGTTTCCCCTATGTGTGCGCATGCAAGCCTTCCCGTGACACCGCCAACAGGACGGCGAGGCGGCATATGGGGGGCTTTTTAGTGGATACAATACACCGTGGGCCTCATTAACCAGTTTTTTTTAACTTTATTTATAAGAAGGCATGATAGCATGATATTATATAAAATTAAAGAAAAATAATACTAATGCCGTTAAATTACAAATTTAGTTCAGATTATTTTTTTATTATGTATTTTTTTCAATGAAGATAGAGCAAACATTATATTGTTCTTGTAATATTTATGATAATGTTAACGTTGTGTTAAAAATTCAGATTCCTAACTTCGTAAACTTCAGAGATAAGAGAGGGGGGGCGTATTTTTTTTACATTTTCGTTTATAAATAAAAAAAATATCACAAATCGTTTTAGAATGTACACATTAAACCTTTTCAAATGATATCCCACATGCCCCAGTAACAAAACTTTTAATTTTTGCCTCGTCTTTTATCGGGTATTTTTCATTGAAAATAAATGGTACATCTGTGTTCGGGGTAACCTTGTTTATAACTATTTCAAATGGTAGTTTTAGTAGTTCTCGAGATATTTAACAATGTGACAGACAGACAGACTGAGTCGCACCATAAGGGTTCCTTTATTACCATTTTGGTTCGGAACCCTAATTATTGTGTAGCACCAACTTATTTATTTAATTGCTATTCTACTTACCATTCTGTCAAGTTTGCCCCTGACCGTTGCAAAGGCATTGGCGCCAACACAGGACGCACTGAGCCCCTCAGCCAGATTGGGCGTGACCGGCACATTCACCGGCCTCCCAGCCTGTAGCGCCTTCATCATCTTCGGAACTTTTGAGCATTCTGCTCCCTATAATAGAAACTCAGAATATATTAACATTGCGATGCACTATCAGCTGCAGAATGAGGATTACCGCGAGTCTATTTTCCGCTAGGGGCGCTAGTGGAACGTGGGTCCTGCGGGAACATTTTAACCGTCACGTTGACAATTCCCTCATACTGACACATGAGTGGCGCCGCCTGGTGAGCAACAATACGGTAGCTCTCATTGCAAAGCCAAATTACCCCTCTCTTCTCTTCTACCTAGCGTTTTCCCGGCTTGCCACGGCTCATGTAGGGAGCCTGGGGTTAGCTTTGGCAACTAATCCCAAGATTTGCCGTACTAGTTTTACGAAAGTAACTGCCATCTGACCTTCCAATCCAGAGAGTAAACTAGGCCTTATTGGGATTAGTCTGGTTTCCTCACGATGTTCTCCTTCACCGAAAAGCGATTGGTAAATATCAAATTACATTTCGTACGTAAGTTCCGCACATCGAAAAACTCATTGTTTAGGACCGGCTAGAATTTGAACCCGCGACCTTCGGATTGAAAGTCGCACGCTCTTACCGCTGGGCCACCAACGGTCAGAAGTTACCCAATTTATAAATTAATTGATTCAATTTATGTGTACTTACTTACATTATAAATCAAATCATTCATAAATTGCAACCTACCGTACGCACATAAACCCAAATGATTTATTTTCTTAATGTGAATTATTTCCGTGAAGCTGCTAGCTGCACTGCTGAAGACGTAGCCTGCTGCAAAAGCTTCTAACATTTCTAATTGAGAAATAACTGATAGAAACGTCTTTTACCGACTTAAAAAGTAATTCGTGTTATAGTAAGGATACAGATCAGTAGGTAACTAGGTAGAGTAGGTAGGTAAGATATCTCACATAAACAAGGCAGGAGCACTTGAGCTTCTTGCAAGCGATGAGGACCCCGGCGAGGAGTCCCCCGCTAGCCACGGGCACGATCACCGCATCTAGCTCCGGCAGCTGCGTAACTATTTCCACTCCCACCGTGCCTAGTCCTGCCATCACTACGGGGTCGTCAGATCTGTGACGCAGTTAAATGATTCAGTATTTAAGACAATCTACACTGTGGTCTGTGGTACACTTTTGGTGAGCGTGTCTGGAACTCTGGAGTGAGTGAAATATGTGTCTACTATTAATTTACCTCATAATTACTTGACGCGTGTCATCAGCCATTTTCTGGGCGTATTTGGACGCATCTTGGACATTTTCTCCGCACATCACGACATCGGCGCCGAGCTCCGAGCAGCGCTGCACCAGCGCCGGCGGCGTGCGCTCCGGAAGCACCGCCGTCACCTATCGCGAGGGTAAAGTGCAACAATGGGAATAGTCGAGGGTGTAATCGAGATAGTACAAACTCTACACAGACAGCGACATTTGAACCTTTAAGTCGAAGCAGAAACCTTGTCATATTATGAGACCAAAAACAATTTACTTGATGGTCCCCTTTTCAAGGATAGGGCGGTGTAATATTAGGCTAAAGGGCGCTTAGAGAATCAAGGTGAAGATCTTCTGGTCACCGTAACCTCACCTGTCATATACGTTTACTCGTAAAAGGTATAAAATCTTCTTATTAGCGTTTTCACGGCTCATGTAGGGAGCCTGGGGTCCGCTTTGGCAACTAATCCCAAGACTTGGCGTAGGCACTTGTTTTACGAAAGCCACTGCCATCTGACCATCCAACCCAGAGGGTAAACTGGGCCTTATCGGGATTAGACCGGTTTTCAGACGATGTTTTCCTTCGCCGAAAAGCGATTGGTAAATATCAAATTATATTTTGTACGTAAGTTCCAAAAAACTCATTGAGGATTTGAACCTGTGACCTTCGGATTGAAACTCGCACGCTCGTCTTACCGTTGGGCCATCAACGCTCTCCTAAAAGGTATAGAATGTTTACCGGAATACCGAGAGGCCTGCCGTGGTAGGCGGCTGCCAGGGCCATGCTGCCATTCGAGGGCACAATAACTCCGCGCTTCGCCGCGTACTCTGAGCAGCAGAAGGCATTGCGAACACCACGTTCTGCACAGCTGTTTTGGCAACAAAAAATACAATTTGTTGACAAATTAGGTTATGGGCCCATGCAGTGACGATATGACTAATACTGAGTGGTAAACTTGATGCTTAAACCCCACTATGTTAAAGTCAGTAGGACGGTCTTCTTCTATTTGTTTAATACAAATGAAATGAGTACCAGAACAAACCAAGTGAATAGGACCCGAATACAGAAAACATTATTTGTGACTTGAAAATCAGAGATAACTTATGGATAAAAGGGCATCGCACGACATACTTATAATAGTTACGGTCTTGTCCCGCTGTTTCGGTTGATTCATGGTAACAAATAGTTCTTCATTCAACTTACCTGCCAGTATACTGTAGATTTTCACATTTCAAATAAATGTTGTAATCCATGTATTTACTTATTTTTGCTTCCTGAAAAAATATTTTTATTTGTTGGATATCTACCCCGTAACATATGTACATTATTTATTTATTAAATTAACATTGCAAGCATCATATGATTGACGGGTATTTTAAAATTTTGAGGTAGGTATACACTGATAATCCAATAATCTACGTTATAACATTTTCATCACACTTGCTCGTAAATGGCGATATTGTATGCAAGCATTCTTAGACTTAATGAGCTGTGGATTTTTAAGCCACGCGCTCGGCACTTGTAGCCGCCGCTCACAGCTGTGAAATTTGCTACTACTATTACACTGCCGCTAATCATTATTATAGCTTAGTAAGTTTATTTAATTCCTCGCAGATGTGATGAAAAACATCGTATGTATCACGGGCGGTACAATCATTACGAAATCGTGTTAATTCAGACCTACAGACAAGTTTTGACGGACATCGCATAGCCTAAACCGTTGAAGGTAGATACTTACCATGAAATTATTCATACTATAATATAATACCATAATTATACTAGACTATATACTTTTAATATTATAAATGAGAATGATTATATTTTGTTTGTCCTTCTTTCACGGCAAAACGGAGCGACGAATTGACGTGATTTTTAAGTGGAGATAGTTGAAGGGACAGAGTGACGTAGGCTACTTTTTGTCTCTTTCTAACGCGACCGCAGCCGCGGGCAAAAGCTAGTAAATACATAATATTCGTTAAACTCATGATATGTTCCGTTAAGAAACGACTTTACGAAATCAACTCCTAAAGTTGGCTGTTGGTTCCTATTTGTATTATGTTAAAATCTTTGTACACAGTTATACAATAAAATATTATCTTATCTTATCTTATCTTAAAGAGGTGAAACCGGGGTTGAAATTTGTATCGGCTTTGAGGATGGCGAAGTCGTGTGTAAGTATAGGTAATTAGGTATTTATTTAATATATGACATAGGTAATAAAATAACTTACACAGAGTGGGGTATGTATGACACTCCCTTCTATGATTTCCGTTGCTTGTTTTATATCATTGTAATTTAACACATGTGGCGAGTCCATTTTTTCATAGTCCTAAAATTATATACCTATTTTATTACATGCATGCACACTGAAAACACCTACACAAATCAGAATGGTAAGCATTAACCAGCTAACCACTGTCATATACCATAGGCCTCTTACACATTGTGATCAAAATAAATTGTGGTAAAGAGAAAGAGGAACAGCCTAATGTTCATATATGCCCCATTGTCATTGCTTGCATGTGATGCTCCAGATAATCAAGGTAAAATACTTCAATCTATAATTTACTTGACATTGCCAAAGTGTCAGCGGCACAAACACAAATAAAGCCTAATAATGAAGTCATCAGATATGTCTACTTCTTTAGTACTATTTACATGAATATACCATTGCTTTATGTTCTGCTTTAAATTTTACATGAACACTGTGGATTTAGAAATTGATTATTTTGCTATGAATCTGATAAGTGATAACTGAAAGAAGTAAACTTATGTCACTGTGACATATTTCATCATAAATAGTAATGTAGTAAAATTAGTATAGTATGTATATGTCATTAATTTCAGAAAAATCAAGTCATAAATGCAATTTCCATTGTATCAAGTGAAGCAGATATACTAATGGAAATACAAATTGATCCTATTTAATATTTCTCCTTCAACTGCAATCAAGTAATATAAATATGTTTGTGACGTTGCTTACTACACAAGCATAGTAATTAAATGTTCTAGCTGCATAAAAGAACATGCAATGGTCTAGTTGGGCATTCACCTATAAAATATTGAAGTGTAAACATCAGAATAGTGAACGAAATGAAGAAATATTTAAGACATATTTCACCAACTACGGAAGATGTATGTATAAAATTTTTAAAATACTTATCTAAAACTTTACTGATTTGGGAAATGAAACAATAAAATTCACATTATATTTTAATACTTAAAATGGATAGGTTTATATAATTAATTAATAGCTAAAGCATCATTCTGTGCTTCTTGTGCCAACTGCATTTGAAGATTTAATAGTTTGTTCTTTAATACAATAATACCCATTAGGACAATGTTCTCTGGCTTTAATGCTCCCGATGACTCAACATTGTAAAAAAATTTGTTAGGTTTAGCTTCCCAGTTAAACTCAGCTTCATACTGGTCCTCGTCCAACTCAGTGTGCTCACTCTTTGGCCATTCATCAGGCTTCGGGAACAGGGTGTGCCTCATTATATTGTCGGGGTCATATTCAAAGCACACACCTGCTGTTGGGTTCCACTTTGCATGCTCCTTTCCGAATCCTTTCTTGGCGTACGCTCGTAACTTTAACTCTTGCCCTTTCCGTAATTTTATAATCAAAATTTCGTCAGCTTCGCCGTAATCTGCCTGGTCCTCGTCACGGTGGCGTGAGGTCACGGGCACCACGCGCGGATCACTCGACTTCAAGTCGGCTGTCGTCACATGTCGCGTTTGGTCATCTGTGCACTTTACGTCCAAAGTAAATTCGACACTACACTCTGAGCAGAAATCGGCACACATACAATCTCTGGAGTACCGAATTTTGTCGACAACATCATCAGATATCAACGGTATGAGTCCCACGCGATGCGCGAGAAACTCATCACTAAGTACAGTGGAATTGGCTTCTAATTGAACCCAGTCGATGGCCATAGTCGGCGTCTCCGCAATAAATACACGCCGCATACTGTTGGCGACACTCAGCTCGGTATCCTCGACGACGAATTTCACATTATCGTCAGTCAGTTCAGTGATATGCACCGATGGCTGGTTGGCGTACGGCATTGTAGCTTATTTTTTAAATGCTAATTCAATGACTAAAAATATTAAAATGCGAACAAAAACACAACACAACACGACATCGACAATATCCCAGATGAATGTATAATTTAATTTATATAAATCTCCTGACTCCTGTCATTAGTGTCAAACAACTCAAACATCTGAAAACGCTTGCTTTAGATTCTAGCTTTTTAGACGAAAATTTCATAAAGCTTGTATTACACGACACGTTTTTTAGAGGCCGATCGGTAACATCGCCCCGCGTAATCAACCAAAGGGAACTTAGGAAGTCGAGGCCTGTCGAGTGCCTTTGCTCCTCGCAGGCGATATTCGGCCCCTAGGAAACGTCATATAATGGCCGCTCCGCACAATGGACCATTTTACGGGACGTAGCTGTATAAAGCAGAACGGGATAGCAGTATTGCGTAACCCCTCTTACTCGTAACTGCGTTCCTTATCATCGCCCATCACGGCCCATTATGTGGAGCGGCTATAACAAATGATAAGGTGTTTGCATATATGTGGTCATTATGGTGCCTCTACACTCTTGGGTCTCGGCCGAATGTTTCAACCTAGTACACACTCATTCAAGACAGACTATATAGATAAAATTTAAGCCAGACCATAGACAATTTAAGCTTTTTCAGGTAGTTTCGGTGAGTTAAACGGTGTTTTAAATAGCTTTGGTTATTGAAACTATTTAAGACACTTTAAATAGCTTCACCCAAAGTGAAATTATTTAAGGCACCATGTATAAGTAATGACAACCAATAAAAAAAACGGCGCGGTATTCATATTTCAAAATGTCTATTGTTCTCTGTTTTTTAAGAATTCGACAATGGGTATTTTCGCGAGAAAAGATCCAAAATAGTACATGTACTTGTATCATAATGTATTACGATACAAGTGCGAATAGGAAAAAATTCGCTTCGCAATGAGTGGCGATATAAATCGACACAAGTTGCGAATTACCTATTCGCACGTGTATCGTACGACGTTTTACCGTGCGTTTACATGCTGGCGCTCTCGGCCGAATGTTTCGGCCATGTTAGTACACGATGATTCGAGACAGACTATATAGAGAAAACTTAAGCCAGACCAGAGACAATTTAAGTACTTTTTCAGGTAGTTTGGTTGAGTTAAAAGGTGTCTTAAATAATTTCACTTCGGGTAAAGCTATTTAAAAAGTGTCTTAAATAGTTTCAATAACCAAAGCTATTTAAAACACCGTTTAACTCACCGAAACTACCTGAAAAAGCTTAAATTGTCTATGGTCTGGCTTAAATTTTATCTATATAGTCTGTCTCGAATGAGTGTGTACTAGGGTGGGCCGAATCATTCGGCCGAGAGCCCGAGCATGTAAAAGCACCATTACAGTACGTAGGTTTTTTTGTATTTTTGACGCAGGCACATTATCTAAGTAGTGCGGTAAAACAAAGAAAGGCCGAGATCGCAGATGTTTGCGACCCGAGCTGCAAGCGCGGGACGTAAATATGCGATCAAGGGCTTTATTTATTAACTCACGTGTTAGGTACATAATTTTATGCCTACACTTGGGCAGAAATCGGCTTTTTCCTACGCGTAGCGTGCGGAAAAAGGCGCTTTATGGCCAGGTGTGGTGTGGCATAAAAATGTTTTTAAGGTAGGTAAAAAATCTAATGTGTATCTTACTCAGAATAACGAGCTCTTTCAATCTAGGAGAAAAAATAATTTTTAAGAAAAAAAAACCGACTTCATTTGGTTCCCGGTAAAAGTGAAATTAAGAATTTGTTTGAGTTAGCCAGTTTACTTCACAAATATCCAATACACCGCACGTGTACGATTGAAAATTGAGGAGCTTTCTTAATGTCCTAGGGCTTCCATCATTACATTTGAAGTATAATCAAACGGAACTCCCTTGTAGACCTTTAAACAAACAAAATAACAATGTGTTAAATTGGATGACAGACTGTAAATTAACGAGCATATTCATTATGCCATCCATGATTATCAACATCAGGTCCACTCCAGCAAAATGATGGCCACAGTAAGAAAATGCCTAAGCTAATTATGAACACCCTCTAATCACAATTAACCTGCCGTTCAAATTTGAAGAGTTCTCTGAATTCTTCTAGAACTCCATCATCAGAATATAAATCAAATCAAAAAGATGAATGTCACAACTAGGATAATAAGTAGAGCTAGGTTTATTAACCAGTTCCACTTTGCGATCCCTGGTCTTCATCATCAGATCAAGTTCATCAAAATTTTGGCTCCGCCAAAACACTGTTTTAGTTACTTAAGGAAACCCTCAAATCAGAATGCATGTGCCGTTAAAATTTGAGGAGTTCTCTCAATCCCTCATGAAGCCCATCATCAAAATAGAACTATAATCAAATAGGACTATCTTGAAGGTATTTCTTTACAAAGAAAAGATGAATGTCTCAAATCGGATGATAGAGCTGGGAATTAACAAGCAGTTCCACTTTGCCATCCCTGGTCTTCATCATCAGGTCCACTCCACCAAATTGATGATGTTCGTAAAGAAATGCTCGAGTGTCTTAAGAAACTACCCAAATCATCATGCATGTGCCTTTCAAATTTGAGGAGTTCCCTCAGTTCCTCATGGATCCCATCATCAGAAATTGATTTTGAAAAAAACGGAACAAATCTGGAACCATCTATTTTCAGAAAAAAAAATATTTTTTAAAATCGGACGATAGTCCTGGGAATTACCAAGCAGTTCCACTTTGACATCCCTGGTCTTCATCATCAGGTCCACTCCACCAAATTGATGATGTTCGTAAAGAAATGCTCAAGTGTCTTAAGAAACTACCCAAATCATCATGCATGTGCCTTTCAAATTTGAGGAGTTCCCTCAGATCCTCATGGATCCCATCATCAGAAATTGATTTTGAAAAAAACGGGACAATCCTGAAACCATCTATATACAGACAAAAAAATATTTTTTAAAATCGGATCATAGTCCTGAGAATTACGAAGCAGTTCCACTTTGCCATCCCTGGTCTTCATCATCAGGTCCACTCCACCAAATTGATGATTTTCGTAAAGAAATGCTCGAGTTTCTTAAGAAATCACCCAAATCAGCATGCATGTGCCTTTCAAATTTGAGGAGTTCCCTCAGTTCCTCATGGATCCCATCATCAGAAATGGATATTGAAAAAAACGGGACCAACCAGGAACCGTCTACTTTTAGAAAACAAAAAAAAAATTCAAATCGGTTCAGTAATGACGGAGTTATGAGTGAACATCCATAAAAAAAAAAAAAAAAAAAAAATTCAGTCGAATTGAGAACCTCCTCCTTTTGAAATATTGAAGTCGGTTGAAAAGATCTCAGAACGTTCAAACGTTTTACGTAATCGCTGTACAATAGTGTTTTAAAATTGGTAACGGGATAGAAAAATAAAAAGACTCTTTTTTCTCCTAGTAGGATCGAAAGAGCTCGTGTAATAGTACATTGTGCATCTAGGGCGGTAAGAAGGGCATTACTTACGAGGGTCTATTGAAGCCCGACGCCGTAGGCGGAGGGCTTTAAATGACCCGAGTTAGTAATCCCCTTACTGCCCGTGGTACACACAATGTTTTTCATCACATTTGCGAGGAAATAAATAAACTCTATACAGGTAAAGAAACAATAATGATAAGCGGTAGTGTAGTTGCACAGTCCACAGTACTCCGGAGTGACTACGTGCTGCGAGCGCGTGCGGCGCAGGTCCTCCGCGAGCTCCGGGCGGGCGGTAAAGTAGTATGAGAATCCTTTAAAACCATGGGAATAATACAGCTCTTTAAGTGTAAGTATGCTTGCATATAATATCACCATTTACGAGCAGGTGTGATGAAAATATTTTTTTTTAACTTTAGTTATAAAACAGTACTTTTAGCATGTTATTATATACATTGAAAGAAAAAAAACAAGTTGGTTAAATTTCAACATTTTTTCCGAAAAGTTTTTTTTAATAAAAAAAAAGGTAATTAAGTTAGGGTCAATATTATATTTTTTCTGTAATAGGTAAATACCTATATATGATTGATAACATTAACGTTGTGTAAAAATCGTATTTTTTCCTTCATAAACTTCGGAGATAAAGGGAGGGAATGGTATTTTTTTTACAATTTCGATTATAAATCAAAAATTGTTCATTGTGAAAAAAAAATTGTTTTAGAATGTGCAAATCTAGCCCTATCAAATGATGGGGTATCATTTGATAGGGCTAGATTTGCACATGACCTAGATACTAAACTTTAAATTTTTGCCCCCTCTTTTATCGAGCATTTTTCATTGAAAATAAATTAATATTATGTGATAAATCTTCTTTCAATATGTCTGCGTTAACTTTGTTTATATTTATTATTTCCGCAATTATTTCCGAAAATATTAACTTTATCAAAAACTGGTTTTAGTAAACCCTCATTATTTTACAAATACCTATCTAATGATATGCCACACTCTAGGGTTGAAACGAAAAATTCACCCCCCACTTTACGTGTATGGGAGGTACTCTAAAAAAGAAATTATAACCACTTTTTATTTTACCACTTTGTTGGCGTGACCAATATACATATTCGTACAAAATTACAGCTTTCTAGTACTTACAGTCACTGAGATTATCCGCGGACGGACGGACAGACAGACAGAGCGAAACTATAAGAGTTCCTAGTTGACTACGGAACCCTAAAAACTAACTTCTGCGCCTAGGTTTTTTCTTCCTGTTCAATGAAGTAATCATCGCATGCAACTAGATTTTACTTCTTCACTTTGCGGCGTAGATAGAGCCACTACTCGACCAAATCACATTAATTATCTATCCGTTTGATCTGTAAACTATAAATATTGTTATCGACAAATTATCATATATACATAATATATCAGTCATTTGTGTAAAAACATCATAAGCAAGCAGGCTATTGCACTGACCAAACAAATTAATTAAGAAATAAGTAGGTAGTTACTAAATTAATATGGAAAGTTATATGTATAAAGACGACGAGGACCTCGGCGTGGAAGAAGTTTGCAAGGTACAGATAACATACTTACCTACATTAATTATTTATAATTATGTGTCTTGGTGTTCCGCATCTATGTTGATCAAAAGTCACCTTTAACCCCCTTAATTACGATGTCTCGTTTTGATAAGAACGACCACTTGCCTTCATTCCTTCCACCGCAGGGCGAGAGTTTACTCTCGCCTTAAGTTTAGATAGGATTTAGTTAAGTAAGTTTAACCAGGTGACCATGGTGTTACAGCCGATTGAGTTCGACCCGATGTGCGACAGGGAGAATCCTCAAAAGATTTCCTTTGAAGATGTCTCAGCGGCTGCCTTTAGGATACAAAGTGGAATTGTAAAAACGCCATGCGTGGTAAGTTTTAATTTTCATGTTTTTCTTATAATGTCTCATAAGTTTTCTGACTTCTGTCAAGAGCCTTATTATTCCACTCCTGCCCGCAGCCTGAGATTCATGCTTGTTTCAGAAATCTCACATGTCCTTAGAATACGGAATGGATGTTTACCTAAAAAACGACTTTCTTCAGCATACAGGAAGGTACTTATTATTCAATATTAAAGTTGGAACTTAAAGCATTTTTGGTGGTCTAAGATATATTAAGATATCAAAGACTCTAGGTTATAAAAAGTGTGATACTTTGTATATATTTATATACAATCAGCAACACCCCTCACTGACCATCGGTAGACCTTATTCAGCTGTAATAGGGGACACAAATATGGTAAGTACCTTTAGCCTGAAAACGCCACGAATGGTCAGTTTACAGGTGTTAGCAATGGTACATACATACGAGTATATTGCATAGGGAATAACCGGTTTTGCTTTCGCATAAACCACGTTATCTCTTCCAAGCAAATCGTTAAACTTCTATGTAATTATGACGTTTACTTAACACTTCACAGTTTGTGCTATTAAAATCTAGAAAACTTAACATAGTCGGACTCTATTTCCGGGGTCTTTGGCTGCGTCTTATTGTTTGGTATTGTAACAGCTTCAAAGAGCGCGGTGCCCGCAACGCTTTGGTGCTTCTATCCGCCGAAGCAAGGCAGCGCGGAGTCATCTCTGCGTCACTCGGCAACCACTCGCAAGCTCTCAGCTACCACGCGAAACAACTCAACATACCCGCCACAGTCGTCATGCCGAACGTTGCCCCCATTATGAAGATCCAGAAATGCCGGTCGTTCGGAGCTAACGTAGTTATACATGGACATGATATGAGGGAAGCGAAGCATCAAGCTATGGTGTTGGCTAAGGAAAGGAATCTCACTTACATCAATGGGTAAGTGTCCAGGCGCCCAACTACGCCGCTACTGTAAACAATAAATTACTTAATCCCGGAGCGCGCGGCTGCACAAATGCATATTATGTTAAAATAACTTAGATATAAGACCCCTTGTCGTGGCCTAAAGAACAGTACCTGCCTCGCACAACTAAACTGTGGAACGAACTGTCGCCTGCGGTGTTTCCGGACCGATACGACCTTCAAACCTTCAAGAAAAGAGCGTACTCCCAACGCACTTGCGACACCTCTGGTGTTGCGGGTGTCCATGGACGACGTCAATCGCTTACCATCAGGCGATTCGTTTGCTCGTTTGCCCCCTATAGCATTAAAAAAAAGTAAGGTGATAGTTTTCATACACTACAGTCTAACAGTGCATGAAACGTTATACGGAGGTTATTTAGGGAAATTCACTAATCTCTGCTGATAATCCAGATACGACCACCCACACATCATGGCCGGACAAGGAACCGTCGGCCTGGAGATAGTGGAGCAGGTGCCTGACGTTGACGCCGTCTTGATACCCGTGGGTGGCGGTGGGCTGCTGGCGGGCACGGCCACCGCCATCAAACATCTGAAGCCCCACGTTCTTATTTACGTGAGTATGAAACAATAGGCACATAGACTTGTGGGCGTGATGATTGTGGAGCAGCCGGAGCAGGTGCCTGACGTTAACGCCATCTTGATGCCCGTGGACGGCGGCGTGCTACTTGTACTGGCAGGGGCACGGCCATGGGTTTTTCCATCAATGCTAATTTTTTATGTTCGTGGTAGGCGTGCAGGCCTGACGATCATAAGTCATGCGTTTTTTATCCGTGGCGAAGCATACGCAAGATGTATCTTGTCTTGTCATTGTTTAATTTACGATAGATCTATAATCTCGCTCGCCGCACGTGTCATTGTCCGTTGTTGTTACGGTTCTCGAGATATCTAAGGTTAGAAGCCAGCCGTATTATAAAAAAACTGCGGCCATCATTATTGATAAAGCTTTTTATGTTGAAGTACATATATATTATATATTTTTTTTAATGGAGATATCATTTATTTTCAAAATGTAAGAAAGTGTAAGTAAGTGTAACTTACTTAGCTGTATAATTAGTTATGTATGTATAGTCAAAAAATATATTATTATCTCGTGCTAAAAAAGCACATATAAAGACTAAAAGTATAGTCTATATTGTGAAAGTTGTGGATCATGGAGCCCAACTTCATATATTTAAGTACTAAACAAATAAGTACATATGTCGCCTAAAGTCAATCCCGATTCCCGAGTTTCCGGACGTAGTTTCCGGCTGTACCAAAATTACAGACATGTTTTTCTTATGTTGAATTTAGAAATAAAATGGATTTCTGTGACTATCCTTTTCAAGCTTAAAGTGGTCGATTTCCACAGGGCGTGGAATCAGAAAAGTGCGCGAGTATGACCGAAGCGCTTAACAACGGACAACCGGAAAGCGTGGATATCCGCTCTACGCTGGCGGACGGTCTCGCCGTGCCCACCGTTGGCTACAACGCTTTCCAGACTTCCAAATCGCTCGTCGACAGGGTGGTACGTAGACATATTACTTTTAGGTAAGCCCTTTTGTCAATAATAGAATCCAAGGGCTTGTTTCTACGCAAGATATCCCAGTGAGTCTTTGCGTCATTTGTTAAGTTATCTATAGGTTAGGTACTTAGAGTCACACTCTTCTCTCATCTCTTCAAGCAAAGGAACTGTCAAACTTTATAGTGTTATTTTAAATGTAAAACTTCTATGAAATTGTGACGTTTACTTAACACTGTCAAAGTCTGTGTTATCAAAATCTAGGAAACTTAGCATAGACGGAGTCTAATAATTAACACGTTGTCATTTCAACCCCCTTTAAAATAGTTTAGCGTGTGTAAAACCCTGTCTCTGATATCGTAGTTACTAAATGGGTGGACCTGTTTTTTTTTAATCGTCGTCCACGATAATTCTCATCTATGTTTAGTTACAGTAAAATCTGTCGTCTCCAAAATTCAGTTCAACTGGAAACTATTTAGTTATAGGATCTGAGCCAATATTGAAGGTAAAGCCCCCAAATTTTGGTGATACGTTTCGTTTTGGTAGAATGTTCTAATGGGTTATTTAAATGCCGAAATGCCTAGTATACCTACTTACCTGATTATTCATAGATCACCCTACCTGAAGACTGGATCGCGCGGGCAATTTTGCTTTTGGTAGAGCAAGAAAAGTTCGTGGTGGAAGGCGGCGGCGCGGTCGGCATTGCTGCCATCATGGCGGGTCTGGTGCCCGAGCTAGTCGGGAAAAAGTTAGTATTTATAATATCTCTTCTTGTCTAGATTTATATTGGTGCAGCTATAGCAGAAGGTCGGCGGAGGCGGTGGGCGGTCCACATCGCTGCCATCAGTGCCGGCCTATTGTATGTGTACTTAGTTGTGGACACGAACAAGTCTTAAAAAATATTTCACTAAGATATGTCGAGTCAGTTGGACATGGAATAACACGCATCGGGGGGTAATAATTATAAATATTACTGATGTCAAACATCATTAAACTTGCGAAATCGCATTTCTAATCTAAATTACCTAACAGTTTACAGTAATATAGATAAACTAATAAACTAATTAAGTCCGGACATGATGACTTCTTTCCACTCATCGTAACCCATAGCATCCTTAAAACTAATGGACCCTGTTTTCATCATTATATGGGTTGAATTTTATAAATGCCTTTGTGTGTCTGCGTGAGCACCAGTATTTGTATCTATATTTTTCGGCAACATCGTAGCTGATATGACGACAATTGTCACAACATTTCTAAGTATGAACCTTTGTAATCCCAGCCGATATATGTAGTCAACATTGTCAGCGTGGTGAAACATGCCGATTTAAGTGCGTTTCGTATTCCATCAAAAGTTCTGTTTGTCTGGATAGCTCGTGGATGTATGGTGAATAGGTATAGGAAATTAGGAATACAAAATATTCAGTAGAAACTGAATTAGTGACATTTCAGCCAATACTAAACCCAGTATTAAACTAAACCCCCTTAATGCGTTTAGCTTTAGTAGCATTTAAGATTTCACTATTGTGGGGGATTTTTACATTTTAAATGTAATTCTTGATAATCCTCTTAGCATAACGACGAAGTAATTCCACTTTTTCAAAATGGTAACAGTTATAATCATAAGTTAAAAAAATCAGTCAATGCTATCGAAAACCCTACCCTACAAATTTTAATTAGGTGAACAAATAACCACGCAAGCACATAATGTCGTTATCTCAATAAAAGCGGTTTATTCAGAACTATTGATAATAAACTGGATACTTGTGATGATAAATTTATATTTGAAGGGCGACTTTGTTCATATAAGACTATACTATTATGATTGCAAAAAGCTCAAAGTACATATGTTATCAGCAGTAAATGATGTAAGGTGGGTACTTTGTTTAAACACAGTCGCTAAAGTACACAGATCCGTTTCTTTATTTAGAGACCACATATCATATTTCCACAAAAAAATGTCCGCAGTTTCATTTGCCAAATTTTAATTTGATTGAGTATGTACCTAAACGTGTTTTTCCACAACACATCTGATCGTGGATCCGTGATCCGACAACCTGCTCAAAGTCACGGAAACCCGCTGAAGGCAAGCAGCGCAGTTCCGGTCATTATGGCGATCCTTGGGAGTTGGGGCAGGCCTGTGTCCAGTAGTGAACGTCATTGTGATGATAACGAAATGGGTTTTTCTTTCGCGACAGACTAGAAACGGAATGTGCATTCACTCTCTCTTAATTAATCGATGGTTTGTGTGTGCATACACTTAACGGCCTCCAAGCATAGTCTGCCTACGAAGTAAGAGGTCCCGGGTTCGAATCCTGGTCAGGGCCTTTATTTGTGTGTTTATCACGAATATTATTTTCTTGAGTTATCAATGTTTTCTATGTATTTATTTAAGTATTTATCTATTATACAGGGTGACTGGTAATTCGACCTATTCCTTGAAAGGGGTTATTCTAGAGCTTATTTGCAATGTTGTTGGCTCATTCAACCCGGGGTCAAAACTTAATGGTTTTCAAGTTGCAAAAAAAAGTACATGCATTAGGATAGTTCTGTTTTTTTTCATACAACTTTTTTTTGAGTAATCGACTTTGTTTGAAAATGAAACGTGAAAAAAATCTTTGACTTGTGTTATGACCTTTTATTTCTTAAGGATTAATAATTTATTGAAATGATTTTTTATTTAAAGTAATGCTTCATTTACTGGCTATAAGAAAAACAAGGATTGACTAGGCCTTGACCTTTCAAGGAATAGGTCGAATTACCAGTCACCCTGTATATATCGTCGTCTAGTACCCATAACATAACACAAGCCTTTTTGAGCTTACTGTGTGATGAGGTCGATTTGTGTAAGATTGTCCCATAATATTTATTTATTTATACAAATGAGTGCTCTGTAAAACGGTTTCACACGAGTGGTAGAAAACAATACAATTTCCACAACATTGTTAAAAATTTCGCCATAGTCAAAACTCGCTAAACTCGCTAATTTCCTCGGCAGAGTGGTTTGCATCCTATCCGGCGGTAACATCGACACCACGATCCTAGGCCGGTGCCTGGAGCGGGGCCTGGCGGCGGAGTCCCGCCTCGTCAAGTTCAAGGTCACAGTCAGCGACCGGCCTGGCGGCATCGCAGAACTGTGCAAGGTCATATCTTCCACTGGGGTGTCTATTAAAGACATTATGCAGGAGAGGGCGTGGGTTTGCGGGGATATCTTTAGTGTGAGGGTAAGTTACAATTACAACATTTGTGCCCCCACATTTTTTGACGTTTTTGTTTTGCTTTGGGTCTATTTCTTTTCATAAGTCAATGATTGCAGGAGACCTATTCGAACGTATTTAAGTGACATTTCGATGCGAACTTCCGTGGAAATGATCAAGAGGGACAATAGGACATGCTAATAACGTAGGGACTATGAAGTGGTTTATATGTCAGTTTAACACGTTCGAATAGAGTCAAACCACGTTAACTTTTCTCAGCAAATGAACTGTTAGACTTGAAAGTGTTATTTTAAACGTCAAACTTCTATGAAATTATGACGTTTACTTAACACTTTCACAGTATATGCTATCAAAATCTAGGAAACTTAGCATAGACCCAGGATCTAGGTCTCCAGGTGATTACCAGTATGCTTAGCACAACTTACACTGTCGCCTGTCACTTCATACATTAAGTCGCGGCCGATGTACGGACTCGCGCGCGATAACGTAACATATGCTAGCCCGCCAGTCAGGTACAAATATATGAATAGAGTCAAAGTGCCAAAAATATGTATAATATAATATTGTTTTATTCCCGATAAGAGTCGTAAATAGTAGCATGTGTCACTCGGTAGCAAAAAACATAGTAACATTTTTTAATAACATTTTTATTCATGAACTGGCGTTCTTACTTTAGAATCCTTCAGAGATTAGGGGGAAATGTATCCCTTTGACTTGTTTAGACCAACCTACATAAGTATCTGAGTTTTGCGTCTTACTATACAGACACGATCAATTTATGATGATTACCGCGGAGTACCGCGTCGTACCTACGTACCTACTCGTTGGAATCAAAAATAACAAAGCGATTTAGCGTTTTTATTTTGTACCAAACTTTTATAATTATAAAAAATATTACTAGCCAATATTAATATTAATATCATTCTTGGTTATGAATATAATCTCGCGTCAGAAAAAAAGCCAATACAGCTCAGCCCACATGAAAATTATTATTATTTTGGTACTTTTAATTAACGCTGGCAACCCCTTACCACCAACCAATCGATTAAAAAAAATGTTTGGGTGCTCAGGGAGTACAGAGCAATTGTTTGAAAAAAAATTAAAGTCGCTGAGCCCACATTTTTTTTTTCCCCACCCCACAACACCCGCACCCACTGCCCGCGGCCTGCCAGCACGAAGATTATAGGGAAAGGTTGTTCAGGGGAGTAGCTAACGGAGTTTCAATACAGCTGAAGCCACATGACCGATTTGGTCGCTAGCTCTTAGACCATAAGAATATGCTTGGTTGCATTAATATTATGCAGACCATTAAGCTTGTTTTATTTAATCGTATGGCATACAAATACAACCACAATGAATAACATTTATTTTCAAAATATATACAGTAAGTGTAACTTACCTAACTACTTACCTCTACCTACCAACCACAATGAATTGAAGAATACATGAAATTATTTTGTCACAAAGGTAGGATCCAAGGCTTTCTTTCAGCGATTTTGCAGCATCAGTGATGAGACATAACAGGTCTTCGGGGCGTTTAGGGTAGACCCTGAGGGGACATTCCTGGATGATGTGTTATTGCGTTTGTGATTCGGCGCCACGAATCACATCTGAGCGAGTCGACCAGCCACAAAGGTGTTTAAAGTGTGCGGTGCGGCCAAAACCTGTGCGTAGTCTATTCAGCTTGCACCATTCGCGACACGGAAAGCTGAACGCCTTTTCTTTCACACCGGGTGAGATGAGGTTGCCAAAAGATAAGATGGATGTAACTTTGACTGCCTGTCTGAAGTCCATTTCTAAAGAAAAGGTCGAGTTTCTAAGTTTTCATACAAGTAAATTAAGAGCCTAACAACTGGCTCCGATGGAATTAGCTCTCGATTTGTCGCTCTCATTTACTTCAGTGGCGGGGCGTTCATCTTAAATTGGCTTGCCTAATATGAGACAATGAGCGCAGCCTAAGAAAGGAGCGGATGGCCAAATAGTTTCTGTTATGTTTTACGAGTAGCAATCATCAATATTAAAGTGATCTAGAACTCCCAATATATACTTACTTGTCTCCATCGTATTTTCACGTAGTCTTCCACTAGGTACGTTCAGCTGCAGGGAAAAAGTACCCCCTTTGCAGGATTTATATGCAGGGATTGCAGGGTACTTAATCACTGCAGTTAACTGCTGACTAAGCTGTGGGCTAAGATGAAAATTGGTTACAAAATAACAGTCGCAAGGGTCACTAGCCCAGTATTCCCTATTTTATGCCAAGTATTGTCAAACGTAATTTTATTTGATTTCAGGTAAAAGTAGTTTGCGAGACTCGAGGCCCTGAACACACGGGCGAGCTGCGGAATCTCATCGCGCGTACGTACCGCGAGTGGGTGTTCACACGAGAGACTGAAGACCACTGTCACACGCCGCTTAGGAATTACGACTCACTAGATAATATCTCGCACTGACATGAAGCTACAGTACACGGTAGCTCGACGGCCAGAGCTCGACCCATGCACTGTGTATTTTATTAGGATACCTAATCGTTATCTGTATAAACTGTTACCTTAAGTTTTACAGTATACCGTTATCACACCGATGCGGAACTATCTGATCCATACGCAATATAAATATATAAAGAGATAAATGCACATGGAGCCTTTAAATAAAATCAACGTTTCTTTATTATATTTATATCAATATCATAATAACCTATATTTATATCAAAATGTTGTTTTCGAAACAAAAGAGAGATGCAGCCTATTTCAATTTATGAGCTTTTCAGCTTACCCTCGTTTAGATGCGCGCAGGGACCGGAACCGGTTACCATAACCCGGGTTTTTCATAAGGTTATTTTAAAGGTTGTTTTCAAAACACCTCCAATTCGGTTAACTCATGATACGGAAACCTTAATCATTCGGAAACCTTATCGGTCCAGTTAACCCCAATTAACCTCTAACCAGTAACTAACCCCAATGAATTCTGTTAGTGTTTTATTCTGTTTTGAACAGTTCAAACGAAAGTAATCTTTATACGCCCAGGAATTAGACTTAATATTGAATGACCATGGCTAGGAGTTAGGACGTTGTCGCTCGCTGTGGAACCAGGTTTGTTTTGCTCTTAGTGTGGCATCGTTTCTTTATTTCCTTACTATAACCTAACATTTTAGGCCTAACATTTTTATTATCATACATACAAATGAAAGCGGCGTGAGCGTTTGTTTCTACTATGCTCAAGTTTATTTATTTTTCTTGTAGTTAATCAGTCAAATATAGGTAGAGTCATAAATAATCATCATACATGGGTAACTTAGCGCAATTATTCTGATATTATTTAAAAACAAAACATAACTATTAGTCTCAGATTACGAAGCGATAAAATTCAGCAAATAGTGCTATTTTGTGAGTACATCTTGTGACGGCTGTCGGTAAAGTTAAAACTTTTTAAAATCTCGACATTGTTATCCTTTGTAAAACCAACAGCTAATTACCTGCACGAAATAGTACCATAAAGAACAAGAGATATTTTATTAATAACAACAGTATTCCTTTGGCAATAAAGTTCAAATTGTTATAGCATGCACTCAACGTATAACCTTTTGAAATTAAGAACCGAGGCGTGGTCAACCAGGTGTCTGTTTATTTTTCATAATTAAAAGTTGATTTGATTATTGTAGCTTGTGTTAAATTTTGCAACTTACGTAGGTAGATATTAAAAAAAGTGGGAACAGATTTCTTATCGATTTGAGGATATTGTGCAAGCTTCAGTCGCTACGCTACCAAGTACCGGCAACGTTAGCTACACTGTATTCTATTCCCGATATTTCTTACAATCGACAACTGGCCTACTTTTTGGATTTTTAATGCATTTGGATTCTTGAATTTTTAATCCATGCTTAGTTCATACACTACTCAACTACAGCAAAAATAATATAATAAATACCACCCTCTAACTAAGACTTGCAAAACACGCTACCGGAGGCCTATTGCATAATCAGTTGTAGCTTGTAATATTAGCGGAAGTCTCTTTTCAATCCCTTTTATTAGAAAGAGAGTTCCGCTAATATTTTAAGTTACAAAATAAATTATACAATTGTCCCCAGGTGGTCAGATCATATTTCATTTCTAAAAGGTTTTATGTGAAATGCGTCCTATTCCAATTTGACCCTTATTCTTAAGACAATAAATTTGTAATTTATATTACAGGTTTTTGTATTACTGCATTTCATTTTCTGCAGGTAATTAGCGATTGGGTTTAACAAAAGACACTACAATGCTATTCATAGCAGATAAGTTTCAAGTGGAAATCGTGATTTCAAACTGTTTACATTATAAAACGGTGAATAGTTTTTGTCTTTCCTTAATTTCTCATATATCCGTCAAGAGTGATAATGCGACAATAAAAGTCTTGTTTATTACCAATCTTAATACGATTTTGCCGGCAATTACTTTCTTTAATTACCTGGGTGCGTAGCCAAGATGCCAACCGCTCACGCTCACTCGCTAATGAAATGCAACTGTCATTGTCACGCTAATAAGAAAGAGAGATAGAGAGAGGTAGCTACGATACATTATTAAGCGTGAGCGATTGGCATCTTGGCTACGCACGCTGACGTCTGACGTGTTTTCACTTGAGACCGCTATTTGCTACCATTGGCAAAACAAAAGTATGTATTTGAGTTAATTGTAAGCAAGTGCAGCAAGCGGTGCTCCAAATGATTATGACATACTTTGATATTGGATACTTATTATTATATTATTTTTTCGTATCTCGTATTATCGTAGTAATGAGCAAAATTTGTATAATCGTACGAGTTTGAGATTAGGGCTCCCGATTACAAGAGTACACGCTGACACGTGGCTCCGTGTACACGAGTCGTGTCTTAATTACACGTGGCCTAATGGCATGTTCCAAACAGAGCAGAAAACCGGTATCGTGTGTGGCAAGACGCTTCTGTAATGTGTTTAAATTAATTTGAAAATGTACCGACAATAAATGAGTAATTAAACATCTATAATTTATTTTATTACATTACAATATCGCATCTCGAGATACTCTGGGTATAACTTTTTTAAGTAGGTATATTCACGGAAATACTACTAAAATTACAGTCTTTCTCCGGGACCACGGGGGCAATGTCGCCCTTGAAACGTCGGAGGTTTGTTTTCAAAGTTTATACACGATTAAGCCCCGTTTTCGTAAATTTATAATACTAAAATTATAATAACAATATCTAATTATATACAAAATCTAACAATGAAAAAGAGTTTTCTACTGATTTTATTTCCTTTAAGAACTCTCATATGTAACAGGAAGAATAATTATAATATAATTTGATGGCCATAGAGTTAGAATTTTTTTTTAAGCTATTGCATAGCTTCTATCGCGGGCCTTGAGCGCGGGGACTGAATCCAGAAATTCCGTAACGAAAAAAAACCTGACGCTCCCCACTCCGACCTCCGACGGACCGAAACCGACTTTATTCACTTTGTTACAAAGTTCTTTATCGGGGAAAGGATATATCTCCAAACGAATGTCGCTAAGTGTCATATTCTATACAAAATATTGAGGACAGTAGCTTTTATTACCAGAGATACGGCGATGTCAAACGTCAAAATAAACACTATTATTTTAGTCCCGCCAAAATCAAATATGTTAGTCGCAAACTTATGTTTCTTATTTCAGTTATCATAAACCTATAGTTTCAATGATAAATATTCCTGAATAACCAACAGCTACTGTAAGATAATAAAACCCACATGTATTGTAAAATAATGTTGACAACTTTTCTATCAAAAACATTGAATTTGAAAATGAATAATGATCCACAAGAGTCTACAACAAAATATGGGACCACCATTGACGCGGTATTTTCTAGGTATTTAGAGGATATTAAGTCGCAAACTTATGTTTCTTATTTCAGTTATCATAAACCTATAGTTTTAATGATAAATATTCCTGAATAACCAACAGCTACTGTAAGATAATAAAACCCACATGTATTGTAAAATAATAAAAACATTTTAAACAATATTAACTTTTTATTTATTAAATAATAGAAAAATTTGTTTTCTTATCGGTCACCACGCTCAAAAAGTGTAACTTGAATTAATATCAAAGAAAAAGAAATACTGCATAAATAAAATAAATAAATAATTATAATTGCATAAGTTGATACAAAATGATATGCAATAGCTTTACCGCGGCAGTCCCCGAGTGCCACACGTATTTTTTGAAATAGTTTTAATGTCTGATGTGTCGGTATTTAGATCGTATTTATATCGTTTTTCCCTTCCTTTCATTTTAAACAATTCTATATTATGTTTTACGAATATACACATAACAAATACATATAAGGATGGCAAGGGTAGTATACTTTTTTAAATAATGGCTTGCAACTATCTAGGTAATATGCTCCACACAAAGATCTTACTCGTAAACACTTTCTTTGGGCTAAGAAAACCTTATCAGCATCTGATGAGTTGCCCCATATTATTATTCCGTAACAGATTTGCGACGATACATAACCGTTATAGGCTGCCGTTGCTGCCGCCTCAGAGACGGTTGCTCGCAGACGATACAAAATATAATTAAATCGATGTAGCTTATTACAAAGGGTATTAATATGGGCTTTCCAATTACAAAACTTATCATTCTTAATTCCTAGAAAAACTGCACTTTCCGTTTCATTAAGTTGTACTTACGCCATTAAAATCGGCAGATAATCTAATTGGTTTTGCTATTATAAGTTTGAAATTAAACCAGTTGTGTTTTGGTTAAGTTAACTTTGAGATTATTATTTTCTAACCAATTTGTTACATTTGTTAATGTAGGTACATGTAATAATATTTCTTAGAGAACCATCTGTATTTTCTTTAATTACTATGGTTGTGTCATCTGCAAATAGTATAGTGTCATTTTGTGTGGCGCCAGGTAAATCGGTGATGTAAAGTAAAAACAAATACGGCCCTAGTATACTACCCGATGGCACGCCGCATGTGTTAATGATGAACGGCGAATTATACGTTTTGTTAAGGTTTTTAACTATTTTTGTAACTTCTACACATTGTCGCTGCCCATTGAGATAGCTTTTTAGCCAACAGTACGCTTGCCCTCTTATACTGTATTTAACTATTTATATTACTTTAATAGCAATGTTTCATGGCACCCTAGATCCATAAAGCCATCCAGGATCTAGATTTCTGCTCATTCTATGCATTCGTGTACATACACACAGAAAACATAGAAAAGCGGAAGTGTTTACCGTGACACCAATTAGTAGGTATAGGTATCGGGATACAAAGTATCAACTCAAAATATGTGTAATAATAATTTGACTGGATTACGTAAATTGTAAGAATATTAATGTAAAATACCAGACCAAGATAATATAACGCATCGCGGCTTAGACATTGCCGAGATTCATTGTTTATGTGGAACCGATAAGGGCAATAACAATAAGCCTGCACTCGGTCGGTATTCATCTTTGTGCACTTAAATGTCATTGTCTCATGAGAGTAATTAGTAAAAACAATGCAAGTAAAGTTTTTGAAGCAGGAATTTCTAGAGCTGCTTTCAATATTATCATTTTAAATTGCCATAATTTTTATAACGATACCCTTACCAACAACTCATACCTATCCGTAGTCTGCACGTGCAAGGCCATTTTTTTGTTTTATAAACGAGCCTTTGTTAATATGAGCACGTCGGCTCCAAAAGCTAATCCTAATAATTACCTACCTACTAGATGTGGAAACTAGGGCTCCTGATATCCGTGATGTACGCCGATCCGTAGCTACGTGTTCTTAAGCCCGGCGGTACTAAGATCACGAATTTCACGAACACGCCAAGGTACGTACCTCGTACCTGCGTTCGCGTACGGATTCACGTGACACGCCGTGACACGCCATGATACGTAGCCCGTACCTGCGTTCGTGCGCAGAGCTTCGGGCTCGGTTCCATTGGGAACTTACTTATCGCACGTCTCGTAGGTTCGACACGCCCGGGAGAAATATAAATAAGGACTAAGGTATTATTGAATTGAGTTACCACGTAGTATATTGAATACGGGACGAACGGACAAACATTTACTTGTGAATTAAACTTAGATTTTATTTTTTGCATGAATATAATAGTTATATCTAAGTAATTTATGGGGATATTCTGTTTTATGTATAACCAGCTATTGATTTTCGTCAAAACTAGCGACCTGCCCGTTGAATTGCACTTATATAAATATAAGGTGTAAAACTCCCTAGTACGTATCATTATAATTATGAACTTAAGCAACACTGTGCTACTGGTTGTTATTATTAAATCAAGAGACTTTTTTTCTGTTAAGTATTAATGTAATGAATGAAACGTACTAGTAAAACCTTTGTACTATCAAATAATATAACGAAGCCTAAATATAAAGAAGGCAACCCTAATCCTAAGAAACAAAAGGGTAAAATTCTGCAAATCATCGGTAGGTATGATAAAGGTAATACAGGTAAACAAATTCAACAAAAACATGTACGGGGCCACAGAAAAAAAAGTACACAGCTGCAGTTCTTATCAGTTTCGGACTTTTAGTCACAGCGATAACTTTTCAAGTTTTTAAGAATATTCATGTTGCTTATTTAACATATAGTTTCTAAACCATTTCTCAGTCCTAATAACAATAATTTGTGTCATGTTAGGTATTTAGTGGTAATTTAGGTATTCTTTTTAACTCGAATAATCTTTTCAACACACTTGCTCGTAACGAGGTTCTTATCGTACCACTTTTAGGCTCATAATCCAAGATATTAAACACGCGTACTTTCTCATTATAATTATTGAACTAGTGTGGTAATGAGATAAACCCATCAAATTCAGTTTGTACCCTACAAGACTAAGTTACGTACGCAAACAATACATTCAAATTATGTCGGATTAAAAAGGTTTTTTTTCAAACAAGTACTTACACTATTTTTAGTCGCATAATAGCTTATGCGCTAAAAAGCAATATCTCCGTATTTAGTTGAATACATGGATTAAAACTTTCAGAATTATTTGATATATGTACAATTTTATTAAATTATTCATTATTTACAATAATTAGTGCTTTAAACATAAATTACAACATTTTTTATTTTGGCTGTTTGGCGGGCCTTTCCTTCAAATATGCGCGCGTAACGCGATTCGAAAAAAATGCGCTCCAATGGCGCGCCGCGGTAAATTGTTTACATAAAACATTTGTGACCGTCTTCTCGCTTAATTATTATGATAAAATGCAACAAAAAGAGAATTAGAAGTAAAACTATAACAATATGTGGATGAAATCTCTGGAACCGCAAAACGCGAGTGTTACCATGAAAATCTAGTTGATGTAGTGATAAATATACCTACTTATTTGCGATGTTTGGGCCTTAAGTGGATCTATTGGTTGAAAATATAAAGTATTGTCATCAACCGACGTCGAAAAGGCATCGCAAGAAGCTTCATGTAGTCTATAAAGGTCAGTCAAACTCATATGCTATTTATAATTCTGACGTAATTCTGACAATTAAGTTAACGTATTTAACAAAAGTTAATAAACACGAATAAAATTTTGATTTTTACTTACAAGTGTGTTGAAAAATGTCGTATGAAACGTGTGTGCATGGTGTACACATCGGCTTCCTTATTGCGCACTCGCTTTTAGCTCGCGCGCACAATATCGACTCGTGTATAATGACCATCATAGCACACGTGTATCACAATGTACTATTTGAGTGATTTGGAATACTATGACATTGCATAGGATTACAGAGGACGGAAGTGACACAAACAACGTTTCCACACCAAAAATACTATTCTAAATACAACACAGTTATGCGTTTAGTCTCGAATATTCTTTTCTTCAAAACAATCCAAAATGAAAATATTTACCACAAATTATCTAATTACTCAAAAAGCAAATTATATCTGTGACACAAAACAAAATGTCAGATTTACATGTTAACCAAGTATTCATAGGCGAAAAAGAATTAACATGAATATTCGTTAAGCTTAGGGCTCCTATAGCCAGGGCTCATATAGCCAGCGCTGCAGAAGGCCTAGTATAAAAGTTGTACGACACTTACTTCTCGATCGCGTTAGCGTATCGAGAGTTCAAATTATGTTTGTCGTTTATTTAAATCATCCGGCAACTTTCATATTTTGACCCCTCGATACGCTAACGCGGTCGAGGAGTTAATGTCGTACAACTTTTATACTAGGCCTTCTGGACTATTTCGGCACATTAAAGAGTACTATTTATTTCTAGATTGAAGGTAATAATGGCATAGGTACTATTATTAGAGTGTTTTATTGTATGACTAACAAGCTAAGCCAACCTACCGGGGTTTTTTTGTAGATAAAAAGTGCAGTTGCACGTGCAGACAAAGATAATAAGATTTGCAAGCGACTTATTACAATGAAACAAACAATATGCATAAGTAGCTTTGGGCTTTACCCTTTGTTCGTGAAGTTGAAAGAAGTGACCGCGATGTTTTGTTTCACAAATTCGTGGTATTTTTTTATTTAATCTGGAGTTTAGAATTTTGCTTTCGCATTCATTGTCATTAGTTACTCCTGACATCACAAATCTTCAATTTATAATTCAGCTGTGAATTTAAAGTTATTTTTGTTGATGTTTCGTTATTTTTTGTTTGTTATTGTTAATGTATGATTAGTGTTACTATTTAACAATGAAGAGAAGTTGGGTTATTTTAGCAACCCGTTTATTAAAGTAGCTATTCAATGTATTTATTATTTGGTTCTTTTCATTTATTACTTACTTAATATTTAAAAGGCCTTACTATTAGAAATAAATTTTAATTCAAAAGTAATGAAACGGAATTAGAGCTATGAATAAAAAACACACGATACATTTTTATTCGTAGCTCTTAGAGACCGCATCGTATCTTCACTCAAGGTCGCGGGCGGACCGAACGGGCGTGTTCTTAAAGAACGTGAAGCCGTGATCACGCCTACACGCATCTACACGGATTCACGTACCCTAATTTCACGTAGCCGAACGTCACGTGCGGAACGGACCAGAAAACCGTAGCAGTGAATCACGAACACGGGCGTACGGCTACGGGTTCACGAATCACGGACACGACCGCGAGCCCTAGTGGAAACTTAAGTGGCGAGTTGGCTATATGTTCAAAGTTTAGTGACACCTCTCTACCCCCAGCCCTCATACTGGTGTTGCTCTCGAGCTCTCTTAGATGTCGCTTTTTGTGGGGGCCCATCTTATGTGGGCGAGTCACCGTTTGCCGTAAATTAAATTTATTACCATTTTGTTAGGCAGACGTCTGATTTTATTCTCTATAATACAGTATTTAGTCAACCACCTTCACCTAATAGACCAGTATATTTTAGTTTCCATTAAATCTCAATAGTCTATACACCCTGGCGGTGCTGCCTCTGCATCCCATAACTCGGGCAGGTGCATCATTCGCTCGGTGTACCCCTTACATTTCATTAAATTGTCGAAAGGGCTCAGCGTGTTGGCTTCGGCTCCGCGTACGCCTCCCAAAGGTCCGGAACACAATTGTTCCGTGATGGGAAGACCTACCTATTATGAAGATTTAAGACAAAAGTGTGATATTATTTTTTACTATCGTTGTAGAATTGTTTTTGCTGAATATTTTGTATTTTGATTGTTGTTCACATTGATCATAATATGTACTACGAGTATGTCTAATTTTTTGTTTGTATCCCTACTTTTTATTTTAATTATCATGCACTGTTACTTTACACGCCAAGGGGCCTTACCATGACGTCTTAACGTGATTCAGTTTAGGGCCTAAACTGAGTCGCTGCCATACAACTCAATACAGGTTCCTTACCTGAACCTGAACCTTAACTGAATTGCGTTAAAGGGCATTTTCAGAAAAAAGTGCATCCTTTTAATGAAAATGGGTCCTCAATTATCCATAAAAAAAATTTTTTGTCAGGTTTGTAACGGCCGATACGAAATGTATGAAAAAAATGCGTTACAAAGCTGACAAAAAAAACGGGACACTATTTTTCTTGTTTCCAATAGTACTCGTGATTCTGGTTACAAAAAACCCAAAACTTCCTATATTCAAAAAGAAATGAAAATGGTACCCTATTTTTGAAAATGCCCTAAAACGTTATGGTAACGGATAAGGATGGGTTAGGTCCGCGTGTATTTAAGATCTGTTTCTACGAGTACCACGGATACTCGGATCTAAATTACACGCGAGCCCGACTTGTAAACTTGGCTACCTAAGTTGTTTAATTATCATTGCACGTGCGGTATTAGACGATTTATTCCTATTCGTTCCTACTACAATGGTTTTGAATGTTTTGATTAAATAACTTAACAAAATATCACCTACCGACGTTAGTCGTAAGACTCGTAAGAGATATTCACTAAATTCGTTGAACAAGTTAAATCCGTCAAAATAAACACTACGAATAACTTTAAATCACAACATGCAAGCAAACGTAATGATGTTGCAGTTTCATTAATTGCAATTTTGTTTAGTACTACACTTTTAATTTTCGAAAGCTTAAGAAATTCACGTAATTAATAGAAGTATTTTTATTTATTATAACGTGAATTGAAGTTGTAAGGTATGACATTTTATTTGATGAAATAAGCTAGTTCAATCTAACGGGTTGTTGTGTATTTGAAGAAAAATAAGAAATTATTAACACGTGCCGTCGCGTTGCCGTCTTCGCTTTAATTTGAAAGTGTAAGACGTAGAAACCGCTTGTTATTATTAATACAACTCTAGTGTAACGGCTTATAGTTCAAAATTGATTGAAGTGACAACTATGAAACAAACCTGGGTTATTCTACCTGTTGGACCCAAAAAACAGTGCAAGATACAAATGTCCTAAGTACGAGGTTTTTATATGTCCTTTACGACATTTCTATCGTTCACTGTTGACACGGAATTGTCTTTGCCGATGCCAGCCTCTACTGTTATTAGATATTGAATCTAATTTACTTACACGTAAAGAGTATAATCGTTTGTTATAATAAGGTTAACAGTAACCTAAAGAAAACCCCAAACAAAAACCCTATCGGGATTGGGTTTTGCAGTTAACCGGGTTATGGTTACTGTTACAGCAACATTTCGCTTACCGTTTGTATTTGGTTACTGAATGTTGCTGTTACAGTATCATTGGGTAACAGATATGATTAGGTAACCAACTCGATAGGCTTAAGCCTAAAGAGGGGTTTTCCGGTCCCTGGATGCGCGGAGTGCTACGAGTTCTACGCCGTAACCCGTAGCATTATTTTCCACCTGCGCTGCGTCTCTTGTTCGTATGCGAATGGCTCGGCATAGTCGGCATATTTGTATGCACCCGGAATAGTTTCTACTTTGTCTTCCACGTTTCTGTATAATTAATTAATTATATTGTTAAGTTTAGTGTAACTCTGTTAAGTGTTAGCAATAAGTATGCCTGTTAAAGAGTCTGTGATATAATTAAATAAATTGATGAAATCTCCAAAAATATATGATTTTAAGCCTTTTAAGTTAGAAAATCCATTTCACAGTAAGCTGTCAAATCCTAGACATAAGGTATAGCTCTAGCGATAATAAGTAATTAAAGACTGTTGCTGATAATTCTACATATTGGCCAAATCTGCTCTTCCCTCATCAACATTCTCGTTAAAGAAAAAGGTGCTCTTCTCGTTACGTCTCACGCTCACGGTTATTTATCTCATCTCGCCGCTCTCTGTTAGCTGTGGTTAGGTGTTTTTAGTGGCGAGACAAAAGTCGAGTAAAAGGCAGCATCACGTCTATCGCCTTCCGAGTGTCGGGGTACACTTAATAATGGAACTCAGCTCAGAGTCATCGTTGTGCAAACCAGGGATGTTGCGAGTATTCTCATCCGAATCCGCAGCCGTGGATCTTCCGCATCATTTTCAAAATCCGCCTCCGCCTCCCATAGAAATCATGCAGAGCTTATGCGGATGCGGATGTGGAACAAATCGGTACAGGAACGTCTCGGCGACGGCGCACGTGCTGATCAACTAGAATTTCACCCTTACCCAATAGGAATTAATATTGTTGCGTTTTTGAGATTTGTCTGTCGAGGTTTTACGTCCTTGACGGATAGCGTCAAGATATAACCGAGTTTATTTCCTTTATTTCGAATAAATAGTACAAAACTTCAATATTTGGGTATTTTTTATGTATCTAATCTAACATCCGCATCCGTATCCGGGTGAATATCCCAAGCAATAAAATTTGATGGCAAGACTGAAAACGCTGGTGCAGAAAGTCAAAATAGTCATATACTATTTTTTTTTGGAAACATCTATTAGCTATCGACCTCGGGCAATAACTAATATTAAAATATTAAATAATTTAATAATTGAAAAAAAATAATAAAGGCTCATTTTTTCATTCAGGTGGGTTGTCCGGGACCCAGTTATTCTTGTTTAATGCCGCATAACTCGAAAACTATACAAGATATCAAATTAGTTTTTAGTTCATTATAATACCATATCAATAAAGAACCCTTTAAAATATTACTTGCTTACTAACTCTTTAATAAACCCCCTTATTATGCGTAAAGAAATTTGTCCGCCAAAATAATCCTTATTACCGCGGACAAATTTCATCGACGTTTATTGGCTAAGTTTGACTTCGTACACCCCCCGTCTCCTGAGCACTTTGAGGAGTCAGTTGTGCCGTGGCTCTCACCGCAAGAAGATGTCGGCGTGATGCTGAATAGATCCGCTACACACGCGAGTCATGTCATTTCGATTAACGGGGACAAAAAAAATATCATTCCGGAGTTTGCTATATGTTTTTTGTTTCTTATTTGTTATTTTTCAAATATTTACAGATCGTGTATTTTGTACTTGTGAGTTTAAATGTCGCGATAGTTAAAGAATGTGGGATTTAGTTATTTTTTTATAATTTTATTTCACCTCGGTTTATCATTCCAACAATTTCATTCCGGTGATTTCGGTGTAGTAAAATGGCTTTAATACCCACCAGAATGAAAATAACACCGGAATGATATCAAAAGTAGCTTAACTTTTGTGTTTAGTTTTATTTGGGGGCACTGCCATGCCCCCGCCAAGTCCGACAAAATAAGATTCCGGCTGTATCATATTTTTCTACAAGCCATTAAACCTCATGTCGTTTTATGATGGGTAAAGCTAGACTCCTGAATTTGTGGTTAAAAAATAGGCATTGACATCAATTGGGTGTTTCTCGGTAAACTGGTAAACACCTGTATTTGGCAAATTTTGACAAAATTACTCCAAGTAGGTAATTATTAATCAAAACTATTTTTCGAAAAACACTTCAGTGATGTTTATAGTACCACTCTTTTTTTTTTCAAATGTTTTTATATTTATTTATATGAGCCTAGAGTGTCCCACTGCTGGGCAAAGGCCTCCCTCCTCTCTTTCCACGTATCTCTGTCTTGCCCCATCTCCCACCAGTTCCTACTAAAAGCATCCAGGTCGTCTCGGCATCGCCGCTGAGGTTTGCCGCAGTCCCGTGTTCTATTATGTGGTACCCACTTGGTTACTGTTTTAGCCCACAACTCATCGGGCATACGGCAAACATGTCCAGCCCAGTCCCATTTCAGTTTGGCGGCTGTTTCTGCTGCGTCGGCTATTCGGGTCTTCGAGCGTAGTACCGTACATCTGATGCGATCAGTTAACTTCACGCCAAGAATACTTCGCTCCATGGCTCGCTGGCAAACCTTGAGGGTGGATTTCTTAACTTTTGTCAAAGACCAAGTCTGTGCTCCGTAGGTCATGATGGGAAGAATGCATATGTCCAAGAGTTTCTTTTTTAAAGATATGGGAAGGTCACCCTTCATCTGATCATTCATAGACCAATAGCTCCTCCAGGCATTTTCCCAGGCCCAGGTATATATACTCATCGACATATAACATTGCTTCACCATCTACTACCACTCTGTTGTTTTCGAGGAGTTAGTCATGACTTCATGAGCTTGGTCTTTGACATGTTCATCATTAATCCTACCTCAAGGATTGCCCTGCTCAGGTCTTCTAGCATGATGCCGAGCTCCGCAGGTGAGGACGAGAAAGAGACTATGTCGTCGGTGAAACGGAGATTTGTTAATCGCCTTCCACCAACGTCAATACCCTTGCTCCCCCAGCCTTCAAATGTTACTTCATTTAAACATGGTAAATAAGTGATAACTAGTAGTAGGTACTAGTTAGTAGTTGTTTGATATATTTTTTATTTGTACGCGTTATTGATTTTGTTGTTAACTGTTCTTAAATTGGGTAAATATTATAAAAATAATAAGTGACCGTTGAGTTATATTTTTTATAAGTTAAAAATATTTTTATTTGTACGCGTTGTTGATTTTGTTGTTACGGACATACAATGCTGTTCTTAAATTGGTAAATTCCCTTTTTTATCTCAACTCGCTTTTGTCACGGCTCTATGGGCTCTCTCATATTTAGCGTTTTTCGAGATCGATCGTCGACGTCTTTTCGGGGTCTTCAACTTACTTTAAAAAGCGTTGTGTCGCCATTGCGTCGACGTTGCATCGTGCATCGTGCATCGTACAGCCATATGGTTGAAGAAGCCAAGAAGACATCGACTTTTTTTTTAAACGCTTAATGAGAAGAAGCCCTATTTGATTGTTTTGCCTCTTAATGTTTATTAATGAAGCTTATTCCTGCCCTTTTTTCCTTTCATTCTGTTCCGATTCTTTTACTACAAATACATGCTTAGAGGGTGTGGAGGTGACACTTCCTGATGACGTGTAGGTGGTCAACGGGCGGACGCTAGTGATTTAAAGAGTTACCCTTAAATATCAAGCTAGACTACCAACTCAAGCTTAGTATTTAAGGGTAACTCTTTAAATTACTAGCGTCCGTCAGGCTCGACGGTTAAGCTTTGATCGTAGCTCAGGCACAGCTTGTATTAATATTCTTAATAAAATTTAACTTTTATGAAATATACATTTTTGGCACATAATTTTTATGTTATGTATTTCAAATCGAAATAACGAGCTTTTTTTAATTTCCAACAAAAATGTCCTTAGTTCTTTTCTACGGTATTGCTTATTTCTGTGGGCTTTGTATTGCGGTAACTCAAATGGAAATTCTAAAATTTTACCTATTAAATTTGTGGGACAATTTTTTCATTTTTAAATTGAAAGAGCTTGTTATCTCGAGTAGAAGTACCATAAACTGTCCTTATAATTTAGTAAAAGTGGCACTTTTGAAAGAAATACTCGATATGCTAGATTGAACATGGCCATTCGAAATAAATTTTCGGTTAATTATTGAACTTGGCTGATTTTTTGGCACTTCTTAGCATTTTTCTCATTTTAGTGTATAGATATCATTCCTGTGTTTATTTTTTTCATTCCGTTGGGAAAAATGTCATTCAGGTGGAGTGTTATATCATTCCTGTGTATACTTATCATTCACGTGCGAGTCAATTTTTTTAATCTCCGATAATTCTCAAAAGGCTTAAGATATCAAGTGCTCTGTAAGAGGCTTATCAACGAACAGTCTGAGGTGTCGATTGACATTAAAAGAAACATCGAAGAAACGTAAATAAAGAATTACACCGGAATGACACAAAAAACTAGTACTGTTGAAATTGACCCATCCGCGGATGTAAGCCTTTTTATATTCGCATCCGTAATATCCCTGGTGCAAACCTAGCGGCAGCGATCAGCCACCTCATAGTATTTATAGTTGGTCAGATCAGACACCGATGCTCGGGAGACACTGTCTAATGAATGACATTGTTGTGTGATGAACCTTCTAGTAGTTCTAGTAGGGGAGATCAAGAGGGGATTTCGGGAGTAACTCCGGTTCGGCTGATTAGCATTCGGGGGGTTGGGTATTTGACATTTTTTTCTATAAGTACTTACATACTGTATTCTACCCTATATTGTATTGTACCTCCACCGCATATATTGTCGTAGGTTAAAATGACGATTAAAATCTTTTTAATGGTCAAAGAATTACAGAAAAAAAAAACTGTCAAATATGAAGCGTGTCATGTGAGCGTACAGTTAGTGAAAATCTTCAAAATTCTTTGTTTTGTATACGTAACTATTCTTTATAATGTTTTCGTAAAATCATTTGTTGACAAAATAATACCAAAATGGTTGATGTAAGTACCTACTTATTTAAGAGCACTGTACAGTAGTGTCAATATTGGAGGGCTATGGTTAGGCAAGGTACAGGGGAGATCGAGCTCAAGAAATAACACCGTTTCATTAGTTGGTACATAGTTTATACTGTGGGCCAAAACTTTTGGCCCTAGCCAAGCCCTAAGTTATGAAACTAACATGAATGAATGTAAACATGCAATTTTCCCTTAGAACGTAGAATTCGACGAGTGGTGTGACCCGGCGAATCCTCGCAAAATTAAGGCTGACGATATTATAGCAGCCGCCAGACGCATCGTGGGAGCTGTCGTGAAAACTCCGTGTTCGGTAAAATGCACATATTGCACATTAACTCTAACGAAATGCACAAGGTCTTACATAAAAAAAATGTTTTCGCTGTATAACCTTTGTCGTATACATAACGTATCTGTGGACCTGATGATGAAGACCAGGGATGGCAAAGGAACTGGTCGGTAAAGCTCTACATATCATCCGAGTTGTAACGTTGATCTTTTTGATTTGTTTTCTATTCTGATGATAGAGTACTTGGAGAATTCAGACAACCCTCAAAATTTAAACGGCACGTCTATCGTGATTGGAGGGTTTCTATAAATAGTTGGGGCATTTTCTTACTGCAGCCATCATTTTGCAACAGTGGACCTGATGTTGAAGACCAGGGGATAGCATTTTGAAACTGCAGAAACAGCAATTTGAGACATTGTTATTTTGTTTGTGACCTTCTAGGTCAACAAGGTAGAACTCCCTTTGAATTTACTTAAGATCTAATGATGAAAGCCATGAGACATTACGAAAGCTCTTCAATTTTCAGAGGTATACTCGTATGGTGAATTGGATATTTTTGAAGCAAACTGGTTAACTCAAACTAAATCGAAATTTATCTTTACCGGAACGACCAATGAGGATTACCGCGAGTCGATTTTCCGCTAGGGGCGCTAGTTGAACTTGGGTCCTTCGGGAACATTTCAAACGTCACTTTGACAATTCTCTCATTGTGACACAGGACCTAAGGTTGAGTGGCGCCGACTGGTGAGCGACATTACGGTAGCTCCCGTTGAAGTCGGTTTTTTTCTTAAAAATTATGTTTTTGAAGTCGGTTTAAAATAGTACACGCGCAACAGAGTGAAGATCGGAATACACATGAAACTCGAAAACACGCCTTATACATATTACATATAAGATAAGATAAAAAATGATATTTTTTTTCAGAAGAAACATGCTTACATCATTAGAAAATACTTCTGCCAAACCAGAATGTGATTTGTTGGCAGTGTTGGCAGACGTGGAACAAACTACCTAGATCGATTGTTCGCTTCATCACTAAATGCTCATTTTAACTTTTTACAGAGAGCAAATATGGGCGAGAAACTAGGCTTAGAAATGTATTTAAAACAAGAATTTCTGCAATATACTGGAAGGTACTTTTATCTGTATTAATTATTTAACTAAATTAGTAAATTTGACCTATAAGCGTACGTAGTGTCAAGTCAACGCTTACCGATACCACTACCAATTTACCAAGTGTATTAACGAGTCGTATTAGTGTCCCAATAAGTAAAACTTAGACATTTCCCTTCAGTATGTTAATTTTACTTACGAAAGACGAATGCGGGTGTTTCCAGGTAACACTACCTACTACCTATGTGGTTTAATTTTTAGCTTCAAGGAGCGCGGAGCTCGCAACGCTCTGTTGGTTCTGACCGATGAGCAAAAGAAAAATGGCGTAATCGCCGCAAGTTCCGGAAACCACGGGCTGGCCTTAAGCTGGCATTCCACCAACCTAGGTATCCCCTGCGTCATCGTCATGCCGAAAAATGCCGCCATAGTGAAACGGGCCAAGTGTGAGTCGTACGGGTCCAAGGTTATCCTTCACGGGCTTCACATTGGAGAAGCTAAACATTTTGCTATGGGGATTGCCAAGGAGAAGCACATGGTTTATATTAACGGGTAAGAACAGAGAGCCACGTTTAGTTACTTTTTTTGTACTAATACTTTTACGACGTTTGTCTGTATTTAAGCAGTTAATTGTCCTAATTGGTCACTTGACTGAGATTGGTGAATTCTTAGAAACCTTTTATTTCCAGATACGACCACCCAAATGTAATAGAAGGGCAGGGTACCATCGGATTGGAAATAATAGAGCAGATTCCGAATATCGACGCGATTCTTATCCCAGTAGGAGGCGGTAGCCTGTGCGCCGGCATCGCCACCGCTGCCAAACACCTTAAACCTGACGTCGAAATTTATGTAAGCACTTTATTTCAATGTTCAATTTAATGTACAGTCAACCAAATGGAATCCTAGGCCACTAGAAATATGCCAAAATGACAAGCAGTAAGAGATTTCTTGCAATCTGATTTATACTTGACATGGTCCTAAAGTGGCCTAAAATAGGGTTCCAATCGGTTGTCAAATATGTCCCAATTCCCATAGCGTCTTATTTATTTTTTAGTTTTTCATTTAGCCTTTATTTTCCATAAATTGTTACGGTTGTTATATCAAAAAAATATTTTATATCTCTTGTTGAGTGTAGGCCTCCTTCATTTCCTTATAGCATCCCTATACCATCTTATTCCGGTGTATAAAAGCGTAGGTACCATATTTAGGCTGGATTTGACCAAACTTTTTAACCAAGAGTAACGCTTACTCTTGGATACTAATGTCAAAATCCCATAGTAATTTGACGTTACTATCTGAGAGTAAGCGTTATTCTCGGAATAAAAATTTGGTAAAACGCATTTGGTAATTCTGTCGATACACATTGTACGAGTAGTACAGTCGGTGCCACCATACACTACTCCACATGTGCAACCGCGTAGCGCGCGTTAATAGGTACTTTACCAGAGGTAAAGTCTAAAGAAATTATCGTGGTCTCGGAAACCGCTCCTACGATTACTATGAAAATTGGTTTAATGGGGTTTTTAAAGGTTCAAAATCTAGCGTCTCATCTCTGAGAAATGAGTTTTCGAGTTTCTTGTCTCCCAATTCCGAGCTTCGCTAAGGCTCTAGACCAGGTGTCGGCAACCTCTACCAAGGTGCCAAATGTATGCGGCCATTACAGGGCCATCTATTTTAAACGGTCTTATTTGGGGATGGCTATAATTTTATATACATAGATATTTAACTCAATTACTCTGTTCTTTATCATTTTATTTTACATTTAGGTTTAGCCCTAAATAAGCGTTATATAAATACAAGCACAATAAGATAACAAGAACTAGAATAACTAGAGCAGTTCATAAAAAAAATATTAGAAAAATATCCCTATAAAGCTAGTTATTATACTAGTTATTTAATTGGTTTTCTCTCTTTCTATGAAAAGCTAATGTTAAACTGACATTATAAGGACTAATAATCAAATCAAATCAAATCATTTCAAATCATTTATTTGCTTGAATACAGTCAAAAGGGATATTTAAAAAGATTACATAAAAAGATCAATTAGTTAGGTTTGAAACACGTTTGTGAGTAACGCTATATGTTACTGTATTTTTACAGGGTATTTGCACTGACAAATGTACCACCATGGTCGAGTCTTTAAAAAACAATGAACGAACTCCCGTGCCCATAGACTCGACTATCGCCGATGGTCTGGCCGTGCCTCTCATCGGAGTTAATACATTTCACTCCTTAAAAGGACTTCTTGACAAAATGGTAATTCAGTTTATCTAATTATTTTAAGCTTTTATCTATAATCTTTTATCTACATCTAATTATTTTAACATTATGTTTATGCAAAAAGATAGTATTTTAACACATTCGTGGGATGGGAAAATACCTATTTAGTGTAGCTAAAAAAAGATCCTACGACCACAAAACCCTATGTCGGGTGGCTCTAAATGTGTTAATACTCACAAAGTGGCTTTTTAGGGTTCAGTAGTCAACTAGGAACCCTTATAGTTTCGCCATTTCTGTCTGTCCGTCTCCGTCTGTCCGTCCGTCCGGCCGTCAGCGGCTTAGCTCAGTGACCGTTAGTAGTAGAAAGCTGGAATTTAGTATAATATGAATATGAATATACATATATATTAATCAAGCCAACAAAGTGGTGAAATAAAAAGCCGATAATCTATTTTTAGGGTAGGTACTAACTCTCCCATACACGTAAAGTGGAGGATGGTTTAATTTTGTCGTTTCAACTCTAAAGTGTGACATATTTTTGGATGTCTATTTAAAAAATAATAGGGGTTTGCTGAAAACGTTTTTCATAAAGTGAATATTTTCGTAAACAATCGCTCCAAAATTAAAAAAAAAGGGTCCCCCTCTAACTTTTAAACTCTAAAGAGACCAAAAAATATGAAAAAAATCATGAAAGCTTAGAGCTTTATAAAGACTTTCAAGAAAAAATATTTTTAGCTTGATCAGTTAAGCCATTTTTGTTTTTTTGCTAAAAAATGTATCTTCTCGGTTAAAATGGCGTATAATTCGTAAGGGCTGTGAAGATGCTCCTTTTATTGTTATATTGGTTAGTTAGTTTTTCTGGGCTTTTTCCGCAACTCGACATCCATTGTGCTTTTTTTGCGTGGTAACGAGGTAGCCCTATTCCAACCATCCCAAAGCCAACATTGGTTTTAGGTTGCTAACTGGAAAAGGAGGCATCCTTTAGTGTGTTTATAGTCCCTAAATACCTACTCCTGTATACTTCTACCTGTCTACAGTCTAGTTGTAGAATAATGTTGTGTTGTTTTGTTTCCACTTCTTCCATGCAGGCTCTGCACAGGACAGGACTGTCCGTTTTACCCATGTTGTATAGGTGTTTATTTAGTGTGTTGTGTACTATAATTAGCCCTACTGTTTTTCATAGTTGGTGTCTGGGTGTCCTCAGTAGGGTTGTTGTGAGCTTGTAGTTTAACTCCGGTAGGACTTCTTTGGTTTGTCTACATGTATCCAGTTCATCCCAGTATTTGTTGTGAAGGTCTCTGTGATGTTGGTTTAGTCGGGTTTGTATGTACTGTAAAGGTGTGATGGGTTCCGATCCGTATGTCGGTGTCTCTGACCCTCTCCTGGCCAGTTCATCTCCTGCATCGTTTCCTCTTGAGCCACTGTGTCCTTTTAGCCATTGTACAGTCACTCCGTTTCCTTCCTCGATTACCTCCGTGAGGTTATTGTGATATTCAAGTATGAGTTGTGAGGTAAGTTTGTCGCTACGTAGCGCTTGCAGTACTGATTTACTGTCTGACAGTATTAGTATGTTTTCATTTTTGGTTTGCCGTCCCCTTACTGCCTTGCAGGCTTTTATTATTCCTATACACTCCGTTTGGAATACTGCGTTGTGTTCTCCTAGAGGTCTCGAGATGTGTATGTTTAGGATTTGCAGTGGTGGTTATAAAACCATTTTGTATAGCCACAGTATAATGTGAGAGGTTAGCCCCCATCTCTTACCTACCATCCTTTGGCATTGCGAGAGGGTCACTGTTGCTTTGTTTAGTTTGCTGTCGAGGTGTTTTCCCCAATTTAGTTTCTCACCTAGGATTATTCCGAAGTAGGTATTTAACTTCCCTTGAAAGCGTTAGTCTTGTTCCAAAGAGCATCGGCATTTCGTATTTTCCCAAGTTTCGTTTGGGAAGAGGATTGTGTCGGTCTTTTTTGGGTTTACAGATAGGTCATTCTCCTTGAACCATTTCTCTACTATATTATACATATAGTATCACTAAGTCATCTGCATATCCTATAGTCATAAAGTGTTTGTTATTTAGTTTCACTATCAAATGGTTTACTACCAGTCTACCAGGTTCCAGAGTAGTGGTGATAGTACTCCTCCCTCTCATGACTAGTGCCTGATGGTTTTAATTTTCAGATAGTATTATACATAGTAGTTGTTTTGGTTGGTCTGCAAGGATCTTCTTTGTTCTGTTTGCATGTGTTACCGTCGATATGTGGTCGCAGAAATTCCGCCACGAAAGCGATTTCCTGTATCTTAGTCTGTTTTTGAAATCTGATTTGGCTGTTTTGTAAGCGTCCCAGTCCATTTCAGCTCTTGTGTTCATTGCTCTGTTAAAGAGACGTCTCATTTTTGTTCTCATCCGTTCCAGCTCCGGTCCCGACCAGCCATTGTTCTTATCGTCATTTTTCCTTCTAGCTGGTAGAGTCGATAGTGGACACGTGTGTTCGTAGCTATTCGTAGCGTTCGTAGGATAACTCGTTCGACACGTGCCAGTTAGATACGTGCTGTGCTGCTAGCCTTGTGCTTAGAGTAATGTCAATTATAATTACACCCCGTTATCTAACGCTCAGTTTGGGGGCAAGCTAAAATAATGATGTTGCTTAGTCGATTCATATTTATTAATCAGTCAAAAAAAAATTATTTTTTATGAATAATCTTGAGATAATTAATTCATCGTAGATGCAAGTAATGAGTTATATTTGATGTCATTAGATGTTCTGTATCTATTTGATCGGATAGGAGGACGACAATTATTGAACAGTACAGAGACGACTTACTAGGTAATTTAGTACAAGATGTTTAATGTCGGGGATAAATTTGAATTATTTAGTATAATTAATTAATTCAGATTATCGAAACTGCCCCATCCCTTGCCCCGAAAGTGAGCGTTAGATAACGGGGTGTAATTATAATAGTGTTACATCTACGAGAGACAAACGTTGCTTTAGATCCTGTGTTTAATATATATACGTTGGTTGTCATAAAGTATGTAACAATAACGTTACCTCTTTTGTTGTTGGTTTCCATTCCCCATAGGTTAGGTTTTATTGTTATGAGCATGATATCTATTAAAACCATTTTTAAGTTCGAACGACGTTGTGACGAACGGTAAACTACGGAACCCTACACTGAGCATGGCCTGACATGCTCGTGGCCGGTTTTTTTTTTAGTTGGTGATTTTATTTTCAATACTTACATCTTATGTTTTTTCACTTTTTTGCTATTAAAAAGGTCGTAGTAAAAGAAGATTGGGTGGCGCGAGCCATCATGCACGTCGTAGAGGAAGAGAGGTAAATAAATGACGCCTCGTTACGTTATAAATAAGTTATTTCCCTCTAGGTATATGGTATGAAGGTGTAATAAAAATAATGATGAATAAATATCTTGTATGAGGCAGGTCGGTCGAATGGGCCAAAACTACGTACAGAATTAAGCACATTGATATAGACCATAGAAAATAAGAATAATGTAGAATTTAGGATTTTCTGTGTTTGCGGTAAGATTTCCGCATATAACTAATAATACTTTAACGTGCACCTTCCAGCACCCTTATAAATGCTATTTTAAAAAGGTGGATTAATTATACCACAATCATTCCAGATTTGTAGTGGAAGGCGCTGGCGCAGTGACCATAGCCGCAATCATGGCGGGACTCTTTCCCAATCTCAAAGGAAAAAAGTTAGTGTTATAAAACTTAATTAAGTAACACTTAGTAGTAGGGGTTAGGTATATATATTTATAGTTCCACCAAAGTTGAGTTCACGCATACTACAATATTGTATACAGGGTGTTCTTGAGCATTTGCTTTAACTTCGTCATGTGGCTTGGTATAATTATGGAAACAGAATGGCATAGTTACTTTTATTAAATTCGTTACTTTTTATTTGTTTTATTTCTCAAAAACTTTATTTTAGTGTGTGTCGTTTTCTTCTTCAAATGATTCAATTTACACAATGGTTGTAATATGTATTTTTATCGATATCAAGTAATAAAAGTAGTTTTATGAGTCCTCGCACTACGAAACGTTAGTACAGATATGCACCCGTCAATCCGACGTTTGGTAATCATCATACGTCGCAGTCGCACTCCACCGGGCATTTTGCGGGCAAGTCATTTGCTAAGGTTCACGAATACATTTTTGAGTTGTCAGAATAAAGTATTTATAATTAGTATCTGGTACCAAGTATTTGTATGTAACGTGCAATTCCGGTGGAGTGCGAGTGCGACGTATGGTAATCATTCACCTCAGCTCTCGTGAAACTACCTACTTATAATATAACTATAATACGGAAATGTAACGGTTCTGCAGCGGATAGGTAAATCGTTAGAAGTCGTCAACACAATTAAAAACAAGAAACTGTAATACAGCTTCTTATAGAATCCAAGGCAAAAGAGGTCGCGGAGGTAGAAGAATATTTCGACTTAAAAAAGACCTGCGCCAATGGGTGGGGAAATTGCTATGACGATTGCTAATCTGTGGTTACAGAAGACACCCAAAGATAAAGACGATAACACGGAAAGTATTAACGGGGATATTTGATAAATTTCCGACTAAATTGTAACAGCGCCATCAAGTAAGCAAAGCTGCCTATAGGAACCATATCAATATAGACAGCACTTTCGATTTTAAGAACCTACATATTGGAGGGTGCCCTTTATTTGGCATTATTTTTTTTGTCTGAAAACTCTAAAACGCTTTTGTCATAACAGATTTGGTATAATCGATTATCGCCGAATCTTAACGTATAAGAAATATGTAGGTATGATTTAGCATAATGCACAAAATGAAATATATTGGCATAAGTACTAAAAAGTGGGTTAGGTTAAGCTCGGACTGTGTCCGATTATTCGGACAAATTAAATTCGGCCAAATCAAATTATCCTGAAGTCTAAACTAGACTATGCCATAACAGTTTATTCGTAAAACCAATTATAACCATACTGATTATGTATCTAGATACATAGAATTATGCTTACAAAAATTATGCGAGAAAAGGGGAATCACTAATTGGATTGATTACAGGGTGTGCTGTATCTTGTCGGGCGGCAACATCGACACGTCGATCCTGGCGCGCGCGTTGGAGCGCGGCATGGCTGCTGAGGGCCGACTGATCAAAATGAAGGTTTGTACACAATATTTCCGTCCATTCAAACGATATATTTACTTCCTTAGCGATTTACTAAAATATTAGTAGATTACCGTACCGAGGCCTGTAAAGTCAGAAATGTCTCAGATCTCGGTGTAATGTGATCTGAGGCTTTCTTATTTACTAGCCAAGGTTTGTACACTATTTTTCTGCTCAACGCAGGCGTAAAGCGGCGCATTTGTTTAGCGTAGCGGCCTACAATTGTAGAAATACCATGGGCAGAAAATACCATTAAAAACTCGAACTTATTCAATATTAGCATTCACTTAATTGTTTTCTTGACTGAAGGCTAGCTGAGGTGCATAATAGTCTAAAGCAATTTTGACCATTTTTTCATACAGCACCGCTCTTGCTTTAGTATTCGATTATAAGTTTAAATATAGGTACTAAGTTACAGAGACTGCTTATGCTTAAACATAAAATAGTAATGGTACGGACACGGACGGTCTGGGCGCGACCTGTGCCCTGTTTAGTGACATGCGTTGATAGTAGACGATACTTTCCTTTCCTACTTAGTCATAGTAGGGTTATGACAGCAAAAATACACAAGAACAGCAATAGCCAGATCTGTTGTTTGGCCGTAGGTGCACGTGAGCGATCGGCCTGGCGGCCTGGCGGAGCTGTGCCAGATGTTGACCACGCTGGGAGTCACCGTGCGGGACTGCATACCTGAGCGCGCGTGGGTCAAGGGAGACGTCTTCAGCTGTGTGGTACCTACTATGCGTTTTTGTTGTTTTACTTAGGAAGCATAGCAAAGCAGTACCAAATAGGAAAATTATGGGCTCCAACACTGAACCCTGTGGAACACCTCTTGTCAATGAGTACTTACTTACCTAAAACGGTTTTCATTATATTTGTAACGCTTTTGATTTCGGGTATGTATATTTTGAACAATGCATGGCATTTAGAATATAATATCGCGTGTAACTCAGTTCAAAATGCAAACTGCTACGTCTAGCCTATACTTAACTGTCATAGCATAGCAGTTTTCTATTTCAAGTTCACAAAACGAGTCTATCTTATTTCCTGCGTGGAATCTGTTAGTATTTGTATTAGGCCATATCTATCGTATATAATTGGAAGCTGTTCCTTGTAAATCACAAGTGTACTTAGTTAACTATTTTCTTAATTGCCGCGGCTGACACGCCCTTTACTTAGCTTGTGACCCTCCCTTAACTTTTTCAGGTGAAACTTATAGTAGAAACAAGAGGATGGGATCACACAAAAGAGTTAATTGAAGCTACCAAAAAGAACTACAAGGATTACTACTTCCATGAAATGAATGAGACGGAGAAGTCGCCAGGTGCGCGTCGTGGGCCCTGCCTTGCGCCTCACCCCGTTTGTATGCAGAAGTGACCTGATGGAGTCCAAATCATTTCTTTGGAAATGCTGGAGTACCTAATTGTGTACAAAAAAAGGTTATATTAATCGAATATTTATTAAGTTCTTAAAATGCATGTACCACCCTTCGTCAAGATAAGCCCACTATTGGCATTTGTAAATAGGCCCATATCAATAAATAGGTGTATAACAAACTGTGTTTTATTGCAAAATTATTCTCCGTTTACTGTCATGTTACTGTGGTTACTGCCGTCGCCACTCGCCACAGTACGAGCAAACTGATACAGTTTCCAAAATAGACGCAGACCGGCGTACCTATCGCGAATGATATACATATAATAACATCTTCTATATTTATTGGAAAATAAACTAAACTAAAACATGTTACAACACAAATTTAAATCTAGAAGTATAACTAAACTAAAAACTAAAATAAAACTAGATAAAAACTAAAATCAAACTAAATAAAAACTAAAATAAATCTAAAACAGGCCCCTGCGGCATGGTACCGAGGACGCTGGCAACATTTCCTCGCTGGATTGCTAGACTGATCCGTTGAGCGAGGAAGCTGCCAGCTCTTGGGTCTCCTGTGGCGTCTCTGAGTCTCTTAGCTAAGACCTATGTCTTTGAAGAGACTCGGAGCGCTAGGGCCCCACGGACCAAAGGTCTCGACGCCGAAAGGAACAAAATTATATTCAGCGCCGAGACCACTGTACTTTCCCACCTTTGCTTTCTCCGCCGCCTCTGCCGCTGCCCTCGCAGAAGTTCGTTGGAGATGCGACGGGGCTAGTGTGTCTACACAGGTTGCATCCCACACCAGCACTCGTCCCAAACTCCACGGAACCAGAGACATACCATCCGGCCTCTTGCCGTCAGTTCTGGATATGCCGGTCGGCTCTAATAGAGCCGGCACACCAATTGACGCAAGAGACCGACGGATTATGTCATTTAGGGCAGCATGTCTCGAAAAGCGGCCCGCGTTTCGTTCGCAGGAAAGACCGTGGTGCCCAAGACGGTCGAAATCGGTTCCGCAGGGGCAACGATGTGGGGCGCAGACCGGGACCCCGAGGTGGAGGCTAACTGAAATTTGTAGAGTTTCCGGATCTAAAAAAGTACTAGTGTTCGGGGAGGGGTGTGCACGGAGCCAGTACCCAGCTTCCTTGGTACTTACAGCTATTAGGAGTCTGGCTTGCCCCTCCGTGCTCGATTGGCTGATAAGAGAGGATAGGGTCAATTTACAAGCAATGTCGTCCCAGCTCCTTTGAGATTTTGGATGTTCAGGAAAATTTTGACCAGGACAAGCAATTGACCAAGCATTTTTGGCGTCAGCCAAGCCCGTAGTCTCTCAGTTTAAGCGTAGGATTTTTTCTATGAGACTGAATGAGCTGTGGGCTGACGACAAAAAGGCTGGCAAAGCGACACTAGAAATTTTGCGGATCCCTACAATTGGTAAGTAGTTGTAGTTTTAGTTTTACTTCTTATAAAAATTATTGTGTACCTACATTCTATTCATTGCCTTATTATACCTAAATTGTAATTTCTCCCTCTTTGATTGACCTTGGATGGGCTTAAAACCAGCTAAGCTGTGCCCATACCTTTTTCCTTTGTCAGTGCCTAATTCTGTATTTTATGTTCATTGTTTTGTTCAAGGAAATAAACGATTTGTATTTGTATTTGTATTTGTATTTGTATCCCTAACCCACCGTACCGGATGGGAAGGGATGCTTCGGTCCAGGACTGCTCGCTTAGCTGAATATTCAGAACCGATTCTAAATTACTTTTAATTAGAGCATCTAATTGTGACAAAAGATTTTTAATTTTTCCAAAGGGAGCAGCAGCGTAGCACATACGTTAATTTAGGAACAAAAAGGCAATATTTGATAATACTTAGGGCATAATGTGACTTAATTTCTAACAATCGATGTGAATGATTTTGGAATTTGGAAACAGAATTTTGAACTAAATCTGAAAAACTTTCCTCGAAGATATAATAATTAAATAGCAGCAAAACTGAAGATACTCCCAAATCGCACATCTCAATCATCTGTACTCATACTCATATTTTATGAGTTTTTCTAAAGAATGTCGTTTACCGTATAATAATGGATCGTGTAGACCTAACTATTATAAAGCTAATTACGAACGGATTCGCAATGACCTTATGACTCATGGTCATGACTGGGAGGGACTTCTCAATAATCTAGATGTGAACGAAATGCTAATAATAGTCTTTTACAATATACTTCATCAAACAATAAAGAAATATGTGCCAGTTACAAGAAAAAAAATCTAACATTTCCACCTTGGTTCGATCATAAATTAACAAGGTATCGAATGAAAAACAAAAAATAAGAGTACGCCTTAAAAAATATAAAAACCCTCTAGATGCTTTAGAGCTAAAACTATTGAGTAAACGTTTTAGTAAACTGGCAATATCTAAATACAACGAGTACATGCATAAAACTGAAATAGAACGTAGAAACAATCCCAAGTTATTTTGGTCATTTATGAAAGCTAAGCGTGGGTGATCAAGTGCATATCCATTATCCATGACGGACGGGACTGTTACTACCTCAAACAGTACTGACATATGTAATATGTTTGCTTCTTATTTCTCGACAGTTTACACTAAAGTAGATCAAACCGTAAATAATTTTACCATCAGCAGTACACTACATTTTTTAAAGAACAATAGCCTAAACTTAGTTATCCCTATTATTAATGACGATTCTTTATTACATCAATTAAAAAACCTAGACAACAATAAAGGCGCGGGGCCGGATGGGATCCCACCAGCTTTTATTAAGTCCTGCGCTAAACAGCTACTTTAACCTCTAAAAATTATATACATACAACAAGTCTTTAGCATCTGGGAATTCTGGGATATTTCCATCTTTATGGAAAACGACAAAGGTAGTACCGGTCTTCAAATCAGGTGATGCCAACACAACATCAACTACAGACCTATTTCCATACTCAGCTTATCTGTCCACATATTAATAGGCATTTTGGTCTGTATTTAAGTGACTTTTAGCATGGTTTTGTTAGGGCCAGATCGACATCTACTAACCTCGTCTCTTTTACGGAGCTCCTCTCCAATGCTTTAGATGGAGGTGAGCAGATGGATGTCATATATACAGACTTTAGTAAGGCATTTGATAAAATAAGTCATAAAATCCTTCTGCAGAAGTTATCTGCGTATGGTTTCGATGCAATACTAAATTGGTTAGAGTCTTACTTAGATCATAGTTCGTTCTACGTATTGGTTTGGTTAACGGTTTTCAGTCTACAACACACACCATTGCTTCTGGGGTACCTCAAGGATCTCACTCAGGACCAATATTATTTAACATCTTTATAAACGATATCCCGGATTGTTTTAAACATTCTTATTTATTTATGTATGCAGATGACCTTAAGTTTACTCGTGCTATAGAATCTGTTAGCGATGAAGATTTCTTACAGAGCGACTTAAGACGACTTGTTGACTGGTGTGTGAATAACCAGATGCTCTTGAACGCCAAAAAATGTGCTCACATCAAGACCAGACCTGGGTGTAGTTTTTGGTCAGAAGCTCCCGTTTATCCCTCATATTGAAAACATAGTCATAAGAGCATCCATGATGTTGGGCTTCGTAATACGTAACGCAAAGGTATTCAAAAGGAAAAGGAACTTCCGTTGGTATTGTTTTGGCGTGCACTTGGACTGTACCTAAAGTCCAAGGTCTGATGATGGAACACTTTTTCCTGACTTCCAGTAGCCATATTTCTGCTCCATCATCAGACCTTGGACGCCACTTACGGCCCAAGTGCTCGCTAAAACAAATTTAACGAGTCCAAACACGATAGTTTTACATCAACTTATTCTTGAGTTCCGGTAGCCACCTTTTTGCTCCATCATCAGACCTTGGACACCACCTACGGCCAAAGTGCTCGCCGAAAGAAAACTAACGAGCCCAAACACGGGGATAATACATCAACTACTTCCTGAGTTCTGGTGGCGATATTTCTGCTCCATCATCAGACCTTGGACACCGCTCACGGTCCAAGTGCTCGCCGAAACAAAACTAACGAGTCCAAACACGATAGTTTTACATCAAATTATTCTTGAGTTCCGGTGGCCACCTTTCTGCTCCATCATCAAAGCTTGGACACCACCTACGGCCCATTGGCCCAAGTGGTCGTCAAAACAAAACTAACGAGCCCCAACACGGGGGTATTACATCAACTACTTCCTGAGTTCTGGTGGCCACCTTTCTACTCCATCATCAGACCTTGGACATCTTCTACGGTCCAAGTGACACTATATACTCATATCAGGTATTTACGATACTAACTATGTATGTCGTTCGTTTTGAACTATCTGCTATTTCCTTTGGAAGTACAAAAAATGTAAAAAAGACTTATAACGTTTTGCTACCTATAACACAGTATACGTACACAATGAACATCGATTTATTTCAAGATGAAGTGAATGAAGAGACGTGATGTCGTTTCGAACATTCGGGCGGACTGACTATTTCTGGTGTTGGTGTTGCTCACTTGTAATATTTCAACGATCAGATTTCATAGTAATTTAGTATGGCGGGTTTTAAGGGCGTTTTCAAAAAATCATAATTAATTAATGAATCAGTATTATGTAATAAGACTATAGGACTTCTGTAGCTTATATATTTGAGATTGGATAGAGTTAGATTTTTAAAATAAAGCAAATGATTTTTCATTCACTTTTGATTAAACGCTGACACGCGTTTTTCTCAATTTTGCTGCATCTTTGCATAAACATACTTACTAAACTGTACATTATTGTAGATTACAAATATAGGACTATTGTAGATACACTCTTTGAAATAATAATTACAAGCATCTTGTATATCTTCGCAAAGAATTGTGGACGTCACAGATTTAACCGTAACTGTCATTTTTGTTGAATAAACTCTCTTGTCGGACTCTATTCGCTTTCTCTATGAGAGATTAATATCTGTTCTTAAGAACTATTATATAATCTGTGGTTGTTGTATTATATAAACTTCTGCTGTAAGTAAAACCTACCACCACCTTAAAATTCTGCCAAATCGAAAAAAGTAAGTAAACGTCGCTCTGACACACACCCATCAAACAGCAAATACAGATACCGATTTCGTACCTTTTGTAAATAACAAAATTTCTAGTTTTTCAACCATCGAACTCACGCAAATATGTCTAAGAGGATTGTAAGTACTTACCTATTTATGTCTTTATCTAGAATGCGAATAAAAATCTATCTTTAAATGGTAGTTAACGCGAGATTTTAAACAGCAGCAAAAGAAAGAAATGGTTAAAAAGTATTATCTGCTGTAATATACAACCGCTAAAACGACTGAGTCATCCCTTAGAATACGGGTAACTATTATACAGGATGTCCCACGGAGACGGGATGCCACATGGAGGGAAAGTACCTTAAATATCAAAGATAGGATATTATGCTGCAAGAAGACTTTATATTATTTTTAAAATTTAGTAAAACTGCATTCATAAAAAAAAAATTTTGAAAAATTTATAGGGTCAAAATTTATTTGCATTTTAAATATTCAATTTTATGGATTATTTGTTGGATAAACGAGTGTAAGACCTACTGTTTCTTTGAGAATTTTTAAAACAGGCATTAACAGTATCGATAAGTGGAAAAGGAAAAAAAGGTTGGGTTTTCGGGCGAGATAAGCTCAATTAAAAAAAAAACTTTAAATGCAGTTATAGTAAGTCTGAAAAATAAAATAAAGTCTTCTTTCAGTAAAATATCCTATCTATGATATTTAAGGTACTTTCCCTCCATGTGGCATCGCCGTGGGACACCCTGTATACTAGTTTCGAATTATGTATACTAGCCATAGCCAGCAACATCATAAGCGATGATGCCGAAGGCTGGGACTGGCACGATTCATTCTCGACCTCTATATTCAACACATAGAATCACCCTAAATCTGTGCATAAAATACTTAGCAGGCATATTATTAGGTATTGAACTTGTATTGACATAAATAGCAATAAAATTAGACACTTTAGAACGGATTAATCGCGTTTATTAACACCATGATCCTACGTTTCGAGCCCTTTACAGCACTCGTTTTCACAGGGACCGCGTTCGCCAGGGATGATGACCCTCATCATCATCTTAACCCTGTGAAAACGAGTCCCTCATCATCATAAACCTGTGAAAACGAGTGCTGTAAAGGGTCGAAACGTAGGATCATGGTGTTAATAAACGCGATTAAACCGTTCTAAAGTGTTTAATTTCAATGAATAACAATCGCAGTAACAGAAGACAAAATTATAAATAGCAATAATTGTATACATGCCAAGTAACCAATATACCGTATACAGTAAGGGCCTATTATGAATAGGCATTTGCTTTTTGTAAGGCCTGGGAAGTCTCTCACAACGACAACGACATAATATATGTACTTACATGTTTTAATTGAATGCTTGTGTATGGAATTATTGATATTAGTACTGCTCAATTGATGCTCATGGTAGGTAGTCTTTCCTGATGCTATCTTTATTTTAGGATAACTATGACGAAATGAGCGACCCTGACAAACCTCAAGCGATAAAGTTTGAAGATATTCAAGCAGCCGTAGCACGAATAAGACCTTACGTGAATGTCACACCATGTATAGTAAGGACAAACTGCATAATTTAAAAGTATTATTGGCACAGGTTACACCTACGATCTGAAACGTCGATACAAGCCCTTCTACAAGGTCGAAAGTAGGAATCTCCTGACCAAGCGATCGTGTAAAAAGGCTTGTATCGACCTCCGGAACAGTTCAAACTAATACAAATACAAATATTCTTTATTGCACACCTCATGGAATAAAATATATCACAAGACACAGAAATACAGTAGAGGCAGACAACAGGCGGCCTTATCGCTAAAGAGCGATTTCTTCCAGACAACCTATTAGGGTAGCGGAAAACTAGTACAAAAAAATGCTAGTAGGTGGTGCAAAAAATAGAATCCAATTGAATCCATTATACAGCAATAAGACTAATATACATACATAAATAAAAATAAACAATAGACATACATATACATACTACATACCCATGTAAAATAAATAAATAAATAAAACACGATCAGCATAAAATAGTGATTAAGGAAGAGACAGATAATTATCTTTAAGGAGTTTCCTGAAGGAAGCTAGGGATTGAGCACGCCTTATAACCAGGGGCAAAGAATTCCACAGACACACAGCTTGAAAGGTAGAAGAGTTGTTATAGAAGTGTGAGGAAGACGACGGGACATTAAGAAGCAGATTTCGAGCAGATCTGGCCGAACAAAGATAACTAAAACGCTCTTTAAGGTAGCGAGGAGTAGCTGGGTTGAAAAGAATACTATACAAAAGGGACAACACAACTAATCTGAATATTTTAAACCTTTTTAGCCATCGCATCAAAGCAAGGCTTTTACGATGAATATTATCTACAAGATGGAAAGTGTCCTCCCATCCGGATGGTAAAGTTTTGCATTAAGTACCTACTTATTTATATCCTCGCTATTATAAACATATTTTTTAACGGTGTTTTATTGACTAATCTCATTGCCTAATGCTGAACGCTGTCTTCCATTACTTTAATATTGTAAGATTATATTATTAACTTCGAAATTCGAAAGTCATTTGCGTTTAACCTGCAAACTCATAACACGCCGCCGAAACAGACAATTTCGTGTCAGCGTGTGACCGCGAAACACACACTGACACGATTGTTATATAATTTTACCTCTTTTCAAACGGCCTGTTGCCCGACTGCAAAAATAATGATACTTAAATTCGCAATAATCGTTTAAAACGTTGAAAATAATTTGTGTTAACAGTTACAAAGAGCGCGGATCAGTAAATGCTCTGCAACAAATACCGAGAGACAAGAAGAAGACCGGGCTAATGATAGCGTCGCTGGGGAACCACGCGTACTCGATGTCGCATCACGCAGCGCGCATGCACATTCCCGTCACCGCCATGTTCCCAGACTTCGTCCCCATACACAAGCTGCAGAGGATACACGCGCTTGGCACTAAGGTGTTTTTAATTTGTCGCTGGGGACTATGCATACTCGTTGTCGCAGCGCGCATGCACATTCCCGTAACCGCCATGTTCCCAGACTTCGTTCCCATACAAAAGCTGCCGAAGATCCATGCGCTTGGCATTAAGGCACTTTTTTATTTTTGTAATTTTTTTAACGAAGTACTTAATTTAATAACCACCTTGTCCATCTCAATCCGTCGGGATTTCTTTATATGTAGAGAGGTAGGTTACACAGATCCTAATAATTAATTAGGAAAATTATACGTATCTAAGTAGTTGAGAGTTGGTCCCTTGTTATCAAGGATCTGTAAATGAGATCCTGGAGAAAACGAGGAAATTCTTCAAACATTGTATTATAGACGCACGTTATAAAAAAATCTCCTGGTTTTATCGCGGACGTAAAATATTCCTATCTTATAGTAGTATGTATATAAATACGGGCCGAGACGACAAGTGGCTCAGTACAAAACAAATTCATGATTTGTACTAAGTACTTATTTTCGTTCTATTTCTATAGGATTCCTAAGTTACATCTGGAAGCAAAAAATTAACATTGTATTCGTAGTCTCTGGCTGGATGTAAACACTAGGTGACCGGTAAGAAAATAAATGAATAGTGTTTAATGTTGTGTCTCTGATGTTTCCTGAAGGTGTTGGTGCGAGGGACCCACATCGCAGATACTCACAAATTGGCCCGAGCCTATGCCAAGGAGAAAGGACTGCTATTTTTCAACGGGTTAGACTTTTGTTTTACTTAAGTAAGTAGTTTTATTTGTAATGAAAATCGAAAGAGCGAAAACTTGTATCTCCCTCTTGCATATTAGAGTGTGATGTGACAAACGTCTGTTTGTTGGGTATGACACAAAATTTTTTAAATATTCGATGTTCGCAGTAGGCTGTCAGTTTACATGTAAGTTATTAAAATAAAAATAGAATAAATATTATGGAACAATCTTACACAAATCGACCTAGTCCCACGGTAAGCTCAATAAGGCTTGTGTTGTGGGTACTAGGCGACGATATATATAATAGAAAGATACATATAAATACTTAAATATATAGAAATCATCCATAACTCAGGAACAAGTATTCGTGATAAACACACAAATAAATGCCCTGAACAGGATTCGAACCCGGGACCTCCTGCTTCGTAGGCAGGGTCACTACCAACTAGGCTAGGAGGCCGTTATATTAAATTAAATTGTATTTTTAAATAAGTACAATTTAAACTTTCGTGAGTCATAGTGACATTAAACTCGTCAAACGGTTAAAAACTCACGTATTTTATCACAATAGGCGTGGCATGTTTTGACTGTATCGGGCAGTGCTGTCTGAGCCGCGGAGGTGACAACACTTTTCTGCCTGTTTGACGATGACGGCCCGATGCAGTAGCCTATTGTGATAAAAATACAAGAGTTGTTAACCGTTTGTCAAGTTTAATGTAAGTTATTTTATTAACCATTATTTATATCCAAATGGACTGTTCAGTCGTGACCACCCGCACATCCTGGCCGGCTTGGGGACCATCGCGCTGGAGATCCTGGAGCAAGTGCCCAACGTGGACGCGGTGCTGGTGCCGGTCGGCACGGGCGGGCTCATCGGCAGCATCGGCATCGTCTTAAAGAGGCTCAAGCCCTCCTGCCTTGTTTACGTAATTTATTTATATATACTTTTAATACAAAAGTATTGATTGACAATAGGTAAGAGTAGAGGCGACTTTAACGGGCCCGCACGATTATCTTTAACCAGCGGCAGCGACGACCATAGGTGATATGAGAACCGAAAGTCAAAGCGCGGTATCTCCCTTGTACATATTACATACCGCTATATTTATCCAAATGGATTGGGCACTCGCGCTGGAGATCCTGGAAAAGGTGGCCAACCTGGACGCGGTGCTGGTACCGGTCGGCACGGGCGGCCTCATCGGTTGCATCATACCTGATGCCTTGTTTACGTAACTTAGTTATTTACTTTGAATAGCGCTTTGATGCTGGGTGACAGAAGTGTTTGAAATAGTTTGAATATTATATTATAATATAACAGAGACCCTAAATTGCTCAATTTTCCACCGAGGTAGCTACTAACATTTTCGTAGACATCTCTCATTTTTGCATGGGGCTTAAAAAGTTCATGCATTCTGGTGAAATTTACGGAAATTTTCGACAACTTTTAATTCTTTTTTAAGTTGTACTTTTGTTAGTATGATCAAAGTCTTGTATACAGTTGGGGTCAATTATCTATGCAGCTGATTGAATTTATGTAAGTATATTTATGTTTCAGGGTGTTCAATCAGAACTCATGCCCGTGTTCTCCAAAGCCCTGGAAGCCGGAGAACCGGTGACTATTCCAGAGGTGAACACTATTGCGGACTGCCTGCAGATGACCAGAGTTGGTGTCAATGCCTTCCATAACGCCAAGTCTGTCGTCGATAAAATGGTAGTTACTATCGCGTTAAAAATTGCATGGGCAGTTAATGAATTAACTCATTCATAAATTGCCCATACACTTTTGAACGCGTGTGTACATATACATACATACAAATAATAATAAGCACGGAAGCAGTCATTGCAATCATTAGTTCATTACATAGGTCTACTAAACTCCAGGGTTAGTTACATCATGGTTCGAAACCATTAAGGTTATGAACTTATGAAAGTCATAATGATAAACCCAACCTGTGGAAAGCTCGATGTCTTGCAATGCTGCATACTGCTCACGTTTAATTTTTGATGAAGTTAGGTTAGTGTGTCTCCATGGAGTGTAATCTTCAGAGTGAACCACCATTTCATTCATAGGGATTATCAAATATCTCTTCTGATATTCTTCAGTTGCTCGTAAAGGAGGATTGGATAGCTCGCGCTATACTAGCCCTGATTGAGCAGGAGCGCTTCGTGGTAGAGGGTGCCGGTGCTTGCCCACTTGCTGCCATCATCGGGCACTTGGTTCCCGAACTCAAGACTAAGAAGTAAGCGTAGGTTCCCGTCATGCACTGCAGGATAGCTCGGTAGCAGTCCTGACCTGATACCGAAGTGCTTCGTGGTAGAAAGATTTGATAGCGCTAACGCTTGCCCTCTCCCTGCCATCATCAGGCACTGTATTTTGTGTCAGGAACCAGAACTCAAGACTGAGATGTAAGTGCAAATACCTATACTCATCGAAGACTGGATAACTCGGTGCCAGGTCTGATCTGATATAGCAGAAGCGCTTCGTGGTAGAGGGCGCCAGCGCATGCCCGTTCGCTGCCATCATCGGACACTTGTTGCTGAGTTCGAGGCTAAGAAATAAGTGTAGTTGCTTATCAAGGACAGGTCGCGCCATACTGGCCCTGATGCCCCTGATAGAGCAGGAGCAGGAGCGTGGCGCTTCGTGAGAGAGCCGCTTGCCCTCTCGCTGCCATCATCGGACATTTGGTACCCGATCTCAAGACTAAGAAGTAAGTGTGCCCCGTGGTTCGATTTATTTACGTGTTACTTCGTATGACAAGTTTGCTTCTGTTTGACTGTACAGTCGACGCCAAAAATATGTTGTTAATATAATATTGTCTTCTGTTACCGCGATTGTTATTCATTGAAATCATCATCATCATCATGATCATGGATCATGTTGTTAATATATTTGTAAAAATATGTACTTAAAGGTATGTTATATTAAATAAATAAATAAATAAATATACCGGGACAATCTTACACAAATCGACCTAGTCCCACGGTAAGCTCAATAAGGCTTGTGTTGTGGGTACTAGACGACGATATATATAATAGATATATACATATAAATACTTAAATACATAGAAAACATCCATAACTCAGGAACAAATATTCGTGATAAACACACAAATAAATGCCCTGACCAGGATTTGAACCCGGGACCTCCTGCTTCGTAAGCAGGGTCACTATCTACCAACTAGGCTAGGAGGGCGTTAATTGTAAATACGAGTATATTGTTGGCTTCGACCGTACTACATGATGTAGGTACTAGGTACTTACATATTTTTTTTAAATTAGGTAAGTGAGCCCTTAAGTATTTTGTAAATTGTAACTAATTATAGCCAACTTACCATCGTCTTTCAGTGTCGTATGCGTTGTTACCGGTGGCAACATAGACTCGCGTTTCCTAGGCAGAGTCTTGGACAGGGGTCTAGCAGCTGAAGGCCGTCTCATAAAATTCAGAGTAATTATGTAAATCTTATTTTTTCCATATAATAATAATAAATTATTAAATCTAAGCAGAATTGGTTCTGGTATGCTGCTACTTATTCAATTTATAAATTAAATCACATTAAGTACCTACTTATTTATACATGTGTAATAATAATAATGGGTATTATTACCAGTATTTAGTCCACCGCTTTCACCTAATAGTCCAGCATATTTTAGATTCCATTAAATCTCAATAGTCTATACACCCTGGCGGGTGCTGCCTCTGCGTGCGTCCCATGACTCGGGCAGGTGCAACATCCGCTCGGTGTACCCCTTACATTTCATTAAATTGTCGAAAGGGCCTCTGCGTGTTGGCTTCGGCTCCGCGCACGCCTCCCAAAGGTCCGGAACACCATTGTTCCGTGATGGGAAAGACATGGGTATTAAATGCAAAAAAAAAACATGATTTCATCAAGTGTTAAAACATTTTTCCTATAGGTACGCAAACGGTTATTTTTTACCAATGATAGTAATTATTATTTATTACTAACTAATATATAGCGAAAATCATTTTCTAACACTTTAAGGCTTTGCTCTTGGTATTATACCTACAGTTATTTGTTGGGCAAGATTATGTATGACTTATAATGAAATGTATAGGTACGTACTGCTAAAACAATTACAGAACAGAGAGGGTACAGAAGTAGAGATACCCTGCGCCACAAAACAGAGAGCGCCAACGGTCCAATGCAAGGGATCGCGATTGTGTAGATTACTGTATTAGACAGTACCTACGCTGGATTGTTTTATTCATATTTCATTATAGTATTGACTGTAGGTACTGAAAGTCCTTTTGTTATAACAGGTGGGGATCAAAGACAGTTCGGAAGCATTGTGCAAATTGTTGAAATTATTGTCCGATCATGGATTCAATGTCTACCGTTATTGGCGAGATCAAGTGTGGGTCGAGAATGATGTTTATCACGTTGAGGTTTGATCTATAGAATTTTCTATCATGAATTAAATTAGTTATTGACTTGATATTTCTCAATTTCAGGTATTTTTTCAAAATTTTACGATTTTTAGAATTTTACACGATCTATCGATGCTGAGATGACTGATCAAATAACTGATCAGAGCACCTACTACCATTTTTTTAATTTGCCGTACATTAAGGAAACATTCTAATTGTGACTGTTTGATGGTGCAACCAACAATAACTAAAATCGCCGTCATTGGAACTTCCTAACAATGTAAACAAAAGGCGTCACATGTTTTGTCACTCTCCTAGTATTTTCACACCACCTCATCAATAACCACTGAAAATTCACTACTGAATCGGTCGTAGGTATTATCGTAACATACAAAACATTAGATCAATAAGTTAATCTTGGAGATTTCATTTAAAACTTAAAAGTTAGGGTATTACGATTAATGTGGCGGTTTGTTTACATTGTTTCAGTTCCATTGACAGCGACAGCGATTACTTACTTTACTCTTTGTTTGAGGTACAATACATATTTAGTATAGGTAGGTAAGGTAAGAGTAGGTAATACAGATCACAATAAGTAGGTCCTACCTAACTCGCTAATCAGTACCTACAGTATATTGATACCATCAAGCGGGTCTGATGACGAATAATATTACTAGAACTCTACGGTAACGAACAAAGAGCCTACTCATATTGCGGTCAAAGGATTCATTCTTTGGGACATCAAAATACATTTGGCAGTTGGTCGGCAGTTTAAGTTTTTTTTCACCCTTTTCTTGAAAGTGTATATTGCAAGATATTAAGTTATTTTTGTGTAGGTAGGGTTTTTTTTGCCAGAAAGAGTATAAACAACTTATTAACATATCCATAAGAGTTATATCTATTTAACGAGTTTTAATGTCCACAGATGAGAGTTGTGGCCGAAGGAAGGAATATGGAACACTCCCTGGAACTCAAGCGGGCACTCGACAGGGCGTACCCAGGATTAACTACATTCGACACTGAACCATTCAACGATAAAACCATGTGCCCGTGTTATGTTGTCAAGAATGGCAAGCCTCACTTACCTTGGTAAGCAACCAAGTCAATAATATATAGATGTCAAATATATGTAAATACATGTCACGCGCACAAAGTCAGGGGAATTTCGAGGATTAGGCGCGGAATGTGTTTTTTATACCCTGGTTAGGGCTCCATGCATTCTCTTGCCTTGGACCTATAGGACCGTGTGGCGGGATGGTAGCCTGGGGATAATCTAGGACCGTACCGCGACCTCGTTTTTTCCTACCCAGGAATACTCCTACCGAGACAGATCGGTTGGACCCAATTCAACCAAATCTGAGGTATGATGGAATTTAGAGGCAGTGGTCTACTAAGATTCGTGTTCCCTAGACTTCGTGCTATAGCAGTAGCAGTAGTTTGTTAAATTCAGAGTGATCTAACGACATTGTGTCCCAAATTAACTGTATACTAGCTATACCCTTTGTTTTAAATTAAGTATCGCGGTTTCTAGAAATTCTTCGGCTCCGTTACTAAACTGCGAATAACTAATCATCGATGAACGTTAGTGTTAGTGCGACAGAATTTTAACGCGACAAATGTTAGTTCGAAAGCACTAGTCTGCGACTAATTATTAGCCGACGAACAGTGTGCGTACCATGAGTTGCAATGCATTCGATTGCGACTGCGGCATTCGACAGTACTTATGTCTGTCTCGCTCCTACCAGAGTAGTGTAGAGTACGCACACAGAAGTGCAACGAACGTTAGTGCGACAATCGAAGTGACATTTGTCACATTTAAATTCTGGCGCACAAATGTTCTCGCAGATTAATCCTATACCGTTCTCCGATTGTATCCGCGTGGTCGGGTGCGGCACCATCGCCAGTGTGATAACTTATAGGGCAGAGCCATCTACTTCAGCTGTAAAATTATATATTTTGCACTACTAATTATATAAGCGTCTTGGTATTCACTAGTGTATCAGTATATGGTACTATTAAATCGTTCAACTTACACGCTTTTACTTATTTAAAATTTAATGCACAAGACACATAAAATTGTACAAATGGCGGACTTAATGACAAATAGCATTATGTACCAGCCAACCATAAAGAAAAACAGAGCCAGCTAAGTTGGTGCAGGAAATAATTATTTTCTGGCTCTTGGACGTAAGCGGTGTGGCCTCACTGTTAGCTGTTTTAAAATGTCTCAAGTAATTATAGTAAAACAACGTCAGTGTTGCAAAACACTTAATTTTGCTTGTTTGTTTTTGTCTGTAACAAGATCCAACCTGTTGTCACAGATAGGCAACTACGGAACCATACGGGTTAATTTCAAAAATTTAAGTCTTAATTGAAGGTGTTGTTAAGTAATTATTTTCTATTGTGTTACGACAATAGGAGCAACCGTATTGTCGCTCACCAGGCGGCGCCACTCATACGTGGGTCCTGTGCCAATATGAGAGAATTGTTTAAGTGGCATTTGAAATGCTCCCGCAGGACCCACATTCCACTAGCGCCTCTAGCGGTGAATCGACTCGCGGTAATCTTAATTAGTCATAATATAAGTAACAAAAAATACTTGCTTTAATAATAATCAATGATCCGTGTGAAATATTGTACATTTGATAGTTACTTAATTGTTGTAACACAATGGAAATTAATTACTTAAATACAAGCCTCAATTAATGACCATCATCCTGTTGGCTATTATAGTTACTTAGAAATAAATATTATTTAAATTATTTTTTTCAAAATAAGTCATTATTAAACATCAAATATATTTTAATGTTTCAAAAATAACATCACACTTATTGCCTTATCACATTGGAAGAACAAAAGTTCACATCATATTGTAAACAAGTGATAAATTTAAAATAATCATTCACAACATCAATACAATTCATAGTTATCTATAAGGGGTCCCATAGTTGTCTACTGATGCAAAGCATTCATAAATGTGGCCATTTTCATGTCTCGCTTGCTCAATCCGTTTACATCATGAGATGACAGTGTTACCTGAAATTAATGAGATACAACATTTATTTAATGGCATTATCTTTTATACAAATGATCTTATTTTGTTAACATGTTGTAATCAAATTAAACATAAATAGTTTACTGCAAAACATCTGAAAACTTGAACCAAACTATGGATAATTTTTTTATAAACTCGACTCTCTTTTAAAGTTTACGTAGTCCCCAGCAAAATTAAAATTAACTCATTGATACCTAGGGCTGCCATCATGTACATTGCCGAAACCGGGCAAAGAAGTTAAAAAACCCAGATTTTTCATTGAAATTGCTGTCTCTCTTTAGTCACTAAAGAAATCAATTTCTAATTAAATATATGTATATGTTTTTGCTAGTTATTGACCTAAACCCAAAAATGTTCAGGCAGACCCAGTTTAAAAAATCCAGGCCGGATGCTCTCGGACGGACTCCAAACTAGGACAAATCTGGGGAAAACCCAGACTGATGGCAGCCCTATTGATACCTCACTCACAAAAATCATGTTACATCTACAGTGGAACTTAAAACACAAGTAGTGAAGTATTTCTGATGTTGAACTCATAAACAGGCTCCTAGATTATATATAGCGGAAAAAGAGTGAATTAATACATAACTAGTTTAAAACTTGCAACTTACCTGGACTTTGTTGTAAACATTGAACCATTCTGGATGGTGATCCATTTTCTCTGCTAATAATGCCACTCTGCTCATGAAGCCAAATGCTTCATTAAAATCTTTAAACATGAATTCCTTTTCAATGGCATCTCTGTTGCTTTGCACTTTCCAGCCAGCATTGAGAAGTGGTTGGAGCAGGCTGCTGCGTTCATCTTGGTTCAATTTGTCTGCCTGGAAATCCCAACATTATTAAAATACTAATAGGAAACAAAGAATATTCTTTATAAACCTATCATTAAGTTATTCGTACCATTTTCCTTTTACTTGGTGCGGGCGGAGAAACAGTAGCGTAACCGGTAGCGACAATTCGACTGGCATTGATTACGACCCGCGCGCGGTGAATGGGCCTTGTGGGGTGAAAGTGTATCGCAGCCAAGCAGGCTTTTAACCAAACCCTGTTCAATGTCATCATTTCATAAATAAATTATTTCGATTTTATCTACAAGCCCAATATACATATATATCACATGTATTTGAATTTGACAGATGTTAATCAAAAACGTAAACAAACTTCAATCGATATGTGTTTTGAAAACTTTGGAAAGTGTTTTTCTTTTTAATATTTTTTGTGTTGGTAAAATGGCCAAATAAACTAGGGTTTGAATATCTCATGATCACAGAAAAATAAATTTGACGTTTTGATACGTCACCCGCAAAGACTGCACGCTAAAATGGCATGGCGCCAGGGGCGCCAACTTAGGGGTTTTCCCCCTAGATTTAGGGGGTAAACAAGACGCGTGAGGTTTTTTTAGGGGTGAAATATTTCTAGGGGTAAATTTAGGGATATTTGATTTTCCCATTCCATGTATGTGTGCCAGCGAAAAATGTGTTGAGAAGCGAAATTATTACTGAAAATGAAATGATACTGCAGTCCATTCCACTCTCAGTTGCTCGAACTCACAAGTGTGTGATTGAGAAAGAAATATACGACCGGAACTCAAACGCTCCGATTTGCGCTACAGTGATGTGTAAGAGAAGAGGCATCCTAACGGGGACGAAATGTTCTCCCAATCTATCAAATTGCATTTAGTAGTCCCGTCTGGACAGGCCATCATTCAACCTTTCTGACCAAAAATACTAAATCTGTGGCGTTAACGGTCGTGCGTTTTAATTAAGAATTAAGAAATTTTATTTACTATTCATTATTTTATTTTATTTAGGGGGTTTTCCGTAAAATCACTACAGTTTTAGGGGATTTCAATTTGTGCTTTAGTGGTAAATAAAAATTTGAGTTGGCAACCCTGCATGGCGCGAAACTGAACTTCCTGTTTGTATTTATTTATTTTAATGGTTACTACGGTTTGCTACTTGTACTTTGCTATTTAGTAAATAAAACTTGAAAGACACAGTTCATTGCCCATTATATGTAAATATAAAATCTCAGATGGACGCATTTAGAAGACTACTACCACCTACAATATACAATGTGATAGAGAGAGCTGGCATTTGCACGGCCAAACAAATTATGACTTTATCGAAATGGGATATAAAAAAATTTACAAATTTAAGCAGTGATGATATTTTATTTCTAAAATCGACTGTTGCTGATTGTGTTTCGCCAGAAAGTTTAACTGGTGATGTGCTGATGTTTAATCAAAGTCCAAGAGTATCAAGTGGCTGTGAAGCAATAGATTCGATCATAAACGGTGGTTTTCGAACAGGAACTCTTACAGAAATTTATGGTGAAAGTGGTTCTGGTAAAACTCAAATAGGACTTCAAGCTGCAGCAATGAATTTTACCTCTGGTTCTGTTTTTATATGCACTGAAGATGTGTTCCCTGTAAAAAGATTAAATCAAATACAGCAATCACTCCCTAATTACAAAGTTAATGATACTGTAGGCAAGAACATATTTATAGAACATGTTACAGAGCCTAATGAACTATTATCTTGTGTGAAGGTGCGGTTACCAAAACTTTTAAGTAAACAGAAAATGTCTCTGATTGTTGTGGACTCAATTGCTGCACCATATAGGACTGAAACAACAAATTATGTTCAGAGAGCTGAAGACCTTAGAGAGTTAGCAGTTGCTTTGATTGAAATTGCTAAAGGATATAATATTGCTACTGTGTGTATTAATCAGGTTACAACAGCCTTCGATGGAACAGATGGTGTACTGCCATGTTTGGGTCTAGCTTGGTCCAATATGATCTCAACCAGATTAATGATAAAAAAAATGTCAAGGACAGTCCTTAAAACTAATAATTCATCTTCTGCACACGAACATTCTCATATAAGGGAACTGTCTGTGGTGTTTGCTCCAGATTTGGTCAACAAAACAACTGAGTTTATTATTACATCAAATGGTATCACAGGTGTTTAAAATATAATATTGTACTAGGTATGTTTTTAAGTAATAAAATAATCACGAACCATTTTTTTCTCTTTTTGTATTGTACATTTCATGCCCATCACAAGCCAGAAATATCCAGAATATCTGGAGGCCTACCGCAAACCACTTTTTCCGTTTGTTTGTCTATGTACTTGGACTATCCTATCATCGTCTAGTATCCACAACACAAGCTTTATTGAGCTTACCGTGGGACTAGGTCGATTTGTGTAAGATTGTCCCACAATATTTATTACTTATTTATTTATTTTATTTATTATTTGAATCATCCCAACTGGCAATGTCTGTCATTTTCTATATGTATAAAAAAACCGGCCAAGAGCATGTCGGGCCATGCTCAGTGTAGGGTTCCGTAGTCAGGGGCGTAACTAGAGGTATCGGCGCCCGGGGCAAACACCAAATTTGCGCCCCCCAGGCCCAAATATATATATATAAATATTTTTAATTCACGTGAGTGAGAGGTGACGTCCGTGGCTAGGAAAGTTTTTATCGATGATCACCAAGTTAAGAGAGAAGACAGTCTTTTATATATATATCGTCACCTAGTACCCATAACACAAGGCTTTTATTGAATTTTCAGTAGGCCTAGATTAATGTTGATTTGAGTATGATTTCCCCATCCCATGGAATAAACCGAAAAATATAATTTATGTAGGTATATTATATTCTTTATAATCATCACAGTACAGAGTACAGTAGGTAAATTAACTTGTATTTAGGGTTCCGTAGTCAACTAGGAACCCTTAATAGTTTCGCCAAGTCTGTTTGTGTGTCCGTCCGTCCGCTCAGTGACTATAAGTACTAGAAAGCTGTAATTTTGTACAAAATGTACATCAGTCACGCCAACAAAGAGGTAAAGTAAAAAGTGGTTATAATTTTTTTTAGGGTAAAGTGGGGATGATTTATTTTTTCGTTTCAACCCTAGAGTGTGACAGATCATTCGATAGGTATTTGAAAAAAATTGAGGGTTTTTTTTTAAAACAGTTTTTGATAAAGTTAATACTTTCGGAAATATCGCTCCAGAAGTGTAAAAAAAATGTGTCCTCTAACTTTTGAACTATGAGTTCAAAAATATGAAAAAAATTACAAAAGTAGAACTGAATAAGAACTTTATTGGAAAATTATTTTAAACTTGATTAGTTGAATGGTTTTTGAAAAACTTTACAAAATAATTTCTGAAAAGTTTGTAATTTAACCGTATACCTATGCAAACATATTTTTTATCTTGAGTTCTTAATTTATCATCCCGCACGTAAAAATTCTTCCTTCTAATAAAAAAAGAATTATTCAAATCGATTTACGCGATCAAAAGTTACCCCTGAAAACCCAACATATGTAACCCGTCTAGTTTGTATAAATTAGTAACCCAATTTCCCGAGAGATGGCGCTGTACCGTGGTCTCCTTTGCGCTGTTAAGATTTTTCCGGAGTTAGTGGGGTCGGGACGGGTGTGATCGAATGTATCATTGAATTGTTAATAAGCAAATTGAGCATGGAATCTATTAAAACACTTTTTAAGGTTGCCTATTGTGACGGACGGTAAACTACGGAACCCTACACTGAGAATGGCCCGACATGCTCTTGGCCGGTTTTATTATTTACTTTATAGAGGGGTCTTTCTAGCCTTTTGTGCAGCAAACTGGTTGATTATTTCGTCAAAATCTAATTTTTCGGTTACAGCAGCCCTCTCTATGCTTAACAAGGCGAGGTCCACCAACCTTTGCTGACCCATTGTGGTCCTTAAGTACGACAATATGAGCTTTAATTTGCTAAAGGACCGTTCACAACTTGCAATGGATATTGCGATCGTTAAAAATATTTGTAATGCAATGCGGAGATTGGGGAACACGCCTTCATCCCCATACTGTACAATGAACTGGATTCGCTGTACAGGCTTAGTTATAGGTATGTAATGTATCTCCGTTCTCGTTTTCAACAGCATCCGAGCATCTACGACTTCTTCAAAAAGTTGTTGGCCGTTAACGCTTCTATAAATATTTCCGAAATTTATGCACCTCGTTTTTAAGTATTCGAGGTCATTATCGTTATAGCCGTAACATAATTTTTCTATGTCCAAGAGAAAACCGAATTTTTCATTGGTTTCACACAAACGAGTGAATCTACCATACATTTCACTTATTAATCTATCAATGGACCCCTTCATAACCCGTTCGAGTTCCTCCTTCGCAGACAGCCCAGCGTCTGTTGCCTGCTTCCCGGCCATGCGCTTTCTTCTGCGTGTGCGTTGCTCTGTAACGACCTCCCAATCGTGGCATAGTTTATGCCCTCTCTCTGTCGCTTGACTAACAAACTTTATTTCAATAGAATAAGGTATTTTATCGAATGCCATAACCTCGCGCAGGCATAAAGGGGCGCGCGCTTATGTACTGTGTAATAATTCCCGTTGGCTTTTATTACCCAGTTTAATGTGACCTCGAGGTGTCTAAAAAATACTATGCACAACTGTATACTGGTTTTCGTTATCCTCCGGTTAGCCATTGCTTAGTAAGCGATTAGATAAAATTCATTCGTTGTCTTCGTCGGCGGGAATTTTAAATGTTTGATTTTTTTTTTTCCCGTTTTGGCGCCCCCCTCTGGGCAGCGCCCGGGGCACGTGCCCCCCTTGCCCCCACCTTGTTACGCTACTGTCCGTAGTTTACCGTCCTCCGTCACAACAGGCAACCTTAAAAAGTGTTTTAATAGATACCATGATCAATATGCTTATAATAATTAACAATTCGATGATACTTTCGATCACACCCGTCCCGACCCCATCAACTCCGGAAAAATCTAGACAACGCAAAGTAGAACACGGTACAGCGCCATCTCTCGGGAAATTGGGTTACTAATTTATACTAACTAGACGGGTTATGTAGTTATTTTGCTTTCGGGTAAGCATTATGCTGAGGCGAGACCATTTCGTGGTAAACTGTTTTTAATATTTTATTTTTATATTTGTTTGTGTTTCTTTTTTATTGCCACGAATAAATGATTTTGTATTTCTGTATGTTTGGTTTTCGGGGGTAACTTTTGATCGCGTGAATCGATTTGAATCATTATTTTTTTGTTAGAAGGAAGATACGTGCGGGGTGATAAATTAAGAACTAAAGATTTAAAAAAAATGTTTGCATATGCCGTTAAATTACAAACTTAATTCAGAAATTATTTTGTACAATTTTTCAAAAACCGCTTAACCAATCAAGTTCAAAATAATTTTCGAACAAAGTTCTTATTAAGTTCTACTTTTGTAATTTTTTTCATATTTTTTGGACGCATAGTTCAAAAGTTATAGGGGGGGACACACTTTTTTATACTTCTTGAGCGATTATTTCCGAAAATATTAACTTTATCAAAAACTGTTTTTAGAAAACCCTAATTATTTTTCAAATACCTATCCAATGATATGTCACACACTAGGGTTGAAATGAAAAAAAAAATAAAAAAAAAAATTCAGTCGAATTGAGAACCTCCTCCTTTTGAAATATTGAAGTCGGTTGAAAAAATATCTGTATGGGAGGTAGGTACTTACCCTAAAAAAAATTTTAACCACTTTGTTGGCGTGACTGATATACATATTTGTACAAAATTACAGCTTTCTAGTATAAAATGCGTTTTTCCACGCTAGTTTTAAAGACAAATCAGCGCTTTCCAAGCTAGTGAGGGGAAAAGATTTTTTAAAGACTACATTTTGGTAAAACCCCTACTTCACTGTGGGTTCGCGTGCCTTCGCTTATTTGCTGTGTTTGACCGAATAGAGCATGTGTAGAGCTTATTCGCCTATGTTCAGGCATATTTGCTCGAACAACCCGAACACGCAAATGGCAAACTAGCAAAAAATAAAACATCATACTTATAACCTTTTATTTTTCCTATTAACTACTTTCGATTCCAATAAGTCCCCAAGACGCTCGAGTTACTACAAACTTAGCATCTTGACCTTGGCCTATACCACGAAAATCGAACGATTGCGGTTTTCCGTCAATGCCAATTTTCGATGTTCGTGGTAAGCATGCTTCTCTAGTATCTCTTGGTATTATGAAGTGATGTTTTTAGCAAAGGCTCAAACAAACTGTCAATGTCACTTGATGTTTATTTCGTTTACTACTTTACTATCCCCAAAAAATATATAAAAATGATTCATTAATTTTAAGTATTTTAACATTTGTTTTCCAAATACTTTCTACCAAACATGTCTTGCAATACCTGTGCAAAACCCTTCACTTTATTACGTAAAGAGGTATGTAGATTATACAAATTATCATTCATTTTTAGCTGGACTTTAAGTGTACCCACTAAACAATTTTAGTTTTGCATTTTAGAAAGGCTGCCCAGGCTGTGGATTCAGTTACTGCTCCAAATGTTTAGAACACAAGATATTTTTAGAGAAAATTAATTCAGAAGCCAAGGTAAAACTTATTATGATTGCACATTACAAATAAATAATAATAAATTAGAGCAGATTCGTGATAGTTTTAAAATGATCTATTTCCTATCATCCAGGTCTGTGTCAAGTGCAAGCAAGCAGCACAACTATCAAAAGCAGCTAAGCCAATTGAACCTCCAGATGCATATTACAAGTAAGCATAAAATTGTGTGAATATTAACATTCAGTTTTTACTGCTTGTGTTATACCTCAGTCGTGAATGTTTTTTGGCTATAACACCATTCTTGCAACCATTTGAACACCATCGTTTTTTACACCTACCTGTCTCCCTTCAACACTTTTGGTTCAATTGATTCAACCAATGATGCATTATTAACAGCATAATGTAACTTTGTTATATAGGCGAATTGGAGCAGTTAAGGGCAATTCCAGCACTGATAGCAGCAGCCAACAAAAGATACAAAACGAAATGAAGAACACAGTTACACTAAATGAAAAAGATCAAGAAATCCAAGACAGATTACATAAGTTGAAAGAAAACAAGAAACTGGAAACCACTGAAGAGGAGGTATCAAGGCGTCTTCAAAATATCAAAGGGGAAGTACCATCAACTTCTGATGCTGAACTGTTGGAAAGATTGGCAAAATTAAGAGGTGTACCAGTATTGACACTGCAAACTAAAGTAATTTATTTCTTCTCTTATTTATGTAGAAACAATAATTTTGGCAAACTTTAAACTATAATGTCTACTAACGGCTTCTTTTGATCACCTTATTCAAAAAACGTATACACATAAATTTACAAACACCAAATGGATTATACTTGCTTACTTGTAAGCATGAAGGATTCTTTGACACAAAATATCATGCAACATTTCTTAGCCTGTGGCCACTACTTGCAACACCTTCAGAGGTTAATAATCCAACCTATATATGTCCCACTGCTGAGCATAGGCCTCCTCTCAAGCACAAGAGGGATTGGGCTATAGTCTCCTTGCTGGCCTAAAGCGGGTTGGAGACTTCACATATATCTTTGAATTTCTTCACGGAAGTATGCAAGTAGGAGGCTTTAAAGGTTATTTGTATTTTTCATTTTGCAGGCTGTAGTGGTAGCACCTGACACAAGATCAGAACAGGAGCAAGTAGATGATTTACTAAAGCAGTATCAAGCTAAGACAGCCATTGATTCTAAATATACAGATGAATTGAATGGTTTGGTTACTGATATGGAATCCAGGTTGCAAAATTTAAAAGGAAATGAGGGTACTTCACAGGCAAGTAATCCTAAACATGAAGATACACCCTCAGAGGATGAAGAAGATACCGTTAAAAAGATTATAGAAAGGGTAAATATGTAACACATGTTAACTTATCTCAATACACACTAAAAAAAAATAGATTTTATGTATAAAATCCAATGAATGTAATGTCAAAATTGCACACTTAATTTATCTTTCAACTCAAGGAAATTTTATAATCCAAATTTTTTTGTGCTTGTTAATATTATAGATAGTGTGATGAAAGTCTATATTTAAATGTTTCCTTTTTTTAGTTGAAAACTGAAGCCCTTCTTGATGAAGACGAACTTAGCCCAACAGGCAATGATGAGCTGCCATTTTGTGAAATATGCAACGAAGATGCCACAATGCGCTGTGTTGGATGCCGGTACCTGTTTTGCAAATGCTGCTTTTTGGAACACAGGGATGATGATGATGGCTGTGATAAATATGAACCATACACTCCATCCAATCGGACCTCTGTTTAATGTTATTTCAGTCAACCTCAGGCAAAGGCAGCTTTTTGTTGGCTATTAAAAAGAGTTCTAATGGCATAAAAATGCATTAATGCAAATCAACAAACTAACTTTGCCTAAGAATGTGATGTGATGATATGAATGATAAAGAGATTCAGATAAATTATTGTTGTTATTGTTTATTTCATGTTACACAATTATTATTATATTTTATGGCTAAATCAGATGAATAAATAAGAAATATGCTTGCTATGGAAATCCGTTTTATTTTCTCATCTCAATTTTTTCTATAATACCAGGTATAAGTTTTGCCAAGTCATCTGCTGTTTGCATGTAGTTGTTGTCTATCCATACATTCTTTAATTTAGAGATTATTGCACCATACATTTTTCCAGGGGGTACTCCATTGTCTTTGAGGATTTTGCCACTCATGGGGAATCGAGGAATCTCCCAACTGTTAAACTCTTCTAGTAATTTTTCGTCTCCTCTATATTTTAGTACCTCACGGACGTAATCCACAGCATCTTTTTGTTTTATTTTAGTGTTTAGTACTAATTTTTCATATGGCCTGAAAATAAAAAGGATGATATTTTATTTTCTTAAGTTCAAATAAAAATATATTGGTAACTATTAAAATAAAAAGTAATTATTCTTATATACTTACATCAAAGGCCTGGGGCCTTCTTTATTTTCTCTATGTTCTACAATGTAATACAGCATCTCTCTGTCATAACCTGAGAACTTTAGCCTTCTTTGTAAAACTGTGACTTCATCCATATCCCGCAGCAAAGCAGCTAGGTAACTCATTGGATGCAGGCCTAGGTGCCTCCCCCTTATCAGTACTCTATCCAGTTCTTCTGTATTAGGATCAATAGGCAACCCTAAAAATATACAATGTTTTTAAATTGTTACAATGTTTGCAATACACTGTATTTAGTATATTTGCCAGGAAATTATATTTACCAATATGTTTTCCTAATCCTACATCTAAAATAGTTTTCAAAAGAGCTCCTGAAAATGAGCCCTGCAGGATCTTTTTCAGCTCCATCCAGATTCTTTCTCCTGATATATTTTGCAATCCATCTGCATTATTTCTAATAACTTCAAGTGTTTCTCTATCATGATTGTCTGGCCTTTCAGCTATTCTGCCATAGAAGCGAAAGTACCTCATGATTCTGAGATAGTCCTCCTTTATTCTGACATCAGCATCTCCCACAAAAGCAACACGTCTCTGCTTTAAATCATCATACCCAAAAAAGTAATCATATACATTGCCCTCAAATCCTAAAAAAGAAGATATGATTATTTACATCTTATTTTTTTAATGATTACTTACATTACTGAACTAAAATAGTGCAGCTTAATAATTAACCACAGAGTACATTGCCAACATTAGGAAATACAAAAAATACCCAAAAACATGGAATTAATTGTCAAATCTCTTCTATTTGCATCAAGCTTCCAATCTGTTGTAAATTGAACCTCTGCATGTCGCCCATCAGTCACAATATCTACTCTCAGTGTGGTCACTTCAAAGTTCTCTTTGTCATTGATCCTTGGAGTGATTGTGCCATGCTTTTCTCCAGTCATGTTTATCATCCTTATGTTTTCTGCAGTGAACATGTCTTTCATTTGCTGCGGTGTGGCTGGGGTAGCAAAATCAAGATCCTTTGGTTGCAAACCCATAAGCAGATCTCTAAAAATTATATGTAAGGTGATTATTTGTCAAACCTATGAAAGCCATATTTTATTCAAAGATATAAAGAGAAACAAGCTAATTTGCATACCGTACTGCTCCACCGGCAATTCTTATTTCATACTGATATTTGTCGAACAGTTTCTTCAAATTTATAACCTCTTGCGTAAAAATATTATGAAATTCAGGCGTATCTAACTTAACCACGACGGGGTTGCCTCGGCATTTTAACTCCATGTCCAATTTCGACCTAACTCTTCGCCGCTCCGGAATAGTATTAGTACATTTAGTACTAAAAACCTTAAAATATGGTATAACTTTAATATCAAGTCGATATTGATAGGAATATAAAATTATTAAAAGGATAATTCAATACCCTGGCACTTAAATAACGACCCAAATTTAAGCTCAACAGCGATATTGGAATCATTACTAGCGATTTAGTTAAAAAACATGGTTTATATAATTAAAATAAAAAAAAAAATTCAATAAATTTTTTTTGACGTTTCCAACCACTGTTTCCAAGTCAAGTTAGATCAACTGCCCATCAATCAAACAAGCAAGACGTCAGTCTGACGGCAGTGTTGCCAGATACTGAAATACAAAAAGCTGAAGCCACGCTTCAAAAATGCGGGTTTTTAATGGTGCTTCTACATGCTCGGGCTCTCGGCCGAATGATTCGGCCCACCCTAGTACACGCTCATTCGAGACAGACTATATAGATAAAATTTAAGCCAGACCATAGACAATTTAAGCTTTTTCAGGTAGTTTCGGTGAGTTAAACGGTGTTTTAAATAGCTTTGGTTATTAAAACTATTTAAGACACTTTTTAAATAGCTTCACCCGAAGTGAAATTATTTAAGACACCTTTTAACTCAACCAAACTACCTGAAAAAGTACTTAAATTGTCTCTAGTCTGGCTTAAATTTTCTCTATATAGTTTGTCTCGAATGATCGTGTACTAACATGGCCGAAACATTCGGCCGAGAGCCCGAGCATGTAGAGGCACGGTAAGGTGCCGTAAGATCACCGAAAAATAAACGGTGTTTTAAATAGCTTTGGTTATTGAAACTATTTAAGACACTTTTTAAATAGCTTCACCCGAAGTGAAATTATTTAAGACACCTTTTAACTCAACCAAACTACCTGAAAAAGTACTTAAATTGTCTTTGGTCTGGCTTAAATTTTATCTATATAATCTGTCTCGAATGAGCGTGTACTAGGGTGGGCCGAATCATTCGGCCGAGAGCCCGAGCATGTAGAGGCACGGTAAAGTAAAAACGCCTTCACAGATCTCATGATCGTCATGGATGGATATCATGGATGAACAGGATGAAATACAGATATTTGTCTCATTTTGGCAAGATCATAAATGTGAGAGGGACAAACATTCAATAAATAGATATAGAGAACAACAAAAATAGAGCCTATTAGTACGAAGTTTTGCCTCTTCCTCTCACTTGTAATTATAATATCGTACCTACGCAAGTACGACAGAAAGGCAAAACCCCGTTCGCGGTTGGCGTATCGAAAATTCAATGTTTCGCATCTGCTTCTCTCCAGATTTCACTCCAATCGGCTAGTGCCATAGTGCCATATAGAGAGAAATAAAGATGCCTGCGGTAGACCGTTACAGCCCAATATCGATTGCGAGGCGCTCTCAAGACGCCACTGAGACGAAGTTGATATCATAGCCCACATTTAATTAGACATAATATATGACTGCAATATACGTTCGAGCAATCCGTCGGATCTCCATAGTGGGTATGTCCGCCGGGCATCCGTCAGACACTAGTTGGCAGATATGCCCGAACGTATACTGCCGGCATCGGCAAAAGGTACATATTTACTTACGCACGCAAAACATATAACCCTCTTTCGACAATCAGGCAAAAAATTGTTAACTATGAGTAGGTCGCGTCTAATGCTAGTATTACACGGCGCGATCCATCGGGGCCGATCGTCGGGGGTACCCTGCCCCGCCCGTCTCTTTCCCACCCTCGAGTCCCAAGGTTCCCTTTCCTCGATTAAACAGGTCGATGCGACCGATTGGCCCTACGAATCGAGCCGTATAATACTAGTTTAAATAATACGACATACATACGGTCGAAAAACAACTTCGAAGTCGGGTAAAATGAAACACTATATTCCGTTTCCGTTTTTATTGGTTATAATATTGTTTAATTACAGTTCGGTGGCTTAACATAATAAAAATCTACTGTCATTTGCCGCCCATAAGGCTGTTCATCCCGCTAGACCCTTGCTGCAGCTGTCTCATCATGTTGTGTAGTCCCGACATCCCACCCATCTGCTGTAGAATCCTCGGATCCATCATCTTAGCCATTTGTTGATTGAGTTTAGCCATCTGTGTTTGGTTGACGTTCTTTGCCATATCTCCGCCTTTGAATAAGCCCTTAATGCCTCCCATTTTCTTGACTACGGCAGCGAATTTTGTGTATTGAGCAATGAGGTCTTTGACGTCTCTTTCGGTTACACCAGCGCCCTGAGCGACCCGGGTGATGCGTGTGGGTTGTTTCGAGAAGAGCTTGGCGCCGTCACGATGGTCTAATTCTCCCTCGTTCATTGAGTCCATGATGGTCATAAGTCGTTTCAGTTTAGCCATAGACTCCTGTTCGCTGCCTTTGGACATAAGGTCTTGTGAGAAGCCTGGGATCATGCCCTGTAAAAAAGAAAAGTACATTATACAACGCCTTATCTTATATATAAAATTTATGCGCTAGGTTCGTGTTTCGTCTGACCAATTGAATGAGATTTGAATGAGTTTGTCTACCAAATATTGTTAGAGGTTTCATGAGACTACCAAAATTATCTAATAGAATCAGTAATATTTGGTAAGTCACACCACTGATAAACACAGCTGCTGATTGTCCATTGTCTATCGCAAAATTACACGATCAAAAATCATCTTCCTAGCGTTTACCGGGTCCTCTTTGGCAACTAATCCCAACATTTGACGTAGGCGCTAGTTTTACGAAAGCGACTGCCATGTGACGTTCCAATCCAGAGGGTAAACTAGGCCTTATTAGGATTAGTCCGGTTTCCTCACGATGTTTTCCTTCACCGAAGTGTAAGTACATAAGTTTCGAAAATCTCTTTGGTACGAACTGGCAGGATTTGAACCCGATACCTTCGGATTGGAAGTCTCACGTCATACCGCTGGGCCACCAACGCTCTCCACATTAAAGAATGATGAATCGAAACACATATTACTAAGGTTTAGATTCGTTTAACTATAGATAGATGCGCCATCATGTTTTTACGAACCATAATCTGTGAAAATGGTCCCATCTTCATGATATTCTGGAACTGTTCGTACATAGCGCGCAGCGTGAACTGGCCGTGCTTCAACTTTTCGAGGAGCTCGTCATTGTCGTCCAACTTGAGTTCATTGACCTTGTCGAGCAGGCCCTCGATGTCGCCCATGCCGAGCAGTTTGTTTATAAAAGGTTTAGTCTTGAACGGCTCTAGGTCGTCGATGTGTTCTCCTGTGCCTATGAAGATGATAGGACTCTGTGTTGCTGCTACACTGTAAAGTTAAGAAGCTATTTTAGGTAAAAATGTTTGAAACTGCCGAAAATTGTTTCCATTATTTTACGCGACAGTGTTATCGGCAAAATCTACATATAAGTACGCTGCACCAACCTTTCAGTGGCACCCTCATTCATAAGAGACATTGTGGATTCGCAATGTCTCTTATGAATGAGGGTCCACTGGATAATCCAGGGGCCACTGGATAATCATCCATCATCAATTTCTGTATAATCCACCAGTGCTTACTTCTAGTATTATTGATTCCCCAACTTTTAGTCTTTGTCAAATAGTTTCATTTCGTTTTATCATCTAAACTCTAAAGGGAAAAAAACTACATCACATATCCAAAATACAACTAATCTTATCACTGTTGAATTATACAATTTATTAGAAAACACAATCCCTCTAGTGAGGTTGACAATAGACGGTCGGCACCCTCTTAATATGTAGGCTAACATAATTTTCGAGACAAGCTTTTATCATTGACTGTTTCTTTCTTTAGACTGTCATGGATTCTAATGAGTTTATGTGGTATACTTATTTATTTGAACTTACGCAGAAAGTGCACCACCTCCCTTAGCATGGCCATCCAATTTGGTGATGATAACTGAACCAATGTCTACCTTCTCCTTAAAGGCTCTGGCTTGCGCTTCACATGCTTGACCTATTGTGGCGTCCATCACGAAGATAATGTTGTCAGGTTTCTGATGATACACAATTTTTTTTAATAATTATTAAGAACAGTAAATTTTGAAATTCGGATCTTCATCTATAAATGGATCCACACAGAGAGAGCCGTCTCGCGAAAGTCGCGAGGAAAATAGCAAGCGAAGCAGCTCGATCTGTACAGTCGCCATCATATATATCGGAGCAACAAAGGCGCTCACAAATATCTGAACATGCCTCTATTGTCAAGGCGTTAGAGTGCTTGTTCAGATATTTTGAACGCCTCGGACGCTCCGATATATATGATGGCGACTGTACACGTGCCTCGGTTGAGAATTTGGGCCGGCGAGCGCGTCTACATAGACAGAGCTGCTATGCACGGCAATATTATCGCGGCTCGTTCTGTTTGGACCCGCCTTATGGATGTCATGCATAAGCAATTTTTTTATTATTGTCTGTCACGAGAGTTTGCCGCGGTTTTGATAGAATTGTAGGGTATTATTTTTTAAATACTAAAATGAATTCTACTTGTAAGTACCTGCACAGAATTCATTTTGAATTTTGAAGAAGGTGACCAGTTATTGGAAAGTGGCCAATCACTTGCCATTTACCCTATTACCACCAATATCGTATCCACCGTATGCATATATTTTGTATCACCCTAAAAAGACCGGCCAAGTGCGAGTCGGACTCGCCCACCGAGGGCTCCGCACAAAGGATGCTCCCCCCCTTTATGACCTTAGGTACTTAAGAATACTGGTGGCACGGAACTCTCAGTCAATTATGCGAGTTTCGGATTTTTTCCTGTACTTGTGGAGCTCTTGCTTTTTGCCAAATTTCGTGATTCTATGTCAACGGGAAGTAGCCTATAATACATTTTGATTTCCATTACAAATGTGTGGGAAATGCGATATAAATGGCCGTATCTTTTGATTGCGTTGACGTAGAGGTTTGGTTTTTTCACAGCTTCAAGGGACCATAGATAGAGATTTACACAGGTATGTGGTATTAATTTCATCTTGCTACTGCTATGCGTTCCCGAGATAAAGGGTCTTGACCGACAGACAGACAGACAGACAGAGTGACAGGCGGACGGACGGACGGACAACAAAGTGAGTCCTATAAGGGTTCCGTTTTTTCCTTTTGAGGTACAGAACCCTAATGAAACATAAGGCGGAAGAGGGGGAACCAAAGAAATTTACATTGACCAAGTAAAAGTAAACATATCCAAGCGTGGCGAGAATCAGGAATTCTCGGTTCCAGTACTGTATTCATATAAAAAACCAGTGCAGGGAGCTTGCTCTAATGGCAATTGCTCTACTAACAGTTCATAAATACATAATGATGATGAAGATATCAATGAGAAATATATATTAATGTTTTTTTTTTATCTTTATTGTTTTCAAAACAACAAAAAAAAAGATAAGGGTTCCGTCACGTTTCGATGTCACCCTCGTTGATGAGATCCATGTATATATTACATTTCTTACATCTATTGTCTCTTCGAGCCTATTAATAAAATAATTTTGAATATAATTTTACTTACAATGGCATTGGCAACTGCCAACATCTCTTCGAAGAGTGACTCTTCCTGCTTGTGTCGCCCGCTAGTATCCACAATGATCATCTCAAAGCCCTCCTTTTTAAACATCTCCACACCAGTTGTGGCTATAACCACAGGGTCCACTTCAGTGTAACTGTAAAGAGAATGATAGGTTTTGAATTTGCCATTGCATTGCAACGGCAGGCATTAGCACTCATTAGCACTAGTGACATGCAAATTTTAAAAATTGTTGTTGACATGTTTTTTTTTTAAGTTCATTTCGTTTTATTATGTTAACTATTGACATTTTCTAGTATAGGTATATGAACAATTGTATCGGAAATAAACGATTTCATTTAATTTCATAAAAACTTAGAACATTTAAAGGTGTCCTGAGTCTATTGTTCCAAAACTCCTTAACCTTCATAATAGCTATTATTTTATTTTTATATGACAATGGAAAGTGGTAACTAGAATCCTGACCAACCTGACCTTATTCAAAAAATCACAAAAGTCAGTATGAGTTCTGTGCTAACAAGAGGTGTTTTTTTTTGTCTAGAGAACAATAGGCATATACATAATTGAATTATTCTCTAAACTCAAAGCAATTGATACATATTTGATCAAATTTATAAACATTTTAACGGGAAAACATCATGAATGATCAAAACTAGGCCAAAAAAGTATGAAAAAAGATCACCATAGACCAAAGTTCCAAAAATCTGCCAAGCCCTAAGTTAAACACACAACATTAGTCATCAAAGAAGTATAACAATCCTTTACAGCCATCAAAAAATTGGTCTAACCATTTGTTAACTATAATGCCAAGTTCTGATCAGACTTAATAGAAATCATACCTTCCATAAAAGGGTATCCTTGCTTTAGTACAATTCTGTTTGACTTGGTCATAGGCACCAGCTCTGAATGTGTCAGCACAAACTAAGCTGGACTTCCAGTTCTTCCTTAAGTAGTGGTATGCCAGCTTTGTACAAGTTGTGGTCTTACCAGAACCCTGGAGACCTACAAACATAATAATGTTCGGTTTTCCTTTTATTGGCTGGTATGGCTTCACACCTGGGTCTACAAGCTGTTAAAAAAAAAACAACAATCATTGATATTTATTCCAGCTCCAAGTCAAGGTAATTGTTTGCAGTTTTATCAATGTAAATCTTTTAAATTTTTCAAATATAACATGAATCCACAATACTTCATGAAAAGTCGTATTTAAAAACATTCATATTTACAAATAATGATAGGTAGGAATGGGTAAAATTCTAACCTTGACAAGTTCTTTGAACACAGCTGACTGGATCATCCGCCGCTTGTTGAGGCCTCCTGCCATCTCATCGAAGTCAATAACAGCGCGCACATTCTCGCGGAGGTTCTTCACTAGACGAATATTAACATCTGCTTCCAACAGGGCAGCGCAAATTTCTTTGAGCATAGAATTCAGAACCTGCGTGATATAAGAAAATTTAGAAGCAGTTCATGTTAAAGATATTGTCTTAGTATTAAGATTCAATTTACCTCCTCATTGATAATGGTAGCCCGACTAAGGGACTGTAAGGCAGTCGTGATTTTCCGACCTAAATCTGCTAAAACCATCTTGAATATTTATCGTTTCCTCACTGTGTAAAATTCTTATAAATAACAAACGCTTTTCAAAACGATTAATTAAGAAATTTGTGACATCTTATCCTAATTTATGTATCAAAACTCCAATATGAACACTACACTTTCTATTTCAATAATTTTCCACAACACCAATGAAATGAAATTGATGTGACAAGAGTAGAACACGACGAGACGACACGTCAAAAACCTCAATTACGTTTAGTTTTTCTATTTGAGACGATTGAGAAAAGTTTTAAATTAATTTTTAAAATATCATTAACCCACATTATTTAATATCTACAAAAAGATACTAGATTATTAAAGACTATATAGCTGAACTACGATAAACAATAAGTGGTCTGATCTTTCAGAACACAATCACACATGTAAATAACACTAGTAACTAAACGGAATAAGGTGTTTTTTGTAAGCGAATATAGGTCTTCACATAGAATAAAAACCGATACACCTTTACCGATTGGGTTCTACACTAGGCAACACAATAATTAAAAGTAAAAATTTCGCTTTGTAATCGCTGTCATTGGGGTTTTATTCTGTGAATTTTAGAGTTAAATATTAATTAATAAGAAATAAGTTATAAATAATGGTAAGTTATGAAAGTAGTGTGTAACTATGTTTTCACCTGTTTAATTTATGACATAAATTGCAACATCATTATTCTTTTTATATTAGGGTCAGAATCAGTCTGGCGGAGGCAGCGGTGGAGACAAAAAAGATGACAAGGATAAAAAGAAGAAGTATGAACCCCCGATTCCCACGAGGGTTGGTAAGAAGAAGCGCAAGGCCAAGGGCCCCGATGCTGCCCTGAAGCTGCCTCAAGTCACTCCACACACCAGATGTAGACTGAAGTTGTTGAAATTAGAGAGAATAAAGGACTACTTATTGATGGAGGAGGAATTCATCCGAAACCAGGAGAGACTGAAGCCTCAGGAGGAGAAGATTGAAGAAGAAAGGTCTAAGGTAAGATCCTCATTAAGTATACAGTACATTTTGTAAATCTCAGTATACAGCAGTTTAACTTATCTTCAATGTAACTTGTAAAAAATACCGAAGTGTGATTTGGTTTCTTGGTGTTTATTGTTTGACTCACTTTTTTGTTTAATCATGATTATTTCCTGCCTTTAGTCTTAATGACTAGGTATTTAAATAACCTAATTCTAATAGTCTTTTATACCCTACCCGAGTAAGTACCTTCTCTAGTATTAGTAGTAGTATTAGTTGTGGAACATCCATAGAACATTATTCCTAGGGGCTTGCCTATCCATCCTTTGTTGCTTGCTTAATACTTAGGATTCGCAGGCTATTGTGTACTTTTGATACACAATAAGTACCTACTTCCCTCACCCTCCCTACATTAGAGCCCAGCAAATTACGAATTGGGCTTGGTAAGAAGTGTTATATAATTTTTCAACTGATGTGGGAGTAGCAAGAGTTAACAGGTACAGTTGAATTCAGTAATAATATGTACATTTCTCCACCTTAAACTTTTGTAATAAGTTTAAAAATTTGGTAACACATTAATAAACTCAACCATACTTGTTTGCCAGAACATCACTGGTGCGTCTGGCACAATTTTTATTTAAATATTACAATTTGTTCATGCAGGTGGATGACCTGAGAGGCACCCCTATGTCAGTGGGCAACTTGGAGGAGATCATAGATGACAACCATGCCATAGTGTCCACATCGGTGGGTAGTGAGCATTATGTCAGTATCCTGTCCTTCGTAGACAAGGATCAGCTGGAGCCTGGCTGCTCTGTGTTGTTAAACCATAAGGTAAGTTATGTTTTATTATTCACACCCTATTTTTGATTGCAAATAATGTTTTTAAACCATAACCTTTCGAGATCCGTTGGCTCCTTGGGTAGCCAGTATCAAACTCAGTCAGCGGAATTTTGCCATATTTTAATTATAAAATTTAGCTGATTTACCTGTCAAACAATTATCATACTTATTTGGCTTTCTGTTGCCAATGTTATGCTCAAAAGATATAGGTACTCGTATATTTTTATCTTTAAAGATCTTCTTCACGATGTACTTGTTTGCTGAAACTAAGTTTTTTTTTCGTTTTGTCCTACAAACTGTACACTTAGCTGGCCATTTACAGTTAAAAGGAAATTTACCGTCACAGAGTAAACTATCATCTGTATGCGCATTTGGTACTCAATTAAATTATGAATTGTATTAATTTAGTAACTGAAATAGATGTCATACACAAAAGAAAAAGTTTTCAAAGCCTCCATAGGCATAGTTCTAGTATTATTTTACATATGTGCTTGCTTTTAGTAAAAGGTACGAGTTTGTTGATTGTTTATAAGGTTCATTTCTGAATTCATCTTTATGGCATTAGGGCCTTATCGGCCAGTGACCTTTTACAGTCACATATATTAATTATTAACTACAAAATATTGTGACAGTTATTTGTAGTGCAGTCAACTGTACATGAAAACATTTGAGGGCAATTAGTAGTATATTAATTAGCTAATATTATAGAGTCACAACACTTACAATGCAGAGGCTGATATTCATAATAGCAGGTACTATTCTGTTCTAAATTGCATGGGTAATTTATGAATGAATTTATTAGTAAATTGCCCATGCACTTTTGAACTCGCGTGTACATTTATTTAATAATACCTACCTAAAATATTTTCATCAGATAACATTGTTTAACAGGTGCATGCAGTGGTAGGAGTGCTGGGAGATGACACTGACCCCATGGTGTCAGTCATGAAGCTGGAAAAGGCTCCTCAGGAGACTTACGCTGACATTGGTGGCCTGGACACGCAAATTCAAGAAATTAAGGTAGGTTTTGTAAAATTTGATGTTATAAGGTAATTGCAACTGTATTGGACACTTTAACGCATCAACCACCAGCGATGGAGACTTCAGACTTATTTCAAATATTGTATTAAATAATATATCATCCTTAGTTTCTTTCAAAGAAGGGTAACGTCTATTGGAACCTTTCCCATTATATGTACCATCTCTTACTTACTGTTTGCTGTTCAGGTTCATTATTAAAAGCAAGTGTCAAATATATGTATTTACTAGTAACACTAATTACCAAAGTATAAACAGACCTTTAGATAGGCATACAGTAATACCAGTACAGACAACTTTACAAATAGTAAAAGTTAATGTTTTTGTCCCAATGTCCAGTTAAATATGTACAGCCCCCTATCACTGCAGGACTATGTCATAATGAGTACTGACACTAATCACACTATGAGATTGTAAGATATCTCTTACTGCTTGTCAATTTGACATTGTTCTAGAGTGGCCTAGGACTATATTGACTGATTATAATATATGTATAAATAAAAATATATATTTCAGGAATCAGTAGAGCTACCACTAACCCACCCTGAGTACTATGAGGAGATGGGCATTAAGCCGCCCAAGGGTGTAATTCTGTATGGGCCGCCCGGCACTGGCAAGACTTTGCTGGCCAAAGCTGTTGCCAACCAGACCTCTGCCACATTCCTGCGCGTTGTCGGTTCCGAACTTATCCAGAAGTACTTGGTGAGTTTATAAAATGAACATTTAGGCCTATGCACACTGCACCTTTTTAACGTCAACACCCATCAATGCAGTTTTCATTCCATGGAGCAGTTGGTACGCGTTTGTAGCGATACAAACGCGTATTTGCATTCATACACGCACGCATCACAAGCGCGTCTTTTTACGCCGCGTTTGTAGCGATAAAAATGAGGTGAATTGGGGTAATTTCATATGTCAAGAAACGCAGGGTTGGAATTATGGGTGATCTTTCTGTGATTTTCGAAATTATCCCAATACATTCTACACCATACACACCGCGATTTCTTAATGCATAGGCCCTATTTTTTAGGAATTATACAATTAAATTCAATTATTGACATCCAAGAAAATTCATTCAAGAAAAAATCATCAAGGTAGTGGACTTGGCAATCTCCAAAAGGGAACCATCACAATGAAATAGACTACAAAGCCAGCAATCAGCCTAAAGCATTTAAAAACTTAAATGTCCTCAATCAACTTAACTTTTACAGACAAACATTAAGCTCACCAACCAGAGGCCTAATAATATCAAGAAGAAAAGAACTTCTAAAAAACAAACATTGTAAGGAAACGGCAAAAAAAATCACAAACCTAAGCAAAAAAATAAGTAACAATATATAAAAGGATAAAAACCAAAGAAAAATAGCTTGTATCACCAATCATATCAACAAAACAGGTAGCATTAAGAAAGCTCTTAAAGAATTAAACGAATGTAAAACTTGGATCCCGAACGTGTAAACTAAAGACAAAAAACAAACAACTAACAGGAAGTCTATACTAGAAAGCGCTACAGAGTTCTACAGAGAACTATACTCATGTAGAAATGACCGGCCAATTGAACATGAGACATGACCTAGGAATGGACCAGGATGATATCCCAAAAATTCTAGCAAGAGAAATAGAATATGCAATATCAACCCAAAAAAACGATAAGGTCGGCCCGAGGCCCAGATAACATTAACAACGAAGTGCTGAAAGCTAGACTACCAAAAGCTCTATCTGACCTAACTGACCTATTCAATGTCATGGACAAAAAGCCACCTAAATACACAAAAAAGGCGGCAAAGATGACATTGGAAACTACCACCCAATAAGTCTTATGTCCAACATAATACAAAATATTTGCTAAAATTTATCCTAATCCGCATAACAATGAAAATCGACAAACAACAACCAATTGAGCAGGTAGCCTTCAAATCCGGTTATTCCACCCTAGACCACATGCATGCACTGAAACAAGTTATTGAGAAATGCCAAGAATTTGGGTACCCTGTACCCTTGATTTATTAAAGCCTTTGATTTATTAGAACATTCCTACATATGGCAAGCAATGAGGAACCAAGGCATTGAGGGCAAATACATCAGAATGATTAGAAACGTGTACTGTGATAGTTGTGCTCTGGTAAAGACAGAATCTCATGGCGAATTATTCCTAAAAAGAGGAGTCCGGCAGGGTGACCCACTCTCGCCGAAGTTATTTATCTGCGTTCTGGAGGAAATATTTAAAAGTCTAGAGTGGGGCCCATCTGGCATTAATATAAATGGCATCAAAATTAACCATTTAAGGTTCGCAGACGTCGTTCTCATAGCCGAAACGCCCGAGGATCTACAATTTATGATTCAAGAGCTAGCCGATAAGAGCAAAACGGTGGGGTTAACCATGAACAAATCCAAGACGATGACAAACCGACTAGAGACCACAATAATTGTTGAAGGAGAATATGTTCAAACATACATATATCTGGAACAACTAATATCATTTAGCGACCACATGGATCAGGAACTGGACCGAAGAATAATCAACGCTTGGAGAAGGTTCTGGTCACTGAAAAACATCTTAAAAAACAAACAATACTCCATAGCAATAAAAAGAAAAATACTAGCTGGAAAAAAAATACTAGTTGGTCGCTGGCCCACTGTGGGTCAGGCTAGTAAGGAACAGGTTAAGATGGAAGGAAACAGAAAAGGCCTTTGTGTCAAAAGGACATGTTGATTAAATATAAATAGTATTAAAAAGAGTGTGTAATATGTTGTAACTGTATTGTATCAGCAAATAAAGGCTTATACATTCAAATTGAAAAAATTGACATCCATGCTGCACAAGATACGCTTTAATTAAATAACTTGTTAAATTACGAAAGCTCGTAACTAATGATTCCCGACTATACAGGGTGACGGGCCGAAGCTCGTGCGCGAGCTGTTCAGGGTGGCCGAGGAGCATGCACCATCCATTGTCTTCATTGATGAAATTGATGCTGTGGGCACAAAAAGGTAATGTAATAAACAATATGTTTCATGTGTTGTAAACACTAAACATCCTTGAATGTTCTTAAACGAATATATAGTGTATTTGAGTGCAACACAAAAATTGGTTGTGGTTCTGAGTACAAATGTAGTATAGTGATTTGCCCTCGTATTTTCTCGGAAACGCTCGTATTTGTCATGCTACTTCAATCAACCTCGGTACTTTTAGTACTGACACTGACTGAAATAGCATGACACGTTCGGGCGTTTCCGTGAAAATACGAGGGCAAAACGTTATGCACTACATTTGTTTTACTTATGTTGTCAGTTTTATTGTACATATGGTATACAGGGTGGAAATAGATTTTGGGTCAGTGAGGGCAGCTACCAGATCCCGTGTTGCTAGGCGAAAATGGTCTAAGAAGACATTCCTTCGATTTCAAATGAATGAAGATTGGTGTTTACAGATTTTGGAAAAAACATAGGTACAGGGTTCGAGAAAATTGTAATTTTTTACTAAATGTTTTTTGATGCCAATCGATTCCATTCCTATTCAGGATCAAAAGCTTGTATGGGACCAAAAAGAAATTTTCGGTTAGAAAAGCCATAAATCGAGAAAAGATTTTTTATATGTATTTTTAATGTCGATCGATTCCATTTCTATCCAGTATTAATAGTTTCCTTGGGGCCACCTTTTGTTAATGTTAAAAAAAGCCAGAAATTAAAGAAAATTGTTTTAATACATTTCACCCTCACTGACCCAAAACCTATTTCCATCCTGTATGTCTAGTTAAAATGTTAAAAAAAATTGGTTAAGCAAACGGTTCGTCCCGCAGACCACCTCAATCACTAGACGGACCATATAAGACAACTCGCGGTCACCACGCATATGCGGTCTCGTTCTAATGTAGTATGGCAGCGCGACGGATATTCCTGTTGTCCCATTTAAATCTCGAATTTTATAATCTCGATCGATCAAAACTGCGATTATCAAAATTCCGAATAACATATTACTGAATCAGTAAAGTATTAGATTCGGGATTATGTTAAATGGAATTTTAAATATTCGAGAATTTGAATTCGGTATGCTGACTTGGCTGTTGTCAGCCCCTTAAACAAACAGTTGCACTAGCGCAGCATACAAGAATATAATATTATTTTATTTTCAGATACGACTCGAATTCTGGAGGTGAGAGGGAAATTCAAAGAACTATGTTGGAGCTGCTTAATCAATTAGACGGTTTTGATTCTCGAGGCGATGTTAAAGTAAGTGTTGTTTTTTTTAAACAAATCTTTGTGCTCGTTCTCGCGCAGCACGCAGCGCCGTTGTACCAAAGTTACCATGATCCCCTTACAATGGTTAGCTTATTATTTGTATGCCTTATTGCAATAAAATAAGGTCTACTATCCTGTTTCTGGCGATTTCTTGCCTTGTGCCACGGGTCATGGAGCCTTGGGTTCGCTTGGCAACCTCATCACAGGATTTGGCGTAGGCACTAGTTTTTACCGACATCAGACTAATTAACATGCAGCAGGAACTAGCTGATATTGGGAGTAGTCTGACTTCCTCACGGTGTTTTCCTTTACCGAATAGCGATTGGCTATGATATTTTGTACATTCGTTCTGAAAACTCATTGGTATCAGGGCCAACCGGCGGTCTTCGCATTGAAAGTTGTACGTCGCTTACTACGCTGCCAAGGCTTTAGTATAAATTTCTACTAAAACTCAGTTTAATTATGTGTTGAATAAATCCATACTAATATGTCTGTTACCTCTTTACGCTAAAACCGCTGAACGGACCAAATGAAATTTGGTATGGGGATAGTTTGACTCTTCGGAAAGGACATAGGTAGAAGTATACAGGTGTAGGTATTTAGGTTAGGGACTCCTAACACACTGAAGGAGGCAGTTAGCAACCTAAAACCGATGTTAGGTGTCGTAGAGGAGCTAGGGTGGTTGGAATAGAGCTACCTCGTTCTCACGCAAAAAAGGCACAATGGATGTCTAGATGCGGAAAATTTTGTATTTATGTATTGTAGCGATGTATGTGAGTGAATCAACTATATCTTGTTTTCTATCCCATCAGTCAGCGTGGACAAATATAGCACAGTTTGTTAGTAGAAATGTTGTAGTATGTTCTACTGATATGCTTGGTAGATGGCCGATCATGGATGGAGGACATATAACCACCATAAAAATTATGTTTTGTACATTTTAATGCCATAGAACCGTGATTTTAAAAGTGACCCAGAAGAGAGTAACCATGGCACCTAGAGACAAATAAATAATAAATAAATAAATATTATAGGACATTCTTACACAAATTGACTAAGTCCCGCAGTAAGCTCAAGAAGGCTTGTGTTACGGGTACTCAGACAACGATATATATAATATACAAATACATAAAAACATAGAAAACATCCATGACTCAGGAACAAATATCTGTGTTTATCACACAATTCGACCGGTAATAGTCGGTTACTTCTTCGGTAAATCTTAACATCTTGCCTCTTGCCCCAACCCATTTCCCACATAACGGTCCCCCTTCTCTTTTAGATCTCATTATTACGTCTTCTCTTGATTTAGTTGCTTCGCATGGTCAGTTTAATGCAGCTGGTTTCTCATGCCACGATTTAATTTTTGCTTCCTTTAAAATTCGGCCACCCAAACAAAGACATAAAATTGTTATGCGTCGTGACTTCCGTAGCATTGATTTGCAGGCGCTTCGCGAAGATGTAGATGGTGCTGATTGGGCTAATATCGATGGTATGTCTGATGTCAATTTGAAATTAGGGGCTTTTAATACCACTTTGCTTGCGATTTTTGACAAACACGCTCCGCTGAGGCCGATGAAGGTGAGGCATTTTCCTGCGCCGTGGCTTACGTCGGATATCAAATTACTCATGGCCAGAAGGAACCGAGCTCGAGTCAAGTTTAGGACGGAATCTTCTGAGAAGAACCATCGCCATTACATTCGGTTGCGTAACCACTGTAACAAATCTTGCAGGGACGCTAGGCGCCGGTACATTCATAAATCTATTGAGGATTGTCCTCGATCAAAGCTTTGGAGTTTCTTGAAGTCGCTTGGGGTGGGCAAAGCCCCACAATGCTCCACAGGTGCACTAGATTTAGACTCTATAAATCAGCATTTTAGCACTTCTCCCGTGGCCTTGGATCCAGCCGTTAAAACTGCAACTTTATCAACGCTGGCCAAATTTCGTTTTCCCGTCTCTTCTTCCTTTGAGCTTGGTAATATCACGCCGCAAGAGACGCTTACTATTTTAAAAAATGTTAAGACGAAGGCTGTCGGTGAGGATAGCTTGGGTCTGGACATGCTTATGCTCGTGGCGGATAACATCGCCCCTATCTTATCCGATATTATAAATGTTTCCTTTACTACCGGTACGTTCCCTTCTGCGTGGAAATTTGCTCATGTTATCCCACTTCCTAAAACCTCAAATCCTACAACCTTTTCACAATATCGTCCTATCTCTATTCTCCCAGTTTTATCCAAAATTATTGAACATTTCGTGAACCGTCGCCTTCTCTCGCACCTTAATAAGTATAATTTATTTAATCCGCTACAATCTGGTTTTCGTCCTGGGCATAGCACTGTTACAGCCTTGGTTAAGGTCACCGATGACATTCGTCTTAATATTGAGAATAAAAAGCTCACAGTGTTAGTTCTTTTAGATTTCAGTAGTGCTTTTAATACTGTAGATTTTGATATCCTTCTTGAAAACCTGAGGTCGCTTAATTTATCAAATACTGCTCTGTCTTGGTTCCGTGACTACCTCTTTGGGAGGCGCCAGCGTGTCAGGGTGGATGACCGGGTTTCGGATTGGTGTAACCTCTCCGCTGGTGTTCCCCAGGGAGGAATTCTCTCTCCCCTTCTTTTCTCAATATTTATTAATGGCATTACTGAGTCTTTAACTTCAAGTTATCATCTTTACGCGGACGACTTACAGATTTACGCGGCGAGTGACTTCGATGATTTTCCTTCACTGATTAGCAAAATCAACTGCGACCTCGAGTCGATACGTAGCTGGGCGTATAATTATGGGTTAAAGGTGAATGCTCGGAAATCGCAGGCTATTGTTATTGGTAGTCCTTATTTTATGTCCAAATTGTCGGAGCTGGTGGTACCCGACTTACGCTTTGACGGAGTAATTATCCCTTTCTCCTGTACAGTCAAGAACTTGGGTATCACCATGGACCAAACCTTAAGTTGGACTCCCCATGTTGCGGAGATCAGTAAAAAGCTTTTCGCATCTATGCACTCACTAAGACGTCTCCAAAATTTCCTTCCTCTTCATACTAAAATCACTCTTACTCGGTCCCTTCTGCTTCCTTTATTAGACTACGGCGATATTGTTTTTCTAGATCTTAGAGAGGAGCTACTTGACAAACTCGAACGCTTGCAAAATGTATGTATCAAATATATCTTTGGTCTGCGTAAGTATGATCATATATCCCAGTTCCGAAAACAACTTGGCTGGCTTCCGATTCGTCGTCGTAGAGATGTGCATGTCCTGTCATTGCTTTTCAATGTGTTATTCAATCCTGCTTCTCCTTCTTATCTATCTGAGAAATTCAGTTTCCTGGCTTCCGGTAGTGGTCACCGTTTACGTTCTAGCACCAATCTTTCTCTCACTTTTCCGTCCAACAAGACGCGTATTTACAGTAGATCTTTCACTGTCCATGCTGTAAAGTTGTGGAATGAGTTGCCGGTGTCTGTGAGGCAATCGCAATCTGCAGCATCGCTCAAGGAGAGGCTAAAGAAGTTGTGGCTTTCCGACCCTTGATTGGAGTTTGTCCTTTATGCTCTGTTTAATAGTTTATATATATATATTTATTATTTAATATGTGTATATATGTATTGATGTTTAGTGTTTATATATACATGTAAATATTATATATATTTTTTTTATTGCGTATTTATTTATAGTGTAGTTACAATGTGTATTCAATATTTTTTTTTTTTGAAGTTTTGTTACTGTACAATTTTTGCTCTTAGTTTGTCTTTCATCGTTGCCTGTTTTTATCTAATTTCCTCAAAGGTTAACTGGAAGAGATCCCTCATAGGGATAAGTTCGCCTTTGTTGTATCAAATTGTCTATGTTACTGTGTTTCTTGTATTTCTTGTGTTATTGTACAATAAAGCTTATACATACATACATACATACAATTAAATGCCCTTACCGGGATTCGAACCCAGAACCATCGGCTTAGCAGGCAGGGTCACTACCAACTACGCCAACCGGTAGCCAAATAGACAAGAAATAGATGATCAGCCCACATATGCCCTACTCTGTGGCAAAACTAACTAGGACATAAGACAGTTTTTGCAGACAGTTATGTTGCGAGGCTTGCGAGGAAAAGCTAGTTATTGTATTGTATAAAACTTGTAAACTTTTCACCTGCAGGTAATCATGGCCACAAACCGCATAGAAACCCTCGACCCGGCCCTCATCCGTCCCGGCCGTATCGACAGGAAGATTGAGTTCCCATTGCCTGACGAGAAGACCAAGAGGAGGATCTTCACCATTCACACCTCGAGGATGACCTTGGCTGACGACGTCAATTTGTCCGAACTCATTATGTCTAAAGATGATCTCTCTGGTGCTGATATTAAGGTACTTATTGATGTAACTTCAATTTTTTTTAGTAAGAGCGCTGATAATTCGATATTAAAATAGTGCTAACCACCCGAGTTAAACACTACTTTTCATATTGAATACGATGAAAGAATAATCCAGGTGTATTTATAGAAGAGTTTGCTTAATATCACAATTATTACATTATTACACTACTTAACAACTAGTAATCCCACCGCCCCCCTTTTATAAAAATATATCTTAACACAACGTTGTAATATGTCGTCGTTTATGGATTCGGGAAATAAATAACAGAATGGAAATCATACAATGTATCCATTTCAAACCGACCAAATCACATTGTGAGGAAACCGGACTTATCCCAATAAGACCTTGTTAACTCTCTGGGTTGGAAAGGCAGACGGCAGTCGCTTTTGTAAAGCGCCTACGCCGAATAAAGCGGATCCCAGGCTTGCTGAGCCGTCACATAAGCCGGCAAAATACTAGGAGGAAGAGTCAAAAAAAGACACTCGTGTTACTGTGTTTTTTGTAGCTTCTAAAAGGATGAAGCGATTAAAATACGGGTTTTTGACGGATACTTAGATAGGTTTTTATTTAACTCACTATCATTAATATTGTTTCTTTTCGCAGGCAATATGTACAGAGGCTGGTTTGATGGCGCTAAGAGAACGGCGCATGAAGGTCACCAATGAAGACTTCAAGAAGTCCAAAGAGAGTGTGTTGTACCGCAAGAAAGAAGGCACTCCTGAAGGACTTTACCTATAGGCTGCATTTCAGTTTCCGTAATATTGTATTAACATTGAATATGTATGTACTTTAATAATAATTATATGTGTATTAAAACAATCTTTATGATTTAATAAAATACAGCTCAGGCTTGTTTCATGTTGTCACACTGGATGCGAATCGCACCGCACGCCAGCGTGCAAGGGGGATAGCGCTATACATGCGCATGTGTTGTCTTTTTCGCACACCGAAGTGCGGTGTCGCGATCCGAATTGCTTCCATTAAAAACCCAAACTTATTACGATATTTTTGGACGAAGTCTAGTTTTAGTATTTCTATTTACTGAGCCAATTACGTTGCCTATTGCCTGGGTTAACTGGTTGAGCTGTATCCAACGTTCTGAAAGCTTTGGGGAGTTGAAGGGCCATTCAGAACTGAATGGGCGTCGTCAGGCGTACTACGGCAAAAATAGAACCAACGAAAATTTGTATATCCAACTCTATACATATAGCACTTGCCTATTGGAGTGACGAAGAGGCAAACAAAGACGAACAAGTGTTTCGAAGTAGGCTCTCTGGCTTTGCCTGATTGGCGTGAATGCGGGAGGAAGCAGACAAGGGGGAACTGTCCCACCTCCGAGAAAATCGAGAAGCATCACTTTTTAACTACCTACTGCGTCGGTTATGCACTGAGAAATCGGGGCTTTATCCTGACGTACCTACTTCCGAACCCCATTTATTTATGCAAATCTATTAGGTATGGATCAATGCGAGCTATCCGGACTCTCAATTAGATTAATTATTGGTACAGTCAACTACAAAGATATGTTTTTTTTTGCCTGATATCGTGTATACATCTTTTTGGCACTTTGGCTGTATTGGCTGTATTAATATCTTTGTAATCGACTGTACTACGGAGCTTGAGCCAGGAGTTCGTATATGGAGCCCACTCACTTCTTTTCATTACGTATACATGCTGCGCGAATTATCAGAAAATAGTACAATATTAGCTAGGGACGGAAAGTAAGGGACAAAGAATATAATACTAAGAGGTAAGGGATTTACTTATGAGGTGGTTGGTAGGTGGCATAGCCAAGTTCAGGTAACAAAACAGGGCTTACCTTGTTTTCGCCGAAGCAGATATAGTGCTTTTCTCAAACATGCGTGGCGCGCGGACATCGGTGTGTAGGGCGAAACTGAAAAACACAAATCCCTAGGAGTAAAATGAACCATACAAATTCCATGTTCGAGAAAGAAATATATAGGAAAACCGACAATATTTTATTTATTTATTTCTGAACGAAGAAAATGAATCAATCATCTACTGAAATTTCTGGACGTATATAAAATGTCATAGCGTAATACTTATATTACCCTAATAAATTAAGGAGTCAGCTTTAAACTTCACCCGTAGAAGGGAAAACGCCCTATGTCTCAAGAGAGAAATTTCTCCGTTACATACAAGTTGATTTGGTCGTATTATCTCAGTTGTCAATAATTTCTCGTACTACTTTTTAGTTTTGTATGAAGAAAGTTGACTATTTATCGATAATAGTGTTACAAACAAGCTCACATTCTGGTGATTTGTATACAAAATGCGTGTCAGCTATAGAGTTAATGAATGAGTGACACAGGTAGTGAGTCAGACGAGGCGACCGAACGTACGGCACTCATGGACGGCCACATCGCAGAAGCCCGTCCCGACAGGGAGATCGCCGAGAGGATCGCCAGGAAAAAGAAAACTAAATCCGAAAGCCAGCGTACATATGGCGTGAGTAACACGAATGTATGTTCAGTAGTTCTACCTTACTGCTTCCTATGCTGGGTCATGGTGGCAGTCACTACGCCTACTTAATCTCTAACCAATCACAATGCATATGTTTTTTGTTGTTTATCACAACAGCTACAAATCAGCAGAACTTATAATATAGAGTATGCACTATCTTAAATTTATCTAATCATTTTGTTCATCGTAACTCAGAGTGTGGAACAAAGTGATGGAGGAGGGCCAAGTGGACCCAGCAGGCCTGGGCCTAGCGCGCCCAACCCCCAGCAGCCTACGGAGCCGCAGATTGAAGAGTTGGAGCTGAAGTATGGTGCTCGCCATGTGATCAAGCTATTTGTACCTGTCACACTGTGTATGCTGGTGGTTGTGGCTACTATATCAACCGTCAGCTTTTACTCTGTTAAAGATGTATATTTGTAAGTATATCACTTATCATACATAACTACTTCAGACTATCATACATGACGCTGGCCAAAGACAGAGACAAATAGCATGGGATGGAGGAGGCTCGATATAAAATTAAAAGTTAAAAAACATTAATGTAACTTTTTGTTTGACACAAATCACATTACTTTATTTAATATTTTTTTTTATTTGTTGTTAAAGTAGTAACACTACTTTATAAATTATAAATTGAAATAGATGTCATATACCAAAGAAAAAGACCAACACCGACAGAGGCCAATCCGAGGGTCAAACTTGGGTCTTCAGCTTACGCGGCTAATGCTATAACCACTAGGCCAATTGGTCTAGTGGTCAGATTGGCCTCTGTCAGTATTAATCTTTTTCTTTGGTATATGACATCTATTTCAATTTTTAACATAAATTTATGTATAGATTACATATATGTCAATCATTGAAGACACCAATGTTGCAGACAAAAAAAGCTAATCATTATTATTCAAATAACATTGGTAATTTGCTAAACTGTAGTAGAAGTAGTAGTATAAAACTTTAATGTACAAAAACAATGGGAAACAAAATCAAGGCAAATAATACATCATTTGTACAATGGCAATCTTGTCCCTTCCAGTTAAGTCTATAATTTAAACAACCAATTTATTTTCTACTACATAACAATATAGCATCTTTTATAATTTTATTGTGCTTATCATAAAATGAAGGAGGTAAATTTTGCATTGTTTAAAGGGTAATTAGTTCAATTACTTAATACATTATTTACAGAGCATACACACCATTCCATGAAGAAAGTCCGCATGCCGTGACCAAAGTATGGAATGCCCTGGCCAACTCCATGATCCTTCTGTGTGTGATCGCACTGATGACCGTGCTGCTCATAGTGCTGTACAAGAAGAGGTGCTACAAGATCATCCACGGCTGGCTCATACTTTCATCCTTGATGCTGCTGTTTTTGTTCTCATATTTGTATATAGAGTAAGTAATCAATCATACTGAATATGTATATACAAATATAATAGGTCAATCCGCAGCAAGAGCAATGTGTTTCACCATTTTATTGCATGTTCTCTTTTGTCCATGATGCAAATTCAACTGATAACTTATCTCTAAATAAGTGTTACTTTCCCTAAATATATATTGAATCGGACATTTGCATCTGTAAATCAAATAAACATGCAATGCAGTAGTGACTCCTGTTACTTTTACATGCATTGACCCTAATGATGATGATATTGATTATTGATCTCCATCACTAATCATAAACAAGCACATAAGATAAAAAACCCACAGATTATATGTATAGGTTCCAATAGTCTTTTGTTTTGGAATTACTTACAAATCATTGTCTTGAGTAAATTTTCTGCAATGTTCTACATAAAAAAGAAATATGTTTATTGTTTGTACTCAAAACATAGAACTAACCCACATGGAACTGGAATTTGGAAAAATTGCAACACCATCTGTGATGTTGTTTGCGAATTTATTCTCATATCTCATAGCACCAGCGGTCATTATTTATACCAGTAACTTTATTTGCTCTCATGCAAGACTCAAGTAAGAAACAACTTTTTCCTATCTTTATAATTATCTGGCTTTTTGCATTAGTAAAAGAAACTAAGCCATGCAGTATAATTTATACAGTGAAAGTTAGAGTTGTTTGATCATATCTTTACTATTTACACCTGTCACTAGACATTATCAAATGTGCAATTGTATCAGTTTCTATTTGTTATGCGCAATTCAAATAAAATATACAGATGTAGTACATAATGTTTTGCTCTCGTATTTTCACGGAAACGCCCGGACGTGTCATGCTATTTCAGACAGTGTCAGTATTTCGCTACCGCGATTAGTATTCATTGAGATGAAACATTGACATGTACTCCCATTTCGAGCCCTTTACAGCACTCCCTCAGCTTAGCACTTACGTAAGTATAATATTTTTCAACCCCTTTTTACCTCTTCGAGGAAATAATTTCAAGATAAAAATACTTTTAAATATTTTGCGTAAAGTCAGCATCAAATAGTGACAGTCAGATTGTTCGCAACACATCCTTATTTATATGACAACAAAGGTGTTTGGAATATATTTCACTGTGTTTGACAGTCACTATCTACATACTATCGCGTTCAAAATTGCGTGGACAATTTATGAATGAGTTCATTCATAAATAGCCCATGCACTTTCGAAAGCGTGTGTACATGGACGTTGAATATACCTCCGGATTCATTTAGCAACAAGGAGAGTTCAAGTTATGCAAGTTATATTTATTAGGTAATTATTACCGCTTGTAATGCCTTGATTATACGATTCAAAGAAATTTTTTAATTAATTTAATTTTTTTTTTAATGCGCGACGAAGTGCGCGGCAAACAAGCGCCAGAATATAGCCTGGCCTAGTACCACGAAAATCGAACGTTCGAAAATTTGTATCTCCCTCTCTATAAAACTCGCTTATTGGAGTGATAAAGAGGTTTCTACGTCATTGCTAATTTTCGATGTTTGTGGTAGGACCCCTGAACATGGCCTCGCTCCACATTACGCGTGTAAAAGCGCGTTCAACTGTTAACTGATTCATCTGTAATCCCTATTGTGATGGTCAGTTGAATATGTTTCTGTATGTACTTGCCGTGGCCTTGGCCGCAAAATTCGGGCCTGCCTAATATTATATTTTGCTTTTGTTAATTTCTCGTTTTTTTATTCTATTACAGAGAAGCCCTAAGAGCCTACAACATCCCAATGGATTACATAACACTAGGCTTCGTCATGTGGAACTTTGGCGTCATGGGCATGATCGTTATACACTGGAAGGGTCCACTGCGGTTGCAGCAGGCCTACCTGATCTTCATCGCTGCGCTAATGGCACTCGTGTTCATCAAATATCTGCCGGAGTGGACGACGTGGGCAGTGCTTGCTGTTATATCTATTTGGGGTGAGAAGACTAAATTGTATTATTGCATATACTGGCTTTGAATTTCGCTGGCTTTCTTTGAGACCAGATGGCTTACAGGTTATAGTTCTGGGTTCTATGCCCCGCTTGGTCTCCGATGGAGTTGGCCTTTTTTCTTGAGTATATGACATTTATTTCCGTGTATACTAAATTGTATGTTGTGCTATCGACTTACTTAGTGAGTAATGGTTTCCCATCGTTTTATGACGGAAATTCATCTTTCTATCTCATGTAGCTTTTGGTACCCACCGTAAGTTAGTCAATTGAGACAGCAAGACAAAACAGTTTCAAGACTGGAATACATTACACTGACAAGTCGCGGGCAATTAGGTGGCTCGATCCGTGTAGAACCGCCTGTTTTATTCATATTTTCAAATATTCCATATATTAAAAATATTATGTTCATGATTTCAGATCTAGTAGCAGTATTGACTCCAAAAGGCCCACTCAGGATATTAGTTGAAACAGCGCAAGAAAGAAATGAACCCATATTCCCTGCTCTTATTTACTCATGTATGTATATGTGGAGTGTACTTTCGAACCAGTATCTTAATTATGTTATTGTACAAATATCATATAAAGATAAGGTATAACTACAAAACAATGGCCCTCAGTCTCATCATCAAGCTGTAATCTACAAGTGTATCATTATTTACTGATTAAATATTTGAGTTACACACTCAAAGTTTTATGTTGAAATAGTATTCAATGCAATTTATGATGATGATTGATGATTCTAAAGCAAGAACTACCAAGACATTTTCGATATGAAAAAGTTTAAAAACTGGATGTATTTTTGCAGCGACGGTGATGTACTGCCTCGTGGGGACGACAACGACCTCGGGCGAAGGTGAGCCCCGGGAGCTGCGGCCTCTCAACTCGCACGGTCCGTGACACTAACACAACTAATGTCCGTGTAGTCCCGCTTGTCCTGACACTTGTCAACATTGTAACATTCCGATATAACGACCTCGGGCGAAGGTGAGCCCCGGGAGCTGCGGCCTCTCAACTCGCACGGTCCGTGACACTAACACAACTAATGTCCGTGTAGTCCCGCTTGTCCTGACACTTGTCAACATTGTAACATTCCGATATAACGACCTCGGGCGAAGGTGAGCCCCGGGAGCTGCGGCCTCTCAACTCGCACGGTCCGTGACACTAACACAACTAATGTCCGTGTAGTCCCGCTTGTCCTGACACTTGTCAACATTGTAACATTCCGATATAACGACCTCGGGCGAAGGTGAGCCCCGGGAGCTGCGGCCTCTCAACTCGCACGGTCCGTGACACTAACACAACTAATGTCCGTGTAGTCCCGCTTGTCCTGACACTTGTCAACATTGTAACATTCCGATATAACGACCTCGGGCGAAGGTGAGCCCCGGGAGCTGCGGCCTCTCAACTCGCACGGTCCGTGACACTAACACAACTAATGTCCGTGTAGTCCCGCTTGTCCTGCCACTTGTCAACATTGTAACATTCCGATATAATGACATAGGGCGAAGGGGAAACCCGGGAGCTGCGGCCTCTCAACTCGCACGGTCCGTGACACTGACACAACTAATGTCCGTGTAGTCCCGCTTGTCCTGACACTTGTCAACATTGTAACATTCCGATATAACGACCTCGGGCGAAGGGGAAACTCGGGAGCTGCGGCCTCTCAACTCGCACGGTCCGTGACACTAACACAACTAATGTCCGTGTAGTCCCGCTTGTCCTGACACTTGTCAACATTGTAACATTCCGATATAACGACCTCGGGCGAAGGGGAAACTCGGGAGCTGCGGCCTCTCAACTCGCACGGTCCGTGACACTAACACAACTAATGTCCGTGTAGTCCCGCTTGTCCTGCCACTTGTCAACATTGTAACATTCCGATATAATGACATAGGGCGAAGGGGAAACCCGGGAGCTGCGGCCTCTCAACTCGCACGGTCCGTGACACTAACACAACTAATGTCCGTGTAGTCCCGCTTGTCCTGCCACTTGTCAACATTGTAACATTCCGATATAATGACATAGGGCGAAGGGGAAACCCGGGAGCTGCGGCCTCTCAACTCGCACGGTCCGTGACACTGACACAACTAATGTCCGTGTAGTCCCGCTTGTCCTGACACTTGTCAACATTGTAACATTCCGATATAACGACCTCGGGCGAAGGGGAAACTCGGGAGCTGCGGCCTCTCAACTCGCACGGTCCGTGACACTAACACAACTAATGTCCGTGTAGTCCCGCTTGTCCTGACACTTGTCAACATTGTAACATTCCGATATAACGACCTCGGGCGAAGGGGAAACTCGGGAGCTGCGGCCTCTCAACTCGCACGGTCCGTGACACTAACACAACTAATGTCCGTGTAGTCCCGCTTGTCCTGACACTTGTCAACATTGTAACATTCCGATATAACGACCTCGGGCGAAGGGGAAACTCGGGAGCTGCGGCCTCTCAACTCGCACGGTCCGTGACACTAACACAACTAATGTCCGTGTAGTCCCGCTTGTCCTGCCACTTGTCAACATTGTAACATTCCGATATAATGACATAGGGCGAAGGGGAAACCCGGGAGCTGCGGCCTCTCAACTCGCACGGTCCGTGACACTAACACAACTAATGTCCGTGTAGTCCCGCTTGTCCTGCCACTTGTCAACATTGTAACATTCCGATATAATGACATAGGGCGAAGGGGAAACCCGGGAGCTGCGGCCTCTCAACTCGCACGGTCCGTGACACTGACACAACTAATGTCCGTGAAGTCCCGCTTGTCCTGCCCTTGTCAACTTTGTAACATTCCCATGTAACGATCACGAGCGAAGGGGAGCCCATGAACCTGCGGCCGCTCAACTCCGTGTAGTCCCGCATATCCTGGACACTTGTCGAACATTTGTACAACATTAACACAACTAATGTCAGTCTTTGTACTAATAAATTGGACGGCAAGGCAGAGAGTTTTCCTGACACCTGTGTATGTTGCTCAGCTTATTCTGGTGGGGTGGGTGCGGTTTTCGTTTTTGCTTTGTTTATTTTGAGATTGATGTGGTTGCGTAAGGATTAACCGAGTCACTTTCAATTAAAACTGACTGTAGAACAATTTGGTAGGTTATTTTTCTCAGATATGACGATATGACGAAGTTTTTGTAACCTTCATTATTTTCATCTTAAATGTGAGGAATATATAAAAATATGTATCATTAAATTTTCGCTTCTTTGCTAGGGATTTTGACTTGAAGTTATTACTATTTTGCATAGAGTTAAAAGTGTATAACAGTGTAAGTGTATTTAGTTAGCACTTCGGTACTTTCGCGCGTGCATAGGTAGTATTTGTGTTGGCGTAATTCGCATTGTGCGTTTTCTTGGGCAGGTACCGCGGGCGAAGGCAGGGCGCAGGTGCAGCCGCGCGTGCCCAGCTCGGACGGCGACGCGGGCTTCGACGCGGCGTGGGCGGCGCGGCGCGGCTCCCCGCCCGCGCGGCGCCTGCGCGTGGACGGCACGCAGCCCGCCAACTACACCACCAGGCTCGAGCGGCCCGCCCCGCCGCCGCAGCCAGACATGGACGAGGAGAGTGAGTACCCATTCCACACGTGCAGCCGGGCAGGTACCGCGGGCGAAGGCTGCGCGTGGACGGCACGCAGCCCGCCAACTACACCACCAGGCTCGAGCGGCCCGCCCCGCCGCCGCAGCCAGACATGGACGAGGAGAGTGAGTACCCATTCCACACGTGCAGCCGGGCAGGTACCGCGGGCGAAGGCTGCGCGTGGACGGCACGCAGCCCGCCAACTACACCACCAGGCTCGAGCGGCCCGCCCCGCCGCCGCAGCCAGACATGGACGAGGAGAGTGAGTACCCATTCCACACGTGCAGCCGGGCAGGTACCGCGGGCGAAGGCTGCGCGTGGACGGCACGCAGCCCGCCAACTACACCACCAGGCTCGAGCGGCCCGCCCCGCCGCCGCAGCCAGACATGGACGAGGAGAGTGAGTACCCATTCCACACGTGCAGCCGGGCAGGTACCGCGGGCGAAGGCTGCGCGTGGACGGCACGCAGCCCGCCAACTACACCACCAGGCTCGAGCGGCCCGCCCCGCCGCCGCAGCCAGACATGGACGAGGAGAGTGAGTACCCATTCCACACGTGCAGCCGGGCAGGTACCGCGGGCGAAGGCTGCGCGTGGACGGCACGCAGCCCGCCAACTACACCACCAGGCTCGAGCGGCCCGCCCCGCCGCCGCAGCCAGACATGGACGAGGAGAGTGAGTACCCATTCCACACGTGCAGCCGGGCAGGTACCGCGGGCGAAGGCTGCGCGTGGACGGCACGCAGCCCGCCAACTACACCACCAGGCTCGAGCGGCCCGCCCCGCCGCCGCAGCCAGACATGGACGAGGAGAGTGAGTACCCATTCCACACGTGCAGCCGGGCAGGTACCGCGGGCGAAGGCTGCGCGTGGACGGCACGCAGCCCGCCAACTACACCACCAGGCTCGAGCGGCCCGCCCCGCCGCCGCAGCCAGACATGGACGAGGAGAGTGAGTACCCATTCCACACGTGCAGCCGGGCAGGTACCGCGGGCGAAGGCTGCGCGTGGACGGCACGCAGCCCGCCAACTACACCACCAGGCTCGAGCGGCCCGCCCCGCCGCCGCAGCCAGACATGGACGAGGAGAGTGAGTACCCATTCCACACGTGCAGCCGGGCAGGTACCGCGGGCGAAGGCTGCGCGTGGACGGCACGCAGCCCGCCAACTACACCACCAGGCTCGAGCGGCCCGCCCCGCCGCCGCAGCCAGACATGGACGAGGAGAGTGAGTACCCATTCCACACGTGCAGCCGGGCAGGTACCGCGGGCGAAGGCTGCGCGTGGACGGCACGCAGCCCGCCAACTACACCACCAGGCTCGAGCGGCCCGCCCCGCCGCCGCAGCCAGACATGGACGAGGAGAGTGAGTACCCATTCCACACGTGCAGCCGGGCAGGTACCGCGGGCGAAGGCTGCGCGTGGACGGCACGCAGCCCGCCAACTACACCACCAGGCTCGAGCGGCCCGCCCCGCCGCCGCAGCCAGACATGGACGAGGAGAGTGAGTACCCATTCCACACGTGCAGCCGGGCAGGTACCGCGGGCGAAGGCTGCGCGTGGACGGCACGCAGCCCGCCAACTACACCACCAGGCTCGAGCGGCCGCGGAGCGGACACAAGTCTGCGGTCCCTTAAAGCTGTGAATAAACCAAACCTCTACATCAACGCAATCAAAAAATACAGCCGTTTATGTCGCCTGTCCATACATTTGCAATGGGAATCAAAATGTATAGAGTATACTTCCCGTTGACCTAGAATAACGAAATTTGCCAAAAAGCAAAAGCTTGTAGCACAAGTACGGGAGAAAATCCAAAAACCGTATAATTGCCGCACACGGAGCTCCGTGACACCAGTATTTTTAACTTACCTTCCGTCTTCGTCTGTTGTGCGAAACGCACGAGTCCGACTCGCACTTGGCCGGTTTTTGTGGCAGTCTGGTCATTGGAAAGCGATTGAACCAGTATAAATATGTCATACACCCACTTTACAAATGATTATGTATGTTTCTACCTGTTCGAAACCAGTTGATGACCAGGCTACGGTTTAAAAACTTTAGGGTTTGGCATACACCTGCGAGATGCATTTTTTAAACCTCCTGAAAGCCATACCTTATCTTATATACAAAAACGTCAAAATCACTAGAGTGAGTATGTCAATATCTATAGGTGAGTATGTCAATATCAGTAGGTTTTTTTTTCGACATTCATAAATGCATTGTAATATTAACCATTATCATTTATCATATATTACAGAGGGTGTGAAGCTGGGCCTGGGCGACTTCATATTCTACAGCGTGCTGGTGGGCAAGGCGAGCTCCTACGGCGACTGGAACACCACGCTCGCCTGCTTCGTAGCTATACTTATTGTGAGTACATACTTATCTTTACGTGCTACAAGTTTAGCTTTGTTTGGTACAACACTTCAATACATATAAGGCCTTCTTAAATTAAGATTTTTCGTTGATTTGTAATTAACGCCTTTTCACAGGGTCTGTGCCTAACCCTGCTCCTGCTGGCGATACTCAAGAAGGCGCTACCGGCGCTCCCCATCTCCATAACCTTCGGACTCATCTTCTACTTCGCGACGCGCGGCGTCGTCAAGCCCTTCGCGGACGCGCTGGCCGCCGAGCAGGTCTTCATATAGCTACGGCCTACCGATATCAATTATTGAAGGTGTATCCTTCAATTGGTCCCGTCATTGGCACAGTTAGTTGACGGATTGTGAACTTTATTGCTGTGAAATAAGGTCTACTCAAGGTAAAGTTAAGATTGTAACACGAGGGTGGTGAATCTTCGTATAGCCGCCTGAATTGGATAGCTATAACTTTTTCTGGTCAACACGAGTGCTTGACAAAATGATACATGAATAATAAACCTGTTACCAATAATTAATTACCTTCAGGCCACAAGCAAATCCAACGCAAATTCTTTCATAAAAATGTAAATGTAATCTATAGTATACAGTACTCTTATGTCATAGAAAATTGTAGATATATTGAAGAGTCGAGTAGCAGACCTGTCCTGCGTCTGTGGTGGGTATATTCTTTAATGACATTAGTATATTCCTACATCGTTGAAGAATTTACTGATAACAGTATTAACACTTATGTCAATGTTTTGTTTTGTCAAGCTCTCGTTTTAGTCAGGAAAAATCTATGTACAATCGTTGCTTCTGTTATTGTAGACACATTGTTATTGAACTGAAAGTTTTGTAAACCTTATAACAGTGATGTAAGGTCTGCCTAATACTACTAGTATGTCAAATGAGCTAAAATATCCCTTAATTGTGCACGCTTATACTACTGTAGCCTTTGCTATTTTGTAAAAATATTATTTTTCTATTTAAAAAGTAACGTCAGCTTAGTTTATGTTGGCTTTTTGATATTTGGTTTATTGGAAGCCTGTCAGTATTGTTTTATTAGGTTCAACCTATTGATCTCATTTCTCAGATATTTAAAAAATTACCAACTAAGAGGATTTCTGAGGTTATTTTACTTTATGTTACAGCTCTCTTGTCTAAGAATTATAAGATACTTAATTAAATTATAAATTGTCGTCAAGAAAATAGCGTGCATGATTAAGTGAATATATGTAGCTAACACAAATTATTAATAATATTCAGGGAGTTGACTTAAAATTAGGGATGTGACGGAGTTTCGGCTTCGGCTCCGATATGCCGAAACATTCGGTTAATTTCACACCTCTGGCTCCGGCTTGGGCTCCGATTGATTTCGAGCGGAGGTTATACCGAAGGCCAAGCCCAGCGGTCGCGGTGCGTGGCGAGTGTCTAGAAGTACAAACAGGTTTCGACTTGTCTCCTCGGGAATCACCCCATGTGTTCTGTGCTGTGACGATTATTTAATTCCCTACCTTCAGCTCTGGTTCCGATCTCGGTTTCGGATTCATCTTCGGTTCCGTTAATACAATCTTAAAAACTCCGTAACATCCCTACTTAAAATATATCAAAGCGAAGTGAGTACGTAACCAACCTTCACATAAAGCCTTATAGGAGCTGGTAACTTGCATCAAACCAAAACTGGTTTTATAGAAAATTTGTAAACACTGTAGATGTCGTGGAAGTCAGTCTTTTCTTATGCTGTTTGCAAATAACTATTTTTTTGTGTATTTGTAAAGTTAGTGTATGAATTTAATTTTCGACAGATTCGACGTTATGGCGCCTGTAAACCAAACATTCGAGAAGCCGCGACGCGAATGTACAGACGGCTCTCGCGAGACGAGAGCACCCTGTTCATTCGCGTTCTCGGCTTCTCGAATGTTTAGTGTACAGACACAATTATAATTTGAACAAAATGTAATGAACTGGAGACTGACATTATCCTTGTAAAATCGCAGTGTGTAACCAAATGATTGTAGATATACTTGATAAGGTATACCTAGTACTAGAAACTAATTTATAATGCAATAATCTGAAAGACACGAATAGTAAGTTGCTAATAGCAACTTAGTGTACAAACACTGAATTCCGGTATATTAAGTAGACAGTTCAAAATGTTCAAAACAAAAAACCTAACTCTTTAGCTTACTCTACTCTGTAACGTAACATTCTTGTTTAAGTTTCAATATAGTTTTACATTCCATTTAGTTTTATGCCCATATTTGTAAATGGTTTGTTCCTTACTGTCCTATTCTATCAAACTCTTAGTCAGGCTTAATTTTATCACACATTTAGGTATGTTTCACCAATGTGAGGGACGCAGTTATGCAATGGAAATTTATTTACATGATAATCGTGTTCGTTGGAGAGTGTACCAATTTGATCTCTGAATTTTCAAACTTGACCTTGACACTTCAAGCCATCCACTGGTATGATTGATGTAGCTGTAGCTACTAGCTGTCACCCTTATTTAGCAACCATGTGGGTGGATAGAGTCCGTCTATGCTATTGCTAAGTATCATAGATTTTAATAGCACAGACTGTAAATGTGTTAAGTACATCTCATAATTTCATAGAAGTTTGAAGTTTAAAATAACACTTAAAAGTTTGACAGTTCATTTGCTTGGAAGAGATAATGTGGTTTGACTCTAAGCAGATGGTCTCTCTCAAAATCATAATTGCGTCCCTAAAATTGGTAAATGTATACTTATGTTATGTATCTACGTTTCGATAGTGAAGCGTATAAAGAGTTCGACTCACACCGGCATGCCTAGTTTTTAGTCAGTTGATCAGTGTTTTTCAAAAAGGTAATCCAAATTATCCCGTTTCCCTATTTTTATGTTTGACGCACCACCTGTAACTATGTGGAAAATAAATACATAAATACTTAAATAGATATTCAGTGTTGATTCTTATCGCAGTTTCTAGGCGTGACCGCATTATCGTATCGTAAATACAGTATTCATTATCAACTTATATTATTAAAACGTCGATAATTTCATGTTAGCAGAAGACATGACAACTGCAGAAGCCATTTGGCAATGCATAGGACAATTAGAAATATGGGCCTGCCTTTTATAGAACATGTTGAGTTCTGTTGAGAAAAGCTCATGCTTAAATCATAAAGAGGTTAAAATTAGCTAGGAACTTTGTAAAGCAAATTAGGTAATATAACTTTTGATATAACAAAGATTTTGTTTCATTTTGTCCATTCATAAAATTATTGTGAATACTTGTGAAGTAGACAATCCTACTTGACCGTCATATTCGGCTGCGGCCGTCCTCTGTAAGTCTTGCCACGGACGCCAATACATTGGCGTCATTGCAATGACGGCTACTGTAGCTACCAGCGTCGCCAATGCAGAACTTTGTTTTGACGAAATAACAGTAAGCTTTGGCGTAGTAATTGTTACTAGGGTTATGGAATTAGGGTTTCTAATAGTGAACAGAACAGTATTAATAAAAACATATTTATTGGGTACTTAAGTATACATATAAATATTGCTTTGTTACAAAATCTTTGAGATACACATGTCAGACATTTAAACTGAACAATTCAGTCTCTTTATACTCACAAGGTATAACGGCAATTTTGAGATTTAAATTGTGTACCCTATAAAGTAACGATAATAGCAGGATTTGCATGAATTAAAATAAAACTGCTAACTGATCAACAAAAAATAAAAACAGTTATACGTACGCAACTAATAAATGACTTACTGGTTGTAACGCAAATCTTGACAAAATATACTCACTATAGGTACTTATTTCACTGTTGGTTTACTGGTAACTGCTCGATGTTAAGCATTTGAAACTCATTGAAATTAACATGGCATTGGGTTTAAGAGGAATAAAGTTTAAGTAGCCATTATAAGGTAAAATGGAAATACAAATATTGAATTGAGCTTGAATGTTGGTTAAAATGAAAGTAGAGAGTCAAATGATATAAATAATAAACCGCCCAGGAACCAGGAGGCCAGGAGTGCCCAGCAATGGGACGTACTATATAGACTGGATTATTACATCTTATTTAAAATGAAATTCGAGAGTCAGTTACATAATAAGAACAGTTGAAATACTCAAGTCATAACACCATAACACATTTTAAAATAAAATAAAAGGTAGAGTGATTAAAAACATTGTACATGGTGCTAATAACTACCATGCCCATACATATATACACCAAATCTAACAAATAACTTCTAAGAAGATCACATTTAACGATTTTTTATCGAATAATTTTGATAATACACTCACCCCACAAAAACAACAATAATAATAGCTATGCCAATAAACGAAAAATAAAAATACTATACTAAATATCATTTAAATAAAGGAATGAACAAGATAAAACTTCAGTCTAAAAGGAATACACTTATGTTAATGATCAATTGGAATGATATTTTATAACATCAAATAATTACTGAATTAAATGAGTCCCCATAAATTTAGATTTAATTATTTTTGATCTCACTTGTTCGCGAGGACTCATGAGAGCCCTGTTTCAACTTTCAAAGACCACAACCAAATTCACACATACTTACAAGCTCTGATAAGTGGGTGAACATTTTAAAAGTTAAATTCCTAACCTCCTTTTGAATTGCTAATGTCTACTACTTACAAGTGGGGATTAGGAATTTCCGCCGGTCCGCTTTTTTTGATCACCTTTAATGTTTCCTTATTGGGTTTGGCAGTGTCGGAGGGGATATCTTCTTCAATAGGGATCTGTTCAGGCTTGGATTTTTCATGAGGGACTTTAGGACCACTCTTATCCTTTTTAGCTTTGTTCTCAGCTGGTTTCGGAGCAGGCTTCTCTACTATAGGTTTCGTTTCGGTAGGTTTCTGTGCTGGCTTGGGTGTAGTAGTTTTGACTTCAGGTTTAGTAAGTTCTGGTTGCTTGGGTTTGGCTTCTTGTTTGGGCGGCGCAGGTTTGGCTGGCGCGGGCGTCGGTTTGGGCGTAGTGGTAGTCGGTTTCGGCGTAGTAGTTGTAGTAGGTTTCGGCGTAGTAGTTGTAGTAGGTTTCGGTGTAGTCGTCGTTGGTTTAGGTGTAGTAGTTGTGGGTTTAGGTGTTGTGGGAGTGGGTTTGGCCTCTACTGGTTTGGCTACTTTTGGAGCTTCTTTCTTTTCTTGAGCCGTGGAAGCGAAAGCCTTCTGTAGCTGCGGCGGGGTTGACACTACGCCGATATAATTCGCATGGGGACTGCCTATGTACAGTTTGTTGTTGTAAACAATCGCGTCACTGATTTGTGCCAAACTCTTGTCGGTATTGAAGTACGATGCTACGATTTTTCCGTTCCAGTCTACCTGAACCAAACCAGCCATTGGGGGCACTAATCCGGATATGCTCTTGAAGTGGCCGATCTAGAAAGAGAAAATAGCTTGTATATATAAAAAAAAAAAAGAAAATAGAATTCTAAGTTGCGTAATTTGATGCGAAATATTATAGCCGTTAATACGAAAGCGGAAGCCGAAGGCGCTGTACGGAGCTTCGTAGTAACTGAATTGTCAAACATTGGCCAAGCTTAGAAAATAACTACATATAAGTGCTTACGAAATATTCGACATCCTCGAACAAGAAGTGAGGGTAAACAGTGTTGAGGTAAGCGAACGGCAGTTCTATGAGCGTCTGCAGGCGAGCCAAGAATTTCCTGACGATGGGGGCCGCTGACATTGATCGCGTGAGTAGAGGATGCTCGTCGTCGAAGACCGTGTATAGGGCCACCAGCACGCCGGAGCCGTCAGGGAGTGCGCGCACGTTGTCAGGTACACCTGGAAGTTGCGTTTTGTTTTGTTATTCAACGATGCAGGGTGCAGCTATTTTTATTATATTTCAAGACCAACAGCTTTATCATACAGTAAATAGTCTTATTGCTTGGATTCAATTTTGAAGCCAATTATATGTCTCCCTGACAGATGCACAACGAATTTTACGGATTTGCTAAGTTACTAAGGTGTTGTAATTTAAAAAAACATTAGCATGCGTGTGTATGAGCATGAGTGTGTATCTGTGTGTGTGTGTGTGTGTGTGTGTCTTCAATCCTACTCGTGACTTTTATAGATTTTATTCTCAACAGGTTTTTTGAAAGATTTTTTATTATTATGCATAAATATCTCAATATCGCTAAGGTCATTATTGTAAGTTTTTGACAGTCTATATACAACAGAATTGCTGCTATAGTTAGTATGGTAGTGAGGTAAACCAAAAAGACGTTGGTGCCTATTATTTGTTTTAGTTGTGAGTTATTTCATCTCAGCTACAAGGTTAGGGCAATCCACACAACCCATGTCATATAGTAAACCCATATTCTATCCTCTAAGACGTAGTTATAAGTCGAATCCGCATACATTGTTAAAAAAAAATTACAAACCATCAATCTTTAGTTGGAAAGCTTTTGAGTATGCCCTGTACTTTTGGCAAATTAAAAGAATGTAAACAAACAAAGCTACGTGTACGTAATACAATATTTCGTATCTGTCATCATGGTTTTGTTTGTTTTCATTCTTTTAATTTGCCAAAAGTACAAGGTATAGGTTAAAACTGTTCAGACGAATTGGAAGCTTGTTAACAGTAGTTACGGTTCGATCGTTAATGCCAAAATGTGCTTTTTAGGGTTCTGTACCAAAATGGTAAAAAAGGAACCCTTATTGACTTTTTGGATTGACTTGTTTAATGGAAATTTCTGAATTAGAAATCATGAAGTTGAGTATCTACACTCCACTGTATCCAATTTTGTCAACTAAAACAATCGACATGTGGCATATGCCACAGAAGAAGAAGTAGCCCTAATTTATTATATTTAAGCTTCGGTTACGCAAAGTTGTAACTAACGTCCACGACCTGTAATTAATACTAAAAACGAGTGCGACAGTTTAATTCAAAATATTTACCAAATGACCTATATTCCCAAATTATATAAGAACATTTCGCTAAAGGAGACGACAGAATGGGTAAACCTAACAATGCCGTAAAGAAACTTGGTTTGATTTGAGGAATAAAAATCCCGATCTACTGAAAATAATCGAACGTTTGTTGGAAACTACGGGCTTTTTGAGAAACAATGAGAATACGTAGACGACATATAGTACGTTTCTTGCTTTGGCTTAACCAATGAGCAATGACAATAGGCGCGCAACTGTTCAAACAAAGCCTACGACAATTCAGACGCGCTCTAGCAACCGTGGAACGTGGTTACCGAAATGTACATCCTAATTCCCTTGCTTTTGTTTCTACGAGCATGTACCGCCCAAGTGACGACCTTCGAAACGGACATGAATTTTCGAGTAGAACCAGGGGATAGAACGTGCTTCTTCGAGAAAGGAAAAGCTGGGCAGATACTCGAAGCGTCGTATCAAGTGATCGACGGACAACATGGAGATCTGGACATATCGTTCGATATAGTTGCTCCCGATGGGACAAAGCTAGCTTCAGACTACAAGCAGTCGTACAACTCGCTTATAATGGAGTTGGAGCAGGATGGAGATTACGTGTTCTGCCTGGACAATACATTTAGCGTGATGAACTCGAAATTAGTGTTTGTGTATGTGATGATCGAGGATAAAATTGCTGAGACAATTGAGAAATCTACAGAGCTTGGAGTTAGTACTGAGGGTGAACAAGAAGAAGTCCTAGAGTGGACAGGCACATTGCCAAACGGAGAGGTTTACTACATGGAGGTGGCAGACATAGCCGATTCGCTCTCGCGCACCTTAAAGCATGTTTTACACGCGCGCCATCTACTGGATATCTATGGAGCGAGCAAGTCGCGCGACAGTTACGCGGCGTTCGAGGACACCTTCATAGTCGACCTGTGGTCCGCCTTCCAAATCACCTTCATGTGTGCCGTCGGAATGCTACAAGTTTACATGATAAAGAAACTATTCAATAAATCTACTAGAAATGTAAATTTCTATTAGGTATGTGTGTAAAAAAAGAACTATAAAATAAAATTTTCTCATTCGATTTTTAACTCGTCAGTTATTAAATTAAAACTTAGCAACTAACTCGTTGTAATTGCATGAAGAACATAAAAGTATCTACACAAACTACAATAAACAATCCACTAAAACGTGTACAATAAACTATCCACTCATTCGAGTCATTCCTAGTCGTGGGTAATAAAAATATTCACGTACCTACTTAACAAAGATCTCACAGGGCTCGCAAACCAAAATTTGACAGTGTATTCCTAGTATTGCTTCCGCAATATGGTACAGTAGATACGAATTCCATCAAAATCAGTTGAGTCGTTTTCAAGTTTAACGTGTACAATGCGACCGTTTAAAATCACCTTCATTTAATTTATTTCTTAATTATGACTTGTATCATCCACTGTCTCATCAGATCTAAATTAATTTAGACTACTAAGTACTTATAAAACTTAAAAAAATGTAGGATATTTAGTACTTAGTAATATTAAATAAAAAATTACATCATATTTTTCGATGTTATCCACCATGGCCGGACATGGCACTTTTGACATTCTTTAAGGGTAATAAATATACTAATAAAGTATAATTACCTGGCAAGCCGTCGACGAACACCTCGCTCTTCCCCTTCTTAGGGCCGTCAATGTAGTACTTCATGAGCCTGTATCTGGAGCTCTCGGCTACCACCACGAACTGGTTGTCTGCGGATATGGCCACGCCGTTGGCGAACCAGAGGTCGTCGAGGAGCATTTTACTTTCGTTCCTGGCCGCGTTGTAGTAGAATAGTCTGGAATTTTAAATACAGCAAGGTTTTTTCCATAATTTAATAAGTGACGGTTTTCCAAGATCAAATGTCTGTATGAAACCAATTACATAAAAATATTTAAAAGACATAAGACAAAGTTACTCTGACATTCGTCCTTCAAGTCAAAGATGCTGCAAACACATTGCACTAAGTTGCTTGGAGGGATGTTAAATGAGGGGTGGGGCGCGTCACCCAATGGTGGTATAGCGGTTTCCAGGCAATATTAGCGAAAACAGCTTCATGTCTATAGATTGTGATTGTGACAAGGTACTTATGGTGTAAAACAGGAACAAAAGCTAAATTAAATTGAAGTTAATTTTATTTATTCTGAGCACTAGGTCCACAAAAAAAACAGGAAAAATTTACATGATTCAAAACAAAAAAAAAAGCCATAACTAAATTTTTTCACTGGATTGATATTAACAATCTTCAACTTTAGGTAGGTACTTACACAAATACATAAAATGAATGTATGTAAATTAGAAACATAGGACTTGACATTTCGACATTGCACATCAACAAAGAAAATTAAATACTAAGTAGATACAAACATGTAGCATGAATAACTACAAAAGAAATAAAAAACTTACATACCTACATACCTTAATTATTAATTTGTTGGACTGTCTAGGTAACCTAATGTTATTCTGTTGCTTAGAAAGAAAGGAAAAGTGGAAGAATTCATGACCTTGGGCGAAACTCGCGACTCTGGGATACGCGCCCATCGCTCTGCCAACTGAGCTACCAAAACTACACCCGTGGCTCTGAAAATCTCCACCAAAGAGAAATTTGGAATTGTTTGTAGAAGTTTCTGTTATAAAAATAATAGTTATTCTGTGAACCTAATATATATATTAAGATGCAAAAAACATCACTCACCTTCCTGTGGGATCAGTAAGCATAGATATGGCACCATTTTTTATGCTAAAGTCGCTGCTAGAGTCAGTCCAGTAAAAGTCCCCATTTTTGGCCAAAGCAATGTGGTTAAAGAATCTGGGTATGCGACCATTAATCTCAACCCGAGGAGACACCAACAGTTGCCTCTTGTCAGTCTTCAGATCTGTCTTCCAAATTCCATGGTATGCATCAGCAATATACAGTGCATTTTTAGTGGCATCAATTTGCAATCCTAGTGGCCTTCCACATATGTGTTCTTGTGACAATCCAGCTATATAGATGGGGAAATACTACTATGAGTAAAAAATAATAATAACAGAATAATTTGCAATATATGTTAAGTAATATTGTATTTATTTATTTATTTAATCTTTATTGCACATAAGAAAATACAAACGTACAAAAGGCGGACTTAATGCTATAAGGCATTCACTACCAGTCAACCTTTGGACAAAACAGATCATTATATCATATCAGATCATTATATTATTTATGTGCTTATAGAAACTGAGCTATACTGAAAGATTGCCAGGACTAGACAAGTGTATAAATAACAGCATAGCATCTAATTTTTCTAACTGGAAACAACAATGCTTATATACATTTTTGAACTAAACTCTGGTTTATTTAAATCATTCTAGTTAGCGGCTTTTTAGTATACTTACTGCATGGTTGTCCAACTTTAGTCACAAAAGTGACATGGCCACCAGGAGACAGCTTGACAATTTCTCCAGTTGCCAAACTGGTGTATAATTCTCCATTTGCTACCTGGAAGGCCTCTGGCCCTAGAAGTTTGTCCACATGTATTCTTTGAGCATTATTTAAAGCCTCATTGGACGATAGAGGTCCAACTCTAGGCTGAGTAGGGGCAAGCCTGTAGACATAAAAAGTGCTATAATGTATTCCAGTTTGTAGAGATGTAATCATTAAAATTGCAAATACTATACAACAACTTACTCAATACTCGTAAACTTGGTATAAGGTGGTAAATTGGGTATCAAGACAATTATTCCAACAAATATACCCAAAAACAATACTAGTTTTATAAATTTCTTAATAAAATTGAATATGAAGCCCATTTTCGCCTATGTTTACCTAGAACAAACAGTGAAGACAAATATTAAATGCTAATTAAACACTTACAAGTTACTAAGCTAACCAGATGTGTCATTGTCTCATATTTATCTTAGTTATTGGTGTCTACATAGTTTCAAGATAACACGCATGAATAATACTGCTTTTAAGTCTTTTGGACCCCCAATAAGAGCTTATATCAAATGTTTGTCTTAGATAATGATATGAATATGACTATGGAAACAAAATGATAACAAAGCTTAAGGTAAGATATTGTGGAAAATGCAACTGTAACTGTAATAAATAATCGCAATATTTTAAGTTATTAAATGCTATAAATATCAATATTCTATATACCTTTACTTTCACAATATGAGTAGATGAATGATATGATTCGAAAGTGATTGCAGGTTTTGTACAAAAACTATACAGTTGCCGGTCAGAGAAATGATAAGTAAAGAAATTATTTTTTGATCTTTGATCCTTTTTGGGTCTTGGATCAGCGCTACATTAAAATAATGCGTGTTAAAGAAACTATAACTTTGCAGTGTATTTCCTGATATAAATATTTTAATGGATGACAAGAAAGGAACTTAACAAATAATTAAATAATACCTCCGATCCAGTGAAATGAACAGAAGAATTTTCATACACCACAAATCCGTGGCGCGGTCACTCGTCGGCCGTTCACCTTCACCTTGACAGCTTGATATCACGTCACCCGGCAGGGGCGCTTTTTATAAATTTTGTAATAATTGCATATGGCAATTCTATTTACCGGTTTTTGCATCACTAACTTCCACAGATTATCCGAATAACATTTGTTTGGTTATCCATTCGTTCATTCATTAACTTCATTCTGTGTCGTTCAATCGTTCATTCATTCGGTAACTTCTTTCGTTCTTTCAGGTTACGGCGTACGCCATTTTAGACGTTACTCGTTGCTTTCGAGGCAAAAATATTGAAGTAATTCAACATGGGTCACGCCAACATCTGGTATTCTCACCCCCGCAAATACGGACAGGGATCCCGCTCATGGTACGTGGCTAAAATGTGGAAAAACAACCTAACTTGGTTAGGTTTTAATTTGACCATGTAGCGCACACGTGTTGAACAAGTGCTAATGTCATATGTTTTATTTTAGCCGGGCCTGCTCCAACCGTCACGGACTTATCCGTAAATACGGCTTGAACATCTGCAGACAGTGCTTCAGGGAATACGCTCACGACATCGGCTTCAAGAAGGTACGTGTGATATCATTCCAACCATTTTTAATTTAATATCTGGTCATCTGGTAAAAAGTAAAGCTAAACTTAGGCACGGTAATCCATTATACCATCCTTTTCTCGAAGCCATTCGGGTAATTTTCAACCTCCTGTAATTCCGCGCTGGTTAAAGCTAGAACCCTGAATTTTCAGAGACATGTTGACCATAACATGATATTCTCAATAACATTAAATTTGAACTTGTGGTTTAAGAACTATCAAAGGTCAGTTTGTGAAAATCAAGTTCCATGGATACTGTCTGGTTCTGATTATAATATCCAACTTCTTTTACCATTACATCTCAAACAAAAACAAATGTCAATGTTTTATTTTGTTTTCCTGATATACCTATTACAAAGCAGTAATGATAACTTGGTCAACAGCCAGTTTAATTCTTCATGTTGACAAAAGTGCCTGGTAGTGGTCATAGTCTAATTTTCATATTTTGTTTCAGCTGGACTAAATGGGAGCTATTCAATAATGCTAAGGTATAATACATTATAAAATCCACATGTAATAGTTTTATTTAAATACAAATCCTAAACACTTACCTACACCAGGCAAAGAACATTGAAGTCTTACATTGCATTTCATGAAATCTCCAGTCAGTGGTGGTCATGGAGAATTGCGGGCAGGGCACTTGCCCAGGTCACACTAACAAAGGAAATACATGATATATCCGTGAATACAGTGATAATATACAATGATAAAATAAATACATGTATGCTTCTGGCAACCATCAGGTATAAGTCAAAAATTACAGACTATATTTCGGATTTATAGGCTGTCCTGTAAAAAAAAGTTAAGTAAAATACAAGATCATAATTTTCAGTTTTTCTTATTTATTGGCAATTTTTCACCTTATGTGAAAATACTGGTTACAGTTCAATAAAACAAACAAATTTTTATAACAACAATTTAATTTTAAATATAAAAGTACAAAATTTTGTTTAAATTTATAAATATGTATTGTTACTTAAAATAGAATTTATATTTTATTATTATTTCTATTTGCTTGTGCTTGTCTCAGGTTCACTAGGGTGGTTCCAAATCTCTGTAAAAAATAAATAAATTGATAAGTTACATTTAAATGTAGCTATGTACACTAAAAAACATATACTCTAACAGCAGAAGCAGAGTTAAGTTAGACCGACTAGGACCAGAAATAAAGATTTGTAAAGGGGTTAAACAGGGTGACCCCCTGTCACCTCGACTATTCATATCCGTACTCCAAGACATCATGAAAGACTTGAACTGGAGGAAAAAAGGTATCTACATAAATGGCAAATTCCTAAGTCACTTACGGTTCGCTGATGATATTGTTATCTTCTCGGAAACACCAAAACAACTAACGGAAATGATACAAGAACTAAGCACGGTTAGCAACAGCATCGGCTTAAAACTAAATGCTTCAAAAACGAAAATAATTACCAACAGCATGAAGAAACCTATTTCAATAGATGAAACAGAGCTAGACTATGAAGAACAATACATATACCTAGGTAAACTGATATCTTTCAAAACCTCAAGAGGTATTGATGAAATAAACCGAAGAATCAACCTCTCATGGAACAAATTTTGGTCCTATAAAGAAGTATTAAAATCAGATCTCCCAGTAAAACTGAAAAAGAAAATTATGGATTCCTGTCTTCTACCTTGCCTGACCTACGGAAGTCAAACGTGGATATATAATAAACAAAATTCTAAAAAAATTCAAGTCTGTCAAAGAGCAATGGAGAGGAGCATCCTAAACATAAAACTTAGAGATAGACAAAGAAACTCAGACGTCAGGAAAAGAACCAGTGTTATAGATGCCCTACAATATGCTAAACGCCTCAAGTGGAAGTGGGCAGGTCATATAGCCCGATACTCTGACAACAGATGGACAAAAACTGCTACGATTTGGACAGGCCCAGTGGGAAAACGAAATAAAGGAAGACCAAAAGAACGATGGGCAGACGAAATATCAAAAGTGGCTGGCAAAGCCTGGACAGATGTGGCCAAAGACAGAAGTCGTTGGTCAAAGTTGGAGGAGGCCTTTACCCGAAAGGGACCTTAATTAAACAAATAAAATAAGAAATTAAGCAACTATGTAAAAAAAATATGTTTATTAAGGAATAAAGAAGGTTCATTATTATGTACACTTAGAAACAATTCCATGTTCCATAAAGCTAATTTAGAAAAAGGTTCAGTCTAGACACAACTATTTCCATTTCTCGCTAATTACTATAACAAATAATAACAATCTAGATGCTGGATTGACTCTACAGGGAAAATAACAGATTTTTACAGAGATTGGCACTAAATAGGAAAATAACTTTGCAAATTCCAAAGAACCTATTTGTCATATGCTCACACGGGTTTGTGAGTCTTGAACTGGTAGCAGTGGTTCAGAATACCATTCCGAATTATGATTGAAAACTGTTCTCAACTTGGTTCAGAAGCTATGATGCCACAGACGTGACATTGTTCTTTCTTACTAGCGTTTTCCCGGCTTGGTTGGGGTCCGCTTTGGCAACTAACTCCAAGATATGGCGTAGGCTTTAGTTTTATGAAAGCAACTGCCATCTGACCAAGCCAGAGGGTAAACTAGGCCTTATTAGGATTAGTCCGGTTTCCTCACGAGTCATGATGTTTTCCTTCACCGAAGAGTGAGTGGTATATCGGTCATTTCGTAAGTACATAACTATTTATTACAAGCCAGAATTTGAAAGTCACTAAACTACACCCTTGATATACCCTTAATACACCCTTAATATGATTAATATGATACACCCTTGTTCGGATGGGAGTTGAAGCCTACCTGTCCCATGCCAGCTATCAACGCTAACAGGCTCCTCTGTGGCGGCCGGCAATGCTTCTTGCCGCCTTCCGCACAGCACAAGTTGGGGAAGCAGTCTACACTGGACTGACACAGCTTCGGGAACAGGTCTGGCTTGGGGGGCGCCGTGCACTGCAGGTACTGCTCGAACGCTCGCACGGCTGGAAATTAAACATATAAATTATATAAAATAGCTGATTACGCATTAACGCCTCTGTGCTGTGCATAGCCAAGATGCCAATTGCTAACGCTCAGTCGCGAACGAAACGCAACTGTCATTGTGACACTAATAAGGTAGAGTGATAGAAAGAGATAACTACGATACGCTTGCGAGCGTGAGCGATTAGCATCTTGGCTGCGCACGCTGTAAAGAAAGAAATGTCTCAGACCTCGTGTAATTGACATACATGTGATCTGAGGCTTTCTTATTTACTGGGCAAGGTCTATACACTATTTTTCTGCTCGACGCATTCGGCAAACGGTGAATTTGTTTTGCAGGCCGGAGGGCACAGAATTGTGTTTAATACGTTTTGGATATGGAACTTCTCGGTACGCCGAATGAACGCTAGATCTGAGGGGATTCAAAAGTTAATGCATGGAGTTCTTAGAAGTTAAATAGGTAAAGTGGATTCTGGTTGACTTTTAAAAGCTGCTCAGAAAAAATATTGTAAAATTCTATTGTAAATGTTAAGGCAAAGTTTCTGCAGCGCAACTCTAATGTCTGGAACAATAATAGGCATCTGTTAAATTTACGTATTCACTTATTAAGAGTTCATTCACACCTAGTCTGAAAGGAGATAAAGAGATCAAGAAAGGGAGTTGAACTGCATTCGTTTCTCGAATGTTTACATAACCAAATGACGATTATATACAATCGGACGCAGGATTTCACATTGACCTACAGGCAAAACTAGGTAAACAGGATTTTCGTAACCATTCTCAGTTACGACGGAACAAACGTACAATCCGACATCCGCGTGCAAAGCCGGGGCAACCTTCACTCACGACACGACACGACCCCAATTTTAACTTAGTAATTTAGTATGCTTACCTTTTACTTTGGCCCTTGACTTAAGAGTCCTATAACAAAATCCGCTCGCTCGCATTTCAATATTATTACCGCCAGTTGCGCGCCGGCCGACACGCATCTGTGTGCGGACACACACTATAATCAGGAATACAAACTTATTATCGCCATCCTATTCGAACAGCATAGCAGGTGCGGTTAGTGCGAACGGGAGCTAGCATTCATTCATAGATTTCATAGTATGTAGCACCGTCGCAACTCGCAAGCTTGACGCGCGGACCAAACATTATTGATACTTGCGTCCGAACATCAACTATTACCTCGCGTACGTGGTGTAGTGTTAAAAAATTTAATTTGTATCATCATAACTTCATAAGATTAAAAATATTTTTATTCGAACGTCAAATGTCTCTAAATAGTATCCGATGTTATTTTGGAATAGGAATTTGTTAGTGGTACATTTCTAAGCATACCTATTTACTAATAGGTATTGGTGATTGATTTTGGTGGGTGATGGTGATTTGGATATATTTTAGACAGGGATGTTACGGATACTGGATTTGTGACATCCGCGGATGCGGATATCAAAAGGCACACATTCACGGATAGGGATGCGGATGTTAGAGTAAGTACATAAAAAAACCCGAAATATACAAATATTGTACTGTTTATTCGAATAAAAGGAAACAAACTTGGCATTGCTTGTTGCTATCTGTCAAGGGCGTAAGAACTCGATCGACGAATCTTGAAAACTAACCCAGGAAAGATACGGTTTTCACAGACATTAAATTATAATAGCCTAATATTTTCAAATTACGTTCGAATGGGATATTTATAGATAATATATGCAAAAGTCCTAAAAACTTTTCTTCCGGAAGTAGGTAGAAAGTAAAAAATGAAACTTAACTAAGTCGATTTTTGAAATTTTCGGTATTAAATACTTTTCTTGTTTGTGAACATGACGACATATTTGTCTTCTATGTGTGAAAAGCAAAACCGAAGAAAACTTATAGACGTAAAACGGTAATACTTACAAAATGTACGGCGTGGGTGATAGATGTGTTATTTCGCTAGAAACAAATGGTAATAAGTAAAAAATGCTTCTGACTCACTTTAATCAACTTAATTTTGAAAAGCACTATATTTTTTTGAGTTCCAGTTTTTTTTGTCAAATATCTACTTGTGGCACATCATCTGATAGGTCCTTAAAAATAACTTAAAGGCTTCTTGAACAAAAATTTGGTTAATCGAGTATCGGGAGGTCTAAAAAACCGGCCAAGTGCGAGTCGGACTTGCCCGCCGAGGGCTCCGCACAAAAGTGGCATGGAACTCTCAGTGTGCGGCAGTTATACGGTTTTCGGATTTTTTCCTGTATTTTTGCTAGAAGTTCTTGCTTGTTGTCAAATTTCGTGATTCTATGTTAACGGGAAGTACCCTATACATTTTGATTCCCACTCCAAATGTATGGGAATGACCGTATCTTTTGATTGCGTTGATGTAAAGGTTTAGTTTTTTTGCAGCTTCAAGAGACTGCAGACCTGTGTATGTGGTATTAATTTTAACTTGCAACCTTTACTCGTTCCCGAGATAAACGGTCTGGACTGGACAGACAGACGGGCGGACGGACAACAAAGTAATCCTATAAGGGTTCCGTTTTTTCTCTTTGATGTACCGAACCCTAAAAATGTGAAAACTTCAGGAAGTTAGGAAAATTATTTTATTTTGAACAAATTTGGTTAAGCCTTTTTTGCCAAAAACTATAATTACAAAAATACAGTTAAGTGCCTTGATATGTGAAGGCACTTATGCCTTTATTCTTGCACAATATTTTCATCGTATAACGGTACACAACCTTCAATTATGCGTGGTCCGACACGCACTTGGCGGGTTTATTTCCGGATTTTGCTCATATAGCAATATGGTTATCCCTGACTAAAAACGCGATTTATTGGTTTATTTCCGCGAGGGGAATCATGTCTCGACCAAATAGCGAGTAACATTAAGAAGATTACTTCTGAAATCCTTCCTCTTGCCTTATCTGATCATGAAACTGCCCAATTCGTCACGATTCCCGTAAAAAATGTTGTAAAATCAACACCATACTACTTAAAAAAGAGAGATTACAGCCAAGAAAATTTGCACAAATTCCAGAAATGTATCGCTGCGTTATCTTTCTCTGAAGTACTCAACACAAGGAACGCCAATGCGGCATACCACGAATTTCATGAAACGCTATGTTTATTCAATGAATTATGCTTTCCATATATTCGTATAAAATTCAATCACCAATGCAATAATTACAAGTGGCTGACGAAAGGCTTACGACGAGCATGTACACATAAAAGAAATCTTTATTTGAAATATAAACATGAAATTATGAATAAAACACATAATAAACAAAAATACGATACTTATACGAAACTATTAAAAAAATGTATGAATAAAGCACAACAGTTACATAACAGAAGAATAATCACACTGGCAAAGAATAAATTGAGAGCTACTTGGCAAGTAATAAGCGGCCCAACTCACCCGCAACCCAATACCCTAAATTGCATTACTACTGACAACACAACATACAGTGATCCCACTAAGATAGCTACACTATTTAACGATTTTTACAGTAACTTAACAAAACAAACAATTACCAATAATACTGAATCTAATAACGATTTATCATCGGTGCCTTTGAATCCAAAAACTATATTTCTTAATCCCTGTGATGAACTAGAAATATTCAAACTTATTATGTCCCTAAAAAACAGTCATGCAGTAGGCGTGGACGGTATAAGTACTAAGGTAGTAAAGCTTTGTGCGAAATATATCAGTGCACCTTTGTCTCATATAATTAACCTATCTTTTGAACAAGGTGTATTTCCTGAAGATCTTAAATTATCTATAGTTAAACCGATATACAAAAAAAATGATAAAATGCAAATGGATAACTACAGGCCCATCACTTTGATACCGATTTTCTCTAAAGTTATTGAGAAAGCTATGCACAATCGCTTATCATCTTTCTTAAATCGTATATTACACATAAACCAATATGGTTTTCGTAAGCGCAGCTCAACTACGTTAGCATGCTTTAACTTAATGAAGTTAATAGTAGATTCGATAAACGGCAAAGCCCCAGTAGCGGCTATATTCCTGGACTTAAGCAAAGCTTTTGATTTTGTCAACCATTCAATTCTTTTAAAAAAAATTGAGCGATACGGTATCAGGGGGAATGCGTACAGTTGGATTAACAGCTACCTTTCAGATCGAAAGCAATGTACGGAAATACAAACTATTGAGAATGGAGAACTTGTAACGAAAAGGTCACAGTACAACCACAGCAGCTGTGGTGTACCCCAGGGGAGTATTTTGGGCCCTCTTTTCTTTATTTTATATATTAATGACTTGCCACTGCATATAACACAAAACTGTTTAATGTTTGCTGATGACACTACTCTAATAATTAAATCACATGACAAAGATACTTTCAATAATGACATTAATAAAGCACTCGCAGATATAATTGACTGGCTACACAAAAATAATCTGAAAATAAACTTAAATAAAACTAACGTTATGCAATTTAGGACATTTAAAAATACTGACATGGATCTTAATGTAAAATATAATAATTACCAATTAGAAGAAGTCGAATCAACCAAATTTCTCGGTATCTTTATTGATAAATTTTGTAGCTGGAAAACTCATATATCCTATGTCTGTGAGAGACTAGATAAGTTTGTATTCGCCTTGAGAAGACTAAGCAGAACCTCATCTAAAGGCTTAGCTCTAACTGCTTATCACGGTTATGTATCCTCTTTACTTAGTTACGGCTTGATTATTTGGGGAAACTCGGTGGATATCAATTATGCGTTTATGGTACAAAAAAAATGTATAAGAGCCGTGTGTAATACTCATTACCAAGAGCCATGTAGGCCCTTATTTAAAGAAACAAGAGTTTTACCACTTCCATGTTTGTACATCAAACAGATGTGCATGTTTGTGAGAGAACACCCTGAATTATTTGAAATGCAGAGCACCTACTATCAGAGATTAAAGAGAAATAAAGATAAATTATATTTACCACGTTCTAGAATTATGCTTCACGAGAAAAACTCGTACTGTATGGCTATCCAAATTTACAATAGGTTACCTGAATTTATTATAGAATGCCCTAAAAATCGCTTTAAGAGAACTCTTACAGAATGGCTACTAGACAAATGTTTTTACTCTGTCACTGACTATTTATTAACAGACACAGCAAATGTATAGCATCTAAGATTTCAATAAAATTTAACTTAACCGACACGAATCACCGTATAATTATTATCATTGTAATTGTTTTAATTAAGTAATTTAATTTCATATTTCTTTGGACATACTAGATTAACACTGAAATCCCGCATAAAAATGTATGTACCTACTGCATGTGTTATTGTAATTGTACATAAATAGTATAAGATTTAATTTTTGCATGCCTTTTCGGGTAGAACATAAGCAATGCTACTTTATTTTATAAGACCCTATGTAACTATGTTCTTGCAAAAAATAAATATCATTATCATTATCATTATCATTAGGGTGGTGGCACCAGTAATGGTCAAGAAACCAGTAACGAACAATCACTTTTATTATGAGGAAATAAGGTTCATACATTTATTTTGTGTCAACCAATTGACAAGCATATGATGATATTTGAATTAAGAATGAAGTGTCCATAACTCGTGTCTGTCAGCTTAAAGTGTTCATAATGGGTACCGTCACCCTAATAACATTTCTCCATACTGTCCCTCTTAACTGTAAGTCGTATGGAAAAATTTAGAGAAAATATTATAGATAAGGTACCTATACTTATCACAGATAACAAAGATCCTGACACATTATACGAAGGGATGTCAAATGTGATACATAACATACATAAGAATGTGTTTAAGCTGAAGACTTTAAAGCAAGGTCCAAGGAAAATAAGGTTCAGTGACTGGGCCACAGAGGGCATTTATAAGAGCAGAAATAGATTGTATGACCTATATGAAATGAGGAATCATGTTCACGATGAGAACTTTGTGGAATATGTAAGAAAATATTCAAAAGTGTTTAAGAAAGTTTGCGCCGCTGCCAAGTCTGCATTTATAAAAAATAAAGTTAAGTCAGCGGACAATAAAGTAAAAGCTACCTGGGACATAATAAAATCTGAAACTGGTAAGACGAAACCCCGTGATGGCAACTATAGACTTAAGGTAAACGATTGTACGTTGACTGCAGACCAGGATGTTGCTGGCGCCTTTCAACACTTTTTTACCAACATAGCCACTGATACTACACAAAACCTGAACTCGTCTGTAGCTAAGGCTGGCTTATACTTCGATACAAACGGAGTTAATCAATGCGGCACGTCATTATACTTCCAGTGTACTGACCCCCACGAGATAATAAAAACGTTCAATTCCTTGAAATTGAAGAACTCTGAGGACCTTTGGGGGATATCTGTGAAAGTCATGCAATCTATTATCGACGTTGTGGCACCCTGTTTAGCCGATTTGTTTAACGCTTGTATTGGAGAGTGTGTGTTTCCCAGTCTTATGAAGTATAGTAAGGTTATTCCTTTATTTAAATCAGGAAGCAAAGACGAACTTGGAAATTTCAGACCCATTTCTATTCTTCCTGTACTTAGTAAAGTGTTTGAGAAAATTATTTTAAACCAATTGCTTCGACATTTCAACACAAATGAATTACTGGTGAATCAGCAATTTGGTTTTACGAGAGGTCGTTCGACGACAGATGCCGCTACTGTACTAATCAATCATATCTACGACGCCTGGGAACATTCACAAGATGCTATAGGTGTCTTCTGCGATCTCTCAAAAGCATTTGACTGCGTGGAGCATGCTACGCTGCTGTACAAGCTAAAACAGTACGGTTTGTCTACTGAAGCTTTAAACCTTTTACAGTCTTACTTAAATCAAAGAACTCAGAAAGTTGTTGTAAATGGAACTGAGTCTAGTGGCATGACTGTAAAACTTGGCGTACCACAGGGTTCCATTTTGGGTCCTTTTCTCTTCCTTGTTTATATAAACGACTTGCCGAATCTTGTGAAGAATAAATGTGATATAGTTTTGTTTGCTGATGATACCTCATTAATTTTCAAAGTTGACAGGAAACAGGGTGATTATAGCCAAATCAATGAAACTTTGAAAGAGGTGCTAGATTGGTTCACAGCAAATAACTTAGTTCTTAACGCAAAGAAGACAAAATGTGTAAAATTCACGCTGCCAAATGTAAGAGAGGTTGAAACTATTATCACATTAAACGGAGAGAAGCTGGACCTTGCCGAGAATGCACTTTTTCTGGGCATTACTTTGGACTGCAATCTGCAATGGGCTCCTCACATATCTGCCCTTGCGAACAGGCTGAGCTCTGCCGCATATGCAGTCAAAAGAATCAGACAATTTACTGACGTGGAGACAGCTCGCCTAGTCTACTTCAGTTATTTTCACAGTATTATGTCATATGGCTTACTGGTCTGGGGCAAAGCAGCAGATATAGAAACAATCTTCATTCTCCAAAAGAGAGCAGTCCGCAATATTTATAATATGGGCACTCGTGATTCTGTGAGAGAACGATTCAAGGAAATTGATATTCTCACTGTGGCTTCACAATACATACTAGATGTTATAATGTATACGCATAAGAATTTAAAGTCCTTTAAGAAGCTCTCTGATATCCATGGCTTTAATACACGAAATAAAAATATGTTAGTGGTTCCCAAGTGTCGTCTACAGAAAGTAAAAAAATCGTTTCCAGGCAACTGTGTGGCATTCTACAATAAAGTACCCTTGGAGGCATGGGACTTGCCGTTCACTTCATTCAAGTCATATATTAAGAATGCACTGTTTAAAAAGGGGTACTATAAAATCGACGATTACTTAGGAGACAAGGAGCCATGGCCAAGTATTAAGTCTCAAAAGCTGTCTTAGCAGGCTAGCAGTGTCCCGGAGTGGTTTGCATGATGCTCAAGGCGATGCTGTTACTGGCTGTTACATCATATTTTGACACTTGGAGAACCACACCTCCATTTTTTTAATTTAATTTTAATTAATTTAGTATTAATACATACTATTGTTCTGACCTTGGGGACTTTTTACATCTCCAAATTTAATGTACATATTATTAACTATAGAGACTTTACATCTCTGTTGGATTCTATAATTTTGACTTTTTGGATACATATTAGTTATGTATTCTGTAGCATTAGATCTAAGACTGTTTACTTAACAGTCTGATGACTTGTGGTATTTATATCATAAATATATTATATTTTGACGTTTGGAGGCCTTTACACCTCCAAATCCTATTAGTATTATTTTTTGACAATGGGGACCGTTTACATCTCCAGTCTTTATTTTGACACTTGGGGAGCCTTTACATCTCCAAATTTTATTCGTATTTTATTTTGACGTGGGGGACCTTTTACATCTCCCACACTTAATTTATTTTTAACTATAGAGACTATACATCTCTTGCACATATTACACATTTATTTTAATATTCTTTACCCAGGTTTTGGCTGTTGTATTATCAACATTTAGATTATAATTTTACTTCTATATATTGTAAATGTTTGTACATACAAATGCTTTACTGTAATGCTTATTGACTTGTAAAAGTGCCCTTGAGGCCTACTTGCAGAATAAATTTTTGAATTTTGAATTTTGAAAATTTTGAACTCTTGCTACTCACTCGTCAGTTGAAAAATTGAAACACTTTGTTCCCACGCCCCATAATTCGCGGGCTCTAATGTAGGAAGGGCTGGAAGGAGGTACTTATTGGGGATCAAAGATCATCAAAGTATATGACAGCCCAGGGCGTGGGTTACGAAGGATGGTTAAAGTATCAAGAAGGGTTGGTTGCGGTACAATGACATTCGATAAAATTATTAGATTTTTTTATTTCATACAGGTCTATAATATAATCAAAACTGTAAAATACTTTCGTCAGTGGTTGGTCGCGGTCTATTTACTTTCCCAAACGCTTCCAGCGCTTCCTAGCGCAACAAAACAAACATATTGTACAGTCCACAGAGAACAGCACAGGTCCTACCTCTACGAGCGCACGCGCGGTACTGAGGACTCAGCCCGCGCGCATCGGAATTTATACACTATTTGAATATTTAAAAAAATAATACGGAAATTCAAAAAAATATGTATTTTTCGGCTTCAACATGAGCTTAAAAGAATAAACTTTAATGTTGTATACAAATCATCCCAATATTTTGTCAAAATTACTGCGAGAATCCCTGTGTTTGCAGTGTATAATAAAGCATAATTAGAATTAGAAGACCATGCCGTTGACATAAGCTATATTAGATACGTTGTAATACGTTATATTAATTGCACTATTGTACCTGCTAGTATGTAGGATCGATGACCTGTAACTTTGGCGTTATTAATAAACATTTGTATTTGTATTTGTATTTTTATCGAAAAATGTGCATATTCAAAATCGAAGTAGTTGGGTATCTGTGTAAATAATTGGAAATATGGGACCGAAAGTTTAAATAAAACCATGTTACAATATTATATCAACCCGAAAAAACATGTGTTTTCATGTATCATGTTAAAAGAGATTGAAGTCAAACTTTTGTCTCCGCGCGCTTTTCTGAAAACAACTGCCAGTAATTGTATAGTAAAAGTTAAAACACTGAGTTTTACTTACATTAGAAGCTGAAATTTTTAATACTAGGAAATGAGCTATCAAACATAGTTAGCAACTTTCACATACAGTTCACCGTTTCTTCGTAGTACAACGTCAAAAATCAGCTTTTGTTGCTTTTCCGTACAAATCGTATTGATGGCCTCTTAAACGAAAATGTAAAAAAGAATGATCCTCCCCGCCCCCCCCCCACCTTTATCTCCGAAGTTTATAAAGGCAAAAACATGTTTTTTTTACACGACATTAATATTATCCTAAATATTACAGAAAAATATAACTAGCAAATTAGTGACCCAATCTGTCGATACATGTGGCTGACGTCAAATTTCTACTTCTAGATGAAGTTGCAACAATACAGTTTGTACGGAACCCTCGGTCCGACTCGCACTTGGCCGGTTTTTTTAAATTAATCTGTCTGTAATCCACTTACCTCACCTTGACCTTAGGTATCAAATCCAGTATTAAGTCTTTTTAACACGTCCTTGACTTGGGATAACAATAGTTTGTTACACCTGCGGCCTTGATTAAAGAGGTTACGAATTTCTACTTCTTCACTTTTTGTTACCTATTGGTTAGATTAGACTGATGACTGTGATTCAAAGATTTGACCATGGTCATGAAATAAAATCAAAAATGAAGTTTTCATATCTCATCCATCTTTTGGACAAAACACGGTTTGTCCTATAGCTTTAAATACAATTAGGTAGGTACTTACCTACTTAATTTGTACGCAGACATGGTTACGGTGCGACTGCGAGTGCGAGTATAGAATAATTACCTAGTTAGGTACTTACTCCAGGGCTGTTAACTATGTACACCTATTATTGTACCTAAGCGTTGCCAAGAAAGATTTAGGAGATAATTGCGAATATTAGGTACGTAACGTGTAGGTAATCGTGTAGGTTCTTACAACAACAATTTAGAGTACAATAATTCACCTCGAAGTTCGAATACTCACGTTGATTGATTTGATTGCCGACCACCGGCACTAAGTCAAGCCTGGCCTTTGCCGTCCGGCAGTATGACCTCTTGCCATCCGGGCAGCACACCCTCGGCCAGCAGTCAGCATCAGTCTTGCAAGACTGGACTTCGAAGAGCAGCTCGCCCAGCGGCTGCGATGGGCACTCGCGTGGTATCACGCCGAGAAGTGCTGTAATCGTAATGAGCATCATTGGCACGCATGCGCGTAACGGTTACGTTTCTGAGATCATGTTTTTGCATAAGATTTAATGAACTAGCCGTGCGTGTAGCACAAGGTTTTTTTTATATATGTTTAAGTGTAGTTTTAAATTCATAAGTTCGAAATAATAATGAATATAATGATACAATACACCCTAAGGATGGTCCAAGAATATTCCTTCTCCTCAAGGTTCCCTTTTGTCCAAAATACATACAAACTAATTAGTAGTACCCCTCTCTGCCCCCAACCTCCATACCGATGTTGCCCTTGAGCCATCTTAGATGTCGCTTTTTGTGGGGGCCCTCTTATGTGTGGGCGAGTCACCGTCTGCCAGAAATAAAATTGCTTACTTACCGTTTTATTAGAAAGGCATCCGAGTTTAGTCCACCACTTTCACCTTATAATCCAGTATAGATTCCATTAACTCTCAATAGTAGGTAGGTACATACACCCTGGCGGGTGCTGCCTCTGCGTGTGTCCCATGACTCGGGCAGGTGCAACATCCGCTCGGTGTATACCTTACATTGCATTAAATTGTCGAAAGGGCGCTGGCTTCGGTCTGCGCGTTGGCTTCGACTCCGCGTACGCCTCGCAAAGGTCCGGAATACCATTGTTCCGTGATGGGAAAGACATACACTATTGAATTCATCGAAGGAGGTACCTACCGTAAGAAAACATTACCTAATGAGGCTTAACAGTGCATTGCACAGCAAATTAGCAAGATTTTAATTTAGCAATTCCAGTCCGCTAATAATACGGTTTATGATATTGAGCCAACCAAGACCAACTTAACATACTTTTACTTCTGGATATACCTACCTACGATAAAGTAAAATTTCTTAAGAATCCTTTACTTGCGCCGTGAGTTGGAGGCATTGGTGTGACTAGCAGCTCACGTAATCGGGACCGCTGCACTTGCGCGCAGTTCTCGCACGGGACCAGGAACAGCACCAAAGCCGACTGCCCTTTCTCGGAACACGGTACTCCAGTCCCATCCTAATACTAGTTCATACGTTGATGCGAGGCCTGCTGCACGGGCTCGGAGCGCGGCGCCGGGACTCCCTTGACGCACCGCGACTCACAGCACACGTTGTCGGGCCCGCTGCTCTTGCGGCACTGCGCGCTGTTCTCGCACGGCACCGGGAACAGCACGAAAGCCGACTGCCCTGACTTTGGACAGACGAGCTTCTGTTGTTGTTTGCCTGCGAGAAATAAAGATTTTGATTGGTTTATTTAACAGAAACTTAGATTTCAAATTATTCAATAGGTACGTACTTACAAGACGTGTTAGCAAAGAAGATAAGTTCAAACCTTAACTACCTGTAGCATGCATATGCATGCTATATAGCTCGATCATTCGTTCTTATTCACGACGAGGCCTAATGTGACCAGCAGTAGGACATAGGACTGCGATGATGATGATCGGCTACTTGTGTATTTGTTCGCGTTCGAAACGCCCAATATCTCGCAGCTGACTGTACCTATTAGTTAGTTAGTTATTAATTTATTAGTTGCAAGTACCTAACTACCCACTTGTGGCTACGTAGTAATTATGCACTTATGGTTTAAGCCAAAATAACTAGAATTTCCTTTAAGCTATTATCTATTTGCTGACGTAAATTTCATAAATGTTGTTTTAATATCAATGGTTTATTGTTTAGGAAGCCAATGAAGTGAAGGAAAGTAAGTATCTGGTTGCCGAGTTTAAACCACTGTTACTTAATTTTGCATTTTATTGCGCTCTTGCGTGAACTGTACGGTCGTATACTATATACCTACAGGCGCCATAGGCATAACATACTTATAAATGTTATACTCTTAATATATGAAGAAATTGCATGTTTATTAAGAAAATTCGTAGTATCTGAATGGAACGCACTTTTGCAAGTACATATTTCTTAATACTTAAGTACCTAAATATATTTATTTTCATATTTCAACGAGTTAGGTCTACACGTTTACACGTTTTAATGTAAGGTAAGACGCATGATGTGACAGTCGATAAAATGACGATCAAGCCCCTGCATGCCTACCACGAATATCGAAAATTGGCATTGACGGAAAAACCTCTTTGTCACTCTAATATGCAACTGTGAAAGAGATGGACATATAAATCCGCAATCGTTCGATTTTCGCGGTACTAGCCCTGTTTCACCATGCTGAAAAGTGTGACAATTCCTAAAATTACTGATTTACTGGCATTTCAAGCGTCCATAGGCTACGAAAACCGCTTACCAATGGCCGGGCTGTGAGCTGTTTGCCACCACTTTGATATTTTAAATAAAACCGTCACGTATCGTCGTCGATAAGTAAATATGTAATTGTTTGGTGAGGAGTGACAATTGTCATGAGAAAAAATAGTGTTTTGAAGAATTTGCGGTACCTAGGTACCTAGTTTCTGACATGAGATTGTTTGTGTCGGAATTTTGTGACATTTGTCGTGTTTCTTGTGACAACTGACAATTGTCAAGAGATTTTCACAAAAGTAGTAGTTTTTAGTGGTAATCATTATGTTTTTATTTATAAATTACATGTTGGTGGTTGGTGGCAAACAAGCATACACTCCACCGAATAGTAAGCGGCGCCAGAAACACCAGTAAAGATGATGCTGACTATTGTCACACCTTTCGCCGTAGTGAAATAGGGGCCAGTTCGTCGGTCTCACCTTTCTTAACCGCAGCTTTGTTGGGCTTGCCAGTAGTGGGCGCGGGGATGATCGGCAGCAGCGTGAAGTACGGCCGCGGCGCTTCCGTAGTCGGCTTGGGCGTAGTCGTCGTACTGGTAGTCGTCGAGCTGGTGGTACTGGGAGTTGTAGTGGTAGTTGTTGTTGTGGTGGTTGTGCTAGTGCTTGTACTTGTGCTTGTGCTGGTCTGGTTAGTCACGGTTCTATAAATGGAAATCACCCGTGACAATGCTTTGAAGCGGTGAATTATATAAATATATATTTTCGGATATGATATACATCAAAAGTTGGGGAATTAGTAGGGCTACAACTATCTTATGGTGGGGTATAGAGAAATGGAATGGTTTAATTAGAAAACACAAATCGGCACAATGGGGGCGCCATTGGGTGGTAGGACCATGATAGGACGCCCTTTTAAGTAGGTTTTATAAGGGTTCTGAACATATTGAGGTAGGTAATTATCTAAAAAAGATATATATTCATATTTATATTAAGTATTTAATCTGATTTTAACAGTCAAACTGTGTAAACAGTTTTGTGGGACGTTGTATTTATTTTTAAATTATTGTCAATTGTTTTTTATTGAATAAAAAAATACAATAAGAATGTGTATCATTGACACACTTAAATAAATTATTTTCACGCCGCGTACAGATGAAGTGTATATTTATTATTTTGAACTATTTACTGACTGGTATAGACTATAGGTAAGTAAGTACACGTATTATAGCCAGAAAACCTTTAATCTGTAAGCAGGTATGTTAGTAGTGCTATGAAAATGCAGGCATAAATTGAAACTGTTATTACGATTACATATCTACACTACAAATATAGTACTGAACTAATATATAATAGTAGGTACCAATAGTAAATCTACTAACGGATTTTTTTCTGTCTACTTTTCTCTAAGGCGGTTGTCACACTTACTGCCGCCGCGTCTCGTTGCGAGACGCGGAGCAACGGACTCGCATGCGGAGACAACGCACCAACGTCCGAGTTTTCTCCGGATCTCCGTCCGGAGCTGCGATGCGCGACGTCCCGCGGTACTTCAGTCTCGCGTTCATTTCACATCCGAACTTTACGGTGAAAACAGTACCTACTTGTCGATAAAATGGAAACGGGACTTATTTAGAACGCTGCGGTGATAGTTGCTTTCAGTGTGGTTTTTATACAATCGAGTCATAAACCGCAGAAGACACAGTGAGTACATCCCTATTGACGAACCTGACCTATAAATGGGTATTTTGCTAGATATTACCAAGACTTAAGGCAACCCAAAGATATTTTTTTTAATTGCACCCGCCCGTATGTCAACCGCGTCACTTGATTATTTGCTAAGCAAAATTGGAGTGATATATTCCAAATAGCTGGACGACTTACAATTTCAAAAATAAATTTATCGACGCTCGCTCATCCGCGCGTCGAGGCGCCAGTGTGTCGTATCATGCGAATTTTCTATGCAAAATCAAGTTTCTACATACCAAGTTAAGATATCGACGACCGGTTGGCGTAGTTGGTAGTGACCCTGCCTGCTAAGCCGATGGTCCTGGGTTCGAATCCCGGTATGGGCATTTATTTGTGTGATGAACACAGATACTTATTCCTGAGTCATGAATGTTTTATATGTATTTGTATATTATATAGGTATATCGTTGTGTTGTTGAGTACCCGTAACACAAGCCTTCTTGAGCTTACTGCGGGACTTAGTCAATTTGTGTAAAAATATCCTATAATATGTTATGTCCTATAATATGTTATTAAAGTTAAAAAACGCATCAACGGACGTCGCTGCGAGATGCGGAGCAGTGTGACGACCGCCTAACAACGAGATAATAAAAACTGTTAACTAACAAGCGATGCAGGTTAGTATTTCAGTGTGAAAGGTAGTTAATTGCTAAGTACAACCACGCAAGTATTACTTTACTTGTCATTAAATATATGCCAGTAGGTAGAGCTCATTAGTCAAAAGTGGTGCAGTAAAAAGTGGCGTAACTTTTAATATGTATTGTGATAGGTGCCATAGGTGGTAATTTTATGCTAATTTTAAGCTTTTATCGCCAACTGTACTTTGGTATCATAACATGGTATCGAACTAATCCAACCTAAAATCACCGTCAATCCAACTTGCAAACAATGTCAAATAAACCGCCATATTGATCTCCAAGATTAAGTTATTTATCTTATGTTTTGTATGTTACGAATACGATAATATACGGCCGTTTCAGTAGTGACTGGTTTCAGTTATGTTTGATGAGGTTGTGTGAAAATACAAGAAGAAACAGTGACAAAACATGTGATTTACATCATTAGTAAGTTCCATTGAAGGCGATTTTATATAAGCAAGTGAAGTTTCAGCTTATTCGACAAAAGGGAAGTTAGTCAAATCCAGCTTACAAGATTTTAATAAACCCTCAAACAAACATAAATGGGCATATTTTTATTTTGTTGTCGTTTTTTTTCGCGTCAGATTTGAATGAAATTTGTTGGGTAGGTAGAGTTCCTTATTCTACGTGTGCGACAAAAAAATTGTACTAAATTTTCCACTGAGTTACGAAAATTCCATACGATTTCGTAACTCAGTGGAAAAAATTGTGGGACATACTTTGAAATTGGGTCTATCTTGAAGAGAATAAGGAACTCTACCTACCCACCAAATTTCATTCAAAACTGACGCGAAAAAAAAACGCCAACCAAATAAAAATCCGCCCAAATTGCAAGTTAAATAAAAGCTTGTAAAATACTTAGACAGTGTATCAGTCCGTTTGCAGCTAGTTAAACGAATAAAACGCATGCACTGTATTTTTAGGGTTCCGTACCAAAATGGTACAAAAGGAACCCTTATGGTGCGACTCAGTCTGTCTGTCACGTCGTTAAATATCTCGAGAACTACTTGAGCTACCGATTTAGTATTTGGAATAGTTATAAACATAGTTAACAGATTGAAATAAGATTTATCACATATTTTAATTTATTTTCAATGAAAAATGCCCGATAAAAGAGGGGGCAAAAATTAAAAGTTTAGTTACTGGATCATGTGGTGTATCATTTGACAGGACCTGATTTGGACATTCTTATTTTTTTTTCTTATGAAAAAAAGTGATTTATAAACGAAAATGTAAAACAAAAACCATTTACCCCCCCTTTATCTCCAAAGTTTATGAAGGAAAAAATATTTTTTTACACAACCTTAATATTATCATAAAAATAACAGGAAAAATATAACATTGACCGCAACTTCATATATTTTTCTTTAACACATTGAGTGCCAGCGACTGCTACGCGCTCGTAGCCGATTCCGTGGATTTCCCGCTTTGTAGCGGAAAGCGACCGACCACCCACAGAGAACTACCCTAGCGGGTTCCCGGCGCTCTGTGTTAAATAAAAAAAAAACTTTTCGGGACAAAAGTTGAAATTTATCCAACTTAGATTGTTTTTTTTCCTTTTAATTTATGTGATATCAGTCTAAAAGTACTGTCCTATAATAAAATATACCTAACTAAAGTTAAAAAAAAAATGGTTTACGTCATTAAAAATATGAGGGAAAAACAAACTGGCATACTAACTATGCCGTACAAACGACTGACCCCAATCTGTCGATACATGTGGCTGACGTCAAATATCTACTTATAGGTGTAGTTGCAACATAAAGTTAGTTTTTTTTTTAAGTATAATCGATGGGACTTACAAAAACAACCCATTAAAAACGAAGCTTCAAGTAGGATACATGCACTAAGTAGAGATTGGTTACTTTTGGCAGTTTTGGCACTGTTTAGAAACCTTAGAGATAGAAAAACAAAATGATTTTTATACAATTTTCTATACAAAGTGACTCTTTTCATTGTGTGGTTGTGGAGCAAATAATGATTTTATACAGTTTTTCATGTTTATTAATGCTAAATTTAATATTTTTTCTTGGGCAGGGGCACGATTTGAAAGAAATAAAGTAGTTTTAATTTTACATCAATTATTTTAAGTTCTTAACATTTTTTTTTAAATTATTAAATAACATTCTTAAACTATTACATAGATAAATTAATTTAAAACTTTCGCGGTGTGGATTGTTAAAAATAACTATTGATAATAAGCGAAATGAAAATAATATATAGGTTATAAATATCAAATTTAAAACATGCTACCTAATTTATGTCCAATAATATGCTGCAAGCGCGCCATATTGGATATTATATTGCAGTTGCATGCTTTAATTGCGACCCGCGTCAACCCTCGCTCTCAATGTGTACGTACAAGGCATTATGTAACCAACATGTTTAACACGCTTGACAAGTGCCGCCGTTTATCAAAGCCTTTGTAATATGTACTGAGCTAGCACGTGCGTTTTTTGTAAGGTTTTATTACATATAATTGGGTAAATAATATTTAATTTATTTATTTACCAGAGCGTTAGCAAAGGTCTGAATTTCAGCTTGGACATAATTGCCTTCGTATAATGTCCGGGGCTGTCTGTCCGGGTACTGCGGCTGTCTTACGTGTCGCGTTTCTCAACCGATTCTTGTGACGTTTGTGACCGGTTCTATAGTTAAATATGTAGATTTTTTCAGTTCAGTTTTTATTCTCGAAATATATACAGTAAGTGTAACTTACCTAACTACCTACCTCTACCTACCTTAAATCTAAAGTAGGTCCTTGAGGCATTGTACATTGTTCAGTTTTTTGGATAATTTATGAACGAAAATGGTCCAAAATCTTAAGCGCGTATGTGCCGCTTAAATCCTTTGCTCTGATTCCCAACAAAGTCCTGGGCCTATACCACGAAAATCGAAAGATTGCGGATTTGTATCTCCATCTCTGTCATTCCTGTATATTGGAGTGACAAAGAGGTTTCCCCGTCAATGCCAATTTTCGATGTTCGTGGTAGGCATGCTGTTTTAATTATGCTCGCATAGTCTACTTGATCAAAGAGCAACTATTTAGCTATAGGCTTATAAGTAGATACATAGTAGATAGTAGTAACTTGTAGTCATGGTCATCACTGACAACGTAGGGTAATAAGGGTAACAAAGAAAACGATCGTTTGGAGAAACCCAGCCTTAGTTAAACTACCTATAAATCCTCACTTACTTCGAACGATAAGCTATAACGTATAAGCATTGCGGTAGGTAGAGGTAGGTAGTTAGGTAAGTTACACTCACTGTATATATTTCGAAAATAAATGTTTTAACTTTGAAGTTATTACTAAATTGTAATTGGAATTAGTATCGTGGTAAGTAGGTAATTTTAAAACGTCTGAGCGTTATTCACAAAGTTCAGTCGGGGTAATTCTAATTTCCCATAGCTGCCTATATGGAAAATGTACCTATTTTGCGCAATTACTGCAAGTGGGTTATCTTATAGGTATAGGTAAAATACAACTTGAAGATGCCTTAAGTGATAGAGAGCGTTGGGGGCCCAGCGGTAAGAGCGTGCGACTTTCAATCCGATGGCCGCGGGTTCACACCCCGGCTCGTACCAATGAATTTCCCGGGACTTATGTACAAAATATTATATTTACCAATCGCTTTGCGGTGAATGAAAACATCGTGAGAGACTAATCCAAATAAGGCCTATACATGTAGTTGGGTTGAAAGTTCAGATGGCAGTCGCTTTCGCTTTCGTAAAACTAGCACTTACGTCAAATCTTGGGATTAGTTGCCAAAGCGGAACTGGGGCTCCCTCAACCGTGCCATAAGCCGAAAAAAAAAACGCTCGGAAGAAGAACTTGATGGCACACCTTAAGCTCTAAGCTTCCAAAGTGCTTTCCTAGTTACTTAGACCAAGTTTTGTAAGTTAAGTCATAAATTATTATCTATACGAACAAGTATTCACTACTCGTATGTCGACATTCGATTAGTCAAGAGGTTAAACTGACAACTTGCCTTTTGATATCCTTTCAGGTAAATAGCGTTTTATAATTATATAACTGTAGTTCGTGTTGTAAGACGAGATAGTTGATTACCTATTTAAGTAACATGTCTCTCGTTGGTACTAATGTGTCCCCGAACAAATTGGTCATTGTAAGTATTGTATTAGATGAAAGTTTTGCAACGCTGAGAGTGGGTAACATTTCAATTGTTATGGATTTTGGATAATGACTTACGTTTTGTAACTTTTTATTGTGATGAAAACGATGAATTTGAGAACATTGTTCAGAATAAGTATTGTAAAATTAGGTCAAACTGAGCAGCTAATTCAAATAAAAAAATGGTTGCCTGTAACGTCTTTTTCTCGGTAGAATATTTATTGATATGAATATAATTAAATTGCACAATAGGAACTTACTTAACACTATCAACGTTCGAGAAAGACAAAGACAGAGACACAAGCATGCGCCGATTCAATGCGCCTAATTCTCTAGTGCTGCGCGCGCGGCAGACCGATCATAGTTGAGTGGGAGAGAGACGCAAGGCATTCGGCGGGCCTCTCTCTCGTTCGGTGACTCATCGTAACGTTACCGAGCGTTACACTTTTTCATAAGTGACTCCCAGCCGCAACCTAATTTAAGACGTTGTCACGCCAATAAGGTATTTCCTCCATAATAATTTAAGTAGGTACCTAATATTACTCAGTGAGTAAAAATTATTTACGAAATTCCCTGACGCGGCGTAAGATATCTACATGTCTGTTGGACTTTGAGCAACCCGGAGCTAATTTACCTGCTATTTCTTCCAGAAATGAAGGATATTGCGCCCAATAAAAGCCGATAGACATCGAGTTTTATAATACACGACATGAGTTGAGCACGTGGCACGCGAGTCACGCGACGTTGGTACTTAATATTGTCGGCGCAATTAAGAAATATATTACGGATTTCCTTTATTGTTGCTCAATCAGATAACAAAAATAAGTATGTACATGTACGTATTTAGCACTAAGCCTATATGTTAATGACTTCCAACTTACTAAAGGAGATAACTTCATGCCTCATTGGTTGTGCGTTAAAATTACCTATTTGCTAACTATTAATAGTAGTGGATGCGACTGTACATAATGAAGGGGATTACAACACGAATGTGGGTTTCATAATAACGTCACACGATTATTTTAATGCTTAATTATGTATAGTTGCATACACTACTTTATCTACCCACATATCATAAGTGCTCTAAGATGGGTTCAGGAACCGTAGCGAAATGACCTGCATTGTTACTAGTGCTACTTGTAAAATATCTATAGATTATAGATCCTACTACGAGATTATTCTGGTATGGCACCAAGGTCCTAAGCGTCATTGGTGTCTATGGCGCTTAGGACCTTTGTGCCAACTTCCGCCATTTTGAAAATTTGCAAAACCTGACTTGACAAAAAATAAATATGTAACTTATGTAAGTAAGGATCATATATGCTTACAAATTTTTACAAGAATTTGTTGATAAATGCGACTTAAAAGTCGCATCGCGAGGAGTAAAAATGGATACACAGACAGACAGCCGGACACGCGATAGCATTTTTGTCCAAGCTGAAAGACAGACGCTTCGCTCGCTCGGTAAGTTAAAAAAATTATATAAAAAAAGAAATTGAATACATACAGAAACACATTTTGCACAATTTTTCACTCGTAAACAATAAAAAGCCAACAAACAAATGACAGCTTGGAATGGCGGCGTTTGAATCTAGAATAGACACCCACTTGAATTTGACAGTTGTTCCTGTACTCCCTAGTACATTTAAACGCAATGTACCTAGATATTATACAGCTAAATAAGTCATAATCATAATGATTTGTCACGACGTTTACTAAAAAAAGTTATAATGTAGTCGTTTACATTTCGAAGTTGCGAAAAACATAATGCAATTTCATAATTTTGCACAAGTTTTGCAGCGTTTTGTAATAAATGTCACGGTCAATGTAAATCACGGCCTGGGCATAGCTATACGGGCCGTTTGATTAAATTAACCCAATGCTCCTGCTCTTGTTTCGTGTCTTCTTCTGTGACCTGTTGACCTTGCGAGCAGAAGTGAAAATGAACGAACAGATCTTAAGGGCTTATATTCGTTTTTTTTTAAATAAAAACTAAACTACAACAATTCTACGTAGTTAGCTATAAGTAGGACTTAATAACAACTTTTTACTAGAATTGGTTGTTTCAAGAAACAAATATAATAAGCGTTGTTAAATATGGCGATAGCTAGAAGTGGAAACTAAAAGCTAAGCACTTTGCACTTACCGGATCTGCGCAGCGACGCCCTTCGTGCAGTAACCCTTGCAGCACACGTGTGACGGACCCATGACGGTCCGGCATTCGGAGGACTTACGGCACGGCAGTGGGAACAGGTCCAGCCAACCGCTGGTTGTGCGCACGGCGGGGCATACTACTGACTGTGCGTCCACTGCTGGAGACGTAAAAACATAAGATTAGAATTAGGCAGGCTACAGCTACGGCTTACAAAAAAAAATTGGCCAAGTGCGAGTCAGACTTGCGCACGAAGCGGCGGCAAAAAAATCACGTTTGTTGTATGGGAGCGGAGCCCTTAAATATTTATTTTGTTGTGTTTTTGCGTATTTTTTGTTATAGCGGCAACAGAAATACATCACCTGTGAAAATTCGATTCATGAGATACAGGCGATACAGTCTGGCGATAGACAGAACGGTGCCGTTTTTATCCTTTGGGTACGGATCCCTAAAATGTAGGTACTTAGATAAGTATTAGATGTTAGGACGTAGATAGTTAATAAATACCATTGCGTAACAAAATTTCTTATAAAAAAAATACAAACTATGTGACAAACTACCCATATACATATATGTGAAAAACTATGTAGGTTTTTAAATCGAGTATCGCGGTTAAGTAACGTCAAGATACGAGATTTGAAAAGTTGACTAATAAATGTGTAAATCTTGTATTCAATTATTTTTTGATCCAACTGAAATAGTAAAACAAACTAGATAACTAACTAGAAAAAGTCCCTCAAAAACGAAGAGCAGCCTGTAAAATTATACAGAGGCTCGTTGATGTCTTTTGTTCCGTGTAAGTGATGCAGTAGGCATATAATTATGTGCGAATAGAGAAGAGTCGTTTTTATTAGTTATATATAACTCCACGATCTTTCTCTTTCCGCACAGACTCTACTTACAGTGTTTTAGCTTAATTTGAAGTGCCATACACAGCCGATATCCTGAAAAATATTATTAAACGCGAAGATGTCTCGTTCGAATTTGGGGTAATTATTCGCTTTTATAGTCGGTCGCGGATTTCCAGGAAACCACACTTTTTTGCATGGGAAACGATTAGGTAAGATAAGTATAAAAGCGTCTGCATACAACTCTATACATTTTGCTCTCCCACACTGACTTGGTTCACTTGGTTGCTTAATACGTTTTTTAAATACACTTTGCTTCGCCCTTGGTTCTGACATCTGGTTAAAAAATTAATACCTAAAGAATTTTTAAGGTCTTTTAGGCCTCAAAACGCACTAAATTATAAATAAGACTAAGGAAGGGAATGGTAGTTATCGCTAAATTATGAATAATAGTCATCATCTCGTCGACCATCGTCGATAAAATACTTTCTCGACCTCCATAATTTTTTTTTGTGCCAACGAGTCCGGCTTTGAAATACATGACGAAATGTATAGGTACTTGACTTTGTCATACACCTTGTAAGTAAACGGCAGCAGCTCCCGCACGAGAGGGATAACACGAACTTTTCGCTCCGCACCAGCGTACAGTCGAGATTGAGGCCGATTTACCTCAACCCGCAGTGAACGTGTTAATCTAACAAAGTTTTAGGCATACAACCTGACCGAATGTCGAGTTGTTCACAAAAAAAAAAATTATAAACGAAACATTCACCTAGATACAAACGTCAATCAAAACTTGCACATGACTGATTATTGACACGCTTATTGTTATTGTTGTTGGAGTAAAACAGTTTTATTTTTATAAATATTAGTATTAAATATAAAATCAATATGGTGATAACTAAAGACGTGACGCTACCAGAATGCGAAACGTTAACCGTGCCAGAGGTTAACCTGTCCACGCCGACGCTGATGTCCGCCGGGCCGTACGTCGGGAAACTGTGCGAGAACGTCAACAACGAGTTCATGCTGTGCCGGCAGGAAACCCAGGACCCTCGTGCGTGTGTGGATCTCGGAAAACGCGTAACATTCTGCGCTCTCAAAGTCTTCCGATCCATCAAAGCGGAATGTAAAAACGAATTCAACCAATACGCCGAATGCATCGATAAGAGCTCGGGGGATTTCAGTTTCGAGCACTGCCGGAAAACCCAAGCTGTGTTTGATAAGTGTATGAAGGATAAGCTGTGCGCTGACCGGCCGGACTTTGGATACTTCTGCCGAGGCCGCGTGCACAGCAGCCCTAGTACGCCGCCGCCCGGGCCGCCCTGCCCGTGCGTGTCCAAGTTCCCAGATCCGACGCCACATTTGGACTGCAGGGAGCGCAAGCCAGCCCGATTTGGAAGCCGATTCTTCTGGATGACAGAATAGGTATAATGCAGATTCCGATCTAGAGTCCGCCTATGCTAAGTTTCCTTTTTTTTTTTTTTTTTTTTTTGTCGGTGTTCCTAGATTTTTGTAGTAAAATTGTTAAGTAAACGTCATGATTTCATAGATGTTTGATGTTTAAAATAACACTTTAAAGTTTAACAGTTTATTTGCTTGAAGAGGGGCGTTTTGGATCGTCCCATTCGTTGTTCGTCAAATTCTTAAATTCGTCCCCTTCTATTTTCGCCACTCATTTTTCTTTCGTCATTTTCGTGGATAGTCTGGTCGATGTAAATGTTAGTCAATCTCTTTTATAGTCTCATTCTTTATTTGCCATGTTTTTTGCGGTCCAAAAATCAGTAAATATAGATTAAAACCAAAGGCTATCGGACGAATAACGAATGAGACTATCAAAAACATAGACAAACATCGAACGCGTTCAAAGATGATAATGACTTAATGACCAATACCAAGTAAGCCGGGATAAGGAGACATAACAAAGTCTACCAAAGATGAAAAAGACTACCCACGAAAATGACGAAAGAAAAATGGGTGACGAAAGCAGCACGCCTACCATGAACATCGAAAATTGCAGGTGAGGCAGAGATGGTTCGATTTTCGTGGAAGGCGTGCAGAACGGGACGAATTTAAGAACTTGCAAAAAACGAATGAGACGACCCAAGACGATACCGGAAGAGGTAACGTAGTTTGACCCTAACTTTGTCTAAGTAGGTACCAACCTTACTGCAATTTTGTCACGCATGGAGATAATCACGCAATCAGTTAAATTCATGTTAAATTAAAGGCTGTGAAAAAGGAATATATACGAATGTTAATTGCATAGTTTAATGTCACCATTAACAATCGTTTGTGTGATGCCTAATTACAGTAGTAAGCAACAGGTGACTAAGTTGACCCGACGCTCCTAGAATGTGCTAGTGTGCCGCGCGGGTCAGCCTATCGCGTGCCATTTATCAAGGTACATGAGAGGTAAAAGGTTGGATTTACTTATTCCTCTGACTTGTAAGTCTAACTAACCTTATGCTTTTGACATAAGGTCGAATTTAGATATATCTCATGCTCACAGATCCGAACTTATGCCTTTCATGTCGAGAGTTGTACAGTCAGCCACACAGCTATATGTATACATGACCTTAATAAATACAGTCCTGTATACATATTCTTGGCACTTTGGCTGTATTCATAGCTGTGTGGCTAATTAACTGTATCTCCGGCAAAGATTCTTCGATAACATATTCTTATACGTAGTGGTAAGTTGGTGTTCTCGGCGGCTAATTATATGAGAGAGTGATCTGAAAAAGTCGAGACCGTGGTACAGTCACGTTCTAAAAAATCGATCTGGATATTGGGGGGGCGCTATCTTTATTGTCATCTACATTCAACCAATTGGAACCCTAGTCCACTGTAGGACTATGTCATAGTGACGTTATAAATCAGATTGTATAAGAAATCTCTTACTACTTGTCATTTTGACACATGGCCCTTACCATGACGTCTTAACGCGATTCAGTTGACGACCTAAACTGAGTCGCTTCCATACAACTGAGCCTAAACTGAACGTAAACTGAATCGCGTTAAGACGTCATGGTAAGGCCCATGGTTGTAGAGTGGCCTAGGGTTCCAATTGGTTGACTGTACATAAGGGTGTGTGGACATGTTGATAGGTTGTTCAAATTTATGTATTTTTCAGACATTGACTGCATGTTCGTCTATTAAATAATATCAAGAGCAAATTTAATTAGGGTAAGCAGTACAATCATTGGCCCTTTAAGGTGAACCTCGAGTTTCAACATTTTTCCTTCCCAAATAAGATGCTAAATAGTAAAACTTTTGATGACAAGTTATCCCTAGAAATGTTGAGAATTTGAATAAATCACAACCATAAATATATATTACAACCAATTGTGAAATATAATGCAAAAACCAAAAAATGGGACAAAAGTATAGTCATTGGCCCCCAGGGTACAAATATTGGCATACCAAGAGTACAATGATTGGCATGCCAATAATTGTACTTTGTGTTTATTGGCCCTGCCAATGATTATACCATGGTAGGGCCAATCACTAGATTTGTTTATTTTTATTGACGATAGTGAATAGAAACTATAACAAATATAAAACAACACAAATATTACATTTTGAATACCAATAAAAAGGGTATAATAGTTTAAAGGTACAATCAATTCGTATGATTTGCTTAATAAAACACACTTTTAGCTTCGATCTTTGCAAAATGTTTTTTTTTACGTGTGTTCCAGCTATTATGCTGGGAAACTATCAATTACACTATATACTGTTGTCAACAAAGAAAAATATAAATATTTTTTTCTACATTCTACTCAAAAGTATATCTTAATAAATCGATTTTAAGTTCAGGGGGCCAATGATTGGGGGGGGGGCAAGATTACTACCGCTTACCCTATCTGCCGTTATTCCCGAACCACCACCACTGTCTACTGAGTTATACATTGGGCAGCGTGAATGAATGAATGAATGAATGAATGAATGGTTTATTCACAAAGAATACATGGTAACATGGGATCTTATCACTAATACATATTGCTTTCCTTAATATATGGTTCTTCTTCTTCTTTGCGTTTTCCCGGCTTGTACAACGGCTCAGGGAGGCTGGGGTCCGCTTTGACAACTAATCTCAAGATTTGGCGCAGGCGCTTTTACGAAAGTCCGTCCGGTTTCCCCTCGATGTTTTCCTTCGCCGAAAAGCGAGGTAAAATAGGTAAATATCAAATGGTTTTTCGTACGTATGATCCGAAAATCTGTCGGCAGGAGTTGAACCCGTGACCTTCGGATTGAAAGTCGCATGCCTTACCACTGGGCAACCAACACGCGCCACGGGCAACGTGGTTAAAATCAATTAAATTAGTCATGTTGAATCAAGCTGTAAAAATTAATTGGGCCCAATTTCGCTAACTTTGGGCGTGGCGGTGTTGCGGGTGTCTCAAGGCTAACCAGATGCACATTTAGAATTGTGGTCCAAATCGAGTAACATTAGTCAGATAAGGCGGTTCTCTAGCTTATATTATATTTTCTGACCTTAATTGTGTAAGCTACCTTTATGATTTTTGTTCTGGCCATGTCAACGTTAAAAGTTGCAGAATTTAAACTGCAATTTTGAGATTTCATATTCAATATGTATATAATGATTAAGTATTCAATGTAAAATCGCCATCAGATATATGGGAGCGGCCAAAGTGCTCATAAATATCTGAACATGCCTCTATTGCTAAGGCATTAGAGTCATGTTCAGACATTTTTGAGCACCTTGATGCTCTTATATATCTGATGGCGACTGTGGGTTATAGGGATGTATAATACTGTTACATCAGAATAAGCGGCCTTTAAAAAGGTGCTATTGGTGATCCTGAAAAGAAAACGGAGTCTCAACCTAATACAATAGTAAGACAAATCGCATATCAGCATACGAGTATTATCGCCTGCAACTCCAGTTCCGACAAAATCGAGACGAGAGCCGAGACTCTCGGTCTCGGCCCGCGAGTCGCGGGAAATAAAATCGAAATCGATAAAAACGTTATGTATTATATATAGAACGCGTTGGAAGAGTTGGTGGCCCAGCGGTAAGAGCGTGTGACTTTCAATCCCAAAGTCGCGGGTTCAAACCCCGACTCGTACCAATGAGTTTTTCGGAGCTTGTGTACGAAATATCATTTGATATTTACCAATCGCTTTACGGTGAAGGAAAACATCGTGAGGAAACCGCCTTCACCTACTCCAAAACTTGGGATTAGCTGCCAAAGCGGACCCCAGGCTCTAAGCTGTGGCATAAGCCAAGAAATCGCTAGGAAGGAGACATAATGCCCAATTATCCGTATGTTTCGTAACAAACACCTACATTTAAAACGAAAGTGGCTATTGCGATTTTGGACCTACGGGAGGCGTACGCTGAGCCGAAGCCAACACGCAGAAGCCCTTTCGACAATTTAATGAAATATAAGGGGTACACCGAGCGGGTGTTGCTCCTGCCCGAGTCATATTGAGATTTAGTATTACTTATATTATAGTTCGACGACCGATTTGCGTAGTTGGTAGTGACCCTGCCTGCTAAGCCGATGGTCCTGGGTTCGAATCCCGGTAAGGGCATTTATTTGTGTGATGAACACAGATATTTGTTCCTGAGCCATGGATGTTTTCTATGTATTTATGTAGTACCCGTAACACAAGCCTTCTTGAGCTTACTGCGGGACTTAGTCAATTTGTGTAAGAATGTCCTATAATATTTATTTATTTATTATTCAATGGAATCAAAATTATACTGGACTATTAGATGAATGTGGTGGACTAAATATTGGGTTATGGAGAATAAAATCGGACGTCTGCCTAACAAAATGGTAAGCAATTTTATTTCCGGCAGACGGTGACTCGCCGACATATGATGGGCCCCCACAAAAAGCGCCATCTAAGATGGCTCAAGGGCCGGTATGAGGCCTGGGGGTAGAGAGGTGTCACTGGACTTTAAACATGTGGAAACCTAAGTTGCGAGTTGGCTATATGTATATAGCCAACACGCAACTTAGGTTTCCACATCTACCCTCGAGAACACAGCTCTTCGCAACCCACTCTGGACGGCCGGTTAAGGCAAGCCAAATGCGACAGACTTGGTCGGACGACGGAGTCCCCCAGGAGCACTCAGGTGCGTGGGGTCGCTAGTCGCTACTCCCCAACAACTCGCCACTTCAAGCTGCCCGCGTTGACTGATTGCACCGGTCGAAATCAGTGGGCGATGGGATAGTCAGTCGTCACATCACATCCCTACGCCTAAATGTATATTCTATGTTACAAATGTTTACCTATTTATTATTTTGAATGTAGTGTTTTTTAGTCTTCTGAATTTATTTACATTATTTTCAGAACGAATGGCTTCAGGCAAACTATTCAATAGGTATGGTATGCGTTTTTTGTATGTGTGTTACGCCGGGGAATTACTTAACGACCACTCGTTGGGTTGCCAGGTAATTCTAGATTAGTGCCAAATTACTGTCGGAGAGCGGGAGCTGCATCTGCAAGGCCGGCGAAAATGCATCGCTAAGTAGGCCAGCCCTAATCGACGTTTCATAACCGCAGAAGGCCTACCGCAAACATCTGAAAATCGATATTTGTCTCCATCTCTATCAGACTATCACACTTGCTGGTTCGAGCAAAAGAGACGCTGATATCAAATATGATATTATTCGATATTCAGATAAACTTCAACCATTGCATTGATAGGTCGTAGTTCGTAGTGTGTAACAGGGTACCTACCTACCTATGCTTGCAGGCGGCTCTCTCTCTCTTATGTTAGAACTTTATGTTTAGAGGATAAAGTTTATTTTGGTTTAAGTCTTTTCTATTGTACCATAGCAGCCGCGAACAGTATGTAGGTAGATACACCACGCTTCCTCGAAAGCACTATACCTAATCCGAATACCTAGCAGTAAAATTTGTGTATTTTTAAAACTGGCGGCGGCCTCAAGGGGCCCAATTCTATATTATAAACAATGCTATAGGACGCTAATAGAGGAAAAGTAGGTACTCAGATGAAGAAAACAAACTAAATTCCGTCTATTTCCTTAAGTGATAAAGTAATCTGAATAATCTGATGCATCTGTTTTGATTTTACGGTTTAGTAGCCAAATGAAACCTAATAAGACCAAAATGGCTTCGCCAGTTTCGAAAGTGATTAAAACCTTGACATTGCCTGCAGTCAACAACTGATTCAAGACAAAATCATCACTGTAAAAAATATAGAGCCGTAGATCTTAGATGTCTGGCAGACCAATTGCGGATTTGTATCTCCATCTCTGTTATACTTGCACATTGGAGTGACAAAGAGGTTTTCCCGTCAATGCCAATTTCCGATGTTCGTAGTAGGAGTGCTGATTTGATCCAATCGACTACGACTGGTGTTTATTTAAGATTAGGTAATTAATAATAGCGGCATGTCTCCTAACTTCCCGTGTTCTATACATAGTATGGAGCCAAGTGAAACTTAACATATTGACAAGTTGACAGAGTTAAAATTAAATTGCCTAATTTTGATAACCGGTCGTCAAAGTAGCTTTTTTTTCAATGAAGTCGGGTACCAAAAAATGGACTTTCAAAGGATTTCAATGGTAAAGCGCTGAGAGGGAGTGCTTGTGATCATTTTCATATCTTATACTCTGTAAATGGGGTATTGTTTATCTAGGGAGTTTATCTCGTAGTCGTATTTGAAATGAAACCAGCAGTGTTAAACGTAATTTCAAGCTAGAATTATGGGAACTCTCACTCCATTCCGTCATAAAACCTCGCTCGGCTAACAATCTACGTACTAATAGACGTCCTCTGCCTATATCGTTTCTTGACCATTTTATATAGAACCCAATGATTAGCAAATAGAAACTTGCACAGGCTGATTAAAGTAAGTAGTTTCGCCAGCTAATGAACTAACTCTCTTACTAAAAAAACCGGCCAAGTGCGAGTCGGACTCGCGCACCGAGGGTTCCGTACTAACTTTATGTTGCAATTATACCTAGAAGTAGACATTTGACGTCAGCCACATGTATCATCAGATTGGGTCAGTTGTTTGTACGGCATGGAGTTAGTATGCGAGTTTGTTTTTCCTTGATATTTTTTAAGACGTACCTAAACCATATTTTTTTACTTTAGTTGTAGGACAGTACTTTTAGCATGATATCACACAAACTTAAAGAAAAAAAAAACATTCGAAGTTGGACAAATTTAAACTTGTTCCGGAAAGTATTTTTCTCTTATGTTTATGATAATATTAAGGTTGTGTTTAAAAATCATATTTTTTTCTTTATAAACTTCGGAGATAAAGGGAGGGAGGATGGTTTTTTTTTAATTTTTGTTTATAAATAAATTTTTATCAATTATGAAAAAAAATTGTTGAAGAATGTGCAAATCAAGGCCTTTCAAATAATACCCCACATGATCCAGTAACTAAACTTTTAATTATTGCCCCCTCTTTTATCGGGCATTTTCCATTGAAAATAAATTAAAATATGTGATAAATTTTCTTTCAATGTGTCAGCGTTAACTATGTTTATAACTATTCCAAATTATAAATCGGTAGCTTAAGTAGTTCTCGAGATATTTAACGATGTGACAGACAGACAGACTGAGTCGCACCATAAGGGTTCCTTTTTTTACCACTTTGGTACGGAACCCTAAAAACGAAACAATTGCATTGCATTAACTATTGGGTATTAAAATGTGAAAAGATCCGAACGAGGCTATTTAAATGTAATCATTTTTTGTATTTTTATATGAACTTAATTAATAAGAGTAGAATTGTGAAACAAAAAGTGTTACGTTGACTAAAGCGAGAGGTCTCGTTATTGACCCACAAATTACATGTACGGAAAAAATGTAGGTCCATTTAATACCGGTATCGGTCATCAGATCTGCGCAAGGAAATTAATAGGTACAGTCAGGCGTCAAAAATATATATACAAATTAGACCTTATTACAATGTCATAAGCCCTTAGTATATAGATATTTTTGACGCTGGCTGTACCACTACCGAGCCGTTCATAGAACTCGATTCCTGCCGGCTTGCCTCGCGTGAGCCAACCCATCATCTTTTCCGTAACGACTCAAAGAAAAAGCAGGTGAAATCAGCTCCGGCTTGCCCAAATAACATATTTCACGCTCCGCCACTGATAGTTAAAACCCTAAACCACAACGGGGCGCTATTAATTAGCTTACATATATAGTGGCTATATGCTATACAAAAACCGACGTAATCTGTTAAGTAAAGAGTACTGTGAATAGCGGTAACCGAAGGTAATAATTAATTATTACTTTGGATTATTTTAATAATACCGAAATAGGATATTTCGTCATTGTTGACCCTTTTATATTAGATATTAAAATGTTAGCACACTTTATTATAATTTATTCTGACGAAAAGAAAGGGCGCGCAACCAGTCAACATTCTGTCTTCGATGTCGGGCCAGTCAGAATTGCAGTGATTAATACTATTTAGTTGCATAATATTACCGGTTTGTTACACATTTCAATCTTTAGACTTAACATGACTACTGAGATTATTCACATAACCATAGCCTAAATAAGCATAAACAGAGGATGGAAACCCGGCAAAATAACTGTTAAAACGTGTGTAAGAAATATTATTCAAAATTTACTACAACATTTTCAGTGCAGGAAAACATTGAGGATGTGTTCTAATTTCTATACTATAGGATAAGACTCAAATTTTCCCTCCGGATTGGTAATATTTAATTAGTACCGGCGCTAGTTAATGCGCAAGTTTTGTCATTCGAATAGAAATTGGTTGACTAAGGTACCCTTTAAATCTTGATTGACGTTAAACGCTACGAAATTAGTGTTTTTTCCTCTAACAGAGTACAAAATGGTATAGAGGCTGATTGTGTGTAGGTACCTATTTACTTACCTACAACCTACAAATGAATGTTCCCACCTATGTGCATAATTGTTTACCGTTTTCGGTAATTGTTCGGTTATTTTAAAATAATCATAGAAAATAAATATTATAATATAATCCTTATTTAAAGTGTAATGTTTGTTATTTTATAAAGTATATGTTTTAACTTGATAGATAGTTAGCTTTATCATTTTGCCGGGAGTTTCAATTAAGTTTTAGAGTTGTAAACTAAATATAGGTAGTTATTTTAAATTAAACCTACCTGGATACAAAATCCCAACAGAAAACACAAAGACCAAAACTTTTCCAAAGTACATTGTTCCACTTTTAAATCCAACCGCCAAAAAACCTCAAAGTTGACACATCAGGACACTGGCCATTTATAAAAAAAACAGCACGAGATGAATGCCGTAAAGTCAGAAAAAAATGCCTTAAGGTAGTGATAGGACCGGGTGCAGTTGAGCGGAGAGTTGGTCGGTTACTAAAGCACTGATGCTGGTTTACCGGCGTCGCAAGCGCACTGGCCGTTGCATAAGAACAGCTGCTGGTAATACAGATATCATTTGGGGGACACCAATACTTTCGCTACATTTTTCCTCGATGGTTGCAGACTGCGTTTAAGGCTTTTGCACTAACTGAGAGCCTTTGCGGGTATTATTAGTTACGTATTAGATAACGAACAAACCGAAGATCCGAACTCTTGTACGAAATATAGTCTTATTTTTTGTCTGTAGCTTGTAAGGAGGAAATACAATACAATACAATACTCTTTATTGCACTCCTCACACAGATGAAATACAGTCACAAGAGAAAATAATAATACAGAACAGTAACAGTAAGGGGAAATATTGTGAGGATATCAGATAAATACGAAAAACTAGTGCCTGTGCTAATTCTTGTGATTAGGTTACCCACGCGAGACTCTGGGTTGTTTAAGGCCCATATTACACTATCATATACCTAAAAATCTTTATCTTATCTACCTATTATCATTTATCTATGTATATTCTTCGAAGAAAAAGGGAAGCATATACATAGATCTATGATCACAGACATATATATGGTAATGTCAAAGAGTCATCATCATTGGCCACGACATCTTAGCAGATGATTGTTACAGTGTCTTCGATTAATGTTTAATGTGCGGTGCCGGTACATCGTCTTTGGTGGCTCAGCAATCCGATGGCAGCACGACACTTTCTACCACATCTGTCACAGGTGAAGCGTGAGTCAGGAGGAGGAGCAACTCTGCAGCGTAGCCTTTTCTGCTTAAGGTTGTCGAGCCAGGCTTTGTCATGCTCCTTCACTCCGTTATGTATATCACGGCGCCATTCTGGTCTCATACTAGCGCGTGTTTCCCAGGTAGCCAAATCCATACGGAAAGACTCCATATCCCGCTTACAGGAATCTTTGAACCTTAGCACCGGGCGGCCCACAGGTCTTTTGGCGCCGGCAATTTCTCCAAGCAGTACTTCTCGCGGTAGCCTCTCGGGACCCATGCGGTAAACGTGTCCCAGCCACCGGAGTCGTCTCTGTTTTAGAATTGCTGTGATGCTGCTACAGTTAGTCTTTGAGAGAACTGTTTCGTTGGTCATTCTATCTTTCCACGTGACTCCCAGGATGGATCTTAGGCATCGCATATGGAAGGCATTAAGACGACGTTCTTGTCTGTCAAAGAGTAAAGTAAGTATAATAGGTATAATGTAATCTGTGTAATATGGGCCTAAGTTGCGACTGGGAAACCGTGAAGATGAAAAAGGGTTCATAATCAATTAAGGCAAAAATAAGTAACCAAATAATAAAATTTGTATCATGGACCACAGAAAGTACAATTAATTAGGTCAGATTTATTAGAGCAACAATATGCACCGGCGTGTATCTACATGTACAGTCTTCAACCGAGGGTTCCAATGAGGACTACCGCGAGTGAATTCGCCGCTAGGGGCGCTGGTGGAACGTGGGTCCTACCTATGAAAAGAGGTTATATGTCATTTTCAGTACATATTTTTTTTTTTTTTTTTTTTTTTTATGGCATCGCGCTCCTGGCGCATTCAGCCAGACAAGTAGTAAAAGCAGGGAAACGGAATTAAAGGTATAAAATACGGATTGGACAGAATTTGGAAAAAAGGATCAGATCAGGAAAGGATTAGGTCATAATATTATAACTTGATATCGTTACGTGAAAGGAATGAACATAATATTTTATAAATAGGTATGGATATAGATAAATCATAAATATGAAGGAGTGATGAAATGGATGTGGGAAACGGAATATTGAGAATTGACAGCTGACTAAATAATGCGGACCGGTCATAAAGGTTACAATTATTTGAAAAGAATATATGATTGAGGTCCGCGGGATCAGCTCCACAAATACATGCTGAACTGGCCACACGTCCTAGACGTGCCAGATGTTCTGGCGTACATGTGTGACCTAACCTCATTCGAATCAACATGCTGGTGAAAGGTTTTGATAATGATACTTTGGCAAACCAAGGTTTGGCAGGAATGCACGGTTGTATACGTCGATAGTGTGGAGCCACAGTCTCTGCACCAGATGACCACAGTTCCATCCAAGCCCTACGCAGATGGAACTTTGGTAATACTAAAAGATCTTCAGCAACATTTTTGTATGGGGACATGTCCCCACAACTAATGGCATCTCGAGCTATCTTATCCACCTTTTCATTACCCTTAATCCCTCTATGTCCTGGGATCCAGGCAATGGAAACAGAATACCCTTTTACATGGCATTTCAATAATAGGCTACGTATTTGATAAATTAGTGGATTGTTACATTTTGATTTAAATGGATATCTTGAAATTGCTTGAAGTGAGCTTAAGGAGTCAGAAAATATAATGGATTTTTTAAGATGCATTATAATAATGAATTCAATTGCTTTCAGGATTCCAAGGCACTCACCACTGTACACGGAGGATTCGGGAGGCAACTTAATCTTTTGATATATATTAGACTGAGTATGAAGTACACCAATGCCAACACAGCCATTAACTGACAGCTTGGAAGCGTCTGTGTACAAGTGATGAGTACCCTGGCCATGTGTTCCAATAAAACCTAAAAATTGTTGACAATGCTCCGCATCATATTTAAAAATACCTATATCAAGGAGAACTGGAGGATCCCGAATTAGAGATTCATATTCATACTGATATATGGGATGTGTTGAAAAGCTAAAGGTAGGGGCTGGGAAAGACTTGAGTTCTTGAAAGCTGTTTATTAAACAAGGAGGGTGTTTATGTGTCCAATAATTGGAGTTAGATATCTGGAATAAAAGGTTTGGTAAAATAGACCACAGTGGATGATTTGAAAATTGAGAGCATCGGAAAATGAACCTATCACAAAGATATTGACGTCGTAAATGAAGTGGCGGTTCAACACACTCAACTTGCATAGCTTTTGTTGGACTGGAATTCATAGCTCCACAAATTACTCTTAGAGCTTTGGACTGAATACGATCTAACTTTTTAAAACCTGCAACACTTCCCGGCTCAAGCAGAAATGTTCCATAATCCAAGATACTCCTTATCAGGGCATTGTACATAAGTTTCAAGCAATATGGGTGAGCTCCCCACCAAACTCCTGATACACACCTGAGAATATTCATATTTCTCTCACACTTAGAAACTATATAATTACAGTGTGGCAGGCCAGATAATTTTTTATCAAGAACAACTCCTAGGAATTTAGTTTCGTCTTTAATGGGAAGGGTGCAGTTATCAAATTTGACATGGAATGGAGGAGGTAGCAATTTTCTAGTGAATAAAACTACTACACTTTTTGCAACGGAAAGTTCTAACCCATTAGTATCAAGCCACATCTTCAATAAACCTAAAGAGTTTGTGATGGTCCTGCTGGCCTGCTCTATAGAAAGATTTGGTGTATATAACAATAAATCATCAGCATACTGCAAGGTCCTTACCAAACCATTTAGGGATGATTCTAAGTCAAAAGTATAAATATTGTACAACAAAGGGCTTAGTACTGATCCTTGAGGAAGTCCTCTCCACACAGTGCGAGAAATTTTATTGTTATCATCCACAAGAAGGTTAATTGATCTCTGAGACAACATATTTACTATGAAGTTAGTTAACATTGTTGGTATACCCAAAATATGCAGTTTTGTTTGAAGTATGGAGACTAAAACATTATCATAGGCAGCACTGATGTCTAGAAAAGCAGCTACTACTGATTCTTTTTGAGAAAAGGCTAATTGGATATCAGAAATTAGTATTGCTAGACTATCATATGTAGACTTACCTTTGCGAAAGCCAAATTGACTATTGGACAGTAATTTATTCTTTTCAACATAATATTCCAAACGATTTTTAATTAAATGTTCAGCAACTTTAGCAAATACAGAAGAAAGGGCTATTGGTCGATAAGAAGAGATATCTGTTGTTGGCTTACTGGGCTTTAAAATTGGAATAACTACTTGGGATCTCCATGAATCCGGAACTATGCCAGTTTGAATAACTGCATTAATTATGTGCAGATAGTAAGATAAAATGCTATCACTTGCATTAGCCAAGAAAGAATAGGGAACACCATCTTCCCCAGGTGCAGTATCTTTCATATTTTTTAAAACACCTTTTAATTCATCAAATTTAAATGGGCTATTAAAAGTATTGCAATTAGAGGGGTAGAATACAAAGGGAAGAGGTTGAAAAACATACTGTTCAGGGACTGAGGCGGGTGCTAGTTTATTCATATATTGCTGAGCGAGATTAAGGGGCAGCGGGGGACTAGAAGGCTTATTGTATGCATTTTTAAACCTCTTTATATTGTTCCACACTATGGAGGGCTTAACATTAGGGTTAAGGGATGCACAGAACCGTTTCCACCCTTCAAATTTTTTCTTCCGTAATAATTTTTTTGTATCACGTGCAATCTGCATGTATAATTCAAAATTCTCATTAGTCATGAAGTGACGGTATTTTCTTTCTGCCTCTAAACGTTTCTTAATGGCTTTAGAACAATCTCCATCCCACCAAGGAGGAGAGGGAATTTTACCGATTGCACTATTTTTCAGAGGGAATGTCGTATCAGCAACTTCAATCATTACCCGTGCTAAAGCAACTGAGCAACTGACTACATCATTTACATCATTTACATTGGGCAACTCAGACATTTTCTCTTCAACTCGGCTTATAAAGAGTTTCCAGTCCGGGTTACATAAGTTATATTTCAGCATTGGGCTACGTTTTGAAGATGGAGGGACAGATGAAGGAAATGAGACTACAATGGGATAATGATCACTACCAAATGAAGATTCTAAAGTATGCCAGGTGAAGGAAGATGCAAGTTCAGCAGATCAAATGGATAAATCAACAGCACTGACCGATTCTGAGGGAGCTGTTTGGCGTGTAGGAGAACCAGTATTTAGTACACAGAGATTGAATTCATCTAATATCCGTAAGACGCGTTCTCCGTTATAATTGGATATTGAACTCCCCCAAAACTGGTGATTAGAGTTTAAGTCTCCTAAAATTAAAAAAGGTCTAGGAAGAGAGGAAATTATATTTTCTAATTGATCAAAAATGAATGATGATTGAGATGGAATATATACAGAAACAATGCATATGTTATTTACAATGGCAGCAATGATGGAAAGATCATCACTGTGAGATGGAAGATGAAGAGGGGTAAATGATGAAGAATTCCTGACGAGCAAAGCTACTCCACCACCAGCCCGCCCGTCAGGACGGTCCTCTCTGAGGCATGAGTAACCTGAAGCACTAAGAAAAGCCCCAGGTTTAAGCCATGTCTCCGAGAGGGCAACAATGAAAGGATTATATTTATTTAACAAATGAATTAAATCTTGTTTTTTATTAATTATACTTCGACAATTCCATTGAAGAATTTGGTCCATTATTAATAGTAAAAGCTAGATTTTCGAGTAAAGGGGCAACGTGGGACGATATAATAACATTAGGCTTGGAAAGGTGATTAATTAAGGACTGAATAGAGTCAGCTATATCTTCTTCTTTATCAGGCTCCTGCTGTCTAAGTGCACACCCATTAGAGGGGGAGGGGATAGAGAATTCCCTAATAACTGCCTGATGAGCAGCCACGTCATAACCTTTGACAGTCTTTTTAATAGCAGAGCGAGGTTTCATAAATATAGGCTTCCTATTACTATTATTTTGACTACTATTTTGACTATTATTTTGACTAATAACTGGTCTATTGCCTGGATGACTGCTTGCATTTGGAACTGAATGCTGAACTCTACGGGGTGAATCTGTTTGAGGAGTGTTTGTGGGTTGAAACTTAAGAACATCTGCAAATGAGATTGAGGCGGCCGGATGTAATTTAACAGCTTCACTATAGGATATGCAGTTATTAGCCATAGTGATTTTAATTTCCCTCTGTCTTTTGTGCTCTGGGCATGACTTATTTGTGGCGAAATGAAAGCCATTGCACAAACAGCAAATGGCCTCATCCTCCTCCACAGAACAAGCATGACCGAGATGCATCTGCCCACACTTGAAACATTTTGGTTTTGATCTGCAATTGGTCTTGGTATGACCAAACTTAGTACAAGAAAAACACTGTATAGTAGGGAAAATATACAATTCAACAGGAATTGCATTGTAGCAAGAAAAAATTCTTTTCGGTAAAATTTAACCGTCAAAGGTTAAGACAACTGTCTCAGAAGGTTGCCAGGAAACAGAGCCATTAACAACCACTCTGTGGTTTAGACGTCGCACTTTGAGAACCTTTCCACACCCAATGGGTACAGAAATATTTAGGACAATTTCCTCATCCGTCCATTGTTTTGGAATGCCTCGAACCAGACCCATACGAGTCACTGAAAAAGTTGGTATATATGCTGTATAATTCTCTTGCTCCAGACAAGAATCGGTGACAAACAAATTTGCATCTATGTGGGATGAAAAAGCCATTGCTATTCTGGTCCTACCTATGCGCTTCACACTTCCATTTATAATATTCTTGAAGCCCTTTTTAACTAGAAATTTACCAAAGGAGACCGGGTGCAGAGACGAGTTAGGCTCTGTCTGTTTAAGTTGAACGTGCACCGTAAAAGGCGCAACGTCTGAGGATGAAAATAAATTTCTGCCTACCTTTGTGTTGCTACTGTCGGATTCAGACTTACTTGTCGAGTTTGATTTGTTTAAAGTGTCGGAATTTAATTGATTTGAATGAGATTGGGTCTCTAGTGGTTTTTCTGGTTGTACAGTTTCGCAATCGCATGTATACTCCCCACCGCTATTCTTTCTCCTTTTTTTATTGCAATTTTTGCATCTTTTAAACATTTTTGGTCTTTTAAGATCACTCCTGCTGCATACAGAAGTGTCCGTGTCCATGTTGCTTGATTCAACCTCAATGTTCATCGCAACCTGGAGGCTACCGCCTCCAGGATCGGGGGGATCCTCCCCCATCAGATTATAAACAAAATAACTTACCTAATATGTTATATTTACACTATTTATATAGAAAAAACAATAATTACAAAAAATGCTAACTAAATTATATACAAACTACCACTATCCTGATCTTAATCCTATTATAAATTAAATTAAAAGAAAGAGAAACACCAAAACACAACCGCCACGTTTCACGTTTCCCGCGCTTTTTTTCTCAGTACATTTCCATTAGTTTTTAATTTAAGTCGTGCTTGTTTCGAAAAATATGCACTTTTAGAGGAATTATTACATAGAAATATATTAAATTCTAAAATAAAATTATTTTGGCAATAAAATAAGCTTTAAATTGAAAGTGTAAAATGACATGGCCGTAAATTACCGTAAATTTAGAGGTTATTTTATACAAAAACGTTTCTATTTGTCAAAAATATTATTGTTATCAAACTATAATCTACTAAAAATTAACAAATAAATAATACAAATGCCAAAAGAAAACAGTCAGAAGTTTTTAATATAGAAATAAGTACAAACCTTAAGTATAATAAATAATATTAAAAATGTTTTTAATTCTTATGATTTTCCGTTAGCATCCGTCATATCCGTATTCTATAGGCATCTTTAGTGCCAATATTAGCATATAATTCCGCAAATGTTGATTTTGACCAGGTTAAACTATTAAAGAAGTATATTTCGTTGTAAAAAATAGTGCGAATAGTAATTAACTGTTTTATCAAATATTATCACACAAAAACGTATTACCCCTCTAATTTTCTAAAACACAGTATCTACAGATTGCTAAAACATAGTTAGAATCAAATGTACCTCTTTTAACATGGAAATTAATGAAAAATAATCAATGCTAATATTGGTTTCGCGCCATACAAAATTACAAACTCATACTAATGGCGCTTGACAAGGACCCACGCATGAGTGGCGCCGCCTTGGGAGCAAAAATACGGTAGGTAGTCCTCATTAACTGTACCTACATACCTATTACCGCGCGTTTACATGCTCGGGCTCTCGGCCGAATGTTTCGGCCATGTTAGTACACGATGATTCGAGACAGACTATATAGAGAAAACTTAAGCCAGACCAGAGACAATTTAAGTACTTTTTCAGGTAGTTTGGTTGAGTTAAAAGGTGTCTTAAATAATTTCACTTCGGGTAAAGCTATTTAAAAAGTGTCTTAAATAGTTTCAATAACCAAAGCTATTTAAAACACCGTTTAACTCACCGAAACTACCTGAAAAAGCTTAAATTGTCTCTGGTCTGGCTTAAGTTTTCTCTATATAGTCTGTCTCGAATCATCGTGTACTAACATGGCCGAAAAATTCGGCCGAGAGCCCGAGCATGTAAACGCGCGGTTAAGCCGCAAGCGACAAGTATATCAACGACGGAAAAGGGCGGGAAACTTCGTGTGAGGCGGACGTGGTTTTCACTAACTTTGTTAAAAATTGGTTTTCTAGTTGAAAAAACGATTAGTTTTTCATTATTTTTGTATATAACAGTAATATTATTTATATATTTGTGTAATTAGCTGCATATTTTAGGTAAGTGGTAGAAATTTAAGTTATATGGGGGATCAACCCCCCGACCCTGGGGGGTCGCTTCCTGTCGCGCCATCTATACCCAAGTATAAACGACATAGTTGCCTGAATTCTATTTGGGTACAGATCCGCTAGGACGACAAAGTATACAGATAGAAATACACAATGATATGCTACATGAAAGTCGAACAAGAGGGCACCTTGGACTTAGCAATTTAATGTGTATTTACTTCAGAGTTGGCATCGCACATATCTATCATGAGAGTCTGGTCTACTGGCCTATCCAGAGTGACTCTCTCGTACGATCAGTTACGCCTCCAGACTAGGTACTATCAGCTAGTACCCTGGTGCCCAGTGGCACCAGCTGGACATGGGGGCGGTGCCCCCACGGGGTCCTCCATAAGCCTACCCCCTAGACCCGGCCCTTTTACTCCAACTCATAACCGACCGTACTACATGCCTTAATTGCCTGTGTGCATCCGGTACACACTCTGGGGAGCCCAGGGCTCCCCTGTCCAATGTCCTTGCTTGTCTAGGTGCCTATATGTACACCGCAAGATTGAACTACGATCTAGTGAAACTACGTTAACCACGTCCGTTAGTTAACCCCTTGTTCCACCCTCATGTAGCTTGGAATGTCAGTTATAGTATAAACAATGTGCATAGTGCTTACCAGGCCAATCTCCTGTGATCCGATGGAGGCTCATGCAAGGCCACTTTCCTTGCACGCAGCGCCGTTCCACCGCCTATATGCACCTACCTCCACACTGTATTTTATCCACCATCGTGTCATAGTGTTTTTCCCGCCATCTCGACTGACGTTCTCGCTGTCAGTGTTGCCTCACTACAAAACTTAGTGAATGAACACTTACCATAGTGCATCGCGCTGGGCGCGACACTCCCAACAGCAAAGATGGTTACTGCAGCAAGGCGAGCAGTTGTCGCGTCCACTCCAGGATTTTATCCCTGGCACGAATGGCTGCGACTCGCTTGCTCCTTCCATCGCCTCTTCCCTCTTGCTGCTCTTCTGATGGTGGGGCTTCACCATGACTGGGCACATCACAGTCAGCCGGGGTGCTCACTCCGACATTTGGCCGTTCATCTAGCGTGTGTGGGACAACTTCGTCTAGAATAATAGGTGGGACAAGCAGGTCCACGGTCACCTCTTCAGTTTCGGTCACATTTCTCACTACTGGTTCCATCTGCTCTGCCTCGGGCGCCTCATCTTCTACTTCCAATGGGTAAAGATGTCCAATGGAACGTGTCAGAGTGGAATCGTTGACCTTGACCCTCGCTACCCTGCATTCACCATCAGGTCCTGGGATCAACTCGTCAATCTTCCCCACTTTCCACAAGTCTCTGTTCCTGTGTTCAGACTTAATTTGAACTAGATCGCCAACTTGAGGTGTTCGTTGCGACCTGACTCTGGGCTGCTTAGGTGAGTTGTTGTACCTTTCCCTGAGACTAGCAAGATACTGTCCAATAAACATTTTCTTGAACTCTTCCAAGATCTTGTACCCTCTCTTCCAGCTCTCGATTAGGTCAGATTTTGTAACAGTGTCACTTGCGGGGGTATCTGTGGGAGACGGTCTCATAGTTAAACATTTTCCAAGGCTTAAGAAATCTGCTGGGCACAGGACATGTTCTACTTCAGTGCCGACTCTTGTCAATGGTCTAGTATTAAGCACCGCTTCCACCTCTTTTACCACTGTCAGCAACCTGGTATCACTGAGAAGATGTTTTTCTAGGGTCCTCTTTAGGCAGTGCTTTACCAGAGCGACCAGCCGCTCGTAAAATCCTCCGTGCCATGGAGCCAACTGAGGAATAAACTTCCAAGCAATGCCATTTTTTACGCAGTATGGATGCTGTACAACTTCAGAGACCAGCTTGAAACACGTCGCATTATCTGAGTACATCTTAAGTGGCTTATTTCTAGCTGCTGCAAATCTTCTTAAGGCTAGAAGACATTCTTCAGCTGACAGGTCTTTCACAATCTCGAGATGTATGGCTCGTACTGTCAAACACGTGAATAGGGCTAACCACCGTTTCTCTTTACCCGTTTCGGTGCTCACGAATAGAGGTCCCAGGTAATCGACGCCACTGTAAGTGAAGGGTCTGTTGTAATTTACCCGTTCTGATGGTAGTGCAGGTGGGGCTGGTAATCGATACGGACCGCCACCATGTTTGACGCACTGGGTACATTTCCTTAACACCTTAATTACCTGGGCTCTCCCGGAGGGTATCCAGTAGCGCTCTCTGACGATGTTTAGTGTATGTGGCACACCAACATGGTAGTTACTTTCATGTGTGTCCTTTATGATGCTATCCGTGAACTCTGAATTTTTTGGCAGTAGTATAGGATACTTCATATCATAGCTCCAGGTCGTGTTCGCCATACGTCCACGGCATCTCAAAATGCCATCAACATCGATGAAGAGATCTAGATTTCTTGCTAAATGCGTTCTTTTCCCATCAAGTTCTTCTTTGAAGTGCTTCTTTTGTAAGTCTTTGATCTCAGATATATGAGCCACGCTGACCTGTTCCTGATTGCTTTCTGTGCCATGATTGTCCGGGTTGTCAAGTTCCATGTGCTCAACTATGGAATGATATTCATCAACCTCTATTGGCATACTTGAACCCCGGGAACCCCGGGAGTGCATCGGTACATTGCTCTCAGGGTCTTGTTCCATGGGCTCACTCTGGTCGCCATCAGATGTTTGTTGAGTCGGATCACCTGGAACATCATCCAGGACCTCCCCAACGGAAAGGAGGTTTCGATGAGCCTCATAGAGTCTGTTTTGGGGCCAACAAGCTTCCTTCTCTATCAGGAATTCTGGACCGTGAAACCAAAGATCCTTCTTTTCCTGGAACAGTTCTGGACGTGTGGCGATGTCAGCCGGGTTTGTCTTCGTATGGACATAGAGCATTTCGGTGTTGGGGTGGTCACGCTTGATTTCGTTCACCCTGTTGGCAACAAAAGGTGGGAGTAATTTGTTTGACCTCATCCAACTATGTACAACTAAACTGTCCGACCACAAATATTCCTTTTCTATGTCCAGATCAAGTTGTTTCCTCACATACTTTAAAAGTCTACTTCCAATTAGAAACCCAAGTAATTCCAACTTAGGTATTTTCAGTTCATCTTTATCCTTGGTCTGCGACACATGTGATTTTGCCATCAACAGAGAGATTTTTCCTTGCTCGTTTTCAATTACCTTTAAGTAAATAACTGCAGCATAAGCGTCTTTGGATGCGTCTGTGAAACAATGTAGGTGGTATTTGAGACCTCCATTTGAGCTGTCTGTTCCAATGTATCTTGGTACCTCAATATCAGTTATCAACTTCAGGCTCTCAATGACTTTCTTCACAGATAAGGCCAAATCCGTGGGTAGCTCTGAATCCCATTTACACTTCCTCTCACAGATATTCTGAAAAATCAGCTTTATCGACAACATAAGTGGGCATACAAAGCCGCAGGGGTCATACACGCGCGCTAAAGCCTGTAGAACCTTCCTCTTCGTATTCACTGGGGGGTCTGTGTTGAAGTGGCCTTGAGTCACGTTCACCTTCAACTTGTCTTCATTGATATTCCACATCAGGCCAAGTACTTTTACATGTTCCTGTTTGGAAGATCTATGATGATCTGGTATTTCAACCATGAGGCTCCGACTATTTGAGATCCAGTCCCTCATATTCATAGATAGTTGCTCAAATGTGGTCCTTGTTTGATCATAGATCCGCTTGGCCTCCTGCAAAGTGTCAGCCCCAGTAACGAGATTATCCACATAGCATTTATCAGCAACCTGCTTCAGTAGTGCTGCTAGTGCCAGGCAAGGGTATAAAATCTGGACTTACTGCCAGAACCGATGACTTTTCCATTGCAGTAATTATCCTGTTTAAATTGTTCCTAATTGATTGCAAGTCATTACTCTCTCCAAGCAAGTGGTGTTCGTGTATAACCTTCTGCGGGAACTTGGACAGGACTAAGGCCCGTAAATGATTTCCACCTACAGGCTCACCAAGTTTCTCTAACACCCGGAGATTACGCTCAATGTTATCCAGAACACTGCGGCAACTTGCACTGGTAGTATCTGCTTTTACTAAGTTATTGAGGGCAGTGTAATGTGCGTCTACTAAGGCATCACTTGATCCAAACCGCAACTTTAATGTTTCTACTGCTACTGAGTAGTTGGCGTTAGTAGCCGCTAAGCCCGACACTGTTTCCAAAGCTTCTCCTTTCAGACAACTTAGTAAGTACATGAATTTCTCAGATTCCTGCAAATCCCTCTGGTCTACATTTGCAGCAAAGCGGTCCCAGAATTCACACCACTTCAGCCTCTCCCCAGCAAAGGTCGGAAGTCCCAGTTCCGGCAATTTAGATTTGTTGACTGCATCTCTTCTTTTCTTATTAAACTGCCAGACTGTCTCCAGTTCTGTCAGGACATCTTCCGCCTTCAGCTGGTCTTCGGTGATGTTCTCTATGTCCGCATCTGGTACTACAGTTAAGTACTGGAAAATTTCTTTTTCAAATGCTCCTAGGTTCTGTTTGAGTCTCATATGAAGGCTTGTAAATTCTTCCTCAGATACGGTGTCGTCCCCACATCTTTCCAACAGGCTTTGGGAATCTATTGTAACTTTTTTCAGTCTTCCATGCCTTAACATCACTCTATGGTGTAAACTTGCCATGATGAAGCTGAAAATATAAAGAATCAACGTACATTATACTTGTTCCTTGCTTTGACAGCTTTACTTCAGTAAGAAAAAAACTTTTATGTGCCAAGTCGGTAGTACTATGACTCGGCGGAGGCACTACCGTGCTCAATGACCACTTTCTTTCGTTGATTGTTAATAATCTTAACAATAATTCCATGCTGTCTGTGACGATCGTATGCATAAACTACATATTGTTCAAAACTCACCCCGAAAGAAGTACAGCGTCTAATTTGGTTTTACGGGCGCTTGCGCCGGAACCAATAAGGTTCGCGATCTTATGATACTCGTAACAATCTGGCTGGGTACGTGTCCTACTGCTTGGCGCAGCTGTAATACACATCAAACATCACCGTTACTATTTGCAAATACGGAAACTATCACACTAATCGACCATGTGAAAACTTTTCAGCGTTCATGCTATATGGCGCTATGATGGAGTCGAAGTTTACACACGGCATTACCTGCAATCCTGCTGCAACTCGCTTCAGGAACGATTCCCAAACCAGATTTAACAACACAATCACAACCACTATTTACATTCGTAACTTAACAGTGCCAATTACTGAAAATAATCCGAAAGACGGCTGAGCGAGCTTCTTTTTCGACCCAGCAAAGTTGAAATACCGCGAACAGTAACTTTAACTTTTTTTTTCCATTCGTTCTTGATATTATGCCCGCAAGTCTATGGTCAGTATTGCCATTTGCCAGCGCGCAACTTGCGTTCCGATTCTCATTCACGTCAAATTAGAATTCTTGACTTACTCTAATTTGACCTGTCCGTATAATAAAAAATCCAATAAAAATCTAGTAAGAATTTGAACAATAGCTTTACATCATATACATATTAAAACACTTTTAAATTTAATATAAGCTTACTCTGCTCATCCAACGTTCACTTGTCACTAAAAATAAATGTACGTATTCCGAACGCGTCTCACGTCACAGATAACAAAAAAAATCCTTTGAAAGAAGGAGTTACACGCATCAGCGTAGAATGTAAAAATAAAAAAACATTCATCTGACCAACCTTAAATAAAATAAATTCACACAAAATACATGGAAATACAATAATTATGCATGTAATCCTACCTAGGGTGCACCCTTTTGCCGAAAATAAAAATTAAGTTTCAACACACAAAATAAAACACCAATTTATTTTTAATCTTTTAATGAACTTGCCGCATGCTGTGGAATAATATATGATTATTTTAGTACACATTTTCTTTAAAAAATATGTACCACGGTACTTTCAGCACAAAGAAAGCAAAACTTAATTAGCTATTCTCGGCCACAAGAACCGTCATCAGGGGATCCACCCATGGAGTAACCAGACATCATCTGGCTTCCAATCTTATTAGAGGATCCCAGCATCCTCCACCATTTTGTCGCGCCATCTATACCCAAGTATAAACGACATAGTTGCCTGAATTCTATTTGGGTACAGATCCGCTAGGACGACAAAGTATACAGATAGAAATACACAATGATATGCTACATGAAAGTCGAACAAGAGGGCACCTTGGACTTAGCAATTTAATGTGTATTTACTTCAGAGTTGGCATCGCACATATCTATCATGAGAGTCTGGTCTACTGGCCTATCCAGAGTGACTCTCTCGTACGATCAGTTACGCCTCCAGACTAGGTACTATCAGCTAGTACCCTGGTGCCCAGTGGCACCAGCTGGACATGGGGGCGGTGCCCCCACGGGGTCCTCCATAAGCCTACCCCCTAGACCCGGCCCTTTTACTCCAACTCATAACCGACCGTACTACATGCCTTAATTGCCTGTGTGCATCCGGTACACACTCTGGGGAGCCCAGGGCTCCCCTGTCCAATGTCCTTGCTTGTCTAGGTGCCTATATGTACACCGCAAGATTGAACTACGATCTAGTGAAACTACGTTAACCACGTCCGTTAGTTAACCCCTTGTTCCACCCTCATGTAGCTTGGAATGTCAGTTATAGTATAAACAATGTGCATAGTGCTTACCAGGCCAATCTCCTGTGATCCGATGGAGGCTCATGCAAGGCCACTTTCCTTGCACGCAGCGCCGTTCCACCGCCTATATGCACCTACCTCCACACTGTATTTTATCCACCATCGTGTCATAGTGTTTTTCCCGCCATCTCGACTGACGTTCTCGCTGTCAGTGTTGCCTCACTACAAAACTTAGTGAATGAACACTTACCATAGTGCATCGCGCTGGGCGCGACACTTCCCCCAGGGTCTTTTGAACAAAACACAACATCTAATATGGACATTTTAATAAGTGCTTTAGAATCGTCAATGGATACAGACGTTTCTGTATCTAATGAACACAAATTAAAAAGGAAAATCCTATCGCGCGTATGTGCTAATTGTAATAAAAGGAAAAGGAAATTGGGACAGGAAGGTAAAGAAAGACATACCGATTGTAAATGCGATTATGTTAGTAAAACAAATACAGAACAAAAACAATTAAACTCGACTTCCATATCAAACTCTGATCTTAACACACCGGACAGCAGAATTGAGTCAGAGAAAACTCAGGCTAATGAAAAAGAGGTTCTCCGAACTCCTGTAGGTCGCTCTCGTAATCAGCAAACCGACGCCTCGCCGTATGTAGTTCATGTTCAAAGAGACAGTAATAACGATGGTACAACACTTCACCCTGTAACATTTGGTCGTTTCTTAAAGTTCAACAACATTATTGTGAATGGTAGCCTAAAACGTATAGGCCGCAACCGAATTACTCTAGCTTTCTCGACATTTAATGATGCTAATGATTTCTTAACACTCCAAAACTTGGAAAAAGAAAAATATAAAGCCTTCATCCCAACATTTAATGTCACACGAATGGGAGTTGTCAAAGGCGTCCCCAATGATTGGTCTGATGAGGAAGTATTGCAGTCAATAAGTGTACCTCTTGGGTGTGGACCTGTCATAAAAGTAAGAAGAATAAGGAGGAAAATTAATGTCAACAGTACTACACAATTTGTAAATACAGGTACGGTCATAGTAACCTTTGACGGACAAATGCTACCAACACGAGTGTATATGTGCTACACTGCTTTACCTGTAGAGCTATATATATATCCAACTGTGCAGTGTTTCAATTGTAGTCGCTACGGACACGTTAAAAATCAATGTAGATCCACCCCAAAGTGTTATAAGTGCGGTCAAGGACACTCAGGTGACTCCTGCAATGTGGAGGAAGAAAATTACTCCTGTTGTTTATGCAAAGGTTCACATCAAGCTACAAGTAAAAAATGTATAGAATTTACTAGGCAAAAAGCCATTAAAGAAACAATGAGTAAAAGTTGTATCTCTTATATGGAGGCTGTTAAAATGCATCCACCTATTCATAAAACTTCATATGCAGAAGCATTACTTTCCACCCCAATTCAATCACAGATCCAATACTCAGAAATCCCTGAATCACCACCACATAAAGATTCACCTCGGTCCTATAAAAAAACTGTTTTCCTTAAACCAAAAGCTCCCCCAAAATCTATAAAAGGTTATGACCGGATTGCCCATGAAGAATTGATTAGACAACCCTCTTTACCTAAAACTCAACCCATTCTAAATAACAAAAAAGAAAACAATGATATTAGCATTGATGATACTATTCAACTTATTATACAGTTACTATCTCAATCAAAAATTTCACCGTCCAACGCTGCAACAATCATAAAGGCTTTATATGAATCTTCTTCCGACAATGGACCAAAAGTCCAGAGCAATTCAATGGAATTGTCTCAGTCTCAACAGCAGGAAACCTGAATTAATTAATTTGATTAACAAATATGATCCCTTTCTCATCTGTCTCCAGGAGACATGGTTGAAAAAGGAATCATTTTTTAAAATGCCAGGATTTGTCTGTCTTCGAGAAGACAGACCTGATGGTTATGGCGGAGTCGCCATCCTCTTTAAAAACTCACTTACTTTCACATCAATAAATATTCCTAGACACAGTGATAAACTATCTGTTATTTCTGTAGTTATAAATAGTATATGCTATGTGTCAATATATTTTCCACAACCAAGTATTGAAATTTTTGAGGAAATCAATGAACTCTTTAACTTTTTACCAAAACCATTTGTAGTTCTAGGTGATTTTAATTCACACCATCAATTATGGGGTTGTGCATCTACATCTCGTTGGGGTGAACAGTTGTTAGAGTTAATTAGTTCCCATAATCTATGTATTTTGAATACTGGGTTAGCAACCAGGCTGGCAAGAACCCCAAGCTCTCCAGATCTATCTATCTGCACCCCTGATCTTGCTGTAACTCTTTCTTGGTCACCTGCACATTCTACCTATGGAAGTGATCACTATCCCTTGATAATCACATTCCCTTTTGACAAGCCTTCTAAGCAAGTTAGACAGCCTCGGCTGAAACATAAAATCATAAATGAAAACTGGTGCCTATATAGACAAATAGTTGAGCAAAAACTTAAAAATTTACCTAACTCTAATGCTTCAAATACATCAGAGTGCTCCCAATTAATTGCTGTAACGCTTATTGAGGCAGCAAATCAAGTTTTTCCCCTTAAAAAATCTGGCCCAGGAACGATTCCTTCCCCTCCATGGTGGGATGCTGAATGTTCTGTTGCAGTTAAGAAAAGAAAAGAAGCTGAGAGACTATATTGCCAAGATATGACAGGAAAAAAAGCGCGGGAAACGTGAAACGTGGCGGTTGTGTTTTCGGTTTCTTGTACTTATTTAATATTTTATTTGTAGGATTTGGATCAGAAAAGTGGTAATCTGTATATATTTTAGCTCGTAATTTGTGTAAATATTATTACTTTTTGTATATATAGTATAATCATCGCATATTAGGTAAGTTTTTGAATTTATAATGGGGGATGATCCCCCTGATCCTGGTGGTGGCAACCTCCAAGTTGCCATGAATGTTGTAATTGAATCCAGCAATGATATGGACACAGATGCTTCTGTTGCTAGCAGAAGTGAACTAAAGCGGACAAAAGTGTACAAACGATGCAAGCTATGTAATAAAAAGCGGAGAAAAAATAATGGCGGGGAATATACCTGCGATTGCGTAGAGTCAAGTAATGCAACCCAAGCTCATTCTGATTCTACCACCAAAACTACTTTAGATAATAAAGACACACAGATTAGCAATACAAAGGTTGGCAGGAACTTATTTGCTCACAATGACACTGCACCATTCACGGTATATGTTCAAATTAAAAATACTGAAAAGAGCTCGTCCCTGCACCCGGTGTCATTTGGAAAGTTTTTAGTAAAAAGCGGATATAAAAACATTATTAATGGCAGCGTGAAACGAATTGGCAGAACTAGGATTTCTATGGCTTTCTCAAACCATTTAGATGCAAATTTGTTTGTTACTGATCTGCGACTTGAAAAAGAAAACCTAACTGCGTACATTCCATCGTTCTCCGTAACCCGAATGGGGTTGGTTCGCGGAATCCCTGCACAATGGTCGGAAGAGGAAGTGGTTACGAATATATCTGTACCCATTGGGTGTGGTAAAGTATTGAAAATGCGTCGTTTAAACCATAGAGTCATGGTAAATGGGTCTGCCACATGGCAGCCTTCAGAAACCGTGGTACTTACATTCGATGGCCAAGTCTTACCCAAACGTGTCTTCTCATGCTATAATTCTCTCCCTGTTGAACTGTACATTTACCCAACTATACAGTGTTATTCGTGTTGTAAATTTGGTCACACAAAAACAAACTGTAGATCTAAACCAAAGTGCTTTAAGTGTGGCCAAATGCACTCAGGTCACACATGTTCAGTCGAGGAGGACGACGCTGTTTGTTGTCTGTGCAATGGTTTCCATTTCGCCACTAATAGGACACAATGCCAGGAACATAAAAGACAAAAAGAAATCAAAGTCACCATGGCTAACAACTGCATCTCCTATGGAGAAGCAGTAAAACTTCATCCTGCAATTTCTAAATCGTTTGCTGATGTTCTCATAACACAACCTACTCCACAGTCACAGATCCAGTCTACATTACCCCACATGCGTCACAGTAGTCACACTCTCCCTACCGGTACAATCACACAGTCACAAAATCGCAGTTATATTAAAAATATTTTTAAAAAACCACGTACTGGTACAAAGAATTTAAATACTGGATATGATGTAGCAGCACATAAGGCTTTAATTCAAGAACATTCGATTCCATCTTCACCTAATGGGTGCGCATTACAACATCATGAAGAGACTCAATCTGTAGCTGAGGAAATTGAAGCTCTTATTACTTATCTATCTAAGCCTAATGTACAACTACCGTCCCACGTTGCCCCCTTACTCACTAGATTAGTTTCAGTTATAAATAATAATGGACAAAATACTGCAGTGGAACTGCAGAAGCATAATTAATAAGAAATCTGATTTAATTTATATATTGAATAAATTTGAACCATTTGTTTTTGCCTTGTCTGAGACATGGCTTAGGCCCGGGTCTCTTTTTAGAGTCACTGGCTATTCATGTCTCAGAGAAGACCGAGGTGGTGTTTCTGACCGGGGGGGCGGCGTCGCTCTGCTTGTCAGAGACTCCATTCCATTTTCACCGTTTCATCTTCCATCACACAGCAATGATTTTTCAATTGTTGCTGCCATTGTAAATAACATCTGTATCGCCTCTGTATATATTCCCCATCCATCATCATCCATCTTTCATGAGCTAGAACAAATTATTTCTTCCTTGCCATCCCCAATGTTGATTCTTGGAGATTTTAATTCACATCATCAGTCCTGGGGCAGTTCCATAACCAACTATCATGGAGATCGTGTTTTAAAAATCCTAGACGACAATAATCTTTTTTTGTTAAATAATGGCTCTCCTACTCGCCGATCAGCGCCTGAAGAGTCAACTAGCGCCATTGATTTATCTATTTGTTCAGTTGAATTAGCATCCTCTCTTTCATGGCACACATTAGACTCAACATTTGGGAGTGATCACTTTCCTATTGTAGTCACATTTTCATCTTCTATTCAACCATTTCCAAAGCCAAGCCCAAGGCTTAAGTATAAATTAGGAAATGTTGACTGGAAACTTTTCAAAGCTCGTGTGGAAGATAAATTGTTGTGTTTGCCCATTGTAGATAATGATAATGTAGTTAGTTGCTCGATTGCATTAGCTCAGTTGATTACCGCTGCAGCAGATGAAACTTTCCCTGTAAAAAACAGTGCATCTAATAAAATTCCGTCTCCTCCTTGGTGGGATGACGATTGTTCACAAGCAGTTAGAAATCGAAAGGAGGCAGAAAGACGTTATTGCCACTCAATGACCAATGAAAACTTAGATTTATATACGCAAGCAGCTCGTGAGACTAAAACATTATTAAGAAAAAAAAAATTTGAAGGCTGGAAGCGATTTTGTCTTTCTCTTAGTCCGAACGTCAAACCATCCATTGTTTGGAATAACATTAAAAGATTTAGGCATGCCTTTAATGAACCATCTAGACATATACTCCCTCCTAACCTTGCTGAACAGTTTATGGATAAGTTAGCACCTGCATCAGTACCCGAAGCATATGTATTTCACCTTACTACTTTTTCATTTGAACCCCCCTATCCTACTTTTAATGGTCCTTTTAAAATAGAGGAATTAAAAGGTGTATTAAGTAATTTAAAAGATACCGCACCTGGGGAAGATGGGGTCCCATATTCCTTTTTAGCAAATGCCAGTGATGGCATTCATTCTTACTTTTTGAGCATAATAAATTTTGCTATTGAGGCTGGTAAAGTTCCTGATTCATGGAGATCTCAATTAGTCCTTCCCATTTTAAAGCCCAATAAACCAGCATCAGATGTTTCTTCATATCGTCCAATTGCCCTTTCCTCAGTATTTGCTAAAATAGCAGAGCACTTAATTAAAAACAGATTAGAATTCTTTGTAGAAAAAAACCAGCTATTATCTCAAAGTCAATTTGGATTCCGTAAAGGCAGGTCTACTTATGATAGTCTGGCAATATTAGTATCAGACATTCGATTAGCATTTTCTAGAAATGAATCAGTAGTAGCAGCTTTCCTTGACATTAGTGCTGCATATGATAATGTTTTAATTTCAGTGTTACAAACGAAAATGAACAGGTTAAATGTGCCAATAATGTTAACCAACTTTATAATTAACCTTTTATCTGAAAGAACCATTAGCCTGCTTATAGATGACAATACTAAGATCTCACGTTTAGTGTGGAGAGGACTTCCACAAGGATCTGTGTTAAGTCCATTGTTGTATAACATATATACATTTGATTTAGAGTCATCTTTAAATAATACAGTTAGAGTCTTACAGTATGCAGATGACTTATTATTATACTCACCAAATGTTTCTGTTGAACATGCTAGTAGATCCATCAGCTGTTCTTTGAACTTATTGAAGTCATGGTTAGATTCTAATGGTTTGGAACTGTCTGTTCCTAAAAGTGTTGTTGTTCCATTTACTAGAAAGTTGTTTCCTCCACCGATCAATGTGCAATTTGATAACTGTCCAATTTCTGTAAAAGATCAAACTAAATTTCTAGGTGTCATTCTAGACAGTAAATTAACAGGCCTTCCACATTGTCAATACTTAGTTTCCAAATGTGAAAAAAATATAAACATCCTCAGGTGTGTATCTGGAGTGTGGTGGGGATCACATCCTATTTGCATGAAACTTATGTACAATGCATTAATTAGGAGTATCTTAGATTATGGAACCTTTTTGTTAGACCCAGGAAATGTTGCTGGCTTCCAAAAATTAGATGCTATACAATCTAAGGCCCTTAGAATTATCTGTGGAGCCATGAAGTCAAGCCCAATTAATGCAATGCAAATTGAGTGTGTGGAACCTCCGCTTCAGTTAAGACGACAGTATCTTTGTGACAGATATGTTTTTCGCTGTTCTCAATTTTCAAGGCATCCACTTTGGTCTATCTTGTCTAAACTTCTTATACAAATAACAACTTCCAAGTACTGGAAACACAAGAGGCCTCCATGCTTAATTAAAAGTTTCCAAAAACTCAAATCTATTCATGCCCCTACTGTCAGCTACTTAACACTTCCTATTTTTCAATTTGAATATGAATCTCTTACACTTGTTCCTTCAATTTTCCTAAATATAGGTATTCAAAAAAATGATGTAGAGCCATACCAACAATTTCTAAGTTTTATTGGAACTGATAACCAGGACGCTCATTACATATACACAGATGCTTCTAAGACGTCAAACAATAGTTGTGTTGGAATTGGAGTTCTTCATAGCCAATCCAATATTTATCAAAAAATAAAGTTACCTCCAGAATCTTCTGTGTATTCTGGAGAGTGCTTTGGTATCATGAAAGCAATAGAGTTTGTCAATATGATGCGTCTTAAAAAATCGATTATATTTTCAGACTCATTGAGTTCACTACAAGCAATATCCAAATTTCCATTCAAATCCAAGTCAAGTAACCCAATAATATATCAAATCCGTAGCCTACTGCTAAAATGTCAACTTAATGGGTATTCAGTTTCGATCGCCTGGATCCCTGGTCATAGAGGGATAAAAGGAAACGAAATGGTAGATAAAATTGCACGCGATGCCATCAGTTGTGGGGATATGTTTCCCTACAAAAATGTAGCCGAGGATCTTTTGGCATTGCCAAGGTTATACCTGCGTAGGGCGTGGAGTGATCTGTGGTCATCAGGTGCAGGGACTTCGGCGCTACACTATCGACGTTTACAACCATCTATTCCTGCCAAACCATGGTTCACTAAAATTGCTTTGCCAAAACCTTCAACCAGCATGCTAATTCGAATGAGGTTGGGTCATGCATGTACACCTCAACATTTGGCATTACAAGGCCGTGTGGCTAGTTCCGCATGTTCTTGTGGAGCTGATCCCGCGGATTTAAATCATATATTCCTTGCATATAATTGTAACCTATATGACCGGACTGCATTATTTAGTCAGCTGTCAGTTATCAATGTTCCGTTCCCCACCTCTATTTCTTCACTCCTTCATATTAATGACATATCTATATCTATACCTATTTATAAAGCACTATGTTCATTCCTTTCATATAATAACATTAAACTATAGTATTACCCATTCCTGATCTAATCCTTTTTCCAAATTCCGTCCTATCCTATCTTATTTGAATTCTTCAAATTCCGTTTCCTCGTTTTTACTTGTTTGGCTGAATGCGCCAGGAGCGCGATGCCATAAAAAAAAAAAAAAAAAAAAAAAGATATGACAGATGACAATTTTGATTTGTACTTGGAGATTGCAGGATCTACCAAGGAGATCCTAAAGAAAAAAAAATATGAAGGCTGGCAAAGGTTTTGCAAGTCTTTGAGCCCCAATGTCTCTACATCACTTGTTTGGCAAAATATAAGGAAATTTAGGTCTGCTTTTAAAGATACACAGCATAACAAAATTTCACTTGATTTGGCAGAGCAAGTTATGGATCAACTAGCACCTTCTTATGTACCTGAACAAATCACATTAACAAATTTCTTAACTTTGAGTCAATCTTTAAATTGTAGTAACGATAGCATTAATGATGCTGATTTAAACTGTAACTTTACTCTTGATGAGTTAAAAGGCGTGCTTTCGTCAGTCAAAGATTCTGCTCCAGGAGAAGACGGTATTCCCTATTCTTTCCTGTCAAATCTTGACAATAATAGTCTCAATTATTACCTGTCTATCATTAATAATGTAATGACTGCAGGGACCGTTCCTGAGTCTTGGAGAACTCAAACTCTGATATTACTGCAGAAGCCAAATAAACCAAGCTCAGATCCAAAGTCGTATAGACCTATAGCATTATCGTCCGTGTTAGCTAAAACTGCAGAGCATCTCGTCAAAAATCGGTTAGAATGGTTTTTGGAACACCATAACCTATTATCTAATACTCAGTTTGGTTTTAGAAAAGGTAAATGCACTCTTGACAGCTTGAGCATCCTAACCACAGATATTAGATTATGTTTTTCTAAAAATGAATCTTTGGTGGCTGCATTTTTAGACATCAATGCTGCCTACGATAATGTTAATATAACAATTTTAAAAAACAAACTTATTAAATTAAACATTCCCATTATATTTATTAATTTTATCGTCAACTTGTTACATGAAAGATTTATAAAGTACCCTTTTGATCAAAATAATATTATTAGTAGAACTGTTTGGAAAGGTTTGCCCCAGGGCTCTGTTTTAAGCCCCCTGCTTTACAATATTTATACTTTCGACTTGGACGCATCAATTCAAAGATATGTAAATGTTCTTCAATATGCTGACGACTTGCTTTTATATGTATCAGGGCGTTCCATTGAAGACTCTAGTCAATTATTATCAATAGCATTAAATGCCTTAAAAATATGGTTAGACGAAAACGGCTTAGACTTATCTCCATCTAAAAGTTCGGTTGTTATATTCTCTAGAAAACGATCACCACCGCCTGTAAATATTGACTATAGTGGAATCTCTATACCGATAAAACAGCAAGCAAAATTTCTCGGCGTTATATTAGATACCAAACTCACAGGTCTCCCTCACTTTGAACATATTTTGCTTAAATGTGAGCGCAACTTAAACATTCTAAGATGTCTAACTGGCGTATGGTGGGGTGCACATCCTTTTACAATGAGACTTCTCTATAATGCGTTAGTAAGAAGTTTATTGGACTATGGTTCGTTTTTATTGCATCCTTTCGCTAAAAGTACTTCTAAAAAATTGGATGCTATTCAGTCTAAAGCTCTTAGACTTGTTACAGGAGCAATGAAATCAAGTCCCATAAATTGCTTGCAAGTGGAATGTTGCGACCCACCTCTTTACTTAAGAAGACAATATCTTTGCGATAAATTCTTTTATCGTACATTACAACTAAGTTCACATTCATTAATCCCAAAAATAAGAAATCTTGCACAGCTTTTGGATACTTCAAGTTATTGGGCTCATAAAGATGCTCCGTGTCTAGTTCAAAGTTACAGACAGTATGAAAAAATACGTGTGGCACTCGGGGACTGCCGCGGTAAAGCTATTGCATATCATTTTGTATCAACTTATGCAATTACTAGCGCGACTTCGTCTGCGCAGTATTATAATGTTTGGTAGTGTATTTTTATTACCATAAGTATTAAATACCCAATTGAATTGAACTGTAAATTGCTAATTAAATTCCGGGGCCGTATAAAACAAACAACTAACTTGCAACTACAGTAACCTGTTATTCTTTGTTCTCGTTAATAATTCAGGATATACCAAAAATGCTGGTGATCAATATTGTAATCTGATTTGGAAAAAATAGGACTAAATGTTTTTTTTGTCAAACATTTTTTGTTTATTTATTCTCCTAACCACAATTCGATACTGATTAGTGATTACACATTTAATCGAATCACCAGCATTTTTGTGACAGCTGTATGTATCTTTGACCACATATTAATCTTTCAGTGGCTGGATACGCTGTAGATATGCTAAAAAGTACGTCCAAGTTGACATAAATTATCTTTCAATGAAATAAGTAATCAAGGCCGAGTGTTTTTGATCACGGTTTACAACACTGCCTTAAGCTCACTGAATTTAACCCACAGAATGTCAGTCGGTACCTGATTACAACTAACTTCCCAGTGAAGAAAAACATTGCGAGGATACCAAAATAATTACGTCACGCATATAATAATTATAAACTTTCATTAGGTAGGTAAGTATATATTATGTCTCATCTCAACCAAGGACGATCTTATGATAGGATCGGCAGAGGCCTTTATTCGCATTTACACAGGCGTTCAAAAGTGCATGGGCAATTTATGAATGAATTCATTCATAAACTGCCCATGCAATTATAGATTTGACTATTTCACTTGCTTCCTTCCCCTTTGCACCTCTATATAGGATGATTTTCATAACAAAAACTATTCTGTCCTTTCCTAGGAGTCAAAACATCCCCATGCCAAATTTCACCTTAATCCGTTCAGCGTTTTTAATTTAGTGTGAATTGGTAACAGATAATAGTTCATCAAATTTACAATATTAGCATCGCATGGAAATTTGTCCAAAATGTAATTGAAGAAACCGTGCTGGTTTTGTGACAACATCGCTACGCAAGATCAGTTTGCTAGACAACAAAAATAAAATAGATGCCATTATTAAGTAAAATGTATCTAATGAGACTAATGGCATGCCATGATCTAAGAATGTTTTTGCGCAAAGTTAAAATAATTTTAATCAAATCAATTTAACGGGGATATAGGCGATACCTAGTTCCATTAGTGCCATATAGATAGAACTGTAATAAGTGCCATCCTAATCCATCAAGTTGTGCATATTCAGTAATAAGCCGTTTTAGAAAAGTAATCGTACAAAAAAATCTGAGTTTATTTATAAACTATCCTTGTCCAATAGTTCTCTTGCTGCCGACTGCTATCGAAGGCTAGGCTTTGTAGTTCGCAACATGCGTGACTTCAGTGACCCTTTAGCAATTAAGTTGGTATACAACGCCTTGGTCAGAAGCAAACTAGAGGCGTCGTCGATTGTATGGCTCCCGTACGAACATAAGTACATATTATTATTGGAAAAGGTCCAAAAAACATTTTTGAGGACCCTCTATAAGAAAGTGTACGGGTACTACCCATTCCTGTACCCAACAAAATACTTGCTAGGGATGCTTGGTTACAACTCATTGGAGGTCAGGCGCAACTTCAGCCTGTTGATCACGGCATGTCGTGTCCTGCGTGGTGAATCTGACTGTCCGGAGCTGGTAGGTCGTCTGGTCCGACTGTTTGTTCCCGACGTTCCCAGGATGGACCTCAGACCCCGGACACGTGACCTCTTGATGGGGCCGGCGGCGCGCACTCAGTCGCGCAAGAACTCACCGATCCCTCTTGCTCTCACACAATTGAATGCGTTCTTGGCATCAGTACCAGAATGTGATCTGTTTGCATGGAGATGGGTGACTGTTAATGCTGAATGTTTGAGATTCTGTGAGGGGATGGATAATAGGCCGTCTACCGTTATGTAAATTAGATAATTATTATTTCGTTGTTGTTCTGTAATTATGTATTCCCTAGTTTCATGGCGCATTAGTTTTACTGTAATGTCATGTAAACGTGTTTTTATATTAAATAAATTAAATAAATAAATTAAATAAATTTAATATAAAAACCGTACTGGCTTTGTGACATTGTTCTTTGCGCAAAGGCAAAATCGTTGCGTTTGGCCATTGTACTCCCCTGGGCCCGCTATGAGGTATGTATGTCATCCGCTTGTACAATGCATGGTGGGTGTTGACAGCCATATATACATTGAGTTGCCGTATTTGTAGTGGTTGGATTCCGCGTCACTAAGACCTCAATGATATTGTCCTGAGGTCTCTTCAGTCAGCGGGTGTTCATTCCGTTCTGGAGCCACTGGGTTTAGCCGCACTGATAGCAAGATGGAGTGACCCTGGTGCTGTGGAAAACGGGGCGGTGTTCAGTGTGGGATGTTACATGCGTTAGCACAATTTCGACCACCCATATTACTCGCACTTCCCACGTAGCAGGAGCCCTCTGCCGAAACTCTAGCGGTGGCGAAGCGGCAAAAGTGTGCGCTCCCTTCTGGGATAAGATCCCAAACGGATAGCGTAACGTAATAAGACAACAGTTTGTCACCTTTGTATGACAATTTCTGATAATTCTATACAGTTACTCACATTTGACAGCAATCACCGTCGCACTATCCATGCAACTTGTCTTTTCATGAACTTATAGCATTATCATTATCAGATGACATTCGTGGATAAGCAACTTAGGTCTATAGGACATGGATACAATACATGTTCATGCCTTTGGTTGTGGAGACAGCGGGCTGCTACAAAGTTACCATTATTAGTGATTTTATTTATTATCAAATTGATCACAGCATTAAACATATCATATTTACATAGATTTAATGGATCCCGGCACATTGGTCACTTTTCAACTCATTTCCTAAAAACACAGTTTTGTATTTTTTGTGCACTTTCGTCAGTAGTGACAAATATGTACCTACTTAAGTTTAATTTCTGTTTGTTTATGACACTACTGAACAAAAAAAACTTAAAATAAATTTGGGTACATTTTCGTCTGCAGTGAAAGAGAGCTTTTTTATAGGCGAAAAACATACGGTATTCATCGTCTTCGAACACCACAAACAAAATATTTACAGCACGCAGCAATATCACCTTTGTGATTATCACAATAAGGAACAAATCTAATATACCAATAGAAAATATTTGATAAACAAGACAAAGGCATATTTCGATACTCTACTTCTTTGTACTAGTTACTAGTTCTAGGTACTAATATTTCTTATGCCAATGAAATTTCCACTTTATTCCGTTGTGCACTAACGTGCTAAATTCACAAATTTAAAATGGTACTTAGTACGACTTTGCATTTGCACTAAGGTATCGATTAAAAAAACAAAACGATTCGCAGTCTAAATAAAAAATTAGGCGCCTTTTGCCTTTAATTCGATCCAGCCAGTATATTATGCATCGATTACAAAATCGATTTAACATATTTGATTCTGGCGGGAAAAAATAATAGTGTTTATTTTGACATTTGACATCGCCGTATCTCTGGTAATAAGGGCTACTGTCCTCAATATTTTGTATAGAATATGACACTTAGCGACATTCGTATGGAGATATATCCTTTCCCCGATAAAGAACTTTGTAACAAAGTGAATAAAGTCGGTTTCGGTCCGTCGGAGTGGGGAGCGTCAGGTTTTTTTTCGTTACGGAATTTCTGGATTCGGTCCCCGCGCTCAAGGCCCGCGATAGAAGCTATGCAATAGCTTAAAACTGGAAGCTATTACTCATCGTAATATGATACTCCCATTATACCAGTTTGATTATAGAAGTCTTAGTCTGGTACCAGAAGTTAAACTAGATATAGGAGTATCGGCTAATACATTAAATCCAAACATTGAATTCAACAGTATTATTAATAATAGATGGCCAAATTGGCATTATATTTTTACAGATGCATCAAAACACGAAAATTCTAGTTGTGTTGGCGTTGGGGTATACCATTCACAATACAAGATTGTCCAAAAAATTAAACTTCCACCACAATCCACAGTTTTCAGTGGGGAATGCTTTGGTTTATTGAAAGCAATAGAATATATTCTTCTTCTAAAGTTTCATAATACAATTATTTGTTCTGACTCTCGAAGCGTTTTAGAAGCAATTTTAAGATTTCCTTTCAAAGTACATAAACAGTCGCCGATTATTTTTAAAATTAGAAGTGTTTTACTTCAGTGTGTACAGAGGGGTTTTAATGTGATACTTGCTTGGATCCCAAGTCATGTGGGTATTTCTGGTAACGAGAAGGCTGATCAGTTGGCAAATGAGGCTATCACCAGTGGAGATATTTTTCCATACATGAATTACTGTTGCGATTTGATCAACTTATCCAAAAAGTACCTATTCGATGCGTGGAATAATCTCTGGACTAGTGATACAACTAAGGGGAAACACTACAGAATGATACAATCGACTATTTCACATAAGCCGTGGTTCGGAAAATTAATGTTCTCTAAAACTATCACTTCTATCTTGTGCAGAATGCGCCTAGGCCATGTTTGTTCTCCTGCGCATTTGTACAGGCTGAATATTGTGTCCGACCCTCATTGTACCTGCGGAGAATATGGGGATTTAAATCATATAATTTTTTTATGTCCGCTATATGATCGGTCTGCCTTAGTTTCGCAACTTGTGTCTTTACGTATTCCTTTCCCTACATCCATTCTTTGTCTATTGTATTATAAATCGTATGATGTATATAAAGTTTTATCTGTATTTTTGGAAAAAAATGATATCAAAATTTAATATATGTAATTTATACATCTATCATAGTATAATCCTAAAAACCTAATCCTTTTCTTTCCAAAATTCCGTTTTCCTTCCCTTAAAACATATTTATATTCTATAAGTTTCCCTAACTTTATAACACCTGCCATTGGCTAATCTTTGTAAAGCCATAAAAAAAAAAAAAAAAAAAATATCAACGACGTCAACGACTGTACATTGCTGTCAGATTTAGGAACGTTCTGAATCCTTTACACTTTTGTAATCCCGAGTAGAAAGATTTTCATACAATATTTATTCAATAAAAGCGCTGGTTTATATCTATATTAAATATACGAAAAAATATTTTTAGCAATACATTATTATGGCAGCAATTTGGTCACTATTTGAAATTTCACATTACCTAAAATATTGTATTGTATCTAATGTGGTTTTTTAACGCCTCCTCCGTTCGGGCATGACGGCTTGACGGCCATGAATGAATGACAATTGAACTCACGCTTGCTACCAATCAAACGTCAAAAATCAAAACAACTTTTCATTCTGAATAAAATAACCAGTAAATAAAATAATCTAAATATGCCTCAGTTACAAGATAAACCTCGGGCGTTGTTGGAAGAATTCCGTATTAAGGTATGTATTCTTGTTGATAATAAATGAAATAACCACATGTTTATTATTATAACCTCTTCGGTAACTTGTCTTATCAATAAATACTTTTGAATTTCCAGAATGCCCCTGATGATTATGGCATGGCAGATGAGAAGTGGAACTTTAAAAAATTCGTCAAAAACTTTCGCATTGTTGTTGTGAAAATGGATAATTCAGAAATGGAATTCGACCTTATCGGCATTCAACCAGCATTTGCCAATGCGTTTCGGAGGCTCATGCTGAGCGAGGTTCCTAGCATGGCTATTGAAAAGGTGATGATAAAAAACAACACGTCAATAATTCAGGATGAAGTACTTGCCCACAGGTTGGGGCTAATACCCTTGAAAGCTGATCCCAGATTGTTTGAATATCGCCCTGAAGGTAGGAAAAGATAGAATTATGTTATTTCTTTTTTTTACAATAATTGTCGTCAGTCATCTTAACTTACTAATAATATACTGAAAATAAATGAAAGCCTTGCATAGTACCTTATGTTATGTTTTTTTTCAGATGCTACTGAAGGTACAGAGTTTGATACTCTGGAATTCACTTTGAAAGTCAAGTGCACAAATAATACATCTCAGTCTAAAGACTCATTCAGGACAGAAGACCTGTATGTCAATCACAGTGGTAAGCACCCCATTATTATTGGTTGGTTATCCAAAATGGGTGAACTAATTTGAGTGCATGTTTGAAGGAACCCCCCCAATCTTTGTTGGTTATACATTTATCTTTAGTATCATTACACGCAATTTAATTATCTTTACTCCCCTTAATTGCTAAAAGTGGCACTGATACTATGCAGTTTCATGTGGTCTTTTGGGAATACAGATGTGATTTTATGTTATATTTCTGAGTGCAGTAAATGTTTTTAAACCACTACACACAAACTCCAATACAAGTCTACAAACATTTTTGTTATTCTGGCATATTTTTTGTTATTCCTTTATATGTTTTCAGTTTACTCATCTCAGATCAAATGGCACCCTATTGGCAATCAGGCATCAGTGCATAAGGAGGCTGATATTGGGTCAGTGCATGACAAGATATTGATATCCAAAATGAGGCCCGGACACGAGTTAGACCTCCACTTGCTTGCTGTAAAGGGAATAGGAAAGGACCATGCCAAATTTTCACCAGTTGGTAAGTGAACTACATACCTATTTAAATGAACAATCTAGAAAGTTGTAACCAGCATAATATTTTCACATTGTTACCCATATAGTATTCATGTATAGCAGTGTTGACAGAACAAACTAGTGTGTGCACCCCCATTGGTGAGATAATCAACAAATGCATTCTACCCAGTGTCCAGTGTGTTATGATATAATAAGCTTTATGTGATAATAATTCTGAGAAAGGTAATAATATTTCCTCCCAAAGATTCGGAACACCATTGTTCTGTGATGGGAAAGACATACTTACTTATTTAGGTCCTAGGGTACCCGGGGGGTACATACGGCCTTGCAGATCGTCCACGCCCCTCTGTCCAGTGCCGCCACTTTTGCTTCGCTTCAGGTGATGCCCGCCGCCTTGAGTTTGCTATCCACCGAGCGCCACCACGTGTGTACTGGTCTCTCTCGTCGGCGCTTGCCGGTTGGACGCTAGTCGAAAGCACCAACAACCGGACCGTCCCCTCTTTCTCTCAGAGATTTCTTCGCTTATTGGCCTTTGTCGGCTCTAAGTCCACAGTTCAATATTCGAGACCGTATTTGGCCAGTAAATTCGCAGAATGGAGCGGAGAGACTTATTCACGAAGACTTGTACTTCGTTCGTAAGAGGTTTGGTCACTTTCCACGATTCACAGCCATACAGAAGCACCGACTTCACTAAGGACTCGAAGAGTTTAATGCGACGAGAGAGAACGTTTGACTTCCACACCGGACGGAGCTGAGCGAACGCTGCTTGGGCCTTCTTTATTCTGGGCTTGACATCTTGTTCCGTACCACCAAACGACGTGAGCGTACTTCCAAACTATGTGAATGATTAGGGTTTCTGATCGAGATTTCTCGAACTCGAGACAACTCGAGAATTTTGGTTTCATTCGAGACGAGAAAAAAATGTCCATGACTCGAGAATTCTCGAGTCATGCGCGGCGGGCACGCGCCTTTTCGCCCCGTACAACTAGACTTAAAGAAAATTGGCTTGAGAATAGGCTAAGTTGGTTCTGCGTTAAAGTCGTGACAAGGGCTTCTAATCACGATTTTTTGAATTCAAGACAACTAGCTACACTTTTTAGCTACATTTTATATGAGATAAAAATTATCGGAAGTCAAGAAGTATCAAGTCTTCTGATGGACGGAACATCAAAGTTAATTTCGGACGTGACAGCCTTAATGCTCAACTCGTGGTTCTACATCAAAACGACTTTTCCAGGTGTCTATCAATTTTTCTTACAAAAATTATACTTATTATGCAATTTTTTTAAAGCACGAATCAAATCATTTATTAAATGTAATAAATGCTTTCACGGCAGACGCCCTAACCACTGGGCTACCCGATCACGGCGACCAGAGTCCGAAATTTCTTAAGTATATGCAATCCGTTCTTATTTTAAACGTTTAAGCTACGTTCCGCCAATCCTACAGCTCAGACTTACGTCTAGTGCTGCCTTCTAGATAATCTAAAGCAGGAGGTCGCTGGTTCGATCTCAGCCCTGCTCACCGGGGTCCTTGGTCACTTTTTCTTTAGTATATGACATCTCTTTCAATTTATATACTTATTATGGTTGAACTGCCCCGAAATGTCAACTATTCAAGACTCGGATGAAGTCGGCGGTGACGATGGTAATTCTATCAGAAATTGGAATCTGAAACTGCAAACAACGTGCAATATCTAAAGAATATTATATATTTTTATACCAAATATGATATCTGTTAAGAGTTCAGAAATAGCCCACTGAAAAACATCTTTTTTTTTTTATCTAATTTTTAACGAGGCTTTGACCACTGCAGGTGATCATGTCAGCCTCATGGGAGCCTACCCAATTCCCTATTCAAGGGAACGATCAACAAAGTGGTATACAGTGATTGCTGTCTTGGATAACGGTTTTGCCAACCAACAATTGATTTGGCCATTATGCATGGAACCAAAACGTTCCACAATTCTTTTTCTCAACTCCGAATTCCGGACACACTCCAACAACACATGAGACAGGTCATCAGGCTTCTGGCAATCATCACACAGAGGTGATGGTTTGACACCCATCATACAGAAGAACTTGTTAGTTGGAATATGTCCAGATCGTACTCTGAATGCTGAGACTAACTTTTCTAGCAAGGCTGGCAGAGTCAAACCAACAAAAGCATGTAGGTACCTAACAGAAGATTCTGTTGATGCTGAAAGAAGCTACACTGAAACTCATTCCGTATTTTTTCCTTTTATATTTTATTTATTCTAAGACAATCGACGTAACAATCTTCCAGTCCTGTACTTAACTTGATCCTGGTGTTAAATCGTAATAATGTACAGGATCCCAAGCTGGTGATACGGGAAAGCTTCCCTACTATAGAAATTAGGAACCTTTTGATTTGAATAGCTACGCGTAAGAATATAGAGAAGTATCGCTTTACCTGGCGAGAATGAGAGGATTTTCAAACTTTATTGAATGGCTTATATAAATTCGATGGAGGCAGACTGGGATGTTTTTTGGCTGTGCTGGACATCGGCTATGTCATGTGTAAGGAACACATGGAATAGTTACTCCGTTTTGTTAGCCCATCGAATGGGAGATCACGTTCTGCCCAGTGACAACGATTGCTTTAAAGGATAACTGTCTTAACTCTTTAGCGGTTAAGACTGGATAAAATGCTTAATTCAAACCTCATCGCCAGTTCATAGTTATGAAAAAGTTATATATAAAGAAAACATATAAAAAGATGTCGTTATAGGTTGGTTTATTTTAAGAGGTTTTGCTTTAAAAGGGTAACAATATTTTAACAATGAATACTTACGGTGGTATACGAAAAACATTAAAATTACTATCCTCCAAAAAAAGACTCGAGACTCGAGAAGACTCGAGAAATTGGGCTCGAGATTTCTCGAAACTCGAGAATACAAATGGGCCGAGAAATCAGAAACCCTATGAATGATGTTACAGAGACTAGCGGAGTGTTGCCACGGCCTCGGAGTTCCTCGAACACACGTGTATGTCGACGGTCTTACGTGTGTTGATAAGCAGTCCAATCTGGAGCGCTGCCTCTTGGAGTGCTGTTAATTTGCTTCTCAATAGGTTCAGCGTTGGCGAGATCAATACGATATCGTCTGCATAGTCAAGGTCCTCCAGGCCGCCACTAGGCCATGGCCATGGCAGTCCTCTAGCCTGATTTGTCACTTCCTGTATAACGTCGTCGAGCAGCACTATGAAGAGCAGCGGAGACAACAAACACCCTTGCTTCACGCCTGCTGAGTTGTGTATTGGTGCACTGAGAGACCGACTATATACCACCCTGCAGTTACTCCCCAAGTATAGCGATTTTATAAGCCGCACGATCTTCGACGGCACACCTCGATTTCTGAGTCTAGACCACAGCGCGTTCCATTCCACAGTGTCGAAAGCCTTTTCTAAATCCACAAAAGAGAGGTAGACTTCGGACTGCCACTCAACACACTGCTCGATAAGGATGCGCATGGTGTTCACGTGGTCTGAGCAGGATCTTCCAGATCGGAAACCTGCTTGCTCCAACCGTAACGTCTTCTCGATCTGAAGGGACACTCGGTTCAGCAACAGCTTCGCCAGTACTTTTGCTGCAGAGGGCAGCAATGTAATTCCGCGCCAGTTGTCACACTCCGACAGATCCCCTTTCTTGGGCACTTTGACTTACCCGTGAAAATGGAACTGTCCCGTGAAAGTTTTAGAGCTATGATTTATTACGATTTTAAAAGTGGATTAACACAACAACATGTGGAGATCGATTGACTACTGCTTTTAGTAGTGAAGCACCTTCGAAGACGACAATACAGGTGGAATTCGGAATTTCAACGTTGCCGTGTATCCCTCACGGATGACGTGCGTGAAGGTCGAACAAAATCGGCCGTCACTGATCATAACATCGATGTTGTTCGTCAACTGACAAAGGAAGATAGGCATGTGACATACCGGGAAATTCAGGACACTTTAGGTATTAGAATGAGTCAGATACAAATTATTTTACAGCAAGATTTGGGTGTGAGGAAGTTATTTTCCTGGTGGATTCCTCACTTGTTATCTGACGACCAGAAGACGTGTCGTGTCAACTGGTGCCGCAAAACCTTAAAAATATTTAACGGAGGTAGCTCAAATGCCGTTTTTAGTGTGTGTTAGTACGAGTCATGGATATACGTACGCATATGAGCCAAATGAGCCTGAAACGAAAAACCAATCTCGAGTATAGGTCTATGAAGACGAGCCCATGCCGACAAAAGTTATTCGTTCTCGCAGTAAGTACTACATTTACTTTGGGACCAGCTCGAGTTTCGTACTTGTCCCCATACGAGTTTGTGGTCTGTTTTTACCGACTTTTGAAAGGTGCCTTGAATGGAGTGGAAAAATACTGGTCTTTGTAAGGAAGTAACTATATGGTCAATCAGCCAGGTGACTTTTTGACGTCTTTAAACATAGATCGTGCTCTTGTAAGCAGTTTATTAGGAGGTTTCCGTTAAAGTTTAAGTGGCTATGAAACAAGTTTGTCTTAGAAATGAGTTTAGTTAAGGTATTCACCTCCTTAGTTCCGATATGGGCGTTAAAATCGCCTAAAATAATGGGAACTGCCTTTTTCGGAGCTTGTCGTAGTAAAGTTCCAATTTTCGCGTAGCCGCTCCCCGGGAACATGCGTACTAATGACAAATAATTCTATGGGTGAGTCATGGTCATCTATTTTGAGTTTTACATGTGTGGCAATGATGTTATTGTATTTTCGGTGAGTGTTCATTATTTCATATTGGACATTTTTTTGAATAAGTATGGCTACTCCTCGTGTCACTTGTGGACGTCGTCCTCCCCGCAAGCGATAATTATTGGAGACGAATTCCCCGCTTGATAACTGAGTTTCTTGTAATGCCGCTATTGTGATATTGCGAGTAGACAGCTCGTGATCGATGTTGAGTTTGTCTTGGAGGGATGCGGAACCTCTCACGTTCCAAGTTGCCACGGAAACCGACGCACACGATATACGTTCCGTGACTGCGACTTTGGGTCTTAGTATTCGTAGTCCTGTCGAATCGTCATTTTCAAGGCTATTGATGGAGCTGTTTGACGAGATTAAAGGGGATTCTTGGGTGCTTGTAGGTAAACTATGCTCTAGGAGGGAACTTTGTTGTTGGACATCCGTTATGTTAAGGAGTTTTGAATTTTGGTGCGATATTTATGGCAGTTTTTGTTTTGCAGAATTGATAATATTTTTTTCATTTTTTGTTGTTGTCTTAAGTTGACTCTTGTGTTTAAAGGGTACTTGATTTCGGGTTCTGGGAAAGCTTGCACAATAAAGATGTTTTTTGAAACTTAAGAACGCGATTTATGTGCTTTGGGACGTAGGTTTCCTTTTCTGGTCTTTTATTAACTTTCCGTAGGATTCAGGCAAAACTTTATGTCAATAAGTTGCTATGTAATTATTTGCTTAGTTTAGCACGATAAGTTACAATATAGGTAACTTGGTTAGGGAGTGTCGGATATGTAATTGGTATTTTATCTTCTGCGCTGTTTTATGTTTCTAAATATGAGCTAGCTAATGTGGGTACCTGGACTCAGCCTGTGATATTTCAGGTTATTAGTTAGTTGCAAAATGTTACTAACGGGTACTATTCAAGAGATGTAAATTGTTGGTTTTTTTTTAGCTTTAGGCCGCGGTAGGGATGAAACTTGTAGGTACCTATTACCAGGGAGATTATTTGTTTTTATGATATCACACCGCGAGTGTTAAGTTAGGCCCCTGAAATGTAGTCTTGCAGAATAGGTATCAACCTATGTGTGCGATATTTCCCGGTTGTTTCTGGTGTGTAAGACTGGTAGCTAGGCCAACTTATTATCTCTAGGCTACGTACATGCGAAGGTGTCGGTATTAACAGGTCAAATAGGGACCTAGGTCTCGTTGAGGATGATGTAGCGCCTGATAACGATTATTGTAGCTGGCTGAAGTCCTAGGTGGCACGGCTAATGTGCGCGAAATCTAAATTGGGAGCGCTAAAGCCTATGAGAGATGAGACTAAAGGAACGTCCCCACCGGATTTGTCAGTGGAGTAGGTGCAGACGGCTATGTACACGTCTTTAAAGTTGGTCTGCGCCTGCTCTCTGTCACCGCGGTTGGAGTGGACGCGGACGGCAGACTATTTTATAGCAATCACTGCAGCACTAGTAGGTAAATGTAGGTATGTAGTATGTACACTTATTAACTAAACATATTGACACTTCTCGTGTGATTTTGTAAGGGATCGAGAATAGACTGTGCGGGTATGTCGTATCGTACGCGCACTTGAGGCACTATCGTCGGCGTTATTGCAGAAACATCTGGTGACGGTCGCGTATTGTTTCGTGGACACTGGGATGCGTCTGAGACCGAACTTTCCCCATAACTGTTTTAAAAATTGGTTAGAAAGAATGAAAAATGCATTGAACATAAATTGTTTAACACTTATGTTTGTTAAAAAATATATTATTTTTTAACCTCCTTTTACAAAAATATATATTATATTTTTGTTAGTTGGTTGACGCATTAGAGTACTTTTATCTCATTTAAAAGCTTATTTTTTCGATTCCCGATACTTTCAGGGCAGCCTACGTATATAATTATACATATATGTAACCAATGAAAGTCGAAAATTTATCAATCTAGTTGAATGCTTCTTGACACCCCCATTCTTAACTACATTTTATCATTTAACATATTATTTTCAGCTACTGCATCTTACCGTTTGCTGCCAGAAATCACATTGACTCGTGATGTGATTGGGAGTGAAGCAATACTACTGCAGAACTGCTTTTCTCCAGGAGTCATAGGCATTGAACCAGAAGGAAAAGCTTTCGTTCGAGAGGCACGCTATGATACCTGCAGCAGGAATGTTTTCAAATATGATGAAATTAAAGATGCTGTTATTCTAAGCAGAGTTCGGGATCATTTCATCTGTAAGTTTTTTTTATTAATAAAATTATACAATTATTGTTTTATTGTTGTTGCTTATCTTATGGTTATGTATAAATATTGAATTGTAGAGACTCTTTCTTCATTCTTGATGTTCACCCCATTTCTTTTTCAGTCAATGTGGAGTCTGTGGGAGCCATGGCACCTAATGTTATATTTGTTGAAGCTGTGAAGATACTGAAAGAAAAATGTAAATCATTGTTAGATGAATTAAATAATCTTAATTAAATTTGTAGTTTTATTTAAAAAAAAATATGTAGGATAAGGATGGAGGACCTAGGTACCGAACTATTTTGCACCACTGCAAATAGAGAGACGGAAAGAAGTTAATGATTTGGAGCAACGAAATATGTTTATTTAGTATTATGCCTATTATCACTATTAGGGTCGCCACACACGTCCGGAATCAGAGAATGAATTCATGGATGAATGGAGTTTTAATAGCTGTGATGCGTTATCTCAAACCAATCTGTATTTTACAAACATTAAATTCCAATCTCTCGCACAGTATCGAAAATGTGGTTATTGCTATACCCAATATTGGTACAAATAAACGTCACATTATTAGTGTAGCCTACATCCTTAACTCTTCTCCTAATATTATTTACGAATCTCATTTCCATCAACTCTATAGTTTTCTTAGTGACCCAAATACGGATAGCTTCTTGATTCTCGGAGATTATAACATTCCCGCTGCAATTTGGACTCCTTTTGACACTTATCAGACTCTTACGGGTACATCAGCCGTTTGTTTAACCCTAAGTAATTTTATGACAGTATACAAAGCTAGACAATATAATCATATCAAAAATCATAATGACAGAATTTTAGATCTTGTTCTTTCTAATAACAAATGTACTATTTCTCCTGTAAATGTCCCTTTACTACCAGTAGATCAGCATCACCCACCACTTTGTATTATCACACGGATTAATATTAAACAGGGTTCTCGTTTAAAGTCAAATAACATAATTAAGTATAGCTATCATAAGGCAAACTATGAGTTAATAAATATTGAACTTGGTAATATTAATTGGAACTCGTTTTTAAACAATACAACAGCGGAAATAGCGGTAGATAACTTTTATAACAAAGTATACGAGGTTATTAAAAAACACGTTCCACTTTCTAAACCAAAAAATTCGAATTTCCCTATATGGTTCTCTAAATCTCTTATACATATTTACAAAAACAAAAAAAAGGCATGGATAAAATGGAAGGTTTATGGCAATAAATCAGATTATGAAATATTTTCACTATACAGAGATAGGTTCAAAACTGAATGTAACCGGTGTTTTACTAAATATAAGGAAAATGTAGAAAACAGTATACGTACAAATATAAAATATTTTTGGACTTATTTAAAAAACCGCAGAGGTAAAAATGGTATTCCCTCGGAAATGCAATACAAAGATCTACACTCCAGCAACCCAGAGGAAATATGCAATATGTTTTCTGTATTCTTCAGTTCGGTATATGAACCTACCACGCTTGATAGTACGTGGCTACCTCCCAGTTCAAATTGCGTCGACAGTTCAGTCATTTCAGACTTGTATTTCACGACAGACCAAGTCAAATACTCACTTAAATCATTGGATCCATCCAAAGGTCCTGGTCCAGATGGCCTACCATCCGTGTTCTTAAAACATACTGCTGAATCTTTAGCTAAACCTCTACACGTAATATTTTTAAAATGTATTCACCAGGGCACTTTCCCACATATATGGAAATCTGCGAATATTATACCTATTTTTAAAAAACAAGGCTCTAAAGAGGATATAGAAAATTATCGCCCTATCTCTATATTATGTGCATTGGCTAAAGTTTTCGAAAAACTAGTTCACGCTAAGTTGAGCTCTTTTATTAAAAACAAAATTATTCCTGAACAGCACGGCTTTACCAGAGATAGATCCACCGTTACCAACATGATGGTATACACTGAATTCCTCTTCGATAGTATGAACCGTGCCACTCAGGTAGATGCAGTTTATACGGACTTTCGCAAGGCATTCGACAGAGTCGATCACAGGCGCCTCCTGGACAAAATAGCATTTAATGGTATTCATGGAAACTTGCTCCGATGGTTTATCTCTTATGTTACAAGAAGAACTCAAAGAGTTGTCATTAATGGGTTCCAATCAGGTACTGTAGAAGTCACTTCCGGTGTCCCGCAGGGTTCAATTTTGGGTCCGTTGCTCTTTAATATATTTATTAATGATATCAAATCGTGTTTCAAAAATACTAAAATCTTATTATATGCAGATGACCTTAAAATTTTTAACAATATTACTAGATCACTTGACTGCAGGCATCTCCAAGAAGACCTCGATAGACTAAGTAACTATTGTACCACAAATAAACTGGAATTAAGTATATTAAAGTGCAACGTTATTACTTTCACTAAAAACAAGAATAAATTTGTTCATAACTATATACTGTGTAACGAACCATTAACAAGAGTTGACCTCGTGCGGGACCTCGGAATACTTCTTGACAGCAAGCTACATCTTGACCAACACGTTAATATGATTGTATCTAAGGGTTACCAAATGTACAACTTTGTTATTAGGGCTGCAATAGATTTCAAAAGAACTAGTACTTACATGTATCTATATAACAGTTTGGTCCGCCCCCAGGTTGAATACGCAAGTATAATTTGGGATCCCTATTACAATAAGTATATAGAGGCCATTGAGAAAATACAATATAAATTTCTTAAAAATGTAAATTTCAAACTGTTTCGAAATGGTCGTCTATCATATAATTATTTATTAACTAAATATAAGATGCTATCACTTAGGAATAGGCGCCTTTTACTACAAGCCACGTTTCTCCATGGACTTTGTCATAATAAAATAGATTGTGCGCATCTTGTCAACAAAGTATGTTATGTGATACCTAGAAGCATTAACCGGCGCGGGTCGCGCGCCTATCGGCAGTTCGCGACCGCTCCGTGCCGTACGAACGCCGGCGAGCGCGCGCCTCTGCGCCGGCTTCTCGCTGGTTATAACCAAAATTTTACCCATATTGATATATTTCATCTCTCTCTCCCGAAATATAGACACGCCGTCGTAGAAGCTATAACTCAAGTACCTTAAAAAAATGTTTTTTAAGTTAGTATCTAAAAATCTCCTTTTTTTTTTTTGCCTTTCATTAGGTACATAAGTACGAGTACATAACCTATTTGTCTACAAAAAGCGACGTGAGCGCCTATTATTAATTCTGAGTTATGTTACTTTATTTTATTATACTGAATTGTCAATATTCTTTACCTCCTATTCTATTCTTCAGTTCCTCATCTTGTATTTACACTTTTCTAAAACAGCTCCACGTTTGGCAACTACAAACTGTTTAAAGTAACTCGTGGATAATGCTGTTGACTATACATATTGTAATTCTTATTTTTTGCTACTCTTACTGTAACTAATATTGTATAGTTGTTTGTTATCCCTAAAATAAATAAAATAAAATAAAATAAAAATTCATAATAGTTTTTTAGTTTAATTTTCTTCTTAGTTATTTTATTTAAGTTATTTTTAATTTATTAAAATTCTCATAGCGGGTTACTCACGTCAATAAAGTCGAAATAATATTTTTAATTTGTTTATTTTGTTGGAGGTATTTTATGTTGCCAATAAATATAGTAATATTAGTATAAAGATTCATAACACACGGAATTACATACAATTTAGCTAATGATTACACACATTCAGATTAGCAATATGCAGATTGATCTGAATCATAATCTGAGAAAATCAGGCCAAGTACCACGAAAATCGAACGATCTAAAATTTGTATCTTCCTCTCTGTCACACTTGCGTATTGGAGTGACATAGTGGTTTTCCCGTCAATGCCAATTTTCGATGTTCGTGGTAGGCATGCAGAACGTGTGTGATCAGTAGCTAAATTGTATTGTATGTAATTCTATGCACTATGAATTCATAATATGTATTATGGTGCTTTTACATGCTCGGGCTCTCGGCCGAATGATTCGGCCCACCCTAGTACACGCTCATTCGAGACAGACTATATAGATAAAATTTAAGCCAGACCATAGACAATTTAAGCTTTTTCAGGTAGTTTCGGTGAGTTAAACGGTGTTTTAAATAGCTTTGGTTATTGAAACTATTTAACCGTGCGTTTACATGCTCGGGCTCTCGGCCGAATGTTTCGGCCATGTTAGTACACGATGATTCGAGACAGACTATATAGAGAAAACTTAAGCCAGACCAGAGACAATTTAAGTTCTTTTTCAGGTAGTTTGGTTGAGTTAAAAGGTGTCTTAAATAATTTCACTTCGGGTGAAGCTATTTAAAAAGTGTCTTAAATGGTTTCAATAACCAAAGCTATTTAAAACACAGTTTAACTCACTGAAACTACCTGAAAAAGCTTAAATTGTCTATGGTCTGGCTTAAACTTAATCTATATAGTCTGTCTCGAATGAGCGTGTACTAGGGTGGGCCGAATCATTCGGCCGAGAGCCCGAGCATGTAAAAGCACCATAACATGGCCGAAACATTTGGCCGAGAGCCCGAGCATGTAAAAGCACCATGAAATAGGGAATATTCACTATTTTTTTAAATACTGTTGGATGATAGCTTTTATCATAAAAATACTGTAAAATAAATTTCAGCGCATAATAACTAAAATTTAGTAGATAAATCTTCTTTCAAAAACTCCAAATAAAAACGGGCGTTTGAAACGCCCGCCATTCCGACAAGCTGAGCCGTGACGTCATTTCTCATCTAATATAAGGCCGGCACACAGTCTGAATCAGGGCCTATACCACGAAAATCGAACGATTGCGAATTTATACCTCCGTCTCTGTCACACTTGCATATTAGAGTGACAAAGAGGTTTCCCGTCAATGCCAATTTTGGATGTTCGTGGTAGGCATGCAGATTACGATGCATAATTACAATTATATTGTGAATTAATAATGCATAAAATTACGTACAATTTAGATATTGCTCACACGTATCCTGATTTTTTCAGATATAATAAATTTCTCAGATCAATTGATGTGAATTAAGATTATGATTTATGAACGTGTTTGATCGGCCCAACATAACCTAAAAAATGTTTATTATTTAATTAGTCTTGTATTGTTCAGCCGATTGTGTTTACATTTACAATGGAAAACGACATACAAGTCATAAAACCGCTTTAAAGATGGGATATGTATTGGATTGTGCCAAAATGCAAAAATATGAGTAGCAGAACGAGAAACACTAGATATCTTATGAAGGAAATTCCATACGAGAACATGTATACAATTTGACACAGACGAGTCACGATTCGCATGCTTTTTTTTTAATGATCTGGATACTAGTGCTTCTGTGCCGGCTGTACACCAAACATTTGAGAAACCGAGACGCGAGATTACATACAGCGGCTCTCTGTTCATTCGCGTTCTTGGCTTGGTGTACAGACACCACTATCCAATGACGTCACACTCGACGTCACAGCGTTTTAACCGTTTGTAATTTCACACATTTTTTTGCACTTTTCAATAATTATTTTCACAGCTAAAATAAAATAAAATTAAGAAATTTTGATAGGGATATAATGCTGAACCAACATAGTTTCTGAGAAAAAAATATAAGCCTTATCTATTTCAAGTGCATATAGCCTATTCATCCTCTGATGCCGGTTTGTCAGCCACACACAGCCGGAATCAGATCAATCTGAGATATTCATAATCTAAAAAACAGAACGTGTGTGATGTATAGCTAAATTGTATGTAATTCCGTGCGTTATGGATAAGAAAAAAATTTAATAATAAGATGTATAATATCTTAATTCATAGTACGAAAGCGATTCCTTTTGTATTAAACAGTGAACACACGATTTAACCAGATTGTGTGGAAAATTGCCCTGTCTGGAAGTCCCATTACAGATTTCTTTGTGAAACACAGAATAAACATTGCGTAGCGTTATCGTTGGCTGTATATTTTGTGACCTTGGCCTACAAATAAATCCCGACTCGAAGAAAAAAATATAACAAAAACAAGAGAAAAAAATACGTCGAAGTGTAAATCAATTCAATAGTAAAAGTTATATTATTTCTATTGCATAATAAGTGTGCTCGTGTTTTTAATCCTAGGATTCTAGTATTTTACGTCCACAATGGGTAGCCTAGATAAAGCAGTCCTTACAGGATTTATTTGCCGTTTGTGTTCTGAAATGCATCGCGTAGTGCTTCATATTTATGGCGAGGAAGGTATACGTTTGTGCATATCGGAGAAAATCAATAGACATCTATCAATAAACGTAAGTTAATTGTTTGTTTTGTATCCTTGAGTTCAATTCAATATGTTAGTTTACTACTTCTATAGCTAATATTTAGCTGAAAATACCATTTACGTCTCGTTATTATAAAACAGTATGCGTCTTTCGTCACTAACTAAAAATAACTAACATTTTTAAAGAGATTCTTTTTTAATTTAGTGCGTAATTTAAGTCGTGTACCATAGGTACATTATTCAAGCAATAACCATTTTCAAAATCTTATAAGTTAGTAAGTTAGTAGCAAAAGTAGAATTACTGCAAGTCTTATTGATAGACTTATTATTTTAGGTACGTACCTACTTACAGAGCCATTTTCTTGATAGACACCACACAGCTAACCCATTTCAGGTAGTATCTTGAAATTTGAATATGAAGTTCTACCCTTATTAGATATTTAGAATTTCAACCCATGAGTGATGGAAAACAGGATGGAAATTTTAATTTTTATGAAGACATTGTTGTCAGTGGACATTTAGATACTGCCCTCTTATTTAACTTGTTTTTTACTTTATTTCAGGTATCACAATCTGATCCTCTGCCTAAAACTATTTGCAGAAGTTGTTTAGAGAAACTGGAAAGTCAACATAGACTTGTGATGCGTATTGAACAAGCTGCAAAGATGGTACGCCAATATCCTGCCAGGCTTGGCCAACGTCGCGGGTGTCTCCTTAGCCACTGTGACAATAGTTCAAATGGCCCCCCCACACCCCCCTGTTCCTAAATAATATCTCAACAATTTCATTTCTAGTATTCCTACATAATAGACCATTATCTTGTACTCAATATTATATTAGGGATTTTCAATAATATGTATGCATCTATATATCTCAAGAATATGTGTCTTACAGCCAATACATTTTTATCTGGATAATTTATTTTACATATTATTAATTAATAATTATTAGAACCTAAATGAATGTTATGTATACTTCCTGAAGCATATGCTATTATACTAGCATAGTTATACTAGTATAGTTGTTTAACACAAAATTAATTTAATTACTTTATTTGCATACTTAAATAGGTGAATAAACTATTTCTTATTGTTATACTATTATACAGTTATACTAGTATAGTTGTTTAACCCTTAATTTAGCAAAAAAGGGATGGTCGTGAGTTCAAGCCTCCTCGGCGCTCAATAGTCCTAACTATTCTGGCTGGTAAAAAAAAACAAAAAGAGGGTCGAAGAGTTTGTATGACCTGTCATACATAAACAAAGTAAGGGTTAACACAAAATTAATTTAATTACTTTATTCACATACTTAAATGGGTGAGTAAACTATTTCTTATTGTAATAATATTATACAGTTATACTAGTATAGTTGTTTAACACAAAATTAAATTAATTTTATACTTAAATGGGTGAATAAACTATTTCTTATTGTTATTCTGTCCTGTCAGCCAGGGGACAGATGCAGCACAGTTTGTTAGAAGAAATATTGTAGTATGTATGTTCTACTGACATGCTTGGTAGATGGCCCATCATGGAATGGGAATATAACTACCAAAACATAATGTTTTGTGAATTTTAATGGGATAAAATTGTGAATTTAAAACTGACCCCAGGAGACCATAACCATGGCAACTAGTGACTGACAAGAAATAGTTGATTAACCCAAATACAGTATATACCTATTGTAAGGTGTCATGTGAGGGTAGGACCATGTATGAATATTTTAGTTTTGCACCCTTTCCATAAGACAAAAAATTCAGAATTCACAAGAATAGTTCAGCCTCACAGTATCATATTACACATTACTGGTCGCTGAACTATTACTTAGGGATGTGAACTGTCACTAAATTATACATATACTGCAGACAACTTATATACAGACAACTTAGATGAGCCAAAATCAGTCAGTTAATAATGTCTGTTATTTATAACCATACAGAACAGACAATGAGCACATCCTTGCTATAATTTAATACTATTTCTCAAGACAATATATATTACACGGCGTATCCTTCGGGGGTACCCTTCCCCTCCCTCGATTGTTCCTTTCGACGTTCCTTTTAGTCGATTACACCGCCCGATGCGGCCGATTGGCCCCAACAAATCACGCCGTGTAATGCTAGCATTAGTTTTTGTAATCTTTTTACCTGGGTACATACCTAGACTAATCTACAGTTAAATTTAAACGGGTATTACATGGAGCAATCCGTCGGGGCCGATTATCAGCTGCCCCTGTCCTTCTCCATCCCTTTCTTGACTCGCTGGGTGCACTGTTAATTCGACTTAGATCTTAACACACACCCGAAGCAAAATAGTAGTAATCTTGCAATATAGCATACAAATAAATAGTACAGTCACGTCTATAAATATATAGGTACACATTACGGAACTTATTACTAGCAAAGGTTCAAAATTCAATATAGGTGAATACGTATTTATGTAACTGACTGTATGTAAAATTAAATAGTTATATTATAATGTACAGTGTATTAGAGTTATTCGATTATGTACGTGTAACTTGGAGGCTAATTTTAAGCATTAGGTGTGTATAATATTATGTTTGCCTCTATTTAGATTATATTAATATGATAATTGATTATACATGATTTCATTTTAACCTCCTAATTTTAGTTAAAATACTGTCGTAATGGGCTTTAGCGATTTTTATCTTAACTGATATAATTAGTTTCTATTGTAACTACTTGTTGTTTGTATCTCGTGCCTAATTGATTTGGCCATTTCGCTCGATGAAATGACACAAATAAAATCACGAGCGTAGCGAGGGTTTTGGAAGCACAAGGGCAAAGGATTTCGATCTAATGGTGCCAAACACTACCTAGGTATGCTTATTACTTTCGCGTGATAAAGTACTTGTCCCTGCGAGCTGCTGATGTGAAAGTATAATTTTCTAAATATAAATAACGAAAACCAATTGTTTCTATTTCTACTTTTTTATTCATCTAAAGAGGAATATATACTAAAAAATATTTAACATTATTGCACACTCCCATTTGCCAGTAACTTTTCAATTCTGGACGAATTCTTGTGTATTACAATCTTCAGATCATCTATTTTGTCTTGCTTTTCTTTTATGTCTGCATCCAGCTGCTTAATCTTTGTATGTAGGGGCAGCAAAGAATCATCGTTAGCTCTGAAAAAAAAAATATTTTGACAAGAAAATTAAGTAAAATACTTACGTGTCAGTGTCAGTAATAACATATTCACAGCAAGAATGTTGAATAAAGAAACCATCTTTGGCGAATTTAAACTATCGTGAGATATATTAATATTATTATAAAATTACTGATAACACTCACGTATTTTTCACTATGCGCATAGTGACTAAAAATACATGAGTGTTATAATTTTATTATAACATTTTGGCGTTAATTCTTGAATCCCTCATTACGCTCACGATTCTGCTTTCCTTCGCTTCATTAAGGATTCCATGTACGCTCTCGCCGTAATTACTTTTTTTCCGCCTTCACCCAGCCGGCTGTACACTCGCATTCGAGAGGCCGAGAACGCGAGTGTACAGCCGGCATAAAGTGTCTTTGTCTTGAGCTGTTTTTTTAATCGAAAGCCTTTATTGTCGGGATGGTTTTATCCTTTTTTTTTTCGGGACATGACAGCATGTCTCTTTCGCCTCCGAGATAACTAGTCACAGGATCTCAGCGCAGTAACCTCCATTATGCGAATACTTCGACTAGCTTAACTTACGCCTTCTGCTTGAAAAGTTCTTTCGACGTTTCATCATAAGTCCTTGTCCATTGCTGAAGTTCTTGGCGCATCACCTCCACGTCCTCCTGGATGTGGTCAAGCAGCTTCCCCAGTGGATTTGCAGCGCGCGAAACAGCTTGAATGTTAAATCTGACTTGCTCTATCTCCTGATTTGATGCTTCTCGCGCCTTTTGGGCCCCAAATTGCCACTCCTATTATTGGAAAAACATTTTTTTTATTCAATACCACTAAAGCATTAATAAGGTCAATCCAACAAGGTTTCGCGCCCGGTTCTCAGATATACGACATTCGAATGATAATTATAGCTACCGGAGCTTCTTCCAAAATCGTTTCTGAAAACAGCATCAGATTGCCTAATATGGGCGACGCGGGTCTTTAAAACTTACAATCTCGGTTTTGCCAGAGGCTTGAGAAAACTCTTTTTGCGACTCCAAAATCTGTTGTACCAGGTGACCATGCTGATTCAATGCAAGCTGATCTGTTTGCTCTGCAGATGCATTATCGATTGGTGGCTGATCTACAATAATGATACTCGTGTCTTCCTCCTAAAAACAAAATCGAATATAAGAACCAAAAATTATGTTAAGAAAAATACTATGTACGTGCAATATCCACTTGCCTCTTCATTGGGAGCGTTCTCTGTAATGATGTTCACTTTACCTACAAGTAGATTATCAGAAGCTTGTGCTGTTCCACTATGTTTATCCCTAAACCGCGGCGCCCCAGGCCTTGACGATGAAGGCCTCACACTCGCTGGTCTGGTTGACTGACTAAACACTACTGAATTCTTGCTAGCAGAAGTATCTCTAGTCTCGTTTTTTTCTATAGTTTCTGCACTGTATGGACGGAATGTATTTACATTATTCTGTATTTCGTTCACTCTTGTTTCTTGTTCCTTTTGGTGTGAAATTTCATTTACTCCTTCTTTTTGTATTTGTGGCTCATTATTTTCTTTTACAGTAGTTATTGTTTCGGGAAAAGGGTGAGTTTCAAGATTATGTTCTTCCTTTTCTTCATACTTACTTCCAGTTTGTAACAAATCTTGAGATGATGAGGAATTTAAATCTGTGTCTGCAATTGTATAAGAAGTATCAAGTTTCTCTTTTACAAGTTCATCTGCCTCAGGCTCTTGTGGTTGTTTGGTCTCTAACGCAATAGTCTCTGTCTCCTTTCCATTTATTTCCTGGTCTTCATTATTTAGTTCCAATGATTTCGTTGAATTTTTACTAGATTCTTTTGATAATTTCTTATTATTCTGGGCACTAGTGTTGGGTTGTTGATTTGAATTTTCTACTGAAGCCTTTTTGCTAACGACCTTCTGTTTTTGTGTTGATATTTTTGGCGGCGATTCTTGTTTGAGTGTACCACTTTCCCTGTCTTTTGATTTGCTTACTCTATCTTTTGATCCATTTTTGACTATTGATCCATCTCTTTTCTCTTTCTTCTGATTAGTTAACTTTTCATTACTTTTTGACGTAAGTTTATTTGATTCTGTACTTTTTTTAACAGCTTTCGTAGGTTCCTTTGCTTTATTGTCTACTGTTTGACCCGGTTTTACACCCTCCTTATACTTTCTTACAGCTTCATCCGAGGATATTTTTTTGTCAAGGACTTGAGCTAAACACTGAAGCAGTTCATTTGTTTTATCGGGTTCCTGCCCTGCTACTACTTTTGATGACTTCACCGATAATGTTTTGCCATTGGCGAAACCTGTAAGTGATAAACTTATTGAAACAAGGGTACTTAGCAGAAATTAAAGATTTACAAAGGAAATATAAATTCAAAATTGACTTCATCCACCATAATGTCTGCAGATGAAAGCGAAGGGAAAACGACTTACCAACCACCAATATAACTTTATTAAGAAATAATATTTTACTCTCTCTATCCTTAACGTTATCGGAAACGAGTTCATCTTCTTCAAATAGACCTTCAAAAAATCCTGTTGTCTTTAAAACCTGCGGAAATGGTAATTGCATAAGTTAATGATACATTGTATATCTTCATTGTCGGATACACAAGTATAATCAATACATACCGTCGTTATAATATCATGTAAGAATCTAAACGGAGGTTTCTTTAATAGCTTATCACTCAATGGTGGTCGTTTCACGTATTTTCCAAGACTTGTTTGCGTGGATTTTATTATACTTGGATCCAATTCCTTTTCCATTTCTCATAATTGAGAATAAAGTAGATATGTACAATTTTATTGACTTTTTTACTTACTTTCCTAACTACCTGACAAAAACAGTAACGATGATCATAAATGACTTTGGCATACCATTGTTTACTTTTTGTTACTATGGTAATATTTGTGTTCGCGACGTGTACGTGTTTTCGTGGACATGGTTACCAAAGAGCCACTTTTATACTCAGTCGTGGATTTCCACTACACGACACTTTTTGTAGATATGGGAAACGATCACGATAAGTATAAAAGAGTCTGCATACATCTCCATACATTTTGCTCTCCCAGTGTCGTGACGACCAGTATAATGCAGTTAAATAGTGTTTTTGCTAGGAAAGTTGTGGGGTAGTTCTGATTTCTATCATTTCATATGTAGTTTGGGGTGCTGAATCCGAATCTGAGGTTTGCATACTAAATTTCGTGACGCAACATTAAAAAAAAAAATAAAAAAAAAGAAAAAAATCGCCTTTTTTTCCGGTTTTTTGCTTAAAACTCGAAAACTATTAACTTTTAGTAAATAGTTTATTTACAGAAATTAAAGAACATAACATTTTCTACAAATATCACTATTTAGTTTTTTTTTTCGAATGAGCCGTTCGGTCTCAAGTGCGCGTTAAAAATTGGCAATTTTCAGCGGTTTCTGCAAAACTCGCTTTAAACGTTCCAAAACTATTTTTTTTTACTTAGATCGCAGTATGGAAAAATTATATGAGCCGTTGACGTTTAAAAGGTCCCGGCTGAAGTTCTTCGGTGACGTTGGGTCCTGGTACATATTCTGCTTGACCTGCAAAAAAAGAAGTGGAGTCATTTCTCAAGGAGAGAGAGGAGAGAGAACGGATGAGGATTACAAAATTGATTGTGAGATTAAACATACCTTCCGCATCTTGCTGAGGTTTTCGATGGCATCAGGTCCTGGCTCAGGGTCTGAGTGCGCCATCGTCAGCGTCGGGAGTTCTAAAAGATAAAAGAGGCGGTGAGACACTGACTTGTGATCATATATGTAGGAGAGATGAATGATTACAAAATAACTTGTGAGATTCGACATACCTCTGTCTTCTGTCTCGTCTACGTATATCTCTGAGCTGTCTTCCGGGGATGCAACGTTGTCACATTCGGATTCAGCACCCCAAACTACACATGGAATGAAAGAAATCAGAACTACCCCATAACTTTCTCACTAGGGGCCTTTTAAATTACAATTTAACTGAATTAGTATTATATTCTTTGGTGACGACACAATCGTGCCGTGTCGTCAAAGCCATGACAGAGTATCAAAATGCCCAACAAACCACTAAAATAATCTCAAAATAACGAATCAAGTAATCATAAACCTAATAAATATTCAAAATCAGGTTTTATTTGGCGCATTTTTAACCTCGCTACACTTTTGATGTTATAGCTTAGATATCTAAGTTGGTACCGACGTTTCCGCTTCTTAAGAGATCCAAACGGGGCAATTATACCCACAAACTGTCAATTCATTTTCAATTTGATTCCTTCATTAATCTTCATTGTAATAGTGGTCGGGTCATTTTATTACATACTTCTTACATACGCTGCCACTAAATATACATCATCACGCATTTTTTAGTGTGAGATGGTAATACGCTTTTTCAAATTCTGTACAAATTACCAATGCCGCCACTTGCACGCAGGTTATTTTGATTTGGTTATTTATCTGTGCGCTCTGTCAGTTCTGTCATTTGACGTATGTCATTATGTTGACGTGACGTGGCGAACTCGCCTGAAGCCCTATCGAGCCAACGCCAAGCCCAGCGCCTGAGCGAAAGTAATATCAAAATTAGCTAAGGAGAAAAACTGGATGTGTTATTGTAAATATCCATTGATCAAGGAGCAGATGATCGACTAAGCAATCATGCCACCTGCAGGTAAATTAGGTAAAAGATTGGGAAGACCTAGGGGATCCAAGCAAGACGTTAATGTAAAAAATGAATGCAATTACTGTTCCGCTGTATTGAGGAACAAGAGTCAAATGGTGAAACATTTACGTATATGTAAACAGAAAAAGTTGGCTAAGCTTAAGGATCTTGATCCCAAAAAGGTAAACATTGACAATTTATTTTTATAAAAGATAAATGTTTAATGACGTGTCTCTCATATTATTGTGTTATTTTATCAGGCGGTGTACAGTTGCAAACAATGTAACAAAAAGTTCAGATTTGAGAACAGTTATGCTAAACATTTAACAATGGAGCACTCCATGCTGCGGAGTGCAGTGGGATGCAAGCAGTGTCCAGTCCGCTGTCCCAACAACCGAGCCCTTAAGGAGCACATTGCAAATGTGCATGAGCGAGAGATATTTGAGTGTGAGCATTGCAAGAAGCAGTTTGTGAGGCGTGCTCATGTGCTGCGCCACATTGCCCAAAAAGGCTGTGATGGAACTGGAGTTAAAATGTATCCCTGTGAAGTAAGTTGTTAGTTTTCTTATTAAACCTATGCAAAAAGTTTTTAAATTATATATTCATCATGTTTGCCAACTTTAAGCTGTACCTGGTATTCAACTTATAAGAATGACCTCACCTGTGTAAATTTGTTCTTACAAATAGCAAACATTACAATTATTACAAGATTCCTATTACTTAGCTCATCCTTAACTTACTTGAAAGCTCTAATTATCGAACATTGTTCACAGAATATAAATGAGACGTATTAATGATTTTCCTACCTTGATTAATGTTGGTTACAGATTTGTAGTGCCTCATTCACCCGCAAGGACAACTTGATAGTGCACCTCCGCTTACAACACATCAACAAGAACAGCTTCAATTGCAAACACTGTCTCTACCACACCAAAAACTTCTCCAAACTGATCATCCACACCCAAAAGAACCACTTAGGTAATCACATATTAACTACTATCTTATTGTTATCCTAACTAATCATTTAGAAATAACTGATTATACAGCTCAATCTGCAGTTAGGAGTTTATGGTAGTTCACAGTTGATAACTAAGTCGTAAAAACTAATAGTGCCTCTATTAGCTCTTTGCATTGAGCTTTGAGCTCTATACCGGGGCCTCATCCACTTGATTTAACAATAAACCTATGTGATTATTCAAAATACTCACAAAATATCATGAGAATTTCCAGAGAATAGCTGGGACCGAGATTAAATTGGGTTCGCGGCCGAGACAGACCAAGACCGAGATTTTATAATAAATTCGAAAAACGCGCTTTTTCCACATCACATCAAGAATGAAACTGTTGTTTAATATAGCCATCACTAATACACAACATTTACAGTCAAAGCTTGAGAAAAAAAGTTATAATTTGCATTACGTACGATAACACGGTACACTATAGTTGCTTAAAATACCCACCAAAATCGCAAAAAGTGTCTAGATGGAAGGGTCGGCCAAGGCCGAGAATCTCGGCCCTTTTTGGCCGACCTTAGATATATCTAATTGCAAGAGCATGCATAAAATGATAAGCCGATAGTAGAGGGGCGCGTCAATATAAATTGCTAAATTAGAGGCTTTTCTTAAAAATCATGTTTCCATGTTTACCAGTTTGAAGGAAATATGTTGGAATTTTATGTACCTGAATATCAGATACCTAGTTGTCATCAATATTGAGATCTAGACGTCCGCACAATAACAATTTGACCACTGTGGCCTCTTAAGCTTGTGCTAGTGCCATACACACATTTCAGCCAAAAGCAAATTGTGCAAAATTGTGAGTGCAGTTCATAAATGTTCTATACAACTACTATGATTTTGGTCCATGTCTGGCTCTACACTGCACTACTGAAGCTGCTCCTAGCAAAAATTTTAATACATTTGTACTAATCAATTGCAATAACTAAATGCTAAAGAGAATAGTTTTCTTACAGAACCCAAGAACTGTTATGAGTGTGACCACTGCGCCAAAGTGACAAGCTCAAGGGCTGCCATGGCCAAGCATTTAGAGATCCATGGAGAAAAGAAATATGAATGTGATGTGGTAAGTTATCTCATTACTTGTGTTGTCCAAATACTTTGATAACTTAATATGTCATCGTTTTTAGTAAAAGGTATCACTGGTACCAGTTTGACGCTAACTGATTACTTGGTAAGGTTTGAATGCCATAAGGCCATAACAATTCATTTAGAAATGAAATGTATCAACAAACGACAAAGTGGGACCTACCACTAAAAACAGGCACATATGTTTTGTAAGCTTGAATGATCCACTGAGTATTTTTTTCTCTGCTGCTATTGGTTTTAAAGGGTAAGTAAAACAATCTTGCTTATGTGTCGCTTTTGGGTTGTAATGATATGCTCATATTGCGCGAGTGGATGTAGCCGATGTAGTCATGAATGTTATGATGACTATTCAGCAGGCCTACCACGTACATCGAAAATTGGCATTGACGGAAATCATCGAAAATTGGCTTTTATCACTCCAATAACCAAGTGTGACGGAGAGGATAATACAAATTTTCGATCGTTCGATTTTCGTAGTACCTTCTAGGCCAGACCTTGAGTATAAGTATATGTAGTTCTAGTATATTGTCACTAAGACTAGATCCAATATTATAAAATTACTAAAACGGGGCTAAATCGTGTAGAAACTTTGAAAACAAACCTCCGACGTTTCAAGGGCGACACTGTCCCCTTGGTCCCGGAGAAAGACACGATTAAGTCCCGTTTTAGTAAATTTATAATGTGTTAAAATCGTGAACATTTAAATTAGTGTTTTAGTAGGGTCCTAAAAACAAAGCGAGAACGTTGCGACACTTGCGACGTGAAGCGCAAGCGAGACGCCTGGCTAAACGCGTTGTGACTCAATTGGAAAATTCTTTTAACAACATTCCGCCAGCTGAAACCTCCTTTTGAAAGTTTATCAATGTGCGCAGTGTGGCTACGCAACGTACACGATAGAGGTGATCCGGCGCCACGTGCTGATCCACGTGGAGGACAAGCCGTACAAGTGCGCGATCTGCGGCCAGTCGTACATCCAGCGCTCGCAGCTGCAGCGCCACCTGGTCAAGCATACCGGCAACATGTGCCCCAAGTGCGGGGAGACCTTCAACTCTAAAGCCAGGTATGATACTGAAAAATCGAAGGCTCTACTACAGACAGACTACCACACTTTGTTATTGCAAACTGAAACTCATCGTCCTAGCCATAGCGTTTTACTCGGCTTTTGTTACGGCTCAGGGAGCCTGGGGTCGGCTCGACAATATGGCGCTACAAGATATGGCGTAGTCACTAGTATTTGCAAAAGCAACTGCTATCAGACTTCAAAGTCAGTGGGGAAACAGCCTTATTGGAACTAATTTGGTTTTGTCATGATGTGTTCCTTCACCTCACCTTACAGATCTAAAAATATTTCTTAGATAACCGAAGATAACTCACGAACCGAGGTTTGCAACCTTCGAATTGAAAGTCGCAATCGTACCGGTAGATTATTAACGCTTTTTTGCGAACTATACCACTTAGTTATATTATCAAATATTATGATTATGATATGAACTAATTCACCTCTTCCAGCTTAATTATCCACCAGCGCGAACACATGGGACTGGACAAACTGTACTGCCCGTACGAAGGATGTTCCTATTCCAAGAAGGAGTTCAGCAGCGAAGCAAGTCTCACCAATCATGTGAAGACCCATTTAGATGACAAACGTGAGTTGATCTTAATATACAGTTATATTCTGAAAACTCTTTAAAATAAAAATAAAAATGAAATACTTTAAAATTGATTAATCGCATATATTAACACCATGCACCGTTCGCCGCTTGCAGTCCGCCGCGCTGGACTGTCAATGCCTTGGCGGTCTGCTATGTCTGGTCTGGAGGTCTGTATGTTGATGCCAGAGTTGCAGGGTCACAGTTGACAGTTCATAGTGATTATATTCTCTTTGAGTTTGCCAATTGCCATTTTGATTATTTATATATATCTTTCAATGCATAACTGCGAATTGGACTGCCAGGCTGTGCCAATCGCACACCGTGTGTGCGCTACATCCAGCCATGCCGGAGTGCCGGCGAACTACCGTGAATGCCTACAATACGGTAGTTGCCATTAAAGGCAAAATCATTTCGTAAGGGACATTCTCGTGGAATGCACCTAACGCAAGTTCCATGGAAAGATTGGTGATGCAAGGAAAAGTCGAAGGCAAAAGATGCAGTGGGCGCTCTCCAACACGGTGGACCAACCTTATCAAATCTGTGACACACTGCAGCATAAACGACAACTCTTACTCTGCCAAACATAGAGCTATGTACTATAGCGTTCAGAATAGCATGGGCAATTTATGAATTAATTCATTCATAAACTGCCCATGCAATTCTGAACGCGTGTGTACATAGCGTCGCATCGAGAGAGCAGCGATAGCGCATGACTGGACCGAGTCGGACCGAGACAGGCGAGACATGACAACTCTGCCAAGAGTGCCTGACTGAGAAGAAGAGAATGTTCTAGTTTATACTGACACAGTCAACAGTCATTGATAACATTGAAATCGAAATGAATATGTGATAACGTAAATTATTTTCTTTTGTAACATAATACCTAATCCAGGACGTATCCACACACCATATATCTTAAATATTCATATATACTTACTACTACTATTCATATTTTTAAGGCCAATACTCGTTGTATGTTTCTTTTGCAATTCATAAAAAGATGGCTTCTCTGTAGCTCACTTTGTTACTCTTTAAGCGTTAGCGCGAAATCATTTTGTCCTCATCTGTCATTCGTACAACATAAATCAATGAATAAAGGTCTGTTAAGTTTTTATGAATAAGTCGGTAAACATTAACCGTATCTGTTGCAGCGTACCAATGCGCCGTGTGCAAGAAGCGCTTCCACAGCGAGATCAACCAGCGGCGGCACGTGATGACGCACCAGCTGGACCGGCCGCGGCGCTGCATGTACTGCGTGAACGCGCGCGCCTACGTGCGCGGCGAGCAGCTCGTCAAGCATGTGCGCAAGTGCCATCCCGACCTGTTCCGCGCGCACCTGCAGCACGTGCGCAGGGTGCTGGTGAGTGTGCGCAGGGCTTCACGCACTTAGTGCTGGCTGAGCGACTCGACTAAATCGACGTGGCTACTTGCATATTTATATTGAAGTGTATTTGTCTACAATAATTTTGGAAAAGGCTCAGTTTTCAGCAGCTCTGGGGCCTTAACGTGACGTCTTGACGCGAATCAGTTTAGGTTTAGTTTAGGCTCAGTTGTATGAAAGCTACTCAGTTTAGGTCGTCAACTGAATCGCATTAAAACGTCACGGTAAGACCCCGGTGCCTTTACTTCGAGCGACGCACTACACGGAGTTCGCGCGTCAATTTGCTTGCGAGGCGACTCGTTCTTTGTGGACCCATTCGCCTATTGAGGCAAAATACAATGTCGTTGTCCAAACCATTGCAAATTAATCTCCATAACTCATTCAGTATGAATAGTTTGAGGCGCAAAGCCAACTACATGAAACTGTGTTAACTGCATGAATTCACAATAGACCCGTTGTAAGTTTATAATAGTAATGTGTACAAAACGCGAAAGTTTTATATCAGGTGTTATTCAATTTATTATTAAGTGTTATATCAGGAAATCTCAATCTTTTTCAGTCCGCGGTGCACTTGCAAGTCTTGCAACTTTAAAATTTTGTCACGGCCAACCTAGCTACGCTATTAGAAATAGATAGTGATAGCGGCGCCCCTCGGTCCTTGCCACGGCGCCCCAGTGCGCCGCGGTGCATAGATTGGGAAGCCATGTGTTATATTATAAAATATAAATTGTCCAGGGCACAAGCAACAAGATCGACCGCGTGAAGAAGTCTGAACTGGACTCGATCCTGAACGTGCTGGACGCGGAGTCGGAGCGCATCCTGCAGGGCTACGGCGAGGGCGTGCTGTACGGCGGCGTGCAGGACGTGGAGCCCGACGAGCTCGACGTGCCGCTCAAGGTACTGCCACGCTACACCGTCATTCAACGTTTATCATATAAGCTACACTCGATCTTGCCTCTGGTCTAATATGGTCGGGTTATCAATGCGGCTGTCACGCTCTAACAAGTTTGTAAGTGCGAAAGTGATGGTAGCCGATAAATTGGCATCCATACTAGCCCTTCTGCACGTACTGGAGGAGTCTGAGCGCAAAGTTCTTTTTGTTTTTGGAAACTGCAAATGGTTGGGGCAGAAGGTGATGCAATTGTTTAAAAAACAAAATGTTATTGCATGGGATCCAAAGAACCATACGGTTTTTGGTCACAAAACGAAAAACAGTTGAATCCTATACATATGATCTGTAGGTTGTTATAAGCTAAACAGCTTTTTTAGGGCTGAACATTCAAATTTAACAAAGGCACAATTGTGATTCCAGACTTTGGCGCTGATTAACTGAAAATTTGTAGTTAGGTATCATGTTATTTTTTAATAAATTACAGACTGAAAAGACTGAGAGCCCGCTGATGTCGGAGGAGGAACTGGCCGAGAGCCTGAAGAAGTTGCTGACGCAGCTCATCGACGTGGAGAAGCTGGAATGCTTCGGCTGGCCCGACGAGAGTGTTGACGTGGTGAGCACTTGTTCATTTCTTTAATACAATGTCTAATGTTGTGAACCTTAGTATCCGACAGTGAGAAGTAGTGTTCGCGTATCAAGTCCATCAAATATGGGGCGGAAAAGCAGGGACTGTGTTGCGGCATGCGGCCTTGTTCTGTGGTTTTGTGGTGGTGCAAATGGTCTTACATTTAATTAAGGTTCTTACCTTTATAAAGTGTAATATCTTTTAAGACAACCTGGTTATTGCACAGTGCCGGTATCATATAGGTGCTGTGTATGTCACCAGCTTGTCTTCTCATCAGAATACTGTGCTATTTATTTAATGTCAAAGCCGACTGGTCAATATAATTAAGGTGTTTTTTCTTTGTAACAACTATTTATTTAATTCTATTAATGCGTTATATGATTATAGTAGATAACATATGGTCATGGTCAGCTGCAGAGAGAAAGTACCCCCTTGCATGAAAGTTTATAATAGATCGGAGGTATTTTTGAAGTACACTGGATGATAATTCTATATTTTGTTCTCAGGTCCTGGAAAAAGTGATAGAGCAATGCGGCGCGCGCGCTGCAGACCGGCAGCGCTGGACGCGCGTGCAGCGCCTGCGCGAGAACACCAAGCAACTGTTCCTCTACGTCATCGAGGATGCCAACATCGCGCGCATGCTTGACACGCACACCATCGATCAGATCGTCAAGCACATCCTCACGCAGGTCGCAGAGACCGAGGGCGCGGAAATATAGCGCTTACGGTTATGGGGATTGAGTTCATAGCGTTTGACGCGACTTGAAACACGCATAGTGTACAGTCCGACTATGTTAAGTTTCCTAGAGTTTGATCCAGGTCGCTGAAAATGAGATTGATAGAACTTATAGCGATAAGAGTAGAGCGAGTATTTCTCGTAATAAGTGAGAAAACGGCAATAATTTTAAATTCTTTATTATATCCCTACTATCCCTAGTTATGTCTAGAAAATATTGATCATTGAACACTTGGAAATTGAATGAAATATTGAGTATACTAGAATGTATTTTTGTTTCATACACCTCATTTATAGTGGTGCTATGTGTATTGGCCTAAAATCTTTTTGCACTTTCTTCGCATGATGACGTATATGCTAGTTTTCAAGTATTTACCTTTGATATAAACAATTGTGCCTTGATTGTATCGTATTTAACTCACTGTGGTGTTTGTGTCTGACTTATATAATGTTAAAGATTATGTTACTTACGTTAAGTTTTACTGTTAACGGGAATACAGCCTGTATTCCCATAAACGAGTTCTACACCTGTTTAATCGCAATATGTTTGGTATTTGTAGCTAAAACAAAAAACATTCGAGCTAGACTGTAATTTAGACTTGTTAATTTTTTTTTAATAACCCATTTAGAATATTATTGATTGGTATATCCCAACTCAAGAGGCGTGTTTGGTCTTAACTAAATGTGAATGAGACAAAAGAACAAATCAAATATTATGATTGTAAGAAACTACAAATTATAGTAATTTACAAGGTTGTATAAGTTAATTAAGTTACCTACGTTTACAATTTTAATTGAAATCAATATATTTTAAAGTAAGAATAACTATAATTGTTATAATAGAATACAGAAGGTTACATTTTATTGGAAGTTTGGATAAAACAAAATATATAATATGTTTTTAGAATATATTCCTCCATAGAATTTTATAAGAAGTGGTGGATGTATATGTATAAGTTTTAATTGTGAGTTATTTTATCAATACACAAAATAAAACTAGATTTATGTTTAAAACATAGGATATAAATCACGAATACCGTGCCTTTATCACCATTCTAAATAAACTTTTACATGTAATATACATTAGTTTTATTGCTTACGTTTATATAATAAAAGGATCATAAGTTCCTAATATTTGAACAGTAAATAAATCTGTAAAAACGCAGTAGGTACACTGCTACCACGAACATCGAAAATTGGCATTGGCGGGAAAACCTCTTTGTCACTCCCATTTGCAAGTGTGACAGAGATGGAGATACAAATACGCAATCGTTCGAGTTTCGTGGTAGAGGCCCTGATTAGTGGAATATGTAAATGTGGACTATTGTGGACAAAGCTTTGAGACATTCTCTATCAGACAACCAAAGGGTTGAACGTCATAAATATTAAAACATAGTATACTTTGTATATGGCAACCAACTGGTGAAAGCATCTTATTTGGGGTTTGATCACCTTGATGGCGAGGACACTAAAATGCGTTTTTAAAAGGGACTGGAACTAACCTTGGCTTTCTAGTCTAGTGTTGCCCGCGTTGCCCGGCGTCGACTGACGTTTATTATCAGCTGTGACGTGACGTTTGCTTGTAATTGACGAAGTACCGTTCGCTCACCCAGTTGTGTCGTGGATGAGAAAAAGTTTTCTGCATGTAATTAGTTCTGCGCGACTAAAACGTAACTTACATCAATAAAAAAATCTAAAATGTCCGTCAGCGCTCCTCTTATTGTAAGATTATTGGCATCTTCTGTGTCAGTTGCTGGCAGAGCTGGAAAAATAGTTCGGGATGTAATGAGCAAAGGAGAGTTGGGGATTGTAGAAAAGGTTTGTTTTAAAAAACATGCGGTAGCTTATTTAGTATTAGTTCACCACGTCCACGTCTTTTTCTTTAGGTACATATATCCGATCATAACTTTACCTGGCCTTGATATTTTGTTCTTGTCATTACATCACAAATTCACAATTAATATAAAATCTTATCTTTACAATCATGATAACATTTTAGTATTTATTATTGTCTTCTATCAAATGGTCGCATCATTTTTATATTGGTTGTAATACCTACCTGCAATGCCTTTTTTTATAGAGTGTGATAAAACAAGCTTAATTGTATGTGTTTTTTTAATTATGCATTGTATTTACTTAGGGAAAGGATGACTATCAAACGGAAGCAGATAGATCTGCAGAGAAATGTATTATAGCATCTCTCTCTAAACAGTACCCAAAAGCCAGCATCATTGGTGAAGAAGATAGTTCAATGGAAGAGGTAAGTAAAGCAATTTCCTTCCATCTAATTAAAAATTGATTAATAGATATTTTCATAAAGAAATTGCAAAAAAATATTAATTACAGACTTCTTATTTGAGGCTTGATAAAAATATGCCATTTGTTTTAAAGTAAAATAATGTATCCATTGATTCCATAGTATTAATGTATGGCCCTTTTTAGCGTTCCATAGCCAGAATGGCAAAAACGGAACCCTTATAGTTTTGTCCAGTCCGTCAGTCTATCTGTCTGTCCATGTATGTGTGAAAAATTTGATTAATCAAATATTTTCAGAAATAATTACTATGAAAGTCTGAAAAAGTGCCCTCCCCCTTCTCTATCTTTTGAACGGGAGGTCCAAAAATGTGAAAAATATGAGATGAACTACCATTGAACATATTTGGTCAAGCCATGTTCTAGTTTTTGCCAAAAAACGATTTATTACAAAATAATGTTAGTGGCTTGATATTTTGAAGGCACTTACGCCTTTGTGATTCCACAAGTTTTTCATCATATGACGGTACGGAACCCTAAGTTATGCTTGGTCCGACAAGCACTTGGCTCGTTTAATTTTTTGTTGTCCAAGAATAATTTTTTGCTTAGTTGGATTTTTTTCCTCAGAATCGTGAGCTCTTTCAATCTCAGTAGGAGAAAAAAAGGGACCTAAAATATTCATAAATTTTAATTGCGCTCCACTATACTAAATCTGTGGAAAACTGGACATATTTGAATATATTCAAATTTGTGTGGAATACTCTAAAAAATTTAATGAAATACCTAATATTTCTATTTTCAGGGTGAGGTGAACCCAGACTGGGTAGTGATTGATGCAGACAAAGAGGTTTTAGGCCTTGACTGCCCTGACAGTCTTCGAGGGGTTAAGGAGGAGGACATAGTAGTATGGGTTGACCCCCTTGATGGAACATCTGAGTACACTCAAGGTAGGTTCATAATCATGTACACTTCTTCAATAAGCAGTGACTCTATTCAAATTTAAAGCAATCTCTGCATGAAGGAAGATGGTGACTGAACTCCAACACTTCAAACTATCTATAATTTGGCAAACCAGAGCTTTTTATATAGTACCTAACAAAATTTTCAAACTTATTCAATTATATATTCTTGGAAAAAAAGGTGTACAATTGAATTAAGTATTGTATATTGAAAGTCTACCACCATTAATTTGGTATGACTGGGTAGTTTTTTTAATGTAAGTACTGATGACATGCTTTTGGTGCAGAAAATCTTACAATCCAACAGATCAGATCAGATGTTCAACAGAGTAAGGCCAGGGCATTTCGTCCCACCCTAACTCATGGCCAAGCCTAGATAAAGGATTCTTTTTCTCAGACAGTCTAGCTGTCTGCTCAGACTAATTGTGACATACCACTGACAATAAATAATTTATAAATTCTAGGTGCCCTAATGTTGAAGAGAGATCCTTGGGAAAGATGGAAAATGTATTTGAGCCACCCTTTTATCAGTATGAAGTGGTACTTGAGCCTACTTCATTCAAATTTTGGTAAATTTAAAAATTAAGTTTCATGGGTTGTGTTCTTTTGTATATTTTGGAATACTAACTTCATAGTTCATGCGACACAGCTTAGCGATTTTTGGTTTTCTGTATTATTTGTAACCACCCTTCTCAAGGATGTAGATTACAGGCAAGTATAGACATATATTTGTATGTAAACTTTTTATACATCTAAGACATTTAACCATTTTCAATTTCATAATTTAACAGCATGTAAGATTATGATAAGATTGCATGCGTCTTGCTTTTTTTCTTTGGTGTAAATTCAAAGTGTGCACAAACACTGTTTATTTCTAGTAACATATAACAAATTGTTGCAGGATTCTTGGAACATGTGACAGTTCTAATTGGAATCTCGGTCAATGAGAAACCTGTAGCTGGTGTCATTCACCAGCCGTTTTTTAAAAATCAAAACGGAGGGGAGGTTAAAATGGGCAGAACTATCTGGGGGCTGTCGGAGATAGGCGTTGGAGGGTTCACGCCCGCACCCCCTCCAGAGTCCTTGATCATCACCACAACCAGAAGCCACTCGAATCCTGTGGTTGAGAAGGCGTTACAGGTCATGAATGCTGCCCAGATCCTCAGGGTTGGAGGTGCAGGGTACAAGGTGGGTTTTAATTTCACAAACCATAACGTTTGCTAAACTGTTACCATTGGTATAACTGTATTTCAAAATTGGGAATATTTGAAATATTTGAAAACAGCATGTTGATAAGTAGAACAACTATTCCGTCATTATGCGACACTTGCACAATACAATCATTCTGTTTTGAAACAAATATATATATATATGTACTTGAACTTAGGAGCAATCTTAACCCAGTCTTTGTCTAACTTTGCCACTAAACGAAATTTGTTAGGTGGAGCACAATTTCACCCCTTTGTCTATAATTTTGCTACCTACAAATTTAATAAGAGTAAAATTACACCGTTAAAAGATATAAGAACATAAAAACCCTGTGCTTTATCTAATCCCAATTATTTTTTATCTAATCAATGACGATATTTCCTATTTTACCAACCGACAAGACAATGAGACGAAAAAATAAACAGTTGAAGCATTGTTACCCAATAGCAAAGTATTTATGATATCCACACTCAAATCGGTTCACCCGTTCGGAAGCTACGATGCACAGACAGACACATCTGTCAGTGTTAAATAGCTAACATTTGTCAGTGTACACAGCTGTAAAATTTTAGATATTAGTTATATTGTATTAGTATAGAATTTAGCATAATTACAACGGTATTATGGTTAGCTGACCAATTACCCCGACCGAATTACAGACACCCCGCGAAACTCATAGCACCCCTTTTTTCTGACTAGGGTTGGTTCTGCTAAAATTGAAATATTTTTTGGGCCTATCCATTAGATCCTAAGCAAGACACAGTCGTCGTTCCGATCAATTCAATGCATCATTCACTAAGGCAAATATGCAATAAAAAACCTCCCAGCAATAGTTTAATAGACAATACTTATACGTGAAGTAAATATTTAGGGAGTTTCGCATCAAAATTAGCTGAAATCTTGTGACTAAAATGTCTTAAAAACATCTAGATGACCAACAAATACGGCTAACCATTTATTTTAACATAAGAACAACATAAGATTTCGATTTGGTTCATCGTTCAGGAGCTACGGTGTGGCAGAGACACATATACACACACATGAAACGTAAGTCTTATAAAACTTTCTTTTTCATTTTCTAGGTATTACAGCTGTTGGAAGGCCAAGCATCAGTCTACGTGTTCGCCAGCCCCGGATGCAAGAAGTGGGACACGTGCGCCCCCGAGGCGGTGCTGTCGGCGGCCGGTGGCAAGCTCACGGACATCCTCGGCAACTTCTACAAGTACGGCGCGTCGGCGCCGAAGCCGAACAAGACCGGGGTCTTAGCTGCCGTTAATGACGAATTGCACAGCTATGCTCTGAACAGGATACCGCAGGAACTCAAAGATACCCTGGCTAACAAATAGCTTCGAATTATGTCACATGTTTAATCTCGTAAGGCCAAATTGTTAAAAATACCATTTTCACTGAATATGTTTGTTTTAAAAAATATCCCAAGGATTTTCATATTTATCTGCTGCGCCTTACGAGGTTATATTGAGCTGAAGGATATTAAAAAAATATACATGAGACGTACTTTATTGATGACCCTAAATTATTACGTAATGCAATAATGGTGATGTGATAACAAAAACACGTAATAAATGTCTGGTAACTGTATATTGCAGTTTTAATTACAACAATAAATTAATCATGTCAAGGTCATACTCTGTCTCTGTCATGTCTCTAAAACAAATTAACTACTTATGTAGAATCTCTTTGGTTTATTTGTACTTTAAAGCTTACTCTTTTTATGGTTTTTCAATAAAACTTTCAGTTCTCGCCTTAAGATTTTACCGGAAGCGTTCTTCGGAATGTCCTCGAGGAAAATAACTCCACCCCGTAAATGCTTGGCCGGTGATACCTGAAAAGAAATAAAATAGAGGCACTTAGATATTAGGCACTCTTTAAGCGAATTGAGTCAAATTAAATGTTATTAACCCTTTGACCGGCAAAGACGTCAGTTTAATGTCAAAGGAAAGTCGTGCCCTCAGCGCTATGACGCCATTTAGGACATAATGGACACATTTTGTAATAGCACCTACTCTGTAAATATGCTTCCGTTATTTTATAAGTCATCTAGTCCGTAACTAGCGTTTTGTTATTTTAATAGAATAGGTATGCCCCCCAACAACTTACTTACATACCTACTAGGTACACACGCATTCAAAAGTGCATGAGCAATTAATGAATGAATTCGTTCATAAACTGCCCATGCAATTTTGGACGCTATAGTACCTATTAATGAATTTTGTTTTGGTTAATTGCGCAAAGCATGTTTTTTGGATTGACGACGGTTAAAGGATTAACGGCGTAGAGCAGTGGTGTGCGAATTCCATACTTTGCCTGCGGTAAGGTTGCCATAAATATGGATACATCTCATACATCGACGGGGACAATCTGATGACGTCAACAGACTATTAAGCATAAATAGCGTAGGGAGATTATGCACGTACAAAATCACACGTTTTTATGGTTTTAGGGCAAAGCTTCGGTATAGCCGAGACGCCACGTTTCAAACTGGGGCATATCACAGCGTAGCGAGACGTATTGCAACCCTAACTTAAGTGAAAAATATAACAATAGAAATAGAGGCACAGTACAAAACAACATATTAACAAAACATGGCGCACTGCAAAGGTTATCCTTCTACAATCTTTTTCGTCTGGTTTCTAGAGAATTCGCCACGTTGACAATGAATAGTTAAGATCAATCTGTGTGAAAGGATTGTATAAAGAACAAAGAAAGCCACTGTCCTGAGTTATTCCTCGTAATTGTAATTCATACTTACTTATTTATTTATACATAGGTAGGTAAAAGACTGGGTGCTAATTGCGCAATTGTATTTACTACGGACAAAACATCGTGTAATAAATTCTTAATATGATAGTCTGCTATTACTTTACAATGCATGTACTCGAGAAGTGCGTTTTTGAATTACCTACTTGACCTACATTTCTTGTAGGCTTGAACTTTATTCGCCCTTGTTAGAAGCTAGCGGCGGCCACAGCTGAGAGCGAGATACCGTGCTTTGAACTTTCTTTCATAACTATCCGCCGTAGCTCGCCGCTACCGCCGTGTGGTCTTGGCTGAGCCCTGAGTATCGCCTATGGTTTAAATTACGTATTTATCTATACGTCAACCAATTCGAACCCTAGTCCACTGTAGGACTATGTGATATGTTAGTGACGCTATAAATCAGATTGTAAGAAATCTCTTACTGCTTGTCATTTTGACATGGTTCTAGAGTGGCCTAGGGTTTCAATGAGGATTACCGCGAGTCGATTTGCCGCTAGGGGCGCTAGTGGAACGTGGGTCCTGCGGGAACATTTCAAACATCACTTGACAATTGTCTCATACTGACACAGGACCCACGCGTGAGTGGCGCCGCCTGGTGAGCGACAATACGGTAGCTCCCATTGGATGACTGTACCTCGGGTCGTGGCACATACCTTCTTGGCCACGTAGTCCTGCAGCTCGCGCTCGGCGACGGCGGAGCCGGGCTGCCGCACGACGAACGCGGTGGGCAGCTCGCCCGCGCGCTCGTCGGGCGCGCCGACCACGCCCGCCTCGGCGACGCCCCCGTGCTGCAGCAGCAGCGCCTCCAGCTCCGCCGGGGCTACCTGTCAAACGACAACTTTGGGAATACTATCTATGGTATTCGTCGCTACAAAACACGAGCACAACAGTAAGTTTGGACCCGGGTATGTCCTTAAACTACGTCCAACAAGTGAGGTAGGGCACAGCGAAACGTCATCTCGCTTGAATCTGGAGCAGCCTGACTGGGGAAGTACCTCCACCTTACAGAATACCGAAGCCATAATAACATCACTACTTACTTTGTAGGTATGTGGTGTTGTGTTCCTCACGGTGAGTAAGGTTTCCAGAGCTCCAATCCCCCCAACCTCCCCCTTAATGACGATGACAGCGCAGATTAATAAGCTACCCCAGGAGGGTACCAGCTGCTCTAGCGCTGGAGAATCCCTTTCTGGGCTTCCATGCTCAGGTACTGTCGTGCCTGAGCGTGGACGCCGAGAGCGCCCCGTTTCGTACTCTGGGGGGGGCAAATCCGCGCTCCGCCATCCGCCATCCTCCCGAGGCAAGAGCAAGACGGCTGCGGCAGCCCCTGCCACGCTCGCTGTGGATTTCTGCAACATCAGGGGTTTGCATTCTAATCTTAATGCTGTCCATCATCACCTCGAGACAGCTAAGCCGGCCTTGCTTTTTCTGACAGAGACGCAGATATCGTCTCCAGCGGACACAAAATACCTCTCCTACCCTGGGTACGAACTAGAGCATTCCTTTCTGCCTAGGGCTGGAGTGTGTGTGTACGTTAGAGGCGATATCAGTTCTCGTCGCCTCAGCAATCTTGAAGGTAGGGACCTTTCCACCTTATGGCTACGTGTTGATTGTGATGATCATCCTCGCGTCTATTCGTGCCTCTATAGGTCCCATAGCGGTGATGCCGAAACTGACCGACTCTTGGAGCAGATTCAAACGGCTGTGGATTCAGTGCAGCAGCAGATCCCATCCGCTGAGATCATCGTTCTTGGCGATTTTAACGCCCATAATGCCGAATGGCTGGGCTCCAGCAAGACTGATCATGCGGGGAGATCTGTTCACGACTTTGCTCTGACCTACGGCTTGACACAACTGGTTACTGCGCCTACGCGAATCCCAGATGTGGAGAGCCAGGAACCTTCCCTGTTGGACCTTCTGCTGACTTCTCACCCGGTTGGCTATGATGTATCCGTTGCAGCCCCTCTCGGTTCCTCGGATCATTGCCTCATCCGGAGTACAGTGCCTCTCACGTGCCCGCCGCGTCGGCGAGTTGCTTGTAGCCGCCGTGTGTGGCACTATAAGTCAGCAGACTGGGACGGGATGCGGGTGTTCTTTGCGTCTTACCCGTGGGGGCAGGTTTGCTTCACGCCGGATGATCCTGATATCGCTGCTGACTCTGTTGCTGACGTGGTGCTTCAGGGAATGGAACTTTTCGTTCCATCCTCTGCGGTACCTGTTGGTGGCAAAACCCAGCCTTGGTTTGATCGCTCCTGCAAAAAGGCGTCTCGCCGAAAGCTGGAGTGCTACCAAGCCTGGGTAAATGCAGCGGCGGTACAGGATGTAAAGACCAGCGCTTTAAAAAAGGAGTTTAACTTTGCCTCCAGGTCCTTCAAAAGAGCCATTGCCAGAGCAAAGTCGTTGCACATTGGTAGGATTGGCGAGAAACTAGAGCGTCTCCCCTCGGGAACTCGTGCGTTCTGGTCTCTTGCCAAAGCTATCCAGGGGAATTTCTGCACGCCGTCTTTTCCACCTCTGCACACGGGAAATGATTCGTTGGCCCACGACGCAAAAGACAAAGCCGATCTACTGGGTAAGCTTTTTGCGTCCAACTCGACTTTGGATGACGGGGGACAAGCGCCGCCGACTATACCGCGGTGCGAGAGCTGTATGCCAGATGTACAGTTCCGCCAAAGCTTTGTGCGTAAGGCTCTTCGCTCCCTCGACACCCATAAGTCCAGTGGGCCTGATGGAATCCCTGCAATTGTTCTCAAGATGTGTGCTCCTGAGTTGGCGCCGGTCTTAACGCGTCTTTTTCGGCTCTCCAACTCTTCTGGCGTAGTCCCGACTTCGTGGAAGTCAGCTTTGGTGCACCCGATCCCTAAAAAAGGCGACCGCTCAAATCCATCCGACTACAGGCCGATAGCTATAACCTCCCTTTTCTCTAAGATTATGGAGTCCATCATCAATCGTCAGCTCCTCTGGTACCTAGAGGATCACCAGCTGCTGAGTGACCAACAATACGGTTTCCGTAGGGGTCGTTCGGCTGGTGATCTTTTAGTTTACCTGACACATTGCTGGGCACAGGCGATAGAGAGTAAAGGTGAGGCACTGGCAGTTAGTTTGGATGTAGCGAAGGCCTTCGATCGCGTTTGGCACAAAGCACTTCTTTCGAAACTTCCATGCTATGGGCTCCCCGGGAAATTATGCGAATGGGTCAGCAGTTTTCTAGCAGACAGAAGCATTAAGGTCCTAGTTGACGGTGAATGCTCAGACTCAATGTCTGTGAATGCTGGTGTCCCTCAAGGCTGTGTGCTATCACCCACGCTATTCCTCCTGCATATCAATGACATGTTGCAAACTAGCGGCATTCATTGTTATGCTGATGATAGTACGGGTGATGCCTCCTACACCGGCCGCGCCAATATTTCCCGGGAAAACGTCATTGAGAGCCGGAACAAACTTGTGTCCGAAATTGAGACCTCCCTAAAAGAAGTCTCAGATTGGGGTCGACTTAATTTGGTCCATTTTAACCCTACAAAGACACAGGTTTGCGCGTTCACCGCAAAAAAACTTCCGTTCGTCGCGTCACCTCGTTTTGAGAGCACTCCCCTATCTGCCACAGCCAGTATTGGAATCCTTGGCGTTGACATCTCGAGTGAAGTCCAGTTCCGCGGCCACCTAGAGGGTAAGGCCAAATTGGCCTCGAAGAAGCTCGGTGTGCTCAATAGATCGAGGCAGTATTTCACGCCGGCCCATCGCCTACAGCTTTATAAGGCGCAGGTTCGCCCGCATATGGAATACTGCTCTCATCTTTGGGCAGGGGCACCTAAGTACCAGCTTCTGCCTCTAGACCGCATCCAACGGAGAGCAGCTCGAATTGTCAACTGCCAACGTATTTCTGATCGGCTTGATCCCTTGGCGCTGCGTAGAGATGTGGCCTCACTCTGTATTTTCTATCGCATGTATTATGGGGAGTGTTCCGAGGAATTGTTCGGATTAATCCCTGCCGCTTCTTTCCGCCATCGCCCTACGCGACAATATTTCCACTCTCACCATTTAGATGGTTGGCAGTCCTCAACTGTGCGCTTTTCCCGAAACTTCCTGCCTCGCACAGCTAAACTGTGGAACGAACTGTCGCCAGCGGTGTTTCCGGACCGATACGACCTTCAAACCTTCAAGAAAAGAGCGTACTCCCACCTTAAAGGCCGGCAACGCACTTGCGACACCTCTGGTGTTGCGGGTGTCCATGGACGACGTTAATCGCTTACCATCAGGTGATTCGTTTGCTCGTTTGCCCCCTATAGCATAAAAAAAAAAAAAAAAAAAGTTTGACTTAACGATCTTCTTTTTCATAGCGTTTTCTAGGCTTATGCCACGGCTCAGGGAATCTGAAGTCCGCGTTTGGCGACTATTATCTGACCTTCCAACCCAGAGGGTAAATTAGGCCTTATTTGGATTAGTCCGGTGGCCTAACGATGTTCTTCCTGTCCCTTCACGGAAAAGCGGTTGGTAAATATCAAATGACATTTCGCATATAAGTTCCGAAAAGTCATTGGTAGGCACGAGCCGGGGTTTGAACCCGCGACCTCCGCATTGAAAGTAGAAACACTTTAAGACTTTGAGATAACTAAATGAACAGGAAGAAAACAGTAGGTAGGTACTTATTTTATGACACGTTAAACTTTCGCGTTATGTACACATTATCATAAATATAGAAAGGGTCTATCGCGAATTTAGTTAATTTACCTTAACATACCGACGTTTCGAACTTTCGACACAGTTTCATGTGTCAAGTTCTCGAATTGAGTCAAGCCATAGATATAATCTTGCATCCTGTCTATCAATATAATATAATACGAGTAAATTTGGTTGTCAAGATCGATTATTCCCTAACAACCAAACGGAAAATCCACAGAATGAATAGCGAAGTCTATCCAGAACATTCTAACAGCGTTTTCACTACCTTGGGATATGATCCGATGACCTGCGCAGATATGTTCACAACAGGTCTATTGTTATTTTAATAAGATTCACAATGTTTTCAAGCAAAAGAGGAACATACAATAAGAAAAATAGACAATAGGAATTTAGATGAAATAAACAAGTTATTGTGATCTTTTTGGTAGGTAGTCATAGCTTTCAGGAAAACCTTAGTCAATGACATCTTAATATATATATATATGTATATATGTATATATTGATGCCAGTCCATTTAATTTTTATTCTATAGGTATTATTTTTTCAATACATATCTGTGAATGCGAGTTGTCTGTTAAAAGCTTGAAATCTATGAAGTAAAAAACTTCCCTAATATCCATATCCGTTGCCTTCGTCACCCAGGCAGGCGTATAACGGACATCTATAGGAATATATCTTTAGATTACGATTAACTGAGGGTTTTGATCCGTTTAACTTACAACTTTAATACAAAAATAATAAAGTCTTATTTTAAAATGTTGCCCAACTTCATGATGCTAATGGATGGAATGGAAATGGATTAAACTATCTGTCAACTGCGTACTAAAAATAATCATATTGTACCTGTACGTATGTGCCGTGTAGTTAAGACCCTGTTTATCAACGCCTAACGACTCGATTACTGAAAGATAATAATAGGATCTAATGCGCAAACAAAATGCTAATAATTGATTTGAATTTATCTATGCGGCTTATATAATCCATAATGTGTCAGTACCTATTTCTAATCATGAGTAGATATTAATTAATTTCATAATGGCGTAACCAGGGCGTAATGCGTGCAGAAAAGTATTTTTTGGCGAATGAAATCGCTCACTTTTTGATCATCCATCTTATCGCCAGAGCATACGAGTCGATGGCTCAACCGTAAACATTACGACGGAGGAATATGAAGATAGGTCACCGAAAGGTAGTATATCGAACAGGCCAGGTAATGCCTCTCCAGCACCTAGGTATCTTATTCTACACTAAAGTAGCATTCACGTTTACGGGTTAACGTTAACTGGTAAACAAATTACAGTCCGTACTCCAATAGCAGCGTTTGTCGTCGATTAATACTCTAAAATGCATTTAGAAACTGCAGGGAACTATGTTTATATGTTACAGTATTAAAATAACTTTTGAATGGGTGGTGTCAAACAATGATTTAAATTTCGGTTTTTACACATTATTATTGCTATTATTGACAGAAACGGGACTGAATAGCGTCGCACTCGTCGGAGGTAATTTTCAAACCTATTTACGGTGTCGAAGTCCAGTTTTAATTAATAATAAAGTGGAGTGAAAATAATATTTACAATGCATGTGCTCGAAATGTGCGTTTTCTAATGGAGCAAAATCGTGCGGAAGGTAATAGTATATTACGATACAAGGGCGAAAAAGAGGAAATTCGAAACGAGTGGCGATAAGTTGAAACACGACCGTAGGGAGTGTTTTAAATCGACACGAGTTGCGAATTACCTCTTCGCACGTGTATCGTACGACGTTTTACAGTACATATGTCCCTTTGAATATTCGACGCAGGCACGTAAAGTGCTCATTATCGCCCTAGGGCGGTAAAGTAGCACCATTTGTACTGTAAAGTACTTTATGCCACACCTGGCCATAAAGTGCCTTTTTCCGCACGCTACGCGTACGGAAAAAGCCGATTTCTGCCCAAGTGTAGGCATAAAATGATGTACCTAACACGTGAGTAAATAAAGCCCTTTATCGCATATTTACGTCCCTCGCTTGCAGCTCGGGTCGCAAACATCTGCGATCTCGGCCTTACTTTGTTTTACCACACTAGTTAGGTAATGTACTACTTCTACACTGGAGGGCCCCGCCGCACCGCACGCTGCCGCACGAAGCCGCCGCTTACCCCGGTGTACTGTGCTACTACACTAGTTACACTAGTTACACTACCACTAATACCTAATGATTATTTATTTACTCGCACAATGTATAGTAAAACATTGTATGAAATACGTGTGTAAACCTGCTTTCTGCGTTCTCGTACAGTCAACAACACACCTGTATATATACAGCCAAAGTGCCAAAAATATGTATACAGAACTTTATTGCCAGAGAATTAAGGTCGTGTATACATATTTTTGGCACTTTGGCTGTATGCACAGGTGTGTTGTTGACTGTACCTGGAAGCCGTTGTATTTGATAAGCTCCTTAAGCCTATCCACGATATAGAAGGCGCCCTCCTGGTCGTAGTACCCGATGTCGCCCGTGCGCACGTAGCCCTCCTGGTCGAACAGGGCCTCGCTGGCCGCCGTGTCCCCCATGTACCCCTTCATGCGGAGGGGCGACTTGATCCACAGCTCGCCCTCCTCGCCCACGCCCTTCTTTGTGCCGGATTCGATGTCTATGACCTGTGGAACAAAGTAACAGATGGTTAATAAATTAAACTTGTTTGATGACAAGTTAGCTCTTAATAGAAGTATATAGTCATGAGAATAATACATTTAATTTATCCCCTGTTCCAGTGTACAGACAGTACAGCTGTATTTATTTTCATAGATACAAGGAAGGAATGTACGCGCCATTTGCGTCATCCAGGTTGCGCTAATGAACCCGGAGTTAGTTGTCAAATTCCACAAAAAAACGCTTTACTCCTGGTTAGCTGGCTGACCTGCATGGTGCAAGTGGGGTTCATTGTTCCGTCTGGCGTAATGCAGGTTTATCGTGGGCAACGTCTTAGATCTCAGTAGTGACTTAGTGGGCTCCATCAATTGGAGATGGTTGAATAAGCTCTCGATCTCGAATAGGACGATAGGGGGCAATTACAGATATGACCCCCATTGGTCGAAGTTTAAGAGCTAGGGGCCTTAAAGAGTATCCGCTTAAGGCCCCTAGAAAATAAAATAACATAAGGCCGCGTATTACCTTAATCTTCATGCCCGGGGCCGGCGTCCCACAAGAGCCTAGCCTACGTTTGCTGGAGAGGTCCACGCAGCACGCCATCGTCACCTCCGTCAGGCCGTAGCCTTGCCGGATGAAGTTTATACCTAATCTGCAAACAATACACAATGGTTGGTTATTCAATCATCAACGTATTTTCGTGTCGGCTCTTTGGAAGAATTATAAGGATGGAAACGTAATTACCGCTTATGAGCGCGTGTTCCCAAAAAATTTGGTGCCAGCTGGAGGTGCCTGGTGGTGTGGGTGCCGCAATTTTACTATGGTTTTAGGACCTTTACCTTAGGTATCTAAGTAAGTTGGAGTGTATCTATGACTGTTTAGCTAGAAGAAATTATGATTTTAAGGCGGTTTAATAAGTCTTTTGGCCAGGCTTATAGCGCAATGAGCCCACATAGATACACAATGTACCCTCAAACAACAGCACACATTTTCAGCAGTTCAGAAAAATAGGTACTATACCTCTGAGACACAGCATTTTGTATTTCTGCGGAGAGCGGCGCCGCGCCGCACCACACTTCGTTGACCGACTTCAAGTTGTACTTGAGGACCAGGGGGTGCTTTGCAAGGAACACCGCCAGCGGGGGCACCAGCGTCATCATGTTGACCTGAAAACATAGGGTTGATATAGCTTTGCTAGTAGAAAATAGTGCCAAATTCAAATGACTAAGTAAATAGGAAATGTGTATACTGAAGTGGCCAGATTATAATTACTGTATGGGAAGTTGAGGTACGAGTATCTATGCAAATAAATATTTCCGGCTGGTTTGAATATTATTAAAAATAACGGCAAATGCGAGGTGAACAAGTTCCCTAATGCGCAAGGCTTGCGCATTAGGGGTTCAGTGTCAAATAAAGAGAGTGATTTTAAAAATTGCGGTAATATCAAAAATAAATTTTGTATGTGTATTGTGATTGAAAATTTACCTTGTAATTCTGTATGGTTTCTAAAAATAACTTTTCTTCAAAACGGGTCAGGAACACTATTTCGAGATGGAATGATATCACACCAAAAGTGGTAATGAAACCGTATGCATGGAACCAAGGTATCAAAGCTAAGAAGTTCTTTATTTCGGTATTGTTGGACTCCATTGATGTCTCCACATAATACCTGAAACAAGCATAATTTGCAAAAAAAATTACCAAGTAATCCTTTGTATCCTGTAAATTATTAAACCAATTAGGATGAAACTTGTTCTGGTCCCTAAGTTGAAGTAAGTATAAGTCAATGGAAAGGATGATTGCCAGTATGAATTGTGTGTAGAAACATTCTGAATGTATAATAAATTTATATTTTATAATTTCCAAACTGTGTTAATTTTAATATTTAGTAAGAATAATGAAGACACTTCTATTCCTCAAATAGTAAAAGTTATAGAGATAAAGGACCTCCTAAAACTCCTATATTAATCACTTACTTCATATGCTGTGACAAAGTTAGGAAGTTTATGTGTGTAAGCATAACTCCCTTAGGCAGGCCAGTGGTTCCAGAGGAACACATAACGGCTAGCGTGTCATGGCCACCAACATCCGCCAACTCAAAGTTCTCCACACTCGCATTCTCTTTGACCAGGTCTTTGAACATAAGACCCGGGATAACATCATAATCTCCAAATAGCACTATTTTTTCTACAGAAGACCCTTCACTGCAGTCTTGAATGTTCTGAGCCGTGATTGGTGATGTGAATACTATCCTTGGTTTTGTTATTTTAAGAATGTGAGTGATTTCACCTGAAATAAATTATCTCTTTCAATGAATACTACTGTTTTTGTTACATGTCCATATCATGGAAAATGTATTTTTTGTATTAAAATACAGAAACTAAAACCTTGACAAAATATAACTGATTTACCTGGAGAGTAAGTTACATTAAGTGTGCACAGCACAGCACCACAGTACATGGTGGCTAGGGCAGCCACAGGGAACTCAAACCGGTTCTCACTGCACAGGGCCACCATTTCTCCCTTCTTTAGCCCAAGTCTCTGCAGAGACACCGCCAGGTTCACACTTTGTTGCAGAATATCTCGGTAGGTCAGAGAGTTCCCGGTCTCACCACATATCTGTAATTTTAAGTTGATATGTTAAAACATTGAACAATATGCACTGTTTTTGATTGTGTTTTTTGTGTAGTGTAAGTTCAAATAGAATGGATAATAATATTCATATCCCCAGTGAGATTTTAATTTGTAGAAGCATGCAATGAATATTTTGAGAAGTATTCACAAAGTAAAAAAACTCTGTGTGAAAAAGGAATATTTTTAAGTTTACTACGAAATCACATCTGCATCGCGATACTTACTAGTGATACTTTATCTTCACCCTTCTTCAGCTGATTGAATAAAAATTGTGGGTAGGACAAATGGGCTGGAATATCGCGCTCCTCCGGCCCATAAACTATATTATTATGTATAGACACTGCCATTTTTATTTATTTCGCACTGTCTTACGACGTGAACTAACCTAAACTAGGAATTCAACTAACAGTTTAAAACTTCGAGTCTTGTAGCCGATTTTGATAAAAAATATCGATACGGCGAATTAATGCTGGAAAGGGAAGATAGCAACTGATAACGGATATCATGTCTGATATTTATTTATGTGAATTAAATCCGATGACAACATTTAAATTGAAATATTACTCGTAAAATACAAAGAGAGGTGCCGCACCCGCACCGCACGCATTCAAATTTGACGTAAGACATCAGTGTTGCCAGGTCCAATTTAAAAATTCCAGTAGACACAAGGTGTAAAAAACAGGAGAAAAACAGGATATTTTTTAATTCCATATTAATTACCTGAATACATATGTTACTCCTGTTATTCCTCTAATTATTCGTTTTTTGTTTAAAAATCATATTTTTAATGAACTACAAAGGATCAAGCGTGAATCGGTGCTTTAAAAAAGTTGTTTTTTTTGTTCGGTTTTCGTGATACTAGCCCAGGGCTACTACTACGAAAATCGAACGATTGCGGATTTATATGTCCATCTCTGTCACACTTGCATATTAGAGTGACAAAGATGTTTTTCCGTCAATGCCAATTTTCGATGTTCGTGGTAGGCCTACAGAGCGCCTACCACGAACCGCGAACGAAAGTATACCTCCCTTTCGCACTTGTGATTTCTCACTCAAGTGCGACAGAGAGGTGAAACTTCGTTGGTGGTTCGTGGTAGGCCTTCAGACTTTGACAGACCAACCATAAAAATAGGCTGACAGTGACACTTGCGTTTCGTTCAGAAACTGTGTCTTATATATATATAGGTGACTGTTACACACTATGATTGCATATTGCATTTAAGACCTACTTACACTCGGTTCAAGAACCTTAACAAGTTATTTTGTATATTATACTATGGTTAACACGAGTGAACGTCTAAAATCCAGAATCCAGGAGATTTTCTGGGAAAAACAGTAGACCAGGAGATACACCTCGAATCCAGGAGATCTCCTGTAAAATCAGGAGACCTGGCAACACTGTAAGACATTGACAATGACAGCTGTCACTGTGAGAATAATTAGATAATGTATCGTTCAGTAATAGTATACTGAGTGATCAATCGGAACGAGTTGGGCACGAGGAGTAGTATATACTCAGACTAATGATTCTATAGACTAGACAACCAAGTAATAATACCACTACCGAAAGAGATGACATTATGCTAATTTAAATAAGAGTGACAAAGAAAAAGATACATATTTTTTGTCTTTGTCATAGTTTCACTTTTTCACCACTGCCACAATCGAGTTTGTGGCAAACAAAGAAGTAGTTGATATGTCAAACTCATTAGTGCGCATATCAAATTATCCTGATTTTATCACAAATATCCTTTCTCCTGTGAAACACAGTGAAAATCGGAGTGTTTAGTGTTTGAATTTCAAGTACACAATGGTAAATTGTTCTATATTGGGCTGTAAAAGCCGCAGTGAGCAAGGAAATGAGAACATAACCTTTCACACGTAAGTATCATGTTTTTCAATTTTCTCTTAACTTAATATGTAATGATTGCATTGTACAATTAATTTACATTATGGACCTTGTAAATTTAAACGATTTCAACGGAGATAATACGATAATTAACAAAAATTTAATCAACATTATATGTAGAAATATCCGACCAAATTCAGTAGATCATGTATTGTGAGCTGTCAGCCATCTTAAAACGGGTTTTCAATTTGGCTGCATAGCAATCCTGTTAGGGATACCAGATCAAAACAGGCATAATTTAGGGGAAAAATGTGACTTAGTTTAGGGAAATTGATCCAATTCACAAAAGCTTAAAATTGAAATGTGTAACTTTTGTTTGAGTCACAAATGTCTTTTATTTATAAAAATGCAATATTTAAACAAGAAATTAATGAAGATAGCCCTGTCAGGGCCCATGTGCTACTGAATAGTATGTAAGACCAATGTATACCATGGATGCAATAGACTATGACTATAACTATGAAGATGCCTGTTCCAGAACCGGAATGTTTAACAGTAATAGGTATTTTGATATTATAAATGTTTGTACAATTAGATGATAAATTTATGTGTAAACAAATAATGTTATTCGACACGTGTATGTAAACTGTCTATTTTCTAGGTTTCCGCAAGACGAGGCTATACGCAATTCTTGGTTAGCGGCTACTGGACGACAAAATTGGCAGTCAACTAAGTACAGTCGTATTTCGAAAGCCGTATTTACGTTAACAACGCTACTGTGTTATTTTTATATAAAAATAAATGATTAGCAACATTTTTGTTTTAATTTTCATCTTATATAGACACCCTCTTTTCGAATTTTAAGATAACCTATAATTTACGTAGCCATCAAGGTACAAAATTGGAATTTCAGAAATATAAGGGTAATTTCTGTCAACATGGCAACACTTATTTTTGATCTACTTTATCTCTGTCCCTTACGGGTGTACGCTACTGTCTTGTCTAGTCTATAGAATCATTGGTCTGAGAGTATATAGCACGTTGAGTCATAGCGTTGAGTGAGTGTTTTTTTAGGTTATTTCCTTAATAAATACTTATTCCTTATTTGGTGACGGTTTATTAGCTAACAAAACAGACAGTAGGGTTATTATGGAGGGAAACGAAAAGGAGAAGCCTCCAAACGAGGGCGGTGGTAATAAAACAGACCGGTAGAACAATTCTCGAAAAAGGAATCTGACATTGTCTTATTGGGCATATTTTTATTTTGTTGTCGTTTTTTTTTTCTCGTCAGATTTGAATGAAATTTGGGGGGTAGGTAGAGTTCCTTATTCTACGCAAGATAGATACAAAATCTCAATGTGCGACAAAAAAATTGTATGAAATTTTCCACTGAGTTACGAAAATTCCATACGATTTCGTAACTCAGTGGAAAAAAATGTGGGACATACTTTGAAATTGGGTCTATCTTGAAGAGAATAAGGAACTCTACCCACCCACCAAATTTCATTCAAATCTGACGCGAAAAAAAAAACGACAACAAAATAAAAATATGCCCTATTACGGCATATTTTTATTTTGTTGTCGTTTTTTTTCGCGTCAGATTTGTATGAAATTTGGTGGGAAGGGAAAGTTTAGTTAAGTTATTCTACGTTAGATAGATACGAAATCCCAATGTGCAACAAATTGTACTAAATTTCCGACTGAGTTACGAAAATCCCATACGATTTTGTAACTCGATGGAAAAAATTGTGGGACATACTGGGAAATTGAGTCTATCTTGAAGTAAATAGGGAACTCCTCCTACCTACCAAATTGCATTCGAATCTGACGCGAAAAAAAAAAACGTCAACAAAATAAAAATCCGCCCATCACCGACCAAGCGCGAGCTCTCTCCAATGGTTTTGTCCGAGCCGACACAACCATATAATACGTCCAATGTTGAGATTAACACACAATTAGGAAATGAGAACTCTGTTGAACCCACCACTGTTAGCAAGGTTAATATTCCTAATGAGTCCAATAAGAATAACAACAGCGAGGGTAACATGGATACGGCTGAGTTCAACCGGCATGTATGCCTGTATTGTATGCACAAACACCCAGACTTAGATATAATAAATCCCGGGATTAAAATGCCGACGATGATAGTCCATTTATAGTGCATGTGTACAGAGAATCTGCTCCCAATTCTAGCGTTTCCCTAAAGCCATTAACGTTGGTCTTTTGCTTACTCAAGCAAATGTTAGGAACATCCGTAGGGACGGGATCAAGTCAGTAGGTCGTCGGAATAGAGTGGCTGTATCTTTCTCCAAAGCAATCGATTCAAACAGATGCAAACCTGATGATGAAGACTAAGGATAATCTGCTTGGTAATTCCCAGCATTCTCATCCCATTTGAGACATTAATCTTTTGTTTGTAAGGAAATACCTCCAGGCTAGTCCCATTTGACTGGAGATGGAGTAAACCTGATGATGCAGACCAGGGATGGCATAGAGGAATTGCTTGGTAAGTCCCGGCTCTATCATCCGATTTTAAACTTACCTTAAAAATACCTTCAGGGAAACCATCATTTTAACGGTGTGGAGTTGTGGACCTAATGATGAAGACCAGGGATGGCAAAGCGGAACTTCTCGATAAACTAGGCCTAGGTATCATCCGATTTCTGACATTCATCTTTTTGATTTCTAATTTGATATGGAATTCTTGAGGAATTTAGAGAACTCTTCAAATGTGAACGGCACGTCCATTGTGATTGGAAGGTTTTCATAATTAGCTTGGGCGTTTTCTTACTAAGGCTATCATTTTCCTGGAATGGACCTGATGTTGAAGATCAGGGATGGTAAAACTATTCGATAATTTCCAGCTCTATCATCCGAATTGAGTCATTCTCATTTGGTTCGCGAGGAGCTCCTTGCAAACCTACTTGAGCGAAGCTGTTTTCCCAAAGGACTACAATATGGGGTTCTTCAAAAAAGGAGTGTTAAAGTTTTTAAAGGGTCGGCAACGCGCATGTAACACCCCTGGAGTTGCAGGCGTCCATAGGCTACGGTGACCGCTTACCATCAGGCGGGCCGTATGCTTGTTTGTCACCGTCGTAATATAAAAAAAAAAAGCTAGGTACATGATACATTAGGTAAGTACTTCAGATTTAATGATGGAAGCCATGTATCGTGATTTTGATATTTTTCATGTACACTAGCAACTCAAACTTTAAATTTTACTGGAAAGGCCAATTGAAGTTGGTAATTTACTCTTAAAAAATATTTTGAAATCGTTAAAATTTAAAAAAGATGAACACATGTCTAAATAAAGTCTACAACCACAAGCCGCAGTAGATTAATTTTTCCCAATTCCCAATAACAGTTTTTTATACCACGTTGGTGGCAAATAAGCGTAGCCTATGGACGCATGCAACTCCAGAGGTGTCCAAGATTCGACTCCTTTTTTGAAGAACCTCATACTGTATGTAATCCTTCGGGAAAACCTCAACAGAATAAGCTCCCTCATTCCACAGCCGGAGCGTCTGCGGGAAGAAATTCTTCTGAGTTCGCGGCCATTTAGGTTGGGCGGTGTGCGGATGAGCGCCCTGTCGGTGGCGAGCGCGAGCGGTGTGAAAATTTATGAATAGACGAGGTAGATACGAATATGAGTCGCAGAATAATGAGCTATGAGCGTTCGGCGAAAATGGTAGGGCGGTTAGCGCATAAGCTGTTCCAACCCCAAAAAGGCTGCACAGCACTGCTCTGCGCGTTCAAGGTCAGCGCTCATAACTGTTGGCACGACCTGTATTTATTTTTATTTGACTAAACCCCAGCTGAGCTGCCGGATCAAACATAGTGCCCGGTGCGCGGGCGCCGGCGCTGCTCAACCAACTCGTATTGACCCGGGATGCCGACGTGTTCGCTGATAGCTGGAGCGCATTGCTTGCAAAAATAAATTCATTATGCAATGAATTCAGTTAGCGTCACGTTCCATTAGATCTAGATTGATTAACTACTGCGTTATTGTTATTGTACTTTTTTAGTATTAAGTCTTTAGCATTGTAGGCGTTTTGGCTGATACTGTAAGCCTATTTAATGTAATTTAATAAATAAAATAAAATAAAATAAATAGTAAGCCTATGTCATTTTGCTTTGATGACATCGCGCGACCGTTTCGTAGCCAGTTAGTTGTAATTTCAGAGGAGTCACTAGCGCGTTACCGACCCCTTAAGTAGGTACTTTGCCATATAAGGACTAAATAAATCATTATAAACATTTGCGGACAATCTTGGAAGATCAGTCTAGCCCCAAACTAAGCAAAGTTCGTAAGGGGTAATGTGTAACAGTTACCTTTAATTTAATATACAATAGGTAGTGATAAGTACGTTCTCGAACAGTGCACTTACTGATAAATTTAGTTTACCTACCGGTTTTATAATCGAGATAAGAATCGTCGGTAATTGTTCATATTAGTTATCTACTCCATTGGTGGGAAGACTGTCAAGAAGAAAGTGATTGTTTAAAGTGTATAATATAATATAGGTAAGTGTTAGGAATACCACGAACATCGAAAATTGGCATTGACGGGAAAACCTCTTTGTCACTCCAATAAGTAAGTGTGATAGAGATGGAGATACGAATCCGCAATCGATCTATTAGGAAAACGTGTTGGTATGTGTATTGTGTAAGTAAAAATACACAGATTCCAACATATCGTCATATATATTGTTATTTTAAGAGATAACTGTTTGTTTTTTTTCTGTTTTGCTTAGCGCCAAATTCAAACATATGTATGTGATAGCGCAATACAAAATTAATCTTACAATTTAAAAACCGGCCAAGAATGTCGGGCCATGCTCAGTGTTATGTAGTGTCCCGTAATTTAATTTACAGTCCGTCACAATATGTGGTATATGCATAAAAAGGGTTTTAATAGATACCATGCCCATTACAATAAAAAACCGGCCAAGAGCATGTCGGGCCATGCTCAGTGTAGGGTTCCGTAGTTTACCGTCAGTCACAATAGGCAACCATAAAAAGTGTTTTAATGAATACACCCCCACCCGACCCTATCACCTCCGGAAAAATCTTAACAGCGCGAAGTAAATTGGATTAAGTACTAATTTATACAAACTAGACGGATTATGTGTGTTGGGTTTTCGGGGGTAACTTTTGATCGCGTGAATCGATTTGAATCATTTTTTAAGCTATTGCATAGCTTCTATCGCGGGCCTTGAGCGCGGGGACCGAATCTAGAAATTCCGTAACGAAAAAAAACCTGACGCTCCCCACTCCGACGGACCGAAACCGACTTTATTCACTTTGTTACAAAGTTCTTTATCGAGGAAAGGATATATCTCCATACGAATGTCGCTAAGTGTCATATTCTATACAAAATATTGAGGACAGTAGCCCTTATTACCAGAGATACGGCGATGTCAAATGTCAAAATAAACACTATTATTTTTTCCCGCCAGAATCAAATATGTTAAATCGATTTTGTAATCGATGCATAATATACTGGCTGGATCGAATTAAAGGCAAAAGGCGCCTAATTTTTTATTTAGACTGCGAATCGTTTTGTTTTTTTAATCGATACCTTAGTGCAAATGCAAAGTCGTACTAAGTACCATTTTAAATTTGTGAATTTAGCACGTTAGTGCACAACGGAATAAAGTGGAAATTTCATTGGCATAAGAAATATTAGTACCTACAAAGAAGTAGAGTATCGAAATATGCCTTTGTCTTGTTTATCAAATATTTTCTATTGGTATATTAGATTTGTTCCTTATTGTGATAATCACAAAGGTGATATTGCTGCGTGCTGTAAATATTTTGTTTGTGGTGTTCGAAGACGATGATCACCGTATGTTTTTCGCCTATAAAAAAGCTCTCTTTCACTGCAGACGAAAATGTACCCAAATTTATTTTAAGTTTTTTTTGTTCAGTAGTGTCATAAACAAACAGAAATTAAACTTAAGTAGGTACATATTTGTCACTACTGACGAAAGTGCACAAAAAATACAAAACTGTATTTTTAGGAAATGAGTTGAAAAGTGACCAATGTGCCGGGATCCATTAAATCTATGTAAATATGATATGTTTAATGCTGTGATAAATTTGATAATAAATAAAATCACTCATAATGGTAATTTTGTAGCAGCCCGCTGTCTCCACAACCAAAGGCATGAACATGTATTGTATCCATGTCCTATAGACCTTAGTTGCTTATCCACGAATGTCATCTGATAATGATAATGCTATAAGTTCATGAAAAGACAAGTTGCATGGATAGTGCGACGGTGATTGCTGTCAAATGTGAGTAACTGTATAGAATTATCAGAAATTGTCATACAAAGGTGACAAACTGTTGTCTTATTACGTTACGCTATCCGTTTGGGATCTTATCCCAGAAGGGAGCGCACACTTTTGCCGCTTCGCCACCGCTAGAGTTTCGGCAGAGGGCTCCTGCTACGTGGGAAATGCGAGTAATATGGGTGGTCGAAATTGTGCTAACGCATGTAACATCCCACACTGAACACCGCCCCGTTTTCCACAGCACCAGGGTCACTCCATCTTGCTATCAGTGCGGCTAAACCCAGTGGCTCCAGAACGGAATGAACACCCGCTGACTGAAGAGACCTCAGGACAATATCATTGAGGTCTTAGTGACGCGGAATCCAACCACTACAAATACGGCAACTCAATGTATAGGCTATATGGCTGTCAACACCCACCATGCATTGTACAAGCGGATGACATACATACCTCATAGCGGGCCCAGGGGAGTACAATGGCCAAACGCAACGATTTTGCCTTTGCGCAAAGAACAATGTCACAAAGCCAGTACGGTTTTTATATTAAATATTGGACAAGGATAGTTTATAAATAAACTCAGATTTTTTTGTACGATTACTTTTCTAAAACGGCTTATTACTGAATATGCACAACTTGATGGATTAGGATGGCACTTATTACAGTTCTATCTATATGGCACTAATGGAACTAGGTATCGCCTTATCCCCGTTAAATTGATTTGATTAAAATTATTTTAACTTTGCGCAAAAACATTCTTAGATCCTTAGATACATTTTACTTAATAATGGCATCTATTTTATTTTTGTTGTCTAGCAAACTGATCTTGCGTAGCGATGTTGTCACAAAACCAGCACGGTTTCTTCAATTACATTTTGGACAAATTTCCATGCGATGCTAATATTGTAAATTTGATGAACTATTATCTGTTACCAATTCACACTAAATTAAAAACGCTGAACGGATTAAGGTGAAATTTGGCATGGGGATGTTTTGACTCCTAGGAAAGGACAGAATAGTTTTTGTTATGAAAATCATCCTATATAGAGGTGCAAAGGGGAAGGAAGCAAGTGAAATAGTCAAATCTATAATTGCATGGGCAGTTTATGAATGAATTCTTTCATAAATTGCCCATGCACTTTTGAACGCCTGTGTAAATGCGAATAAAGGCCTCTGCCGATCCTATCATAAGATCGTCCTTGGTTGAGATGAGACATAATATATAAGATTTTAAGCTAACATGGTCATTTACACTATAATTACTATTTAAAACGAGATATTTACCATGTACATTTGTTTTAATGAGCTCCCGATATTAATGGTAAATATCTCGTTTTAAATAGTAATTATAGACATAATATATACTTACCTACCTAATGAAAGTTTATAATTATTATATGCGTGACGTAATTATTTTGGTATCCTCGCAATGTTTTTCTTCACTGGGAAGTTAGTTGTAATCAGGTACCGACTGACATTCTGTGGGTTAAATTCAGTGAGCTTAAGGCAGTGTTGTAAACCGTGATCAAAAACACTCGGCCTTGATTACTTATTTAATTGAAAGATAATTTATGTCAACTTGGACGTACTTTTTAGCATATCTACAGCGTATCCAGCTACTGAAAGATTAATATGTGGTCAAAGATACATACAGCTGTCACAAAAATGCTGGTGATTCGATTAAATGTGTAATCACTAATCAGTATCGAATTGTGGTTAGGAGAATAAATAAACAAAAAATGTTTGACAAAAAAAACATTTAGTCCTATTTTTTCCAAATCAGATTACAATATTGATCACCAGCATTTTAGGTATATCCTGAATTATTAACGAGAACAAAGAATAACAGGTTACTGTAGTTGCAAGTTAGTTGTTTGTTTTATACGGCCCCGGAATTTAATTAGCAATTTACAGTTCAAGTCAATTTGGTATTTAATACTTATGGTAATAAAAATACACTACCAAACATTATAATACTGCGCAGACGAAGTCGCGCTAGTAATTGCATAAGTTGATACAAAATGATATGCAATAGCTTTACCGCGGCAGTCCCCGAGTGCCACACGTATTTTTTTTTTATTAGAAGGAAGGTAAGTGCGGGATGATAAATGAAGTACTCAAGATAAAATAATTTTTTTGCATGTATATGCAAAACCGTATACAACCGTGTGTATTTAACCGTATGGTTAAATTACAAACTTAATTTAGAAATTATTTTGTACAATTTTTCAAAAACCGTTCAACCAATCAAGTTCAAAATAATTTTCCATAAAGTTCTTATTAAGTTCTACTATTGTAACTTTTTCCATATTTTTTGAATTCATAGTTCAAAAGTTAGGGGGGCACATTTTTTTAAACTTCTGGATCGATTATTTCCGACAGTATTTACTTCACACTCTCTAGGTTTGAAACGTAAAAAAAACATCACCCCCCACTTTACATGTACGGGAGGTACCCTAAAAAAGATTATAACCACTTTTTTATTTGACCACTTTGTTGGTGTGACCTATATACATATTCGTACAAAATTACAGCTTTCTACTACTTTCTAGTACTTACAGTCACTGAGATTATCCGCGGACGGACGGACGGACGGACGGACGGACAGACAGACAGACTTGGCGAAACTATAAGGGTTCCTAGTTGACTACGGAACCCTACAAAAGGAGTATCTTCGCAGCTTATACTACGACGTATACGCCCTTAAATTTTAACGGAGAAGATACGTTGTTTGCAAAAAATCAAACATGGCTTAATTGACCAAGTTAATTATTTTTTTCTCGAGTCTTCAATTTATAAGCTCTATTTTCATGTTTTTTTTTCATATTTTATGGACCCATTTTTTGTACTTCCTGAGCGGTTATTTCCGAAAATATTCACAAAAATGATTAGAAAACCCCCAATTTTTTTTAAAATACCTACCTATCCGACGTTACCATACATTTTAGGGTTGAAACGAAATATAAACACCCCCCACTTTACGTGTATTGGAGGTACCGGTACCCCTAAAGATAAAAGCTTTTCGACTTTTTATTTTACCACTTTGTCGGCATGATTGATATGTATATTCATACCAATTACCAAATTACAGCTCTGGAGTACTAAGGTCACTGATGAGCTAAGCAGCAGAAGGACGGACGGACGGACGGAGAGACAGACATAGCGAAACTATAAGGGTTCCTAGTTGACTATGGAACCCTAAAAAGGAATGTTCAAGTTTTGATGCATCGGCAACGAGCATGTGACACCCCTGGAATTGCAGGCGTCCATGAGCTATGACTGCCTTCCATCTTCCATCAGACGGGCCGTATGTTTGTCTGCTACTAACTTGTGGAGTTGTGGTCATGCTTGTTATTTATTTTACTCTTTTATAAAAGCGATTTTTTAATCATTTGGAGCAAGAGTTTTGTTCTTCCATGTTTAGTACCTACAATTAAATGTGAGCTCCCGAGCTCAACGAGATAACAAATCCTAACAGGTAAAGTAAACGTGTAGGTAAACCTATGTATATTGTAATACCTATATGGCACATGTTGCACATCAACCAATTTCTACAGTTTTATTGCCTTGGTAGTCTGACTAACGACAGTAACGACTACCCTTTCTAAAAATTCTAATACCTACTTCTTTTAGTTAGATTTTGATCCGCTTCTACTCCGAACTAAATAAAAACTTTTTCACAAGTTTCATTGCGCCAATTCCACATGCAAATTCACCAAGCTGGTGGTCTTCCAAAGCTCTCCCTTTCTCTATCTCTAATTCGGACTCGCCTTTCCAAAGAAAATAATTATAAGAAAACCAGATACGAAATTTTGAATTTGTTCCACATATAAATATTTACTCATTTACTTTAGTTTAATAAATAATAAATAAATAAATATTGTGGGACAATCTTACACCAATCGACGTAGTCCCACGGTTACCTCAATAAGCCTTGTGTTGTGGGTGTTAGACGTCGATATTATATAGGTAATAGGCTAGGAGGCCGTCAAGTTTACTTTGATGTTCGGTGAAATGTCATATCACCAAGATGATTTATTCACTTAGAATAAAGATAGATGGGACTGACAGAAGGTATACTTGAAAAGTATTATCATGAAGTCAATTCCTTTTTTTCAGATACACAACGTTTCGAAGAAAATGATAGTAGACAATGTGGTGGTTGGAGAGCCTGCCATGGAGGTGCCAGGGCACCTGTCCTTCGCGCAGTTCGTCATAGACAAGCTGAGAGAGCACTGCAAAGGCGGGGAGGGCGTAGCTATGGTAATTAACTCTAAATAAACACAAATGGTCAGTGATGTTATCCACCCGTGCTTGCCGTTATCTGAACCATTGACAACAAGCCACTGCAGCTAGTTACTTTATTTTTTTACCTTCACTTGCAAGAGCCAGATAAAAAAAGTCCTACTTAAGTAGTTATTATTTATAACTTTTTCAAACATGGTTTTAAAAGCACATTTTTCGATATTTAAAAAAAGTTTTCCCCTCACTAGCTCGGAAAGCGCTGTTTTGTCCTTTAAAACTAGCGTGGAAAAACGCATTTTATCCACATGTGGGGCAAAGTAATCTAATTCCTATCACTTACCACCAGGCCAGTATAAGTGAGTCCTAATATGCCCATAGTAAATATGCGCAATCGGAGGTCACACCTTAAATTGGTCATGTGATCATGTCTTATCCCGCACTTGGTAAGCTATTGGCAATATCTAAGTATCAGGAGCGTACTTACTCTATGACAAATTTTTAAATTGATTTTTGATGGTTTCTCCAAGATAACTTACAAGTGGATAAGATTTATAATCGTATGTAGTCTGTATTTTCCTCGCATTAGTGAGGGAAAAAATGTTGTATTACACTCGGCGGCAAAGTTTGTTCAACTCTCGTGCCTTGAGACCCTCGTAAAGCTCAAGATTCCAGTTATTGAACCACTCGCTTCGCTCGTGGCTCAATTTTGGAATCTTTCGCTTGCTCGGGTCTCAATATAAGCCCGAGAGTTAAACAACAACTTTTCCCCCTTGTATAATAAATAACTATTTCGCTGTTATACATATATGTGATATCTACCTACATAATAACTGTTCCTATTTGAAGTCTCTAATAATAAGTATCTAGTCGCTTTAGAAACTTTAAAGTTAAATTAATTACATGTACGTACATGTATGTACGTACAAAAAACTGTTACTGCACTGCTTTCACTGCCTTGCGCTTTTTAGGGTTCTGTAGTCAAATAGGAACCCTTATAGTTTCGCCATGTCTGTCTGTCCGTCCGTCGGTCCGTCTGCGGCTTAGCTCAGTGACCGTTGGTAGTAGAAAGCTGTAATTTAGTATGAATAATTGATACCAATCATGCCGACACGAGTCGATAGCTTCATAGCGACTCGATTCGAAAGTAGGTATTTGCAACTCACTCCCACCAGTTAAGTGTCTCTACCATAAGTTGCTATAGATTACGAAGGAAAGATTTCGACACGTTATCTACAGTTGCATCCCGCTTCCACTCGCAAGTGCGAGCAAGATGCAGTGACAGTGCGTCGATGTACCTAGTCGCTAATAAGTAGGTTTAGATATTATTTCAAACTCGTGGTAAGCACAAAGAATGAGCTAGATGCAATAACTACAATAACAATAACAATAAGACTTTCAATCGCGCAGTCGCTAGCGATTGTCATCTACAAAAATGTATGGTACCTATACCGATATTGATATGAAATAAGTAGGTACCGTAATGGTCCGCTTATGAACACTTGCCATGGCGCAATCTACCCAAAGTTTGTTTATTGCAGGTCAACGGGGACACAGGCGAAGAAGTAACTTTTCAACAAATCCTTCATGATGTAGTGAGAGTCGCTACAGGCCTTAAGAAGTTTGGAGTAAAGCGTGGCGACGTAGTTGGTATATGCAGCGAGAGCAGGATAGAGTACATCACGACGGCTATAGCCCTCATGTGCTGCGGGGCTACGGTTACTGCCGTCAACTTGCAGTACACTACAGGTGGGGTACAGAACTACGTACATAAATACTGTAAAGGAATTAAGTAAGATACGCAATAAGGGGTTGCTTTAGCCCTAGTGGATAACATTGCCCACACACAAATAGTTCTTAAAAACGACACCATAAGACTAAACCAGTGTTGCTTTTAGAATTTTGTGTTATTGCCGATAGGTGTTAAAATGTTAAGAAAATAGGAGTACTGCTGTAGGTAATTCTTTAGCGCTGTCTCATTTTATGCATTCCCCCAGGCGAAGTAGAAGCCCCGACATCTCATGCTTAACATATTAGATATCTATCCTTAACAGATAGAGATCTATCTGGCTATATATCTATAACCATAAGTACCTACATTGAATTGTGGAAACGTCTAAAGGAATCCATATTCACTATTCATAAGCCACTCCCACCAACCAACCCACCACCACCACCACCACTACCAACGTTCAGGCATATTCGCCAGATCTGCTAATAGGTAAATGTATGAAAATTTGTTTGACGGATGCTTGGCGGACATCACACTATCGAGATCCGACAGATTGTCCGAACCTATATGGCCGGCAAATATCTCGAATAAGTACTAGTTTACATCAAATTGCAGAGGAAATGTCGCACGTGCTGAACATTGCAAAGCCGAATATCGTAACTGGATCGTCATCAGCTCTGAAGCTAAATCTGAATACTTTCAAGCAGCTACCATTCGTGACGAAGATAGTCCAGTTTGACGGTAAACCTCTCGAGCCTGGCATTGTGACATTAAATAGTTTAATGGCCGAAGAGGTGAATGTGGACGAGTTTACGCCTGAAGATGTGCAGGGTTGTACGGACGTGTTGTTGATCCTGTACTCGTCGGGTACGACGGGCTTGCCAAAAGGGGTCATGCTCACGCATTTCAACATACTGTACAGTGCAGTACATTACAGGTAATATTTTACTTTTAATACAATTGATCCGAGGACTTCGTACTTTACGTACGTTTCTTCTCTCGTTCGATTCGTTCTTATCTGTAAACAAAGTCTATAATAACAAACTACATAAAACTAATATTAAATAAATATTCCCCCCGCGGCATGGTGCCGTAGACACTGGCAGCGTTTTTGTTGGGCGAGGAAGTTCTACGGTCGCTGGTAGCGTCTACGAGCCTCTTCGAAATATCTGATTCTATATAGGTAGGTAAAGAGGGTAGTTAATTGGCGCTCGAACCCCATGGGCCGAGGGTCTCTACGCCGAACGGAATAACAGAGCACTACTTATATCTGTACTTTTTTTATTTTGACGTGGTTTAGAATATAATCTTGAAGGATTATTTTGATTCTTAAAGAGTTGCATGTTGCATCTTTTAAGCTGAAAGATACTATAGTTTGTACTTTTAAATATTTAAAAAAATCTAAGCAAACAAAACCACGTGACTTTGTAATTTGGCCAATGAGGTGACAGCATTTCGTATCCGTCATCATAATTTTTTTCACGTCTCTGTTTAGCCCTATGGTTGACTGGTAGAGAATGCCATGGGGCATTAAGTCCGCCATTTGTACATTTGTTTTTGTATTTTGTGCAATAAAGTTTAAATAAATAAATAATGGAATTATGTCATTGGGCCAACACCTGATCACGTGTTCCTTTTTACATTTTTTTAAATATTTACTTAAAAGTACAGACTATAGTTTGTGTAAAGTGGATTGTGTCACAAAAGACAACATTTTACAAGTATTTGCGGCGACGGCGTTATACTTTAGTATGTACCTACCTGTCCTACCATGGTCCTACCTACATTGACTCTTGAAACAAGGAATATAGATCCTACAATATATACCTAATCCTGAGCGTAGCGCGTAGTGCGATACCTAGTGCCCATAAAATCCTGTGCCCAAAATCAAAATATTATTTTACCCCTCAGCTCGAAAAAGGGTAGTATTGTTAGGTAGGTACTTGAAAACAGTAGGCAAAACCCGATTTTGCTGCAAGCGTGACACAAAATGACTTTAAAGTGTAGTTCAAATTAGATTGTTGTTTCAAGGTTACCAATCGTTATAGTTCAAATGACCAAATTTTAACTATCGTGAAACATATTATAATAAACTTACGGATAACACTCACGTATTTTTAGTCACTATGCGCGACCTGTTTCGGACATCCTATGATGTCATTATCAAGCGCCGAATACCGTACGCGGCGATGCAAGCGGGCATAAAAGCATTTCGCCTCGCCGCCCGAAGCGCTCGCGAAGACAAAACCGGTTCAGGGCTTCAGGGTGATGCCGATGTCTTGGAGCTCCAGGATTGTTTGACTGCAAATTTGGTTCATCCAATGTAAAAGGCGGCACGCACAACGAACTCACTGTGTCCACTACACTGTCACTACATACACTACTAAAATAAAGGACTTCTAAAGTGAAGTACGAAAATATAATAAATAAGCTTGTGGCGAGCTGTTGGGGAGTAGCGACCCCACTTACCTGAGCGCTCCTGGGGGACTCCGTCGTCCGACCAAGTCCTCCGCCTCTGGCTTGCCTTAAGCGGCCGTTCAGAGTGGGGTCGCGAAAGCTGTGTTCTCGAGGGTAGATGTGGAAACCTAAGTGGCGAGTTTGCTATATGTTTAAAGTCCAGTGACACCTCTCTACCCCCAGCCCTCATACCGGTGTTGCCCTCGAGCCATCTTAGATGTCGCTTTTTGTGGGGGCCCATCTTATTTATGTGGGCGAGTCACCGTCTGCCGGAAATAAAATTGATTACCGTTTTGTTAGGCAGACGTCCGATTTTATTCTCCATAACCCAGTATTTAGTCCACCACTTTCACCTAATAGTCCAGTATATTTTAGATTCCATTAAATATCAATAGTCTATACACCCTGGCGGGTGCTGCCTCTGCGTGCGTCCCATGACTCGGGCAGGTGCAACATCCGCTCGGTGTACCTCTTACATTTCATTAAATTGTCGAAAGGACCTCTGCGTGTTGGCTTCGGCTCCGCGTACGCCTCCCAAAGGTCCGGAACACCATTGTTCCGTGATGGAAAAGACATATAATATTATATGGAGTGGCACATATGACCAGCCATAGAAATCAATACCGCTAATGCGTTTATTCACGCTTTTATTTAGCCTGCCCTATTGTTTATTTAGCATCTATGAACCATATACATAGAGGATTCGCTGTGTTGACAGCTGAGGACCCACGGAGCAAAGCCCTTGGCCCGTTTAGCTGTCAACACAGCGAATACTCCTTTTTTTAAAGGGTCGGCAACGCGCATGTAACACCCCTGGTGTTGCAGGCGTCCATAGGCTACGGTGACCGCTTACCATCAGGCGGGCCGTATGCTTGCTTGTCACCGTCGTAGTATAAAAAAAATATATATATATATAGATAGGTATAGGTATTTAAGTATAAAATTATACTTGATTTCAGTCACAGCACAATTGATGCAGAGGCTTACAATAGAATGCTAACAGTGGTCCCGTGGTATCACGGCTACGGACTCATAACCACAATCAACTACCTAGCCGCTAAAAAGGAGCTGGTTTTCTTTTCGGGATTTGACGCTGAAAAGTACTTAGGGGCTATTCAAAAGTACAAGGTAACACATCAAATACGACTTCCTATCTACCTTTTATAAAATCATTGCATTATGTAGCCAGAACGCTCTGCCCTTGAAATTTGGTATACCTAGGTCGATTCACAAGAGCTGGCGAATTCCTAAGGGTACATTTTTGTACGGTTTCTGGTCTAAAATTTATATGTTTAGGTATGTTTTCAGTCTTTTCAGTACAGTTTTACTTAAAACTGTACTGAAAACATACACTTAAAGATTCTTAAAGTTACACTACACACACTCAGACACACAAAGACACTTAAAGACACTTAAATATACTTACACATAAAGTTTACAAATCTGAAAAAAAACCCTTTAAAAATCTGTGTGTGACCAGAAAAAAAAACTGTTTCACCGATAAAATGGGCAGAAATGTCAAACGACTTACAAATTTCAAAAGGGGGAGCTTCTCAAAATCGTCTGTTGTTTGTTTGTTGCCTCAGAACTCCATCATTTCTGAACCAATTTTAAAAATATTGTTTTATCTGAAAGTAGATGGCTCCGAATTGGTCCCATTTTTATCGATATTTATTTCTGATGGTGGAATTCGTGAGGAATTGAGGGAGCACCTCAAATTTTAACGGCACATGCATAATAATTTTAGGATTTCCTTAAGTAACTTGATTTTTTTTGTGGAAGCCATCATTTTGGTGAAGTGGATCTGATGATGAAGACCAGGGATGGCAAAGTGGAACTGGTTGATAAACCTAGCTCTAGGTATAATCCGATTTGTGACACTCATTTTTTTGATTTGATATCTATTCTGGTGATACTACTCTTGGGGAATTCAAAGAACTCTTCAAATTTGAACGGCACGTCCAATGTGATTGGTGGGTTTTCATAATTAGCTTGTGGGCATTTTCTTACTGAACTCATAATTTTGCTGTAGCGGGTCTGATGTCGAAGACCAGGAATGGCATATTGGAACTGCTCAATAATTTCCAGCCGTGTCATCCAATTTGAAACATTCTTAAGTTTGTGACCTTGGAGGTCTCCAAGGTAGTTTAAGTTCTTCAATTGATTTTAGTTTACAACTTATGATAGAAGCCCCGAGACATTAAGAAAGCTTCTCAATTTTCAAGGATTGAATATTTTCGAAATTAACCGGTTAACTCTAACTAACTCAAAATTTTACTTTTACCGGGAAGGCCCTACCTCATCTAACCTACTTCATCGGTAGTAGGTATATTTTTTACAATCGTGATGTGATATACTTCCAGGTACAAGTTCTGCTAACAGTGCCACCAATTGTTCTGCTGCTGGCCAAGTCCCCTGTAGTGGAGAAATATGACCTGTCGTCAGTGAATATTGTGTGGTGCGCTGCTGCTCCTCTTAGTAAGGATACTATTCAAGGAGCTCTGGAACGGTGAGTTACAAGAGTATTCAGAATATTTTTGCTTGACTAGGGCCACTAGGGGCCGGATTAGCGTCAATCATCGCGCAGACCACTTAGCGGCAGATTCTGCCGCGAATGCAGGAGATCGCTGGTTCGATGCCTCTTTCGATTTATTACAAAAATGTTATCCCCTTTTAGGTTACCCAATTGCACGGGAATATTTCAAGTGTACGGCATGACGGAAACCTCGTTGGCGGCCACGCGGGATGAGATTGACCCGGCCAATATGCGCGTCGGGAGCGGCGGCCGCCCTCTTCCGGGTGTCAGGATCAAGGTACATGAATTGCAACTCTTAGCGTAACTTGTCAAAAGGTGCGACTCTTTATCTTTATCCATTAAGCGCGACTTGATGTATGGACTCGCGCCTCTTGCACTTAGTTATGCTAGAGCGCCTGGTGCCTCCACTGTGCTTACCATGAGTTGCATTCGATTGCGACTGCGGCATTCGACAGTATGTCCGTCTCGCTCCTGCCAGAGTAGTGGTAGGAGTGAGACGAACATACTTTCGAATGCTGCAGTCGCAATCGAAAACAACTCATGGTACGCGCACAGATTCCTAATAACTATTGAGTAAACGGATAGAAAAACTAAGTACGGATCCGCGACTAAGGCTGAGTTTTACCAAATTTTTATTCCGAGAATAACGCTTGCTCTCAGATAGTAATGTCAAATTACTATGGGATTTTGACATTAGTATCCAAGAGTAAGCGTTACTCTTGGTTAAAATGTTTGGTCGAATCGAGCCTAAGTTTACTAATTTAGTAATTCCTTCAGGTAGTCGGCATAGAAACTCGGCAAAAGCTCGGCCCACACCAGCAAGGCGAAGTATGCATCAAAGGACCCATCGTGATGAAGGGATACGCAGGGAACGAGACTACCACCCGTGACGTCATAGACGAAGAGGGCTATCTGAAGACGGGGGATATCGGTTATTATGATGAACAGGGCTACTTGTTCATAGTCGACAGGCTGAAGGAGATTATCAAGTATAAAGGATTCCAGGTAAGTTACATATACCTTATAAAGGGGCTCTACGCACGCAGGCAGCAGCCGTTTGATGTCGGCATCGAAAACAATCGGAATCAAAAAAAGTCCAGTAAAAGGACTTTTTTAACTCCAGCACTTCTATCTGTCAATGAGATGACTAACAGCGATACCTACCTATTAAAAAGTATACCTACATTATAATGTTGTCTATAGTATTCCATAAGATCTGCTCCTATAGATTTTCATACAATATATTAACACAGTTGATTTTTTAAATTTCTATAAAAAGTCATTCTGCCACCATTCAAGATTTTCCTTTTTTCGCTATTTTTGTTGTCGTAGAAAAAAGTCGGAAAACTTTTATTTTTAGGGTACCTCTCATACCTACACATAAAGTGGGGGTGATTATTTTTCGTTTTAACCCTACAGTTCCCCGTCGTTAAGAAGTAAATCCTGACACATGCCAAACTCAAACCTATAGAGTGGTACGTCAACGTGACACGATCGATTAATGTATCAATAAAATTCGAGTCAAGCGTGAGTCGTGTGAAAGCAGTTCATTAAAACGTATAAAAGAAAAATATTTATCAGAAGTAGATGAGAGAAAATCAAAAAATTAACTAGAGAGATGTAAATATAGGTTTCTTACTTTATAATTCACTATGCGTGTCACTGTCCGAAGCACTATCGCCATTTTAAGTAGTACAAATATCCAATAAGCGAAGTAAAAAAAAACAGTAATCCGTTGTAAGTAACTGTTGTAAGCAAAGTAATTAATAAGTCTTCCTTTTATTAACAAACATGTGTATTGTGTGTACCTATACACATGACAAGGAAAACTTCAAGAAGCTGACTGCCAACCTTCAATAATAGAGAAAATAGATAATATTTTTGGTTACATAAACTTTATACATGTATCGATATATTGTCTATGTTATTATTAATCTTTACTATTCTGCCACCCGCAACAAGTATAGCTTTTTTCTCCTATGAAACACATTGTTAATATTAAGAAACTTCATAGTTGTGGAATGTCAAACAATGTGTCAGGATTTACTTCTTAACGGCGGGGAACTGTACCTAAAGGGGGGTATCTTTGGATGGGTAATTCAAAAAGAATAGGGGTCTAATAAATATTTTTTTGATAAGGTGAATATTTTCTGAAATTGTCGCTCCGGAAGTTAAAAAAATGCAAGTCTTAAAACATGAAAAAAATTATGATTGATTTATTTTATATTTTTTGCTAAATAACGTATCTTCTCCGTTAAAAGGGCGTATATACGAGTAAGTCGTAAGAGCTGCGAAGATACCTACTCGGATTCTTTTTCATTGTTATGAGCATCATGAGCATGGTATCTATTAAAACCATTTTTAAGTTCGCTTATTGTGACGGACGGTAAACTACGGAACCCTGCACTGAGCATGGCCCGACACGCTCTTGGCCGATTTTTTTTAATTTTTATAGTCGGCATATGCCACTTTCGGTCTGCGCCATAAGACCAGCTGGAGAGGAATTAATAAAGAGGCAATTACACAAAATGTACCTACTTGCAATGTAATCCTTAATTAAGGGCCGTCGTTAACTAATTAATTTCCACTGCGTTACGGGCTTACGGCAGTTTGTCATATTAACATAAACAGCAACATTTTAAACTGGCTATCAGTGAATGGCCATTAGAGCGGTCTTAGGCCCCTTTCCCCTCTGCCAAAAGAATATGCAGAAAAATCATATCATTGTATGGACTGACTAGTCTATTATAAGCGGAATTGATGTTGATTGCAGGTGCCCCCAGCCGAGGTAGAGCGCGTGCTGCTACAACACCCCGGAATTGCGGAGTGCGGCGTAGTGGGCGCGCCGGACGCGGCCGCTGGCGAGCTGCCCTTTGCATTCGCGGTTACCAGGCCTGGTGCTGCGGTCACTGAGTCTGAGCTACTCAAGTACACTGCCAGCCGGGTAACAGCCTTACTTTAATCAACTTTTTGCTATTAGAGGTACGGGGAATGTTGCAGTGGCGGAGCGTTAATAGCACTCGATTCCTGCCGGCTTCCTTTGCGTAAGTCAGTCAAGCACGACTAGCAATCAAATCAGCTCCGGCGTGGCAATAAAACATTTTGACGCTCCGCCGCTGGTATATTGCCACCCTTTTCGGTCCTGTACCTATCTCAACCACAGCTTATTTGTTATTTGATAGTAAACGTGTCAGATCATTTTGCCGCTGATGGTCTTCCACGCTGATCCACCATTCAGTAAACGGTCCATCACCCAATATCAATCTTGTCACCAAGTGTCTTTCTCATCTCCACATCAACTGCATTAAAAACCTATGCATTTACCGACGACCGATGACCAACTCAATATTAGTCAGGCAAATTCACGGGATCAACAGGAAACATGCCAGCACGCCTACCACGAACATCGAAAATTGGCATTGACGGGAAAACCTCTTTGTCACTCCAATATGCAAGTGCGACAGAGATGGAGATACAAATCCGCAATCGTTCGATTTTCGTGGTAGATATAGGCCCTGACTTTAGCTACCAGCAACATTGTCCTCAAGTCCACGTCCTCCACGACAGAAAAAAACGCCAAACCTGACTCGCTACATGGCTCTTTGCGCCACGTTTATTTCTTTGATGAACGTCCTGGTCTATGTATGATCATAACATAGGTGAGAGTATGCACGAGTTTTGCCGCAAGAGTCATTGGTTATATATAAATAAATACCTAATCTTGGGCTGAAAGACATCGGTGGTACATAACGAAGAACTCTATGTAAACAAGAAATTATTCAGCCTAATAAGAGACATATTTTCCCAATCAACCATTTATTTATCTATTATAATATGTATAAGGCTCATCATAATACGCTCCTCTTATAATATAATATAAGGTTCATTAAAGTTGACCTAAAGTACGTTATTTTTAGCTATCTCCCGCCAAACGACTTCATGGTGTTGTATTCGTGAAAGAGATACCCAAGAATCCATCGGGGAAAATTCTTCGCCGCGTGCTAAAGCAGAAACTGAAGGGAATGCGCGTGAGCAAACTGTAGATTTATGGTTTTTAGGGTTTCGTAGTCAACTAGGAACCCTTATAGTTTCGCCAAGTCTGTCTGTCTGTCCGTCCGTCCGCGGATATTCTCAGCGACTGTAAGTAGGTACTAGAAAGCTGTAATTTTGTACGATTATGTATATCGGTTACGCCAACAAAGTGGTAAAATAAAAAGTGGTTATATTTTTTTTAGGGTACACGTAAAGTGGCGGTGATTTTTTTTTCGTTTCAACCCTAGAGTGTGAGTGTGACATATCATTGGATAGGTTTTTTATAAATAATGAGGGTTTTCTAAAAACAGTTCTGGATATCTGGACGTTAATATTTATGGAAATAAACGCTCCAGAAGCTTAAAAAAATGTGTCCAATGTGTATAACCCTAAAGGTTAACTGGAAGAAATCCGTTAAAGGGATAATTCGCCTTTGTACTTAACATCTCTGTTTGTTAACTGTATTTTTCAACTGTGTATCTGTACAGTAAAGTGTTACTTACTTACTTACTTACTAACTTTTGAACTATGAGTTCAAAAATGTGAAAAAAATTAAAAGAGTAGAACTTAATAACAACTTTATTGGAAAAATATTTTTAACTTGATTGGTTCAACAGTTTTTGAAAAATGTTACAAAATAATTTCTGAATTAAGTTTGTAATTTAACCGTATAGGCGTATACGCAAAAATTTTTTTAACTTGAGTAAGTACTTAATTACCATCCCGCACGTATCTTCCTTCTAATAAAACAAGAATGATTCAAATCGATTCACGCGATCAAAAGTTACCCCCGAAAACCCAACATACATAACCTGTCTAGTTTGTATAAATTAGTAACCCAATTTCCCGAGAGATGGCGCTGTACTGTACCGTGGTCTACTTCGCGCTTTGAGGATTTTTCCGGAGTTGATGGGGTCGGGACGGGTGTGATTGAAAGTATCATCGAATTGTTAATTATTATAAGCAAATTGAGCATGGTATCTATTAACACATTTTTTAAGGTTGCCTATTGTGACGGACGGTAAACTACAGAACCCTACACACTACACTGAGCATGGCCTGACATGCTCTTGACCGTTTTTTTTAATCTCTTTGCACCTGTACCCGTATGCGGCGAAGCCAAAAAGAAGTGTGTGTACCTGTACATTTTTTTGTGATTTCATTTCATCAGTCGCGAACAGGGATTGTTGAGCCACTTGCCATTTTTTTTCGTAATCAAGCCGTGTAATGTAATAAGTGACCGATGTTGTCAATATTATAGATGACAGTTGACAATTGCCATACCGATTTGCATTAATCGGGAAAGTTAGAGAGTTAAGTTAAGTGGCTCAACAATATCGGTTCGCGAGTGTATCTATCTAGTGAACCTGGCGTTATTGTAAAATAATTTATTGACGTATCATCTATCAAAATTGTTTCAGACGCCCTAATAATTTATATATAAAATAAATGTTTGAAAATATACATTTTTTTTTCTCATAAGCTCTAATCCCATTGAGTAGGTACTCTTAGTGGATATTCGCTAATTTGATATCCCATATTAATATGCGCTGTCAATAATTGATGGGATGGGATAAGTACACATTTAATATACTTACTTAAGTAAGTGCCTTAAGGGTTTTAAAGAATATTGCGTCGCAAAGTTAGTATTTAAGTTGGTACTGGTTTACTATTTCGTAGGTTAGGTTAGGTACGTATTTTTTTGGACGTTTTATTACTATTCTTATGGAAATTATTGACAAAAAATATGCACCCGGGCCGCCTCCGAAGGGCGCGCGAGGGGGGGACTTCAACTTCAAAGTTCAAACGTATCAGTTGGTAAGCGCTATGTGGTGTCACATCCATGAATACATTTTATATTTCACTGTTTGAAGTCGATATTTTTTGTTAAAAAGTTTTTATTTACCTACTCGCACTCACTGGAATTATGGAATAGCATGACACGTTAGGCCGTTTCCGAGAAAATACAAGGGCAGAACATTATGCGCTTCATCTGTAAACATCATGCTTGTTATTGATTATCTAATTGCATTGGGATGTTTCAAGCCTATAACGGAAATGCCAAGCGGGATGAAATCGACGCGGCTAATCAACGGGATGCAGCGAAAGCCATCCGCTTCCGGGTGCCCAGGACCAAGGTACCTATATGCTTACCATGGGTTGTACTTAACCGTAGGCGATAGCGACAGCGCGTTTCTAAAGTATGTCCGTCTCGCTCCTACCACTACTCTCGCAGGAGTAGCTAATAGTTAAGTACAACTCATGGTAAGGACATCGGACATTAGTAATTATATTCGCGGTTATTGGACGAGTCGAGGGACGAGTGAATAAAAGAACAAGTGTCCCTTGATCTGACATTCTGACATCTACATAGATTCCTAATAAATAATTATTAGTTGGAAAGCTCAACGCTCAACTCTACAACATTTGTATTTGTCTTATTCAATATCTATTTAGTTATAGGATTGTTACCTACCTATTCATTGAAATGGAAAATAAACTGCGTAGGTATATTTCCGTACGTTCGAGCCCTTTACAGCTCTCGTTATCACCCGTCACCAAAAAAGTTACTTTGCACAAGTAACTTTTAACTACCTATTTACCTACTTGTGAAACTTATAACTGGCGAGTTCAACCCGGATTTTTTTAGTATGAGAGAAACCCGGATTTTTTATAACATCTTTTTAGGGTTTTTTCGTCTAGAGTTAACCCTCTCCCCTTCCTCCCTCAAGATACCACTGCAATGTTACTTTTACGGTTTTAACTACGTTAAGTACCTATTTACGTATATATATCAGCCGATATGTAGGTAACTTAAATAGAAATAGGTATCTATAGATACATTGGATGCGGTATAAGTATGATAACTTAATTGCCATTAGAAGTCCCTTGGCGACGGTTGCCCCCTGTCCACGAGTTGAGCATGATTGATTGTCTACATGCAGGGTACCTATTCTAGTGATATTGAATATTGCAATATTATAATAATTGTACAGTCGCCATCAGATTATAGCAGCTGCCGAGATGCTCACAAATATCTGCCTCTATTGTCAAGGCGCTAGTCTTGTTTAGATATTCATTACCATCTGATGACGACTGTACTACAAATACACGCCAATATAGTCTACGTAGAAATAAATTAGCCCGCATCAAATACATACTTATTTAGGACCAATGTTTAGGAATTAATGTTTTGTTTTCAACCGACTTCAATATTTCTAAAGGAGGAGGTTCTCATTTCGTCGGATTTTTTTTTTAATGGATGTTCACTCATAACTCCGTCATTACTGAACCGATTTGAATTTTTTTTTGTTTTCTGAAAGTAGATGGTTCCAGGTTGGTCCCGTTTTTTTCAAAATCTATTTCTGATGATGGGATCCATGAGGAACTGAGGGAACTCCTCAAATTTGAAAGGCACATGCATGCTGATTTGGGTGATTTCTTAAGAAACTCGAGCATTTCTTTACGAAAATCATCAATTTGGTGGAGTGGATCTGATAATGAAGACCAGGGATGGCAAAGTGGAACTGCTTGGTAATTCCCAGGACTATCATCCGATTTAAAAAAATATTTTTTTGTCTGTATATAGTATATAGATGGTTCTAGGTTTGTCCCGTTTTTTTTTAAATCAATTTCTGATGATGGGATCCATGAGGAACTGAGGGAACTCCTCAAATTTGAAAGGCATATGCATGCTGATTTGGGTTATTTCTTAAGAAACTCGAGCATTTCTTTACGAAAATCATCAATTTGGTGGAGTGGATCTGATAATGAAGACCAGGGATGTCAAAGTGGAACTGCTTGGTAATTCCCAGGACTATCATCCGATTTAAAAAAATATTTTTTTGTCTGAAAATAGATGGTTTCAGGTTTGTCCCGTTTTTTTTCAAAATCAATTTCTGATGATGGGATCCATGAGGAACTGAGGGAACTCCTCAAATTTGAAAGGCACATGCATGATGATTTGGGTAGTTTCTTAAGACACTCGAGCATTTCTTTACGAACATTAATAATTTGGTGGAGTGGACCTGATGATGAAGACCAGGGATGGCAAAGTGGAACTGCTTGGTAATTCCCAGCTCTATCATTCGATTTGAGACATTCATCTTTTCTTTGTAAAGAAATACCTTCAAGATAGTCCTATTTGATTATAGTTCTATTTTGATGATGGACTTCATGAGGGATTGAGAGAACTCCTCAAATTTTAACGGCACATGCATTCTGATTTGAGGGTTTCCTTAAGTAACTAAAACATTGTTTTGGGGGAGCCAACATTTTGATGAAGTGGACCTGATGATGAAGACCAGGGATGGCAAAGTGGAACTGGTCAATAAACCTAGCTCTACTTATTATCCTAGTTGTGACATTCATCTTTTTGATTTGATTTATATTCTGATGATGGAGTTCTAGAAGAATTCAGAGAACTCGTCAAATTTGAACGGCACATTCATTGTGATTAGAGGGTGTTCATAATTAGCTTAGGCATTTTCTTACTGTGGCCATCATTTTGCTGGAGTGGACCTGATGTTAATAATCAGGGATGGCATAATGAAACTGCTCGATAATTTACAGTCTGTCATCCAATTTTTTAACACATTGTGTTTTTGTTTGTTTTAAAGGTCTACAATGGAGTTCCGTTTGATTATACTTCACATGTAATGATGGAAGCCCTGGGACATTAAGAAAGCTCCTCAATTTTCAATCGTACACGTGCGGTGTATTGGATATTTGTGAAGTAAACTGGCTAACTCAACCAAATTCAAAATTTCACTTTTACCGGGAACCAAATGAAGTCGGTTTTTTTTTCTTCAAAATTATGTTTAAGGTATTTACAAGTTTTACAACCGTTAAAATCCTGCAATAAAAAAAAACATTAATAGGTACTTCTCAGACAACCTACCGCGAAGTTTTCCTCTCACGCAAGTTCTATTCGTCAGGGCGGCCAAATCTCTGGGCAACTAAAGTTTCATATTGTTACTATACTAGAGTTTTTGCACATTTTTAAGATATTTAGGAAACCTTTCGATATTATTTGGGTGATATTCTTTAACTGCTACAGAACTTGGCACCCATTTAGATATCAGATCTTTTATCGGCGGACTCGACAAATAACGATATCCTCAACTTGTCTTCCATTTTCACAGTAATGTTTTTGGTGGGATATCACTACTTTTTGTCAATAAATACCTAATCATTATTAATCGTTAACAATTGTAATGCTCTACTTCTATTAAAAAAAAGTCTCATTAAAAACTAGAACCAATGCACCTTTATGCTCCATTATCACTCCTCGAATACCACCAACGGTCCAAGTGCTCGTCAAAACCAAACTAACGAGCCCAAACACGAGGGTATTACATCAAGGAATTATCGAGTTCCGGTGGTCAGCTTTCTGCTTCATTGGTAGACCTTGATGGACATCATCTACGGTTCAAGGTCCCATCGAAACAAAATTAATGAGTCTAAAGACGAGGGTACTACATCACCTAATTATTGAGTTCCAGTGGCCACCTTTCTGGTCCATCATCCGACTTTGGACATCATCTAGGGTCCAAGTGATTATCATAACAAAACTAACGAGTCCAAACACGAGGGTATTATATCAACTAACTCTTGAGTTCCGGTGGTCACCTTTCTGCTCCATCATCAGACCTTGGACATCATCTAGGGTCCAAGAGCTCATCGAAACAAAACTAACGAGCCCAAACACGAGGGTATCATATTAACTAACTTAAGTTCCGGTGATCACCTTTCTGCTCCATCATCAGACCTTGGACATCATCTACCGTCCAAGTGCTCGTCAAGACAAAACAAATGACTCAAAACACGAGAGTATCACGCCAACTATAATTCTTAAGATCCAGTGGTCACCTTTCTGCTCCATCTCCATCATCAGACACCTTGGACGTAATTTACGGTCCAAATGTGAACAAGAAATGAACCTTATCATTATCAATAATAAATCAAGTATAATGCTTTTCTCAAAATGGTGCAACTAAACCAAAACCAGATAAATTTCTATATTTTCTGCAAACATAATCATTATCTTCATCTTTATCGCTATTACATACCTATATCGATGTGTAATAAAGACGTCACTGTCACTGCAGCTGCGTCGCCTGAAATTGGCTGGATAATAACTAATTTTTCCCCTCACTAGCTCGGAAAGCGCTGGTTTGTCCTTTAAAACTAGCGTGGAAAAACGCATTTTATCCATATGTGGGGAAAGTAATTTGACCTTGCTATAATTCCTATCACTTACCACGCGTCCAGTATAAGTGAGTCGTATATGCCCATACTAAATATGCGCAATCGGAGGTCACACCTTAAATTGGTCAAGTCGTATCCCGCACTTGGTAAGCTGTTGGCAAATTTTAAGTACCAGGTGCGTAGTCTATGACAAATTTTGAAATTGAAGTGTGAATGGTTTCTTCAAGATAACTTACATGAGGATGATTTGTAATTATATGTAGTCTTTATTTTCCTCGCGATAGTGAGGGGAAAAATGTTGTATTACACGCGGCGACGAAGTTTGTTCAACTCTCGTGCATTGAGACCCCCGTAAAGCTCAAGATTCCAGTTATCTTTCGCTTGCTCGGGTCTCAATATAAGCCCGAGAGGTAAACAACAACTTTGCCACCTTGTATAATAAATAACTATTTTAATAAATAGTTGCACTATTATCTAAGGCCTAGCACCCGTAAAAATAGTTGTAAGTGTGGAACAAAATAAAAAATTAAGTAATTATGTAATTTACTCATATTAGCTTAATATGCTTATACTAGCTTTATAAATGATCTACCTAACATGTCTATTTGTTACTTAGGTAGATCTTCACTTCAAGTTTATTTCGCAGAACTTACTAACGAATCGTTCGTTATAAGTTATAGAACTTATAGACACACGTCCGAATAGTTTAGTAATGTATCGTACCCACTCAACAGTATGAGTAAGTGTACGTTAACATCAGTTTAATTGACGTCTCTTCTCATAGTACAAATAGGTTAAACTTTGCAGTACATTGCGTCTTCTAAAAAACTTTAAAGTGTAATAATAATCTAAATCCACGTTATTTTTAAAAGTCGCTAAATAAATGTTGTTCAGTATGAGGAGCACCACCTACGATTAAATTTATTGCTCTGGTATGTTTAGTTATAATATATATTGTAGGTAGCATATTATGCTACCTACAGGAATACGCAGGAATATAGGAATACTCGTACGCTGCTCTAAATTACGTTTTCTCAAGTAGATACCTAACCTTACTTTCGTTTAGATAATGACTCTGCCAGAAGTTAGTAGGCAGTTGGCATTTTGAATGTTTATACATTTTTATTGGTCGTGTACCTAAAACGCGGAGGTTTCCATTTAAAAGAAGTATTTAGATAAGCAAGTTTCGTAGTGTAATATAGGAATACTTAAAAAAAAAACATGTAAATTATAGTGATACGTGAAAAAGAGAATAAACGCCCTGTCGGTAGAGCGGGCGCCGTGTCCCAACAATATCGCGAACCGATCCAATTATCCCTAATGGACAACGACAGCCGGGGTTCACGCACGGGACTCGTACAATATTCCAAATTAATAGGCCCTTGATGGAGACAGTCATCTGCAATATCTACTTAAAGTTAATAATCAACTCTAAAAACTATTTAAGTAAAGTGATTAACCCCTCAACCGAACAAATCGTAAAAAACGAAAGTCAGACTCGCTCACCGAGGGTCCCGCACAAGGAATGCTCCTCCACACCAATACAAGCTTTATTTGATTAAGTAGGTACTTAAAAATACTGGTGGCACGGAACTGTTAGTGCGCGGCAATAGGCTAGACGACTAAAAAATCTATTTAATCCGTCTTTTATTGTACAGTCACCTGCAATAGTATATCAATATGACGCTGTGAAGGCCGCAAAAATATGTGACACGCTCTTATGGCGGTACAAACAAGACTGTGTCACATATTTTTGCGGCCTTTACAGCGTCATATACTATTGCAGGTGCCTGTACACGTATTTTTTCTTTTGTTCGCCAAATTAAAAATGACGAAAATACAGTGCGTTTAAGTTTCGCGTAACGTCACTATTAGGTACAATTCGTACCTAATAGTGACGTCACAAGCCCCCACCCTGGAACTCTGATGCTCTATACCTTCGTAAATTTTAGTTAACTTGAAAATGGAAAAAATACGTGTCTAATGATTTTAGACAATCTAACTGACGGACTCATTAGAATTACAGTATTTCAACCTATTCGTCATTCCTCCCAACAAACACATTAGCCATAACAGCAACTCATTTAGAGTCCTGAGTGACATAGTAGTTTTATAAGACCCATAATAATAGTTTTAGGTGATACTATGGAAATAAACGGTCTTATTAATACACTGGCGCTAGTAAGGTGATATAATAGACATATGATTGCATAATGCAGCTAAAGGCTGTAATAAGGTGGTATTAACTGCCTCTTTATATATTATGGTTACCACTTTAAGTAGATTTTAACGCTGAAGGTTCTTTTGGGGTGCCCATTATAACTTACTCGCGCTATAGCTCTATAATCGTGTTATGTTTACCTTTTGGTGCTTAATGCCGCCTACAGTGTTACAACAGCTATAAAAATACTCGTAAGCCATTTAAGAGTGGCAACAGTAATTCTTATAGCTCTTAGTAATATAGTGATACAACTGACATAATTTTCCCTGTTAAATCACGTAGTTTTTTAGTGCTTGAAGTGCTATAACAGCAGTATGGAACCGTAGCTCTTCAAGAGTGTTTGTGCGAACATTATTACAGCCTATAGTTACAGCTCTAACCGGCGCGTTTGTACAAACAAGTGTGCTAACAAATTGTTTTAAAACCCTGTTTTAAACTTGTCAGTTCTACATAAGGTAAAATTATCACTTTTGGAGTTAGCCATGTGTTTAGAACGTGACACGCCATTTTGTTTACAAACAAACACAAAAATGCTTGAAATATCTAGAAATATTGTAATTGTTAAGGTCATTTTGTTCTGATATTACAATATCTAGTATGTTTAGCATAACCATTCACAAAACTAAAGATTATAATTAAGTTACTTACAAAAAATAAACTAGGCTACAGTATTTTTAGCATACAAAATTTATCAAAACATGTATATTTACAAGGCGCTTGAAAATTGAGATGTAAAATACCATGTATAATGACAGAAAAGTAATAACCGCAATAAAATTTCAGTTGAATTCTCTAATACGTGTCGTGAAACTTTGTGTACTCCCCAGGTAATAATTCCAAAACAGTCGCCATTATAAACAATCTGAATTGCACACTAAGCGTCACACAACACTGACCGTATATTGAAATTGTATTAAAATATTTTGACATTTAAAACTACAAATGATCTATAAAAGATTACATTGCGACGCAAAGCGATTGTTTTCACTACTGCAGCGTTCTTGTAACACTTTAAGTGATACAAGATAACATATCACAAGGTTATTAGAACTATAAGTAAAAATACTGCTGCTTTAAACCTTTATTATCAATTTCGGCAAGAATAATCCCTATTGTAGCACTATTATATCACTAGTTTATCACTATTGCACATAAAATGAACCACTGTAGAACTTTAAGCACTAACGTCGGTGCCTAATTGCGACTATAAGGGAGTTATAGCGTGCTATATCGCTAAATTTTAGGCCGCACTATCGCTATCAGTGTTTAATCGAAATAATAGTCAGCTTTTATAGAACTAGTTTTATCGCTAAATTGTTACTTGGGCTATTATACGGGCAAAATAGATATGTCCCCTAGGAGTAGAGTTGCCATAAGGTATCTCCCCTAGGAGTAGGGTTGCCATACGTCTCGGTACGCCGGAAAATGTCCCAATTCGAGTCATTAAGTATTAGGTCAAGTGAAAAAAATACACGTGAGGAAGGGAGGGGGGGGGGCTCAAGCCTCACCAAAGATCACCAAGGGGCATTTGCATCTGTGCACGAGCCCCAAACATAAAACCCTTGTTTTTGTACCTACATAATCTCCCGCTGCCTCTACTTCTCAATTAACGTCACCAGATGTAGGGTGTAATTGGGATAATTTCGAAAGCAGGGTAATTTCAAAAATCGCAAGGTCAGCCATAATTCCATCGATCATCATATTGAGAGTCATTTCGAAACTAACACTGCGTTTTTGCCATTCCCCAATATACCTTATCCATATGTATGGCAACTCTACCTCTCGTAGGTAGGTATGTGTTTAATTACTTAGGTTTCATTACTTGCTTTGATTTTAAAGTCTAGCCGTTGTCTAGACAAACTCGTAAAAATCTACATAATATAATTAATACCTCTATTTTTTCTACCAGCCTTTTCCTGCGGCTTCGCCCGCTTACTAAACGTAATTATCAACCGTCTGCAAATAAGGAGGCTCTCAGATGGACCCGTATTTGTATCAAGGTACATACATATGTAGGTATGAATGTTTGTCCGCGATTATCTCGCGTTTGGCTGAACCGATTTGCGGCTAATGCGGTTTTTGGGAAACTGAACTGAAGAAAATCTAATTGTCGGTCGCTTCCCGCAATTGTGACCTCTGATTCGTTATTTAAACAGCCTCCGAATCATTTGATGTGTACCTACCGAGTTTTATCACGATAAAAACTCTAGAAATTCAAAATGACGGCCGTTGATCGCAGTTTTGACCTCAGATGCATTAAAAAGAATCTTTCAGATCCACGGATATGATTTTTTACCACGATCGAATAAAAACGGATATTTTGTATAAAAGGTCTATTGCACAAAATATAACGGTAAGTATATGGATATTTATTGACATTTTAACCCCATTGCACTCCAACAGGGACAATGGTATTTCACGTACGCCGCGTTGGATTTTAAAATCGTTGTTGTTTTCGTAAGCAACGATCCAATAAACCATAAAAACAATAGGTACCCATGTTGATTATTAGACTTTTTCACCCCATTTCCCTCTTTTAGGGGTTGATTTTTAGGAATACTCCTGTGAAGTTTTGAATAAAATACTCTAGTTAATCTTGTTACCCCATACAAAAAAATTCCAACTCTCCCAACAAAACCTCATTATGAATACAATTATAAAGCACGAAAGCAGGAGGTCGCTGGTTCGATCCCAGCCCTGCTCACCGGGGACCTTGGTCACTTTTTCTTTAATATATGACATCTCTTTCAATTTATAACTCATTATGAATAATTTATAATTTTTAAGAAAAAAAAACCGACTTCATTTGGTTCCCGGTAAAAGTGAAATTTTGAATTTGGTTGAGTTAGCCAGTTTACTTCACAAATATCCAATACACCGCACGTGTACGATTGAAAATTGAGGAGCTTTCTTAATGTCCCAGGGCTTCCATCATTACATGTGAAGTATAATCAAACGGAACTCCATTGTAGACCTTTAAAACAAACAAAATAACAATGTGTTAAAAAATTGGATGACAGACTGTAAATTATCGAGCAGTTTCAAAATTCAAAAATTTATTCTGCAAGTATGCCTCAAGGGCACTTTTACAAGTCAATAAGCATTACAGTAAAGCATTTGTATGTACAAACATTTACAATATATAGAAGTAAAATTATAATCTAAATGTTGATAATACAACAGCCAAAACCTGGGTAAAGAATATTAAAATAAATGTGTAATATGTGCAAGAGATGTATAGTCTCTATAGTTAAAAATAAATTAAGTGTGGGAGATGTAAAAGGTCCCCCCACGTCAAAATAAAATACGAATAAAATTTGGAGATGTAAAGGCTCCCCAAGTGTCAAAATAAAGACTGGAGATGTAAACGGTCCCCATCGTCAAAAAATAATACTAATAGGATTTGGAGGTGTAAAGGCCTCCAAACGTCAAAATATATATAGTTGATTATGCAATCCCTGATTATCAACATCAGGTCCACTCCAGCAAAATGATGGCCACAGTAAGAAAATGCCTAAGCTAATTATGAACACCCTCTAATCACAATGAACGTGCCGTTCAAATTTGAGGAGTTCTCTGAATTCTTCAAGAACTCCATCATCAGAATAGAAATCAAATCAAAAAGATGAATGTCACAACTAGGATAATAAGTAGAGCTAGGTTTATTGACCAGTTCCACTTTGCCATCCCTGATCTTCATCATCAGGTCCACTTCATCAAAATGTTGGCACCCCCAAAACAATGTTTTAGTTACTTAAGGAAACCGTCAAATCAGAATGCATGTGCCGTTAAAATTTGAGGAGTTCTCTCAACCCCTCATGAATTCCATCATCAAAATATAACTATAATCAAATAGGACTATCTTGAAGGTATTTCTTTACAAAGAAAAGATGAATGTCTCAAATCGGATGATAGAGCTGGGAATTACCAAGCAGTTCCACTTTGTCATCCCTGGTCTTCATCATCAGGTCCACTCCACCGAATTGATGATGTTCGTAAAGAAATGCTCGAGTGTCTTAAGAAACTACCCAAATCATCATGCATGTGCCTTTCAAATTTGAGGAGTTCCCTCAGTTCCTCATGGATCCCATCATCAAAAATTGATTTTGAAAAAAAACGGGACAAACCTGGAACCATCTATTTTCAGACAAAAAAATATTTTTTTAAATCGGATGATAGTCCTGTGAATTACCAAGCAGTTCCACTTTGCCATCCCTGGTCTTCATTATCAGATCCACTCCACCAAATTGATCATTTTCGTAAAGAAATGCTCGAGTTTCTTAAGAAATCACCCAAATCAGCATGCATGTGCCTTTCAAATTTGAGGAGTTCCCTCAGTTCCTCATGGATCCCATCATCAAAAATTGATTTTGAAAAAAAACGGGACAAACCTGGAACCATCTTTTTTCAGACAAAAAAATATTTTTTTAATTCGGATGATAGTCCTGGGAATTACCAAGCAGTTCCACTTTGCCATCCCTGGTCTTCATTATCAGATCCACTCCACCAAATTGATGATTTTCGTAAAGAAATGCTCGAGATTCTTAAGAAATCACCCGAATCACCATGCATTTGCCTTTCAAATTTGAGGAGTTCCCTCAGTTCCTCATGCCTCATCCCATCATCAGAAATCGATTTTGAAAAAAACGGGACTAATCTGGAACCATCTACTTTCAGAAAACAATTTTTTTTTACATCGGTTCAGTAATGACGGAGTTCTGAGGTATGTTTACATTATATTAAAAAAAAACAGACGAATTGAGAACCTCCTCCTTTAGAAATATTGAAGTCGGTTGAAAATCCTTTCATAATAAATAAATAAATAAATAATTATTGTGGGACAATTTTACACAAATCGACCTAGTCCCACGGTAAGCTCAATAAGGCTTGTGATGTGGGTACTAGACGACGATATATACTCGTATAACAGATAGATACATATAAATACTTGAATACATAGAAAACATCCATAACTCAGGAACAAATATTCGTGATAAACACACAAATAAATGCCCTGACCAGGATTCGAACCCGGGACCTCCTGCTTCGTAGGCAGGGTCACTACCGACTAGGCTAGGAGGCCGTTTCATAATGCACCCTTACACTTTGTATAACAAAGAAATAAACATAAAAATGGCACCCATATTGATATTTTGAGATTTCAACCCCATCGCACCCCAACACGGAAGTTAACGTCGTAACCCGATAAACCATAAAAACGATTCCCATGTTTATGTTTTGACTTTTTCACCCCTTTTCTTTCTTTAAGGGGTTGAATTCTGAAAAAACCTGAAAGAAAACAAACCTGTCCCGCATTTCACCCCATAATTGGTTGAATTTTGAAATATTCTTAGTGCTCCTATACACCTTATAAGGAACACACAGCGTTCGTATGGAATTCAAAGATATGTCGTTACAACAAGTGCCATGGCTACCATATACTTAGCAAAAAAAATTTAAAGTGGTCTTGCAACGTCCTGTGAAAATTCCTTAAAAAGAAAGGAAAACCGTCCCTTACTTGCGTGTGGTACACAACTAATAGGTATTTATAAGAGTTTAATTTTTTGTTAATCTTTACATTCATTTGTAATTTTGTAATTGTAGTAATATAGATAACTATAGGCCTAATTATGTATCTACTTTTGTGTTTATAATTTTATATATGGCTGTTTGTTTTCTAAATAAACTAATAAAAAGTGGAGAAATTCATGATCGCGGGGACTTCGACTCAGGGATACACGCCCATCGCTCTGCCAACTGAGCTACCGAAACCAAACTCGTAGCCCCGATTTTTCCACCATATTCGTCATAATATATTTCTTTACTAGGTATAATTAAATTAAATTAATCCGTTGATTACAAATTTATCACCTAACAAATGCTCATAGCATTCATTCTACTCTTCAGCAGTCAAGTTACGTAACACCGAAATGAAGAATGAAGGTATGGAAGATTAATCCCATTTGTATAAGCCTCAGTTCAACATCCAATTTGTATTATTCCCAATGACATTAACGTGGGTTTTGTGTTAACGCGCAATGTAAGTGGGTTAGATATAAGGTAGCACTGATATTCCCATTGCTTTGAGACACAACTATCAAAAACTGTCTAATATAAGTCATATCTCGATGCCCGTAAGAACATGTGGTAATATAGGATCACATTCAATGCTAGTGGTTTAAATCTATTAGGTGTATGGTAGCTATGGGAAGGACAGCACTAGGAAGACTTACATGTAATCGGCTTTAAACCAAACTTTTGGGGAATTGATCCTTTTAGTCAAGGGGCCTAATTATTTCACAAAATTAGGTTGCATATTGCAGTGCTATTTTATTACTTGAAGTTCACTAAACCGGGATTAAATCGAATATAGACCTAAAACAGTCGGGTTTTATAGGCACCGACCGACAACGCACAGTATAAATCATTGAGGGTACAATATGAGATAAGATTTGGCATATATAGGTGTGTTTTTTTTTTATCTGGATTTTAAGGAGCTTGGTCGGTAAACGATGATCATGCCGCTCCATACGGTGTCTTATATATATTAATTTAATAAACTAAATACATTTTTTATATAAACTATACAATAATTTAGATTCATCCGACTCGGGATAGGATAATAAATGGTTACAGTATCCTATTTCATATGATAAGCGATCGCCCCTCGAACACACTCCATCAACACATGGTACACGTCCTGAATGACCCCACAGTGTGGGCAGTTGGGATTATCAGATTTCTTCATCAGAAATTTAAACTTATTTGTTGGAATGTGTCCGGAGCGAAGTCTCATCGCTATTACAATATCTTGGCGTTTTAGAGAACACTGGCTTATCCATGGCGATTGTAACGGCTCAGGTATGTACTTATTCTCAAAATGTATAAAGCTTTGCTAAGAATTATTTTTTTCCATTAAATCCTTAAATTGATGAACACGCCGAACACGGGGTTTAAGTTTTAAAACCATTTAAGTACAAGTAAGTTTATGTGATCGAGTTATTCGAGTAGCCAACGGAGGCTAGTTTACGGGGCTTGTAGTGCTAGTACACAACAAAACGTGGTTGATCATATTTTCGGTCTGCTAATTTCCCTGTAGGTACTTCAAGAGTTCAAGTTTAGTAATAGTAGATTACATACCTAGGCCGTTAAAGTGGGAAATGCCTCGGATGACACGTAATTGGCGGCCGAGGCGCCGAGGTCGACTAACATGTTATCCGAGGCTTTCCCATTTACCGGCCGAGGTTTGTATATTATTTTTCTGCTCGACGGAACCGGCAGGCGGCAATTTAGTTTTGCGTAAAGTGGCGTTTGCCGGCCGGAGGGCAGAAAATTAACTAGTTAGTAAATTATAAATAAGCAGGCGGGTATCAAATAACCGGTTATAAACGAATATGTGCATACACAAATAACCGGATTTGCATTCCCTAACCTAATACAACCCCATAGCCCCTATAGTCACCATCAGTCAAATATATCAAAGCAGCCAGCGTGTTCAAAGATACGGTAAATATACATTTCAGTCCTCCGGCCGGTAAGCGCCACTTTACGCAAAACTAAATTTTCGCCTGCCGGCTCCGTCGGACTGAAAAATAGTATACAAACCTCGGCCGGTAAATGGGAAAACCTCGGATCACATGTTAGTCGACCTCGGCTTCGCCTCGGCCGACAATTACATGGAATCCGAGGCATTTCCCACTTAAACGGCCTTGGTATGTAATGTACTATTACGCTCAAAATCTTGAATATAAATAGGGACGTTTTAAGATATTTATGACTGACAGATAGGTAGATAGACAGTGTTATGTAGGTACGTGAGATGTTTAACGAAAAAGAGGTCTGAGAAAATAAAGATTAAACTTAAGATTTTGTAGAAAGGAAGTTGTCTTTGGATGAGGTAGGTTGTTAGGTAGGTACTTATTTAAGTCTTATTCTTTCTGTTGTAGTTAATAGGTACAGTCGACGCCAAATATAGTTTACATTTTAGGTCGTTGCTCCTTTGAAATAAGATGCAAATGTAAAATTACCATTAAGTAGGAAAATATCACTATCGCCTACCATTTTCTTTTAATTATAATAAAAATGTTAGGTAAATGTTCTAATATATATGTAAGTAAATACTTATTTTATTATATACGTACTTAATAGCCTGTAACTCGCTTGCAATTTTAATCGTCACGTCCTACTTTCCGAAATTGTAGGTGCGCGTACTTCACTACCGAATACGCTATTTTTATCGTGTATGAATGAATTGGTCATTTCGCCATTGGGCACGTCGTGCACGTATGGCGAGTATCGGTGACGCGTCGAACATTCGTAAATCCATGACGCGTGTAGTTGATCGGCTTACAGCGGGAACAGCAGTCGCTGAACGGGAGCCACTCTCGCCGCGCTCCCGACCGCGAACACCCGCACATTAACGTTGTAAACAAATATAGTTCTTATTGCATAAAATGTAGCGGTGATGTCGGTGTGCGGTCAGGGAGAAGAGGAGAGCGCGTCGGAGGAACCCGGCGCGCCGCTCCGGGACGCGTACGAGCCGAAGTCCGTCAGCAAGGTGGTGCGCGTGCTGACGGTGCTGGCGTACCTGCTGTCAGTATCTCTGGCTGCTATCCTGCTGTCTGTGTACTACGTGTGCGTGTGGAAGAGCCCGGAGCTGCCGCCGGTCAATGGTACCGGCGAAGGCGGGCTAGCGGCGCAACGCGCTGGACCGGCCCTCGGTGGAACAGCGCATCCACCGTTCCACGATAACAATGGTAAATTAATTCGTTTCTTAGTTCTTCATCTAAAATTGAAGTTTATTTTTCACAGGATGAGAGGTACGCAGATACGTGGGTATTCTATCATAAAGAATTTTAATTTTTTTTTCAAAATCGGTTTTTCATCATTTCACATTTTATGCCAATTTTGTATGATCGTGGTAGCTTGGGGTACGATATACTCAAACCATTTACGAGGCCGAAAATTACAATTTTAATGCGACTATACTTTCGTAGTAGGTATTCTTAATAGATTTCGTAGATGATTGTACATATCTAGTACCTAATACCTACACTTGTAAACGGAATTTGTACGTGGATGCGGTTATGTATACGTCCATTTAGGTTATTAATTAACTAGAACTTAATATTGTATCTGATTAGGGCGATTAGTACCTAGGTACTCATTAAAATAAAACACTTACAACAGGTTAAATACTTGCATTTATTAACTACCTACGTGCCCTGCGTTTCGAGTCCTTTATAGCATTCGTTGTCACAAGGTAGGACTCCCGTAGGACTGGCCTAGGAATAGTCCCTATCTATTAGAACTGGTAGCGAAAGTAGTTTTAGCGCCATGCATTTGCAAAAACCAAGGTTAGCCGCTAACCCAGCGTTAACTGTCATATTTCATATGTAATAAATGGTTAACTCCGATTTAGTTGGCTACAAAGTGTTTCAATTAAATAACTTGAGACAAATTGTGTGAGCAAAGGTGCAAACACAAAAATAAGTAGAGGCATACAACAGACGGTCTTATCGCTACATAGAGACCTCTGTTCTAGATCTAGACAATAGATCATTATTTATAAAATAAATAAACAAAAAATAAAAAGCCTTATAAGTACTTATTTCTTACTTAAAAATTACAGTACATTATTTTAATATCAAATCAAATCAAATCAAATATCATTTATTTGCTAGAATGGTGGTCGATACAGATGTTACATTAAAATAATCAGTCCAGCACAATTCTGCCGACTCAAGGCGTGCAAATTTTTATTAAATTATTATTTAACTATTATTAGTTTTATTCATTTGGAGACTTGATTACCCTAGAATATAATTTCATATAATCAATCAATAAAAACATACAATCATAAATTAAGGTAAAATTAATCATATTTATCCTAGAATACAAACATAAATTAACCTAAAAATTTACCTTTATTAGTTTTATTTTATATAAAATTGTTAAAATGAGTTTCCTTTTGTTATAAATAGGACGAGGATCTAATGAAGAGACAGCCTGTGCTACCCCTACTGGACCAGAAGGTGATTCGGTTGTAATTATTGTACATTATGCTTACAGTAATCTAGGTATTCCTTTACACTATAAAAACAGTGATCCATCAGGAAACTCGTTAACGACTTTTTATATTCCGTACCATTTAAAAGTTTTATGCAGTTTGGCAGTTTGTTATACAAAACTATGCACATGTTATAGGCGTTCTTTTTGTAAATGGCCAAGTTGCAACGAGGTTGGTGTACAAGATTTTTATATTGTGTTCTCTGGCTATGATAGAATTCAGTCCTCATATTAAATAAATCTGGGCGGTATATTACAAGTACACATGCTTTTTTGATATACATTTGATTTAAATATCTTACTAAAACTACTTTGAAAAAAAAAGATAAGCATGGTGGAAATCTTTGGGGAGGCCTATGTCCAGCAGTGGACGTCTTTCGGTTGAAATGATGATGATGATGGATGGTTTCTCTAATTAGTAATAAACTAGGTAAGTAGTAAGAACCCCTTGTTACTCGAAGGTGAAGGCCTCCTCTAGTGACTTCCAAAGGTCGTTAGCTTTCTGAACCCATTGGTCGTCAGCTACTTGTACAATTTCGTCAGTCCGCGTTTTAGGGTCCCCTTGTTTTCTGGTCCTCTTGACCCTTTCCAAAAGGTTAGTCGGTAAGTCCATCGGTTGTCTGTCATCCTGGCTACATTTCCTGCCCATGGCAACTTTAATTTCTTACAATGGCAGATGCCATCAGAGACGTTTGTTTCTGTATTATTGTTTTATGCGGTATTTTTTGTATTCTTTTGACACTTAATAAACTTCTATCCATGCTTTTTTGACAGGTTCTTATCCGTATTTTATTGTAGTTTGCGAACTTCCAAGTTTGGCATGCGTAGGTTAGTGATGGGAGAATACAGGTGTCCATGACTTTTCTTAATCTTGATATAAAATTGTTATCCCTAATAAAAAAACCTTGTTATCCCACTTTTTTTCTCCGTGCTGAATTATTTGTCGAATAGATACGGCTCTAGATACTTCACTACAAGTAACAATTAAATTGTCTCGCCAGTTGCAGATAACGGATTCAGAGTCAGAGGACATTAAAGTTTCTCTTGAAATGAAAGATTCCTGGAGTAGAATCGAGTATTTGAACTTTATCAAATTGGAAACGGTATAGTGCAGAACTTAATAGAGTTAAGTCTAGTTTTACGTAGGTACAAAATGTATCTTGTCAGATTTTTTTGGTATAAAACTCTCAAAGAATGTTTAAAATATATGGATCTCAGAACAGTTTATTTACGATACGATAGTGGCTAAACTGCCTAATGCGCAGTTAATGGGGTCTTGGCGCCGTGATATTATTAGATTTCATGAGTTATTAACTGAGAACTTTAAAATGAATTTCATCTAAACTAAATAGACTATTAACATGAAACCTAGTTGTCGGAGCATGAACGTTTGTGTAAAAATTGCTATTGGGTTTTGATAGGCGTTTCAAGGTATCTATTACGTTTTTACTCCTACCTAGGGGCATGGTGGGGCATTAAAGCATTTACGTTTACAACCAGATATAATCTAAAGTGACGATTCTCGTGTGGTTTTCTAACAAAAACATATATAAGATTTTTGACAAAAAAAATTTTTTGTAATTTATCGAATCAGGAGTTACTGTGCGGAATTCCATATTATCAACGAAAATAATGTTACTTGTCTATTCCGTCAACCGTGCTAGTCAATTAGTGCTAACCCGTTATACCTACTTGCGTATTTTTTGTGTGCAATTAATGTTCCCACCCTCCCGCCGCAAAAAATAAATACGAAAATAGATATAACAAACCACCACCAATAATATAAAACTCGACACGTGTTTCGCCTCCCTCTACAAGGCATCCTCAGGAGATGCAGGAGATCTTGTCGTACTGGCGTCCGACAAGTGAATCATGCCCAGACTGGTCGGCCATATTTATAACCTGGCCAACCCCCCCTACCCCGCTAGTGAGATGCAAATATTCGTAATAACGGTGATGACGCGACATTCAACTGTTTGTTAATAATCACACCCCTATTGTTGTACCTAATTATCTCTAACTGTTCTAGCACACTCAGGCGCAACCTTTTCTCACAAACATGTAAAATATAAAAAGAATGATCGTCAGACAGGTAATGGCCATAAAATTTTGTAATTTAGCGACATTAACGTGGCTTTTAAGACAAATAATCTTGCGCTCGAAACTTTGTAATCGGAAAGATAAAATCGAGAATGGGAAGAAGTCTGGTGTTTATAAGCTAACCTGTGAGGATTGTAATAAGGTGTATGTTGGGCAAACAGGCCGTAATTTCACCACGAGGCATAACCATCCATAAAGGTCCAATTTTGCGAAGCATTTGTTACCTGTCTGACGATCATTCTTTTAATATTTTACATGTGTGTGAGAAAGCGTTGCGCCTGAGTGTGCTAGAACAATTAGAGATAATTAGGTACAACAATATGGGTGTGATTTAAACGAGCTCAGGTTTGGGGTGGCCAGGTTATAAATATGGCCGACCAATCTGGGCATGTCATTCACTTGTCAGACGCCAGTACGACAAGATCTCCTGCATCTCCTGACAATGCCTCGTAGAGAGGACAAACACGTGTCGAGGTTTGATTATTGGTGGTGGCTATTTGCGGATTAATATTTTGTGGCGGGAGGGTGGGAACATTAATAGCATGCAGAAATACACAAGTAAGTATAACGGGTTGGCAAATAATTTTTGATACAAGCTTTTATCGCTGACTACTGTGGTACTATAACATTGTATTGTCATTCATAAGCATGTAAAGTTTCAGCTTAATCGAATAACGGGAAGTTAGTCAAATTCAGCTTGGAAGATTTGACCCTAACAAACACACAAACACACGTTACAAGCTAAAGAAAAATGTCGGGTAGTTCCGAAAATGAACTCTAATACGATGGAAATATAGGTCAGAATTATCCGACATTCGGAATTATCAGAATACACCTTATGTGTCAGTTCTGGTATGTACTTAGTTCCTTCCCTCTTTTTTCGCCAAGGGGTTTAACAGAATTCCAATCGAACATTGTTACTACATGAGTATGCAAACGTGTCAAAAAGTTCGACCGAAAGGCTCGCGAGGGGTTTCTCTAATCCAATTAGCCGTTTAACCCAATTGGCCCGCGCCGCCCAATATATTGTTTCAGTAACGCCGAGTTAAGGCCGTTCAGTCACATAATTGTGTTGGAGCACTCGCCTAGATTGAGAAGTAATACTGTGATGAAGTTTGTTAGTAGGTACAATTCAGTCTATTACTATATTAATTTTCCAATAATATTCTTTCTAATATTAAATTGAAAACCTCCTTCACCTTGAAGTGGGTCAAAAAATAATATTTGACAAGGTTCAGTCAGTCGTCTTCCTCATGATGTTTCTATATTTCTATGTATGTATGTGTATTCGCCTCGCAATTATTATGTATGTTTATTATAGAAATGTAAATTCACATGTTATCATAGGTTACACTTTTTATTATGATCCTGCACCAACTAAATCTTTCTGTTTAGCCCATTGGTTGACTGGTAGAGAATGGCTTCCGGCATTAAGTCCGCCATTTGTACTTTACTCTTCTTTATTCATAAATAAATACTTGGTCAGGTTTATTGGGCCGCTGTAGATATAGACAACATTGAAGGGTTTTCCTTCACTTTGCCAGGATCATGAAACTTAGTAACTTGGGTTTCTAATCGACCGAACAGGGATCTCAACTTGTGTTCCCAAAACTAAACTTAATATAACTAAACCTAACTTTTTAGTCTGAAGGTGAATATTGAAACACTGTGTTACACTAATGGGCGTTTTTGTTTTTTGTTGTAGAAACATATTTCTTTAGTAAATTGATAAATTTTGTCTGTTTTCTACTCAGAAACTCCTTCAATCCTAGTAGGAGAAAAAAACTGTCCTAAAATTTCCATAACTTTTTCAACTTTTCCATTGTGCTACCGCCATACTAAATCTGTGAAAAAATGTTGGCGAAATGGAAAACAATTCTTAGGACACTTTTTTTCTCCTTCTAGGATTGAAAGAGCTCGCGATTCTGAATAGAAAACACATGAAACTTTCCAATATACCAAAAAATGATTTTCTACAACAAAAAATAAAAACGGCCTATTATGGATTTCATCCCGTCGGCGTTATATACCTACAACACAGTTATTATATATTTCACACGGTAACCTCTTTCAGTTTCACATGCCAAGTTTTGCACGTTCATATTCATACAAGATGAAAACATGATCTAACCTCATGTAACTGAAATTATCAATAAAATAAATGTAAATTCCTGGATTAGCTGAATGTTACAACAAGCGGGCATGTTATACCGCTAAATGATCTTTGAAACCGCGCAACAAGTGAACGCCGCCACGCGACTAAATTATGTTATTCACAACATTGATAGAGCATTTGGCTCAACCAGTATAAATATGATCCTCAATCGATAGTTGTTACCAAGAAGCTTATAAAAATATACTGGAGATTGCACATTCAATATTGCACAAGTGATAATGTGATCACTTACAAGTTAACGGCTCTTTCCATGCTCTTTCACTAGATTTATGATAGGTAAGTATAGAATTCAATGTGTTTAAAGTATTAGGATGTCTCTTCTTAATTTGGTATGCAAATATAGGGGTCTCGGCGGCGAATACAACTTTGTTCCGTTCGGCGTCGAGACCCTTGGCCCATGGGGTTCGAGCGCCCACGCCCTCTTTAAGGATATTTCAGATTTGTGGGCGCTACCGGCGACCGTAGAGCTGGCAGCAATGCCGACGTTGGTATTTTCCCCTTCATGCCACTAAGCGATAACTGAAATAAGCCGATTATGAAGTGTGAACACAGCACGCCTACGCGCTACGTTTCGATGGTTAATTTTATCGACCCCTTGAGTTAATTTACTTTTGCTAATTGCGTGCTTTGTATATTCAGTTCACGAAATTACTTTGTTTTCGTACACGTAAATTAAATATTTAAAACCCCTTGACGACAGTGAAATTTATAGTAACCTACTAAACCTAAACAAATAATCAATATTTGGGTTGATGCGCTTAAATATCGTCCCAAATCCTGCGACTGGTCCCAGTTTGAGCTGAATATTTTGGAGACGATGTAACATAGTCCTCCTTTTTTTTAAAGTGTCGGCAACGCGCATGTAACACCCCTGGTGTTGCAAGCCTCCATAGGCTACGGTGACCGCTTTCCATCAGGCGGGCCGTATGCTTGTTTGTCACCGTCGTAGTATAAAAAAAAACATAGACGCTACAATTAATGCTAGGACAGATGTTTATCCTGACAAACAAGGCATTCGATAGAAATAAAAGCACTAAAACTGGTTCACCCATTCAAGAGCTACCATGCCACAGACAGACACAGAGACACACACATACCCTTTTTCCGCCGGGGATAAAAAAATACTTAAATGATCGTTTTAATTGCATTATGGACATAATAGTCAAAGTTCTACGTTATATTTTCGCTACAAACTGGATAACACCAGCTACAAATGTCGTCGCGACGGGTTGAGGTCACGAGGAGCCAAGATGACACGCTGAACTGCCGTTGTGATGGGATTGATTTGATATTAAAACCAACAGAGTTTAGTTATAACTCTATAATTGAATTTTTAAAACTTAATTTAGACAACTGCACAGAGGAAGGAGCAGACCCGGAATGATTCACATCGGGACGTAGTCTGCTTTATATATTATTCGGATGCACAATGGAGTGGTAGGAAAGTCACCAGGTTGATATGCAAAACTGTGAAATCGCACGTTTCGATCGTAAAACATATGTTTATTACCTTGGTATGTGCCTTTTGACCTGAACAACGGATTAGGCAAATTAACTGGAACGAAAGCGTAAGTATTTAATACAATGTTGCAACTAAGTTTGTTAGGGTTCGGTATCAACGTGGTGGGTTCCTTAACTAGCTACGCTCTACGGCGTAGCGCTCGTAGCAAAAGTTCGCTAATTACGCTATTGAAGACCTCCTTACACCTCACTTTGCGTTAAGAAGTACCTACCTTCGGGTTCGGTGGAAATGCAAACTCGCGGAGGTAAACTGCTGTCCTGTGTGCTATCATGAGTTGTACGTTGTACGTAGCCGTAGGCGTTAGCAACTGCGCTTTTCTAAAGTATGTCCGTCTCGCTCCTGCTAGAGTAGTGGTAGGAGCGAGAGAAAAAATTAAAACAAAAGTCTATCTGGTTTTCGGTTTCAACAATCTATTGAGAAATGCGATCAGGTACCTAGAGGACAACAGCTGGACAGACAGACAGTCGAACTTTTCATTAAGTATTTTTGCTTAAGCTACAGCGGAGTCTGCGAAAGTCTTGCTCGGTCAATAAAAAAAATTAGATTCCCGTTTTCACTTGATTCTGTGAACAGAGTTTAGTAGTCGAATAAGTGACGTGGGAGCCGTCACTTATTCGACTACTAAACTCATCAATATATAACTTTTAAGAAAAAAAAACCGACTTCATTTGGTTCCCGGTAAAAGTGACATTTTGAATTTGTTTGAGTAAGCCAGTTTACTTCACAAATATCCAAAACACCGCACGTGTACGATTGAAAATTGAGGAGCTTTCTTAATGTCCCAGGGCTTCCATCATTACATGTGAAGTATAATCAAACGGAACTCCCTTGTAGACCTTTAAAACAAACAAAATAACAATGTGTTAAATTGGATGACAGACTGTAAATTATCGAGCAGTTTCATTATGCCATCCCTGATTATCAACATCAGGTCTACTCCAGCAAAATGATGGCCACAGTAAGAAAATGCCTAAGCTAATTATGAACACCCTCTAATCACAGTGAACGTGCCGTTCAAATTTGAGGAGTTCTCTGAATTCTTCTAGAACTCCATCATCAGAATATAAATCAAATCAAAAAGATGAATGTCACAACTAGGATAATAAGTAGAGCTAGGTTTATTGACCAGTTCCACTTTGACATCCCTGGTCTTCATTATCAGATCCACCCCACCAAATTGATGATTTTCGTAAATAAATGCTCGAGTTTCTTAAGAAATCACCCAAATCAGCATGCATGTGCCTTTCAAATTTGGGGAGTTCCCTCAGTTCCTCATGGATCCCATCATCAGAAATTGATTTTAAAAAAACGGGACAAACCTATATATATATATATATATACAGACAAAAAAATATTTTTTTAAATCGGATGATAGTCCTGGGAATTACCAAGCAGTTCCACTTTGCCATCCCTGGTCTTCATTATCAGATCCACTCCACCAAATTGATGATTTTCTTCTTTCTTCATAAAAAAAAACAGACGAATTGAGAACCTCCTCCTTTAGAAATATTGAAGTCGGTTGAAAACGAGCGTGTTTAGAACGCATTATACGAAGAATTCCGATGGGATCTGCACTAACGGAAGCTTTTAAAGAATACATGTATATGCCTCCAACCGATACGCAATAAGCCGACCAGTATAAGTAATTACCAATTAAATTTACAATTTTTAACGTGACAAACGCTTATAGTAATGGAATTCAGGAGCTATTCTCACTATTAAGGGACTTGCAAGTTGTATAAAACTTTTTGAGAAAAAGAAAACCGACTTCAAAAGTAGAAAAATAAAAACTGGCCAAGAGCATGTCGAGCCATGATCAGTGTAGGGTTCCGTAGTTTAGCGTCTGTCACAATAGGTGAACTTAAAAGGTTTTAATAGATACCATGCTCATAACAATAAAACCGGCCAAGTGCGAGTCGGGCTCGCGCACAAAGGGTTCCGTAGCAGCAAATATAATAAACTTATTATGTCAATTTATACACCTGGTGAATGGAGCCTAAACTTATAAGGTTCAGCCATCGTTTTCAGTGTAAGCACAATAACTTAACCAAAATTACAGTTAAATCAACCTATCTCAAAAACTATAAGAGATACTTTGATCAAACCAAAAATCGTTGAAAGAGTTAATTAGCATGCATCACCTCTATTTTTTTTAGAATTTTATACCCCGTAGTTATAAAAATAGAGGGGGGGGGACATACTTTTTACGACTTTGAGAGCTGATATCTCAAAAACCGTTCACTTTAAGAAAAATGTTTTTTAGAAAACTTTATATCATTTTAAAAGACCTTTCCATTGATACCCCACACGGGTATGTACATCGAAAAAAAAATTTTCATCCCTCAGTTACATGTATGGGGGGCCCCACCCCCAATTCTTTTTTTTACTATTTAGTGTCATAATTTTGTAGCGGTTCATACAACACATATTCCCATCAAATTTCATCACTGTAGTACTTATAGTTTCCGAGTAAATCGGCTGTGACAGACGGACAGACGGACAGACGGACAGACGGACAGACGGACATGACGAAACTATAAGGGTTCCGTTTTTGCCATTTTGGCTACGGAACCCTAAAAAGGAGTATGATCGTAGCTTTTACGACTAATACGCCCTTTTAACCGAGAAGATACGTTTTTTTTGCAAAAATACAAAAATGGCTAAGTTCAAAATACATAATTTCCCTTAAAAGTCTTCAAGTAACTTTTCATATTTTTTGGACTTGCAGTTCAAAAGTTAGAGGGGGGACACATTATTTTAAACTTGGAGTGATTATTTCAATTTATTTCCAAAGATATTCACTTTACCAAAATAATTGAGCAAACCCCTATTCTCTTTCAAATACCTATCCAACGATACCTCACACTTTAGGGATAGAACACTTAGAACGAAATAAAATCACCTCCCACTTTACGTGTATGGGATTGGGAGGTCCTATACATTTTAACGGCCTCCTAGCCTAGTCGGTAGTGACCCTTCCTACGAAGCAGGAGGCCCCGGGTTCGAATCCTGGTCAGGGCATATATTTGTGAGTTTATCACCAATATTTGTTCCTGAGTTATGGATGTTTTCTATGTATTTAAATAATTAAATGTATCTATCTAGTATATGTATATGTACATCGTCGCCTAGTACCCATATGACAAGCTTTATTGAGCTTACCGTGGGACAAGGTCGATTTGTGTAAGATTACGGCAGATTGGCTGGGAAGTCAAATTCGGGTAACGATGAATGAAATAACTGTCTGTGTTACTGAATCGCATCTATACTTCTGTAACATTCATATTCATACAGGTTTCACGTGCTAATCTAATAGAATTCTGAAATCAAATCAATTGAACTCGTTAGCCGTAATTCCCGGCGCCATCGAGGCCGTTCTAACTTCTAACAGCAACACACTTTAACAGACAATTTCTCGACCTTATATCAATGCAATAAGGTTTATAAATTGTCAATCAACTGGCACTTAGGTTTCCGAGAGACGTCTCGTTTACAGAACAATCGTAATCCGCGTTTGAAATAGCCAATATCGGAGTTGGTAAATATTTATCAAACGTCGCTGCGATCTAACCTTGTAATATGGATCTTATTGTAAGTAGATAGCTTTATTAGCTACTTTACGAGGTACTTAGTAAGGATTAGGGAGCAGTTTTAAAACAGTTTATTGAGTTTCTTGGTTCCGATAGATCCGATATATCCAATATAAAATAAACTAGGTATCTACGTGTCGACTCTAGCAAGGAGAAATACGCAATGCGCAACGCGAAAGGCAATGACGAGACGGTATATAATGTATCGTACTTTATAAACTAGGTATCTACATGTCGACCTAAATAAATGTGGCCTAGGAAAAGACATGAGACGCGACGGCAAACCGCACCTGCGTTTAGTACCGAAACAAAATCCTTATTCAAATGATTGATATACCAGTAAGGTCGGTCGGGGTGTGGAATGGCTTTCATAAATTTACTTACCTACTATTATCCGAAAAGTGAAAACCATTCAGTATAAACTAGTTTTAAAGTGCTGTCGGTGTTTTCGTCTTTAATCAATCAACCAGCATATTGCACTCCTCTGCTGGATGTAGGCCTCCCTAAGGGTACAGTCGGTGCCCTCACATAAGTATCCACCCCACGTATGCAAGCGCGTAGCGCGGGTGGATACTTATGTGAGGGCACCGACTGTACTAAACAATTTTCAGTAAAACTAGCGGGGAAAAACGCATTTTATCCACTAGTGGGGAAAGTAATTTTACCTTGAGTTGTGAACGGCTTCTTCAAGTTAACTGGTAGCATTGACTTTTTAACGATAGTTTTGAGTAATAAATATCGGAGAACTTACATTTGGATGAGATCTGTAACCGTATGTAGATTTTATTTTCCTCGAAATATTGAGGTGAAAAATTATGTATTACACTCGGCGGCTAAGTTTGTTCAACTCTCGTGCCTTGAGATCCTCTTAAAGCTCAAGATTTCAATTTTGGAATCTTTCGCTAAAGTTGAACAACAACGTACCTATAATAAATTTGCCCATTTATAACTAAATAACAATTACAACTTTTAACCCCGTTTCCAGTGGCGAACCATGAAAATGTTCTTTGGGCAAGCCGTAGCTGATTTGGCCAGCTTTTTCTTTGAATCATTAAGGACAATTGTGCTGATTGGCTAACGCAACGGAAATCGGCAGGAATTAAGTTCTATGAACGCTCCGCCACTGATCTTTTCGTCCTGTCTCAGTGGAACTTCACAATAATTGAAGAATGTTTGTTCAATAATTCTAGATTGTTTCTTTAATGGTTGCATATCGTTGTATGTACATTGCCTGTCAGTCTCTATATATTATAACGTGATTGTTTCAGATAGTTTGATACTTTGATACTTATGGAGGAGATGATTGGGCTCCACCCACGATTTTAGCGGCTACGGCGTAGCGCTACGAACATAAAAATCCTAACCTGTGATTGAGCGAGCTTTGTAATAACTTACCTACTATTTAATATTAATAAGTATTTAACCTTAATAAACAGTAGGTAAGGTTCAGGAGAGATCAACTAGGAATTGTGGTTACCATATATTTAGTTTACATATTATACTTTATAGTTTTCCCGCCTTTTCTAGCTATAACTAGTTAATCATTATTTCCGTCTAATTTATTTATTTAAACTTTATTGCACATTAAAAGTACAAAAGGCGGACTTAATGCCTTAAGGCATTCTCTACCAGTCGACCACAGGGCCAAACAGAGATTTTCAAAAGTGGGTGCAGTTAGAAATTTAGACACAGAGAGAGCAGAGCTAGTAAATTACCTTATTTACCTACAACATTACATTTTTAACATATTTAATACTAAATTATAATAAATAATACCAGTTAAACATATATAATAGCAATACATACATACAAATATACATATATATATAATAATAATGCATATGCGTAGACGAAAACTATCCTACTTATGCTGGCCTTGATCCAGCAAATGCTTGTGGAGCATGCGTTTGAAAACAGCTTTGCTTGGGGCTTGTCTTCTTGTCAGGGGAAGTGCATTCCAGAGACTGATAGCCTGTACAGAAAAAGAAGATGAGAGATAGCCACTATGGTGAGGGAGTACTGACAGCTTAAGAGACCGGGAGGAACGGAGATCACAGCCCGGGCGGGGGCAACTAAATTAAATTTCTAATGCAGCATTTTTATAAAAAAATCTGATTTAAAAACCGACATATAGCTGCTTATAAGTACATAAACTGTAAGTCTCGAAATTAAATCTTGAGAAAAAGGAGGGCATGAGATTAATGATTTGAAAGTGCAAATTATTCGCGAAATGTTTATTGATCCGGGCAGCGTGACGGCGCCGACGAGGAACAACGCACGCCGAGGCGGCGGCGCGCGCCTCCCCTGGCCCTGTGTTCCATTCTTTTACGAGCGCAGGCGTGTGCTTGCCTGCACCAACCAGCATAGCTGCGATCTTAGACCAGACAGCTGTTAGGGACCTCGAGGGCCTACGCATACTGGTTAATAATGTTAAAATCTCGTCTAGCTCGGTAAAAAACAAGAATACATGGCCTGTGCTCCCGGCATCGCGCCGCTCCTGTCACCGCCGTGCCGCCGACACTCGCTGTCATAACAACGAACGACCTCTTCTGAATTAACTTCGTTAGCGTATTGTTATAGCCCGACCCGCTCTCGACACAAATAACACCTGCCGCGTCGACCCCTTTCAAACCACACAATAACAGTTCTGTGTTTATCGTGCATATACTTTTCACAGTGATACTTTATAGACTTATATCGCTTCCGGAATATTCGAATTTTTAAAAGCGCCGGATTAAAAATATAACAATCTCATTAACCCGAAACAATGTAAACTCAGAGGCGGCTTCATGACAGACGAACCACGATCGTGCGACTACGTCAGCCCAACTGGAATAGATTCGCATGTACCGTGCGTGAAATTAAAGGATAAACAAATGAAGTCCGGAGCGGCGAGAATAATGAAGCAGTCCGCCTCAGGAGGTGTCAAGCAGCAGACACGAGCGTGACCCGCGCGACGCGAGTCGGCCGCGCAGCGGGCCAACTGGGCCATTCGATAAGCGTGCCCCATTTACCTGGATTCAGTGCGGGCGGCCAGCAGTGCGGCGGTGCATCGGTGCTGGGCGGGCGTCCAACATGTCGAGCAAGTCGTTCGCCACGGGGAGCATGCGGTCGACGGGCGGGTCCGTGCGGCTCGGCGCGGGCGCGGGCGCCGGCCACGAGTTCGTGCTGGACGCGCTCTACGAACGCAAGCGCGACAAGAAAAGCGTGCGCGTGCTCACAGTCATCATCTACGTCTTCTGCGTCTCGCTCGCCGCCATCATGCTCTCGCTCTACTACGTGTTCTTCTGGGAGCCCAAGGACGCGCAGTACGCGCAGCGCAAGGTGTCTCACACTGTAGACCAGACCAGCACTACACCAATGCCCACATGCTTAATGCCCCACACCGGTAGGTCACACTCCCGTAACGCTTCCTTTACCACTTTTTCCTGTTTACAACTGTAATTATGACTTTACAGCTAAATTTCTATTCCCAAAGATACTATACCTACTACCTTAACTAGAACCACTTACCTAATTGCCTTAGTATTAGTACCTAACTAGTTATTCCTAGAGGATTACTAAACATAATTACTTTAACACTGCAGAACTACCCGCCTACCAGCCTATTTACCACAGTAGAAACATACGTTAACTGCGCTTCATGGCACACACAATACACGACAAATGCACTAAATGTGAGCCATATTATGATAAATAGCATGTTTGTGTCATTGAATATTATCATAGTGGATTGAATTACCTACGATTAAAACTCTATCTCATTATTTTTTGTAACAAAGAAAACGACCTACTCAATACTTGAGAATCGTCTCGTCTCGGTACAAAAAATACTTTCTTAAAGCATCGAAACATTTTCATTTCCGGGTTAAAACCTATAAACAAGCACTTCCATTTTAGGCGGGCGGGTCAGCTATCTTTAGCCACTGTTCCGCCTTCCCAGATGCTTCGCTGGCTCGTAAAATTAAATGTATTCACTTCACAATCCTGAGATGAGACGTCTATACTTATGTATTATAGGGGGGCGGGTGGGCCCACTATTCTTCTCTATTGCCCCCACACCCCCTGCCCCCGTTGGGCTACTTCTGCATTCTGCAACCATACAATGAACGTCTAACAGAGAAAAGTACGTGTAATTTTTGCGGCTGATAACTTTATGGATATCGGAATTTTATGGTCGAGGGTAAGTGCTGCAGATCTATCAAACACTATTTTAACGACAGAACGCGTAAATTTACGAGACATTCACGACAGCGCTACGGACGCATACAATATTCGTTAAAGATTAACGACCCGTTCTTTAAACAAATGTGAGATCTAAACGTCTAAACAAAGTCAACATTCATTCGACGGTAGGTAAACTGCCTAGTAAAATGATCTTCAAAGAGACATAGGTAGGAGATATATTTTGATGTTTTACTGACTAAACAAACAAATCGACAGGAAAATAATAAATAAAGAAGATAAGCCATAGCTCGCGCCCAATAATTTTATAATGTTTTTTTTTTTTTTACCAAACAATATCTACCAATCGTGGAACCTTTCTCATTTAATATGTATTTTCTAAAAACAACAAGCAAGCTTTACATCTAAAGATGGGGATTATATTATATAAGAATTCGAATAACAAACCGAATTAAAGTAAATACACCGGCCAGGAGCACGTCGGGCAACGCCCGTGTCGAAAAGGGGTTTAAGTAGATTCCACGACCATAACTAGCAAAAAAGTAGTATCCTTGCAACACTTACGTCCCGCTCTAAAAAAAAAACATTTTTTAACAAAAACCAATTTTCCTTGGAAGTCTGTATATCGCTAAAACCCTGAGTACGATAATGATGTTAACTTGCTATTCTGCCAAACAAAATATCCATTAATTGGCGAAATGAGTTAATTCATTTGGAACTTCGCAAAGTAACGCCTGATTCAAAAAAATAAATTACATAAATCTGATTACAACATTAAACACCTCATTAAAAAATATAATTAAAAACGTAGATAAATTACATTTTCTCCCTTTCTAACTAACGCTAATGTCAAAGTGACAGATAACGAACGATAATTTAGCTAAACAGTGTTTGATCTGCATTAAATATGAATAGGTAACGCCATAATTTAAGCGTGAGTGACATTTCACATGTGAAACGAATCGAATGATATGTCACATGTTGGAACTTGGAATCGTTCCAATCGTGTCGGTGTAAGCCGGGACAATGACTTAGACATACATAGGCTATATAAGGTCGAAAAACATAAACCTGTTTCGGTGGCCGAGTAAATAGGTACATACTATAATCGCGTAGTAGAATTTGCGCAACTACATGACCTACATATAATTCGACTGGAATATAAAAGCATTTGCTTAATTTTCTTATTAAGCAAATGTATAAAATGTATTGTTTAAGAGCCCTCCCTGCCTTTGAAAAATATGGACTTCTACTTCAATTATAACGAAAATATTGTTAAATATAATACTTACATATATATTGATACTTTGATCTTATTTTTTTTTATTGATATAAATAATAGTTACATAACATTTTATATGACAGTACCGGTAAACCAGATCGGTTTGTCTCGATACCTCGTTCCGCAGTTCTTAATTAATCAAAGACGAAATTCAGTGCAACATAAAAATGCCAATCTTCATAAACGCTCATCAAACCTCTGTTAACTTATACGTATTCATTGTTTGTTGTGTCAGCTTAGCGTTTGTTAAAAATGGTAAAAGCGTAAGTTAACGACTTCAGGTCTGTTAAGTTTCCATGAATAAGGCGGTACCTATCTCAATTGTAACACATCTTACACAAACGATTTACAATAAGTAATGATTTCAAAGAGAAAAATAAATAAATAATAAAAAATAAAAAACAACAATGATATAATACTTCACTATAGGTACATTTATAGCTCGCTGAGTGCATTTGTTATCTGTTTGCGCGCCGGCCGACCGGCCGAGCAAAAAAATATCCAACGGCAAGTATGCGCATGAAACAGGCTGCTCCAAAATAATCATTTTACTTAATTGAAAATATTAAAATGTTTAAGCATCTCAGTTTTAAGAACGCTTGCTACGTTCGTTGGTGTTATTTTATCTTTCCACTCTTTTGGTAACTTGTTCATTAGGTCTGGTATAATGTACTCTGATGTCCGCCTGCCGTAAAAATTATTAAATTGAGGTTTTTGAAGCATTTGATTTGTTACTTGACGTGTATTATTTGAAATAGTAAAAGAGCCAAAACATGAATTTATTTTGTGTAATAGTACCTGTATAATATTGTCTTCTGTATATTTGGAACCTGTATATTTGGAAAACGATCAAACGGCGAATGGCGAAAACTAGGTCTACCATGGACAAAATGAAGAGGGTTTGGAGAAATCGTAATATATCTAACAAAAGCCACCAAAATCCTTTGTTTGGCCCTATGGTTGACTGGTAGAGAATGCCATTGGGCATTAAGTCCGCCATTTGTACATTTGTTTTTGTATTTTGTGCAATAAAGTTTAAATAAATAATAAATAAAATCCGGCTCGTCAGATCCCTCATATTGCCCATTTTTCTCTATGCGGCAAAAACCTGGACGCTCAGGAAAACCGAGAAGAATAAAATAGATGCGCTGGAAATGTGGTGTTGGAGACGCATGCTCGAAATCTCTTCGACCGAGTATCGCACTAACGTCTCGATACTTAAATAACTAGGGATCAAAAAACGGCTGCTGTCTGCTGTGCAAGCATGGATCCTCGGTTTCTTTGGTCACATATCCCGACGAGACGGAGAGTCCATAGAGCGTCTAGCGTCTATAGTTGTGCAAGGAAGAGTGGAAGGCACCAGACCTAGAGGAAGATCTCCAATGAGGTGGAACGACCAGATCAAATCCATTATGTCGGCGACTATAAACGAATGCACTCGTAAAGCTGCCCTGCGGGAGGAATGGCGGCGTGTTGTGAAGCGGGTCACTCAAAAACCTGCATAATGGCCACGACCACTCTGCCAAGAGTGTAGCGATTGAAAAGAAGATTTGGAAAACCCCGTTTTTTCCTTAAAATTTATAAAACTAAAGATTTCAAGTGTGGATTCTCAATAAAAAATCTATAAAGTACGTAGGTACCCACATATAAATTATAAGGTATTAGACCACTGTTAACATTTAATGGCCGCTCCACACAATGGGCCATGATGGGCGGTCCTACGGGACGCAGTTATGAGTAAGAAAGGTTACGCAATACTGCCAACCCGATCTGCTGTATAGCTACGTCCCGTACAAATGACCCATGATGGCCCATTGTGTGGAGCGGCCATAAGTTAAATCACACCGAAAAATTACAAAATTCATGAGCGTTTTTAAATGAATAGGGACTCTTAATAACGATACATAAAAACGTCTTCATTCCATAAAACCTCAGCGATAATTATGGTACTGATGGTCGAGTACCTCACGGGCCAGTTAACCCTCATTGTCATTACGCTGGGGGGATTACGTAAGGGAGATACTTAGCCGAGCGCTTTATTCCTCCGTTTTCTTAAATTATGGGCGACAGGCGAGCGGAATACGTAATCGAGATGCTTATCAAACACGTACTTTCCTACAGGGGTAAAACATTCGTGCCTGGACTGACATAGGCAAAACTCTTGGAATTGCTACTAACTAGGTATACAATAACTATGATAGTCAGCTGCGGGAGTATAAAAACAGTTACATAACCTACTTGAAGACGTTAACTGCATTAATATCGGTGACTTGAACCTAAAAATGCAGATACTAAACATCGTCAAACTGTCTGAGTCGGACTAGCTACCCAAAAACACATTGATGAAGGTCACTGCAAGCTAATTCACACAAATAAACCTTACTGGAGAACAGTTCCTAGATGTCGCTCTCGTTACTGGTTTTCTGCAACACCAAATTGGTGAGGACTGCAAGCAGATTGAGTCGATATCAGTGGATATTCACCATGACCTTGCAATCAGAACTACAAATACAAAAGACCTGAGGCCTATTGCATAATGACTTGTAGCTCGTAATATTAGCGGAAGTCTCTTTTCAATCCCTTTTATTAGAAAGAGAGTTCCGCTAATATTTCAAGTTATAAATGATTATGCAATTGACCCCAGATGTATGAAACAACTCTTATCTAATATTTCTACGCAACAATTATATTTAAAAAAAAATGAAGACGGATTGTATCCAATAGAAACCATTGAAAACGATGAAGCGTTAGAAACATATATACAAAAACTTGAGGATGTAATCACCAATGCCTTAAACGTTACAGCACCGGAATAGTACATTACCTAACTAGTGCGGTAAAACAAAGAAAGGCCGAGATCGCAGATGTTTGCGACCCGAGCTGAAAGCGAGGGACGTCAATATGCGATCAAGGGCTTTATTTATTACCTCACGTGTTAGGTACATCATTTTATGCCTACACTTGGGCAGAAATCGGCTTTTTCCGTACGCGTATCGTGCGGAAAAAGGCACTTTATGGCCAGGTGTGGCATAAAAGGTTATAAAGCGCAAAGATAGCCTTCCATTGCATATTCAAAATTTAATACTCTGGCGAAACGACCTCAAACAAAATGTTAAAAAATCACGTGACCACCATATTGCAAAACAACTTTATAATGAAGCTAAGCGACAGGTTCAAAAATCTTTGGAAGAACACAGGGAATATAGTTGGAAGAAAATCATTGACAGCACCAAAGACAACAGAGCTAAAATGTGGAAAATCCAAAAAACACTTAAGAAGCCAACACCGAAGTTGCCTATGCTATCAGGTTGTACAAATCAAATACTATAGATACTTTAGTTGATACCACTATAGTGAAAAACTCTATTATCTCAGAAAACGATTCGGGGACTGAATTAACAACTCTATTTCAACCACTAGAAGAAGCTTCGCCAGATGAAGTTAAAAGGGCTATGTTTGGTTTAAAAAATAAAAAAGCTCCAAGGTCCAAACAAAATTAAAGTAGACTCAATTTAATTAGCTGGGGCAGCATTCTGGAGAGGACTAGGAAAAGCCATTAACTACGTACTGTGTACAGGGTATTTCCCAAACAAATGGAAACTGGGCGAGTGTATATTTTTGCATAAATCAGGAAAAAACTACAAAGATCCTAAGTCCTATAGACCTATCACATTATTAAATATAATGGGTAAAATCTGTGAGAGAATTATGCACAAAAGAATAATGAGAGCATGCAATGCAACGGGCTAATCCCCGACTACCAACATGGGTTCATGAGTGGTAAGGGAACTAGCACCCAGATTTTAAGAACATCCAAGTTCATTTGTGATGCATTGTCTGAGCATCACAGTGTGGCCATGATATCAACATATTCAACTACGAGCAAATAATAAATATGTATAAGCGTACTTGACAAGCATAAAAGCCGTGATAATTTGCATTTCACATCATTAAACTTTGTCTTAACCGCATGGAATTGAATGTCTAAAGCAGAAACAAGAATCCTAGTAAAGTAGGTATTAACTACCAATTTAATAGCTAAATCAGTGTGTCGCGTTCACACACATATGTGTCTACACCCTCTACGGCGTTGGGCATCTCAGAAGGCCTAGTATAAAAGTTGTACGACAGTAACTCCTCGACCGCGTTAGCGTATCGAGGGGTCAAAATATGAAAGTTGCCGGATGATTTAAATAAACGGCAAACATAATTTGAACTCCCGATACGCTAACGCGGTCGAGGAGTTAGTGTCGTAAAATTTTTATACTAGGCCTTCTGGTCAAACCACGTTATCTCTTCCAAGCAAATGAAATGTCAAACTTTAAAGTGTTATTTTAAACGTCAGAGTTCTACGAGTATGAAATTATGACGTTTACTTAACACAGCCTGTGCTACCAAAATCTAGGAAACTTAGCATATAGGTAGACAGACTCTAGCCTACGCTCTAGTTAAAACTACACGACCAAATTTATATCTTTTTGGATAGAATTCTTATGTGTCAAATAAACTTTCGATAATAAAGTATAAAAATCCTGTACAAAATTGTGTGCTTCTAACTAAGTTTCATTAATTTCGGTAGGGTAGTTTTTATAAAAAATAGATAAAATATAACCATAAAATATAGCCATACATCTTCAAAACTTTAAAAAGGCAAAAATATGTACGTTGTAATATTGTGAATTGGTTCATTTACATAGTCGTATTCATGTCAAGAAACTAATCGACAGATGTTTATCAGTTCGAGCGAAATGACATTGTTTGAAACTTAGGTCGATACGCTGCACAGCTGGCGTTCACCGCCGGCTCGGGAAAAGTATTGACGAAGTCCAGATAACTAGGTTAAGCCCGATATTCCCAATAGTCAAAATAATGATTCATTCGTTTAAATAAAGCTAATATGTGATTTCTATTATAAATGTTTTAATAGTAGGTACGTTATGATACTAGTGTGCCACGAGTGTATAAGTATGTTAGTAATAACACTCTTGAGTACTTTACTGATAGAGATTTTTCCCGAAGCTTTTGACAAATAGGTATATGTGATTGTTTTGTAAAAGGTACCACTTTGTTGGTTGCTGATAAGGCATTAATGCCATAGAGATTCATTTACAAATTAACCTTATCAACAAGCGACAAAAGTGGTACCTTTTAATAAAAAATAAGCACATAACCACATATTTATCGCTTTGCTAACTACATCGATTAATTGAACGAGCTAACGAAATGTGAGTGAAATCTGCGAAATTTCTAGAATGATCCGGTGTTTGTATATTTGTATGTTTGTTCGACGATAACTCGAGTATAGTTGATCGATCGTCTAAATTTGGCAGGCGGTTAAAAAAGTTAAGAATATTTTTTAAGTTCGAATATGAGCCGTCAGAATCGGTTAAGGGGTTCCCGGCCCCGCGATATAAGGATTCCAGGTTAAAGTTCGGGTGAACCAGCTCGGGTATTTTTTTCCGATTTCTTTTATATTTAAGTCATTTATCTCTTTATATTTTATATAGTCTACACAGACTAAGTTTTTTATACACGTTTTTGATAATGATAACTCAACGAAAACTTAACCAATACATATTATTTGAAAACGTCGGGCAGGTTTAACAGGCTACGCGCTGTATTAAATTTTTAGTGAATCTATGAACAAGTGCGTCTGAAATGAACGACTTCATTGCATATAAATTGTCCTTTTATATAAGTAGGTAAGTGTACGTCTTTAATTCGTAGAGTGCTTCATGCCCTTCCCTTCAACCGAGGGCGAAAGATGGACGGGCGGATGGATATGTAAAAATAAGTAAATTGTTTTGGATCATACATACATATACTGTATCCAGCACAGTACGGACAGAACTACGTACCTATTTATAAATTTGCACATCCAAATGTTCCAAAATATTATTATACGATTTTCATAATCCCGATTTTTATAATCCCGAATTTTTATAAATCCTATATATCAAAATCCCGAATTTTATACTCCCGACTTATCAAAACTCCGATTAACTCCGATTTTTTTGTTTGGTTTTCTTATTAAATATAAAAATGCTGGAAATTGGTACAATAGACTTATGCGGCATATGTTATGGCGCTTAAGACATTATGGTCGCGAGGAGGAGACCTCCAGCAAACAGAGGAACTAGTTAAAACGTTTTAAAGTTTAAATTTAGCATCTTGAACAGTAACCAACATTCAGCATTCGGCCATTCACTGCCGATTATGTTTATAACACATAAATCACCAACCAATCCGGGCGAATTACCGAGAATAGAGAAAGCGAAGCTGTGTAGTCACCGAAACAATTTAACAATTAGGTAATACCTAACGTTATAAAGAAAAAAAAATTGTTAAAAAGGCATTTGTATTTGTAAAAAGTAAGTTTTAATTGCAATATCGGTTCATAGCTACGTCTGGTTAAAAATCAAGGTAAATATTAAAAATACATGCCGTTTATTTTTAGTCGTTCGATGTTCGAAACGTATCAGAACGAGGTTCTACTTATTATCATTTGTTTCCAACGCACACATTTGGCGAATCAACAGTCAACACATCTACCACCCGCGCCGTACATTCTGTAGATTAAACGGTTTTACTTTACTACATGCATACGTTTCCTTCGGTTTCGCCTTTGGCAGATAGAATACCTTAAATGTCTTCAAGTTTACAAAAAAATATATATACCTACCTAGGTACTACAGTTAATTTTAATTTAAAAAACCGGCCAAGTGCGTGTCTGTCCTCGCATAATTGAGGGTTCCGTCACACGATAAAAACATTGTGCAAGCAAAAAGGCGTCAAAGCCTTCAAAATATCAAGGCAAGTCCTTTTGTAATAAATAGTTTATTGGCAAAAACTTAAAAGCGGCTTGACCAAATTTGTTCAAAACAATTTTCGTAATACGTTCGTCTTATTTCCTATCTTCCTAAATTTATCCAAAATTTTTGGACCTCCCGTTCAAAAGTTAGAGTAGAGGGAGGAGGGAGGTCACACTTTTTCAGACTTACAGAACGATTATTTCCGAAAATATTCGATTAATCAAATTTATTTCAACTTCATGGTTTTCATCATCAGGTTCACTCGACCAAAATTGTGGTTTCTCTAAAGTAAAAAATTAAAAATCAAGTTACTTAAGGAAACCCTTAAATCATAATGCATGTACCGTTAAAATTGGAAGAGTTCTCTCAATTCCTCGTGGATTCCATCTCAGAATAGTATTATAATCAAATGGGTACCTTGAAGGTATTTCCTTACAAACAAAAGAAGAATGTCTAAAATCGGATGATAGAGCTGAAAATTACCAAGCAGTTCTTCTATACCATACCTGATCTTCATCACCAGGTCCACTCCAGTTAAATTACGGCTTCAGTAAGAAAATGCCACAGCTAATAAATCTAATAATGAAAACCCTCCAATCACAACAATGCACATGCCGTTGAAATTTAAAGAGTTCTCTGAATGCTTCAAGAATTCATCAAAATATAAATCAAATCAAATAGAATAATGTTACAAATTGGATGATACCTAGAGCTAGGTTTATCGAGCAGTTCCAATTTTCCATCCCTGGTCGTCATCATCAGATCCACCACACCAAATTTAAATTTCACTGAATATTCAAGTGTCAAGCAATTCCTGTAATCAAAACTCTTGTGACGTTAAACTTTGAGCAGCTCTCTCAATTCCTCATGAATTCCGTCATCAAATGTCTCAAATCGGATGATAAAGCTGGAAATTACCAAGCAGTACCTACCTCTATGCCATCCCTGGTCTGCAATATCAGGTCTACTTCACCAAATTGATAGTTTTTGTAGAGAAATGCTCGATTTCTAGAAAACGCCCAAATCACCATGAATGTGCCTTTCAAATTTGAGGAATTCTCTCAATTACTCACAGATCCCATCATCAGAAATGAGTTTCGAACTTGCTTCAAAAAAAAACACAAGAATTGGTTGATAAATGCGATGTGTAGATGAGAACAAAGACAGACAGCCGGACACACGAAGCATTTTTACCCTAGCTGAAACGGAGACGCTTTACTCGCTCCGTGAAATATGTAACAATATGAAGTAGTTCCTTTATTGTTTCATAATCACAACGAACACTCAATGGTCCCAAGCGCCATATACCCCAAAGGCGCTTAGGACATTTGTACCAAATCCCGCAAAGATGAAAATTTCCAAAAAGTGAATCGACAAAAAAAATATAACCAATAAGCGTGCTTACAAAATTTCACAAGAATTGGTTAATATATGCGACCTGTAGAGAACAAATGGACAGACACACAAAAGCATTTTTGCCCAAGCTGAAACGGAGACGCTTCGCTCGCTCGGTCAATAAACAAGCAATTACAAATATCTCAATTGTGGCGAGTCTGCATAAGTGCATATCTATATTCGGCAGCAACGTCAGTACCTATCCGTCTGTAAACTCGTATTTGTCCCGAAACGACTGAATCCACATACACTTCACTAATACCTACGCGAAATCAGAGATCAGAATTACAGTGGTTCTGTACAACACATCGGTCTACAGGTTCTGTGAATTACTGCCCTGTGCCCTTACCATGAGTTTCACACGCCCGTATTCACTAGCACCTGCAACTCACTGCATCTCGCTGCCGTATCAGGATCAGGAGAACTACCAAGAATCACTTCTTTCGTTCTCTATCTGCCTCTCTATGGCTCTTCCATAACCCAGTGATTAAGAGGCAAATAGACGAACGAACGACAAAAGCGAGCACCAAAGAATCGAATTTTCGTATCTGCGTTTACCATACTAAAATACGCATGTGCGATAGAGGGCCCTCAGTAGGAGCCTAGGAGCGAGTTAAACCAGTCAATAGAGATTTCAACCGTGGTTCACTTGTGGTAGGCGTAATAATGATTGATCGCAGTCTATTACGTAGAACGTTCGCACGTCAGCTATGTCAGAACATTATGTGAGCTGAAAGCTTTGAAGACATAATTCACCGAAGTATCTATTCGTTTTTACAAATTGTTTTCGGTTCACGTGTTTTCAATAATCTCTCGGGGTTTAAGCAATTTCTTAAGAAGCGATTATTTCAGAACGTATTAACTTCATGAAAAGCCTTTTTCAAAAACCCCTATTACCTATTTTTAGTAGGTATGCCGAAATATTTTGCCTTCGCTCGAAAATGGTTCGACACCCAAACAAATTAAGAAAAAGTGAACCGGAATGCGTGTACCGACGTCTATGTCGTAGCTACCTATTTAAATATTTACAAAAGCGTCTGAGTATATTTTTATTCGCAACTGGTATAAATGTAAATAATTGTGTCTGCACTACATTTCCCGCGCCATAAAACTAAACCTGTGGCAGTTAACGCCGCGCGCCGTGAAATAACTTTACTCATACCTACCATGAACGACTAAACCAAGAGGACAAATAACGTCTACACAAAATCTCGTAATTTCTCGGAAACGCTCGTATTTGTCATGCTACTTCAATCGACCTCGGTACTTCTAGTACTGACATTGACTGAAATAGCATGACGCGTTCGGGCGTTTCCGTGAAATTATGAGGGCAAATCATTAATTTACATTATGCACTACATCTGTACACAGTTAAGTTTCAGCCCATTTTTTCGGAACTTAAATTTCATGTCTAAATAAACTCAACTGTCGTAAAATAAATCGCGGTGTAACCTGATTTACCTAATGCGTCAGTGACAGTAGCAATAGCCTTAATTTTAAACGAATGCAATTTTACGACCGCGCGTCATCAATGGTCTCCGTTTCAACTTGGGACAAGATTATAAATTGACCAAAACGGGGCTTAATCGTGTACAAAATTTGAAAACTAACCTCCGACGTTTCAAGGGCGACATTGTCCCCGTGATCCCGGAGAAAGACTGGCTGAGGTTGACATCAACATCTTCTAGCTGCGCGGGTTTTACGAACTACCCGCACTTGGTCTTGATTATCCACTTGAACATTTTGCGCACTAGGGATGTGACCATGTCGACACACTACACTCACGATGTCCGATTTTTGAGCCGGTGATATTCGATTACGCTTACATTTATCAATGACCGGATTCCATGTAGACGAGATTCTAAAACCGTCATCCCGATTGAAATTGGGGTATTTCTTGATTTCAATGGCTTCCCGTACTTTCCTACTATAGAAACGACGATCGATCCGTTGAAAGGATTTTAGGGTTATGCAACTCAATCCAGTGGCTCGGTCGGTTTCTCCGGGACCACGGGGGCAATGTCGCCCTTGAAACGTCGGAGGTTTGTTTTCAAATTTTGTACACGATTAAGCCCCGTTTTCGTCAATTTATAATGTGTGAAAATCGTTAAAGTTTAAATAAGTGTTGGGACAAAATTGCTTGCCAATCCGGCTATCCAGCTACCTCGGACGCATTTCTCAACTTAATCTAGTATTTTTTGTGAACAGGATTTTTAGTTAAAAGATTTTTCCTAGAAAATTTACAAAATTGTTTGAAAATAAGCCTTAGACTGTTACGAGTATAGCGCCTAAGCCGTTGGTGCAAATTTCGTCCATTCAGTTCTATCTATGTTCGCGAGGTCTACAGCTTACATGGCTTAAAAATAATAATTTAATTAGATATAATAAACATAGGGCAGGTTTAAATCCAGCACGCTGTCCCGCTCCTTTTTCATTACACAAACCTAACTTAATTGTGACATACTATGTAGAGCTAAATGAAATGAAATAAACGCATTCGACCATGCTAGTGCCGAGATTACTAGCAGCAACACAATCGAATGACCAATGGTAGCCCTTATCTAATTTCAATAAGATTCATATTTAGCGAGTTAACTGTGTCGACGATGATACAACCATGTTCACTACAACCACAAATTCGTTACAATACCTACCCAGCACAAGAATTCCGTGCATTGCATCTTAGGCAAGGTTCTCTGTCACTGGGGCGTAGACAGAAGCATAGGTTCCTTTAACCCCAACGGAAAAATGTTTAACGTGCGTTTAGATACATACTTATGTGTGTCTGTTTGTGGAATTATACCATTCGTAGCTCCCGAACGAGTGAGCCCTAGAGAAATTCGTTACGCTTGTGGCTCAATAAGGGAATATTTTGCTTAGGTAAGTACTCAGTTCTCAGTTATCGAGAGGTAACCAACAACTTTGCTCCATTGCGTAATAAATAATACTATAACTGGTACATCCATGAGTCAGGTTATACTGGGAAAATCCTTACACTCGCAAGTGAAAATAACAGGAGAATAGTAATTTTCTTCCGCTCCATAAATACAGTTTACCTGGAAAATGTGGGCTCCACGTGTTGCAAATTTTACGGCTGTTACAATTCGATTATTGAGGATATTGCTATACCACGTTTTTAGGGTTCCGTAGACAACTAGGCATCACTAATGCATCAATTCTCAGTGAACTCCATATCACCACCCGGCTTTCAACTACATGTTTTCAGAGAACTATGACATTCTTTGGTCATGTGGCACGTCAAGATGCTAGTAGCTTTGAAAAGCTTGTTATGGTTGGATGCGTTGAAGGAAAGAGAAGCAGGGGGAGGGCACCTGCACGATGGTCAGATGCCATCCGCGACGTCACAGGCGTCAACATCCAGGGAGCTATTCAGTTAGCCCAAGACCGAGGGGCTTGGAAAGCAGTGGTGAGAAACTGGGCTCTTGATGGTCACGACCCTCAGCCCTGAGGAACCGACGAAGAAGAAGAAGAAGACAACTAGGAACCCTTGAAGTTTCGCCATGTCTGTCCGTCCGTCCGTCCGTTTGCGGCTTAGATTGGTGACCGTTAGGGCTTGTGCACAAATCACGCGAGGTTCGAATGTGGGGGAGGGGGTTCCGATAAAATCACGACAGATCACGTTGGGGGTGGGCGGGTACATGGAGACCTCACGTGTATTTTCTATAATGACGAAAAATACCTCAAAATAAGAGTCAACTTTTCACAGATAGTAGTAAAAATTATACAAATACGTTTGTGCATCAACGGGTACTAAATATATAGCAAATATAACATCACATTAATTGCGAAAATATAAAAACAAACAAGATTTTCGAATACCACTATTTAATTTCAAAATTAGGTCGAGTAAAAAAAAATTCAATAAATATACGTGAGGTTAGGTGGGGGAGGGAGGGGGTAGCTTAGAACCGCACAAAAGGTCACCAGGCTTGGTCAAAAAGTAGCCAAAAAACCCTCGCGTGATTTTTGCACAAGCCCTTAGTACTAGTAAACTGTACTCCCACCAAAAAGATAAATGTGAAAATGTAAGCCAAGTTAGCCAAGTTCCATATGAAAATATCGTTATTTGTAAACTCCGCCGACAAAAGATCTGATATCTAAATGTTAAAGAATGTTAAGTTAAAGATTTGACTTGGCTAGTTCATACGAGTCCAAACACGAGGGTATTATCAACTAACTCTTGAGTTGCGGTGATCACACTTCTGCTACATCAGACCTTGGACATCATCTACGGTCCAAGTGCTCGTCAAGACAAAACAAATGAGTCAAAACACGACGGGATCACGCCAACTATAATGCTTGAGATCCAGAGGTCACCTTTATGCTCCATCATCAGACCTTGGGACTACATAATCCCGAAAAACTTTTTGCCGATTTTTGAAATCCCGTATTTTATAATACCGATTATGAAAATCCCGGCCTATCAAAACTCCGATCGTCATAATTCCGACTCATCGAAGCACAAATATTTATAATCCCGAATTAAAATAATACGGAATTTAATCATTCCGATATAAAAAAAACACCGACAATAACATTTACGAATTTTGAAACAAAATTTAAAACGAGGTTAATAAACACATTATGTTCAATCCTTTGCTGTGCCTAGTCGGGTGAAAATCAGATTTCACTATCTTAAAAATTCTACAGTACCTAAATATGTACCTATAACCTACTCATATGCTTTTTGAGGAATACTCGTAGCCATGATTCAGCTACAGTTGATTTATTTTCGTTCCAGTTAACAAACCCAATAAAAGCCGTCTATTTAGCTAAGCCAAAATCACTTTACCTACTTATTTCCAATACAAATTTAAAGTCACCGCGAATTATCATTTTATAAAACTTCGTGGCCTAAACAGGGGGGGTGGGAGCTCAATTAAAGTCTTAAAGTAAACCTGAGTAATTTTTATGCGAATTAAACTCAACTAAACATAATATTCTAATTTATTGAGGTAGAAAAATAAGTTTTAGAGAGGTTGTAAAGACGGTAAAGATTAACTCCACCTAACCTGCCTCTTAATAACGTTAGGTGCCTAAGCGTTCTTACAAATGAACATTTGGATCCAGATGGTTCGCGTGTCTGCCTTACACCATGGACCAAGAAAATATTAGGAGCAGATAATTTCTTGAAGAGAAAACTGTTATTGAATGATGAGGAAATACACTCGTTTTTAAGTGTGTCATATCTACAATCACAACTTGTAATCGAGCAGAGAATAATTCAAAGTATATTCAAGTTGAAAGTATGTACATTTTCTAGGTCCATGCTTTACGCCCGGCGCAGCCGGCGAAACAAACTTCCACAACCACGTTGTACTCGCACATAAGTCTGGCAACAACACTTAACGAATGCAATAACTTGTTCACAGGAAGAGGCGGTGGCGCAGTAGATGAAGCCTTGAGTTCAAAAGCACCAGCTGACATCTTCAACGACACAACATCAGACTCTAGTCCCTCAGCATCGAGCTCAGAGCCGCCACTCCTGTCTACAGAGTACTTTAGTATCCCTGAGAATAAGACGAGCCTCCATGCCGACAACTCTAGCGTCACATGACAAACGAATTTAGACTAATAACAATCGAATGTAGCTACATACCCACAATTCGTAGCGCCAAACGGTTTAGCGATGGCGACAGGCTTCAAAACACGCATCAGCCGAAGATCGTTGCATACCTACGGTCAAAATTGAACCAGTAAGTTTTCTTCATAACGAGTTACTTACTAGTAAGATGCTTACCATATTTAAACTGTGACGGCTGTGAAACCTTTTTACTGCTGTATACCTACTAATAATGATCAAAGCCAAGTATCATAGCGGACAAAGTTCTACTTATGCTAGTATTATACGGCGCGATTAACCCATTCATTGCCGACGCCTCATATTTTTAATCATCACGCAGTGCCGCCGCCTTCTACGCGACGACGCGAATTCGCGTCCACGGCATCACGTTAACATTTCAACGGACGCGAATTCGCGTCCGCGGCATTAGGTTATATATCACACTTGAAGGACGCGAATTCGCGTCTGCGGCATTAGGTTATTTCACACTTGAAGGACGCTAATTCGCGTTTTCGGCATCGTAAGTGATGTTTTTGCGTCTAAAAACAGTTTTTGTCGAAAACGTATTCAATATAGACGTGACAGCCGTAGACTGAGCCGCATATATGTTTTTTTTATTGTATAGTTAGATTATAATAAAGAAAGTGGACAAAAAATTTTGTGAAGTAGTTATCACTTTATCAGTTCAGTTATTAATAGGGCCATTTTATATTGATTTTTTTTTCCTATTTCAGAAATCGCATGTGTATTTTATACAGAATCGCGAGCACGTTCGATCCCAATAATGAAAAAAAAAGTGTCTCATAATTTTCATACATTTATTGCTACTTCCACTGAGTTACGGAATGAAAGTCTATGGAAAAATCGTAACTAAGTGGAAAAAAGATGAGAGGACTCAACGTTCCAAACAAACACATAGTCTGAAAATCTAAATCTAAAATCAAAAAAATAAGCGAAGGACTGAATAACAACTCAACGCAAACAATACAAAATATAGGTTGCGAACTCTAAGATAATAATGTTGCAAATGAGGTGAGTCCATTTGCAATCCTTTACGGTTTACCTGGGGTTGCAGTGGGGATTAGCCATCGGGAGATAAAAAGTAGGAGTATTATTCACCGCGTTCAATTGGTCAAGTTAGGCATCGGCGTGTCGGCATTGTCGGCAATGAATGGGTCAAAAGGAGGAAAGGAAGGAAAGTTTGTTTTCCGTTTAGACTTAACAAGGAGTGAAGTTATAAAGGTAAAATCGCGTATTTGTGAACTCGCAAGTGGCTGTACCATATTGTTTGTAGTATTTTTTTATCCGTAACTACAACACGTAGTATATAGTAGATAAAAAGAAATAGTCTCAATCCCTTGTAATGTAAGTATATAACACATGATTAAATTACTTACGATAATAGGTAAAAGACATTTATTTACCTATAAACATAATGGGACGGGAATCCGCCTCCGGTTCACCCGAAATGAAAATGTTGAGTATTACAAATGTGTCTGTTTTAATAACCGGTAACAGTATACAATTTGTCTTAAAAATCACCTCGGGAAAAGCTTTTTTAAATAATTGTTTTTCTAGCAACATCGCGACTTCGTGTCTTCCGCACCCAAGACAAGAATTATAAAAAAATACAATTTTTTTAAATCCAGAAACTAGCAACAGTATAGGTAATATTATCCTTTATAATCATAAATAACATTTTGGTATCCGATTTTAAGTACAGTTATTTTCTACAAAAAAAAAACAAATAACTCGAGGACGCAAAACCGCGTCCTCGGCATCACGTTTACGCATACACAGGACGCGAATTCGCGTCTTCGGCATCCGAGATAAGAATTATGAAAATTACAAATGCACTGAATCCAGAAATCAGCGACGGTATAATATTATCCTTCATAAATAAAATAACATTTTCGTATCAGCTTTTAAGTACAGTTGATTTCTAGCAAAAAAAAAACAAATAACTCGTGGACGCGAATTTGCGTCCTCGGCATCACGTTTACGCATACACAGGACGCGAATTCGCGTCTTCGGCATTGAATGGGTTAACAGGCACGATTATCGGGGGTACCTAGCCACTTCCTCCCCTCCCTCGACTTCCGAAGTTTCCTTACGTCTATTACATGGGCCGATGCGACCAATTGGCCCCGACGGATCGTGCCATTCAACTAGTATTACATTAGGCACCAGGAGCTGTAGCATATGTAGGAAGGAACATGTAAGTAGTATTCAATTGAAGGTCCAAGTCCAATGCGTCTGATTTGGCAACGGGCCAGAAGAACACCGAAAGTTGTTACAGCCATTCTATTGCAGCAGTTATTAAATACAACATGGTACCTGTCGCCCGCAACCCGCAACTTAACCTTTATTGGGCCGTACTTTAGTACTTAAGATCAAAACAAAAGTCTAAGCATAATATCGCCGTTCCTTTAAAAAAAATCGGTTGTCTGTAAAGTCGGTTTACTGACGATAGTTGAACGTGACAACGTCATAAGAAAATACTGATGGAATGATTGCACTTCAAGCCTTAAATGGAACGCCTCATTTCAAGTCATGTTTTTTTCGTGCGTGCAGCCGGCTCCATCGAATTATAAGACGTCACGTCAAAATGTTTGGAAGTACTATGTAAGAACAAAATACCTACTGCATAGCGAAATTACTGTATTTTGACTTCCGTAAGTGGTACGAACTTGGTAGCACCAGTGACCATGACTATTAAGGACCCGTGAAAAGACAGCATATGAGAGTAATGACAAAATATGAGTTTTGTAGAATAAGTTTGAAAAACAATGCATGTTGCATGATGTCTTCAAGTTACATATGATGGAAGAAACTATCATCTCATCAGGATTTGATACTGAAAATTTGTTGAATCAGTAACAAATGAAACGGTCAGTCGACTGCGTGTATCTACATGTAAACTGGGCTTTATTTAAAGTAGCGGCGATATCTAAAACGCTGGCGCCAATCACATCTAAAGGCTGATAACAAACACCAATATAAAACGACGGATTACTTAGTGATATTCATGTATAATTTCCTAGTTGCCTAATTAGTATAAGATGAAGGTATTTCTTCAGATGTTTAATAAAATAATTTATATTTAGTGTTAAGTGTTAACAAATATGTTTAGAGAGATTTACTCATAAATCACATATTTATTATATTATCGGTGTTAGACCAACTTGCTGATCTCATTTACTTAGTGTGTTTCGACCGACATATCCTCACGGTAGCTGCGAACTTTACCTACATGCAAAGAGTTATTAGCTGTAAAAAAGTTGTACCTATGTATAGAAAAGTTCATGATTCTAATTTACAGCTAAGGCTTGCCACGCTATGAGTTCTGACTACCAAAAGTTGATATTTGACAATCTAGTTACAAACCTACTTATATTGCCTACTACCCTACTACCCGTGGCGGAGCGTCAAAATGTTCTATAGGCATATCGGAGCTGATTGCGCCTGCTATTTCTTTGAGGTGTTAAGGAAAAAATGTGGAAGATTGTCTCACGTAAGGGAAGCCGGCAGAAAACGAGTTCTATGAACGCCCCGCCAGTGCTACCTACCCTATGGAAGAAATCCATACTTCTCCGATTGCGTCAGCAGCATGTTATGTCTCGCCCTTTGTCCAACCCACCAGTTGAATATATATCTATTATACCTATTCACCGCCTATACACCGCCTGTAACACGGCTATGAACCATACGTGTCAGCTTAGAGAGCGATTATTCTCCTACAGTCAATAACTCTTTGCTACTTGTGTAGAATAAGATCACTATTTCCAAATCTAAGTAGTGCCTCTAGTAATAAGTCTCGTAAGTTCACGAAACGTGTCCATGTATTTAATACGTCCATCAATTTCCTGTCAAATATGTACTGAAGAACAAGAGCAATAAATCGGATACATTATTAAGATTATTTTTTTGTACACAAGTGTCTTGTGTAAACTACGGCCCGCGCCTACGGAGCGAGCGATATACCTTATGGTCACCTGCAACTCCAGTGCGTGGGGTTAAAAATGTAACGACGTTAACTACGATTGTAACCTAACATGGTCATTTGCATTATGTATAACTAACTAACGGGATAATTACCATGTATATTTGTTCACATACATGACACAAAAGAAACATACATGGTAATTATCCCGTTTTAAATATTAGTTATAATGACGTTAACTAGTACATTTTGAGTTCTGGCACATATACACGCTTTTTTTCTTTTAGCGTATTTCATAAAATTATGTCCACACGCGTACAAAAGTGCATGGGCAATTTATGAATGAATTAATTCATAAACTGCCCATGCAATTTTGAGCGCGATAGTACATGTTTCATTATTAAATCTCAGGAATCTGTAAGTAAAAGCCATGTTGTATTAGAAAACTCATTGTGTAATATATTTTTAAATGATATTTAATGTTTTGTTTCTTTTTTACACCATCCGTCGAAATATATCTTCATAAAGTGGCATACTTATGCTGGCCAGTCTAGCATATACTATTGGGACAAAAACCATAATATTATATTCTTAACAGGTCATTGTATATTTGTTTATCATATAAATATGTTCGTTACCAATACAAAACATGACAATACTATTATTTACTAAAGTGCATACGAGGGTATGATGGAGAAATTCGGTGCCACGGGTCCATGTCCGGTAATCGGTAGCTCAGTTGGCAGAGCGATGGGCGTGTATCTCAGAGTCGCAGGTTCGAGTCTCACCCAAGGTCTAAAAATGTTCTACTTTTCCTTTCTTTCTAAGAAATATGACAATACTAGCTAGACATAATAATTACAATATCAAAAAGCTTACAAGCCTTACAAGTCACAGGTACATATTACATAAGCTAAAATCAACTGGAACATCAGGGATCTTCTCATCTGGCTTCAACAGTATTATTAATTAAGTAAAACATAAAACCACTTGCCAGATATGTATAAATGAACAGCTCTGTTCCTGTCAGCGCGCTCATCCCGGACATGGTAAACTAAACCTTAAGTCCATAGAAGTAGATCATAAAATCACTCGCCGGTCATGTACATGCGTGCGGGCTTGTCAGAGCGGAGGACGGCGGCGGCGCTTGCGGCATCGTACTGGATCAGTAGGATCTTCATGACATGTAAAACTGAACCTTAAGGCCATAGAAGTAGAACCTAAAATCACTCGCCGGTCATGTACATGTGTACGGGCGTGTCAGAGCGGAGGACGGAGGCGACGCGCGCGGCTCCCGCGACGGCGGCGGCGCGCGCGGCGTCGTACTTGCACATTAAGGTCGTCACTGACATGTTGAACTCGCTGCCGCCGTATTTATTTTGATTCGATTCCTACAACAAAAGGCGAAGGAATAAATATCGAAAATATATATATATACAGTCTACAAGTATAGGAAAATGGGAGGACCTCCGCTTCCGTAAAATAAGTACTAAGATGAAATAAGATATTGTTCAGAACGCGAATAGTTCAGAAAGGAAATAATTACCTGCATAAAATTACACATCTCGGAGTAGAAATGCGGATAGGTGGGCGGTTGGTAGAATATGATGTGGCGGATGCCCTTTATCCGGAACCGCCTGAAGAAGTGCACCCTCTCCGAGTACAGTAGGAAATGTGCCTCCGTGTGGAAGAACATGTCCCGCGCTCGGGCTATTTTGCCATCCTATAAAAAATACGTTTTATTTAATTTAGCCCTATGTGAGGTACCTATACAAAAACTTTGGTAAATGTCAGGGTTTAATTTGGTTTCTACAGATACAGACTATAGGCATAGGAAGTTAAACGTACCTTAGAATATTCGCAAATCTGCACGAACCCTATGTCTTCCTTCTTGAAATAATTCCGTATCCGCACATAGTCAAAGTAACTGGGCACATAGATAAGCGTGTGGCTCATGAGAGGGTCCCGCTGCTTCGGCAGCACTTCTTTCACGAAGTATTCGAACCTCGCGTCTACGGCTGCCAGAGGACTGCTTGCATTGAACCTACGATAATACAAACGATTATGGATAGATAAACATTTTTTCGTACTCTAATGATGCTGATATTTTTGGCCTCACTATAGTAGTACCTACCTGAAAAGTTTGTTACATAATGTGCCATCTAATAAGCAAACGCTTTAAATAGTACAAAGTGCAAGTCCAGATTGGTTTTATCAAATTTAACTACTAGTTCATAAATGCGTAATATTTGTCTTGAGTACGTCATGTGATCTAAGTCCATATGTTCTTATACTTATTATATACTGGTAATTAGGTAATTGACTAATACGGTATACAATAGATGAGCATCCGTGTGCTCTAAGTCTCTTTGGATCAGATGTACTTACCAAAACGTGATTAAATTACATAAAAACGAACCCAAAAATCACGATTTCAATCTCAATTTTCTACGTATTCCGGCGTACAATTTTCAAAATCATCATCATCATCTTCCTAGCGTTTTCCCGGCTTATGCCACAGCTCAGGGAGCCTGGGGTTCGGCTTTGGTAACAAATCCCAAAATTTGGCGTAGGCGCTAGTTTTACGAAAGCGATTGCCATCTGACCTTCCAATTTAGAGGGTAAACTAGGCCTTACTGGGATTAGTCCGGTTTCCACACGATGTTTTCCTTCACCGAAAAGCGATTGGTAAATATCAAATGATATTTCGTATGTAAGTTCCAAAAACTCATAGGTATTTGAACACCGGCAGAATTTGATCATTCTGAACCCGCGACCTGGATTGAAAGTAGCACGCAATATTGCTGGGCAACCAACGCTTTACACACAATTTTCAAAATATTTAGTGTAATTTGATGTGCAGTTGATGGCCATTGATTTGCAAAATATTTCTTCAGTGGACAAAGATTTTCGTTAGGGGCTAATCTCCTTTGTTTGAATTATTTAAACAATTTAGTAAATTAATATTAAGTTTTAGAAATGTGCTCTCCACCTCGCGGCCTCTGGGTGCAAAGTCAGATGGCAGTCGATTTTGTAAAACTTGCGCCTACGCCAAATCTTGGGATTCGTTGCTGAAGCGGACCAACCGACCGTCCGTGCGGACCATCCCTAGGCAGATGAAGAAGACTTCTTGAAATAACTATAACTTCACAAAGTTCGCTAAAAGTAGCTTGTTCAAATGTACATTAGATATCATGATTGTACCTACAACATCAAAAGTAATAAAACGCAACAGCATACGTCACGATGCTTCCGTATATCAGTCTAAAATAAATACATTCCTATAAATAGTTTCCATAAACACCTACCTATGGAATATCTGCGGCACTTGCAATAAAACTTGCTGAATGCTGCCCACCTCGGCCGGGTTAGTCACCACAACCTTTCCCGCGTAGTTCTGGCATTTATGGTTCAGAATAGACTTTATCTCCGGCAGGGCTACGGAGCTGAAGATCAGCGTTTGCCTGAAAAAATAATATAAATCAAACACCACAGACAATAATCTGCCTAGAACCTTTGTAACACATTTCATAAATTAACGGTCAAGTTCAATTTTCAAAGCGCCAAACTCTACATAAAAATATAACTACTTTATACGGATGTATATTACCTAGGTACGTAATAATTTAGTTTTTAGGAAATCAACATTTTACCGATCCTCTGCCGCTGGTCCTTCAGTCAGATAAAATTTTAGTAACAGATAGAAACATGTAAAATTAAATTCAACCTAAATTACGCGAGTGACCCGTTTACAAACTATTTACATAAAGTCTTTAAACGCGGAGAAAGTTTTTATTGCAAAAAAAAATCATAAGTTTTAGAATTTGTTGATAAGGAAATAAGCATTTTCATGTATCTGCACACTGTACAAGTGACAATGTAATTTCATGTATTAAGTCATAAATGACGTATGTGCTCAATCGTAGGTACTCTGATCGCGGATTGATAATAGCTAAAGATATATGTCTACGTGAACCTCGCGTCGGACGCGTATCAAATAAACATAAATCTTATAAACAAGATATTTTCGGTACAGTATGTATGTAATGCATAAATCAGGCAAGCACTTAATACCGACTGATATTCAGTGCAGTATAAATAGATCGCGCTTAGCGCTTAGGTAGGTACGCTGTTCATTCAGATGCATGCAAACGCATGTATCTTTTATCTGTTTTAATATCATATAATACATACAGAGTGGCCCAGAAATTCGTTGATAAAGGTTTAAATCAATATTTTTCTAGCGTTGTACGAATTATACTGTAGTATACAATTAAATTTTTAAACTACTATAATGTTTGACGAAATAAATCGAATCGTTTTCAAAATATCCGCGTTTGGCTTTAAAACACGAACGCAAATGTTTGTAAAAAATCAATTTGCCGCAGATCCTCTAAGATTTACGTTTGTCTAATTACAGCAAGTATAGCTTTCAAAATGTCTCAGTCATCAATAGATTTTTGAGATTGATCACAAACTATAATCCATAGATATAAGTAGAGTGGATTTAGAAAGAAGTAACCACAACGTTTATTGGGGACGATTAAAAGTACAGAAGTATATCACTTTATAAATAACGATCAAATAATAGCGTCACCAAAACGGTTTCTACTCAGCGTGATGTCAAGGTACCTTTTGCGTACCTTGACCTTGACGCTGGTCTTCCGTAGAAATCTTTTCTATAAAACGTGACAAGTTGGACAAACAATTTTTAAATCACTAAAACCTACATATTTAATGTCAGAAAAGTTTGAGATCAACATCAACAGCCTCAGCTTAGTAATATTAATTTATTGTAACCAGCGGTTAGCCACATAACAACTTAATTTTACCTATAAATGGACGGAGAAGCGAAAAGACACCCATAGAACCCAAAGACAAATGAAAAACTGGTTAGCCGGCACTTTTCACATTTCCTCTAAGTTAATAATATGCTTTTTTGTATTTAAATTGAAAGGAATGTATACTTAGATAATGAGTTACGAGTATATTGATCCAGCATTTAGTGGCGGTACCTACCTATATCTGAAACTCGCACGAAATGCAGCTGTGTTGTGCCGTTGGCAGGTAAGACGAATAGCACCTCTGATATGACATTGACAATATTTATTTGCCTATTTTCTAAGAGGCATTCTATTTCTTATTATGTCAAGTCATTTAATATTGTGTCATAACCGGTTAGATACAGGCACATCTCGCGACAAGGTTTTATAAAATTTTAATTGTGTAATAGGTACATAGTACTAAATTGATTAGTTTGATTTAATTAAAAATTATTTTCATCTTTTTAGGTCACAGGAATAAAAGCTTGTTTTAAAAAAAAAATTGCAGTTTTTTTACATGAACGTCCTTGCAGGCCATAAACGCGTGGTTACTGAGTTTAGGGATGTAGTCACTAGTCAACCGAATTTGAGAAATGAGGGACAGATCCGTTGTGCGAAACGAAAGAGATGGTTAGAGATAGGCCTCCAGAATTCCTATTAACACATTGAGTGCCGGGACCCCGCTAGGGGAGTCCTTTGTGGGTGGTCGCTTTCCGCTACACAGCGGGTAAACTAGCTGGGAAACACTCGCTGGAACTCAATGTGTTAAGAAAGAGGAAGGAAGAGGAAGAGGAAGTTTCTTTGGTTTTCTGGTTAAAACTGACCTGTAGTACTTAGACCATCCATTGATAGCCCACGATCTGACCCTAGAGAAATCAGTATCTCTCGTCTTCTGCGGCTGCAAATGGAAGTGGTCTAGACAGTGCAGCAGATGGTCCCAGTTCTGCATGAGGAATACGTCTGTCTGGTCTAGGATCAGCAGTTCTATTGAGGCTAGGAAGTCATAGTCACGGTCCTCTTCGCCCTCCGCGCCGACGATCATACGGAGCCCGAGGGGGGATGCCACTATAATGTCCGACGAGTAGAAGTCTGTGTACAACTGTAACAAAGGACAAGTGGACATTGATATGCACGTATCAGCTACAAGCTGCCTGTGCATTATTAATAATAATAATAATAATAAAGATATAAATTGTTCTCATTATATGTTGCTGCAGTGGCAATGGAAATATACTACGTATAAAAATAAATTCAATCTGTATGTGTATTGAGTACTTGTCATGGTTTTTGAGATACAACCAGCTAACATCGTCATATAAGTCGCATTTCATAAAAGTTCTCAATACTATCGCAAATTAATGTAAACAAGTAAAATAAAGAGAATGACAATGTCTTCAAAATTCAAACAAAATGCTCTATGCTTGGCTCTTACACCTCTCGTTTCAAACTCGGCTCAAACAGCGTCATCGACTAAACGAAAGTATAATTTTTTCGCATCAGCTCTAAGCACAAACAAACAAAACGATGGAACTGACATCTGCGGAAGTAACGCCATCTGGTAACTTTTTAATACAACTCTTACCTTCAAAGTTTTCTTAGTTAGAGTCATTGCCAATCTAAAAGTATCATCAGTGTTCCCACTGAACATGAGTTCATAGTCCTCAGGTTTAGGGTTCTTCTGAGGCATGGCAAGCTCGCCCCCAGTAAACTCTTCCTCGAAACGGTTCTTGTTCACCACCTGACCCGCTTCCTTGGGCACTAGGATATCCATTAGGGTTTTGACAACTTTGTAAGCTGCACTTTTGAATGGAACCAGTATTAGTACCTTGAATATAGAAAACACAAATAATAAATAAAAACTTAACAACTATAGGACAAATTATATTATTTGTTTATAAAAAATATATTTATCTGTGTTTTGTTTGTGTTTTTTGTGGTTCATAAAACCTAATACTAAACCTATTTATACAGAGTGTTACTAAAATCCTTGGGATCCATTTAAGGAGGTAGTTAGTATCATGGTCTGATTAGGAAAAAGCGTGAAAATATATGTATATTTGGTATGGAGGGCAGGACATGCTACTGGGCCAACGGTCCACACAAAAAAAAATTTGCTTCAATAATTAATTTTTTCCTACTTTTTCTTAATCAGACCATGATAGTGATTGCCCCCATAAACAGGTCACTAGGATTTTTGTTACAGCCTGTATTCAACCCTTTTTTAAACAAAGGAAACTGGACTCTATTCTAACACCGTAAGTTATAATTATAATGAAATTTTTTGATTATTTTCATGTATGGGAAAAAATCGAAATAGCCATATTTATTATGGCCATACATGATAATAAAATAATTGTACCTTAGGCCTAACCAGGCCCTGATCTCTATATTCTTCAGAAGGATCAGTCTTTTTACTAAGTTTAGCATTATGGTGAAGAATCTTAGTCCTAGTCTTCAGCATATGGTTGACCACATGCAAACAGTATGTGAAGCGAATCTCTTCTGCATTGGTAAAACTTCTCTCCGGGTAGTAAAGATCTTGATAGTTGTTCATTACACCAAAAAGTTCTCTCTGGAGAGGAGTGAACACTTCAGTGAGCTCCAAATCATTCTTGATTAAATTTGTTTTATTTGCTGATACAATGTTACCATGTATTTGGGATTTAATAAATATTTGCTGGAAATCTTTGCTTCCTATGTGTGGGACAGTGCCTGTTGGTGCTGAAGGTTTTTCTTCTATTAATGATATTTTAGGTTTCACTTTGGCCTTTAACTTAACAGGTTTAGGTATGGTAATAGATATATTGCCAAGAGTTGGCCATGTTTTCTCAATTTGTTCCAAATTTTCTGGAGAAGGATTTGATAAAGTAACCAAGAGATCTTCCCCTAATTCATATTGTAGGTGCTTGATGAATGGGTCATTGGAGGAATCCTGTTCCTCATTTTCTGTTTTATGTAATGATTTAACCTGAAATAATAAAAATATGTTTTTAGAAATTTTAACATACAGAAGTTTAAAATATTTGGAATATATTTTTAAACAGATAATGACTTACCTTTGTCTCCAAGCCAGTATCCTGTTCGTCCTCATCCTGCATAGCTTCTGAGTCCTGCTCACTATCACCGCCATCATTCATCACATTACTATCATTTTCACTCACCAAGTCTTCCTGATCGCTAACTATGTCACCCTCTACACTGGCCAAGTCTTCGTCACCACTATCCTGTTCGGGTTCCTCTTCACTATTACTTTCATCACTCTCTATTACAACTTTTCGTTTTTTAGGCTGACTGAAACAAGACACTAGCATACCATAAGGATCTTCTTCTTCCTCACTCTCTGAATATGCTGCCTGCTGCTGTTTCAGCTTACGTTCCAGTTGCTCCTTCTTCAGATTCTCTTCTTCCACTTTTAGCTTATTTTTGTATCGGTTAAATACAGCCTTTTTGTTAACAACCTCGATTTTTTTCTCTTTCTTCTTTTTGAAATGTTTTGTGTGCTGCTTCTTATTGCTTTTATTAAACTTACCTCCTTTTCCTCGACCCATTATAAACTTTCCAATTAGAGTAAGTCAATTAATATTTGAAATATATTAAAAGTACAATGTTTCTCTACTTTTTGCATACTTTAAAATGCTGGAAACACGAAAACGTGCATTTGACACTACCAAGATTTGACGTTTCATTTGAGATTTAAGTCAAGGATGACAACAAAACAATGCTAACTTTTTTTCGTGGAATCGATTAATATAATCTATATCTGATGCTTGCACATTCTGTGATACAATGAAAGAAACAAGTCGGTTTATCAGTGGCTACAACAAACTTCGTCATTACTGTCATATTGTGGTGTCAAAATGATATTTGTAGATTTTGTAGAAATAATTCGTTTAGCTTGCACGTAAAAAAGTAGACGTTTTGAAAGATCAATCATAAAGCTACGAAATGCTTCTTGGTTGTGGGTCAAGGAATGCATTGCCATCGGCATGTTATTGAAATGTAAACTTCTTTGTATGGTACAAAATGAACCGTTCCAATAACATTGCCCCAAACTCACAGCTACACTTGACAGCGGATAATGGTGTTCCTAATAGCACTCCAATGAGAGTCGCCACCAGGGCTACTCCTAATCAAAATGAACGTGAAACTGACGAGTTACAAGATCTCAAAGGAAAAGTGGAATCCCGATTGCTATCTATGTGGAACAATGTTAAGTTCGGTTGGACTGTGAAGTTGAAGACCAGTTTCTCTAAAGAATCACCAGTATGGCTTTTGGGGCGGTGCTATCATCGAAAATTAAGCCCAACTGGATCATTGGAGTCATCTACTGAGATCGGTACGGAAGCCACAGCACTTCAACCCATGGAACAAATATATGGTGAAGGAATTGAAGGATTCAAGTCAGATTTTATTAGTAAAATATGGATGACATACCGAAGAGAGTTCCCTACCATGTCAGGCTCTTCTTTCACCACAGACTGTGGCTGGGGCTGCATGTTAAGAAGTGGACAAATGTTACTAGCGCAGGCGCTAGTGTGCCATTTCCTTGGACGAACTTGGCGTTGGACACCTGAAAAGCCTATTCAAAACGCAAGAGAATTTCAAGAAGACTGCCTTCATCGAATGATAATAAAATGGTTTGGTGATAAATCATCAGTGAACAGCCCCCTCTCCATTCACCAGATGGTTAAGTTAGGGGAAAACTTGGGAAAGAAGCCGGGTGACTGGTATGGACCGGCATCTGTCGCCCACTGCTTGCAGGCCGTGCTGGCTGCTGCTTCTAAAGAAAACTATGAATTTGATTCCTTAGAAGTTTATGTTACTCAAGACTCTACTGTGTATATCAAAGATATTCAAGACTTATGTAAGCTGCCCAGTGGTAGCTGGAAGTCCCTGATACTGCTGGTGCCAGTCAAGTTAGGCACTGATAAGTTAAATCCTATATATGGTCCTTGCCTCACTTCTCTCTTAACTCTGGACTTTTGTATAGGAATTATTGGGGGGCGGCCTAAACATTCACTATACTTTGTTGGTTATCAAGATGATAGATTAATACATTTAGATCCACATTACTGTCAGGAGATGGTCGACGTTTGGCAACCAAACTTTTCTCTGCAGTCCTTCCACTGCCATTCTCCGAGAAAGATGCCTATCAGTAAAATGGATCCTTCATGCTGTATTGGATTTTACCTTGCTACTGAGCATGACTTTGAGACCTATATTAACATAATTAAGTCTTTCCTCGTCCCTCAGGGAGTTTCAACAAACAATGAATACCCCATATTTTCAATACACCACGGATCCCGCAGCTCAGTCATGAACCTACCAAACATAAGATACTCAATTTATGAATCAGAGCAAAACTGGGTTACACCCAGCATCAATGACAGTGATACAGACATTGAGTCAGAGGAATTTGTTTTAGTTTAGTCTTGTTTAGTACATTAGTTAAACCAAATATGATTGCAATTATTGTGTATATTAGTTGTTAAAAGTATAGATCATTTTATTGGGTACTACATATCCTGATAGGGTTTTTTAAAGTTAATTTATTGATGTTACTGTGTTTATTATAATAATCCAAGATCTCTGTATTCTGCATGTTCATACTCACTTGAGTGAGTGTACATAACATGATATGAATTAGTGTTATACAAGGTCAACATACATATGCGCTTATCATAGAAACATTTCTGGTAAATAACAGATATTATGTACTTAAAAGTTTCTTATCATGTAATTCTTATTCATGTTCACTAAGTTCATGCATTTCAAGGACCAGTTACCTGCTAGACTTTTAATAACCAATACTTATTGCTAAATAAGCATGAGGTTTTATACTGATTTCTATTAACTTAACAGAGAATATTAACAGAGGCTGCTAAGCAATATAAAACGTAACTTTTAAATATACCGGATGAGCCCCATAACAGGGGCAATAAATTTAATCGTAGGTAGTACTGCCCAAATTGAAAAACGTTTGTTTAGCGACTTTTAAAAATAACGTGAGTTTTGATTTTTATTACACTTTAAAGTTTGTTTGTGTACAGTGCAACAGAAAAAGGTAGAAATTAAAATTTATAATTTTATAGAAATTTATAGAAATAAAAATTAGCGTTGCTCCGTTCAAATCAATTAAGAAAACCGGCCAAGAGCATGTCGGGCCATGCTCAGTGTAGGTTTCCGTAGTTTACCGTCCGTCACAATAGGCAACCTTAAAAAGTGTTTTAATAGATTCCATGCTGAATATGCTTATAATAATTAACAATTCGATCACCCATCCCGACCCAACTCCGGAAAAATCTTAACAGCACGAAGTAGACCACGGTACAGCGCCATCTCTCGGGAAATTGGTTTACTAATTTATACCAACTAGACGAGTTACGTATGTTGGGTTTTGATAGCGTGAATCGATTTGAATCATTCTTTTTTTATTAGTAGGAAGATGATAAATTAAGTACTTACTCAAGATAAAAAAACATTTACATACACGGTTACATTACAAACTTAATTCAGAAATTATTTTATACAAGTGCAAAATAATTTTTCAATAAAGTTCTACTTTTGTAATTTTTTTTCATATTTTTTGAACTCATAGTTCATAAGTTAAAGGGGGGGGACACAATTTTTTATAAACTTCTGGAGCAATTAAGTCCGAAAATATTAACTTAATCAATAACTGTTTTTAGAAAACCCTCATTATTTTTCAAATACCTATCCAATGATATGTCACGCTCTAGGGTTACAACGCAAAAAAAACACCCTTCACTTTACGTGTACCCTAAAAAAATTATAGCCACTTTTTATTTTACCACTTTACCGACCGATATAAATATTCGTACAAAATTACAGTTTTCTAGTACTTACAGTCACTGAGTCCGCGGACGGACGGACAGACAGACAGACTTGGCCAAACTATAAGGTTTCCTAGTCGACTACGGAACCCTAAAAATGGGACGACACTACGATGTTGCCACTTTTTAATCTTTTAAATTTTTTTCTGTCGCATTTTGCGAATTTTGACACTTTTGTACAAGAGACGTCAATTAGAGTCAAACCACGTTAACTTTTCTCATCAAATGAACTGTCAGACTTTGAAAGTGTTATTTTAAACGTCAAACTTCTATGAAATTATGACGTTTACCTACACTTTCACAGTATATGCTATCAAAATCTAGGAAACTTAGCATAGACTGACTCTAGGCTGATGTAAACGTAATTTAGCTTGTTAGAAAAAGTGAAAACCTACAGAGAGCATAATTTTTTAAAGTTCGGTTTGAGGAGTACAACCTACGATAATTTTTTTTGCTCCTGCAGGCCTACCACGAACATCGAAAATTGGCATTGACGGGAAAACCTCTTTGTCACTCCAATATGCAAGTGTGACAAAGATGGAGATACAAATCCGCAATCGTTCGATTTTCGTGGTATAGGACCTGTTGTGGGGCCCACCCGGTATGTAGATACTAACCATTTATCACTCTGGATGATGATGATAATGATCAGATAAAGTAAAATGCAAAAATAAAGGGAAAAACTCCATTAAATTTTGTATAAGTATGTATTCCGACGACGCAATTTATTATATGATTTCGTGGTTGATAATGTTCACGTTTATATCTCTGGTAAAAGTACCTTCGGTTCAATATCAATAGATAGAACTGCGGAAATCAAACCCTGAGCCAGAGCTAAAGGCCGAATAAAATCCGATGGCTATCATAGGTCTGTCTAGGTGGTCTACAATAACTTAAATGTTGGAAAAAGCGATTTTGTATAGATATTGTATTGTCAATACTTCTGTTTAATTTGTGCATGGTGCATTGCAGAGGTAATGTTATATATTAATTGAGGAGTTTATTTTGTTGGACTGTCATGTATATCCAGATTTATCATTATCCTTACCAGCTATTAGCCTTATAGCTATTAAATTGAATACCAAACATGTAATACTTATTATGACAAGAAAACAAATATAACCGTTGCGAAAATGTTTATTGTTTTGAATACAAATAAAACTGTTGCAATATCTACAGCAGAGGGGCCGAGTCGGACTGGTGGATGGATACTATAGTCCGTACTACTAGGGCCGAGTCCGACTCGCACTCGGCCGGTTTTTAGGGTTCCGTAGTCAACTAGGAACCCTTATAGTTTCGCCAAGTCTGTCTGTCTGTCTGTCCGTCCGTCCGCGGATCTGTGACTGTAAGTACAGTACAGTACTAGAAAGCTGTAATAGGTAACAGGCTTTTCAACACACTTGCTCGTATCGAGGTTCTTATCGTACCGCTTTTAGGCTCATAATCCTAGATATTAAACACGCGTGCTTTTTCATTATATTATTGAACTAGTGTTGTAATCAGATAACCCCATCAAATTAAGTTTGTACCCTACGAGAGTAAGTTACGTACACAGATAATACATTCAAACTTTGTCGGATTGGAAAGTTTTTTTTTCCAAATAAAGTACAGTGTTTTTAGCCGCATAATAACTTATGCCTTAAAAAGCAATATCTCCGTATTTAGTTGAATACATGGATTAAAACCTTCTGAATTATTGAATATACGTGAAATTGTATTAAATTATTCAAAATTCACAATAATTTGTGCTTCAAACATAAATAATTTCATTTTTTATTTTGGCTGTTTGGCGGGCCTTTGCCTCAAATTTGCGCGCGCAACGCGATTCGAAAAAAATACACCAATGGCGCGCTGCGGTAACTTATTTACGTAAAACATTTTTGATTGTTTTCTTGCTTTATTATTATGATAAAATGCAACTATAATAGAATTAGAAGTAAAACTATAACAATATGTGGATTAGGCTCCTCTGAAACTACAAAACGCGGCGCGGGTGCTATCATGTAAATCTAGTTGTGCTTAGTAGTGATAAATATACCTACTTATTTGTGACGTTTGGGCCTTACCTTCGGGATTTATTAATTGAAAATGTAAAATATTGTCATCAACCGACGTCGAAATCGCAAGAAGCTTCAAGTACCTAGTCTATAAAGGTTAGTGAAACTCATATGCTAATTACCATGTAGGCATTCTGACATGATTCTGACATTTAAGTTAACGTATTTAACAAAAGTTAATAACCTCGAATTAAATTTTGATTTTTACTTACAAGTGTGTTGTAAAATGTCGTATGACACGTGTGTGCATGGCCATTATACACATCGGCATTCCTATTGCGCACTCGCTTTCAGCTCGTGCGCACAATACCGCCTCGTGTATAATGACCATCATAGCACACGTGTATCACAATGTACTTAAAGCACCATAATATGGAATCACAGTTTGTTCTTAAGCCCCTCATTCACGGCAGTCCGCCGGCACTCCGGCATGGCTGGATGTAGCGGACACAAGGTACTGATACACATGCTCATTACTAGCACGGAAGCATGCTATTATTGAGCAAATGCTACCTACTAGCAAGTGTGTCCACGACGTGCTAGTTATAAGCATGCTTTTTAATGGTATGCTGATTAATAGCAGGCCCTGCTATTTTTGAGCGTGCTAACTGAGGCGGGGACGGAGGGGGAAGTAGTAAAGAGCATGTGTGACCGCGTTTGCTTAATAAATAAGCATGCCAGTGTGAAGTCATCTCGTCAAAACCACCATTTTAATAAAACATCTACTTACTTCGTTCGACTTGTCAAAATGTCGATGTTACTTTGATGGTTGTGTTTTTAATTTGTTTAAAAGAAAACGAAGATACAGTTAAAAGGTCATTCCATGCTAAAGAAATGTTTCCAATTACTTTGAAGATCAAAGAGTTTCTATATATATGTCACATAGAAAAATATCCGAGTGGTAAATTGGTAATGAACTGGATTTCACGGCACAGTGGAATGAGCCCGCCGATCTTTGAGCTAAAGGAACCATAAGAACTGATATTCCTGGAACACTCGACGGACAAAACTTTGGCGAAATCCAACCCGATTTACCGTCTAGAAAGTGGTTTTGTACATGGAAGACGATGGCGAAAAATGAACGATTCGCTTACGTTTGGATCACGTTTGTTCACCCGTTTGGCTGAAAGTTACGTGTATGTGACCACTTTTTGTGCAATTGTGTTTTGGAGTGTGTAGTTGGTTTGGAGGGTATACTCTAGAACACTTATTTTGGTAAGTATTGTAATCTTCTTGTGACTCGTTTATATGATATCCTTCCTACTAAAATCCCCCACCCTGTCAATATCAACTTTCTCCTTACCCTGGTTTGCTCCTCCGTTGTCCAAGTCCTCACTAAATTAATTAAAACATAATTTGTTTTGCTTGTTTAATCATACAAGGTGATTTTATCGTTTGGATTAGATTCCGTTCTGAGTGATCTACACCGTTTCACCATTGGAAATCCCTTTCACCATTTGAAGGCCTGCTGCTCAAACCTTGATGTTAGTAGATTATTGGAAATATTGATATGCATATGAGCAGGCCTTGGACATCAACTCAACAACACAAGCAAATTACCTCGTAGACCATGTAATATATTAAATTCATTACATATTTACAAAGCTCATTCTTACCGCCGTGAGCAGCGTCAACTTTACTACATTGGCACAGTGCCCTTTCTCTTTGCTTGACGAACTTGTGGAAGCATAAGTTGAGACAAATCACAGTCGCCACAGACACTGCCCACTACTGACACACTGCACACATCAATCTTAAGTCCCTTCTTGCTGTAATCTAACCTTGGAGCACATTTTCACTATCAGAAGTGATACCTACTCAATTATTATTATTTTACATCTTTCAGAAAACCTGAGAAATTGAAATGGCCCCGAAGATGGGTGTTAAGCCTCGCAAACTCACCATTAAACAGTTGGAGTTGCAGTTGAAGGCTGCTACACAAGACCTGCAAGCATCAAGGGCCTTATCTGACCAGCTGGTGCAGGAGAGAGGATAGTAAAGTCGAACTCCAGAAAATCTTGGATATAAATTCATCTGTGAGAAGAGATCTGGCAGGCAAGGATGTGGAACTAACAGCTGCCCGGTGTCAGGTGGACCGGTTACAAGACTCAGTGGACTCCTTCAACCAGTGTGCCTTGACTCATGAAGTACAGTGCATCGCACATCTGGAGCAGGAACTGGGTGCTGCTTGTGATGAACTCAATTACCTCCGGAGTGAGAGGGAGCAGTATGATACATTGGTGCTTCAAAATGTGTACCAAGAGCTTGCCGGCGATGAAAACCAAGTTAGTTAAGACTATCAAAACTTAGTATTTTTTAATAGTAGTAATAAGTTAAAAAAATATATTAAGATAAATAGATATATTAGGGGAACCCAGAAGCTTATCAAAAGCCAGTCATGCATTAAAAAATATAGTAAATTAAAACTAGCCATATCGGTCATGAAAAATAGGGTACAGAATTGTCATTTAGAGCTTGAAATCAAGGAATCCAATTTGAAAGAATTGCATTCTGAAATAAACAGGTTAAAGGATGAGCTTCTGGCAGTATCAAGTATGTATGATACAACAAAAAAACATGTTGAAGAGCACATCAAAGCTTTTTCCAACCTATTGCAAGAAAATCATAACTTGGTAGAGTGCTGCAATGCACTTCTTAACGGTAATGCTGTTAATTGTGGCCAAATGCCACCAACAGTGGGTGAGCAAGCCGGTGTGGCCCTCAACACCTCTAGGCTGGCTGCGCCAGTAAGTAGTAAGATAGGCAACAAGACTGTGATCTACTCTGATAAGATAGGACTAGGAATGGGTCCATTATTGAATTATAGACTGCAACAAAATGTGACTAATTACTGTTACCTAAACATACCCTTGTCCCATTTATGTGACCGCATTCCCCAGGGTTGTTATGAGATAGCAGTACTACCCTAAATAATTGTAATAGGAAATAGTTTTAGTGTAGATAAGCCTAGCATAGATAAGTTGATGTCAACTTTAAATATTGTTGAGAAATCAGGTATGGGCAAAATTATTTTATGTGCGCTGCCATATTTAGAGAATATGCCATATGAGTACAATAGTAACATAGCACATTATAATTCTCTTATGTACAACGCCATATCTCTCAATAACAATAATAATATCATTTCTTTGACATAAATAAATTCATACAGCGCTTTTGGGTAGCTTCAGGGAAAATATTTGTGCCAAGGAAAGATTTTGTGTACAGGGCAAAAATATGGTTCGACATAATCAACTCATAAATATAGTACTACGCTCTTATTACATCGGCATAAGGTGCTATGGGACATATTTTTGAGTAAGATGTGCACCACCATATTTTTACACTTGACTGTACCTAGTGGACCTATTGGCGTATAATATTGAAACAAACAAATGTAATAGTGTTGTAAGTTGGTCTCAGCAAACAGGCAGTACTAAAGAAATTTTGACAAATTTAAACTAGATCGTCAGACAGCGGAAAAACATCTGAGTATGAACACCATGAACATTGTTCACCAAAATATTCAGGGTTTTTCCAGCAAAGAATTAGAAATAGGTTTATTCTTCGATAGTAAAAATGTTCATGTTATGTGTGTAACCGAACATACATTGGCTTAAACAAGAACAATTGATCTTTGACTGTGAACTTCAAATTAGTCAGTGTTTTTGCTAGAAAATCTGCCATACATGGTGGTTCTCTTAATAATGGTACGAAATGTAAAGAGCAAAAGGATATTGTAAACTGTTCCATAGAAAGAATTGTACAAATAGCTTGTGTAGAATTAGAAAAATATATTATTGTATGTGTATATAGGCCACCTTCAGCAGATTTCAGCACATTTGAATATACTATGGAAAATGTTCTGAAATTGGTATGTAATAAACAAAAGCATGTTATAGTTTGTGGAGATTTCAATGTAAACTTGCTCCAGCCATCTAGTACTACTATTAAATTTCTTTGTTTGTTCAAATCATTTTATTTATTTATTTTATTCCTTGAACCTACCCGGGTAGGTGTCAGTAGTGCAACATGCCTGGATAAAACATTTAAAACTTTCGCGATTTGAACACATATTTAACGCATATTTAACACATATTTATACGTCGGTAAATAAGGTAAATAAGTAAATTCGCGTTAGACCCGTTTAATAATTATGTTTAAATATGCCTGGATGATATTTTTTGTAACTGTGAATGCTTAGATTTAACTGTTTTAATTCAGATCATAGTGGTCAAAGTGCATCTTTCTTAAACCTAACTCAGGAAACTCCACAAACAATAACATACAGACCCATTCAAAAGTGAATTAAAAAATAATCTTAGTACTTTACCTTACTTGCATTATTATGACTCAAATAGTTTGTATGAAGATTTGTTTGGTGTACTTCTTAAGCAATTTAATAAACACTTCAAAACGAGAATTATTAATGTGTCAAAAACTAAAACAAAGCTTAGTGAGTGGGCTACTGTAGGCATTAATAAAAGAAGAGGCTTTATGAACTTTATAAAGAGAGAGAGCTCAGCAAAAGTGAGGATTTCCTGGACTATGTGAAACTACTCAAAAACTTTCAAGAAATATTCATTCTGAGACAACATTGCTTATTCTTATGGCAAACAGGTGTTATATGACTAAAAAATAATTCATGGACAGCAATAGTCTTTTATATTTTTGTACACTGAAGCGTCCCGAATAAACGTTTTTCTTTCTTTCTTTCAATAGTGTAGCTTTTACACTTACAAGTATTTGGAAACCTGTATACTTATACCATATATTACTGTCATTTGGGTGTACATCAAGGTAATTTATCTCTAGGTGTACGGCTGGGATTAATATTGGGATTGGGACTTTTTTCCTTATCTGCATAAATGACTAGCCATACCTTGTAAAGACCCACCATGATAGAGCTTACTTCACTCATCTTCAAATGCAACCGACAGCAACTAAATGTAATGATGTAAACAATGCTATTTCTAAAATAGTAAATTGGTTTAATGTTCATAATTTGTTATTGAACGAGAAAAATACTAAAGATATAAAGTTTAAGTAGAAGAGCGTTGATGGCCCACCAGTGCGACTTTCTATCCGAATTTTTTCTATTCAAATCCTGGTGGCTCGTAGGTACTAATAATGAGTTTTTCGGAACTTGCGAACGAAATAATTATCATTTGATATTTTACCAATCGCTTTTCGATGAAGGAAAACATCGTAAGGACGGACTAATTCCAATAAGGCCTAGTTTACCCTCTGGGTTGGAAGGTCAGATGGCAGTAGCTTTCGTAAAACTAGTGCCTACACCAAATCTTGGGATTAGTTGCCGAAGCGGACCCCAGGCTCCCTACATAATTAAGCCGCGAAAAATGCTAGGAAGAAGTACCTACTTAGTTATTAAGTTTGTCACGAATCACTTAAAGCACGTGCTAGCAAGTGTCATTCTGAGAGAATAGAATAGAAATAGAATAGAAAGATGTTTATTTCTCTAGTTTATATGTTACATTATATATGTAACATATAAACTAGAGAAATAAACATCTCTCTCATCGTCGGTGGTGTATTCGGCCTGTGGGTGTGTCAGCTACTTACAATTTACAATCTACCTATGTTTGTCTCAAAGATCTGTATAAGTGTCATGGTGTGTGTGCTGTTAGTTTGTTACTTGATGCGTACAGAATAAATTTATATAAATTTAAAAGTTGTTTCATGTTACCCTATCTTATACAACTATAACTACATACAACTAATTACCTACAATCTATGGGGACGTGGAGCGGTCGCTCGTTTGCTGAGCTGCCGACTCCTGTCTTTTTTTAGTACATAATCAATTTCTCCTAACCTAGTGTTAGTTAGAAGTGGATTATACTGCCTGTGGCGGATGTAGGCGTTGCCAGGGGTGTCTAGATCCTCAATGTCCAATTCTCGGAATCGGCGCAGCATATCTTCATTTAAGTCTTGTGCCCGGAGATGCCGTGGATTTCTTTCATTCTGAGAGATGAGGAGTTGTAACTAGTCGATAGTGCAACTTTTCTTGGTAACATATAAGTCATATAGCATTATGGCCGTACATACAATGTTTTTATTAAAAGTGACCACTTTTTCGCTTTTTAATAGGTAAGGGTAATTTCTACATGAATCTTTATGGCATTAGCACTATATCGCAACCCCAAAAGTGGTATCTTTGACTAAAAACAATAGCATATTGTGTAATAAGGATTAAGTATATCAATAAATTGCTCTAATTATTAGCTCTTCCCTGCAATGACATGACACACGTCATGCTGGAATGGAAAACAATACTACATACTGTTCCCCCCCTCGCAAATTCACATGTCGGATGTTCTAATGTGAGTCTTATCTCCCACGAAAGTGCTTGTCGCTAGGCCTACTTGAATAAAAGATATTAGAATCGTATTTTTAATTTATTTAATCCCAATTATAAGTTAAAAGAGATGCCATGGTACATTCACATTTTCTGTAGATCAAGGCCCCCGGTGTGTGACCAAGACTACGTAGAAAACAAAAAAAGCATGAGTCAAAGTCAACACATTTGTTCAAGCATTTCAAGAATTTGAAGTGAGCATGCTATCAAATGGCATGTGTATCAGGAGACGTGCTTTGAGCATGCTTATTTAGTAGCGTGCTTAAAACTCGCATGCTTATTTCCAGCAAATGTAGACAGTCCATGAGCATGCTAATATTAAGCATACTCATAAGCACGCTCTCTAGCGTGCTATTAATGAGCATGTGTCCCAGTACCTACACGGTGTGCAAGTGGCCCAGCCTGGCAGTCCAATTCGCACTTATTCGTTGAAAGATGCGCAGCGCTGCGTTTTAGCGCATACACTGTACTCGAATTAAAAAAATGCCGCCATCTCTTATGTCATTTTTAATAATGAATAATTAATATTTTTTGCATTGCCGCATTTCTCAATTGTTTATTACCGTAATTTAGTGCAATTCGGACTGCAAGGAGGTGGGCGGAGCTAGCAGGATGTAGCCGTACGGCACGCATCCGGCAACGACATTCACGATGCTATATTACGTGCCGGAGGTGCCGGCGGACTGCCGTGAATGAGGGGCTTTAGTGCACACCGCCATCTTTAATTTCTTCAGTTTTGAACCGATCCTGAGAAAAATCGATATCTGAGGATCTAAGAGATTCTTTATAACAAATCTGAGATGGAAATTTCGAGAAACGGCCGCCATCTTATATTTCTTCAGTTTTTATCCGATCGTGATAAAATAAATATCTGAGGGTACGAGACGTTGATTAGAGGTGGAAATTGCGAGAAATTACCGCCATCTTTAATTTCTTCAGTTTTGATACGATTGTAAAAAAATTGACATCTGAGAATCCAAGAAGTTCTTTATAATTAAAAATCATTTATTTCAGACTTTTTAGGGTCCATACAATTGTGTTAGTGTGTACAACAAAAAACAAAACGGGTTAACTTGTAGATATCTAACCTAATAACGACGGGCCGAGGCACGCACTGGAGCGTGAGCCTCGTCCCAATGCCGCAGAATCGGACAGTGCAAGCGCTCAGCAAGCGCAGTTAGGATGCTGTTGGTTCTACCCCTCACACGGCGCATAAGGGAGTCCGATCTGCTGCGCAAGATGGCGTGAAAACCCGGCACGCCCACCGCCGCGAACATGCCGGACGGACGCACTGCAGTAAGCGAGGTAGACCCATCAGCACCCTGAACGCGTTGTTGTATTGGACCCTCAAGACATTGTGCATTGATGGCCCGCTGCGTATAGCTGATCCATAGTGCACACGAGTAGAAGGACTGGCAGTATGCTCTAAATAGTGTCACTTTTACGTTGTTACTACTTACATCGTTCAAAACGCCGAACCAGCAAGTTACAGCGCACCGCCAAAGCGCGTCGTTTTCGCTCAATGTCAAGGTCATCGCTTAGAGGACGACTCCGAGACCTAGAGACCGAATCCGTGACTCTGTTACCTACTTGAATAATGAATCTGAGGTAAAAATTGGGATGTCGCCTTAGTTGGAACTAATTACTTCTGTAACCGTGTTTCTTGGGTCTCTATTTTATGTTCAAATTGTTGAATAAATTAAAAATACGATATAAAAATCGATACTTATGTGAAAACTAGCTTTTGCCCGCGGCTTCGCTCGCGTTAGAAAGAGACAAAAAGTGGCTTATGTCACTCTCCATCCTTTCAACAATGTCCACTTAAAAAATCCCATCAATTCACCGCTCCGTTTTGCCGTGAAAGACGGACAAACAAACAGACACACACATTTTCCCATTTATAATATTAGTGTGGATTTGATTATATTTCCAGAAGTTTGGTGACAATGTGCGCGACTTGCATTGTTTGATCGACAAATATATTTTTCTTTACCGATTATTTAATCGTATGGCATAAACAATTAGAATAGGCAGATACATAAATATAAAGAAACCGAAGATAGTGTCGTAATTTTTATATTTAGACAACTCATTGTGATTTGAGCATCAGGTCTATAATAACGTGTACCTTTAATCCTCACATAGCTATTGATTTTTATCATCAGATATACTTAGGGTTCTTTGTTCGTAGGGTTCTCAGATCTACAACAACGCACGTTTTACAACAGCGTTTCATGATTCACTTCCAGTTCGAAGAAGAAAAGCTAAGGAAAAGACAGATAAGTATTCCTTGAGTTGCAACTTAAAGGCTGTTATAGTTTGAGCACGTCTTACGTCAAGGGGAAGAGAGTTCCACAGTTGAACAGCCTGGAAAGTAGGTAAAGGAAGAATTTTAAAAAATGGTAGAAGAAGGAACAGATTGTTGTAAGTTATGAGAGCATCTGACAGAATTTAAGTAAGTCGGCTATTCCTTCGGATAAATTCAATCTGTGCCCGGTTTAGGTGATTAGATGGGTATTTGTATCATACAAGGGCTCGGATCGACGTTTTTGTATTCGTTATATGTATAAGTTCTATTATACGGGCGATTTAATTAATCCGTGTTAAACTCGGGCAACTATTTAAAAAAGGACAATATTTTAAACCAATAAATTGTACTAGGTAATTTGTTGAATTTTATTATAGGGTGGTTCCACATGTATATAGGTTTTCTCTTAACCCACTTGTTACTGAACACACTAAACACCTTTGATTTTGATAAATTTCTTTGTATTATACAGTAAAAAATATACATTACATGGGAAAAATATAAAAAAAAATCGTACTCTCATGGAAATCCAGGAAAATGGTGTTCTTTTAAAAGGACGATAGTAACATATCGTCGATGAGATTGCCAAATCCGTTATGTGCATTTTTTCGATTTTCGGTTTTCTGCACATCTTACTCTAAAATTTAATTTCGCATCGAATGCAAAAACCAGCATACGTAAATTTTATTTGGATCACGTAGTGACAAAAAAACATTTGTGATATTACCCGCAAAAATAATTACACATGTGGGTATAAACACATACGGGTTTTGGTAGAGGAACAAAATTCAAATAATTTGATAACCGACACTGCACATGTGTGGATTTAGTATCAAGTGACAGTTACTTAGTGAAGATATCGTATTGAAATACGTATGATTTGTCATCCTTCATAGGACCGGTAAGTTTATTACAATGCTTATTAATTTATAGTAAACTACCTACCTTATGATGCCGTTAGAAGCTGTTTATACTACACCTAACCTAATACTGATATTTGTTAATATATTCAATTTTCCGATGTAGGTACAGATTCATATTTTAAACATAAATTTGTTTGTATAGTTAGGTAATTTATAGGCAAGGAATGCCTACCTTTGTTGTAGTTAATCTAATAAAACTAGTTAGGTATTAAAATTATGTTTAGAGCACAATAAATTTTTTTTAACAATGTGATTAGTTGCCAGGTAAATGCCACATAGATTTACACGAAACGGATTGTAGTACTTAGTTTATTCTGTATTATAATACGGTTAACAAAGTAGGAACTCACTTACATAAATTTAGTAAAATATTTTCGATGCAAATGGAGGAAACTCCTTCGAGTCCTATACTGTCCCTACTGAAAGATAGGTAACAGAAATGCATCATCATACCTTATTGTTATATTGCATTAGTGTTTAACTAACTATTTCTTCTAATTATTTACAGATAATTGAAGACATGTCCAAAATATACAAACATTGGCGATCTAAGTTGTTGATTGATCTTAGCACGGGCAAAATCAGCAGCCATGATCCTGATCCGCGTTTTTCCTCCGATATGTTCGTACCTGATTCATATAATCCAGCTAACAGTAATCTAAATTATTGTTTAAACAGAAATGCCCCCATAAATAATAATGACTGTCTCATGTCGCACGCTGAATGTGATTCTTACCAACAAACAAGTCAAGATCAACGTGACCTAGTCTCTATAAATTCTACGTTAGTAAATAACGGTATCGAAACAGTTTGCAACGATACATTTGATCCATATTTTCTTCTGATGTGATGGAATATCCACAGTCACCTCTGCCAGCTAGTGTGTCTGAAGTACTTCTTTCAAAGAGAACATTACATAAGAAGATTACAACGAACAAATAAACAAGAAAGTGGAAGCCTATGCAGCCAAAAAACACGCCATAAGTATGTGTTCTTCTGATGTTCTTGTTATTACAATGGATGTACAAGGTGTGTTATTATGCCCAAAGCTAAAAGTATCTGCTCATTATTATAAGCTAAAACTTCAACTTCATAATTACAGTATCTATTGCAATAACACCAAGGACGTGAACTTATATGTATGGCATGAAGGTGATGGCGAAGTAACTGCGAACGAATTTACATCTTGTTTGATTGATTTTCTTAAATCTAAAATTCCCGAGGGTTTTAAGAAAATATTCCTCATATCAGATAGATGCTCATACCAGAACAGAAACAAAATTTTATCTTCGGCTTTACTAAATTTGTCTTCAGAAACGAATGTCCAGCTTTAACAACTGATCCTTGAAAAATGTTATTCAATGATGGAGGTGGACAGCGTGCAGTCGAAATTAGAAGGTCTTTTTAAAGCTCCTGTTTACACGGCTAATGATTACGTGAATATAATGAGACATGCACCTTCTGCAAAACCATACACCGTGCGTCACTTAGATTACAACTTCTTTCAAAATTATGAGAACGTATGCGAGTTCTCTTCAATCAGGCCAGGGAAAAAAACTGGCGATCCGGTAGTAACGGATATAAGGGCCCTTCGTTACCATAATGGTACCATTATTACAAGTTAAGGTATCCAGAAGAATGGAAACCTCTCCCACAGCGTCAAAAACCAAACAATAATGCGTTATTGAATTTGTATGACTCACCCAGAAAAATTGAAAAATCGAAGTTTCATAGCTTGCAATCTTTAAAAAAATACATGCATAGATATCATCATCACTTTTATGATTGTCTTCAACACACGTTGACTGTTCTTTGTAATATATAAGATCTGATAAGTGATTAAAGAGATCAAAGACTGATTAAATGGATTTCTTAAAACTTATTACATGTCATTAGTTAAAGGAATCAAGACCTGGTTATTGTTGTGCGTCTTTGGTATGAATTTACAATCTTGTATCCAAATTTTTCATACTGGTGTCTACATTCACTTTATTTGTCACTCTAAAAAATATAGGAATATGTATGACTTTTTGCTAATTCTATTTAAGCAAATTTAATAATTTATGGATAGTTTTTTTTTATCCTTCAATTTTCCTTTTCATATTTTTTTGTTTTTGGAATATACCTAAGCGATACATAATCAGATATAACTGTAGTTTTATTAATAGAAACACATAACTTTCTCAAATTAAGTGTAATTATATGTGAATTAAAATACCTATGTGCACGACATACACATAGGTTCTTTGTAAGAACAAAACCAATACCCACATGTGCACAAAAATCAGAAAAAAATATATATCTCAAGATTGAATTAATCAATCCCTATATTTTTGCGAAATAAATGTTTCTCCACATTTTTGTAAATTTTTTGACGTAAATTTAAGACATCTTTACGCCTAATTATGTCTTAAAGCGGTTTTTTGTCTCTCCTGAAAAGTTGCTAAAATGCACATAGCAGAATTGGCAATCTCAACGACGATATACTACCTTGAATGTACGATACTTATACATTCACTTGAATTGAAATAAAATAATTAAGGAGGTGCACTTATACCATTTATTCAGCAATATGATATTGTTCAAAACAATTCTTGGGATGTAAGGTTACATTACATTTTGTACATATGAAATTAGCTTTTTTGTGGCACTTCATACGTCTGCTTTGAGTATCTTTGTATTTTGTCATATGATTTTTCCCATCCAAACGTGCACAATCTCGATACTTTTGGGAGGTACGTGTATCTTTCCATTCCACATTTTTTTTTATAGCTCTCAAGAAGAGATGTCGCAACATAGGTATCGGCGAAAATGAAGAAGATCATAGTCGCCCCCATTATTGTTAAACTTGTCATCTGATCGTATGTTTGAATTGTCGCAGCAATGCAAATTTGACATAATATACGTAAATCGATCCCTAGACATGGCGTTGTATACTATAGGCATACCGCAATGTGAAACATTTTGCCAGTACATATACCTTCTAGGTACTATCACATACCCACTGTAAAGTAATATACCAATGAAACAACGCATTTCGTCTGTGGTAAGGACAAGATTTGGTTTGCGTTTTTCAGAGCTGCATACAAATTGGTGTAGTGTACAAGCATGTTGATTATTTTATCTCCAAAGATCAGTTCAAAATAGTATTGTTGTTTGCATGTTTTTCCATGAAGCAAACTCGGGCTGAATATCTTGTTCAATCCATTTATGTCTTACTTTTCGATATTGTAATGGTCCTTGCATCTGTGTCAAATGTCTGGCCTAACTGATTCTGGTGTAACACATCTCCGTTTAGACAACTGGATAAGGGGTACATTATCGTCATCATCACAAAAATCGTCCTCCGATCTAAAACAAACTTCCCCCTGAGCCCGTAGCTATGATTTTCATCCCCTGAAACCTCATCGGTGACGTCAGCGTTACAGTTTTCAGGAGGCAAAATAACGATAGAATCTGGTATTTCCTGGTCATCCTCCTCAAGCACATCAATTACTTCATTTAATGACAAAGGCCGAGACCAAGTCTTTTTTCGCCTCCTAGAATGGAACATTACTATAGTAGTACATTTCCCTATTGGCCTTTTAAAAGGACGCCAACAATAATCAATAAAAAATATGATTTGTAAATATATTCTAAGAATAATATCACTTGTACTCAAAAGCTAAGGTACATCTTAGAAATATACTTATTTTTAAAAATAAAGTATTTATATATTTTTCAAATACTACGTACCTTGAAATTTCCATGAATAATTTGTCCAAATATAACAATATTTAAAAATAAAACACTGTTTTGAGCACGTAAAATTAATTAGATGTCCACTTCCAACACTCAAAAGGTATCGAATGCGTATCAACAAACATGTTATAAGTACCCTCATTGTTCGTGAGAATTTTAAATGTATGGTGTCCTTTTAAACGACCGATAGTAACAAGTGGGTTAAAATAGTAAGTTAGCAACGTAAAAAATACATTGTCAAGGGAAATATTTTGATCGGTTGATATTGGTATGAGTAAGGTAGGCAGAGTAAAACGGCGTGTTAACTGTTCAACGCTCTGTATTTATGTGAAGCGCAAATCATACTTACATAACTGACAATGAGTGAATGATTGACTGAACGAATGAATGTATTCATAAAGTGAACGAATGAACCGGAAGGTAGACTTGGATTTTTGTAATATACCAATAGTTGATGTTTCGTTTACAAACATGTGATCATATTACATGACGTATTTCAAGTTCTTGGGTATCTACAGGGCCTACAGACAGGCTAACAAAATCCGGTTTGAATAATTATGTCAACCTTAAATTACACTTTACACTCGTAAGCTTAATGTTATATGACCAGCGTAGAACCTGTGAATATGTAGTAAGGTGCACTTTTCACTTACAATAAATGTATGATCCAGCACAGGGACAGATACCAGCAAAATTGATTGCGAGTGCAATATAATATCCGGTCGAAGGACCTATAAAATTGATTGCGAGTGTGATAGTTGATGTCCGGTTCGAAGGACCAATAAAATTTTTAACACCAATTAAAAATATATCTTGAAGTGTTTTCAATACAATATGATATCCGGTTAGAAGGACCATTACTTTTACGCGGTAATAGCTAATTTTTGAGCAATTTCTGCGATATGATTGTCCAATATTCATTTGATTGTTTAAGACACAGTGAAAAGATAAATAATTTTAGAGAAACATAAAAAATATTACAATGTTAGTCATTGCGATCCTCAACTAAAGTCATCCATCATAATAAAGGAAACCCAAATCGACTTATGACTAATACAATACAATTGGCAATAGTTATTTCAGTTCGAGAGTCCGCTAGCGTCCTATTTCGTATTTATTCATTATGAAACACAGCATCACTCAGTGCAACATAATTAGCGATGTAAAATAAGTTAGTTAGTAGTTTTCCTAAAATCCTTGACGGGCGGCGGGTGCCTGATGAAGTAGTGCACGGCGTTGTAGACGAGGTGTGGCGCCACGTTGTGCAAGGGGTGCACGCGGTTGAGCTCGTTGCGCGGGGCGCCCACCACGAATGGGTCGCCGGCGCCCGTGCCGTGCTGCGCGATCGACAACCCCGACAGCGTGTAACATGTGTGGTAGATGTCGCGTGCCCTAAAAACAAATTACAGGCTAAAACTTGCACCTTCAACTACCGACGTTTTGCCCAAAAACGAGATACAAAATGTATGATCAGCTGCAGAGTAGGTAACTCTGCCTGACCCCCCCCCCCCCCCCCCAATGCATAGAAAGTTTGTATCCAGGGGGGGTCACTTAACTCTGCTATTTATGTTTCTACTAGTTTTGACAACTTATAAATTGAAAATAGATGTCCAATACTAAAGAAAAAGACTAAGTCCATCGGATTTAATTAAATAATTTGATTTGAAATGACGATTAAAATAATTGTTAATAAGTAACTGAGCCCTTTCGCCATATATTTGCAAATAAATGACACGTCTACCGTCTTATCGACACCGAGTATGAATATGTAAATAATAAAGGCATGCTAACAAATTGTGTCACTCACTTCCCCGGCTTGTCTATTAAGCCCCCATCGTTAGCTTGACAGCAAACGATGATGTATTCTTGTAAGGCGCCTTGGTTGAATAAACAAGTTTCTATAAGTTCTTTGTCTTCTGCGAAATTAAAAAAATATTTTAGTTCACTAATACTTAATCGTAAATATATGTATTTTGTATTATGAAATTACCATTTCATCTTATCTCACCTTGGGCTAATATAGCACTGATAATGGGAAAAGCAGCACCTTGCCAAAATGAGTAACAGCCATCAACAAGTTTGTTTGTCCGTCCCTGAAAACCACCTTCTAGCCGCATCTGACGATTTACACACCATCTCAAAAGTGCATCAATATCACACAACTTAGGCCGGTTTAGTAACGCTAGGGACGCGATTCCACAGAAAGCATATCCACCATGTGCCTCCATGCCTGGACATCCACCAAAACCCCCTTCATATGTTTGACAACTAACTATCCACTCGGCTGTCTTGTCAAACAAAAGATCTGTGTAAGTATTAGTTAACTTAGCAACGCTTACTGCACAATATGCGCCTCTTATGTCTTGTTCCCCTCCTTTGTGGAGGGCAAAGGAGCCATCTACATCTCGAAGGGTCCATAAAAACTTTTGTAAGGAGCTCCGGTCTATTGAGTCATATGCTTCATCAGTCCCAATTATAGCTAAAGCATTTACAGCAGCATAAGTAGTTCCTAAATGTGGGAATTGGCCGGGACCACCACCATAGCCACCTTCTTCATGTTGGCAATGAGCAAGAAAGTCCACAGCACTTGATAGTGTCTCAGTGTCGGGCATATCATCTAAGATCCACAGAGCATGTAATATCCAGTATACAAGCCATGGCCTGCTGGCATCCAAGCATTCATAACCTTTTGGTAATGCCTTGAACCAGGTTTTTAATTGTTTACTATGAATGTGTTTATTAAGTATAGGCAGATCAGGGTCAATGGATGCTTCTTTTTCAAATTGTCTAAATATTTTTAATACAGTAGCTTCAACCTCCATCTAAAAATATAATTGAAATTTAAGTTCATCAGGAATAAATGAATCTTCAAAAGATATAAATTTAATATTAAATATATTTTAATATATTTAGTCATTGTTAATCAAGTAGCAAGGAACTGGTTTAACTAATTTCAGGTGTAAATTAAACACAATTTTTATATGGTTATCAATGCTATGCTACTAAACTGCTACCTGGGGCCTTACCATGAAATCTTAACGCAATCCAGTTGATGACCTAAACTGAGTCGCTGCCATACAACTGAGCACAGTTCAGAACCTTAACTGAATTGTGTTGACGTCATAGTAAGGCCCCTGATTACTAGGCACTAATTATATTGTCAACCATAAATTCAATTAGGGTAAACTAAATATTTCTTGTGCAAAAAGTAGGTAAGTAATAAGTTTCTCTTTTTCATTAAAAAATATTGTAAGCAACTCATGTCATGAAATAAACTCCTATCACCCCTATATCATAAGTTTAAAGATCCTTACTTACTGAAAACAATTAATAAATATTAATGCAAGGTTTACCTGATCTGTAGCAGTATCTGTGACTACTTTCTCTGTATTATAAGCTTCTGCAGAAATATTTGCATAGCACCGGATCTCATTTTCCAGTTTTTTATTCATTTTTGAATTAAGTACACTGCAGAGGGAATAAAGATCTTATCTGAAAGTAAAAACAGATATTAATGCTAATGAACTCCCAATACTATTAAACAGAACAGCCAAAGCGTAATCTAGAATCTAGCTGTATACAAGTGATAAGTTTATTTGGCTTGGGTTCTTGCCCTAGTTAGCGCGCTGGCGATCTATTTATTACATTCTAATTGCATACACTTCTGCATTTAGATTTAGGCTCAGCTATCTGCCTATTCTAGAGCCATTGTAACCTTTGTTTCTTAACATGTATCTATAGTGTATAATTAGTATTATTTAGTGAGAAATTATACTTACAAGTTGTAAACAACCTAGTGAAATTCTTAAGTTTATTTGTTATGTTTACTTAAGTATATCTAAATACATAACAGATACAAATTACACACAATTGAATCGGTAATCCATTCATGTTGTATAATTGTATTAACGATTTGACATATATTGACTTGACATTAGCGTACAAGACAATAAGGGCCACAGACCACAGCTAATCAAATAAAAACAAACTAATCGGATGATCATCGAATCGGAGCCGATTTTTTTAAATAATGGTGCTTGCATGATGGTACTTTTCAGTACTTTTACAGGGGACCGTACTTTCCCGTTCTTTGCCATACTAAATTACTAAATGAACAAGAGCAAACGGTCTACCATGGTGCCTCTACATGTAGAGTCTACATGCTCGGGCTCTCGACCGAATGTTTCAGCCGCGCGCGAATGTAACCTAGTACACGCTCGTTCGAGAGCCTCCGGCGAGAAGCTCGAACGAGAGGCTATTTTTTTTTTTTTAATACTACGACGGTGACAAACAAGCATACGGCCCGCCTGATGGTAAGCGGTCACCGTAGCCTATGGACGCCTGCAACTCCAGGGGTGTTACATGCGCGTTGCCGACCCTTTAAAAACTTTAACACTCTTTTCATTTGAGCTTTGTCATGTAATTTGGGTGAGTAAAAAGATGTCTTAAATAGCTTCTCTTTTCTAACCGTGCGTTTACATGCTCGGGCTCTCGGCCGAATGTTTCGGCCATGTTAGTACACGATGATTCGAGACAGACTATATAGAGAAAACTTAAGCCAGACCAGAGACAATTTAAGTACTTTTTCAGGTAGTTTGGTTGAGTTAAAAGGTGTCTTAAATAATTTCACTTCGGGTGAAGCTATTTAAAAAGTCTCTTAAATGGTTTCAATAACCAAAGCTATTTAAAACACAGTTTAACTCACTGAAACTACCTGAAAAAGCTTAAATTGTCTATGGTCTGGCTTAAACTTAATCTATATAGTCTGTCTCGAATGAGCGTGTACTAGGGTGGGCCGAATCATTCGGCCGAGAGCCCGAGCATGTAAACACGGCATAAATCGCCGCCATCACGTATGCTACATCTAGCCATGCCGGAGTGCCGGCGGACGGCCGTGAATGAGGGCCTATATATACCGGCTTTGGTAACGAAGTGGTACACAGTACACATTTTTAACTGATGCGGGCATAGCAAGAGTAAGTAAATAAAACGCACAGACTGATAAAACGTTAACTAAAAGCAGTATTACACGGTGTGATTTTTCGGTCCCAATAATCAGGGGAACCCTATGGCCCATATTACATTATCATATAACTCATAGGTCGCGGTCCTACCTAACACTCCTCCTCGCTTCGCTCGTCGTCGTACCTACAACGATGCCTTAACCTTCGATCTTAGGCTTGACAGGTCTCTGAAAAAAAGCCAAGAGGCTGGAATTTATGGACGCGCATTGCTGGGTCGTTAATTACTGACCCGTAAAAAGAGTGGATTCGGATTCTCGCCCCGTAAAAAGGATTTACCAAGCCTCCCGTCAAAACTGAAAACATCAAAGTCATAAACTCGTCCTTCACTTCCTTACCAAGTAAAGGAAGTGACAAAAAGAGATGTATATATGTTTGTTATTTCTCCGATTCCGTAGGTTGAAAACAGTTTTGCTGATCTCTTTTGATGCAATTGGTCCAAGCAGCCAAATTAAACACATCGTTGTAATTTGGTAGTCGGTATCAATGCATTACAACTTAACTTGGTCGCATATTTTGATAGTGGATTTTACAAATGTCGTAAGAGGCACGTAATTAAGTTAGACTTACGACATTTGAGAAATCCACTGCCAAAATATAGATCGCTCCAAACTGTTCTCATTTGACAGTTATCGTGCTACTTCCACGCTAGTTATTCTTCCGTGGGATTTACAGACCAAGGCTTAAGGCCTACCACGAACCACGAACGAAGTTTCACCTCTCTGTCGCACTTGAGTGAGAAATCACAAGTGCGAAAGGGAGGTATACTTTCGTTCGCGGTTCGTGGTAGGCGCTTAGCATCATCAATCAATCCACGTACACCACGGACGTCAATTGCTGGGTCGCGCATTCCCGGGTCGTTATTTACTGGGTCGCGCATTCCTGGTTACCTACTGTCATTCATTCATATCCATAGTATCCACACTGTTCAAACAAATCATTCAATTCAATGGTGGTTAATTGTCAATAAATGCGAGCGCCCGAGCGGAGCGATTTTTTTTTTCATAATAGCATAATGAATGTGCAGTGAATTTTCGATTGGTTTACATGGTTTTTTTAATTGTGACACAACAGATAAGACTGTTTTATTTTTTAGCAATCCTAATTAATTAATCGCCTCAGACAAAATGATGCCTGGAAGGATTGGTAACTTGCCCTTAGCGGCAGAAAATCCTCTAGGATTGTCTTGGCATGATTCTACATGGATACCTTCGCTGAACCCATCAAATATCATGGACTATTTTTCGGAAAGGTCAAACCCTTTTTTTGACCGCACGTGTAATAATGAAGTTGTTAAAATGCAACGGCTGAGCATGGACCAATTGCAGTAAGTTATATATGTTATTCTGTTATATTTCTATTAAATTAAGGCAATATGATCTGATTATATTTTATTGCTATATGTGCTTACCTTGCAGGTCTATGACGGGTTTGGAGTACATGCTTCTACATGTCCAAGATCCAATCTTGTATGTTATCCGTAAACAACATAGGCACAGTCCAAACCATGTCATTCCTCTTGCTGATTACTACATCATTGCGGGTATTGTTTACCAAGCTCCTGACCTCGCCAGTGTACTTAACTCTAGACTGGTAAGACATCAAATACATATATCTTTGTGTTTTTGTTTCTGTATTTGTCTGTTTATTTTTGTATTCAAATTAATGTTTAGAGGATGCTAAATTGTCTGTTGCTGTAGTATTTTTTATTTATTTCTATAAAATAATTTGTGATTAATATTGTTGCCCTCATTTCATTGAATGGTAGTGTGGTATGATTAGTATGATAATAATATTTATTTTTGTATACAGCTATCTGCTGTTCACCACCTACAGTGTTCATTTGAAGAAACTATGTCTTACTCAAGATATCATCCCAGTAAAGGTTACTGGTGGGATTTCAAAGCAAATAAACCAGGTTAACAATACAACTTATTTTTAATGGCCTTTTTTTTTCAGGGTGCATTGTGTTCACCAGTTACAAACATATTTTTTTTTGGTTCTCGCCTATTTCTTGACACTCATTGGCTCATTGCTATGGTTAATGCCACTCTTAAAATCATGGTTTTATATGGCAATAGAATTCACAATACATGAATTTTCATGGTACATAGTTATATTTCCTTTCCATGATGGGTCATCTACCAAGCATGTTAGTAGAACATGGTAATGTAAAAAGAAAGATAATTCCTACTACAGTACCCCATTTTGGAGTAGGAATTTAGATTCCCTCACACAGAACTAATGTCAAAATGATGCACAAGTAGGTTATGTAGCAGGAACTTAGCAATCTCATTTCAAAACCAAAAGGGTAAACCAACATTTTTACGTAGACCAACAGTTAAATAGCTCCCTTTGACAGGTATATTAATTAATAACCAAAGATGTTAATTATTTGAAATAAAAGCATTTGAAATGCAATAACAATATACCTATTTTGGTATTTGAAACATTTTTATAGAGATCTATTTTGTATTTTATTTTTTATATACTAAAAAGTATACGTATTTTGTATTTTTTAAAACTTTAAAACATTCCCACCTAAGCAAAACTTAAATGGTGCGAGCGAGAGGCAAAACGCAAATACCCGACGTGTGGTGTCGACATAAAATAACATTAGGTTAGATAAATGAGCATAATGATATAGTGATTTTAATTGTACCTACTCACCCAAGCCAAGTCAAAAAAATAAAGACACCGTTTATTATTTTAATTATTAATTTAATGTGAGCGAGAGGCAAAACGCAAAAACCCGCAGTGTAGAGTAGAGCTACCCTAAGATCAATCTTTGCAAGTATTTTCTTTCGAGACCAGAGATCTTACACCAGAGATGTTAAAAATAGGTTTTGAAATGTATTTAAATAAAAAATGCAAATACTTTGATATTTTACCTATTTCAAATAAAAATACAAAATAGTTTCACAAAAAAGTATTTGAAATACAAAATGCAAAATAGGTAATTTTAAAATACTATTATTCAAATAAAATACTTTTTTGACAATAGTTACTTAAGAGGCAGACAACACCTGAGTCATGTTCTTTAAGACATTTTTTTAAGAAAAACTATTTATTTGAATACTGCTAAAAATGTATATGGTTTCATTATATTTCAAATACCGAAGATAAAGCAATTTTAAATTTACCGAAAACGTCTCAAAAAAAATAGTTTCAAAGATTGGTCTTGAATTTATTATTACTTAAATGTATCTGACTTTAATGTTTTTGGGTGTTAGCCGCCAACGTGTCACATTTCACAAATAGTCCACGGTTTTATTTGATTGTAATAGTTTTCGTGTTTTTACTCCGACATAAACAGTGTGCGCTGATTTGGCTGTTGTCAACCCCTTAAGTTTAACTTTTTGTTAATCTTCGTCATTGACGTGTTCAGTACCAGTAATACGAACCCTAGCGCATTTGATAGATCGATTAATTAATTTCGTTTCACCCTATTCTAGGATGTACATCCGGTAGAATTCCGTTTTATGTAAAGAAATGCCAAAAAGCATTTTTTATTTTAAAGTTTGAAAAAATACAAAATACGTGAACTTTTTAGTATTTGAAATAAAATACAAAATGGTTTCCGATAAACGTATTTAAAAAACCAAAATAGGTATTTTGTATTTGCATTTGAAATGCTTTTATTTCAAATAGTTAACATCTCTGCTTTACACTGCGGTTATTGCGTTCTATTTGCCTCTCGCTCCCACCAGTTAAATTATGCTTAGGTGCACGCAAATACCCGAAGTGTGGTGTCAACATAGGATCTACATACCTTTTGTAGAAATCCGTTTTACATTAAAGTGACAAGAAACTTTTAATTTTAAAGTTTAAAAAAATACAAAATAAGTGTACTTTTTAGTATTTCAAATAAAATACAAAATACTTCTCGATAACAGTGTTTAAAATACCAAATAAAAATAGATATTTTGTATTTGCATTTCAAATAATTAACATCTCAGGTTATTATTTAAAATACCTGTCAAACGGAGCTATTAAACTGTTGGTCTACGTAAAAAGGTTGTTTTTTTGGTTTTGAAATGAGATTGCTAAGTTCCTGCTACATAACCCGCTTGTGCATCATTTTGATACTAGATCTGTGCGAGGCAATCTAATTTACTACTCCAAAACCGGGTACTGCACGCCTACCACGAACATCGAAAATTGGCATTGACGGGAAAACCTCTTTGTCACTCCAATATGCAAGTGTGACAGAGATGGAGATACCAATCCGCAATCGTTCGATTTTCGTGGTAGGCGTGCTGTAGTAGGAATTATCTTTTTTTACATTACCGGCATTACATGACGTTGGTTTTCTCCAAGGAAAATCCCTACTATAATACCCGGTTTTGAAGTAGGAATAATTTGTCCTCTCCTAGTGCAGCACGGCTACCACGAACATCGATAATTGGCATTGACGGGAAAACCTCTTTGTCACTCTAATATGCAAGTGTGATAGAGAAGGACATACAAATCCGCAATCGTTCGATTTTCGTGGTACTAGCCCTGGTTATGTACAGAGAACAATTTCATGTAACAAACTCATAAATTCATAATGACAACAAAGAATAGTTGAACTACCCTTTAATAATGTTAAATTGATGACAAAAATATGTGTTCAGGTATGAGCCCCTTCAATGCTGGTTCATCAGCACCAAAAGAAACATCAACAACTCCTAAAGAAGAGCCATCCACTATGTTCCAACGACAGAGAGTGGACATGTTGCTGGCAGAGCTAGTGCGGCAGTTCCCACTACCTGTGGCTCAAGTAGCTCATAATCAGGTACTCAACATGTTCAATTTTTTTTTAATACTTTGGAGTTGACGATAATCCCACATTAAAGCCCCTCATTCACGGCAGTCCGCCGGCACCTCCGGCACGTAATAAAGTACCGTGAATGTCGTTGCCGGATTCGTGCCGTACGGCAACATGCTGCTAGCTCCGCCCACCCCCTTGCAGTCCGAATTGCACCAAATTACAGTAACAAACAATTGAGCATTGCGGCAATGTATAAAATATTAATTATTCATTACTAAAAATGACATATGGCGGCGATTTTTAAAATTCGAGTACAATGTATGCACTACAACGCAGCGCTGCGCATCTTTCAACGAATAAGTGCGAATTGGACTGCCAGGCTGGGCCACTTGCACACCGTGTGTCCGCTACATCCAAGGCCATCCAGCCATGCCAGAGTGTCGGCGGACTGCCGATACTCTGGCATGGCTTTATGCGATAAATTGGTTGCGATGTGATAATCGTATAAAAAAATTCGGAGATGATTTCGAGAACCCACAAATCGACCTAGTCCCACGGTAAGCTCAAGCGCATAGATGCATACATATAAAAACTTAAATACATAGAAAACATCCATAACTCAGGAACAAATATTCGTGATAAACACACAAATAAATGCCCTAACCAGGATTTGAACCCTGGACCACACTGACACTGACAGGATTCGGGGGGATGGGGATTTATTTATGGCTTGTGTTTACAAACATAAAAGTTAATCTATTCTTTAACATTATTTGCTAGTTTTCTATACTGCCCTGAATAAATGATGCATTTATTGTTGATGATTGCATTATATTTATTATCACTTGGAACTACCTCCAAAAATAAATTGGCTTATGTACTGTGATGTTGACCAATTAATTTCAGACAAATGGAGTAAAGACTGAAAACACAAATGACAAAGACAAGCCACCAGAAGCAAACAATGTCAATAACATTACTATAAAGCAGGAGCCTGTGGACCCCAGTGGTTCCGATATGACCAATGGGGCCATCCAGGGGCATGTGGACATCAAACAGGAAATCAAACAAGAAAATATGAAACCTCCACCAGAGAAGAAACCTAGAGTTTGATTAAGTAAATAAAGTGCTAAATTTATAACAAACTTGTAAATATATTAAACATTTAGAGTTATGATACTTAAAATTTTTGATTTCTTAAATACAGATCATTCTTTTCTTTTTGTGTATTATATAAATTGACAATATTTTGTTGAGCTCCTAATCCAGTTATACACATTTGGCAATTCATCCGTCTTGGATCCTGCAAACTTGTTGTGGTTGATTCATTTTTGTATTGGGCTCTGAAAACAATGAATCAGGTTTTCAAGTGTTTCAAGTTTACTTACTTAAATAAAAAAAATAGTGTGTCTAATCACTGATCAATGCCCCTTTATAATGTACTTAAGCGTTTCAATATCAAGGCCATTGTTTGAACAAAAAGTTATTAAAAGCAACATTGAAAGGATTATATAAATGGTTACCAACAGAGCTTCGTTGAATGCTAACTCCATGCCAAAACTGAAGCCTTGCTCATAGCCAGTGTTAAAACTGGTTTGAAACGCAGCATTCTGCCCATCAGCTGCACCGTCCATATATCCAAGCTGAAGAATTAAAAAATAAAAATATACTACAAACGGAACAAACCAGATATGCAATCGGAAATTCTATAAAAAACAACACTTACTTTGTTAATTGGTTCAAGAGCTCTGGCCCTTGTTTTCGCCGATATGTTTGCACTCTCGTCAGTCATTATCTTCGAGATTTTTTCCTCAATTATATTGTAAGAAAAAATATTGGCGTTGATAATGTATTTATGTACAAAATAACCTAACCTATATTATATTTGTAGTAACACGAAAAAAGAATTGACATAATGCAATTATATTTATCACTGAACTCACTGAAATGAAGTTTTTAAATGAGTCTTGAATAGCTTCATGTTAGTGGGTTGCCAACAAAGAACTATAGAGCATTTAACCGTGCGTTTACATGCTCGGGCTCTCGGCCGAATGTTTCGGCCATGTTAGTACCCGATGATTCGAGACAGACTATATAGAGAAAACTTAAGCCAGACCAGAGACAATTTAAGTACTTTTTCAGGTAGTTTGGTTGAGTTAAAAGGTGTCTTAAATAATTTCACTTCGGGTGAAGCTATTTAAAAAGTGTCTTAAATGGTTTCAATAACCAAAGCTATTTAAAACACAGTTTAACTCACTGAAACTACCTGAAAAAGCTTAAAATGTCTATGGTCTGGCTTAAACTTTATCTATATAGTCTGTCTCGAATGAGCGTGTACTAGAGTGGGCCGAATCATTCGGCCGAGAGCCCGAGCATGTAAAAGCACCATAATGGTGCTTCTTCATGCTCGGGCTCTCGGCCGAATGATTCGGCCCACCCTCTGGTGCTTTTACATGCTCGGGCTCTCGGCCGAATGATTCGGCCCACCCTCTGGTGCTTTTACATGCTCGGGCTCGCGGCCGAATGATTCGGCCATGTAATGGTGCTTTTACATGCTCGGGCTCTCGGCCGAATGATTCGGCCCACCCTAGTACACGCTCATTCGAGACAGACTATATAGATAAAATTTAAGCCAGACCATAGACAATTTAAGCTTTTTCAGGTAGTTTCGGTGAGTTAAACGGTGTTTTAAATAGCTTTGGTTATTGAAACTATTTAAGACACTTTTTAAATAGCTTTACCCGAAGTGAAATTATTTAAGACACCTTTTAACTCAACCAAACTACCTGAAAAAGTACTTAAATTGTCTCTGGTCTGGTTTAAGTTTTCACTATATAGTCTGTCTCGAATCATCGTGTACTAACATGGCCGAAACATTCGGCCGAGAGCCCGAGCATGTAAACGCACGGTTAGTACACGATCATTCGAGACAGACTATATAGAGAAAATTTAAGCCAGACCAGAGACAATTTAAGTACTTTTTCAGGTAGTTTTGTTGAGTTAAAAGGTGTCTTAAATAATTTCACTTCGGGTGAAGCTATTTAAAAAGTGTCTTAAATGGCTTCAATAACCAAAGCTATTTAATGCCGTGTTTACATGCTCGGGCTCTCGGCCGAATGATTCGGCCCACCCTAGTACACGCTCATTCGAGACAGACTATATAGATTAAGTTTAAGCCAGACCATAGACAATTTAAGCTTTTTCAGGTAGTTTCAGTTAGTTAAACTGTGTTTTAAATAGCTTTGGTTATTGAAACCATTTAAGAGACTTTTTAAATAGCTTCACCCGAAGTGAAATTATTTAAGACACCTTTTAACTCAACCAAACTACCTGAAAAAGTACTTAAATTGTCTCTGGTCTGGCTTATGTTTTCTCTATATAGTCTGTCTCGAATCATCGTGTACTAACATGGCCGAAACATTCGGCCGAGAGCCCGAGCATGTAAACGCACGGTAAAACACAGTTTAACTCACTGAAACTACCTGAAAAAGCTTAAATTGTCTATGGTCTGGCTTAAACTTTATCTATATAGTCTGTCTCGAATGAGCGTGTACTAGGGTGGGCCGTATCATTCGGCCGAGAGCCCGAGCATGTAGAAGCACCAGTACACGCTCATTCGAGACAGACTATATAGATAATGGTGCTTTTACATGCTCGGGCTCTCGGCCGAATGATTCGGCCCACCCTAGTTCACGCTCATTCGAGACAGACTATATAGATAAAATTTAAGCCAGACCATAGACAATTTAAGCTTTTTCAGGTAGTTTAGGTGAGTTAAACGGTGTTTTAAATAGCTTTGGTTATTGAAACTATTTAAGACACTTTTTAAATAGCTTTACCCGAAGTGAAATTATTTAAGACACCTTTTAACTCAACCAAACTACCTGAAAAAGTACTTAAATTGTCTCTGGTCTGGCTTAAGTTTTCTCTATATAGTCTGTCTCGAATCATCGTGTACTAACATGGCCGAAACATTCGGCCGAGAGCCCGAGCATGTAAACGCACGGTAACATGGCCGAAACATTCGGCCGAGAGCCCGAGCATGTAAACGCACGGTAAAAACTCCATGGTGCATACTATTCTATAGGGATTTCATTTCAATTTTTTGGTCTGGTATTACTAGTTTCTAGTTTGACAGCTATTCAGTGAATTCAGTGAGTGATATTGATATTACGTATTTATTTACGAATTTGTAATTTTTTTTTAATTGATTACGTTTTAATATTAATATGCATCGTGTATAATATATTATTGTTTTATTATTCGTCACCTGTCTTGCGACGAGACAATATGAAGCCCATGAAAGTGGAATTGTACAATGCTATTGTAGCAGACTTTAACAGACTCACATCCTATGGACGTAAAGCTGAAAATGAATTAAAAAGGAAGTATAAAAAGTCGGTATTTGTTTTTTGAGCCGTTAAATAATTTCAGGCAATACTGGAGGTTTGCGTTTTTAATATGATCATTTATTTGACCTTGATAATGAACAGGCCAAAATGATTTTCAGTTTACCACCAGCAACATTGGGCAGCATTATATCACTGTTGGTGCAAAGATCTATGAAACAGAGCTATAGAAAGTCTCCATCGATATCCAGTAGATACTATGAACTGTATGAAGGACTAATGAGGGACAAATCTGCAGATGGTGTTATTTTACAGTAAGTGGGCTTGCCTTTTGAATTGTTGTTGAATTTGTTTTTCACTGCTAGTTTGTCATTGCTGAAAAATTGTTTTACGTGTATTAAACTGATACTATTTTGTAATGTACTTTTCAGGACTTGCATAGTCCTATGAAAAGTTATCATAATTATATTCAATTTTCAGACTCTCTGATAACCAAGGTATAAGCCCAGCTCTGTTTGCAAGATCACTGTTGCAGAATGTTTACACAGACTCTTCTATGGTCAAAAAGTGCTTCAAGGATACCACATTGATTGAAGATAAAGAGCTGGCTTATCAAGTATTCCTGGTAAAGTTAATTTTCTAAAACAACCATAACATTCCTCTTAACTTATTAACACATTCAACTCCTGCAGCGTGTCACTGAGCCCTTAAGCTATGCCCGGCGAAATTGTCGTAGTCACATATTTGTGTCACTGGCATAGGAGTACGAATAACATGGTCACAAATACGTGTCAACTGGCATAGTTCATAGGTAAATTAGAAAATGACTCAGATTTGTGTCATTGGCACTGTATAAGGGTAACATTTAATAACTTTCAAAAACTCAGATTTTGGAACCAATGTATATTTCGATTTAATATTTAAATAACATAACTTTACATTCAATCTTAACGGCCTCCTAGCCTAGTTGGTAGTGACCCTGCCTACGAAGCAGGAGGTCCCGGGTTCGAATCCTGGTCAGGGCATTTATTTGTGTGTTTATCACGAATATTTGTTCCTGAGTTATGGATGTTTTCTATATATTTAAGTATTTATATGTATCTATCTATTATATATATCGTCGTCTAGTACCCATAACACAAGCCTTATTGAGCTTACCGTGGGACTAGGTCGATTTGTGTAAGATTGTCCCACAAATATTTATTTACAAATATTTAATCTAAAAAATTTAAATTGTAAATTCGTTGAGAAAAGGCGTAAAAATAAAATCACACATATGTGTCACTGGCGTAAGAATTTTTTGATGACAGATGCTGTGTCACCGGCTCTGAATGTGTTGAAGTTTGAACCTCTAATTTTATTTATGTAATGTATTTATTTTCAATTAGAACAGAAGTCCATTTTATTGTTTCTATTTGTTCACTTTAAAAAACTTAGTAAAAAGTTTTCTCCCTACACAATAACCGCAAATCCCACAAAAATAAATTAAATTGTGAATACCACTAGAAGGAAATAAATTTACATTAGAGTGGATTTTATTAATTACATTTCGTTTATCTTCATGTGTTCACAGGGCACCATGAATGATAACCAGTATGGCCCATATGCAGATTTAATAAAGCAGTAAGTTTCCCAAAACATCTGGGTACAAGGGGGAAATATAGTATGATTTTGATTATCATGTGATGATTGCTTAAAACTTCTAATATAGAATAATTTACAGAAGACTAATAAGTTTATCAAATATCTGTAACTTGGTTTTCAGGTCAATTGGATTAGAATATGAATTGCGACTAGAAAAAGAATTGAGATTGATGAATATAACATTCTCAGATGAAAATGTGTTGCGATCTCGTGGTTATGACAAGACCCCTGATTTTAAACTCGATGTACCCATTGCAGTAGATGGCTTTATTGTCCATTGGGTAGAAAGCAAAGCCCTATTTGGAGATGAAGAAAACCACTCTGGGTATTTAAAGGATCAACTAATAGCTTATTGGAATAGATTTGGTCCAGGATTAGTAATATATTGGTTTGGGTATCTAGAAACACTGGATGCAACTCCAGAAGTAAATAAGATGTTTATTTTAAGAAATAGTTTTCCAAAAAAAGAAAGTATTATTCAGTACAAGATGGACTTTGATGTGCAGTAATTTTATGATATATTGTAATAACATGCATTTCTTTGAAATTAAACACTAGAACGGATTAATCGCGTTTATTAACACCATGATCCTACGTTTCGAGCCCTTTACAGCACTCGTTTTTACAGGGTTAAGATGATGACTGAGAGAATGCGAATTCTCCCCGTCAATCAAAAAAGTTACTTGTGCAAACTACCTACATACAAAAATATATAATTTTTAAGAAAAAAAAAACCGACTTCATTTGGTTCCCGGTAAAAGTGAAATTAAGAATTTGTTTGAGTTAGCCAGTTTACTTCATAAATATCCAATACACCGCACGTGTACGATTGAAAATTGAGGAGCTTTCTTAATGTCCTAGGGCTTCCATCATTACATTTGAAGTATAATCAAACGGAACTCCCTGGTAGACCTTTAAACAAACAAAATAACAATGTGTTAAATTGGATGACAGACTGTAAATTAACGAGCATATTCATTATGCCATCCCTGATTATCAACATCAGGTCCACTCCAGCAAAATGATGGCCACAGTAAGAAAATGCCTAAGCTAATTATGAACACCCTCTAATCACAATTAACCTGCCGTTCAAATTTGAAGAGTTCTCTGAATTCTTCAAAAGAACTCCATCATCAGAATATAAATCAAATCAAAAAGATGAATGTCACAACTAGGATAATAAGTAGAGCTAGGTTTATTAACCAGTTCCACTTTGCGATCCCTGGTCTTCATCATCAGATCAAGTTCATCAAAATTTTGGCTCCGCCAAAACACTGTTTTAGTTACTTAAGGAAACCCTCAAATCAGAATGCATGTGCCGTTAAAATTTGAGGAGTTCTCTCAATCCCTCATGAAGCCCATCATCAAAATAGAACTATAATCAAATAGGACTATCTTGAAGGTATTTCTTTACAAAGAAAAGATGAATGTCTCAAATCGGATGATAGAGCTGGGAATTAACAAGCAGTTCCACTTTGCCATCCCTGGTCTTCATCATCAGGTCCACTCCACCAAATTGATGATGTTCGTAAAGAAATCCTCGAGTGTCTTAAGAAACTACCCAAATCATCATGCATGTGCCTTTCAAATTTGAGGAGTTCCCTCAGTTCCTCATGGATCCCATCATCAGAAATTGATTTTGAAAAAAACGAAACAAATCTGGAACCATCTATTTTCAGAAAAAAAAAATATTTTTTAAAATCGGACGATAGTCCTGGGAATTACCAAGCAGTTCCACTTTGACATCCCTGGTCTTCATCATCAGGTCCACTCCACCAAATTGATGATGTTCGTAAAGAAATGCTTGAGTGTCTTAAGAAACTACCCAAATCATCATGCATGTGCCTTTCAAATTTGAGGAGTTCCCTCAGTTCCTCATGGATCCCATCATCAGAAATTGATTTTGAAAAAAAACGGGACAATCCTGAAACCATCTATATACAGACAAAAAAATATTTTTTAAAATCGGATCATAGTCCTGAGAATTACGAAGCAGTTCCACTTTGCCATCCCTGGTCTTCATCATCAGGTCCACTCCACCAAATTGATTGATTTTCGTAAAGAAATGCTCGAGTTTCTTAAGAAATCACCCAAATCAGCATGCATGTGCCTTTCAAATTTGAGGAGTTCCCTCAGTTCCTCATGGATCCCATCATCAGAAATGGATTTTGAAAAAAACGGGACCAACCAGGAACCGTCTACTTTTAGAAAACAAAAAAAAAATTCAAATCGGTTCAGTAATGACGGAGTTATGAGTGAACATCCATTAAAAAAAAAAAAAAAAAAATTCAGTCGAATTGAGAACCTCCTCCTTTTGAAATATTGAAGTCGGTTGAAAAATAATTTAAAAAAAAAAACAAAGGTTTTTTGATTGACGGGGAGAATTCGCATTCTCTCAGTCATCATCTTAACCCTGTGAAAACGAGTGCTGTAAAGGGCTCGAAACGTAGGATCATGGTGTTAATGAACGCGATTAATCCGTTCTAAAGTGTTTAATTTCAATGAATAACAATCGCGGTAACAGAAGACAATATTAACATGCATTTCTGTTCAAAAATAAATGATATCTCATCTACACTTTGTTATTTTTTAATCAGTCTTTTTTTCGGTGTCAAAAAAAGCATACAACTCACCTGAAGGAAAGCGGTTGCCGTAGCCTATGGACGTCTGCAACTCCAGGGGGGACGCATGCGCATTGCCGACCCATTAAAATCTTGTAAGTACACTTCTTTTTTAAAGAACCCCATACTGTAATCTATCGGGAAAACCTCGGCAGGGAGCTCATTCCACAGCCGGAGCATCCACGGGAGGAAATTCCTCTGAAACCGCACAGTGCGCAACCATTTTGGTTGCAAGGTAGGCTTGTTCGTCATTGGAAAATATTCTTCCAAGTATTAAGAGTCCGGTATATGTTCAAATTTGCGCGAGATACGACTTTTGCACAATAACGCGTGAATACACAACATTTACACGTTATCTTCATAAATAGGAATTCCCAAGAATTACAACTATACAAGGAGCTACTCAGCCACCCTACTACTACTCTCAGTCTCTCATTTTCAACCGACTTCAATATTTCTAAAGAGGAGGTTCTCAAATCGTCTGAATTTTTACTTTTTTTTCTAATGGATGTTACCTCAGAACTCCGTCATTACTGATTTTACTGAACCAATTTGATTTTTTTTTGTTTTCTGAAATTAGATGGTTCCAGGTTGGTCCCGTTTTTTTCAAAATCCATTTCTGATGATGGGATCCATGAGGAACTGAGGGAGCCCCTCAGATTTGAAAGGCACATGCATAGTAATTTGGGTATTTTCTTGAGAAACTCGAGCATTTCTTTACAAAATCTACCAGTTTGGTGGAGCATACCTGATGATGACGACCAGGGATGTCAAAGAGGAACTAACTGCTCTATAATTCGCGGGCCCCAGGTATCTTCTGATTTGAAACATTCATCTTTTGTTTGTTACGAAATGCCTTCGAGGTAGACCTATCCTATTTGATTTTAATTATATTTTGAGCTGATTGAGAGCTGATGCTGAATCCTGGCAGTACCTAATGGAACTCAGGTTTGGTGCAACATAGGCGACTTCTGTTTACGTCATTCGACTCGTGTTAACGAGCAATTAGGAGAGAAATTCACAAGATCGAGCTGGTGCTGAACCCTGGCAGTACCTAATGGAACTCAGGTTTGGTGCAACATCCCATAAGCGAGTGCCTTTTTCATAATTCGATTCATATTAACGAGCAATTAGGAGAGCAGTTCACAAGATGGAGCTGATGCTGAACCTTGGCAGTACCTTTTTCATTTCATTTATTGCAGAACCATGGTTATATAAAGGTGTTAACATAAATTAAGTGCATGCATGCAGTGTTGGCATCAATCCGAATTGATCAATCCGGATTGATTCAATCCGGATTAACGCGTCAATCCGAATTGAATCAATCGGAATTAACGCATCAATCCTCAATCCGGATTAAATCAATTCTCAATCTAGATTAACCATAGTCCCTAAGATTACTTTTCAAAGGTGTCCTTTTTTGGGACTTCCTTACTGGACTTAAAAGTCGATATCTGAGGTTCCCAGAGGTTCGAAAACATGTTACTGTAATTTTTCGAAATTGATCATGTTTCGGGACCTTTAGTAAACTCAGACACCGCTTCTGAACGCATTTGGTCAGTTTCGAGAAATGGCCTAAATAAAAAGGACATTAGCACAGCGTAGGGATGTGTTCTATACAGTGTGGTAACTCCGCCGATTTTTGGGTCAGCGATGAGGGGCGCGCGGGGTGGGCGGGGAGGAAATGCCGCCGAATTTGTATGAAAATTCGGCGGTCTATTTTTAAGGGGTGGTAAATGGAAGTTACTTTGCCATGACGACGGTAAAAGGTGAACTCGTGTAAATAAAAGTAATTTTTTTGGTTGAATATTCGTGCTACATTAAAATCTTTTTGATCAAATCACGAAATCAATAAAAATCGATATTTGAGAATTTGAGATGTTACTCATAACGAATAGGGTCAAAATCCTTAAAAAAGCCGCCGGCTTGAATTTCTTCAGTTTTTGTGCGATAGGAATAAAAATCGATAACTGAGGATCCGAGAGGTTCATTATGACAAATATTAGGTGAAAATTGCGAGAAATGGCCGCCATCTTGAATTTCTTCATTTTTGATTCGATCCCAACAAAAATCGATATCTGGGGATCTAAGAGGTTTTTTATAACGAATCTGAGGTCATAATTGCGTAAAATGGCCGCCATCTTGAATTTGTTTAGTTTTCATCCTATCGTGATAAAAAATTATATCTGAGGGTCCGAGAGGTTCATTATAACAAATATGAGGTGAAAATTGCGAGAAATGGCCGCCATGTTGAATTTCTTCATTTTTGATCAGATCCTAACAAAAATCGATATCTGGGGATCCAAGAGGTTCTTTATAACGAATCTGAGGTAATAATTGCGTAAAATGGCCGCCATCTTGAATTTCTTCAGTTTTCATCCTATCGTAATAATAATTGATATCTGAGGGTCCAAGAGGTTCATTATAACAAATATGAGGTGAAAATTGCGAGAAATGGCCGCCATCTTGAATTTCTTCATTGTTGATCCCATCCTAACAAAAATCGATATCTGGGGACCCAAAAGGTTCTTTATAACGAATCTGAGGTCATAATTGCGTAAAACGGCCGCCATCTTGAACTTCTTCATTTTTGATCTGATCCTAACAAAAATCGACATCTGGTGATCCAAGAGGTTCTTTATAACGAATCTGTGGTCATAATTGCGTAAAATGGCCGCCATTTTGAATTTCTTTAGTTTTGATCCTATCGTGATAAAAATTGATATCTAAGGGTCCGAGAGGTTCATTATAACAAATATGAGGTGAAAATTGCGAGAAATGGCCGCCATCTTGAATTTCTTTATTTTTGATCAGATCCTAACAAAAATCGATATCTGGGGATTTAAGAGGATCTTTATAACGAATCTGAGGTCAAAATTGCAAAAAACGGCCGCCATTTTGAATTTCTTTAGTTTTGATCCTATCGTGATAAAAATTGACTGAGGGTCCGAGAGCTTTATTATAACAAATATGAGGTGAAAATTGCGAGAAATGGCCGCCATCTTGAATTTCTTTATTTTTGATCAGATCCTAACAAAAATCGATATCTGGGGATCTAAGAGGATCTTTATAACGAATCTGAGGTCAAAATTGCAAAAAACGGCCGCCATCTTTAATCTATTCAATTTTGATGTTGGGTACTTAGGTATCCTCAATGTCTAATTGAGCATTGAATAACTGCTCTAAAGTGTAGACATTTTTAATGTATTAGACATTTCTGTAAAATAAGCTAAATGCCTATGCTATGCCTTCATGTGTATTTGATTTGAACGTATATATTCCTACGCTAGAAGACTGTCAGTCGCCTTTGTTATGGGTCGGTAGCCAAAATGGCAAAAACGGCACCCTTGTAGAAACCGAAATACTGTCATAGTTCTATTCTAACAACTCTTTTAGATTTTAACATCAGGTTCATAAAAACGTGTCCCTTTACTCATGACGTAGGTGTTGATTCTTATCATCGGATATCGGGTTCTTTGTTCTAAGACGCTGCATATGTAAACGATGATGTAAAATTTCAACATGAGCGGACCAAAAATAAAGATAAGTACCTAATCATCTCGCAGTTTTTACTAAAGTTTAGTTATATAAAACTTTTCGCATCCTTAGATATCGATTTATATCACGATCGGATAAAAACTTAAGAAATTAAAGATGGCGGACATTTAACACAATTATGACCTCAGATTCGTTATAAAGAACCTCTTGGATCCCTACATATCGATTTTTGTTAGGATCTGATCAAACATGAAGAAGTTCAAGATGGCGGCCATTTCTCGCAATTTTCACCTTATATTTGTTATAATGAATCTCTCGGACCCTCAGATATCAATTTTTATCACGATAGGATCAAAACTGAAGAAATTCAAAATGGCGGCCATTTTACCCAATTATGACCTCAGATTCGTTATAAAGAACCTCTTGGACCCCAGATGTCGATTTTTGTTAAGATCGGATCAAAAATGAAGAAATTCAAAATGGCGGCCATTTCTCGCAATTTTCACCTCATATTTGTTATATTGAACCTCTTGGACCATCAGATATCAAATTTTATCACGATAGGATGAAAACTGAAGAAATTCAAGATGGCGGCCATTTTACGCAATTATGACCTCAGATTCGTTATAAAGAACCTCTTGGATCCCTAGATATCGATTTTTGTTAGGATCGGATCAAAAATGAAGAAGTTCAAGATGGCGCCCATTTCTCGCAATTTTCACCTTATATTTGTTAAAATGAACCTCTCGGACCCTCAGATATCAATTTTTATCACGATAGGATCAAAATTGAAGAAATTCAAAATGGCGGCCATTTTACGCAATTATGACCTCAGATTCGTTATAAAGAACCTCTTGGATCCCCAGATGTCGATTTTTGTTAGGATCGGATCAAAAATGAAGAAATTCAAGATGGCGGCCATTTCTCGCAATTTTTACCTCATATTTGTTATATTGAACCTCTCGGACCCTGAGATATCAATTTTTATCACGATAGGATGAAAACTGAAGAAATTCAAGATGGCAGCCTTTTTAACATAAACAGTAAATATACATATGTGTAAATCAGTTCCCACGTTTCCTTTTGTGACCCCGTGTCAAATCACCAAATTATTAAAAAAGTAGTAAATATCTTCCGCATAGTTTTTGACAACCCTGAGCCTCGAGCGCTATTACCGAGCCGGGCCGCTGACCGTGTAGGTTGTATGAAGTTAACCCACTGTATAGAATACATTAGATAGGTAAGTACATACAAAGTAATCGTCAATCCGAATTGAAGATTGAGGATTGAGGATTGACCGATCAATCCGGATTAAGGATTAGTAATCTTCAATCTTCAATCCGTGGATTTAGAATTAGTTTCGTCAATCTTCAATCCTCAATCCGGATTGATCGGTCAATCCTCAATCCTCAATCGTCAATCCGGATTGATTTTTTGCCAACACTGCATGCATGATTACCCTGTCAGGGCATAGCAACATAGTTGGTACTTATTCTAAAAACGAATTATACTACATAATCAATGTAAAAGCATTCTATAAAAGTAGATATTTGTTACAATTTCAATAATAATACTGCCGAAAACATGATTTAAATTAAATGAGAGATAACTTTTCGTAAATACTTATTCTAAAACAATCTCTATAAAATAATTAAATTTATAAATATCTAGGCTTAATTATAAAAAAAAAAATTACATGCAATTATCGTCACTGGGAAAGTAGGTCATTAGGTCAAAGTTTGTTATTGTAAGTGGGTAGACGTGATTTTGCGGTCAAACTATAAATCGTTGTCTGTCATAAACTCATCGACTGAGTAGTAGGCTTTAGAGTTCAAGAATTTTTTCAGCCTATTCTTGTAGATGTTGAACTTGGTTTCATTTTTTATATTTGTCGGGAGCTTATTATATATTTGTATACATCTATAGTAAGGGCCGACCTTGTACATATGTATTCTGTGGGGCGGAAGGACTAAGTTATCTCGACGGCGCGCACTCTTTGTAAATTCAAATAAGTCTATGTGTTTTCTGACAAATAATCCGACTTCAAGGATGTATATGCAGGGTAGGGTCAAGATATTATTTTCAATGAAATATTTTTTACAATTACCTAGTGGAACTCAGGTTTGGTGCAACATAGGCGAGTGCTGTTTTCATGATTCGATTCGTGTTAACGAGCAATTAGGAGAGCAGTTCACAAGATGGAGCTGGTGCTAAACCCAGGTAGTACCTAATGGAACTCAGGTTTGGTGAAACTTACGACAATTCCGTTTTCGTCATTCAACTCGTGTTAACGAGCAATTAGGAGAGCGGTTCTCAAGAGGAGCTGATGCTGAACCCTGGCAGTAACTAGTGGAACTAAGTTTGGTCCAACATACGCGACTTCTATTTACGTCATTCGACTCGTGTTAACGAGCAATTAGGAGAGAAATTCACAAGATGGAGCTGATGCTAAGCCCTGGCAGTACCTAATGCAACTCAGGTTAGGGGTAACATACGGGTGTGCTGTTTTTGTCAATCGACTCATGTTAACGAGCAATTAGGAGAGCAGTTCACAAAATGGAGCTGATGCTGAACCCTGGTAGTAATATGTATGTAAGTTTTAAATACGATGTAAGGAAAATTAACAAAATCTAAATATATAAAAGAAGAAGCTGACTGACTGACTGACTGACTGACTGACTGACTGACTGACATATCAACGCACAGCCCAAACGGCTGGTCCTATAGACTTCAAATTTGGCACGTAGGTTCCTTTTATGGTGTAGGCGAGCACTAAGGAAGGAATTTTCAAAATTCACCTCCTAAGGGGTTGAAATGGGGGTCCAAAGTTTGTATGGGGAAACAAGATTAGTTCGACTATTTTATCTGAAACTTCACAGGAGTATTCTTTAAGGTAAATGAGTGAACACGTGTTTCAGGTTTTTTGAAAATGTAACCCCTGAAAGGGGTAAAAGGGGTGCAAAAGTGAAAAAATCAACATGGGTATCGTTTATATGGTTTTTCGGGTCGCTGATCACGAAAAAAGCAACGATTTGAAGATCCAATGTGGCCAATGTGGAATACCATCTCCCCTGTTGGTATGCGATGGGGTTGAAATGCCAAAATATCAATATGAGTGTCATTTTTACGTAAATTTCTGGTTCTAACGAATTATCCGAAACTTCACCGGAGTATTCTTTAAAGTAAATGAGTAAACACGTGTTTCAAGTTTCTTGAGAATTTAACCCCTTAAAGGGGTAAAAGGGGTGCAAAGTGAAAAAATCAACATGGGTATTGTTTATATGGTTTTTCGGGTCGCTGATCACGAAAAAAGCAACGATTTAAAGATTTAATGTCGCGAATGTGGAATACCATCTCCGCTGTTGGTGTGCGATGGGTTTGAAATGTCAACATATAAATTTGAGTGTCGTTTTTTATTAAAAGAAAAGAAAATAAATTAAATTAAATTAAAAGAAAAGAAAATAAATTAAATAAATTAAAATTAGATTAAATAAAATAAAATTTAATAAAATAAAATAAAATTTAATAAAATAAAATAAAATAAAATAAAATAAAATAAAATAAAATAAAATAAAATTAAATTAAATTAAATTAAATTAAAAAAAAAATTAAATTAAGATAAATGAGTTAAGATGTATTTCAGGCTTTTTGAGAAATTAATCCCTAAGAGGGGGAAAAGGGGTAATATGGTTAAAAAACAACATGGGTATCGTTTTTCTGCTTTATTGGGTTGCTGATTTCGAACACAATAACAATTTCAAAATCCAACGAAGCGGACGTGAGATACCATCTTCCCTGATGGGGTGCGATGGGGTTGAAATCTTAAAATATCAATATTGGTGTCGTTTTCAGGTTTATTTCTGGTTGTAGAGATTCCAAATTTGGTAGGTAGGTTTCTTATAAGGTGAAGGGGTGCACAAAGATTTTTCTAAGTAGGGTAGGTTGTAAAGGGGACACAAGAATAGTTACAACTATTTTATTTGATATGGGTGTCGTTATCGGGTCGCTGATTACGAAAACAACAACGATTTTCAAATCCAATAACGATTTTCAAATCCAACGTAGCGCACGTGAAATAAATAAATAAAACCTCCTTTTTTGTATGCCGATTGAAAATTACGTTTAGTACGCGGGCGAAGCCGCGGGTTAAAGCTAGTAAAAATATAAATTAGCAATAATTCGCTTACTTTAACTTATACCGGGAAGTCCAATTGAAGTCGGTTTTTTTTTCTTTAAAATTATTTTAAATATTGTCAGAGCGCGGATCGAGCGACATGACCGCTCTCTGCGAGCCCCCGAACGCATATGAAGCCAATACTCATAACGTCGCATATTTTATAGCACTGATTTTTTATAGAAGTGCAGTTTAAGAAGAAAAACACTAGAGATAGATACACTATTTATAATCATCAAATTAAGCATCAAGAAAATTCATAGGGATAGGCGTTAAATCATTTTTTTCATGTATTTGATCAGGGAGCACTAATAACTTCACTCACCGATAGATGTCGCTAAGAGTACCGATCTGGGAAGAATTTTCAGTAATTGTTTGTTTACTATATATTTTCTATTTTAAAATAAAGCTTCCGTCTTGAAAAACACGAATAAAAAATAAATATATGTATATTTTTGGACTATCTTACACACAACCGTCATCATTAAATATTATAGTTACTATTAAGTATAAGAATATTTATTGAGACTGATACAAAGCTGTTACTAATTTTAAACTTTGTTATTATATGTTTAAAATAGGTTAATAAGACCGCTTGTTGTGTTTTTGCCATACCCTTTTCAGGGTCCATTGTACTTAAGTGGTTAATGGTATGCAAATAAATATCTCTTATCAACCTAGGCACAAACTAAGCAAAGCTTGTACGAACACCAAAATGTCATGTCACTTTTATTTATTATACCCGTTATTATTTATTTAACTTATATAAGTATGTAAAAATCAAGTTCAATACAAATTAAACATAGCATAGCATGTAGCATTGTAGTCTATTTACACGCTTTTTTCACTTTCGAGCCTTCATGCATGATGATCTAATCAGCTAATTCAATAATTTACTTTACTTCACTTTGAATACTAATTATAGCATTTCCGTAGTAACTAGTTCAAAACTAGTTACAATACGAATCGATTATCTTTATAAATTAAGTAAAACAAACATGAGAATATGGTTTATATTTATAGTTATACACCTCGGAGCCTCAAACTTATCTTACTAACACACACATTTATCTGGAAACTTTACATGAAAACATTCAGCATACACATCTTGGAAGAAAGAGAGAGCGCATATTCATTTCATTTATTTGAAATGAAAAGAGAAACCTTCTGTATAAATGATTCTTACTATATTATATACACTCTTAATGTTGGCAAATAATAAAACCCAGAAGAACTTGACATTGTAATTGAATTCTAAGTTAAATTAAATGGTTAAAAGTCCTTTTCATTTATAGGAATTTTAAACTTGATTATTTTTACTGTCACTCAATCACTGTGTGCGTGACTCTATCTGATAATGCTTCAGCATAACCTTATTGTCCTTATTCATGTTTACTTGGGTTGCTATGCCCTCTACAAGGACTCATTAATGCTATTACCTCAGCAGTACCCATTTGTCGCGCGCAGCGCGAGTCGCCATGTAAAATCGGTATGTATCAACACTAGTACTGTCAATCTATATTTTGGAGTATGGTAACACCATATTGGTTTGACTAACTTTTATGTTGGTACTGTGGCACAGTCATGGCGGCAGAAAAAGGTCGAGCTGTCACGAACACGAATGGAGGTGAGGTTAAGTCGTGGTCTTAATAGACGAGTGCGGAGCCACGAGCTCCGAGGAGGCCTGCGCCCCATTGAGAACACGGGTGAGTGTTTTACTATGATATAATTGTCGACCTATAAAGTGCATGATATAGTGGAAAGATGATGAGACCGTATAAGTATAACGTTCTTTCTACTGGCAGGAACCCAATCTTGCAGTGCACAGCACATTTGGTAGTCAAGGACATTGGGTTACTATGAGTGTGTCCGGAAACACACAGGGCACGGTCGACTGAGTTGGAGCAACCGTGGCGAGACTATGGGGATGGTGGAGGTCTCCGGGGGGCCACAGGCCCCCCGTCCGGCTTAGTGACTAATATGGTTAGAGTCACCAGGGTTGGCCCCTGTATAGACCGGAGGCAGTCGACCGTTGCCCAACTGAGAGTGCATAGCCATTAGGAAAGCGGTACACCGCAATGAGATACCTGTATGATGTTCGTGGGTGTGCAACCACGCTAAGGTAACTAGAGATGGAAAGGCACTTGGTAAAACCACAATAGGCATGTAAGTGGCACAGCCACAAGAGAGAGGCAAGACCTCACCGAGCAACACATACTTCATTTGGAGTGGAGTAAAATTGGTCGACTCATCCTTCCACTTCTCATGTTAAATGTGTATTCATATATCATATTTATGTACCCCTTATGTCGTCGATTCAAACAGGTGAACCCAGCGTATACTATTCAATACATATATAGTTAGGGGGACGACACCATTACAAGTTTCTTAGTCACTACAATGCCCTTTATTCTGTAAGGACTCATAGATGCTGATAGTTTAGCAATACCTAATACAAGGCTCTTACCCAGTACTATGCCCTTTACTCTTTAAGGACTCATGATGCTATATAATAATTCAGCGGTACCTATGTACAACACTTTGCCTTTTATTCAATAAAGACTGAAACATGCTGATACTTTAGCGGTGTCCATTGCAGGGTTCTTATATATCATGTCCTCTGCTCTTTGAGAGCTCATCTATGCTAGTACTTCAGCGTTGCCTAATTCAAGGTTTTTTATTTGCAAATACTTTAGCATCTCCTGTTACAAGGACTCATAATTGTTGCTGAAAACTGGGTTCTTATGTATAACTCAGATTCTAATTCTGTATACCTTAAAGTTTAATGGAAAAGCCGATCCCAGCATCTCCACCATTTTGTCGCCCGTTCATGAATAGGGATGATGACTAGGTTGAAAAACTATTATTCTAATTAGTCCGTCAGAAAGATGATCCAAAATTATTAGACACGTATTTTTTCCTTTTTCAAGATAACTAAAATTGACGAATATGAAGAGCGTCAAAGTTCCGTGGTGGGGGCTGGTGACGTCACGCGAAAGTTTAAAGCGCTGTATTTCCGTCATTTTTCATTTGACGAACAAAAGAAAAAATACGTGTCGAATATTTTTTAATAATCTAACAGACTGACTAATTAGTTTTTTTCCATCTAGCCTATTCATGATATACATATTATAAATTATAGTTGAGGTTTTAGTCTTTGAGCCTACTAGTTACGTATTATCGGTGAGAGCCGTAGATAGCACCATGATTCTGATAAATAGCTACTCACAGTGGTAATCCTCCCTGGAGTTATCAGACTCATTGCTAACACGGTTTCTCTACTCTCACCTTAAACTGTGGGACTCGTAGGTCCCTGGAGGTCCTGCCACCTTCCCCAATAGACCTTCCCGTACCACCATATGCATGTGCTCTTACTTAACCTCACAATATATTTCTCTCATTATAAGTAAACATAAGCAGTTAAGCACTCACCAGGGGTATCTTCTGGTTTTAACTTACTCGCTCTTTCGTACAGCATTCAGCTTCTTCATACTAACATTCCTCCACTAAATATCTATCGGAAAGTGTCTACTCATGTATTCCTTAAACTCAGCTAAAGTTCGATGCTTAAACTCTAAAAATTAGAGTGTCAAGTTTTCTTCCTAACCGCCCATTTTTATCTGCACAGGGTTGCCAACGTAGAATAATCATATAAAGGTGAACATTCAATAACACTTACAATTTTACTAGGAATCGCGTATTTTCGCGACAATGAAGTTGGGTCATGCATTGTACACATCAACATTTGGCACTACAAGGCCGTGTGGCTAGTTCCGCATGTTCTTGACGTTCTTGTAGAGCTGGTCCCGTGGATTTAAATCATATATTCCTTGCATATAATTGTAACCTATATGACCGGACTGGTCACCGCTAAATAGACCCAATGAGACACATACATTTAATCCGAAAAATTAGAATTCATTCACGAATTCCTATCTTTACGTAAGATAATCGTTACTATAAATTCCAATATTTTGAGCGAAAGAACTATATCCGTGGATTAGTTTCTGGGATGAGTAAATAACAATATTGTTGACATTTTGTTCTGCTTGGTGCGTACAAGAGAATCAAGAGGAATATATTAGTTTGCGACCCTAGGGCCGTCATGCATTGTTTTCCTCCCGCTTCATAGTTAAACAACAACCCACTTTCAGACCACGAGAAATGTTTTTTTTTATCTTTGAGTACTTAATTTATCATCCCGCACGTATCTTCCTTCTAATAAAAAAAGGATGATTCAAATCGATTCACGCGATCAAAAGTTACCCCGAAAACCCAACATACATAACCCGTCTGGTTTATAAAAATTAGTAACCCAATTTCCCGAGAGATGGCGCTGTACCGTTGTCTGCTTCGCGCTGTTAAGAATTTTCCGGAGTTGATGGCGTCGAGACCGATGTGATCGAAAGTATCATCGAATTGTTAATTATTATAAGCATATTGAGCATGATATCTATTAAAACACTTTTAAGATTGCCTATTGTAACGGACGGTAAACTAGGGAATCCTACACTGAGCATGGCCCGACATTCTCTTGGCCGGTTTTTATAACAATAAAATAAACGGGTGGCATGTCAAAACGCCCGCCGGGAGTAAATTGAAGGTTTCGACTTTATCACTGTCATTACACATCGATATAGGTATGTAATAACGATAAAGATGGAGTTATGCATTGGCTTATTAATGTTTTAATTGCTCCCGGGAGCTCGCAGAGAGAGGTCATGTTCATGTAGCTCCGCGCTCTGACAATATTTACAGAAATAAGAGATATTGGGTCGCTGAGTAGCCCCTTGTATAGTTGGAATCCTTGTGTAAATATTATACAGTGTATAAATCTAATACGGGCGAGCCTCTTAACGGTGGTTAGTATAGGACATAAGAAATGTAACTAGGTAATTGCAATTAAAATTGTATCCATAGAAAATAATTCGGCCCGCAATGTAATGCAAACACACTCGCGTTAAGCCCCTCACTCACGGCAGTCCGCCGGCACCTCCGGCACGTAATAAAGTATCGTGAATGTCGTTGCCGGATGCGTGCCGTACGGCAACATCCTGCTAGCTCCGCCCACCTCCTTGCAGTCCGAATTGCACTAAATCACAGTAATAAACAATTGAGAAATGCGGCAATGCATATAATATTAATTATTCATTATTAAAAATGACATACGAGAAGGCGGCGATTTTTAAAATTCGAGTACAATGTATGCGCTACAATGCAGCGCTGCGCATCTTTCAACGAATAAGTGCGAATTGGACTGCCAGGCTGGGCCACTTGCACACAGTGTGTGCGCTACATCCGGCCATGCCGGAGTGCCGGCGGACTGCCGTGAATGAGGCGCTTAAAACATTCGTTGACAACTGTCATGGTGCTTTTACATGCTCGGGCTCTCGGCCGAATGATTCGGCCTACCCTAGTACACGCTCATTCGAGACAGACTATATAGATAAAATTTAAGCCAGACCATAGACAATTTAAGCTTTTTCAGGTAGTTTCGGTGAGTTAAACGGTGTTTTAAATAGCTTTGGTTATTGAAACTATTTAAGACACTTTTTAAATAGCTTTACCCGAAGTGAAATTATTTAAGACACCTTTTAACTCAACCAAACTACCTGAAAAAGTACTTAAATTGTCTCTGGTCTGGCTTAAGTTTTCTCTATATAGTCTGTCTCGAATCATCGTGTACTAACATGGCCGAAACATTCGGCCGAGAGCCCGAGCATGTAAACGCACGGTCAGCGTCAAATTTTTTATAGTACATTGCTGCTGAAAATTTTGTTCAGACATTAATTGTGGGGTCATCATCAAGTGTAACTTAAAAATATGTTTAAATTATTGATAACACTAACGAATTCTATGTTTGGTTCAGTGATGGGCAAGCGGAAAGTTTCCTATTTGGGAAACTTTCCGTAATGAAATTTACAGAGAATATTACCGTAATATTCTCGTGATGTGAAAGATAGAGAAATTTATATTTTATTGCGGTCTAATGTCATGTCATTTAGGTAAAATAGAGGCACAAAGACGTCGTTAATTTTATTGCAAAAGGATAATATCGTTACTGAGCAAAATAAAAAGTTACATGTAAATTACGGTAAATTTCCATAAATTCTCGTAAGTTACCGTAAGTTACCGTGAAAAATTACCGTGCAATTTTAAACGAAACCTAGAAATTTATTACAAATACGAGGGATTTAATAAATACTAGCTCAAATTTAATGAAAGTGATACAAAAATACAACTGAGTGTAAAACTCGCATCAATTAGACCACGCTCGGGTCGAGCGAACGCTCAGGCCAAGTATGTAGTAAAAAACTACCATGCACAGTGCACACTGCCTACGCGGAAAAGACAGTAGTAGTCGACTTAATTGTAATTTTGTACTGTTTTAACAGTCGTGGCAAAACCATCTACAGTAGAATCCGGTTATAACGACGCCGAAGGGACCGACAATATTACGTCGTACTAACCGGAAGTCGTACTAAACAAACTGTCAATTTTAAAGTTGTTTCTCGATTTTAATAGTCACACATGCATTATAATTCACAATGGTTCAATGTTACTCACAGAATAATTGAAATTAAGAATATTTTGCTCTTTAGTGAAAGAAACTGTTGAACCATTGACCTATTTACTCGTACTTCCTGACCTGACTACATTGCAATTTAAGCCATTGTAAATTGCGGAGATTTTTTTTACACGAGATGAAACCCGCGCTTAAGTTTCAGAACATTCGCTTCGAACAAAGATTCTATCTTGTATGTATTGTTTCGTTATAATGCACCGTCACCGTTGTAACCGAACATATGCGTGTGAAATCCCGTCGTTAAAAGCGGTATGTCGATATAAGCAGTCGTACTAAACGGATGCACAAATAGTGACTTGTATGAAAACCAACCATCTGCCTATACCTACGTCGCTAAAACCGGTTGGTCATTTTATGCGGATTCGGAGTCGTAAATTTGTGATTTGTGTTAGTGAAAAACGAATGGTTTGCCATGAAGCCAAAGTTGTTAAGTTCATGACTATTTCCGAAAAAAAAATTATGAAATAAGATGTCAGCGAGTGTAAATTTAGTCACTTTACAACCTTATTTCATTAAGAGTGCTATCACAAAATCCGCCCGCTCGCATTTCAATATTATTACCGCCAGTTGCGCGCCGAACGCGCATCTGTGTGCGGACACACACTACAATCAGGTATACAAACTTATTATCGCCATGCTCTTCGAACGGCATAGCTGGTGCAGTTAGTGCGAACGGGAGCGAGCATTCATTGACTGTAAGCACCGTCACGAGGCTAATGGCCTCGCGACGCTTGAAGCGCGGACCAAACATTATTGATACTTGCGTCAGAACATCAACTATTACTTGGCGTACGTGGTGTTAGAAAATATAATTTGTATATTTGTTTTGTGTTTATCATAAGATTAAAAATAGTTTTATTCAAACGTCAAATGTCTCTAAATAGTATCCGAAGTTATTTTGGAATAGGATTTTGTTTTCTGCCTCCGGATCCAATTCATAGTTTTCATATTCATACATATATTGATACATTTCTAAGCATACCTAACTACTAAAAAGTTTTTTTTTTTTTCAAAATTTAAACTCAAACTGAATTCTACTTTGGGGTGGTGATATTATATTGAAGGTTACAAGTTATTAGCCGATAAGATGAAAAAAGGGACGTGTAATTAAATAATTTTATTTAAACGTTTTGTACTTTTAACTGTAATCCGGAGGCATATTTTGGGCGTTTTTATTATTTGTTGTAGAAAAATCATTTTTTGAAAATTTGAAAAGTTTTAATTGTTTTCTATTCAGAATCGCGAGCTCTTTCAATCGCAGTAGGAGAAAAAAGTGTCCCAAGATTTGTTTTCCATTTCGCCACCATCATTTCATAGATTCAGTATGGCGGTAGCACATTAGGAAGTTTGAAAAATGTATGGAAAATTTAGGACACTTTTTTTCTCCTACTAGGATTGAAAGAGCTGCGATTCTGAGTAGAATAAATATAAAAATTTCTAATTTAGCAAAAAGTGATTTTTGTTCTTTCTCTTCTTTTTTTCATTCTCATTCTCATTCTCATTCATTATCGGCTTTGTAACCTTCAATATAATATCACCACCCCAAAGTAGAATTCAGTTTGAGTTTAAATTTTGAAAAAAAAAAACTTTTTAGTAGTTGAGTTCCATTTTTTTGTCAAATATCTACTTGTGGCACATCATCTGATAGGTCCTTAGAAATAAGTTAAAGGTCTCTTGAACAAAAAAATGGTTGATCCAGTATCGGGAGGTCCAAAAAACCGGCCAAGATCGAGTCGGACTTGCCCACCGAGGGCTCCGCACAAAAGTGGCATGGAACTCTCAGTGTACGGCGGTTTCAGATTTGGATTGCGTTGATGTAGAAGTTTGGTTTTTTTGCAGCTTCAAGGGACCGCAAACCTGTGTATATGGTATTAATTTTAACTTGCAACCTTTACTCGTTCCCGAGATAAAGGGTCTGGACAGACAGACGGGCGGACGGACGGACGGACGGATAACAAAGTGATCCTATAAGGGTTCCGTTTTTTCCTTTTGAAGTACGGAACCCTAAAAATGTGAAAGCTTTAGGAAGTTAGGATATAAGACAACCTTACCACGAAACTTATTTTGAACGAATTTGTTCAAAATAAGTTTCGTGGTAAGGTTGTCTAGCCGTTTTTGCCAAAAATATTAATTGCTAACATACAGTTAAGTCCCTTGATATTTTGAAGACACTTATGCCTTTTTGCTTGCGCAATATTTATGTCGTATAACGCTACAAAACCCTCAATTATGCTTGGTCCGACACGCTTTTGGCCGGTTTTATTCCGGATTTTGCTCATATAGCAATATGATTATCCCTGACTAGGGCGGTGGCACCAGTAATGGACAAGGAACCAGTAACGTACAGTCACTTTTATTATGAGGAAATAAGTTTCATGCATTTATTTTGTGTCAACCAATTGACAATCATATGACATTTGAATTAAGAATATAGTGTCCATCACTCCTGTCTGTCAGCTTAAAGTGTTCATAATGGGTACCGTCATCCTAATACACCTAACATTTCACCATACTGTCCGTCTTAAATAAACACTCTGTATTACTGAAAGTATCTAGAAGGGTTGGTTGCGGTACAATCACATTCGATAAAATCATTTCAAATTTTTATTTCAAACAGGTCTATAATATAGTCAAAAATGTAAAATGCTTATCTCAGTGGTTGGTCGCGGTCTATTCACGTTTCCAAACGCTTCCAGCACTTACCCGTGCAACAAAACAAGCAAATTGTATAGTCCACAGAGAACAACACAGGTCCTACCTCTACGAGCGCGCGCGCGGTACTGAGGACTAGGCTAGCGCGGATTGGATTTTATACACCATTTGAATATTTTAAAAAAAATACGGAATTTAAACAAAAAGTGTTTTTTTCGATTTCAGCATGTTCTTAAAAGAATAAACTTTAATGTTGTATACAAATCATCCCAATATTTTGTCAAAATTACTGCGAAAATCCCTGCGTTTGCAGTGTATTTTTATCGAAAAATGTGCATATTCAAAGTCGAACTAGATAGGTATCTGTGTAAATTATTGGAAATATGAGGCCTACAAGTTAAATAAAACCATGTTGCAATATTATATCAACCTAGAAAAACATGTGTTTTCATGTATCATGTTAACAATAAACGAAGTCAAACTTCTGTCTCCGTGCGCTTTTCAGAAAACAACTGCCAATAATTGTATAGTAAAAGTTAAAACATTGAGTTTTACTCAAATTAGAAGCTTACAAGTTAAACACTAGGAAATAAGCTATCAAACATAGTTAACAACTTTAACAAACAGCTCACAGTTTCTTTGTATTACAACGTCAAAAAACAGCTTTTGTTGCTTTTCCGTATAAACCGTATTGATGGCCTCTTAAGCTAGGCTCAAAAGTGTGAATATATATTTGACATCGACTTTACAAGTATTCAATATCTCACGAAATTGTTGTATTACTACAAAATTTATATGCAGGGTTATAGACTATGCAAAAAAAATTATAAAGAATTACAGGCACTTTTCATGCTATAGGATAAAATAATTAAGTGATTCATATCATTCCATATTGTGCCGCTCTATCTTTGCCATTAAAATATATACTTATATTAAAAACTGAACTAAAGAAACATTTTGTTTACTTTTTTAACTACTACAATTTGAAAGTCCCTTGACTTGACTATACATATATTTAAATAAAATAATAATAGTATAGAATATGGGTACGCCGAGAACAAGAGAACAATGCAAACTTGGAAAGTATTTCTTGATTATTTTTAACTGGCACCCGCCCCGGCTTTGCACGGGTTATTATTATACATATAAACCTTCCTCTTAAATCACACTATCTATTAAAAAAAACTGCGTCCAAATCCGTTGCGTAGTTTTAAAGATTTGAGCATACATAGGGATATAGGGACAGAGAAAGCGACTTTGTTTTATACTATGTAGTGATTAATAATTATTCTTATTTGAAATGCAACAAAATGCAATGAAGTAATAATGCAATGTTCTTTAATTTTTCCATAGTAACCATTCCATTTCATTTCCATTTCGTTAACAAAAAATATATTTCCTAAGAAATTTCCATGAAATTTAAGAGAACTTACGGTAATTTACGGTAACTTACGGTAATATACCTTTCTAACAAGTTTTAAGTAATGTATCTGACCGCGAGCATGAAGCACATGAAAATATGCAAATATTTCGTTATTACAAAAAGTTGGATTTTCATATCGAAAAAAAAAGTTACAAAGTAAATTGCTACTTTTGGTAATATTACCGTAATCTTTCCGAGAATATTCTCGCAGTCGGAAATATTCTCTGCAATTTCCCATCACTAGTTTGGTTAAATTTAGCGCCCGTATTAGACTTACCCACTGTATTTTCGCGCGTTATTTTGTAAAAGTCTTATCGCGAGTATTTACCGTTACATACCGGACTCTTAAGTAGATCTCCTGTCTGGTTATAATAGGCTTAAAAAAAACTGCGGACGAAGTCGCGGGCATCAGCTAGTTAATAATATTAATACAAAGTGACCCGATTTTATTACTCTATTGTGTTTAATCTATAATATTTTTTCCATCGTTCGCTCTATCAACGTTTAAAACATTATCTCGAACAGCGCTCTGTATGATTGACAGATGTACTGTCAATGTCACAACCAGCTGATGAGATGAGATGAGCCTAATCAGCCAAAGTAGCCAAACAGCGTTGACTCGGTCCAGCGTGTTTTTAAAATTTAAAACGCAAAATGAGTACTAATAAATCAGAGGAAGCAGTCAAAGAAAAGATTTTAAATGTGGCTAAGAAAAATCCCAAAGGTATATCGGATAAAGACATCAAAGCCGCCGTACCGGAGCTATCGTCTGGGGAGCTGGTGGCCGCGATTAACTCGTTATTGCAGCAGGGATGTTTTGATTTATTCAATCAAGGTGGATCACTAATTTATAGGTACTATATTCTCCGTATTACAAGCATAAAACGATAACCGCTACGTCTAAATGAAGCAACACGCTTTTACTACAATGTACTACCACCACATTGTATGTTTCAGGTTAAAAGCTCAAACTAGTAAAACTGCTGTAAAAGGTGCAGACAATGAAGAAAAAGTTGTATATAATTTAATAGAGGAAGCTGGTAACAAAGGAATATGGATACGTGACATCAGAGTCCGCTCTAACCTTGCCAATACACAGCTCACCAAAGTGCTTAAAAGTCTTGAGAGCAAAAAAGTTATTAAAGCAGTGAAATGCGTAAACGTAAGTTCATAAATTTGATAAAAATATTAATATTTTATATTGTGTTTAACAGGAAGAGAAACAAACAACATAAAAAAACACAGAGTTAAGCAGGAACAGGTGGTCTTATCACTACAAAGCGATCTCTTCTTGACAACCTTAGGGTAGTAGTAGTTACTGTTTGGAGAATCCCGTTTTAAAGCTAGCGTGAATATGTAGAAGAACTGTTGATTGTTAGTATGTTATTTAGTTTCTCTGGGCTTTTTTCCGCAACTCGACATCCATTGTGCCTTTTTTGCGTGGATTGTTAGTATGTCAATTAATAACCAAGACAATGGTTATGTTCTTGTTTTCTTGGCTGTCATCCAAGTGAACAGTGTGAATACTATCTACCACTACCACCCACACCTGGAACTTTACTAATATACTACCACTCAAAATTACCATAATTAGCAATACATATGTAATGACAGCATGTAATATACTAGTTTAATTTTAGAAGAATATGGTTGACATGTCACGAGGTCAGTAAACTGTAGCTGAAACTCTAGAGAATTCTTTCACTTTTTTTATGTACATATTTCATTTTACAGGCTTCAAAGAAGAAAGTTTACATGTTGTATAATTTAGAACCAGACCGGTCAATATCTGGAGGAGCATGGTATCAAGACCAAGACTTTGAGTCAGAGTTTGTGGACATTCTAAATCGCCAGTGCCTCCGGTTCCTTCAACAAAGAGCTGACAAAATCAAAAACAATGTCCGAGGACCCATTGTAGGCCGAACTCAATCTTATGCCACTGGTGCTGAAGTGCACAAATATATAACTGAACTAGGAATTAGTAATGTAAGTACATATTTTGGATCATTACAACAGGATAGAGTTAAAAATGTATCTAATATAGGTACATACATTTTGCAATAAATTTAGCTTGTATGAGGTAATATTACTGATAAACACAAGTTTGACAATAGATATGAAGGTTTCTTTTAATTTTTGAAGTTTAACATACTCATTAGACATAGAATTTAACCCTTTTCACTACATATCTGAATGAATTACCATCTGACATACCATGTTTAAGCTAGATGCAAAAAACTGAAAAATAACCTAAAATTTGGCATTGTGCAAACTCGGTTGAAATGTGTTTAGGACCTAATTGAAAAAGGGAATTAGATCCTGGAAATGATCAATTTTTTTTAGCCTAACTTACCACATTTGTTATGTAAATTGTAATAGTAAACTAGTACAAACATGAATTATCATCACTGAGATGAAGCAATGATTTGCTGTTTACTAGCTTACAGTAATTATATTTTAGGTAACTCTAGATGTTGAAGATGTGATTACAATTTTGAACACACTAGTATATGATGGCAAGGCAGAGAGCAGTGTGTACCCTGATGGCAGTAAGGTGTTCCGTGCCGTTGAATCCCTGCTGCCTCCCCCAGGGCTGGTGCAGGTGCCCTGTGGTGTGTGCCCTCTCATACACAAGTGCTATTCCAAAGGGCTCATCACTCCACAGGACTGTACTTATATGAATGAATGGTTAGAATAATAAATTTATAAGAATATTTCTTTGTGAGTCATTTATTGTAATTTGAGTCCGAGAAAGGTATGTCTACTACTCCATATGTAGAAAATATTCAAATGATTTTTAAGGTTCCGTACCTCTAAAGGAAAAAACGGAACCCTTATAGGATTACTCTGTTGTCCGTCTGTCCGTCAAGACCCTTTATCTCGGGAGTGCGTGGAGGGGAGGTATCGAGTTGAAATTTAAACTATATACTAAGGTCCCTTGAAACCATATTCCACGTTTTCCGAAATTCATCCCCTAAGGGATAAGAAAGGGAATTGAAAGTTTGTATGAGGTGTGAATTTTTTTTTAGTTACAGAGTTAAAACTTCGTTTATAGACTCTTTGATACAACACAAGAAAAGTATATTTAGCGTTTTTCGCAATTCATCCCCTAAGGGATTAAAAAGGAATTGAAAGTTAGTATGAGATGTGAATTTTTTTTTTTAAGTTACGGTTACGGTTAAAGAATCTTTATTCTCATAAGAATTACAAATTCACTTACATGAGAACATCTTAAAACTAGAAAAATATTTGAGTTAAACGTACAGTGCATACAATTACAAGGTTTATTACAAAAAAAATGTGAGGGTAAGTAAACAATCGGCATGCAAACACTTACAAACTAGTTCTGTTGCTGTGCGTCGGCGCATCACCGGGCGCGCAGCGATAAGGAGCTACGGTAACATTAACGTATGCTAAACTTGACGGATAATGGATGCGGTATTGACACTGGACGAGATTGAGCGTACTATATATGTTGCAGTCAAAAGTGTGAACTGGTCAAAAGAACTTTTAACCGACAAAAACAGGCAAAACTACTTTTGACTGAGCATGTTGGTCAAAAGTAGTTTTACCTGAAAATCATTGGTTAATAGTAATTGTGACTGTTACTATCAGTCAAAAGTACTTTTGACCGCAGGCACTCGACAAAAGCTCTTTTGACTAAAAATAACCGCCAAAAATAGTTTTTCCCAAGGAGGTTGGTTAAAAGTACTTTTGACTGTCAGATTCCGTCATAAGTAGTTTTGACTGGTTGTCAGTCAAAATCCTTAAAAAGTTAGTCTAATATGTAGCACCCCACTACCATTAAAAATTTAAAAAACCCCTACAATTAGAAACAAGTTTATTATTCAATAATTAATAGGTACTCGTGTGAGTGATGAGTGCACTGGGCTTAGATGATTCAGTCTTACAAATTAAAGTGTAACAATAAAATCGTAAGTTTACTTGACATAAAACAATTTTCAAAGTTTAAGCCTACTATCGGTGTTTTTTTTCATCGAATTTTGCGTCCTCCACATACATTGTTAATTTTCCAAAGTCTCGTTTTGGCATAACATTAAAATGTGTATCTTTCATGTCTTTAATTGTTAAAATTCGCTGTAGAAATCTTTTTTTTCTCTCGTGCTCACTCATTGTTAATATTAACCCTAAACTTGGCTCGACTGTTGACAAAATTATAATAGAAGCGAATCGATATTGGTTAACTTGTAAACTATTTGTGAATTATTTACCGAATATTTATGAATGAATGAATGAATTTATTGCGTATTTGGTAATTCAGGTTTCAAAGCAGATATATGCTGGCCAAGTGAAATAATGTCTTTTTTGCGAATCTATTTTAAGATTGGATTACTTCCACTTAACAATTATATTTACATCTAACTACTTGCCAAGTTTCACGACGATCCGACCAACGATATACTCTAGTTATCGTTGAACCCACTAGGACCCGCCATTTTTAGCCTTACGGTCCACCCTATTATCTCGACATTTAGTAGTAAATTTAACATGTGGTACCTGGACGACGGCTGTCTCGGAGGCGAGGTGAGCTTGGTTCTTAACGATCTGGTCTCCTTAACTGCTAGGTTCAGAGAAATAGGTCTTGAGCTGAATATGGGCAAGTGCGAATCATTAATGATATTGAGACTGTCTGTCCTGGTATTAAAGTGGTGAATGCGAATACCCTGCATCTGCTTGGAGCCCCTATATTTGAAGAGTCAATGCCTAATTTTGTTGACTGCCAAATTCAGCGTTTCTCACAGCACTCAGACAACCTGCTCAAAGTCTGCTCACACATGGCTTTTTTGATTCTCCGATTCTGTCTCCTGGTTTCAAAGTTAACGTATTCGATGCGATGCAGTCCTTTTTGGAAGTTTCCGCAGTTGTGTGAGAGGATGGATACTTTAATATATGATAACATCCAAAAATTTGAACGTTAGACTTGACGAGAAACAGTTTATTCAAGCAACACTTCCCATTCGGTTTGGTAGCCTGGGCTTGCATCGGGGCTCGAGTGTCGCTCTTCCCGCCTTTCTGTCGTCTGTGCACAATACGCTTTCCCTCGTTGGAATTATCCTCACTCCATCACTGTGTGATTTCGAGGTGGCATACTTGCCGGAGGCTTTGGATGCTTGGAGTTGGGCCTGTCCGGGCGAGGAATTTCCTTTAAGGCGGGACGTGCACAGAGCGTGGGACAAGCCACTGTGTGGTAAGGCACAGGTCGGGCTGCTTAACTCCGCCGCCTCGGCAGCCAAAAAAGCCCGTCTACTTGCTACGTCGGAGAGGGAATCTGGGTTTTGGCTGCATGCATTTCCTTCTAAGAATTGCGCCACGCTTTTGGATGAAAATTTGCTGAGGTAGGCTGTTGAGCTTCGTTTGGGTGCGGATATAGTTGTCCCCCAACATTGCCCTTGCGGTATTCAGGTGGACACCCGGGGTAGCCACAGGCTCTCCTGTCGGAGGAGCGCTGGTCGTATATCCCGCCACGCTAGTCTTAATGATGTGATCTGTCGGGCTTTTGCTAGCGTGAGCGTGCCACTTTACTTTTATATCGATAATGATTTTGACTTTTAATAAAAATACTTTTTAGTAACCTGTTACTAATGACTAATACAAAAGATATGTAATTTCCAAAGTTTCCTTACCAACACAATAAATATGTTTTTTTATCTCTCACCAGCAGGCAATGTATCCTTAAAGATACGTAATTATATTTAACTAAAATATGGAACTCTTGGCAATGTATCTTATAAGATACATGCTATAAATCCAAAAATGTACATAAAAAACTTTTTTTGTATTTTTTTATGTATAATTATCACTAATGAGCAAAATTAACTAAACAAAATAATAAATATTTAACACTTTTTACGCTGCCAAGTTAAGGGTTAAACACTTACAAGTCCTTTAACATTATTTAATTTAATTTGTTTTATATGCGTTTCTTAGAAATTTTTATCGACTAGCTTAAGTTTTTAAGGATTTTGACTGACAACCAGTCAAAACTACTTATGACGGAATCTGACAGTCAAAAGTACTTTTAACCAACCTCCTTGGGAAAAACTATTTTTGGCGGTTATTTTTAGTCAAAAGAGCTTTTGTCGAGTGCCTGCGGTCAAAAGTACTTTTGACTGATAGTAACAGTCACAATTACTATTAACCAATGATTTTCAGGTAAAACTACTTTTGACCAACATGCTCAGTCAAAAGTAGTTTTGCCTGTTTTTGTCGGTTAAAAGTTCTTTTGACCAGTACACACTTTTGACTGCAACGAGAGGATGGATACTTTAATATATGATAACATCCAAAAATTTGAACGTTAGACTTGACGAGAAACAGTTTATTCAAGCAACACTTCCCATTCGGTTTGGTAGCCTGGGCTTGCATCGGGGCTCGAGTGTCGCTCTTCCCGCCTTTCTGTCGTCTGTGCACAATACGCTTTCCCTCGTTGGAATTATCCTCACTCCATCACTGTGTGATTTCGAGGTGGCATACTTGCCGGAGGCTTTGGATGCTTGGAGTTGGGCCTGTCCGGGCGAGGAATTTCCTTTAAGGCGGGACGTGCACAGAGCGTGGGACAAGCCACTGTGTGGTAAGGCACAGGTCGGGCTGCTTAACTCCGCCGCCTCGGCAGCCAAAAAAGCCCGTCTACTTGCTACGTCGGAGAGGGAATCTGGGTTTTGGCTGCATGCATTTCCTTCTAAGAATTGCGCCACGCTTTTGGATGAAAATTTGCTGAGGTAGGCTGTTGAGCTTCGTTTGGGTGCGGATATAGTTGTCCCCCAACATTGCCCTTGCGGTATTCAGGTGGACACCCGGGGTAGCCACAGGCTCTCCTGTCGGAGGAGCGCTGGTCGTATATCCCGCCACGCTAGTCTTAATGATGTGATCTGTCGGGCTTTTGCTAGCGTGAGCGTGCCACTTTACTTTTATATCGATAATGATTTTGACTTTTAATAAAAATACTTTTTAGTAACCTGTTACTAATGACTAATACAAAAGATATGTAATTTCCAAAGTTTCCTTACCAACACAATAAATATGTTTTTTTATCTCTCACCAGCAGGCAATGTATCCTTAAAGATACGTAATTATATTTAACTAAAATATGGAACTCTTGGCAATGTATCTTATAAGATACATGCTATAAATCCAAAAATGTACATAAAAAACTTTTTTTGTATTTTTTTATGTATAATTATCACTAATGAGCAAAATTAACTAAACAAAATAATAAATATTTAACACTTTTTACGCTGCCAAGTTAAGGGTTAAACACTTACAAGTCCTTTAACATTATTTAATTTAATTTGTTTTATATGCGTTTCTTAGAAATTTTTATCGACTAGCTTAAGTTTTTAAGGATTTTGACTGACAACCAGTCAAAACTACTTATGACGGAATCTGACAGTCAAAAGTACTTTTAACCAACCTCCTTGGGAAAAACTATTTTTGGCGGTTATTTTTAGTCAAAAGAGCTTTTGTCGAGTGCCTGCGGTCAAAAGTACTTTTGACTGATAGTAACAGTCACAATTACTATTAACCAATGATTTTCAGGTAAAACTACTTTTGACCAACATGCTCAGTCAAAAGTAGTTTTGCCTGTTTTTGTCGGTTAAAAGTTCTTTTGACCAGTACACACTTTTGACTGCAACATATATATTTTTTGTAGTTGGTTATGTTATATTATGTTGGTTAAGTTACAGAGTTAAAACTTCGTTTATAGACTCTTTGATACAATACAAGAAAAGTATGTTTAGCGTTTTTCGAAATTCATCCCCTAAGGGATAAAAAAGGGGTTGAAAGTTTATATGAGCTGTGAATAATTTTTCAGGTTGGGAACTTCGTTTAAGTCTATAAATCTGATAATATATAAGAAAACCGTATTCCGCGTTTTCCGAAATTCATCCCCTAAGGGACAAAAAAGGGAGTAGGGGGTTCATCTTTTTTCATGATGTACGGAACCCTCGGTGGGCGAGTCTGACTCGCACTTGGCCGGTTTTTTTAAATGATCTAGGTCTTAAATCTCATATTCATAGTTCTCTTAAAATTTGTGTGATTGAAATTGACCATGAATTTCCACTTTATTCTAATGAGTATTATCTCATATGTATCTTGTTTCTGCAATACAGTTAGTCTAGTAATCTACTAACTCTTTTTTTCACACATTATTAGTCTTTCATTATTGTTGTTAGTAATACATATCAATAAATTTTCTAGGGCACAACACTAAAGTCTAAATATTTGTTCAAAAGAGGGTCAGTCAATTTAAATATGATATGAAATTAACAAGAAGCTCAGAATCGAAAGACAATATTATTGGATATAATTTATTTACATTGTTACCTAATAAATTATTTCTATATATTTAGGTTTGCAAGTTGTACTTTGTAAACACAAAAATATCTAGTTTGGTAACAAATACTGAAGCTCTACACTACTCAGTATGTATTTGGTGTGCACTAATCTTATTACTTATATTTCACCCATAGCAAGTATATCTCTGGACTACAATTATTCATATAATATGTATTCAAAGCTTTAACATGTGTTGTGTTGTATATATATACAAGCTTCTTACACTTAGGCACTATTCATATAATACATTTAAAAACAAAATGTACAAATCATCAAGTACCCAATAAGTTGATAACATTTTATCTCAATGTCAATACTTCCACAAATTAACAATTTTTACACAAATGCAGATAACTGGTTGGCAGTAAAAGTTAAAAGCAGTTTTGTAAACATGAATAATATTCGAGCAACATCCAAGAAAAGTGCAGCATCAATAAACACTGATATATACAGAAAAACCTTATACAATACAATGGGTTATTTTATAACCATAACAAACTAACTTTCCCTAATTATGACATATTTGCATTGACTTCAAAACAAGCTCCTAAAGTTATTTTCTATGTTACATAGAGCCTCTGAAAGTACAGCACTTTCTCGTTTTTGAGATTGTGTTTTTTTTTCTTCATGCTTACTTTCTTGTTCCCTTTGATTATTAGGAAATATTGAACTAAAAACATCCATTTGAATGTAATTCAATGATTGAAGTATTAGTCCCTTGTCATGGTATGGGGTGGACATGAGTTGGGCTTCTTGTTTGGTAATTGTAGAGCAATGTTTTGGCTTTGAGGGAGGCTGTTTAGGGGCAGGGGTTTGCTCGCCCTTCGGAGATGTTTGTCCAGCGGGGGGGTGTGGGGGGGGACTCTTAGTAGTCAATTCTTCAAGTTCTTTTAGTGATTTTGTTATGTCCCTGGTATCTGAAGGAGGTGTTTGTATCTTCTTACCACCTTAAATAGAAAATATTATTTGTTTTAAAAATATAATAGAAATAGCAGGTTTGATACAATCACTGAACAGTTTGTACAGATACTTACTGACAGAATGAATGAGGCGCTCCATTTCCCTGATCTGTGTTTCTTGTTGTTGGACTGTGAAGTACAGGTCTGTAATAGTATTAGTTATATGTTTCAGCTCATTAATACGAGCTTCTTCTTTCGCAGTTTCCTTTTTGCTCTGCCTGTAAACAAAAATTTGAAATGATTATACATGTTTTTATTATAGCAGGTTAATGACCTTTTATTTCAAATTCAAATTGAATAAACCAACAAACAAAATTACCTGCTATATTCCACAATAAGTAGGCCAGCACCAATAACAAAAATAACTGATTCACCAAGCAGATTGGCACCCAGCTCAATAGCCATTTCCTGGCTCAGCACAGGTATATTTACAGGCCTACCCAAATTCAGTATCCACATCTTGGCTTTTACCTCGCACCAATTGTAGACTGCAAAAATCAATAATCAACGTCATGATACAAAATTTATGTAGTGTACAAATAGTTTTGAATATATATACTCACATTGGGCAGGAGGCATACAGACATAAGTCCTGAAAAAGGGACTATTTTTGGCTCGTTCTTTACAGGCATTAGCAATGGGTTTGCTGATTTGCTTAATTAGTAATACTGACAATTTAGCAATCGGAAACGCTCCTACAACCATTGTCACTTATAATTATAGGGATTGTATTAACACGGTACTATAGAAATTCTACTTCTATTAGACGAAACCGAATCAATGATTACATGTATCAATTTATTCTTGCAAGTTTTTTGCTACGAATAACACCACAATCATACATAATCTGACACGACACGACTGACATTGACTTAAATCTGTCAGTGTGAAGTTTCAATAAATATCGCGGATTACTCCAGAAACTTGTGACCTAACATCGCTTTTAAGCATTTCTTGAACAGTTCTAAGAGCGTACCAAAAAAGTAGTTCGAAAGGAATGTCTTTTCTTTGACAGTAAAAAAAAAAAGAAATAGCTGTAAATAAACAATGGACGGATGTTCAGTTAGAAACTAATTCGTTAAATCTTTAAAATATATAATGAGAAGGTTACCTCTTTGGAAAATCGCAGTACTCTTAGGTTTTAGTTTTATGATAATTTATTTATACTCTTGGATTAGCAGTGACAATGTGAAGGATATTATACATAGACCGCGGGGTACAATAGGCTCCAAGTTAACATTGTAAGTGACCGTTTAATAGTCGAAAGTATTATGATCTATTTGGCATAGCGCTGTTTATAAAACTTATTTTTTCTGATTCAGAAGACCTCAGAGTACGACACCTCAGAAGATCACCATAAACAGGATCGTCTTGTCGTTCGTCGTCTGTGACTCAAGATTCAACGAATCCTTGAATGTTGTTAAATCTGTCTTACTATTTACCAAGACTCCCATACACTTCGTCGTATTCACAGACGACAGCTTAAAGATGAAATTTAATGATACTCTCAGCAAGTGGAGAATTCAGACTGACTATCAGCTTGATTTTGAGTTGCACAACATTAACTTCCCGGAGGAGCATGTTGATGATTGGATGAACTTATTCAGCAAATGTGCTGCACAACGATTATTTATTCCGGTAATAACTTGTATCAATTTCTTGACGTTGCATAGTGCAAAAGGTTACTTTTAAATTGTTTTCCTCAAAATCACGCTACAATAACTGCGCAATCTGTCTATTCCTAAAAAAAAATAATTTTACCCAAAGTAGTACAAATTGAAATTTTGCAAAGACAGACCAATATTTTTTGTAAAAATAAAACAAAGAAGATGAATGGGATGGAATCTCCTTAATGGCTCAGAGTGCCTAGAGGCCAGTAATAATTTTATTACTGGCCTCTAGTCACTAAAAACCTATTCATGTTGTTATTGATTTTTTTCAGAAACTTATTACCCATATTGATGCTATGATCTATGTAGACACTGACACTCTGTTCCTCGGTCCCGCTGATGAGCTATGGCACAAGTTATCCCTGTTCAACATCTCCCAAATGTCAGCCATGGCCCTGGAAAATGACAATCCTAATGTTTCTTGGTATCCTAGATTTGCCAAACACCCATTTTATGGGAAGTATGGTGAGTAATTATAATTATAATTCCTAGATAACTATTCTTATTAAAGCATATTTCACATAAATTGTAGTATAGATAAAACAAATGCGTAGCATAGATAAAACAAATGCCAAACTTGAACAGTTATTGCTTATGAACTTTCAGGGCTTAACTCTGGTGTGATGTTAATGAACTTGACCAGAATGAGGGAGTTTGGTTGGGTTGACTATGTCACTCCCATCATGCTCAAATGGAAACTGTATATACCATGGGGTGATCAGGTAATTATATCAATCACATTGCTACACAAGCATGCTTAAAGCTTTAGTACAGTCCATTATCTGTAGGAAAAACATGACAAGAAATCTTTACCATTTGTAAGTTAGCTTAGTAAATATGACCTTCTTGTATCAGTGCTATACATAGTGGTTTACACATGTATCTGCTAAATTGCAAATTATTAATTGACAGTCATATACCTGTTAAACTAGGTACTAAAAAACTCTTCTAAATCTAAAGAATAAGCTTTTGGCAAAAAAGTTATTTTCGATAAAAGCTTTCATTGCTGACTGTACTTTAGTATCATAACACTGTATTGTCATCCAGCCAGTTAGTCAAATCCAGCTTGCAAGATTTGAACCTAATAAACCAACAAACACTGCTAAGGTTGCCCAGGGTCGATAGTTGTAAATTGCATCAAAAGTATCATTGGCATACTAACCCATCCTTTATACATAGGCACATAAAGTGCTGATTATCCCACTAGTACGGTAATATACCACCATATGTACTGTAAAATTTATAAACGCCTGTTCACAGGACATCATAAACGTGATATTCCACTACCACCCGCGCGCAGTGCTGGAGCTCTCCTGCCGCTACAACTACCGCACGGACCAGTGCATGTACGGCGACGCGTGCGCCGACGCCACCGCCGCCGGCGTGTTCCTGCTGCACGGCAGTCGGAAGGCCTTCCACAACCACAAGCAGCCTGCTTTTGAGGTACTGGTTACTGAAACCTAAGCCTTCTAATTAGTCCATCTTACCAATCAGAGAGCCTCTGCAATTCCGTCGCCAACTCGCCATACGTCTCAGAAACGCTAGATCGATGTCCCTACTTCTCATATAGCAGAGTTTTTCAAAATCCCTACAGCTAGTGCTGCTTTCGAGATACCCGAAAGTAAATGGTCGCTTGCGCAAGTAGCCCGCGTCCACCATGTGAGAGCGCACGTGTAACTGGTGAATTCATCTTAAGAATATCGATCACGCGACTGCATCTTTGCTCATGCAAGGGAGGGGGGGGGATTGAACGAGAAAGATCACCGTTGAAAACCCTCACGTGATTTGCGCATGAGCCCATTACGCTACTGCGCCGTGGGCATTGGCACATTCATTTAGACATTTGCCGACGGTGGGGTTCAGTCAGCCCAGTAAGCCTATTGGTAAATCCGCCACAGACCGGTCTGCAAGCACTGTACTTAAATATCCACTTTACAGGCAGTATACCAGGCCATCGAGGAGTGGTCGGTCGGATCGGACCCCTCCGGCTTGCCGGCCGTCCTTGAGCGCTACTTCACGGAGGCGCAGTCCTCGGTTTGTGGCAACCTCAAAGACGCGTTCCTGAAGGTTCCTACAAAAACCATAACCAAGCTATACAGAAAACCAGACAGGTAAATTAAATACATACCTATTATACTTTTTACTTTTCTACTATTCTGTGTACAATGCTAATCTCCCTGTAGACTTTTTTTAACCTGTACGAATGTGTTTAGTCATCCTAGGGGGAGCTATAACGGAACTATGGGATTCGCAAGCGAGGGCCCGCACTATAACTATTAAGTCCATCCAGGTTATGCCCGTCTTGCAGCGTTCGTGATGGTGAACACGGGGTCGCACCGCACTAGGCATTCAAAGCGAACAAGTGGTCATCCGACGGTCCTACTCAGTAGCCATTTAGACCATAAACCATAATATTATATTAAAATTATAAATTACAGTACTCATCTGTCTGCTGCTGAATAGTTTCTCCACTAAGCCACTGAACCAATATTAACCCTTTGAACACTAGACGGCGAAGGAATATGACGTGCGCCAGACGCCAAGTGATCGCGATTATTTAAGCGAAATTGAACTTTACGGAGTTCCGCGTAACTACTTATTGGCGAATCTGTTGGCTGTAGCTGTAGCCGTCATTGGCGTCTGTGGCAAGACTTCTGATGTCGGCCGACTGTGCCGGTCAGAGGGTTAATACGTTTTTCACACCACCTATTTACCACTATATTATAAAAGGGTTTTTTTCTGTCCAAGCTAGGAGGGATCAAAGTGGCACTTTTCTGTTCAAAGATTACATATTTTTACGTTTTCGGTGGTGTTGGTATGATGCTGTTTTCTGTTTTGTTTATTTCCTCTTAGTTGGTGTGAAAAGCAGTATGTGTCACACGGTATCAAAATTATTTTCGTCTTGGGCGTTAACGCTTGAATCCCTCATTACGCTCAGGATTCTACTGTAGAATCCATCGCTTCATTCGGAATTTAATGGACGCCCTCGCCCGAAATATATCATTTTGATCCATTGTAACACAATCTACTATTTTCCATGCTCATAGCCTGGACATAGGTTATATTATTTTCATTAGATTATTTCCCTGAGACCCCTGGGTGCCCGCGGGCACAGCTTAAACAAAGCCTTTACCTTTCAGTGGATTCGAGCTTAACCTTTGACAACACTTTTACTTTTGTAATTTAATACTATAATCTAATTGGGGAATTTAACCCAATAGGTAGCGACGTGCCCTTAAGAAGTTGAAGAGCGACGGGACCATGTAGGCACGCGAAGTAAAATCAAGACGGATCGGAGCGGAGGTAAGGGAATAAAATGATGTTAAAGTTATGGATTTTACAGTTTATCTTTAAAAAAGAGTTGTCTAGGATCAGCAACTCAGTGTCTTTCAATATTAACACTAAGTATTACAACGAATTATGTCTACACTTTAAAATTAATCGTAAAAAAATATCGTTGGGCAAAACAAGTTACAACGCTTTGCGTTCAATTGAATTGTACTAAAATTAGGGTCAACATGTATGGAATAAAATAAAATAAAATACTGGTAATTTAAGTTTGACAAAATGTATTTAAATAGCTTTAGTTTAAATAGAGTAATAAAAACAGCAGCTAAGTTCTTGTACCTACTCATATGAAACACTTAATACGAGTACAAACTTTGAGTCTTTGGACCTACTCGTATTAAGTGTCTTCATTCCGCGTTTAAGTTTAGTGAATAAAACGTTATTGGAGAAATGGTATTCTAGAACCACGTGCGCTGACCAGTGGCGTTAGCTGTCAAATATCATATGAAATAAACGCTTTACTTTCACCACGGCGACAGGTGTGACAATTGCCAACATCATAAAGTAATTAAAATGATTTATTTTAAAAATATATACTTACCTTGAATCTAAAATAGGTCCTTGAGGCATCATTATTACTGATATTACAGGCGTCTATGGGTCAACCCGTACTATTGTGCGGGTTGTATGCCTACTTGTTTGCCGCCAACATGTCATTTATAAAAAAAACATCATTATTACCATTAAAAACTAGTAGGTACTTTTGAGAAGTGCTCTTGACACTTGTCACAAGAAACACGATATATGACACGAAATTCCGACACAGGATCATTCATCAAAACTACTGAAAATTCTTTAAAACACTATTAGATCTCGTTACAATTTTCAGAATGTCCTCACCAGTAATTCAGTCATTTCAGGAATTGTCACACTTGTCAGCGTGATAAGTCAGGCCAGGTTAGTTGATTAACCCCGGTTAGTGCAAGTGGCCCTAAGTGTACTAAGTATATGTATTACGTACAGTCAACCAATTGGAACCCTAGGGCACTGTAGGACTATGTCATAATGACGCTATAAATCAGATCGTTAGAAATCTCTTAATGCTTGTCATTTTGACATGGTTCTAGAGTGGCCTAGGGTTCCAATGGGTTGACTGTATGTATGAGTAAGTTATTAAATAAACAAAAAATACCACACTCAGAGAAAAATCCGGAGACAAGGCTGCAGTTTTACGTTGCTAACGAATTATTGATAAAATAACAAAACTACTTTGAGATATTGACAACCAAGCCTTTGCTAGCGCAGCAATTTTTTTTTTGCGAAACGCGAATTTTGCGAGTCTAACAAAAAAAAAATTGTTAAACTATCAATTTTTCAATGCCTTGTCATATTAACCAAGTAAAAATTGTGAAATTACCATAGTTTAGCTTTGCTCATTGTACAACGTTTAATTTGTAAGTTGTTGTTTGTGCAACTTTAAGGACCTTTGTCAAAATAACAACATACAACTCTGTGAAATCTTCACAGCTAAAGTTTGTACGGCTCGCAATGTTCGCCGCTACATTGTTTTTTACTTTGTGACGTTAGCAACTTCAAGAGCCTTTGTCAAAATAACAACATATAACTCTGTGAAATCTTCACAGCTAAAGTTTGTACGGTCGCAATGTTTGCCGCTACACTGTTTTTACTTTGTGACGTTAGCAATTTCAAGAGCCTTTGTCAAAATAACAACGTATACCTCTGTGAAATCTTCTCAGCTAAAGTTTGTGCGGTCCGCAATGTTTGCAGCTACATTGTTTTTTTACTTTGTGACGTTAGCAACTTCAAGAGCCTTTGTCAAAATAACAACATATAACTCCGTGAAATCTTCACAGCTAAAGTTTGTACGGTCGCAATGTTTGCCGCTACACTGTTTTTACTTTGTGACGTTAGCAATTTCAAGAGCCTTTGTCAAAATAACAACGTATACCTCTGTGAAATCTTCTCAGCTAAAGTTTGTGCGGTCCGCAATGTTTGCAGCTACATTGTTTTTTTACTTTGTGACGTTAGCAACTTCAAGAGCCTTTGTCAAAATAACAACATATAACTCTGTGAAATCTTCACAGCTAAAGTTTGTACGGTCGCAATGTTTGCCGCTACACTGTTTTTACTTTGTGACGTTAGCAATTTCAAGAGCCTTTGTCAAAATAACAACGTATACCTCTGTGAAATCTTCTCAGCTAAAGTTTGTGCGGTCCGCAATGTTTGCAGCTACATTGTTTTTTTACTTTGTGACGTTAGCAACTTCAAGAGCCTTTGTCAAAATAACAACATATAACTCTGTGAAATCTTCACAGCTAAAGTTTGTACGGTCGCAATGTTTGCAGCTACATTGTTTTTAACTTTGTGACGTTAGCAACTTCAAGAGCCTTTGTCAAAATAACAACATAAAACTCTGTGAAATCTTCACAGCTAAAGTATGTGCGGTCCGCAATGTTTGCAGCTACATTGTTTTTAACTTTGTGACGTTAGCAACTTCAAGAGCCTTTGTCAAAATAACAACATAAAACTCTGTGAAATCTTCACAGCCAAAGTTTGTGCGGTCCGCAATGTTTGCAGCTACATTGTTTTTTACTTTGTGACGTTAGCAACTTCAAAGAGCCTTTGTCAAAATAACAACATAAAACTCTGTGAAATCTTCACAGCTAAAGTTTGTGCGGTCCGCAATGTTTGCAGCTACATTGTTTTTTACTTTGTGACGTTAGCAACTTCAAAGAGCCTTTGTCAAAATAACAACATAAAACTCTGTGAAATCTTCACAGCTAAAGTTTGTGCGGTCCCTAATGTTCGCAGCTACTTTGTTTTTTAGTTTGTGACGTTAGCAACTTCAAGAGCCTTTGTCAAAATAACAACATAAAACTCTGTGAAATCTTCACAGCTAAAGTTTGTGCAGTCCGCAATGTTTGCAGCTACATTGTTTTTTAGTTTGTGACATTAGCAACTTCAAGAGCATTTGTCAAAATAAAAACATACAACTTTGTGAAATCATCACAGCTAAAGTTTGTACGGTTCGCAATGTTCGCAGCTACATTGTTTTTCACTTTGTGACGTTAGCAACTTTAGGAGCCTTTGTCAAAATAACAACATAAATATCTGCGAAAATTTCACAGCTAAAGTTTGTGCGGTCCGCAATGTTCGCAGCAACATTGTTTTTTACTTTGTGGCGTTAGCAACTTCAAGAGCCTTTGTCAAATGAACACCATATAACTCTGCGGAATACACGTGGCTAAAGTTTGGGAGTTGACAGTGCTCACAACTACATTTAGGTATTAATGCCTTGTGAATCTTGTGATGTCAACAACTTCAAGACAGCGTGTGTTGACAAAATAACAAAACTAGAACTTTGCGGATTCTACAAATTTTAATTTTATTTACATGTTTGCAGGTATAGCAGGGTAAATATCCCAATGATAGGATTTTTTGGTTTCAACCTTTTTACCTTCAAAAACGGCAAATCACGTTAGCAAAAATCGATTTAAATGCCACGACCATGATGTCATTTGCCGCTATAAAAAAACCATATATTTCATTATGGGCGTCTGAGTCGTGCTGAATTTCTTCCCTGCTGGATGCTTAAAAGGTTAAGTTAAAGTAGATGTATTAACTATATCTCCTAAGTACTCTATACTATCTAAAATAAGTATCAACCAGTATTTACCTCCCAATAAATTCTCACAATTACTACGAGTATGTAACAAACAAAACTATGTAAGTACGTAAACAAAACTGTGTAAAACGAAAAATGTCGAGCGTAAATCGACTAAATTACGTGAGTGACTCGTTTTAAATATTATTTAAAACTATGTACGGTTACCTAAATAATAAATACACACTCTTCACACTCATCGAAATACAGGGAGACTGCAGGGAGATTGCAGTTTTTTTGTATCTCGGCGAGAATGTGTAAATAGAGTACACGCCAAAAAATTGGTGACATTCGCCAGAAAATTGGGGATTTTATTGGTTGATTAAATGTGTGCGTCAGAATGACGGATGAACCTGGGGGATTGGAATAGATTTAAGCCCGATATTTGGTACCATAATGCAGTATATAGAGTATAGGTGATTTTTTGGGTAAAATCCATTCCGGTCCCCCAAACTCCACCCGCCATTGCAATAGGCATTGCAATCTGGTCCGGTACTATTTTCATGCTACCGGATCCGGTAAGGTTAATTTAATGTACAACTCAATATGCTAAAATAGTGCGAAAATTTAAAATTTGCGCCAATTTTAAACGTTGCTCAACTAGGGAGTGCTAACGCGTCTGATTTCCAATCAAAAACATTTTTAGTTGGTACATTTTCAGTTCAATAGGATAATTATTATTGAGGTGGGTATTTTGCTACAATAATAATAAAATAACAGTATAAAGCCAAAAAAAAATATTATTTTAGGGAACCACTTATTGGTTACCTTTACCCAATTGTTGATGCAGCAATAACAAATAATATTAAACCGAGAAAAGCTTAACGTTATTTTTTAATAGTTGTTACATAATATAATAATATGATTGTGCTATGCTTTCTCGTTCCCACTTGCAAGATACGAGTAGTATGGATAACGGATCCTTTCCAAAGTCCATTTAACATTTGCGCTGCTCATTTTAGTGACTACAGTATGGGGTTCTTCAAAAAAGGAGTAGGTACACAATGTTATAATGGCAGAGTAGTTATACAAGTTTCGCATGTGGCACTCCTTGAGTTGCAGGTGTCCATAGATTATGGTGACCGCTTTCCATCAGGCGGACCGTATACCTGTTTACCGACGTGGTATATAAAAAAAGTGACAGCCTTAGAAAAATGTTGGGGCGAAGGTTTATCGTCCATAGACAATTTGATTTGGGCGCGTTTTATTAGTGACAAAATTTGGTTGACCGCCAATAATTATTACCAAAAATGCATTTACCCTAATAACAGAATTCTAAAAAAGGTATTTAGGTTGCATAAACAACGTTAGAATTGCCGAATTCACAAAGAATAAAAATCTCCCTTTGATAATTTCACAACTATTACATTGCGAGGAAATTATCAGCATAGCTAGAAGCACAACGTGAACTTTGTTAAAATAGTGATGTTGACTTAGTCCTTTGCAAATTGGACAAAGGTTCGTTGAGTGCGTTCGTTCATTTCGCTGGCAACATTCGCAGGAGTGCGTCCTGCGTCTCGTTCTGGAAAGTAAATTATTTTAAAAAGGAATATATACCGTAACTACCTACCTAAAATAGGCCCTTGAGGCATTGTGCATTAAAAAGTGAATTTGTTAGTAATTATTTCAGTAAATTAAAAACTGCTCGATATATGTTAGAAGCCAGAAGTATGGATGACTTAAGTGTGTTTCTGCTGAACAGTGACTTGATACACCTTTATGGATCGCTAAATGGTAAGTTATAATTTATAATTGAGATTTTTATTTAATTTTCTAATAACTAGTTTCTAGTAATGAATGCAGTGAATAACTTCGTGATATAGAATATGCATACATTTTTTGTTAAAATTAGTTCAGTTGATAGGCATAGCTATGCCTTCTTTTTTTAAACCGGTTTTGTGAAAGAACTTAAGCATTAATTGAAAAAAAAAAAAAAATATTAATTTTTATTTTATTTTCAGCTGGCTAGTGAATTTCAACAAATATATCCAGAAATAGAAGGAAAGTTTGAAGAAAATTTCCCAGTAGTGAAAGGTCGGCTGCTATCATTACTAGACGAGAAGGCTCAACAGCTAACACGAGCTGATGCTTCTATTCAAAGTGTTTTGGATCTTGCAACTTGTAAGTTAAATATTTTTTTTAAGTTAAGCAATGGAGTATCCATTGCATAAAACTTTGTATTACTAACATTCAGTGTGGAAACATAAGTCGGGCCGGGTGATGGAGGGAAACTACTTACCTTAAATCTTTAAGCTGGCTCATGTTATTTAAAGAAGACATTTCCTTTATTTTTAAAAAGAAACAAAATTGCATTAGTTTACCTCCAGGGCCTGACTTATCTTTCCATCCTGTATATTATTAGCTTACGTTTTAGGCCAGGTTTTGAATTATTAGGTATATTAGATTTTATGGATGTTTTATCTGGCAGACGAGTACAATAATGTTTCTTGAAGAAATTTTAACATTTACTTAAATTGAATTGTTTTTTGTTAATCAATCATTAATGTGCACTAGTGTTGCCTACAGATAAAGTCGTTGTTTTGTGATATTATGTATTTTTCTATTTTATAATTAGCAATTTTTGTTTAATTTTTTTATCTTGTGACATTTTGTTTGATTGCTGACTTTTGTTTTTCCTATGTGGCAAAATCTTTACTCACTACAATGTCATTAATTAACATTCAATAATCAGCTAAGCTAATCTTGTTTGTGCGATATATATATAGGTACCTATAGTTTTTTTTTGTTTGTAATTGCTATGCAGGCCCCTACTCTTTTTCGGTGTCCCCACTGTCCTGGTTCTCCGCGCACCTTTACTAACCATGGGCTGAAGGTGCATATTGGGCGCCTGCACAAAGACATTCCCCGGGCGTCACGCTCTCCCTCTCCCTCGGTATCGGCGCAGCGGGGCCAAGCAGCGCTCTCGCCCTCTTCAACAGTTTCAGCCCAACAGCAACAGATCCTTACTGAGAGCCTCAGTGGTTTGAGTCTTGATGACTTGGCCGCCTTAAAGAGGTCTGTGCGAGTGTTACGTCACATACCTAAGGGTGCTCGGAGCCTAGCAGCGGGTAAATTGTGTAACGTGATTGAGGGTTGCGTTAATAACAATGGCACATCAGATTGGTTGGCGTTGCTGTCATTCTCTTATTCCGCCTTAAAAGCTCCAGAAGCCGCCGGTCCAGGTAACCTGACTGCCAAAGTAAAACGTAACATCGAGTCTGGGGGGGTTATTGATACCCTAGATGTCGAGGCGAGGTTGGGGGTCTCTGGCCCGCCATCGGTTTTGAGAACAATCGAGTCCAAAGTTTTCGAGGGTGACCTCAGGGGTGCGGTACGGGTGCTGATGTCGGACGATGGGGTGGCTCCCTCGAATCCTGAAACCCTTGCCGGCTTGCTGTCAAAACACCCAGCCCCATCCCGTCCCTTGATTTTCCCGCCAGAACCGGACAGGTCCTGCCCCGCTCTAACTGTAAGGCCGGACGAGGTGGCACAGGCCCTGGGCTCCTTTAACAGCGGTTCAGCGGCAGGTTTGGACGGTATTCGCCCTTCACATCTGAAGGAACTTATCTCTGTCTCTGCTGGCGATAATGGGCCTCGTTTATTGGAGTGTTTGACGAGGCTTTGCAACTTCCTCCTTAGTGGTCAGTTGAACCCAGTGGTGTGCCCATATATGTTCGGTGCGTCCTTATGCGCACTTTTGAAGAAGGATGGAGGTTTGAGACCTATTGCAGTCGGCAGTGTTTTCCGCCGTTTGACTGCCAAGCTCGGGTGCCGTGTCTTACGGGATGAAATGTCGTCATATTTACAACCTTGTCAGCTAGGGTTTGGTACCAGGTTGGGCTGCGAGGCTGCCATTCATGCCGTTCGAGCCTTTGCGCTTGATCCGAACAACGCGGACTGTGTCATCCTCAAACTCGACTTGAAGAATGCCTTTAACTCTGTAGAACGTGACTCTCTTCTTTCAGAGGTTTTGGAGATGGCTCCAGCTCTTTATCCATTCTTATTTCAGGCCTACTCGTCACCTTCTAAACTCTTCTTCGACGGGTCTCCCGTACTTTCCCAGGTTGGTGTACAGCAAGGTGATCCGCTTGGCCCTTTGATATTTAGCCTTGTCATCCAAAGGGCCATCTCTCGTTCTCGGTCCCCTCTTAATGTTTGGTACCTGGACGATGGTACTCTGGGGGGTAAGCCGGAGGATGTGGAGCAGGATCTGCGTGTGCTTCTACCACTCTTGCGGGAGTTGGGTCTCGAGGTCAACTCCAATAAATGTGAGTTTTTTCCTTGTAGCTCCAATTCGCAGACTTCCTTCTCTTCGTTTCGTGCCATACTCCCTGGAATCAAGGAGATCGCTTCCCAAAACTTTACTTTATTGGGTTCACCAATTTGTTCCGCCGCTGTTCCTGAGGCTTTTGAGGAGAAAGAGCAGCTTCTCCGGGTTGCGGGGGAGAGACTGAAGCGGCTCTCGGCACATGTAGGTCTTATATTGCTGAGGTCCTGTTTTTCCTTGCCTAAAGTGATGTACTTTTTACGTACTGTGCCGACCTGGTTGCACCCTGCACACGTGGACTCCTTCGACCTAACGTTAAAGCAGGCTGCAGAGTTTTTATTAAACGTGTCTTTGGATTCGGACCAGTGGGGCTTGGCTTCTCTTCCTATTCGGAGTGGCGGGCTTGGTATCAGGCGGGTGCGGGACATCGCTCTTCCGGCCTTTTTGGCGTCGGCAGCGGGGGTAGTGGAGCTTGTCACTAAGATTTTACCTTTCGATGGTGGCGTGGTAACTATACCCTTTGCTTCCGATGCCTTGTCAGCCTGGGAGGCTCTCAACCCGGGTGCGCCGGTTCCCGAGGAACCATTCCGTCAACGCTTGTGGGATGAGGTTGGGGTTAAGCGTTTGTTTGATGGTCTGTTGCAGAGCGCTGTTGGTCCTGATAGAGCCAGACTTATCGCGGCCTCGAGCCCAGAATCTGGGGCCTGGTTGCATGCCCTGCCGTCCCCGAACCTGGGTACCCTGCTCGACAACGACTCGTTGCGGGTGGCTGTTGCTTTTCGCCTGGGCTGTGATGTGTGCCAACCACATATATGCATTTGTGGGTCCATGGTGGAGAGCAACGGGTATCATGCCCTGAGTTGTTGTCGCTGCGCGGGGAGGTTCCCAAGGCACCATGCCTTGAATGACATCATTCGGAGGGCACTGGTTTCAGCGAATGTACCGTGTGTGCTGGAGCCACCGGGCCTTAGTCGGTCGGACGGCAAGAGGCCGGACGGCTTGACGCTGGTGCCTTGGGAGAGGGGTAGGTGCCTTTTGTGGGATGCCACCTGCGTGAGTACGTTTGCCGCCACACATCTTGGGCGCACCGTGCGTTCGGCGGGAGCGGCCGCTGAACAGGCGGCTTTGCTCAAAAGGGCCAAATACTCGGGCCTGTCGAATTATTTGTTCGTTCCTCTCGCGGTGGAGACGTCGGGCTGCTGGTGCGCGGAGGCAAAGTCCTTTCTCGGGGAGCTGGGTCGTCGCCTGCAAGAGAGGGGCCATGACCCCCGTTCCGGTTCATTCCTGGCGCAGAGGCTGTCTATTGCTATTCAACGCGGAAACGCGGCGAGTGTGATGGGCACTTTTGCGCCGGGGATGTGGCGGGGGGGTCTGTTTGATTAGTTGGTTTGTGGGTAGGTTTTTGTTTTTTTTTTTTGTTTGTAAGTTTTGTTTAAATGTATGATTAAAAACCTGTTTTAATCAATAAATAGATACTATATTAATTAATAAAATAAGTTATAAATTATAAATAGTAATAGTAATAGTTTGTATCGAAAAGTGTAATAAAATAGCTAGATTTTTTAACTAAACAATAAAATTTAAAATAACCTTAATAAAATAACCAAAACTAAAATTAAACTAATAAAGTAATAGCCCCGGCCCCTGGGGCATGGTCCCAAGAATGCTGGCAGCATTTCCTGGCTGTATCGCAATACTTGTGTGTTGAGCGCGGTAGCTACCAGCCTTCTTATCCCCGGGGATGTCGACTAGACATTCGGCCAAGTCTTTATACAGGCTTTTTTTTACTTATTTTTGGTTGGTTTATTACTGGGCGAGGCAAGCAAATTTCGTAAAATCATGTATATATATATTGAACTATTATTTATTTTTCTAGCGGGAGAGGAAGAAGCTAACGTTGCAGCGTTTCTAGCAGTTCCCCTGTTGCTGAAACAGATGCATACTGTTCCCGTAAAAGGTGTCAGAAGGCCTTGGAATCCATCGAGATTGGAAGTAAGCAACGCGTTTTTAAGCTTGGTACCATCTACATCAGACCTTGAAAGCCATTTCTGTAAACGGAAGATCTTGTTACAAGAAAAAAAACTGCCTGTTCTTCCATATTTGGTTGCTGTTGGGGTAATCAGATTTTAGATCGAATGCAATGGACAGATATTACAAAATTATATAAAACGAGTTGGGCTGCAAAGTGTACCGAGCGCTAACAAGTAAACGTTGTGATAGTTACTGCTATTAAAGAAGATAACATTTGTTTTTCTAAAGTTGTTGACATATATGTTGATGGAGCGTCTAAGATTATTTTAAAGGCTAAGTCTTTACAAACCATTGGTTTTGATAATCATTACCATGCTTAAATAATGTATTGGACTCATTACAATCATCACCCATATACATTGATCAAGAGACAATGCAGTATCCGTTTGTATTCAACTGTGTAGTCATTGGCCACGACATTAACATTCCAGAGTATCATATCGTACTCAGTAAACCGATTTAAGTAACCCAATTAGAAATTAAACACTTTAGAACGGATTAATCGCGTTTATTAACACCATGATCTTACGTTTCGAGCCCTTTACAGCACTCCTTTTCACAGGGTTAAGATGATGACTGAAAACGAGTGCTGTAAAGTGCTCGAAACGTAGGATCATGGTGTTAATAAACGCGATTAATCCGTTCTAAAGTGTTTAATTTCAATGAATAACAATCGCGGTAACAGAAGACAACCCAATTAGAGTTATTCCTTCTAGTTGTTACCAGTAGTAAGCCAAAACCGAACAGTTTTCTATTGAACTTGACATCATTTTGTTTGGTGGCGTCCTCGGGAAAATAAAAAATCCTACCTACCTTTTATTAGTTGAGGAGTGTCTTTTCAATAGGGTTTATTTCTCCGCGGTTATCATAGCGAAATTAGACCGTGTATCACATATTTGACAGTCTAATTTCGCTAAGGTAACCGTGAAGAAATAAGCGCTGTTGAAAAGATACTCCTCAGTTGTAACAGTTTGGTGGTACTAGTGAGAATAACCTTAATAACGGAGCTGCGAATAAGTACTATTAAGTTATTATTAGTTTAAATAACGATTGCTAAATAGAAAAAAAAATAGAACTAAAAAAAACACCTTAATAATTAGTTTAAGTTTTGTAATGTGTACTTTTGTAATGTGTACATCCGCTGTCGCGGTAAAATAATATCGACTGATTCAGCAGTTAATTTGGGAGGTAAGGTAATGTAAAGAAACCAATTTACCTCCAATACTCCGCAGTCACGCGCACTCTTGAAAAAATGATGTTGTCCACAATTGATGAGCAATTCTTAAAGTTTGTAAATTTGTCAGGTCTACGATTTAAGTAAAAATTGATAGCCTGGTAGAAAGTGTATAATTTTTGTAACGTTTTAATCGGGTCTCACCCCGAGCATTCAATTACTAGTTGCTGTTCAAGTGTTCACGACTAAGCATTCATCCTGAATATATTTGAAATATATTATGCTAATTCTATCGTATCATTACGCGGAGTTGGTGGCATGACCTCTTTGTATAGCAATCTATACAAAGAGGTAATGCCGCCAACATCCTTGATACAATGCCTCAAGGGCCTTTTTTAGGTAGGTAGGTAAGTTGGTAGTCACTGTATATATTCCTTTTTCTTTGGTTTTGTTCAATATATGTGTTAGTCTCTAACTAAAATAAAAATTGTATAGATATTCTTTGAGATATTTGTTCACCTTTGGGTGTCCAGTTCTTTATGATATTACTTCCTATTACTTCATAATATTTACCGAAAACTACCAAAAAAAAAACCATCATGTTTAATGACATTATTTTTATTTTCTAACGGGCTATAATAAGTGTTCGATTATATTTGTGTATTAGTTCTGTTAGTAGTTGATTTTTAATTGGAAACTCTGATAATAATAGTTTCTTACTGTTATGAACATAATTTGTATTTCAGTAGGCTAGATTTTTTTTTGTATTCCTATGAACATGTAAATGTTTTTGTTTAATAAAAGTTGGTTTTATAAATATTGTTGTATTTTTTTCAGAGACAAAACCTAGAAACGTCAACGTTGCTACCCCCGCAATATAACTATGCGGGGATAGCAACGTGAACGTTACTACCCCCGCAATATTACACTGCGGGGCTAGCAACGTCAACGTTGCTACCCCCGCAATATAACTATGCGGGGATAGCAACGTGAACGTTACTACCCCCGCAATATTACACTGCGGGGCTTGCAACGTCAACATTGCTAGCCCCGCAATATTACACTGCGGAGCTAGCAGCGTCAACATTGCTACCCCCGCAATATTACACTGCGGAGCTAGCAACGTGAACGTTGCGACCCCCGCAATATTACACTGCGGGGCTAGCAACGTCAACATTGCTACCCCCGCAATATTACACTGCGGAGCTAGCAACGTCAACATTGCTACCCCCGCAATATAACACTGCGGAGCTAGCAACGTCAACATTGCTACCCCCGCAATATTACACTGCGGAGCTAGCAACGTCAACATTGCTACCCCCGCAATATTACACTGCGGAGCTAACAACGTCAACATTGCTACCCCCGCAATATTACACTGCGGAGCTAACAACGTCAACATTGCTACCCCCGCAATATTACACTGCGGAGCTAACAACGTCAACATTGCTACCCCCGCAATATTACACTGCGGAGCTAACAACATCAACATTGCTACCCCCGCAATATTACACTGCGGAGCTAGCAACGTCAACATTGCTACCCCCGCAATATTACACTGCGGAGCTAGCAACGTCAACATTGCTACCCCCGCAATATTACACTGCGGAGCTAGCAACGTCAACATTGCTACCCCCGCAATATTAAACTGCGGAGCTAGCAACTTCAACATTGCTATCCCCGCAATATTACACTGCGGAGCTAGCAACGTCAACATTGCTACCCCCGCAATATTACACTGCGGAGCTAGCAACGTCAACATTGCTACCCCGCAATATTACACTGCGGAGCTAGCAACGTCAACATTGCTACCCCCGCAATATTACACTGCGGAGCTAGCAACGTCAACATTGCTACCCCCGCAATATTACACTGCGGAGCTAGCAACGATAACGTTGCTGCCCCCGCAATATTACCCATTTGTTAAATTAGCAATATGCACACCTTGTCTTATTGTCAATGTTATTTCAAGATGTGAAAGTTGTTTAATATCCACAAAGTCTGACTTTGTGAAATTAACAATATGGTTATTTCACAACGCTGAAATTGCGAAATAGGAGCCGACAGAGTAAAATTGTGAAAAACCTGACTTTGTGAAATTCGCTATTCGATTATTTCACAAAGCTGAAGTTGCGAAATAGGAGCCGACAGAGTAAAATTGTGAAAAACATGACTTTGTGAAATTCGCTATGTGCTTATTCACAAAGTTGACGCTTCCACTTTGTTAATTACGCAACATTTTTTCGCAAAATTAACATTGTTTCACCCGCAATTTGACTCTGTCGGCTCCTATTTAGCAACGTTTTTTTGTGATTTTCGCAATAGTTTTTTCTGAGTGCACTTTGCGACGCTAGGTCGCTTTTGTATGTCACGAATGTATAATTTTTGAACGAGTAAGATTTAAGTATTTAATACGTATTGCCTTATTATTGTATAAGAATAATATCAAAGTATTCACGAGATTATATGTGAAGTTAGACACATAAATGTTACCAAAAAGCCAACTGACATATTACAGAGTGTTTATAAGTTTATATTAATTTAGTGCTTATTGCCTTTATTGTCGTTGCAAATGCATTTATTTAATTTAGTTGTTAATGTCTCACGGTTTCGTATAAATGGAATGGAAGTGGTTTGTTTTCGGGAAATAAGTAGGTATGTATGTCTGAGAGGTAATTTGTAATAGCTCAGTATATAACACTATTTCATTGCGACGTTGCCATTAAGTGGCAGATATCAAAGTAACAAGGAACTGAAGGAAAAATAGTCACCATCACAAAAAAAAACTGAACCAATTAATTTTAGGCCGTCATTTTTGAAAAAGCAATACTAATAAATTTTGTATATAATAAAAAGGTTTTTATTTACTTATATGTAGGTAATATTTTTGCTTCTTTTAAGCTCAGGAACGCGTGTTTAAAATCTTTTGAATTAGGCTGTTGAATTAAGAATTTAGATATATTTTGCGAGAATTCATTGTAGGTAAGACCTTACTTGAATACTAATGAGTAATGACTTGTTAGAATGCGGCCACGTGCTAATAAAATGGAAATAATAGTTGGAGCTGTTGGACTTTGCTCTGGGATTTTTTATTCGTTGAATTTCATTATAATATAGCCGAAACATTGCGGCGATCTGATACAATCGAATGAATATACTCATTTATAATGTTTATTTTGCACAAGGCTGGTTTTGAAGATTTTACATTTACACCTTAGGCCGTTGTCGTAAGTTTGAAATTTCATGTCATTGCAGTCAATTGTATATGAAAGATTATATATTTATCACATTATTTTCGTTTCCAGTCATAAAACGTTTTGAATACTGTGTGCCAGGGTCAGTATAAAATGAACCCCATGGCTAAGAACTCTCCATGAAGCTGAATGTTAGCATTCTGATTGGCAGGTACTTAATTAGGTAGACGGTAGGCAACTTTGAATTACCACCCAGGGGCCTATTGCATAATAAAATACAAGCTAATACTATTAGTAATTTTGGTTGTAACTTATACTTTTCGGTTCATAATAAGATACAAGGGACCGAATATACAAGTAATAAGTACAAGCTTTGATATAGGTACGCTCGTTAATATTTAATAATACGATATGGGTAATTATCTTTGCTCTGTTTTGTTGATTTCTTTGTTATTCTTACTCATTTACTAAGAACCATTTTTTATGCCTGTTTATATTCCGAAAAAGTTTTACGATGATATTATTATTTATTATAAGAATACCAACAGCTTACAGAAAACATAGTAGTAATAAGAATAAATGACATAAAGCCAATTACAGCCATCAATTATTTTTTCACCTCAGCAGCTCGAAAAGGCTTACTTTGATATGCGAAACCAGTGAGCAAAATGCGTTTTTGCTGCGAGCGTGAGGAAAATAAACGTCAGATTGACAATGTTCCGTCAAGACATGCAACTTTTTTGTAAATGGCATCCTGGCCCATTCAGCCAGATGAGGCCAATTTTCTAACACTTTGATCAAATTGGCAATTAGATTGTATAAGTTTCATACAATCACATCAAAGCCAATTTGATTGTCCTGTCTGTACGGACATGTCTAGACGGTGCGTTTTGTCGAGCCCGTTCCGTCGTACCCTACTAATTATGCAATACAAGAATAGGCATTGTGAGATCGAGGGAGTGCATAAAGGACGATGGCAGTCACGGCTCGCGATCAATCGCCCCGTCTAATATCATGTTTAAACAGAGCCAGAACTAGGTTCAAAAACTCGTACGAGGTTTCATTTTTCAATATCACTCACTTTAAAATTTTGTGATTTTTATTTTATTTTTATAAGTAGATACCGTCAACTGCTGCAACTTTGCACGGAAATTCATGTTTTTTTTTTTTTATAACTCCTAAAGTATACGTTATCTGTGCTCTTGCTTGCATTGCTATGTTAATCTAGATCTAAAGACACATATATTAAGGTTCCAAGTACGCCAAATACTCATAGTTGTGCCTGTGGAATCTTTTAAAGTTGCAGTCAAAGTTGTAGCCAAAAGCTGCAACATTGCCTAGTGGATTATCTGTGGTAATATATGGAGTATTTAAAAATGGAAAGCCTTTTTAAAGTGATAGCAGTAATATCAAAGCCCAGGTGTCAGTAGAAAATACTAAATAACTACTTAAGTCTTTTTTTTACGACATAGGCAAAGTTGTGACATGTTCTGCAGCATTTCCATACATCGCTTCAATCGTAGCTAGGGTTGTGCCAAACAAAATAGACAAAAGTATTTTGACGACTATAGAAAATTTTATAATTTTAAATCTTGTGTATTGAAACAACTGCAAATAGCAGGTAGGTATAGTAGTGGATATTAATCAAACTGTTTCTTTTTTATACATGGGTATTTTTAATATTTTAAATTGAATCAACATATTAACGATAAATAGGAATAACAAAATATATATAGCATAGGTAATACGTGTTTGGCTAATTCTTACTAGTGCTCCTGGTCGTGACCGTGTTTCGTGAACCCGTAGCCGAATCTCCGTTGCTGTGTTACTCGGCAACGGAGATCCGCTCCGTTTGCTCCGTGTGATTCGGCTACGTGTAATTAAGATACGTAGCTACGTGTACACGGAGATACGTATCTTATTTATACGTAGATCGGATCCAGTCGTGACCGTGACGTTAAGTGTAGATTTTATGCGTGTTATTAAACCCCCGAATGTAATGCAAGGGGCGAGTTTTTAATTTCAGTTTCCATACTTTTGCATTTTAAATAAACATTTAAGAGATCAAAAATAATTAGATGCAAATATTATGTTGGAGGCAAAAATAATAGACCAGTACAAATTGTAAAAGATGTGTATTAAAAGAAGCCGAGCGGAGCCGAAGCCGAGATTCGCGGGAACGTAGCCGAATCCAGAAACGGATACGTATCTTTGACGTGACCGTGTAGTACGGGATCTTAGCACCGCCGGTGCTAAGGCTACGTAGCTACGGTTCCGCGTGTAACACGTATATCACAAGCCCTAATTCTTACCTAAAAAAAAAACCAAAATTTTCTAAACAGATCTGCTTATGAGAGCACCTGCTTTATGTTGACAACAAAAAACTACTTAATAGTGACAACCCTAGACCAGGCAATTTTGGGGCATCTACATTCTAAGAAACCTTACCCAACATTGCCCCTCGTCATTCTGGCCTTAAATGAGTATATTTACATGAAAAACTATGTAAAGCACCGAGAAGAGCATTATTACTTCCCATATGAGTACTCCACAAGCAGCTATAAGAAGTATTTTCGCAGTTATAACAAAAGTTTTGTGCACACCGAAAAAACACGTGGTCGCTTTCCAAACGTTGACACCGACTGAGCTCGAAACTACCTGTATTGCCATGAAAAAATATATTGAAATGAGTTGCCAGATAAATCCTACCACTTTTACCATTTTTAGAAGTAAAAAATAGATAACGGTTTAGTAGAAAAGTAAGTTTTTTCAAAACAGGCAAACTTGTAGCCGGTTGGCAAAGTTGCAGCAGTTGACGGTACGTTTTATAATTTATAATTACCATTATTTTGTTGATTCACGTTTCCGAACGTATATAAATCTGTAGTAAAATAATTTCTACAATTTACCATTTACGTTGTTGTGAACGATATCTAGTATCCGAACGCTATTAAAAATAATAAAGTGTTTCGGCTTTCATTCTCAATTTGAAAATTTCCTCAATAGCTTATCTTTCGAATTGCTTTAAAGATAAAAGTTATCTGAACTGAAAACATGAGCGATACTAGTAGTGATAGTGATGAAGCTACGGCAACACCCGAAGAATTGAAAGAAGCGGTCAAAAACGCCAAATTAAGTTTCCTCTCGGCCAAATCGCGGGTAAAGAGGTATTACTTTGTTGGTTGTTAATAACGGCGCAAATGCCATAAAGATTCATTTCGAATCTAACCTCATGTTAAGTCATGTTCTTAAATTTAGTAAAAGGTAATATTTTGTTAATATAAAATGTAATTACTAATTAAGTTTAGTAAAAGATACCACTAATTTGTTGATAAGGTAGGTACTTTAGAATCATTATGGCATAAGCAACTTATCAACAATCAACAAAGTGGTATCGTTACCCGAAAAATGTCACGTATAAGCAATACTAACGTGTAGTATTCTTAAATTGATAAAGCCTTCCTGTCCGTTCATTTTAGTTTCATTTTATTTTTCTTCCTGCTAAGGTGAAAAGTTGTATGTTCAACTCGAGACCAAAGTTATTTGTATCTCGTGCCTTTGAGTCCTTCACTACGCTCAAGAATCTAAATTAGAATCACTCGCTACGCTCGTGATATTATAGAATCTTTCACTTGCTCAGGACTCAAAATTGGCACTCAGAACAAATACGAACATTGCCCTCTTGTTGTACAAATAACAAAACTATTAAAGCTCATAGAAGATAATCACAGGTTTAGTCAAATCAGCCGACGGTTTCATGTAATTTTCTATGTTTTACTAATAATATTAGCACCCTGATAACATGTTAATTTAACTTTATGATGCAACAAAATTTATCACCGCTTGTAAATGATCATAAATTTTAGGATATTATTAGTTCTTCATGCAACACAATTTTCTAATATTACTAGTGACCATGACCATCTAAAATAATTATGCAACGCAAAATAGCACAACTAGTAATTTGTTAACTAATAACTAGTATTATTCTCTAATATTATTAGTCTTATTAATAATTATGCAACAGGCCCCTGAATCGACAATTAAGCAAATTCGAACTTTAAACTTTGACAATCCACGAGAAGAGTACTGTAACGTCAAACGATATGTCCGTCCTCCCTTTTCAAAAGTCCTGTTATCCGCTGCGTTTAGAAAATGGGCATTTAGAGAAATGCCAGCTATTCGCAGCTAGGGGTCAATTGCATAATCATTTGTAACTTGTAATATTAGCAGAACTCTCTTTCTATTTAGAGGGATTGAAAAGAGACTTCCGCTAATATTACAAGCCTTGTAAGTCATTATGCAATTAGGCCCAGGTCATATTTTTTCAGATATTAGTATTTAGGCCCATATTACACTAGCTAGATCATATCTATGATCATAGATATGATATAGAAGATTGTCAACTACTGTATATAATACCTATTCAAGACCCCGCAAGTTCCATTCTTGTCACAGGTAGCACTATTTACTGTGTTGTCCTGTCCATTTTGCCCATGAATGACGATGACCACTTCTTATTATGCGACGCAGCATTGTATGGAAGTGAATACTTTGATTATTTTCATAATCTCAAGCTTTACTTAAAAGAAACAGGAAAGGCGCCAGAAGATGAGCTTTTAAACGAGTAAGGCTGGATTTGACCAAACTTTTTAACCAAGAGCAACGCTTACTCTTGGATACTAATGTCAAAATCCAATAGTAATTTTACGTTACTATCTGAGAGTAAGCGTTATTCTCGGAATAAAAATTTGGTAAAACGCATCCTAAGTACCCTAACATTAGACTTTTTTACTATTTTGGGCTCAGTTTCCTGAAACAAAGGCTAGTCGTACGATAAATACTTTGATCTTTATGTTTTTCTCTATCCAGGCTTATCCAGTCTGAGATATCTGACCGATTGCCGATTTCCTAGTTTTAACTTATTTTTATGGGGCATTCGAAAGATACGAATTATTCCTAATTTTATTGCAGGAAGGTACATGTATCATACAATTTTGAAATCTGCATAAAATATTCAATAGTTTCACGATATTTTCTCAATAGTTTTCAAGTAATTTTTTTTCACGACTGGTGGTTAAAGTCGAAATTAATGTTTCGCTGTGAATTAATTCAAGATCAAACTAGTATTTATTTTTTTAACTTTTCTTAGGTTTTGGATAAAATACCATTTCTGTAACCTTAAGAGCGTTTATACCACAAAAGCGCGAAATCAATGATTTACGCGGTTTTCGGGCTCAATGTACTATGTGATTATTAGACTTTTAGATCAAAATATTTATATGTACATAATAAACAACTCATAAGCCAAATTTTGTATTGTCTACATTTACAAGTTTTAGATAATTATATGCAATTCTAGCCAATTCTTTCGCGGCCGTTGTTGAAATTTGCCGAAACATGTTGTCTTATACGTCACTCTATTCCTACACTGTAATAATCTTATACAAAAAAAAACTGGTTTATGAAAGAACATTACACTATCTAACTTTTGTATTGTGCAAAACTAGTAAATTTCAGATTCTGTTTAACTAAACTTACTGATGAAAACTACGCAATTTTTGCAAAATTCACGGCGTGTTTTAGTATTATACTTTCGCAGTAAATGGTCCAGATTGTCATTTTTATGAGACTATAACTCGTTGGTTACTCAATTTAATAAAAAAAAGTGTCAAAAACAACGAAATAATATTTATTTAGATTTTTTATCAAAACCCCGTTTATAAGATTGCGCGCGGCGCGTGCTCGTCAGTCTGGCCCCATGCCTTCTAGAGAGTGGACGTATCGCTTTGCTCCGCGGGCCTTCTTTTTACGAGTGAAGTTTGCGAGAAAGAGAAAAAGATGATTAAAAAGAGAAAGACATATCTAAAAAGATAAGATAGACCGTGATACCGCGACCAACCGATCAAGATACTTGATAAGTTCGATTTCTATTTGTGTTGATGATTTAATTGTTGTTTATTTATTTATTTATAACCAAGAACGGTTTACACCAATTACACTTGTTATTCTACAACATTATTATTGTTACAGTCTGTTAGGTACATAAGATGAGTACTTATTGTAATTAGGTACACATTCACCCAAATCATTCATTCATACTCTCTCGCAGTAAGCAAGGCACCTGGATGTAAGTTTGGACCAACAGTTTATATATTAGCTATAGTAATTTTTTTTAATAATCATCAGCTGGTGACCAGGACGTGATGTTTTCGTAGTAAGTTGTTGGTAAGACCTGGAAACCGCCGTTAAAAACAGCTAGTAATTGCTGATTAGGACTAGGTGATGTAATCAGAAGACAGTGCTGATTCTGTAATCGTTCACATAAGACTTGTCGCGGCACTTGAAGACCAGGTGTCAAAGACCTGGATACTAACCAGAAGGCTAGGTCAGGAACTATGTAACGGCTTACACAATACGCACCGTGTTTTAGCTTAAATGCATTGTCTTGCTGAGCACAAGTAGACCAGCTGGTAATTAAGACCTGGAAACGTAACCAGAATATTGGGTCAGGAACTATGTTACAGTTTACCTTAGATGTATCGTGTTTGAGCTCAAATGCATTGTCTTGGTGAGCACTCGTAGACCGGCTGGTGACAAAGATCTGGAGACGTAACCAGAAGTTTGGGCCAGGAACTATGTAACAGCTTACAATATACGTACCGTGTTTGAGCTTAAATGCATTGTCTTGCTGAGCACAAGTAGACCAGCTGGTAATTAAGACCTGGAAACGTAACCAGAATATTGGGTCAGGAACTATGTAACGGCTTACCTTAGATGCATCGTGTGTGAGCTCAAATGCATTGTCTTAGTGAGCACTCGTAGACCGGCTGGTGAAAAAGATCTGGAGACGTAATCAGAAGTTTGGCCTAGCAACTATGTAACAGCTTACACTATACGTACCGTGTTTGAGCTTAAATGCATTGTCTTGCTGAGCACAAGTAGACCAGCTCGTAATTAAGACCTGGAAACGTAACCAGAATATTGGGTCAGGAACTATGTAACGGCTTACCTTAGATGCACCGTGTTTGAGCTCAAATGCATTGTCTTGGTGAGCACTCGTAGACCGGGTGGTGACAAAGACCTGGATACGTAACTAGATGGCTAGGCCAGGAACTATGTAACGGCCTACACTATACGTACCATGTTTGAAATCAAATGCATTGTCTGGTTGAACACAAGTAGACTAGCTGGTAATTAAAACCTGGAGTAGTAATTAAGTACCGGTTTACACTATGGTAAGTATAGTGTTTGAGAACTTGGCAAAAGCTTGGGAAGCTTAAAAGTAATGTTACGCATTTATAATGTTGAAGTAAGTATTGCTATGAGTAGTGATGTACCATAGTAGGTTCGGAACCACTATGTTATTATTACGAAATCCCTCTATATGGGTAAAAAAAACATGGCACGTTGATTTGCTGTATTTTTTGTAGGTTGAAGCCAGTTTGCTAATCATGGTTTGTCATTGTCTACGTGGGTGGTGACAACTATGGATTAACAACGACCATAAACATATTGTCATGTTATAAATTGAAATAGATGTCATAAAACTAAAGAAAAAAATCAACAACATCGGAAGCTTAAGCCGAGGATCGAACTCTGATCCACAGCTTACGCGGGAACAAGGCCGCCTGGCCCCATCGAATGCTGGCGAGTTTTTTTTCTGATTTCCATAACTCCGAATCTCCAAAATTACGAAGTTACCGAACCACCGTAATTCCGAAAGAATATTATGTTTTCGGAATTTTGAATTCGGATAAATTATTTTCGGAATATAAAAAATTGGATTTTTCTGTATTCGTTAAAGTCGCTATCGGATTTTTAATATTGAGAATGTGAAATACGGAAATTTGATGTATAGGATTTATAAAAATTCAGAATTATAAAAATTTGGATTATGAAAATCGGAAAAAAATATTTCAGAATATTTAAGTGTTTTGTTCTATATGCACTTATAATATAAAAATAAAAAGAAATAGAAATTAACTTGGAAATAACGATCATTAACAATTTCCTGACTAATGTGATGAGAAATGTTGTGTTTCACTTCGCAGTAAAGTTTGTCTAACTCTCATACCTTAAAACCAAGATTCTCAAGATTTAAATTTTTAAAGCTTTCGCTTGGTCGGGTCGGGTCTCAATTCTGAATATTAACACGAGAGCTTGACAACAACTTTGCGCATTTGTACAGTCAAATCTAATAACATCTATAAAAATGTACTACCAGAAATATATTATTATATACGCACACAATCTTATTTTCTCAATATTAAGGTAGTGTATACATATTTTTGGCGCTTCATTAGAATTGATACCATCGAACGTTAACGTGAAATGAAAACTATTATTAATAGAAACTCAGTACTAAAATAGCAACAAGATAAGTAGGTATTATTAAGGAAAGTTGATTATTATTATCAAAGGAAATAAGTACATAGGAAAATAATTTTAATTACATAGTTAGTACTAAATTCAGTTAGTACAAGACTACAAGTATCAAAGTTATAAACTGCAAACTCAATTTTACGCAAAATACTGTAAACAATGATTACTAATCAAAGTAACGTAAGTTTATCTGATTTAAGTATCAAGGTAAAATGCACAGCTTGAGCGCGCTATAGTATACCCGTCGCACGCGCGGCGCTCGTCGATGTCTAGCATTGCGCGCGTCTGGTCACGTGGTCGATGCGGAGAAATACCTAAACTTGGGAAGCGCGCTAGGGCGAGAACGCTCTTAATTAACAATTCATGGTACCGTACACATAAAAAAACTAACCTTGACACCTTTCCGAGTGTACACTGGCACTAACTAATAATGTTAAAAACGGTTAAAATTTATGAAAAACTTTAATTCGACAATAACTCAAAAACCGTGCCACTTTTACTGGGGTCATGTTAAGTTGGTTTGGTACCTCTTGTCTTGGTCTACCTCCAGTGTCACTGTGACGTGTCATTTATGGGACACCCTGTATAAAAGAAGTTTATAACGTGGGAAATAAGGAAAACGGTACATACACACACAAACGTTCTAATGGGAAATTTATGAATGAATTCATCCATAAACTGCCACATACGTGCAATTGCAAATTTGAACGCGATAGTACCCACTGTGATCTTTATTTTGCCATTACCAGATGGTTTATACTTTATGGTGACCTCAAAGTCAACATTACAAGCATCATTCATAACTACTTACGTTCGGACGGCGTTTTCAAATATTGGCTTTATTTTTGTGGTTCGCAAACTAAACATAATCATACTCAACTCAAACTATCGGTCAATCGTACACTAAAGATAATAAATAATATCGATGCTTGTTTTTTGCCAACATTATCAATGATTAGAGTTGTTCCGTACTCGAGAACATTATCTAATTTGTATGGAAAAGTTCTCGCTCCAGAATATTCCCTATAATAAATGTAGAACGTCTTGTGAAAGTACATGTATTATTATAAACGATCGATCTTAATTAAAAGATGCGCTCGCAGTTTGAAATTGTATCTGCATGCGCTGTAGCTTTAGCCATTATATTTATGCTAATGCTATATTTGAAATGGGATAGGATGGCTAGCACTTAGTACCATACGGTCAAGAGAACAAATACGTACTTACCTATTTTTACTAAGTATACCGACTTCCTAGTATTCTAAAATGTATTTCTAAAAATTAATATTAATTTAAAAATATTCTTAGGAAAGAACCTACTACAATATAAAAAATAATCGGTGCAATTGATTCTACTATTCAACAGTTGTTGGATATTTTCTTTTACTAGTAGGTAAGTATGTTAAGTACTCGTATTATTAGTAATCATCTGCCTCATTATGTATCATTGGTATTTATTATAATTTTTTTATCTTTATTGTAATAAAGACATTAAATAAGAAACAAGATTTATTGTTTCAAGACCTTTCTGTATCCTATTTTATATCCTGATTTAGAGCAGGGTCCCACTTGACGGATGTAGGATCAGGATTTTCGTCGGAACGGTCCAGTGGCAGAATTTACGTAAGTATTACATAAGGATTCACACTTGCCCGAGATCGCTTTCCGGGCCCCACATCCGACAAGTGGGAACCAGCTCTTACCCGCAGTTAAAAATGTTGATATTTTGCTTGCGTCATGCTGTACAGTCACGGACTTTGATTGTTGAGCCGTTTAAGGTTCAATCTGGTTTGGTTCTTCAATATCAATACTTGCTTGAAATGTCCAACATAAAGTGAGCCCTAAATGCCTTAACAATTAAAGTCCGTGACTGTACCTACCTAGTGAACATGTCACTACGCAAACCTAAAAATAAAATATGCAGTACATATCCTAAATTTTAAAACAAATAAATGGCTTGTGCGTTATTGTGTCACAAAAAAAACATAACATAACTCTGTAAAGTCTGTCGCTTCTTAGCGATAAGGCCGCCTGTTGTCTACCAGTGTTTATATTTTAGTGTTTAATGTATATTGTTTTTATTTCCTTGTTGGTGAACAATAAAGAGTATTTGTATTGTATTGTATTGTATTGTAAAGTATTTGTTTTGTGGACGATCGGCATCCGTTTAGTATTCGGATGCTGTCCACTAGGGCTTCCAAATACCGGACCTTTCGCGATATCGGTAGAATTCTATTTTGGGGTGGTGATATTACAAAGCCGATAAGATGAAAAAAGGGACGTGTAATTAAATAATTTTATTTAAACGTTTTGTAATTTTAACTGAAATCCGGAGGCATATTTTGGGCGTTTTTATTATTTGTTGTAAAAAAATGATTTTTTGAAAATATGAAAAGTTTTAATTGTTTTCTATTCAGAATCGCGAGCTCTTTCAATCGCAGTAGGAGAAAAAAAGTGTTCCAAGATTTGTTTTCCATTTCGCCACCATCATTTCATAGATTCAGTATGGCGGTAGCACATTAGAAAGTTTGAAAAATGTATGGAAAATTTAGGACACTTTTTTTCTCCTACTAGGATTGAAAGAGCTGCGATTCTGAGTAGAATAAATATAAACATTTCTAATTTAGCAAAAAGTGATTTTTGTACAACAAAAAATAAAAATGCCGTTTTTTGAGTTCTATTTTTTTGTCAAATATCTACTTGTGGCACATCATCTGATAGGTCCAAAAAACCGGCCAAGATCGAGTCGGACTTGCCCACCGAGGGCTCCGCACAAAAGTGGCATGGAACTCTCAGTGTACGGCAGTTTCAGATTTGGATTGCGTTGATGTAGAAGTTTGGTTTTTTTGCAGCTTCAAGGGACCGCAGACCTGTGTATATTATGGTATTAATTTTAACTTGCAACCTTTACTCGTTCCCGAGATAAAGGGTCTGGACAGACAGACGGGCGGACGGACGGACGGACGGATAACAAAGTGATCCTATAAGGGTTCCGTTTCTTCCTTTTGAAGTACGGAGCCCTAAAAATGTGAAAGCTTTAGGAAGTTAGGATATAAGACAACCTTACCACGAAACTTTTTTTGAACGAATTTGTTCAAAATAAGTTTCGTGGTAAGGTTGTCTAGCCGTTTTTGCCAAAAACTATTAATTGCTAACATACAGTTAAGTCCCTTGATATTTTGAAGACACTTATGCCTTTTTGCTTGCACAATATTTATGTCGTATAACGCTACAAAACCCTCAATTATGCTTGGTCCGACACGCTTTTGGCCGGTTTTATTCCGGATTTTGCTCATATAGCAATATGATTATCCCTGACTAGGGCGGTGGCACCAGTAATGGACAAGGAACCTGTAACGTACAGTCACTTTTATTATGAGGAAATAAGTTTCATGCATTTATTTTGTGTCAACCAATTGACAATCATATGACATTTGAATTAAGAATATAGTGTTCATCACTCCTGTCTGTCAGCTTAAAGTGTTCATAATGGGTACTGTCACCCTAATACACCTAAAATTTCTCCACACTGTCCGTCTTAATAAACACTCTGTATTACTGAAAGTATCTAGAAGGGTTGGTTGCGGTACAATCACATTCGATAAAATCATTTCAAATTTTTATTTCAAACAGGTCTATAATATAGTCAAAAATGTAAAATGCTTATCTCAGCACTTACTCGTGCAACAAAACAAGCAAATTGTATAGTCCACAGAGAACAACACAGGTCCTACCTCTACGAGGGTATACACCCACTTGCCAGAATTTCATTTGCCATAATTTCATTTGCCATAATAGTCAACAGCCATAATATTGTTTCCCATTATTACATATGCAATACTTATTGTTTACTATATTAGTCACGTGCCAGAAACTTTGTTTCCCATAAAATCAATATCAATAATATCATTTGTCATCATCATTGTAAGCCATAATGATCACTAGCCATAATATCATTTGCCATCCAAATTGCTTCCCAGAAAGTAGGTTAGGTTAGTTAGAACTATGTAGGTACGACGGTGAGCGAAGCGAGGAGGAGTGTTAGGTTGAACGGTGATCATACAGCGCGCGAGCCGAGCGAGCGAAGCGAGCGTGCCGCGGCAGCGGCCGGCGAAGCGCCAGAACTGACTTCCATTATAATATAAAATTCTATTTAATAATATATAATACAAAATTATGATAAGTCAGAAAACTTCCCTACCTATTCAACTCTAAGGCAGGTCAGTTTAGGTACGACGACGAGCGAAGCGAGGAGGAGTGTTAGGTTGAACCGTGACCTTACAGCGCGAGCCGAGCGAGCGAAGCGAGCGTGCCACGGCAGCGGCCGGCGAAGCGCCAGAACCGACTTCCAATATAATATAAAATTCTATTTAATAATATATAATACAAAATTATGATAAGTCAGAAAACTTCCCTACCTATTCAACTCTAAGGCAGGTCAGTTTAGGTACGACGACGAGCGAAGCGAGGAGGAGTGTTAGGTTCAACCGTGACCTTAAAGAAGGCCTAGTATAAAAGTTGTACGACATTAACTCCTCGACCGCGTTAGCGTATCGAGGGGTCAAAATATGAAAGTTGCCGGATGATTTAAATAAACGGCAAACATAATTTGAACTCCCGATACGCTAACGCGGTCGAGGAGTTAATGTCGTACAATTTTTATACTAGGCCTTCAGCGCGCGAGCCGAGCGAGCGAAGCGAGCGTGCCGCGGCAGCGGCCGGCGAAGCGCCAGAACCGACTTCCAATATAATATAAAAGAGCAAGCAAGCATGCATGGATTCGGGGAAACACCATTATTTAGTATGGTGTTTAAATATTCTATTAAATAGTATTAGTACAATTAATAATATGGATAACAACACGTATGGCACTCGTACGTTCTGGAATCCAATAATCGGGTAAACAAAGAGTATGTCATATAATTTTTATGGTAAACAAACAATTCGGGCAAATGAAATTCGGGCAAATAAAATTCGGACATGTGAATATTACCCTCTACGAGCGCGAGCGCGGTACTGAGGACTAGGCTAGCGCGGATTGGATTTTATACACCATTTGAATATTTAAAAAAAATACGGAATTTAAACAAAAAGTGTTTTTTTCGATTTCAGCATGTTCTTAAAAGAATAAACTTTAATGTTGTATACAAATCATCCCAATATTTTGTCAAAAATTACTGCGAAAATCCCTGCGTTTGCAGTGTATTTTTATCGAAAAAAGTGCATATTCAAAGTCGAACTAGATAGGTATCTGTGTAAATTATTGGAAATATGAGGCCTATAAGTTAAATAAAACCATGTTGCAATATTATATCAACCTAGAAATACATGTGTTTTCATGTATCATGTTAACAATAAATGAAGTCAAACTTCTGTCTCCGTGCGCTTTTCAGAAAACAACTGCCAATAATTGTATAGTAAAAGTTAAAACATTGAGTTTTACTCAAATTAGAAGCTTACAAGTTAAACACTAGGAAATAAGCTATCAAACATAGTTAACAACTTTAACAAACAGCTCACAGTTTCTTTGTATTACAACGTCAAAAAACAGCTTTTGTTGCTTTTCCGTACAAACCGTATTGATGGCCTCTTAACTTACATAAAAAAGACGTGACCGATATACATATACGTACAAAATGACAGCTATCTAGTACTTACAGTCACTGAGATTATCCGGACATCCAGACAGACAGACTTGGCGAAACTTTAAGGGTTCCTAGTTGCCTACGGAACCCTAATAAAAAACCGTGGTAAGAACCCGTGTTACGAGTTTTTGGAGTCTTCATCATTAGGACGTTAATTTCTCTACCATTATACATTTTATTACCATGTAAAACTTTAATTTAAACTTTTACTTTATGAAATTTTAGAATAAGAAATAGGTAAGTAGGTATAAGTAACTTCTGGTTAAAAAAGTTTATTTTGTTCAAAGAAATTACCTACCTACATTTCACTTATAAAGAGAAAATACTTAAATACTAAAACCCCGCCCGTGCCCGGTCCAAAAGTCCCCATTATGCTGGTAGCATTCCCCTGCTGTATAACGACGGAGATTTGTGGGACCAGCCCAGACCCAGAGCGGGGATCGTTACCCTTCTCCCGTAAGCGTGTGCCCAGCTGCCGAAAAAGCTCAAGAGCCTCACAACCCCAAGGACGACCCGTCTTCACTGCGACCGGCAAGAAATCATACCCTACTAATATAGAGTACTTGGACTGCTTGAGTCTAGCCGCGGCCTCCGCTGCCGATCCTGCTGACCTAAGAATGTGCCTGAAATAAGTTGCAGCGAATGTGCAAGCTTGGCGGCTCAATGACACATGGCACGTTAGCGGACACCACACGACTCGACGTATAATATCGTTGATTAAATGAAGCCTCCGGAAACGACCAGCAGTGTTATTCACTAAGGAAACCGCCTTGCTATCAGCGCTGCGTCAGCGCTGCGGCAGCGTCGAGCCTAAAAATGGTATTCACTAATGTACTTTAAACGACACTAGCGCTCGACGACGATTGCGGCGTGAGCTGGAACTACTCTGCGTCGAGAGTTTGACGTTTAGTGTAGGAAATCCGTATTCTCTAACGAAAAACAGCGACGAACTCGCCCACAACCTCGCTCACAGCCTCGATTCCTAATGTCAAATCAAAAAGCTAGGATTTTAACGTCGAGTTCGTAGTCGAGTCAATATTTGTGAGCTAAATAAACGAATTTGTGTTACTGAAATAAGGTGATTATTCGCAAAACGCACGTATAATGGCTGCTCGATTAAGTTTAATGTGTTTCTTATTGGAAGAAGCGAAAAGAATCGATGATTTGGAGATGCGGCGACAGGCAAGAAGGTTACGTAGATTTCCCACAATATCTCGTGATATAGACTTCATTCGACATTATAGGTTGTCTGAGGACCTTATCAACGTATTGGAGGAAGATTTGCGGCCTTTTTTGCCTCCAAGTTATCGATCTGATGGTTTAACTAACAGACTGAAGGTTAGTAAATATCAAGTAAGATAAGATAGTTTATTGGTAAATAAAAGTAGTATTTTAGAAGTTATCGGTATCGAATACAATCCTTAAGTATGTCATATAATAATATGATTTAATGTATTTCAGATTTTGTGCACATTATTATTTTTAGCAACTGGGAGTTATCAAAAAGCTTTGTCCCGGAATGTGGAGACATATGTCTCTCAATCATCTACTTCCAGAGCAATCCACCAAGTTGTGGATGCTCTAAATAATGTAGATGTATTGAAGAAATACATCAAATTCCCCCAGAATGCTAATGAACGACAGATTTTGAAAGAAAGGTAATTTCACTATGTAATTACTTAACTGTTAAACCTATGTTTTTATGTTATAATTAGCTGAAGCATATGTAATACTTAACTACATTTTTTTCTAGGTTCTATCAAAAGTTCAAAATTCCAGGAGTACTAGGTCGAATTGATGGTACTTTAGTACCCATGGTGCGACCAAGACAACATGAAGAGTGTTACCTACTGTTGGAGTTTTCAAGCAGCCTGTGAGGCCTCTAACCAGCTTAACACCTATCATTAATAGTGAAAACTACATAGATTGAATTCTAATAATAGCAAAGTCGAATTTGTGTAGGTAGGTTTCTAAAAATATATCAAATAAAAAGACTAAATTATTTATGTATTTTTTTTATTAACTCCTCCATAGCTTGGCTCTGCCGTGTCCCAGCCTCACCCATGGTCCTCAGTGCACCAATGAGTTGCCTTTGATTTTGTGCCAACAACATCTCTGTCTTTATGCGTCGTTCTTCAATCGCAAGGAATCTTTCTGTGAGGTTAGCCATCTGTGATTGCCTCTGCGATGGTGGCGAACGACGCTGACGTCGTCTTGCTATTAAACGACGACGTCGTGGAGCTGCAAAACAAAAATTATTTTTAAAATCTGTTTATGATCGAGAAATTTAATTATGAGTATAATGATACAAAAATGTTGATTATTACATGATGTGGCACTGGGGGCGGCGGGTGTTGGATGTGGCGCCAGAACATCTTCTATCTGTAAAGAAAAGAAAATTTTATAATAATATTGGTTGCCTAGCAGAAACATGGGATGGGATGGGAACATCACACAATAAGGCAGCGGAAAGAAGCCCATGTCCTTCCGGCTGGTCACTGAATTCTGTAATAGAGTCAAATTTTATCTAAAGTCATACCAACCTGTTCATCTCTTGGCATATTGTCTATAGTCCTTGATGGTCCAGGCTGCGGGTCTACTATCCTTGAAGATGAACCAGGCTGTACATCTAACACTCTTGATGGCCAGGCAGTGGTTCCTATAACAGATTAAAATATTGTGGTATTTTAAAATAAGTACATAATACTTATTTCTTTTCATACATACCTTCTGCCTAAGACTGATAGTGTGAACTATAGGTTGTCACTGCAGACAACTATATCAATCCCATAATACATTAAACAGAAAACTATAATTATATAATAGATATTATGCAATGTCATTAAAAGTAATTCATCTGTTTGGTTGTGAAAGTGTAACAGACAGTTACTTTTATATTTATAATATATAGTAAGGATAAGTTTTTTTTTTTAATTTAACTAAAAACTAACTTACAGATACTCATTGTTCAGTCTCCATAAAAATTGAATTATTTAATTCCAGTCTTGGCTGAACATTATACCCCTGCAAATAAATTGTCACTCATTAATTTAGGGATGATTTCATTTTATGAATATACCTAAACAGAAAATGAAAACAAATATCTTACCTCCAGTATGCTTTCCGAGATACTCGTAGTATTAGAGTCGGCTGGAAGATCTGGAATATTCTGTAATATAATCACAATAAATTATACATATTGATAGAAAGAGTAAATTATATATTCTATTAATAGAATACAGTTCGTCGCACTGTAGCAGTTGTGCTATGTAGGACATATGACACTAGTACATATTATTTGGCACAATTTTATGTATACTAGTACACTAAAACCTTATACATAATAAAAATCTAATATATATAGGTTTGTGTACAGTCAGCAGCAGAAGTTGCTAAGCGGGCAGGGTGTTCAAAATGAACTTGGCACAATCTTATTGTGAACGCTATAACAGCGTGTTAGGATCATTGTAACATTTGTAACCACCTCGCCTGCTTAGCTACTTCTGCTGCTGATGACTGTACTAATTGTTATGAATGTAACAGTATTTGATTATTACTGTCGTCTAAGAATTATGTACATACCAACTTAAAAGCACTTATTTCTTGTGATGGTGGTGTTTGTGCAGCCGGAACTGGCTCATTAGTTGATTTGGCAAGCCACGGGTTTTGCTCCAGGCATTCCAACAATCTCTCCTGTTGGGATTGTGATGGAACCGCACTTCTTGGCATTACACTAGAAGTAAAAATTATAACGTAAAGTATCACAAAAACAATTTTATGAAGTTTCAGTAGAAAGAAAAAATTAATTGTATGAATAAATACTTACATCTGTTTTAGCTTCACCAAAAGATAGAAATACAAAATTTGTATAAATGTCTCTCGTTACTTGATAGAATACCACGAAAAACCACTTGAAAATGTGTCCTTTTGCTGTTTATTTATTATTTATTCACAACACAACTCATCTGACAGATGATAAAAAAAGTAGAGAGGCAAAGGAGCAACATTCAGCCTTGATATTATTTGAAAAAATGTTTTTAGAGACTTATTGTAATTAAATTCATATTTTATTCTACTTTTTTAAGGATGCATTGACTAAATAATTTAATATAATCTTAATTTAAGGCTTTAAACACTAAGTCGATAAAGATCGATTATGATTTTTAAGTCGACGTGGCCAACCTCTTAAACAGCGTCGAGTTCTCACCGGCTGTCACCGCCTACAGTTCGACGTCGAGCTGTTCTACGTTAGTGAATACCGTTTTCCGCAGCGCTGCGCTCGACGTCGAAGTGAAGGCTGTCTCGACGTCGAGCTCGTCGACGAACGCAGCGTCGAATGTGTAAATAAGAGAATAGCATTGCAGCACATGTCTAGTAACTTAGGCCATGGTGACCATTCTCTTCCACCATTACTCGGCATACGCAATGGTGCGCGTCCGCCTCACATACCCAGCCCCCGAGGCACTGCAATCCTCAAAGTCATTCTCAAATATTGTACCCAAATGCGGCGACGGCAAAGCGTGTAACCAACCACGCACCCGACTGTGGCTTTGAAACTTTTATTTTCTTTTAAACTCGGTTTCAGCGCAAAATGTCAACCAATTCAAAAATAAATTAGACAAGCATACTGAATGAATTAAACTAGACAATGATAACTGTGTCGATGATTACTGGATACAGGCAATATCAGTTGTCACAACTGCCTGCCTGCTTATCAATAATAATAATAATAAGCAACGATTATCGGATCAGGTACGTGTCATTCAACGGCAAAAACGTTTGGATGACGCGACACTCGATCGGCTCCGCCTAGAGGCTCTCACTGCTGCCGCAGTCTCCACTTCGGCGCGGGACCCACCCGCCACGTCGCCGGATCCGGTGCCCGCACCCGACCTGGCACCGGGGGCACCGCGGGTTGATCTCAGTGCTGACGAGGAGTTTGCGAATCAGAGTGTGAGTACTTCAGCTAATGAGCAATTGAGGAGGACTTTGGAAGAGACGATTACGCAGTATCGCTTCACAAACATCTCTAGGCCGCGATTACCACGTTTGCCAATGAATAGGCGTAATCTAGCGCTAATGAGTGCCCTGAATGCTTTGCTAGAACCGTATCTACGGACTAGTAACGATTTAGATGATACACACTCGATCATGTACTGCGGGGCCATCGCGGCGTGCCGTGTTGCTCGATTCAAGTTTCCGGACGCTGAACGTGCACCTAGGACCGCCGGGGGTGTCCCTGCGTGGCAAGTGCGGATCGAGCGACGTATTAACTCATTTAGGACTCTTATTGCAAAGCTGATCTGCTTCAGGGGGGGTAATAGTCGCCCCCGAGTAATGCGTTTTGTGAACCAGGCGTTCGCGGGGACGGGCATTGAGCCCCGCGACTACATGGCCAATGTCACAGAACGCATCGACTTTCTGAAGCAGAAAATCTATGCATGGGCAAACCGTATTCGCCGCTACAGAAAGCGTGTGGATCGATTCCAGCAGAATCGTCTTTTCCAAAGTGACCAAAGGAAAGTATACCGAAGGTGGGAGGAAACGAGGAAACCAATCCATGTGTGCCCGATGCAGGCCCGCCGGATGCTGCTGCCATGTCTGATTTCTGGCGTAGCATCTGGTCGGTGCCCGTTGAGCACACGGAGGGTGAATGGATGAGCGTTGTCGAACGTGAGTGCGAGGCCATCGAACCTATGGGGGCTATTACCATCAGCCCCGAAGATGTAAGTTGTGCTATCCATACGGTTCAGAATTGGAAAAGTCCTGGACCGGACGGATTGCATAACTTCTGGCTAAAGTGGTTTCGATGCTCGCACTCACGGTTGGCAACGCAATTTCAACAAGCCCTTGAGCATGGTTCCCTGCCGCCTTCCTTAACAACTGGTAAAACTTTTCTTCTCTACAAGTCCGGTAGTACCACGGAAGCTAAAAACTATCGACCCATCACGTGCTTGCCCACGCTTTACAAGCTCCTTACATCCATTTTGAGAGCAAAAATTAACGCGCATATTGTCGCAAACAATGTTTTGGCCTCCGCTCAAAATGGATGTAGGGTTGGGTCCCGTGGTACTAAAGAGCTCCTCCTCATCGACATGGCCATTTGCCAACAAGTTCGGCGGAACAAGGGAACCCTCTCGGCGCTTGGATTGACTATAAAAAGGCCTATGATTCAGTGCCTCATTCATGGCTGAGAAGGATATTGGAGCTGTATAAACTTGATGCAACTTTTGAAGGATTCGAAGATAGGTTGCCGGCTTCGGAGAGAGGGTGAAGTCATTTCTCACCTTCTGTACATGGATGATCTCAAACTATTTGCACCAAGTGACCGAGATTTGTTAGAGCTATTGCAAACCACTGCAGTTTTCAGTAGAGCCATCAAAATGGAATTTGGTGTCGATAAGTGTGCATTTACAGCGGGGGAAAGTAGTAAATTCAACAAATTTACAACCTTCTGAGACAATGTCGTTCAGATCTATCTCTGAAGCAGAAACCTATAAATACCTTGGTATGTCACAGTCGTTGGGTATTGACGACGTGGGTATTAGACAGGCGACGAAGGAGCGCTTCTATGGTCGGCTGACAAAAGTACTTAACAGTCTTTTGTCAGGTGGCAACAAAGTTGCCTTTACCTTTAACGCTTGGGTAATGCCTCTGCTCACATACTCCTTTGGGATACTAAGATGGACCCAGACCGAGCTGGATGCCCGATGGATCGGAGAGTTCGCCTACTGCTCACCACACATCGTATGCTACACCCGCGCTCGTCTGTTATGAGATTGTACATCCCACGGAAATGTGGAGGTCGCGGCTTTTTAAACGCCAAAAACCTTCACAACCGTGAGGTGTACAATCTTAGGAATTATTTCCTTAACAACGAGTGTGGGATGCATCGTGATGTGGTGGCAGTAGACAGAAATCTCACGCCGCTCTCCTTGGCAAAAGAGAATTGGCGCAAACCTGTGGTACTAAGCACCGAGGACCGCAAGACGGTATGGAAGAGCAAAGAGCTACACGGGCGGTTCTACAAGGCCCTCATGGGCCCCGACGTAGATCTGCCCGCGTCGGTGAACTGGTTACGATTCGGGGACCTCTTCGGAGAAACCGAAGGTTTTGCCTGTGCAATTGCGGACGAAGTTATCATGACGAATAACTATCGGAAATATATCCTGAAGGACGGTACGGTCGACATTTGTCGGGCATGCCGCCGTCCCGGAGAGTCACTCAGGCGTATTATTTCTGGTTGTTCTCATCTTGCTAACGGCGAGTACTTGCACAGACATAATCTCGTAGCCAGGATTATTCACCAGCAACTTGCTCTTAAATACGATCTTGTGGACCACGAAGTGCCGTACTACAAGTACGCACCTGCGCCAGTTCTCGAAAATGGTCGTGCCACGCTCTATTGGGATCGATCTATCATCACGGACAGGACTATTGTAGCCAATAAGCCTGACATCGTGCTGGTAGATCGATCGCAGCGCCGGGCCGTGCTCGCCGACGTCACCATCCCCCATGACGAGAATCTCGTGAAAGCCGAGAAGGACAAGTCCAGTAAGTACCTAGACTTGGCTCACGAAATAACCGCCACGAGGGATGTTGACTCGACGATCATTGTTCCGATAGTCGTTTCAGCGAATGGTCTCATAGCGAAGAGTCTCGACCAACATCTTGAGAGACTCTCGCTAGGTGGATGGATCAAGGGTCAGATGCAGAAGGCAGTAATCCTGGACACAGCGCGTATAGTCCGGCGGTTCCTTTCTCTGCGGCCCACCGGCCACCGGCCACCGACCACCGGCAGCCTGGGCCCTGCCCCGTTGCCGGCGGCACTCTAGGTTAGGTTTTTATAATATGTTTATATATATTTTGTATTGTTTTTGTATGTGTTTTTGTATTTTACTTTTGTAATCATATTATATAGCCTAACCTAAGATAAAGAAAAAATAAAGTGAATAATAATAATAAACTTGTTGAAAACTTCCCAACTCGCAACAGTCTTCCTAAGTCGTTTTTATTAATGTCTGTAAAAAATAACTTAATAGCATAAGCAGATGCGGATTTAGAGATTTGGCACCCAGGGCAGTGATGACGGTGATGCTGTGCTCGACTTTGTAGCTTGGCCCCGAGCCATGCCCGCTCAGGAGTGGGATAAATACGATAGGTACGTTCCTGGTAATAAGGGAACTGTTTCATATTAAGGGGATACCCAACGCCAATGACCTTCGGTCTTAATCCTTTGGTTTTATGATGGTTCTTGAAGTTTAGTATATTAACAGAAACACCTTTAAGCAGAATAGCATCCCATTAATTACTTCGAAGTTCATTATCTCTCAGATATTTGGCATCAAACTTAAACAATTTTAGTTACTTAATTAAAAAAATAAAAGGCTTAATAATTCGTTTAAAAGTTAAATCCCTGACAAATTTTTAGAAGCGTTATAGGCGAACCCAATCATATTGATGTTATGTAAGTAATTATGTAAGACCCTTTACTGAAATCATACCTATAACGAAAAAAGTGCTTTATAGACATCATCATCATCATAATTTCAGCCGAAAGACGTCCACTGCTGGACATAAGCCTCCTCCAAAGATTTCCACAATGACCGGTCCTGCGCCACCCCCATCCAGCGGACTCCTGCGACATTCACCAGGTCATCAGTCCACCTTGTGGGGGGCCTACCCACGCTGCGCCTTCCGGTACGCGGTCGCCACTCGAGAACCTTTCCACCACAATGGCCACCCGTAGAACCGGTGCAATGTGCCCCGCCCACTGCCACTTAAGTTTAGCGATTCGGAGAGCTATATCGATTACTTTGGTTCTGCTGCGGATGGTTTCATTCCTGATACGATCTCGCAGCAGGGACCGGAACCGGTTACCATAACCCGGGTTTTTCATAAGGTTATTTTAAAGGTTGTTTTCAAAACACCTCCAATTCGGTTAACTCATGATACGGAAACCTTAATCATTCGGAAACCTTATCGGTCCAGTTAACCCCAATTAACCTCTAACCAGTAACTAACCCCAATGAATTCTGTTAGTGTTTTATTCTGTTTTGAACAGTTCAAACGAAAGTAATCTTTATACGCCCAGGAATTAGACTTAATATTGAATGACCATGGCTAGGAGTTAGGACGTTGTCGCTCGCTGTGGAACCAGGTTTGTTTTGCTCTTAGTGTGGCATCGTTTCTTTATTTCCTTACTATAACCTAACATTTTAGGCCTAACATTTTTATTATCATACATAGAAATGAAAGCGGCGTGAGCGTTTGTTTCTACTATGCTCAAGTTTATTTATTTTTCTTGTAGTTAATCAGTCAAATATAGGTAGAGTCATAAATAATCATCATACATGGGTAACTTAGCGCAATTATTCTGATATTATTTAAAAACAAAACATAACTATTAGTCTCAGATTACGAAGCGATAAAATTCAGCAAATAGTGCTATTTTGTGAGTACATCTTGTGACGGCTGTCGGTAAAGTTAAAACTTTTTAAAATCTCGACATTGTTATCCTTTGTAAAACCAACAGCTAATTACCTGCACGAAATAGTACCATAAAGAACAAGAGATATTTTATTAATAACAACAGTATTCCTTTGGCAATAAAGTTCAAATTGTTATAGCATGCACTCAACGTATAACCTTTTGAAATTAAGAACCGAGGCGTGGTCAACCAGGTGTCTGTTTATTTTTCATAATTAAAAGTTGATTTGATTATTGTAGCTTGTGTTAAATTTTGCAACTTACGTAGGTAGATATTTAAAAAAGTGGGAACAGATTTCTTATCGATTTGAGGATATTGTGCAAGCTTCAGTCGCTACGCTACCAAGTACCGGCAACGTTAGCTACACTGTATTCTATTCCCGATATTTCTTACAATCGACAACTGGCCTACTTTTTGGATTTTTAATGCATTTGGATTCTTGAATTTTTAATCCATGCTTAGTTCATACACTACTCAACTACAGCAAAAATAATATAATAAATACCACCCTCTAACTAAGACTTGCAAAACACGCTACCGGAGGCCTATTGCATAATCAGTTGTAGCTTGTAATATTAGCGGAAGTCTCTTTTCAATCCCTTTTATTAGAAAGAGAGTTCCGCTAATATTTTAAGTTACAAAATAAATTATACAATTGTCCCCAGGTGGTCAGATCATATTTCATTTCTAAAAGGTTTTATGTGAAATGCGTCCTATTCCAATTTGACCCTTATTCTTAAGACAATAAATTTGTAATTTATATTACAGGTTTTTGTATTACTGCATTTCATTTTCTGCAGGTAATTAGCGATTGGGTTTAACAAAAGACACTACAATGCTATTCATAGCAGATAAGTTTCAAGTGGAAATCGTGATTTCAAACTGTTTACATTATAAAACGGTGAATAGTTTTTGTCTTTCCTTAATTTCTCATATATGCGTCAAGAGTGATAATGCGACAATAAAAGTCTTGTTTATTACCAATCTTAATACGATTTTGCCGGCAATTACTTTCTTTTCTTACCTGGGTGCGTAGCCAAGATGCCAACCGCTCACGCTCACTCGCTAATGAAATGCAACTGTCATTGTCACGCTAATAAGAAAGAGAGATAGAGAGAGGTAGCTACGATACATTATTAAGCGTGAGCGATTGGCATCTTGGCTACGCACGCTGACGTCTGACGTGTTTTCACTTGAGACCGCTATTTGCTACCATTGGCAAAACAAAAGTATGTATTTGAGTTAATTGTAAGCAAGTGCAGCAAGCGGTGCTCCAAATGATTATGACATACTTTGATATTGGATACTTATTATTATATTATTTTTTCGTATCTCGTATTATCGTAGTAATGAGCAAAATTTGTATAATCGTACGAGTTTGAGATTAGGGCTCCCGATTACAAGAGTACACGCTGACACGTGGCTCCGTGTACACGAGTCGTGTCTTAATTACACGTGGCCTAATGGCATGTTCCAAACAGAGCAGAAAACCGGTATCGTGTGTGACAACGACATTTACAAGACGCTTCTGTAATGTGTGAAAATGTACCGACACTAAATGAGTAATTAAACATCTATAATTTATTTTATTACATTACAATATCGCATCTCGAGATACTCTGGGTATAACTTTTTTAAGTAGGTATATTCACGGAAATACTACTAAAATTACAGTCTTTCTCCGGGACCACGGGGGCAATGTCGCCCTTGAAACGTCGGAGGTTTGTTTTCAAAGTTTATACACGATTAAGCCCCGTTTTCGTAAATTTATAATACTAAAATTATAATAACAATATCTAATTATATACAAAATCTAACAATGAACAAGAGTTTTCTACTGATTTTATTTCCTTTAAAAACTCTCATATGTAACAGGAAGAATAATTATAATATAATTTGATGGCCATAGAGTTACAATTTTTTTTAAGCTATTGCATAGCTTCTATCGCGGGCCTTGAGCGCGGGGACCGAATCCAGAAATTCCGTAACGAAAAAAAACCTGACGCTCCCCACTCCGACGGACCGAAACCGACTTTATTCACTTTGTTACAAAGTTCTTTATCGGGGAAAGGATATATCTCCAAACGAATGTCGCTAAGTGTCATATTCTATACAAAATATTGAGGACAGTAGCTTTTATTACCAGAGATACGGCGATGTCAAACGTCAAAATAAACACTATTATTTTAGTCCCGCCAAAATCAAATATGTTAGTCACAAACTTATGTTTCTTATTTCAGTTATCATAAACCTATAGTTTCAATGATAAATATGCCTGAATAACCAACAGCTACTGTAAGATAATAAAACCCACATGTATTGTAAAATAATGTTGACAACTTTTCTATCAAAAACATTGAATTTGAAAATGAATAATGATCCACAAGAGTCTACAACAAAATATGGGACCACCATTGACGCGGTATTTTCTAGGTATTTAGAGGATATTAAGTCGCAAACTTATGTTTCTTATTTCAGTTATCATAAACCTATAGTTTTAATGATAAATATTCCTGAAAAACCAACAGCTACTGTAAGATAATAAAACCCACATGTATTGTAAAATAATAAAAACATTTTAAACAATATTAACTTTTTATTTATTAAATAATAGAAAAAATTGTTTTCTTATCGGTCACCACGCTCAAAAAGTGTAACTTGAATTAATATCAAAGAAAAAGAAATACTGCATGAACAAAATAAATAAATAATTATAATTGCATAAGTTGATACAAAATGATATGCAATAGCTTTACCGCGGCAGTCCCCGAGTGCCACACGTATTTTTTGAAATAGTTTTAATGTCTGATGTGTCGGTATTTAGATCGTATTTATATCGTTTTTCCCTTCCTTTCATTTTAAACAATTCTATATTATGTTTTACGAATATACACATAACAAATACATATAAGGATGGCAAGGGTAGTATACTTTTTTAAATAATGGCTTGCAACTATCTATTTAATATGCTCCACACAAAGATCTTACTCGTAAACACTTTCTTTGGGCTAAGAAAACCTTATCAGCATCTGATGAGTTGCCCCATATTATTATTCCGTAACAGATTTGCGACGATACATAACCGTTATAGGCTGCCGTTGCTGCCGCCTCAGAGACGGTTGCTCGCAGACGATACAAAATATAATTAAATCGATGTAGCTTATTACAAAGGGTATTAATATGGGCTTTCCAATTACAAAACTTATCATTCTTAATTCCTAGAAAAACTGCACTTTCCGTTTCATTAAGTTGTACTTACGCCATTAAAATCGGCAGATAATCTAATTGATTTGCTATTATAAGTTTGAAATTAAACCAGTTGTGTTTTGGTTAAGTTAACTTAGAGATTATTATTTTCTAACCAATTTGTTAATGTAGGTACATGTAATAATATTTCTTAGAGAACCATCTGTATTTTCTTTAATTACTATGGTTGTGTCATCTGCAAATAGTATAGTGTCATTTTGTGTGGCGCCAGGTAAATCGGTGATGTAAAGTAAAAACAAATACGGCCCTAGTATACTACCCGATGGCACGCCGCATGACATGTGTTAATGATGAACGGCGAATTATACGTTTTGTTAAGGTTTTTAACTATTTTTGTAACTTCTACACATTGTCGCTGCCCATTGAGATAGCTTTTTAGCCAACAGTACGCTTGCCCTCTTATACCGTATTTAACTATTTATATTACTTTAATAGCAATGTTTCATGGCACCCTAGATCCATAAAGCCATCCAGGATCTAGATTTCTGCTCATACTATGCATTCGTGTACATACACACAGAAAACATAGAAAAGCGGAAGTGTTTACCGTGACACCAATTAGTAGGTATAGGTATCGGGATACAAAGTATCAACTCAAAATATGTGTAATAATAATTTGACTGGATTACGTAAATTGTAAGAATATTAATGTAAAATACCAGACCAAGATAATATAACGCATCGCGGCTTAGACATTGCCGAGATTCATTGTTTATGTGGAACCGATAAGGGCAATAACAATAAGCCTGCACTCGGTCGGTATTCATCTTTGTGCACTTAAATGTCATTGTCTCATGAGAGTAATTAGTAAAAACAATGCAAGTAAAGTTTTTGAAGCAGGAATTTCTAGAGCTGCTTTCAATATTATCATTTTAAATTGCCATAATTTTTATAACGATACCCTTACCAACAACTCATACCTATCCGTAGTCTGCACGTGCAAGGCCATTTTTTTGTTTTATAAACGAGCCTTTGTTAATATGAGCACGTCGGCTCCAAAAGCTAATCCTAATAATTACCTACCTACTAGATGTGGAAACTTAAGTGGCGAGTTGGCTATATGTTCAAAGTTTAGTGACACCTCTCTACCCCCAGCCCTCATACTGGTGTTGCTCTCGAGCTCTCTTAGATGTCGCTTTTTGTGGGGGCCCATCTTATGTGGGCGAGTCACCGTTTGCCGTAAATTAAATTTATTACCATTTTGTTAGGCAGACGTCTGATTTTATTCTCTATAATACAATATTTAGTCAACCACCTTCACCTAATAGACCAGTATATTTTAGTTTCCATTAAATCTCAATAGTCTATACACCCTGGCGGTGCTGCCTCTGCGTGCATCCCATAACTCGGGCAGGTGCATCATTCGCTCGGTGTACCCCTTACATTTCATTAAATTGTCGAAAGGGTCTCAGCGTGTTGGCTTCGGCTCCGCGTACGCCTCCCAAAGGTCCGGAACACAATTGTTCCGTGATGGGAAGACCTACCTATTATGAAGATTTAAGACAAAAGTGCGATATTATTTTTTACTATCGTTGTAGAATTGTTTTTGCTGAATATTTTGTATTTTGATTTTTGTTCACATTGATCATAATATGTACTACGAGTATGTCTAATTTTTTGTTTGTATCCCTACTTTTTATATTTTAATTATCATGCACTGTTACTTTACACGCCAAGGGGCCTTACCATGACGTCTTAACGTGATTCAGTTTAGGGCCTAAACTGAGTCGCTGCCATACAACTGAGCACAGGTCCCTTACCTGAACCTGAACCTTAACTGAATTGCGTTAAAGGGCATTTTCAGAAAAAAGTGCACCCTTTTAATGAAAATGGGTCCTCAATTTTCCATAAAAAAAATTTTTTGTCAGGTTTGTAACGGCCCATACGAAATGTATGAAAAAAATGCGTTACAAAGCTGACAAAAAAAACGGGACACTATTTTTCTTGTTTCCAATAGTACTCGTGATCCTGGTTACAAAAAACCCAAAACTTCCTATATTCAAAAGGAAATGAAAATGGTACCCTATTTTTGAAAATGCCCTAAAACGTTATGGTAACGGATAAGGATGGGTTAGGTCCGCGTGTATTTAAGATCTGTTTCTACGAGTACCACGGATACTCGGATCTAAATTACACGCGAGCCCGACTTGTAAACTTGGCTACCTAAGTTGTTTGATTATCATTGCACGTGCAGTATTAGACGATTTATTCCTATTCGTTCCTACTACAATGGTTTTGAATGTTTTGATTAAATAACTTAACAAAATATCACCTACCGACGTTAGTCGTAAGACTCGTAAGAGATATTCACTAAATTCGTTGAACAAGTTAAATCCGTCAAAATAAACACTACCAATAACTTTAAATCACAACATGCAAGCAAACGTAATGTTTAACTTTTAATTTTCGAAAGCTTAAGAAATTCACGTAATTAATAGAAGTATTTTTATTTATTATAACGTGAATTGAAGTTGTAAGGTATGACATTTTATTTGATGAAATAAGCTAGTTCAATCTAACGGGTTGTTGTGTATTTGAAGAAAAATAAGAAATTATTAACACGTGCCGTCGCGTTGCCGTCTTCGCTTTAATTTGAAAGTGTAAGACGTAGAAACCGCTTGTTATTATTAATACAACTCTAGTGTAACGGCTTATAGTTCAAAATTGATTGAAGTGACAACTATGAAACAAACCTGGGTTATTCTACCTGTTGGACCCAAAAAACAGTGCAAGATACAAATGTCCTAAGTACGAGGTTTTTATATGTCCTTTACGACATTTCTATCGTTCACTGTTGACACGGAATTGTCTTTGCCGATGCCAGCCTCTACTGTTATTAGATATTGAATCTAATTTACTTACACGTAAAGAGTATACTCGTTTGTTATAATAAGGTTAACAGTAACCTAAAGAAAACCCCAAACAAAAACCCTATCGGGATTGGGTTTTGCAGTTAACCGGGTTATGGTTACTGTTACAGCAACATTTCGCTTACCGTTTGTATTCGGTTACTGAATGTTGCTGTTACAGTATCATTGTGTAACAGATATGATTAGGTAACCAACTCGATAGGCTTAAGCCTAAAGAGGGGTTTTCCGGTCCCTGTCTCGCAGAGAGACTCCTAGCATAGCCCTCTCCATTGCCCTTTGGGTGACTTTGAGCCTTCTTATGAACCCCATTGTAAGCGACAACGTTTCAGTAATCTCGTACAGGCTGATGTCCGGGATGTCTTCGGTATAGTGTCGGGCCAGTCTGGCTCTAGCGTCTTCCGCCAGACCAACTTCGGGTCTACTAGTAGACGTGTAAGCTCTCTATCTCACTCAGGAGCTCAGGTTTGGATTTGACAATTCTGCCATCCTCCGTTTTTAACTTAGTGAGCTGGCTTTGCCCAACAGACGGAAGCCTTGCAAAAACTTTGGAGCCCTTATTTCGCTCAATGGCCTCTTCAATACACTTAGTATTGGCGCATATCGCGGGTGAGGGACTTAGAGATCTGCTTGTTGAGCCGCCGGTATAAAGTCGCATCAACTGAAGATTTAGAGAACCACTTTACTCCTTTTATCGATGAGTCTCTGAGTGGAGTCTGAGAGCCTTTTGGTCTTATTTGTCCTTTGGGCCTTAAAAAACTTAGACCCAGCGCTATGGACAGCTTCCACAAACCCGTCGTTGAATTTGTCCACGTCATCGCCTAGGCAATCAAAACGATTTTGGTGGTTTTGGACCTGAAAGCTCTCGGGGTTTTGAGTTTAGAGTGCAGGACGGAGCGTAGACTCAGTCGAGAGCGTTCTAGCTTAGGACATATATTCAATGTGCCTCTTACCAGGCGGTGATCGCTTCCGGTTTTGACCATATTGATCACAGAAACATCATTGAATATATGTTACTTCGTCGACATGATGAAGTCAATCTCGTTTTTAATTGCACCGTCGGGACTCGTCCAGGTCCATTTTCTGTGCTCGCGTTTCTTAAAGAAAGAGTTCATCATGCATGTCGAGTCCCTCCTTCTCCAAGAAACCAGCCAGTAGATGCCCCCGGTGGTGGCTTTTTAGACAATTGACAAAAAAAACATTAAAAATAAGTATGTATTTATTTCTCTTCAAATTTGGCAGGCATCAAATGGACATAACATAAAAGATCGAAGAACCAATGGCCGCTTGCCTAATAATTATATCTGTAAAGTGTAAGTTAAGTTATAACGACTCAAAACTTGTATAAATTCGATTCGATGAAAACCTCGAATACGCCCTTAATTTTTTTTCTAAAAAAAAAATCAATCACGATAATTTATTGCGCTAATACAAAAATATGTGATTTGTTGTTGAGATTTGAAGTAGAAGTAGGTAGGTCTAAAGGAAGTATATTTTCAAAAACCCAATAGGAATTCACAGGCATAAAAATTACTTAAGTACTTTAATTTAATTAATAAAATTGATAAAAATTATAATTAGAAAGAGATGTCATATACTAAAGAAAAAGTGACCAAGGTTCCCGGTGAGCAGGGCAGGGCCTTTTTCTTTAGTATATGACATCTCTTTCTATTTATAATTTATATATAGTAGTGTGAGTACTTAAAAAACACAAAAAAACATGAATCAAAATATTTATTACATTTAATGAATGATTTGATTCGTGCTTTAAAAAAAAAAAAAATATATAAAATTAATCATTCTATCAATATTAACTTAACCCTTACATTTCATTAAATTGTCGAAAGGGACTGCGTGTTGGCTTCGGCTCCGCGTACGCCTCCCAAAGGTCCGGAACACCATTGTTCCGTGATGGGAAAGACATACTTAATAATCAAATTAAAGTTGAGATTAGCCAGACGAGATAATGACAAAAATAATTGGGAAAACAAGTTGCTAATTGTGCAAAAACTTTTGGTAGGTACCTATCGATAACGACCCGAAGCGCTGTGTTCTATCATCCAAAACAACTTGAGGTCACAGTGACACTGGTTTGTTTGACCATCCAACTCGCCTGCGACAGATAAGTATCAGAATACACCAGGCACGATGGGGCACCGACGACAAAAACGACCGAGATCTAATCTCGATGAAACTGGTTCCTTATGCTACTCACCTTGCACTCGTTGGCAGCTACGGTCATAATAACTCGTTATTATAAAATGCTTGAGGACAATTACATAATAAGATACAAGATGTTACAAAAATAGTGGTGATCTTTTTAAGAACGTAATCAGTATCATATTTTGTTCAGAATGCAAAAAGGCAAGTAGGTTTGACGACCGGTTGGCGTAGGTGGTAGTGCCCCTGCCGGCTAAGCCGATGATTCTGGGTTCGAATCCCGGTAAGGGCATTTATTTGTGTGATGAACACAGATACTTGTTCCTGAGTCATGGATGTTTTCTATGTATTTTATGTATTTGTATATTATACTTATATATCGTTGTCTGAGTACCCGTAACACAAGCCTTGTTGAGCTTACTGCTGGACTTTGTCAATTTGTGTCAGAATGTCCTATAATATTTATTTATTTATTAGGTTAGGTACTTATTTTGTGTGAAGGGGGTTGGCCTATTTCGACCACTTAAGGGGTTATTTCAGAAAAAATAAAGGTTACACACAAAAAAACACAGAAAATTGTTGTTTTTATATTCACATTAAAATAATAATGTTGTTTATAGTATTTTATTCATGTGTAAATTACAATGTTAAATATCATCTCTTCATTTATTTATATACTAGCTGGTGCCCGCGACTTCGTCTGCTCAATATCTTTATAAATTGTAGCCTGTGTTATTCTGATGTATAAGCTATATTATTGTGAAGCTTGTCATTATACAATCCATTCAGTAGTTTTTACGTGAAAGAGTAACAAACCTCCATACTTAGTTACTTACAAACTTTCGCGTTTATAATACCTATTAGTAGGATAATGAGTTTTTTAATTCACAAATTCGAGCGTCAAATGGAAAAAAATCGCCCATATGTATTTTTGTTACAAATTAAAGTATGAACTTGAAGCTTGACAAAGTAGCAGCGATGTGGTCATTGGTAGCCTTTCTTTTAAAGAATTGGTTTTTAAACTTAGTGTTTTTTTTTTGTTTTATTGGCAGATACGTCTTCGAACGATACCATCTTTGAAATAAAGCATCTTGGACTTGGGCGTGTATCCTAGGCTCGCGAGTTCGTGTCTCGCCCGAGGCCGTGAATTTTCCGCTTTTCATTTATTTCTAAGATTTAAAAGTGGTAAATTTTTTACAGGGATATGTCTCATTCAGACTAATGTATTACCTACTTCTCATTCAGAAAGCAGAAACAATTTGAGTTTTGGGAACTTCTGGAAAAGTTTGCTATCCTGAGGAAAATTAGAAATTTCCGACGCGTTTTTACACGGTGAATATTACGCCATTCTTAACGGACCCTCGGCAATGGCAATGGCCCTCAGATATCCATGACGATCTTTGCTACTGTTGTAGTTTCATAATTCATCTAACCAGACTGACTAGTCATTAAAACCTTAGGTCAGAAATGAATAAGTAGGAACCTTCCTACAGCCTATTGATTTATAGCAAGGAATTCTTAGCTTTGTCTGTATAAAGTGTTACCTGATGTCCGGAATAACCGTATATAACTAGGTATGTCCGGCTTTATACTGCCCGGTTATTGTTGCTCTTTCTCGAGAATGGTCTCCATTCTGTGGGAGGAATATTCACGAGCGCGAACTTTCTCCATACAAATCAGAGAATGCACTCCATACAATCGAGGAGGGCACCACTCTAGTCCCGCTAGTCTAATATGGTCGGGTTTTAACAGACTATCACTGTGGCAGTCCCGTTGTAACAAGTACCTATTTGTGTATGTTTCAAATTCAATACATAAATTTAGGTAAATAATAACAGCAAGAAGTACTTACATGCGGTTTTATTAAACACTTGTCTTCCGTTTAAAATCATTATTGCATTGCATTTTGGGCATGAACATATATTTTTTTCTTTGCTATGCATTTATTTATAATAACTAATAATAAGATATCCCTCTGCCAGTACCAGTTATAAATTTGTATATCTGCATCAATTTTCAAATTTACAAAATATCTTATCTTTAAAAGTAATGAAACCTTAAACCTCACACTATTCTAGCAGGTACTTCAAAACACGCGACATCTTTACCGTTCGCCTGCAGAGCCCAGTGCACCCTTACGCTTATGCTCGGATAGAAGGCTTCAATAGGGAAGGAGTCCTTGTAGACGTACGAGCCAGCAGGAAGTGGGCAAGAGGCCTTTTCCCCGGCTTCAGTCTCTAACTTGTCGCACACGCTGTTCCCGTCGACGCCGACGAAAGGCAGCGGCACTCCAAACACCTCCGCTTGCACGTGGTTCTTCAGATCTTTAATTTCCTTATCTAGAAATAAAACTTCCTGTTAGTTTACATATCGTTATATTATACATGCAATCTATTGTCGAGTACGTGTTAAGGTTTTTATTTTACGATCTTGTACTTAGACCAGCTCTCCACCAGGAAAACTGGTCATAAGTACCTCAGACCACTGCGATTAACGGTAAGTGCTGTAACTTTAGAACTAATAATGAGCAGTCTAGAGTAATCATCCATTAGATTTGATCAATCCCTGAGGTTTTGGTGCTTCTTATTAGTTAAATCAGAATACAGCATAAGTAGTGTAGATGCTCTCAACCTTACCTGGGGGTTATAGAATATTAAGTAACCTATTTGGTTACTTACATATCTACTCACCAGTTTTAAATTTAAACATCACGTTAGTTCTAGTGTTCTTCTTGAGCTTGCATGGTACCTTCTTGCATGGCGTCAAAACCACGTCACTTTTGAGGGTCTCAACCGTCCGACCACCTGCAAAACCAAAGTGTAGATATTTAAATAAGTGAGAAATTAATCATTATAATTATTGTAACTCTTGCCTGTATTTTAACAATCTATGATGGGTATATTCGGTAGTTACAAGCTCGTTAAAAATGTGTTGATTTTTTATTTATTAAGTGGTAAAAAGTATATATTATTATATTTTATTAAAATAAAGTTTACACACTACACTTCTTTACTAGTAACAAGTAGGTAGGAGTAAGTAGGTCGATATCGAAATGTTCCAATAGGTACCTACTATGTATTGATGAGGAGTTACAAACGTTATAATTATGTTACCTCCTACCTATTTACGTATTTTATTTGTAAGTTAGCTAACTAGGTATGCAAGTACCTAGTGTACCTACGTATTTGTCCTTTATGTCCGTTGGTTCAGGTTGGAATAGGTATAACGCGTATAGCCGTTTTTTGTTAGTGATTTGCATGCGTTTTTTAATCGATTGTTCTTTTATTTCGATGTCATGCGGTTGAAGGTTGTTTAAATAAAAAAAAGGTATATTGAACAGGTCCGTGTTGTGAAGATTGTTTCACAGTTATAAGTAGGTATAGGTATATATACGCGTATTTTGCGTCACGAATACTTCAAATATAGCATTCCTATTACGAATATATAGTAAGTAGGTACCTCTTATATTGCCTACATTTTCTACATATTGTTAGCAAATTGCAACAATCACAAAAAAAACACTGTATTTTTGTAAAAATCCTTAAAAATAGGTCTCAATAGCGTCAAGAATCTGATTTAGTACTGAAACCGTTGTGTGGCGTACCTAACAATTGTCATAATATTATAAATATAACTTTGACAAAATTATAAGAGTTACGCAAATAACCTACCATTAATTAGTGCATTATTTTAAGTCATACCTATAATAAAATGTAGTGCTTAAAAATTAAATATTGAAAATTACTAAATTAACAATTTACAATCGGTTACCGCAAATAAAATAAAAAAGCAATTTTGTTGCCATAAAATTAGATTTTTCTACTCGCCGACTTTAATCTGCCAATTACGAGTACATAGACAAAACTATAAGCTCATACTTTTCGATATTAGACAGTCCAACTCAACTAGGTATAATATCTCATTTCGATACGCTGTAGGCAACTATAATAGAACTACCTAATAAATCGCAGAGGATGGAATTAGCAAGGTCGCTTTTTTATTATTAAAGTTCCATAAGCAGAGCTTCATATATGATATAGGTAAGTATACTGCAGCTAGAGCTCGGTCTCACTAATTAGTAATTACAGTACATTGTTTAAATGTATGTTTGGTTTAGGTATATGTGTACGATAATCACTAAGTACCTAAACTATTACAAATATTTTTTTATAAGATATATTAGTGGTTAGGTATCGATGATATTCAGTAATTGTTTACTTACATATCTTGGTTTGGGGTTGGTTAGGTTAAAATTTTGTATATGTTTCGGACCGGTAGGCTATTTGTTGTTTTAGGAAGCAAGTAAAGGTTGGTTCTCATGCGGTAAATATTTTTAGTTGATGGTAAGATAAATATATTTGCATTTTTTTTATTTATTTAAAAAACATTATGAAGATAGCGTCAATCAATACCTATTATATTTTTCCTGTAATACCTATTTATGGTACCTAATCTTAACGTTGCGTAAAAATTTTAGATTTTTTCCTTTGTAAACTTCGGAGAAAAGGAGTGGGGTGGGGGGATTGGTATTTTCTTTACGTTTTTGTTTGATAAAAAAAAAATAATAATAATAGAATGTGCAAATCCAGCCCTTTCAAATGATATCCCACATGTCCAAGTAACTAAACTTTTAGTTTACCTATGCCCCCTCTTTTATCGGGCATTTTTCATTAAAAACAAATTAAATATATAATAAATCCTCTCTCAATGTGACTGTGTTAACCTTGTTTATAACTATTCCAAATTTCAAATCGGTAGCTTAAGCAGTTCTTGAGATATTTAACTATGTGACAGACAGACAGAGTCGCACCATAAGGGTTCCTTTTTTACCATTTTGGTAAGGAACCCTAAAAATTTGAGCTACGATATTTGATGCAAGGCAACATCCCTTTTATGTTACGATTTCAATATACTTATTAAATTATTAATAAATAATGAGCCCGTATCTTATTGACTACCTTCAAAACTTCAAATACTTAGGTAATCATGATTTAATCCCATGGTATTAGTTAATTTTGAATACCATTACACGAGTAGATAGCAACAAGCGAAGCGTGTGCGTGTGTCTTTTTCCGAATCCGACGTCCATGCCTTGACCATGGCCTACACGTCATTCAGTCAGGCTTGCATGCCTACCTAGCTATCGTATTTTAACGATTCCACTTGTCTGTTGCCACCATTAAAACAACCCCCTACGTTACTAACTAAACTATGTATTTACTAAGACGCAGCTAACACAGAAATGTTAACGCCAGTTGCACCATCCGTTGTTATCTAACTAACCCAGAGTTAAGCGTTTTATAGTATGGGATTTGACAGCTAACTTCGAGTTAGTTGTCTAACCCTGCTCGGCGCAAGTGGGCCTTAGGGTTTAGGTATAAAAAAAGACATTCTCCATTTTAAGGGTTTTAACATTTTGGGTTACGCGTTGTTTCTTGTCTGTAAGTTTCTAAGTAATATATATATTTACCTACCTAAAATATATCATTAGGTAGGTAGTACCTAGGTACCTACGTAGTAAGTACGTACCTACTTAACCTATAGTCCTATAGATAGGTATTTGATTAAGAATTCAGCCACGCACTGTAACCGTGTGTATATAATGAATGATGCATGATATGCACATCTAGTTAAATCAAAACGAATCCTTTGTTATTTTGTAAATACAGGAACTACAACACAACGTAATAAGCGTATCATTTTATCGGATTTTTTGGGTCTAGGTTAAACTGATCTGTGGTTAAACCAAGTGTTTGAGCTGTAGATACTTAACTACACACAGATATTAATTAGGTACCTGGAGATTCGTTTCTGTGAGAAAATTGTACACATGACACGACATGAGGAATTCATCATCATTTTTGTGTGCCAACCATGAACAAATGACCTAAATAGGTAAGAAAATAATACATCCTTGTCGCCGGTAGGTATAGAGACGGCCCAGCCCTCCCACTCGGCCGGTACCTCCTACAGTCACCTGCAATAGTATATGACGCTGTGAAGGCCGCAAAAATATGTAACACGCTCTTATGGCGGTACAAACAAGACTGTGTCACATATTTTTGCGGCCTTCACAGCGTCATATACTATTGCAGGTGACTGTACAATCGAGTTCGTTAGCTAAGGTCTCTGTCGTTTTGACCAGCCGCCTGTGCGGCGCGTGGGGCGGACGATAGACGCCCCACGCTGCGGGCAGCGGACGATAGACGCCCCACGCTGCGGGCAGCGGACGATAGATGCCGCACGCCGCGGGCAGCGGTTCAAAACGACCGTGGCCTTATAGTGTATATTTCCTCACCTTAAAGTCTTAAACCGTTGTAATAAGAGGCTTTTAGACGGGCCATATTTTTCTGCAATTTATAGCGGACAATTTACAAACGACACAATCATGCATATGGAGTAAATATTCAAGCCCCATTCATTAGGTAAGAAAGTATACCTAACATATTAATGGACTTGACTAGACTAGGTATAGTTGTAGCTGTGATAAAAATAAGACTAGTTCAATGGTGGGCAATAAGGAAATTTCAGTGAAGGGCCTGAAAGCGTTTCGTCCTTTTGCCCTTCGGTATTCTTATATACTAACCGCCTCATTCATAAAAAAGTTAACAGAAGCTTTAGTTTAATTATGTTTTCTCCCATTCTGACAAACGCGATTGTCAAAGTGACAGATAAGGACAAACAATCATTTAGCTAAACTGCACGGCTACCACGAACATCGATAATTGGCATTGACGGGAAAACCTCTTTGTCACTCTAATATGCAAGTGTGATAGAGATGGACATACACATCCGCAATCGTTCGATATTCGTGGTACTAGCCCTGTTGTTCATTGAAGTGCGTTTATGAATACCTAACGCCATAATTATTTGGAAGGACCGTTTTGGCGGGCCGGATGAAAACATTTCGCGGGCCGGAGCGGAGTTGGCCTGCGGTGCGGGCAGTAGTTTACCCACCGGATCTATATTGGGATCCCTAAAGTTTTTTATCCTATTTTTGCGTTCCCTAATCCTTTTGACGTGACAACGTCTTAAATTAGGTTGCGGCTGGGAGTCACTTATGAAAAAGTGTAACGCTCGGTAACGTTACGATGAGTCACCGAACGAGAGAGAGGCCCGCCGAATACCTTGCGTCTCTCTCCCACTCAACTATGATCGGTCTGCCGCGCGCGCAGCACTAGAGAATTAGGCGCATTGAATCGGCGCATGCTTGTGTCTCTGTCTTTGTCTTTCTCGAACGTTGATAGTGTTAAGTAAGTTCCTATTGTGCAATTTAATTATATTCATATCAATAAATATTCTACCGAGAAAAAGACGTTGTCACGTAAAATCTTCGCCCGTAAAACCGACTTTATTTGCCATAATAATCATTTGTCCTAACACTCATTTGCCCTATTTTTGATTGCCCTCTCATTGAATGGATGATTTTAGTTTGCCCTAATGTTTGATGTCCTAATGTTAACTGACATATTAATTACATATCCTAATGTTATGTTCCATAATGACTATTTGTCCTATTGATCATATGTTCTAATCATTATTTTCCCTAATTTTATATGGCCTAATGACGTTTATCCTATTATTGTAATACCTACGTAATATTATTTGTCCTAACGATTCTTAGCCCAAATTAATTAATTAATACAAAATTGTAGTTTGTAAAGAGTGTTATGTAAATAAGTCGGTTCTGGCGCTTCGCCGGCCGCTGCCGCGGCACGCTCGCTTCGCTCGCTCGGCTCGCGCGCTGTTAGGTCGCAGTTCAACCTAACACTCCTCCTCGCTTCGCTCGTCGTCGTACCTAAACCGACCTGCCTTAAACTTCGATCTTTGAAGCGCTGGATCTCAGCCATTTTCAATTTTAGAAAAGGTTTTTCAATTAAAAGCTGCTTATTGTGACTTGTTAAATACGTGACAATCATTTCAAATATATGTCATAATTACACCACTTTCGACCAAATTTTATAAGACCCACCTTTGGTACAGTCTAACTAAAATATGGTTAAAACTGGTACAAGACTGCGTATGTATATGATAACATGCTTCGAACAGATGAGTTTTAGGACTACTTATCATTACATTATGGATAATAATTATTATGACAATTGATTGTTAGGACTAATGCCGGTTAGGATAAAATAGTTATGGCAAGAGATATGAGGACAAACGTTATTAGGAATCGCGATGAATATGCCAAAACACATTAGGGTTGTTGATGTTATGCTAAAAATGCTTCGGGCAAATGAGTTTTAGGGCAACCATTACGGTATGGAAAATAATTGTTATGGCAATAGATCGTTAGAGCTAATGCCCGTTAGGACAAAACGGTTAGGGCAAGTGATTTTAGGACAAAAATTGTTAGGGATGTAGAGGGCCACCCCTTACCCACCACTGGATTAGTTAAACATACTGATTAGGTACATAGTTTTAAGAAGAGTAACTACGTAGGTAGATATTCTATTCCTAATCCTACAACTTCTGTGAAATTGGTTTTTTCCTTCATATTTTCTTTTACCTAAAAATACATCGAAATATTATTATTGAAACATTGAATTTTATTATCCCAAAATCTAGTAATATTGAGGCGACCTGTGTATTTCGGCCAAATCCAAGTTGTGTAGGTATTAGCATTAACATCATTAAGTAGTGTTTATTGTAATAACTAGTCAAGAGTCGTCACGGTTCGCTGCTATTGTTTCGTTCGTAGGTAATCACTAATCACTGTTTTCCCGCGATTGTGCAGCCTTCCAATCATAATTAATGTAAGAATTTTAGCTGATCTTCGTACAAGCTCGTGTACGTAAACTCTCTATTATTCATAATTAATTTAATTACTATTATATTATACTCGCACTCTTTGTTGTTAATTTCCCCACTATTTTTATTTTAATAAATAAGGATAAAAAGTTAAAAACAGAGGGAACGTTGGTGGCCCAACTGGCCCAGCGGTATAAGAGCGTGCGACTTTCAATCCGAAGGTCGCGGGTTAAAAATTTTAACCTAGGTGGTAGACCACCAAGACCGCTTGCTATTGTAATAAATGAGACAACCCTACCACAAACAACATCTGCCAAATTCTTAGGTGTAACAATCGACTCCGCACTAAAATGGGATACCCAAATTGACCAAGTTTGCACGAAATTGGCGGGAACCTGCTTTGCACTGAAAAGGCTATCGCTCGTTCTTCCACAAGACCAAGTGCGAAACAGTTACTTTGCCCTCTTTCACTCGGTGCTAAACTACAGTCTAGAATTTTGGGGAGTAGCCGCTGACTGGCACCGCGCTTTCGTACTGCAGAAACGAGCTGTCAGAATAGTAGCCGGCGTCCCTCCCGGCACACCCGCTCGACACCTATTCCAATTTCTGCAAATTATGACGTTACCATCGCAATACATTTTTAATATAGTAAAATTTGTCAGAAACAATATTGACTCTTTTCCCTACAGACCGAGTAACCTCAGAAATCTAAGGGACAGAAACAGAGGAATACTCATGATACCCAGATGCAGGCTAACCAAATCTGCCAAAATGATCTACACCATAGGTCCTAAAATATACAATGCAATCCCTGATTGTATTATTAATGAATCGAATGATGACTTATTTTATAATAAATTAAAAAAATGGCTTGTTGGAAATGCTTTCTATAATATTGATGAACTGTTTGACATAAAAAATGATTTAGTATACATTATATAATTCTAATTCTAATTTTATTTGATTATCTCTTCTTTAATTTATTATTGTATTTAATTAACCTTGTGGTATGTAGTAATCGATTTTGTATTTTTCCAGTTTGACGTGTAATATGTAATACTATTATAAATAAATGAGTATGAGTATGAGTATGAGTAAACCCTGGCTCGTACCAATGACCTTTTTGAACTTACATATGCATCATTTGATATTTACCAATCGCTTTCGGTGAAGGATAATGTAACCATCGTGAGGAAACCGGACTACTCCCGATAAGGCCTAAGTTTACCCTCTGGGTGGGAAGGTCAGATGGAAGTCGCTTACGTAAAACGAACGCCTACGCCAAATCTTGGGGTTAGTTGCCAAAGCGGACCCCGGCTCCCTGAGCCGTGCCATAAGCAGGGAAAACGCTAAGAAGAAGAATAAGGATAAAAACATTTTTTCCTTAAGAATAAGAAGGGAAAAAAGAGTTGAAAAGGTTAAATACTGTAAGTAAGGGCAACTATAAGTTACTATTGGCCGATAAATATTAAAGGTCGTGTTGACTGTTGTGTCATAATGAATAAATGATAAAACCAGACGGGACAATGAAGAGACAATAGTCGGTACCCTCGGTATCCCGTCATGATTGAAAATAGTGTTTCAACATACTCGTAATATATTTCTGCCGGGCGGAAACTGGTAAACGTGAAAACATGATTTTTAACAAAAGTCTCCCTTATAAATTGAACGAGAGGTCATATACTACAGAAAAAGTGACCAAGGCCCCCGGTGAGCAGGGCTGGGCAGTGGCGTAACAAGGTGGGGGCAAAGGGGGCACGTGCCCCGGGCGCAACTTTTAAGGGGGCGCCAAATTTACCTGGCCCGTATCTCACAAGTGTGACAATTCCTAACATTTATTTTAACTTTCACAAGTTTCACACATTATAAATTTACTAAAACGGAACTTAATCGTGTCGACGTGGTGACGACGCCCACAGCACAAGTTGCAGGAGTTGAAGGCGTCCATAGGCTACGGTGACCGCTTTCCATCAGGCGGGCCGTATGCTTATTTGCCAACTTCGTGGTATAAAAAAAAGTTACAGTAATATTTAGTTTACAGTTGACAATTGTCACACTCTTTCGCTTGGTAAAATAGGGGCCGGGCCACAGTTTACCACGTAACATATTCTGGGGGCGCAAACTGGATGCTAGCCCCGGGCGCCAATTCCTCTAGTTACACCCCTGGGGCTGGGATCGAACCAGCGACCTCCTGCTTTCGCGGCAGCTCTTTTCAATCTATCTCTTTCATTTTATAATTTGTATACAATAGTTAGTAAAAAACCGGCCAAGTGCGAGTCGGGCTCGCGCACAAAGGGTTCCGTAGCAGCAAATATAATAAACTTATTATGTCAATTTATACACCTGGTGAATGGAGCCTAAACTTATAAGGTTCAGCCATCGTTTTCAGTGTAAGCACAATAACTTAACCAAAATTACAGTTAAATCAACCTATCTCAAAAACTATAAGAGATACTTTGATCAAACCAAAAATCGTTGAAAGAGTTAATTAGCATGCATCACCTCTATTTTTTTTAGAATTTTATACCCCGTAGTTATAAAAATAGAGGGGGGGGGACATACTTTTTACGACTTTGAGAGCTGATATCTCAAAAACCGTTCACTTTAAGAAAAATGTTTTTTAGAAAACTTTATATCATTTTAAAAGACCTTTCCATTGATACCCCACACGGGTATGTACATCGAAAAAAAAATTTTCATCCCTCAGTTACATGTATGGGGGGCCCCACCCCCAATTCTTTTTTTTACTATTTAGTGTCATAATTTTGTAGCGGTTCATACAACACATATTCCCATCAAATTTCATCACTGTAGTACTTATAGTTTCCGAGTAAATCGGCTGTGACAGACGGACAGACGGACAGACGGACAGACGGACAGACGGACATGACGAAACTATAAGGGTTCCGTTTTTGCCATTTTGGCTACGGAACCCTAAAAACATGAATTTTATTTCATTTAATACATGATTTGATTACTTAAAAAACATGAAACAAAACATTTAATTGTAAAAGTCTTCCTAATATTTTTTTAAACATTGGCCTCATTTTACATGTTTTTGTTTTATTTTTACATCCTTGAATTTATAAACATGATTCTTAGTTAAATAGTTGAGTTCTACTAGTTCTTAAGTCTGGTAAAAGCTTTTATCTACAAATAATGTAGTTTAGTTGTAAACAGCAATTATCTGATTACGCGGTTTATATTCTGATTCTGACGCGCAAGCGGCGCGGCGCAAGCGCAAGAGGAGGCTCTTGCTCTAGCAATTAAGTAGACCTATTATCTCTTTTGCTCGAGCATTTGGACTCTTAACAACCTAGTAGTAGGTACCGGGTAGTAAACAATCTTGGTGTATGTAGATAAATATAGGTATGTGTAATAGTGAGATTCTTAGTATAGATACCTACTATTATAAATGCTAATATATTATAAAAACTGCCTAATCAAATTATGCTCAACTTAACGATTTGAGTATGCCATACATGTTTATACCATATATAAGGTGCTAACAAATTAGTCACGGATATTTTAAGAGATAATACATTGTATTAAAACAATTCACTTTAAACTATAATTAAGGAACTTTTGTATATAATTTTTTTGTTTTCAGTTAACGAACAAAAATAATAATTATAATTCCGTCTAAAAATAATCACCATGTGCAAATTTAACTGACAAGATGTTTAGCATGACGTTGACAATCGAGTATTTGATTTGACGTTAAGTGGCCAGTTAGGTGTTAGGTAAAAGAGGTACAGTCAGCCACACAGCTAACAATACACCCAAAGTGCCAAAAATATGTATACAGGACTTTATTGTCTGAGCATTAAGGTCGTGTATACATATTTTTGGCACTTTGGGTGTATTGTTAGCTGTGTGGCTGACTGTACTAAAATATGTTCAATGAGTAAATCCTAAATATAATGTCTTTTTTTAGGGTTCCGTAGTCAACTGTCCGTCCGTCTGTCTGCGGCTTAGCTCAGTGGCCGTTAGTACTGAAAACTAGAAACTAGAAAGCTGTAATTTATGCATATCCATGATGCCCACAAAGTGGTAAAACAAAAAATCTAAAAACTTTTATTTTTAGGGTTATGGGGTAGGGGGCTCCCATACAAGTAAAGTGGGGGAGATTTAATTTTTTCGTTTTAATCCTAAAGTGTGGCATATCGTTAGATAGGTATTTAAAAAGGAATAGGGGTTTGCTAAGATAATTTATTGATAAACTGAATATTTTCCGAAATAATCGCACCGGAAGTTAAAAAAAATGTGTCCTGCCCTGCCCTTTGCTTTGACGCGATAGGAAAAACCCCATGTAAGTACTGCCTTATAAAGCGTTTTAAAGGGAAATTAGATTGAGCATGATCAATTTAGCCATTTTAAATTTTTTGCTTCTGTTACGGGGCCCATCCGGTATGTACAGTCGTGGCCAGATAATTAGGGATAAGGTTTTTAGGGTTCCGTAGTCAACCAGGAACCCTTATAGTTTAGCCAAGTCTGTCTGTCTGTCCGTCCGTCCGCGGATAATCTCAGTGACTGTAAGTACTAGAAAGCTGTATTTTTGTACGAATATGTATATCGGTCACGCCAACAAAGTGGTAAAATAAAAAGAGGTTATATTTTTTTTAGGGTACTTCCCGTACACGTAAAGTGGGGGGTGATTTTTTTCCAGTGTGACATATCATTGGAAAGGTATTTGAAAAATAATGAGGGTTTTCTGAAAACAGATTTTGACAAAGTTAATATTTTGGGAAATAATCGCTCCAGAAGTTTAAAAAAATGCGCTTCCTCTCTAACTTTTGAACCATAAGTTACAAAAGTAGAACTTAATAAGAACTTTATTGGAAAATTATTTTGAACTTAATTGGATGAACGGTTTTTGAAAAATTTTACAAAATCATTTCTGAATTAGGTTTGTAATTTAACCGTACTTATTTGCAATTTTTATTTTTATTTTGAGTACCTACTTACTTAATTTATCATCCCGCAGGTATCTTCCTTCTAATAAATAAAGAATGATTCAAATCGATTCACGCGATTAAAAATTACCCTGGAAAACCCAACATACATAACCCGTCTAGTTTGTATAAATTAGTAAGTAACCCAATTTCCCGAGAGATGGCGCTGTACAGTGGTCTAGTTCGCGCTGTTAAGATTTTTTCGGAGTTGATGGGGTCGGGACGGGTGTGATCGAAAGTATCAACGAATTGTTAATTATTATAAGCATATTGAGCATGGTATCTATTAAACACTTTTTAAGGTTGCCTATCCCTATTGTGACGGACGGTAAACTACGGAACCCTAAACTGAGCATAGCCCGCTCTTGGCCGGTTTTTTCCATACAAATGCCTACAACGGTCATCATACGGACACGGAACCCTGAGAAAAAATAATCTTGTTGTTTTACTTTATTTACTAGGATAGGTAGGGTAGGTAGGTATAACCTTTTGAATAAAAATGTAAACAAACATATAAGCCTTGTGTTTATGCTAACTTCATAACCTGCTTACTATTTACTCTCTAACTAGCAAGATGTGTACTGGTTTTTGTCCATTAGTCTCCTAATCGATCAACCGTTAGCCACAAGAACTTCTGTGATAATAGTCTAAGTAACAAGACAAATAAGTGTTATATGAATGACCAGTTTCATAAAAGCGGCAAATGGCCTATTCAAGATTTCTGCGAACGCAAGTCGAGACGAAAGGAGGTCGTGTTCTAAATGGCTTATGTAAAGACTTACCTGGACATTGGTCGACGTCGGTGGCGGCGGCGAGCGCCAGGCACGATAACACGAGCACACTCAGAGAGACCATTGCGGCAACTAACCACACTCGCAACTAACAACCTGGCCTGTTCAACTGACTGACCGGTTGTCTGACTCGCGCATCTCAAAAAACACAGATTTATTAGTTTACATTGTGTGTGTTTCGATACTTGCGATTTCATGCACTATATCCTAAATGCGTGTATCGTTCTTGTCAAAACGCAGTTTCCGGGTTTCAAATGCAAACCAAATGTATAGGTAGGTACAAAAATTATGTATTTACATTGTCAATCACAAATTACTTACTTAGCACATTACACGTAAAACGTCTTATATGTAGTTAGTCTGTTTATACATATGTAAATTCTATTAAGATTTAGGATCTTAATAGTAGATTGTTAACCAAGGGGTGAAAGGATAGACCAAGTGTCTGAAAGGCACCCATTTCAGTCGAGGTACCTGTAATGTAATGGCGCTCGAACGTAGTGAGATGTGAGATTAGTAGTTTTTTTATTATTAGTAAAACTTAAGAGTAAAATACATTTAGTAAATAAACCGGCCTAGGGTTCAGTTCAGGGCGTATAATTTTCCACCCGCTTCATAGGTTAACAATGACCCCACTTTCATTCAGAGCATGAGATGTTACATTACGAATATTACGATACAAGGGCGACAAAGAGGGAATTCGCAACGAGTGGCGATAAATTAAAACACGACCGTAGGGAATGTTTTAAATCGATACGATTTGCGAATTACCTCTTTTGGCCCTTTGAATATTCGACGCAGGCACGTAAAGTGCTCATTAGCGCCCTAAGGCGGTAAAGTAGCACCATGTGTACTGTAATAGTAGGTAGGTACATTACCTAACTAGTGCGGTAAAACAAAGAAAGGCCGAAATCGCAGATGTTTGCGACGCGTTTGGACGTAAATATGCGATCAAGGGCTTTATTTATTACCTCATGTGTTAGGTACATTATTTTTCCCCTCACTAGCTCGGAAAGCGCTGTTTTGACCTTTAAAACAAGCGTGGAAAAACGCATTTTATCCACATGTGGGGCAAAGTAATCTAATTCCTATCACTTACCACCAGTCCAGTATAAGTGAGTCCTATATGCCCATAGTAAATATGCGCAATCGGAGGTCACACCTTAAATTGGTCATGAGATCATGTCTTATCCCGCACCTACTCTATGACAAATTTTGAAATTGATTTTTGATGGTTTCTTCAAGATAACTTACATGTGGATAAGATTTATTGATTTATTATCTGCCGCGAAAGCAGGCGGTCGCTGGTTCGATTTCAGCCCTGCTCACCGCGGGCCATTGGTCACTTTTTCTTTAGTATATGACATCTCTTTCAATTTATAATTACAAATATTATCTTGTGGATAACTTAATATCGACACGACAAAGTTTGCTTACGTTTTTTGTCGTCGTACGATAACTACATCCACTTTGTCGACGTGATAATAGATCCTAATGGACAAATAAACAATAATTATTAGTGGTAATGTAATGTAGTAGCACAGTCCACAGTACACCGGAGTGTGCGGAGGCGGGACCAGACGGGCGGTAAAGTACTATGAAAATGCATTACGGTCATGGGCTTAATACAGCTCATTAAGTCTTAAGTATGTTTGCAAATAATATAACCATTTACGAGCAAGTGTGATGAAAATAAATGAAACTACCTTAAATCTAAAATAGGACCCACGGACAGGGCGATCATCACGCAGACGCCATGTCATGTTGCCGGCGCTGAATTGTTATTGCAATTCTTGTTTTAATATGCAGTTCGTACATTATTTATATTATTAATCCTGTTATTTAATGGACACTTAGGTATGGAGACATTTATTATTGTTCATTGTAATAAATTATGATTTATATTTTAATTTAAGCTATTGTGCGCAATACTCGTGTAAGTACTAACTCGTAATTATTTTATTTTATTGCTTAACTCACCATACACACGTGGCAACCAACTCCTTGAATATTAGTCCTTATAGGAAATTACGTCTCTGTACTTTATTATTGATTTAATCTACCAAAATTAAAACTACGACCAAATTATACGGGCGAATAATTAATCCAGCTATAGTACCTGTTCATATGAATCGTATGGGATAATACCTAATTACGTTAAATTGTGTTATTAATGTAATGATTTTTCTAAGGTGCGACAGAGCTGCAATGTATGTCGTCCAACTTTGTTTGACATGATAAATGACACTGAGACTGACATGATACTCGTATGTCTCGTATGTATGACGTTTAGATAGCTACGTTAATTTATGTGGATGCAATACATTGCGTGCTGAATTTTTATGTGTAAAAAAAAACATCTTAGTTTCCTAAAGAAATTAATGTAAATAGGTTCCCTAGGTCCAATCGTCATTAAAATATTCGCCCGTATCAAATACCTACGCTGTATAATATATACGTATACTTCCCTCTTTTATTTTTCACTTTTTGCGGTAGTAGTCGGTTTTATTTTTTGTTTATTAAATCTACCAATTGTATTACGATCATAGATAATCATTTTATTTTCATAAAACCTGAGTGTTGCCACTCTAACAGGCTAAATGCTGATTACACATCTTCCTTTTTCTTTATTTTTATAGCTGGGCCATCCATTCATTATGTATTTATGCAGTTTCTTGCATATCTCATCTTCTTGTTGGGCTTCTTTTATTTTTCTTAGACGCTCATCAGAAAAATATGATTCTTTATGGATGCTGAAGAATGTTGATTCATCCAGCTTGTCACTTCTTTCAAGAATATCTCTATCTTCTTCTTCGGTTGGAAGTGGGGCTCTCGATAGCATGTCAGCTGTGTACATATATTTTCCAGGAACATGTTCTATTTTATAATTGAATGGGGTCATTCTCATTCTGAACCTTTGTAGTCTTATAGGCAGGTCTGCTATGGGTTTTGATCCTAGTATGGCGAGTAATGGTTTATGGTCTGATCTTATGCTGAACATAGGTAAACCTTGAAGATAAAGTTTGAAGCGTTCACATGCCATAGTTGTAGCGCATGCTTCTTTTTCAATCATTGCATACCTTTGTTGGGTGGGTGTGAATGCAGATGACCAAAAGTGAACTGGTTTCCAAATATCTCCATGTTTTTGTTCAAGCAGGCCGCCCATCCCATACTGTGATGCGTCTGCTGAGACTCTGGTTTCTAATGTTGGGTCATAATGCGCTAACTGAGGTGCTGAAGTTAACAACTTTTTGATATTTTGAAATGCATTAGTGTGCTCAGCATCCCATTCTCTTGGAGAATCTTTTTTTAGCAAGTCACGGAGAGGTTTTGTCACATCTGCTATGTTTGGTAGGAATCTGAGATGCTGATTTACTGCTCCCATGAAGCTTCTTAATGCTGTGAGATCCTTAGGTATTGGTAAGTCATTTATAGCTTTTATTTTGTCTTGAAGAGGTTGCACTCCATTGTTTGTTATTCTGTAACCTAGGAATATGCATTCATTTGTTCTGAAGATGCATTTCTTTTTGTTTAGGGTTACTCCTCCCTTCTGTAGAGCTTTGAGTACTTGCCTGAGGTTCTCATCATGTTCTTGTATGGTTTTCCCATGAACTAGGGTGTCATCAACATGATTTATGCAACCTTTGATGCCAGTCAGTATTGTTGCCATTTTTCGTTGGAAAATTTCGCTTGAAGAATTCATTCCCATGGGCATTCGGTTAAATCTGTACCTTCCAAAGGGGCTGATGAAAGTAGTCAGATCTTTTGATTCTTCAGTAACTTCGACTTGAAAGTAGCTTTTTACGGCATCAATTTTAGAAAAGTATCTAGATCCAGCAAGTTGTGCTAGACATTCTTCTACTGTGGGCAACGGGTGATATTCTCTCATAACATTCTTGTTGAGCTCAGTGTAGTCAACTGTGACGCGTACACTGGTGGAATCATTCTTGTCAGGTACAGGTACCATCGGAGCGCACCAATCTGTTGGATGTGTGACAGGTTCAATCACATTCATATCAAGAAGGTTCTTCAGGGCTTTCTCTACTTTAGGTCTTATGGGTATTGAAATATGCCTTGGAGTAGTTACTGCATATGGTTTGGCATTCTCCTTCAATTTTATGTTATATTTTCCTTGCATGACACCTAGTCCAGTGAATATATCTGGGAATTCATCTTCAGGTTGTGTCTTGTTGGATATTTGCATGATCTCAGTTTTTTCATGCCATTTTACTATGCCAAAGAAGTCACTTTCTGTTAAACCAAGTAGAGGCGTCTGCTGATCTTGCAGCACATAGATGTCAGTAATAGTACTTTTGCCTTGCCATGATAATTTAACATTGTGGCAAATTCCTCTCGATGGCAATATCATTTTACAAGGACCCACAAGGTTCTCCTTGACTTTTATTGGCTCCGGTAATCCTAGCTTTACTCGGAGTTCGGGGCTTATTACTGTTTCAGAAGCTCCGGTATCAACTTTGAACTTGATTTTTTGCTTATTTAATGTGATGGTTACAAACTTTGACTTGGAGCGAGCTGGTTGTCTTGAGTTAACTGAATCTATGGTTTTCTTCGAGTTTTCAATACTCCCGAGAAAAAAATCTTCTTCTTCTGTAACCTCGTTGACAGTCTTTTGCTCCTTCTTTGAGTTTTTTGTTTTTTTACAAACCACCAGCCAATGTCCTTTAAGTCCGCATCCTTTACATGTTGAGTTGATGGCCTCACATTCGCTGAATCTGTGTTTAGGAGTGCGACCGCACTTTCTGCAACTGCCATCAGTACTAAGTTGTTTGATTGGCTTCTTTGTATTGGACCTTTTTACATAGTGTACTTCCGGGGCTTGTACAATGCTGGGGTTAAGTGTGGCTATATTGGCTTCGACTATCTCTGCATGTCGTGCCCTGTTGACAACAGTTTCTAATTTTGGCTCTTCTTCCAGGTTTTGAAGTGCTTTTGATAGTTCAGTGTCTCGCATACCTGCTACTATTCTGTCGCGTATGAGCTCGTCTTCTAGCGTCCCGAATTCACACTTTTTTGCGAGGTTATGAAGGTCAGTTATAAAGTCGTCCATGCTTTCATCCTCTTTTTGAACGCGTTGATTAAATCTGGCTCGGCTATACATTTTAGTTTTACGGGCTGTGTAGTATGCGTCGAATTTTTGTTTGACGATGTCGTACGATTTCATATCGCTGTCGGAAAGTTTCATTGAGGCGATTATATTGTTCGCTTGGCCACCCATGGTGTATAGTAATGAACTTACTTGTGTATCACTCGGTAGCAATTTCAATCTTGTAGTTTCTCTAAACTGTTCGAATCTGGTTATCCAGTTTTGCCAGTCGACTGCTTTGAAACTAAATTGTTGCGGCGGCGGCGTGGTCATACCGGGCAGGAATTTGTCGGCTTGAGAAGTACCTGGTAATGGCGTTGTCGTGGCAGATTGAAGTGTAATTTTTTCTTGCAGCTGCCTGATCAGTGCCATTTGGGCTTCCACTTGTTTTTTTAGCTCTTCCATGCTTGGTTATTTGATTTTTTTCGTTACGAAAAAATATTCCGCCATGTCACCATGTATTACGATCATAGATAATCATTTTATTTTCATAAAACCTGAGTGTTGCCACTCTAACAGGCTAAATGCTGATTACACACCAATCATGGCCAAGAATAAGAACCATCCAGACATGAAAGGCTTTTTGACTGGCTGTGCAAAGGGACCGGTTACACGTACGAAACTTATGGCTACGGAATCTACGTATTGAATGCGATAACCATCCGCGCGCCTATTTGTGCCTGTATAGGGCCCATAGCGGTGATTTCGAAACTGACCAACTCTCGAAGCAGATCCAAACGGTTGTAGACTCCGTGCAGCAGAAGATCCCATCCACTGAGATTCTTATTCTTGGTGATTTTAACGCCTACAATGCCAAACGGCTGGGCTCCAGCAACACCGATTATGCGGGAAGATCTGTTTTCGATTTTGCCCTGACCTATGGTTTGACACAACTGGTGACTGCCGCCTACACGAATCCCAGACTTTGCTCTTCACCCAAAAACCTTCTCTACTGGACCTTCTACCGACTTCTCATCCGGTTGTCTACCATTTATCCGTCGTGGAGTTGCCTGTAGGCACCGCCGTGTGTGGCATTACAAGTCAGCAAATTAAGACGGGATGCGGTAGTTCATTACGTCCTTCCTACCCATGGGGGCAGATTTGCTTTACGCCGGACGGTCGCAATATCGTTGCTGACTCTGTGGCTGACGTGGTATTGCAGGGGTTGGAGCTTATGATTCCATCCTCTGCACGGACGTCACGGTAGAAGACAAAGTTCAAATAAATTGATGATCTACTTCAACTGTTTTTTTTAGCAAGGAGGGCTACTTTATACTAGGTAATTTTAGAAAACATAAAAGACTTGGCATGTGTGTGAACACAAATCTTTGGTAATAACGTATGCGGATGCGGAGTGAAATTTGGACAAAGTTCAATATTGTTTTAAATAAAAAAACACCATTCTTTTTTGAAATTATTGTGTTTTTATAATAAGGCAAAAATTAATGCTTAATGTAAAACATAGTTTACTCCCATGCGAGATGCTTTACGGCAGTTCTGTGGTACTTTGGCCATCACTGTCGAAAACACAGATGTCGGCATTTTAGTCAACTCCAATTTTATTTTTCGAATCAAACTCTGTACATTTTTGGGACGAAAATTATTGCAATAGCATACTCGTACACTCACACTCGCCTCTTTAGATTAGCCCAAAAATTTTAAATAGAAAACTCCCGTGAGTATTAGACATATTAATATACTTAGACCGGGTATCTTCGACTTTATAGACGTGAGTAACCCGGTCTAAGTATATTAATAGCCCAAAAATCTTCAATAGGGCGAAGTTGCGGAACATTATTATTATTTGTATGTCTTTCCCATCACGGAACAATGGTGTTCCGGACCTTTGGGAGGCGTACGCGGAGCCGAAGCCAACACGCAGAGGCCCTTTCGACAATTTAATGAAATGTAAGGGGTTTATTATTATTTTAATCTTTATTGCACAAAAGAAAATAAAAACGTACAACAGGCGGACATACAATTGTCATTAATACAAACTACAATTTCTGAGAATCTAAATACTTTCAGCATGACCCTCGTACTCGTATATCGTCGTCTAGTACCACAGCGGCCATAACACAAGCCTTATTGAGCTTACTGTGGATTGTGTATTGGACTAGGTTGTTTGTGTAAAGCTACTGTTACACATGCTCATTATTAGCATGCTTCGTGCTTATTAGCAAGAGGGGATGGGAGTAACGCCCCTCCCGCTTCCTAATAAGCATGCTAGTAATGACCATGTGTAACAGGACCTTAAGATTGTTCCATAATATTGATTAATTAAACTTATCAAATGGCGCAACAACACTTCATAGACCGAGCCTGCCGCAATAAGTTATATCAGAGTGTGTAAGTATTTTAAATATTTTAATGTCATATGTGTAACACGGAATTCTGAACCTACGCGACGATTATACACTGAGTTAATAATAAGAATAAATAATAAATAGTGTAAATTGCTAAATGTGTTCTTTATTATGCCTTCGTTACACGCTTGAACGGTTTGAACCTCGTGGACCTGTGTACTACTACTAACTAAGAACTCAAAATACTTATAACTACCTACTACTTTTTATTATCTGAGCGGTTAATAAGAGGTATTTATCTACTTACTAATCATTTACTATTGTCATATCGTTTCTGATTATCTTGTTCATTTCATTTCTTTCAACAAAGACTTTTTACAATATCCATATTATCTGGAAATCACAGTTTTATTACGTTTTTCATTATCGTATCATTATCATCTTGCATTGTATTTACAATATAAGTCATATTAGCAGTAGCGCCTGAATTATCTATACTATTGGTATGATAGTGTCAACTCATGATTTTCTCTAGGTAAGATAGCCCAGCGGTATTTTTGTTGGTTCGGTTGTGGGTGTGGGTGGAAGTTCCTTGGGCGCGTCCCAAAGCTTGCCGAAGAACCTTTTGCAGGGGACTCTGGGTTTGCACCAGAACGGCATAACAAAGCACTTGTCTCCCTTGTTCGTTGTACACTCTCCAACGTAAATAGCCACGTTGATTCTGGAATATAAGGAATTTTTAATTACTTACTTTGGTATTAGCAAAAATACTGATAGTATCTTTAAGGGCAGCAGTGGCTTATTCTAATACGGAAAAAGTAGGAATAAAAAAAATCGTACCACGATACTGTTTACGCCCGTATTTTTGTAACACCTCTCGTATACTTGTACAGGGGCCTTAAGGTAAGCATTCACGGCAGTCCGCCGGCACTCCGGCATGGCTGGATGTAGCGCACACACGGTGTGACTGACTGACTGATAACTTTTGAGGGGGGGAGCTGCTCGAGGCGTGGCCTCTTTCAGCGGCAATTCTCATCCCGTTACGGCGGGAAGGGTATTTGTGGTTGCATCTGTCGGATGCTGATGACGGGTGATCGCAGGATCTTCCGAGGGCTGGGTGGGTCATTTGGAGATCAATCCGAACTCCATTTTGATTGATTGTTTGTTCCAGGTTCGTCTACCGTGTTTTCATGGTTGCCGGTGAGGTCACTGGCCCAGCCTCGCGATCCAATTCGCACTTAAGGCTTCGTCAGACTAGCGCGTGGCGTGAGCGGGGCGCGAGCGGGGCGCGAGCAGAGCGCGATAGAAGCGGGGAGCGCGGCGCGCTTACATCGCGCGCGTGTCAGGCGCGCATCGCGCGCGGGTCACGCGCGCGTCGCGCGAGCGCGCCGCCAGCGCCGCGCGCTCGATTCACCGAGCATTTTTCATTGCGCTGTGACTGCGCGGCGGCGGTCGCGCCGCGCGCCGCGCGCGCGTTGAAAGCGGGGCGCGATAGGAGCGCGGCGCTAGCGCAACGCTGCGTCCAAGCGCGGGTCGCGCTCGCTTCGCGCCCCGCTCACGCCACGCGCTAGTCTGACGAAGCCTTTATTCGTTGAAAGATGCGCAGCGCTGCGTTGTAGCGCATACACTGTACTCGAATTTCAAAAAAAGCCGCCATTTCGTATGTCATTTTTAATAATGAATAATTCATATTTTATGCATTGCCGCATTCCTCAAATATTTATTACTGTAATTTGGTGCAATTCGGACTGCAAGCGGTGAGCGGCTAGCCTAGCAGGATGTTGCCGTACGGCACGCATCTGGCAACGACATTCACGACTGCCGTGAATAAGGTTTAGGTTCTTTACTATGCTCAGTTGAATTTCAGCGACTCAGTTTAGGTCCTAAAGTGAATCGCGCTAAGACGTCATGGTAAGGCCCCAGGTATCCGAGGACTGCATATTTACTGATAAAAAGATATTCGCTATATACCTATTAATTATGTATATTATTGTGCATGTTCGGTGTGATATCGAACAGGAACCTATAGGAAAATACTTTAATATTTATTTTTCTTTCTCTCTTTTTAGTATTTGTGATTATTTTAATTATCTCAAGTAGGCATGCTGGCAAACACACACTAAACTGTTCACCCACACTAATGTTAATGCGCTCAGTCTCGACTTTTCATAATGAATCAGCTTTCAAGTTGTTACACCGATCATTACACACCCATTATATTCAATAAAACGATTATATTCAAACTTTATAGTCGCCAGCACTCAGCAGTACCTATTGGTGACTACAGGTGTTGATGCAATTCGCCTCTTGCTAATTGACGGATCATTAAATTTGATGTCCAAGTAATTAACTGTGCTTATTGTTGTTTTTACATCTAAGAGCGGTAATCTAAGTCTCTAAAACGTAGGTATATCTACATATTAATTAATGTTTTTAGATACGCGGAAAAATATGGGCTAAGCATGACCCTCAGATTAATAGAAACCCATTGTATAAAATGCAAATAGGTTTTTTTACCATATTTTAAGTTGTTGTTCTTTAAATGGCATTGATGCATAATTATGTATGTGAATTGGGAAAGGTGGCACTTTACGGCTTTTAGTTTCTGAGTTAGTTACATGCGTTTTTGCGGAAGACGTCGAAAAATGGCTAAGATAATAGTTTTGTGTTTGAATTAATTACATCCTAAGGCACACTTGTGTACAAAATTCCAGTAAAATTATGACTTCTTAGTACTTATGTTTCTCGCTGCAAAGTTTTGTAATCAGGATGCTAGTTATAGTTACCCTGATTCGCGGCATGTCTTATAGTTTTTTTTTTACATTTCCATCGCGGGTGTGATGACGAGGAATAGCACATTCTCTATTAAAACAATTTCATTTTCATAAAAAAATACATGGCTCTGTCTGTATCTACAGATGTAGTGCATAAATGCATGATGTTTTGCCCTCGTATTTTCACGGAAACGCCCGAACCTGTCATGCTATTTCAGTCAGTGTCAGTACTTACTAAAAACTAAAAGTACCGAGGTCGATTGTATGTATATAAATTGTATAATAAATATTGTATATCTATATTGAATAACAAGGAAACATGGAATATGCTGAATGCGATTAAAAATTGTTTGTCGGGATAGTTTATAAAAATAGTGGTCCTAAGATATTCAAATTGGAACTAGGACCTACCTATACCTAGTCACACGATCTCAGCCAATATTAAAGCTCAACCATTGAGATTTTGATATTTGCTAGCTCTTATTCCTTTCCTGTGGGGTTTTTTTTCAATTCTATAATTAGTAAGCATATATACAAATTACCAGGGCTACATTGGTGGGCACAGTCATGACGCTAGTAAAAGAAGTAACCGCATTGGTTCTCACTGGACAGTGAACTGTTTCACATGGCTCTGAAAAAGAAAAAAAAATTAAAATAAAAAAAATTACACTAATGCTAATTACGAGGGTCGTGCCGTGCCGTGCTGAACGTATCTAGATTGGCCCACTTAGATATCATACAGTATAAGGACACATTTATTTTCTGAAAATATAACTCTTAAGCTATTTTAAGAGGTATAACTTATTCCGTTATCATTAGTATTTTAGGATCTATGGCCGTTTGAAAACTGCAAGTCAGACGTTTTCACAATTTTCAACCAAGTATTTTTTTGTGTAACAATTTTATACAACTTTCAAAGTGTCCTCAGTCAACTTAAAAGCATAAAAGAGCTTAGATCTTGATTTCATAACAAAAGCCACTTCTTGTCAGGCTGTTTGTAGTAGGTATTAAACATTAAATTGATTTCGTTGTTTTCTTATGGACGAGTATTGAGATGAGGCTTAATTTTAACAGGCATCCTCTAATGTCAAATTGCATTTATGTGGTAAATATTAGAGCATCACAAAAAAGTTGCATAACAGGATATTCGGACAACTTTAGGCTTCCACACGCCTCCTGAGATTTTTTTTGTATAAACACTTTTTCTTAAAAAAGCTATGATATCAATGGTATCCATCCAAAATTCTTGAGAAGTGAGAACCCAAAATTTACATACAAAAAGTGACCTAGGAAAATGGGCTTTGAGCTTTTCAGGTTGGTTCAATTGTTCTAAAAAATTATTTATACTTATTGTCCGAAAGAGTTAAGAAAGGTGATAATATAGTTGCGTAATTAATACACTTTCTGAGAATCTAAATACTTTCAGCATGAGCCGCGTATTAACGTACCTGGAGTAACTTTTGTTTTTAAGTTTATCAAGTTAATATTCAACACCACATCTTGCTCGAGTTGCGTGGATGAAAAACCTGAAAAAAAGTGTTTTAATATATGCAGAAGGCCTAGTATAAAAATTGTACGACATTAACTTCTCGACCGCGTTAGCGTATCGAGAGTTCAAATTATGTTTGCCGTTTATTTAAATCATCCGGCAACTTTCATATTTTCAACCGACTTCAATATTTCTAAAGGAGGAGGTTCTCAATTCGTCTGAATTTTTTTTTTGACCCCTCGATACGCTAACGCGGTCGAGAAGTTAATGTCGTAATTTTTTTATACTAGGCCTTAAGGTGACATGTAAAAGTGCAAAAAAGGAAAAATTTATAAAATAATACTACGTACACGGAATATATGCATAAGAATAGAGGAAAAGGCAGAACCGATGTCGCCGCTCGATCCCCTCCATTCCATTTTACAAACACACGCGCAACGTCAGTACAAACAAAACAATCCACGCACACATCCAGCGGACCGCTGTCATTAGACCACGGCTCACTCACACAGATGCAATGTCGACTGCGCTGCGCCTGTTATGCGCAAAAGCTATTTATTTTACATTTACGTCAGTGATTGAAAAGTCGATAAACCGTTGTCGATAAACAATATAATGAATTATTTTGCTTGAGGAAGTGAAATTAATTAAAGGCTTTAACTTTATTTTTGTGTTTAACCGATTAATGTTCTAAGACTTTATTTTGGGTAATAGATTTAGATAATTACAACTTAGAACATTGATTCCTTACAGTGCTTACGTGATCTATCTAATGTAATTTAAGTAGTTCAGTCATACCATGCGCATTAGCGCGGCTATAAATGGGTATCGCGGTAAATTTGGAGTATGTATTATCAATTCGACTTATCTATGATTATACTTAACATGTATGAGAAATCGTCCGTTTGTATGAAAATGCCTACACGTGCTTTCGAGATTCTGATGAGATGAGTAAGTACCTTACCTAACGCATCATCAATTCATCATACTAATATTAACATGCGATTTTTCGTAGGTATATAAAATGCGGCTCGATGCTGCTACATGTGATTATTCGACCATTAACGAACACTGTGTACATGTATTCTTATTTCTTACCGGCATAAAATTTCAAGTTGACGGGAACGTTCTCGCCTAAGGTGACTACGCAAGGCAACCTCATGTCACACCCCTCTATGTTAACTTCATCTAAATCATACGCTGAACCTGAAAAAATAACAATCTTAAACCTTTGTTTTAGGCGGATGTCACACTAGGTGCGATTCGCAGCGACCATCGCACGCCGGTGTGCAAGGGGGATAGCGGTATATACGCGCATAGCGTTGTGTCACTCATGCATCGGCGTGCGGTTCGAAACGCATCCAGAATATCCAGATCCAGTGTGACATCCGCCATACTTATCCTACGTATTCTTTTTTATCTTTTTGTGTATTTTAAGGTGGAACCACAAACCAACTAAACTAACTATAATACCGTAACATACATACGCTCATAATGCAACCTTCTATCGGCAACGGGGCAACATGCGCTGTATTTATTGTTTGACATACCTATTTATTATTTAGTTGTATTGTAGCCTAAAAACTCAAAGAGACTTTTTTTTTATTACTCGGCTGCTGTAAAATTACTTAAAAATATTGAATACTAGCGACCCGCCCCGGCTTCGCACGGATTATTATTATACATATAAGCCTTCCTCTTCAATCACTCTATCTATTTAAAAAAACCGCATCAAAATCAGTTGCGTAGTTTTAAAGATTTAAGCATACATAGGGATATAGGGACAGAGAAAGCGACTTTGTTTTATAAATACTATGTAGTGAAGACATCATTGGTCGCAGAAGTCAGAAATAATTGTCTAATATTTATGCATGAATGCGTACTCTTCTCTAGGTAATCTAAATACCCTAGACCCTGGGTAATCTTCTACCTTCGGTCGCGATAATAAATAATTATGATGGTCATCAAATGTTGTGAATGATGAAGTCGAGGGCAAGGTGCATAATGTGCAAAACTGTTTTATGTTTATGTTCTCAAGTTTATGTCAAGCCTGCGTCGCTTTGTTTATTCGAGTTTTTCTTTAGCGCTTTTATGACTGAGTGTTCAAAATAATAGGTAGTTTGTCAGCGACTTTGGCACCTAATCCCCTGTATGCAAAAGTAGGTAACAAGTGTTTAAATACAATTGTAAAGCATGAATTAAATAATCTATTATTTATAATAAATGTTTTGATTCACGTTTTTTTTAAGTAGGCACACTACTATTCATACATAATAAATAGAAAGAGATGTCATATACATATGACTTAGATAGGTGTAGGTCACAGACAAGATAACCTAAAGACGTAGCTTTATACAATTATTTCATTCAAACCGACGCTGCCAAAAACGCAGGGGTGCGGGCGGCGTAACATGCACTTACTGTGCTGTGATTAGTCGTTTCAAGGTCAAGGAGGCGTGAAACAAAAATGTCCGCGGGCCGCGAGTGACTTCGGAATATCGATAAAAGTATCGATGAATGCAGCGTCTAACGCTGTCACAATCAAATAATTGTCAGCGACTTACCAACGAAAATATCATAATATATCATTTCTGGTGTAATAAATAAAACACATTTTAAAAAATAATGTTTTATTTGTACAGTCATTAACTTTTAGTTACAAATTAACGCTAACTATAACGCATAACATGTGACACTGCTTGGAGCAGGAAACCAATCAAAATAGAATCGGAGGAAAAATTTAAAATTATACTTTAAGAACACTTTACACAAAACCTCAATTCATTTAAGAATAAAGACTATTTAATTTTTACTGTAATTATTTTATCCATAGTAAACAAACAGACATTATGGATATCACTAGTTCGGATAGACTCGTGGAGTATGTTGCTGGTTATGATTGAGAATAAATAAAGACTTTTTAATTTAGTCGTAATTACCTTATCGATAGTAAACAAACAGACACTGTGGACATCTCTAGTTCGGACGGCATTGGGGCATACGTTGCTCGTTACGCTAGACAAGGAAGGAGTTATACTTCGAGCAAAGTATTAGAAAGAGACTTTGTAAAAAGACATCAACGAGTTCATTAGATTTCACGCTTCAACAATTTTTAATTTTAATTGAAATTTAGAAAAATCTGCTTAACTGTGAAACGAAATACCATCTTTTTGCGCACCAGATATTTTTGTGTTCTTGCCACACAATTTTACGCAACAATAATGCATCTGCATATCGTAAATCACGTTCAAACCTCCGTAATACAACAATATTACCTGCACGAACGCCGGCCGCAGACTGAAGTTAGCAATGGGGGCGTGTCTCTAACATAGAGTGAATTCACCGTATGCGTGACAGAGGGGGTCGCCCGGCTATGCTACGTCTTTAGGTTATCTTGTCTGTGGTGTAGGTATATTATTACGTACCTACTACCTACAACTAAACTCCAGTTCCAGGTTTGTCCCGTTTTTTTCAAAATCAATTTCTGATGATGGGATCCATGAGGAACTGAGGGAACTCCTCAAATTTGAAAGGCACATGCATGATGACTTGGGTAGTTTCTTAAGACACTCGAGCATTTCTTTACGAACATCATCAATTTGGTGGAGTGGACCTGATGATGAAGACCAGGGATGACAAAGTGGAACAGCTTGGTAATTCCCAGCTCTATCATCCGATTTGAGACATTCATCTTTTCTTTGTAAAGAAATACCTTCAAGATAGTCCTATTTGATTATAGTTATATTTTGATGATGGAGTTCATGAGGGATTGAGAGAACTCCTCAAATTTTAACGGCACATGCATTCTGATTTGAGGGTTTCCTTAAGTAACTAAAACATTGTTTTGGGGGAGCCAACATTTTGATGAAGTGGACCTGATGATGAAGACCAGGGATGGCAAAGTGGAACTGGTCGATAAACCTAGCTCTACTTATTATCCTAGTTGTGTGTGACATTCATATTTTTGTTTTGATTCCTATTCTGATGATGGAGTTCTTGAAGAATTCAGAGAACTCCTCAAATTTGAACGGCACGTTCATTGTGATTAGAGGGTGTTCATAATTAGCTTAGGCATTTTCTTACTGTGGCCATCATTTTGCTGGAGCGGACCTGATGTTGATAATCAGGGATGGCATAATGAAACTGCTCGATAATTTACAGTCTCTCATCCAATTTATCACATTGTTATTTTGTTTGTTTTAAAGGTCTACAAGGGAGTTCCGTTTGATTATACTTCACATGTAATGATGGAAGCCCTGGTACATTAAGAAAGCTCCTCAATTTTCAATCGTACACGTGCGGTGTATTGGATATTTGTGAAGTAAACTGGCTAACTCAAACAAATTCAAAATTTCAATTTTACCGGGAACCAAATGAAGTCGGTTTTTTTTCTTAAAAATTATTTGGCACCTGCTATGCACTTTTTGTTATCATCTACAAAACTCAGCTGTATTAAGATAAGGAATAAGAAGGTAATTGGTTACGAAATAGATATGAGCCATATTTCAAGTCAAAATTAAAGTTTTTAAATCGGATCTTCAATTTATAAAATGAAGTAATTAAGATTTTACTGGTTAGCAATATTATTTTATGCTTCACTATTGGCAATGTTGACTCTTATGCTTCACTTATGCATATTATGATTGATCGAAATGTTATAAGGTACCTACTTATAAATTTTTCAGTCCTCCGGCCGGTAAGCGCCACTTTACGCAAAACTAAATTGCCGCCTGCCGGCTCCGTCGGGCAGAAAAATAGTAAATACAAACCTCGGCCGTTAGATGGGAAAGCCTCGGATCACATGTTAGTCGTCCTCGGCTTCGCCTCGGCCGACAATTACTTGCCGTCCGTGACATTTCCCACTAAAACGGCCTTGGTATGTAATCTACTATTCCTAAAAAATCTGTTCTTTGTTCCTTCACGGGTCATTATTTTATTCTTCAATAATTGCTTTGCCTGTTAATGATATGATGATGATGATTTCTTATGGAATACTTTTTTAACATCGCTGTCAGACATCTAATTGACAGATAGAAGTGCTGGGCCTATACTACGAAAATCGAACGATTGCGGATTTATCTCTGTCACACTTGCATATTGGAGTGACAGAGAGGTTTTCCCGTCAATGTCAATTTTCGATGTTCGTGGTAGGCATGCTGGAGTAGAAAAATGATTTTCTCAAACATGATCGTAAATGTATGCATTTATGTCACGAAATGAAGACATGAAGTTCCTTGTTTACGGCTCCCCCCATTTACTTCTTGGCCGGCGGCCGTGAAGTTGACCACAATGGTTTAGCAGATGGTCACGCTGCTATATTCTGTGGACTGGCTTTCGATAGTGAAAAGGATAATAACAGTAGTAATAGCTACTTACTCGTTGAAAAAAGATACATGACTGTGAGGTGTACACAATTATTCAGAAGTAGGTTAGCTGACGTACGCTGGGTGGATATTGGCGTCAATGAGTTTTTAAGCAAGCTATCAGAAGTTTTCGAACTTAGTTATATAAAAAAGAAAAAGAAAATTGTACTCAGAAACAAAACGAAACTCAAATGGATCACAAAAGGCATAAAAACAGCTAGTAAAATGAAAAGAGTATTATGTAATATTAACAAATCCATGTGTGATCATTCTGTTCTAGTTTACAAAGAAAAATATATTAATGTATATAAAAAAGTTGTCCGGCATGCAAAAAGACTGGCGGTTCAGGATGAAATAAGTAATGCAAATGGATCTGCTAAAGGCATATGGAATGTTGTGAACAGGCATAGGAATAAATCAACTCATTTAAAACAGAAAAAACTAATTTTAAAAATTGACAATAAAATCATAAAGGCACCTCAAGACGTTGCTAACATATTATCTAGTCATTTTGATCATAGTAAAACGTCGACTACGGGTAATTTGTCCTCTGCGAGCCACTGTCTAGAGGATTACAATAAAATTCACTATAATGACATAACTTGGTGGTGGGTTTCACCATTTGAGGTAGAAAAAACCGTAATGTCGATGCCAAATAAAAAATCCTATGGTTGTGATGAGATGCCTATTACAATTTTCAAACAGTCTATCGATTTACTTGCCGAACCCCTAGCTAATTTTTTTAACCAGTGCTATGAACAAAGTACCTTTCCGGATCAGTTAAAATTAGCCAAGGTAGTGCCGGTGTTTAAAAAAGGTCATAAAAATGACCCAAATAACTATAGACCCATATCACTTCTCCCTGTATTGTCAAAAATTTTTGAAAAACTTATTAAAACTCGTCTTCTTAAGCATCTTAAAGATAACAACATAGTAAACCCCAGACAATTTGGATTTCAGAAAAATATTGGTACAATAGATGCAATAAATTACTTGATTGATGACATCATTTCGAAAACTAACAGTAAAAAGAGAGTTGCTGGCTTATTTCTAGATTTGAGTTCTGCCTTTGACACCGTGGACCATGAGATACTACTAAAAAAACTACATTTTTATGGAATCAGAGGCAAAACTTTCACCCTACTGCGCAATTATCTGCAAAACCGTTACCAATACGTAGATATCAAAGATATGTATGATGACTGTGAAAAATCATTTAAGTCTGACGTGGTAAAAGTTGGCAGAGGTGTTCCGCAGGGGTCAATTTTAGGCCCTTTGCTATTTATCATATTCACCAATGATATTATAAATTATGTCTCTAATATGGTACCAAATTGTAATATAATCATGTTTGCTGATGACACAAATGCAATTATTCATGCAGATAATATAGTAGAACTTAATGAAATAGTAAATTTTGCTTTATCCACCTTCCATCAATGGTTTACTTTTAATAATCTTTGCTTGAACACTAATAAGACCCAGATAATGTTGTTCAAACAAAACTCCAAGAAAACTGATGGCCTTAATGTAATTATGAACGGATCTCCCATAGACATAGTTGATAATGTTAAGTTCCTTGGCTTGCATCTTGACTCAAAACTAAACTGGGTACAGGAGATGGAGGCTATTGAGAACGTAGTAAACTCGGCATGCTACGCCTTGAGAAGCCTCAGAGACGAAACTAGTATAGATCATCTAAAAATAGTATATTATTCTCTTATTGAATCTAAATTTAGGTATAGTATTATGTTCTGGGGTAACAGTTTCAAATATAATGTGAACAGAGCTCTCATCGCTCAAAAAAGGGCTATAAAAATTATGTTCCGAATTCCACCATGGGCTTCTTGTAGGGAATATTTTCTTAAGCTAGGCATTCTTACAGTGCCTTGCTTATACATGCATATACTGCTCACAGAACTTATAAAACATAAGCATAGATTTGAAACGGATAAAGAAGAAGAGCTACGTTTACTCACACGAAAAAAAAATCTAAAAATTAATTTTCGCCCAACTTCAAAAATAGAGGAGCATTGCGTGAGATCAAAGAATCAGGCTGTGAAGTTATTTAACCGACTTCCTCTGGAATTAAAATCTATTACAGTGTATACTTTATTTAAGCTAAAATTAAAACGCTTTTTACTAAGAGGTTGCTTCTATAGCCTAGACGAGGTGTTTGAGCCTGATTTAATTTAAGTAGTTCTTGCTTGTATTATAAAAAAAAATATGTGATATTAAATAGCTTTGACGTTCCTTTTCTTTGATCTCATTAAAAATAAATTGTAAAATGTATCTATGTAATGTTGTTGTGTAAATTCAGATTTTATGTGTAAGTATAGTTGTAATGAGATATTGTTGTTTTAACTATGTATAATTAAGTATGTAATGTTTAGGTAATATTCAAACACAATCTTGTATTGTTCATGAATAAAAATACTATGACTACTATGACTATGACTAATCTCTTACTTCACGGCCTCTGCAGTAATGTACTATTAATTCATGCTTTTTAAAATTGTACTTACAGTATGGTGGCGCCATCTCTCGCTTCTAGTTGTAAAGTAAGTTACTAGTGTAAAAGGCAGCACTGGACGTAAGTCTGAGCTTTAAGATGGGCGGAACGCACCTTCAAAGTTTAAAATAATAAGAAAGGATTGCATATATACTTAGGAAATTTCGGTCTCTGGTTGCCGTGATCGGGTAGCTCAGTGGTTAGGGCATCTGCCGCGAAAGCAGGAGGTAGCTGGTTCGATCCCAGTCCTGCTCACCGGGGACCTTGGTCACTTTTTCTGTAGTATATGACATCTCTTTCAATTTATAATTTATAAATAGTAGTGTGACAAAACATTTATTATAAATAATAAATGATTTAATTCATGCTTTACAATTCTAAATTTACTTATCTCCTAATAAAAAAGTAGGTAAACAAATTTTGTGTCTTCTGACAGGGGTTCCGCCAATATTTACTGGAAGATTCCGAAATCGATCAACGAACAACCTCGAATTTTCATAAGTTGCACTCTCTGGCTCGAGTCCGGAGACACTCCACGAGAAAATGTTGCACATTTTCTACTGTATCACACTTTCACACTCTCCGCAGTTGGGCGACTCTGCTTTTTGCATCAGATGTGCAAACTTACCAAGCGGAACGTGTCGGGCCCGGAGCCTGTGTACACGTACGATGTCCGCTCTATTTAGAGTGCCATCTTCCCACCATCAAGGTATATAGGAGGAGGCGCACTGCGTGGTCCTGTACCACTTTTTGACATATCATGCATTATTTTTCCCTTCTTTTTCGCCAGACTATCATAATTAACAAAATTGAAAATGGATAAGAAAGCTATAACCCGTCAAGTTAGGTACTTACATATCACATTTTTTTAAATCGACCGTAGTAGTACACATACACATACTACATCTCCTCCTACTTTGTGTTAGTTTTGAGTAAAAGGTACCACTTAGTCGGCTGTAGATATGATTAATTTCTGAATAAATATTTACCTATATCATTCGCGCTGTAGTGACAACCGACAAAGTGGTAAGTACCTACCTACCTCTTGCCGAAAAGAATCACATTTGTTCACTAAGACTAGTAAACTTCAATCACAGCCGCAATCTTAATCCTATTAAATCCTTGTTTATTAATAGTATTAAATAGATACTACGTAGCCTACTCGTAGTTTCTGATGACGAATATTATATCTTTAGCTTTACCTTGATTTACAGATTATGGAAAACTTCAGTTTTGGGTGAGAATTGTGAAAAAGTACCTTTATTGTTTATCTAATTATGCTTTAAATCTACCATAAAGAAGATAATTATGGCCATAATTGTAGCATAATTCTAAATGAATATTATGGTTAGGCCCTTGATTTTAAAAGTTTTAGAGTAGTTAATTCAAAAGAACATTAATTACCAATTACCAATCGTGCTAAAAACACTCTGTGCCACAGAATAAATAATTCTGTGCACAACTTGACTGGCCGTCGCGATACTCGCGACCGATCGAGCCGTTAAAGCCGAAACAATACGTTATCTCATTTAAGAGTCCTATAACAAAATCCGCTCGCTCGCATTTCAATATTATTACCGCCAGTTGCGCGCCGGCCGACACGCATCTGTGTGCGGACACACACTACAATCAGGAATACAAACTTATTATCGCCATCCTATTCGAACAGCATAGCAGGTGCGGTTAGTGCGAACGGGAGCGAGCATTCATTCATAGATTTCATCGTATGTAGCACCGTCGCAACTCGCAAGGCCTTTAGCTTGACGCGCGGACCAAACATTATTGATACTTGCGTCCGAACATCAACTATTACTTCGCGTACGTGGTGTAGTGTTAAAAATTTAATTTGTATCATCAATTCATCATAACTTCATAAGATTAAAAATATTTTTATTCGAACGTCAAATGTCTCTAAATAGTATCCGATGTTATTTTGAAATAGGAATTTGTTAGTGGTACATTTCTAAGCATACCTATTTACTAATAGGTATTGGTGATGATTGATTTTGGTGGGTGATGGTGATTTGGATACATTTTAGACAGGGATGTTACGGATACTGGATTTGTGACATCCGCGGATGCGGATATCAAAAGGCACACATTCACGGATAGGGATGCGGATGCGGATGTTAGAGTAAGTACATAAAAAAACCCGAAATATACAAATATTGTACTGTTTATTCGAATAAAAGGAAACAAACTTGGCATTGCTTGTTGCTATCTGTCAAGGGCGTAAGAACTCGATCGACGAATCTTGAAACTAACCCAGGAAAGATACGGTTTTCACAGACATTAAATTATAATAGCCTAATATTATCAAATTACGTTCGAATGGGATATTTATAGATAATATATGCAAAAGTCCTAAAAACTTTTCTTCCGGAAGTAGGTAGAAAGTAAAAAATAAAACTTGACTAAGTCGATTTTTGAAATTTACGGTAGTAAATACTTTTCTTGTTTGTGAACATGACGACATATTTGTCTTCTATGTGTTAAAAGCAAAACCGAAGAAAACTTATAGACGTAAAACGGTAATACTTACAAAATGTACGGCGTGGGTGATAGATGTGTTATTTCGCTAGAAACAAATGGTAACAAGTAAAAAATGCTTCTGACTCACTTTAATCAACTTTATTTTTAAAAGCACTATATTTTTTTGAGTTCCAGTTTTTTTTGTCAAATATCTACTTCTGGCACATCATCTGATAGGTCCTTAGAAATAACTTAAATAAAGGCTTCTTGAACAAAAATTTGGTTAATCGAGTATCGGGAGGTCTAAAAAACCGGCCAAGTGCGAGTCGGACTTGCCCGCCGAGGGCTCCGCACAAAAGTGGTATGGAACTCTCAGTGTGTGGCAGTTATACGGTTTTCGGATTTTTTCCTGTATTTTTGCTAGAAGTTCTTGCTTGTTGTCAAATTTCGTGATTCTATGTTAACGGGAAGTACCCTATACATTTTGATTCCCACTGCAAATGTATGGGAATGACCGTATCTTTTGATTGCGTTGATGTAAAGGTTTAGTTTTTTTGCAGCTTCAAGAGACTGCAGACCTGTGTATGTGGTATTAATTTTAACTTGCAACCTTTACTCGTTCCCGAGATAAACGCTCTGGACTGGACAGACAGACGGGCGGACTGACAACAAAGTAATCCTATAAGGGTTCCGTTTTTTCTCTTTGATGTACCGAACCCTAAAAATGTGAAAACTTCAGGAAGTTAGGAAAATTATTTTATTTTGAACAAATTTGGTTAAGCCTTTTTTGCCAAAAACTATAATTACAAAAATACAGTTAAGTGCCTTGATATGTGAAGGCACTTATGCCTTTATTCTTGCACAATATTTTCATCGTATAACGGTACACAACCTTCAATTATGCGTGGTCCGACACGCACTTGGCGGGTTTATTTCCGGATTTTGCTCATATAGCAATATGGTTATCCCTGACTAGGGTGGTGGCACCAGTAATGGTCAAGAAACCAGTAACGAACAATCACTTTTATTATGAGGAAATAAGGTTCATACATTTATTTTGTGTCAACCAATTGACAACCATATGATGATATTTGAATTAAGAATGAAGTGTCCATCAGCTTAAAGTGTTCATAATGGGTACCGTCACCCTAATAACATTTCTCCATACTGTCCCTCTTAACTCTTGCTACTCACTCGTCAGTTGAAAAATTGAAACACTTTGTTCCCACGCCCCATAATTCGCGGGCTCTAATGTAGGAACGGCTGGAAGGAGGTACTTATTGGGGATCAAAGATCATCAAAGTATATGACAGCCCGGTAATTCGTGGGCGTGGGTTACGAAGGATGGTTAAAGTATCAAGAAGGGTTGGTTGCGGTACAATGACATTCGATAAAATTATTAGATTTTTTTATTTCATACAGGTCTATAATATAATCAAAACTGTAAAATACTTTCGTCAGTGGTTGGTCGCGGTCTATTTACTTTCCCAAACGCTTCCAGCACTTCCTAGCGCAACAAAACAAACATATTGTACAGTCCACAGAGAACAGCACAGGTCCTACCTCTACGAGCGCACGCGCGGTACTGAGGACTCAGCCCGCGCGCATCGGAATTTATACACCATTTGAATATTTAAAAAAATAATACGGAAATTCAAAAAAATATGTATTTTTCGACTTCAACATGAGCTTAAAAGAATAAACTTTAATGTTGTATACAAATCATCCCAATATTTTGGCAAAATTACTGCGAGAATCCCTGTGTTTGCAGTGTATTTTTATCGAAAAATGTGCATATTCAAAATCGAAGTAGTTGGGTATCTGTGTAAATAATTGGAAATATGGGACCGAAAGTTTAAATAAAACCATGTTACAATATTATATCAACCCGAAAAAACATGTGTTTTCATGTATCGTGTTAAAAGAGATTGAAGTCAAACTTTTGTCTCCGCGCGCTTTTCTGAAAACAACTGCCAGTAATTGTATAGTAAAAGTTAAAACACTGAGTTTTACTTACATTAGAAGCTGAAATTGTTAATACTAGGAAATGAGCTATCAAACATAGTTAATAACTTTCACATACAGTTCACCGTTTCTTCGTAGTACAACGTCAAAAATCAGCTTTTGTTGCTTTTCCGTACAAATCGTATTGATGGCCTCTTAAAGAAATTGATTGACTGAGGTCGTGTTTGCGATAATCTAAAGATACCTACATACTTAATAAAATAATTAATTGCACGCTTGTTCTTGCATAATGACGTGATTGTTTTTAGTAAAAGGTACCAATTTTAACTATAAAACTCTCGTGAGACTCGAACATATAAAATAATATTTAAAGAACGAAACATGTCGAGCGAAAATCGACTAAATTACGTGAGTGACCCGTTTTAAATATTATTTAAAAGGTACCAATTTTGTCGGTTGCCGATAAGGCGCTAATGCCATATAGAATTATAGGTCCGTTTAGAAATGAAGGTACTATAGCATTCAGAATTGCATGGGCAATTCTGAACGCTATAGTACCTTATCAACGAGCGACAAAACAATCACATATTAGGAAAAATATACAAAATACCGAATATGATTGAATGACACAAAGAACAACCGACTTTCAAACCACTCTTGCGACATATTATGCGTATGCGCGGTATGCGTATTCGTGGCTCTGTTATGGAATAATCCTATGGGGCAACAGCAGTCAGCACAGACGCTCCCGCCCTCTTCACCTTACAAAGAAAACTGATCCGTATACTCGTAAAAGTAACAGACTCCGATAGTTGTAAACCCCACTTCATTGAACATAAAATACTCACACCGTACCCTGCCTATATACCTATGTACATTCTCGAAATATGTAAGTTTGTCCATATAAATACTCAGAATTTTATACCAAGAAGTACAGTTAACATTTTCCCCAGAAACCAATGAATGTTAATGCCACCCCCGTCCTAATTACAACTTCATTCATCCGGCCCATTTTCAATGCCAATAAAAATATATCTATAATATAACAAACTACCAGCGCACATAAAAAGTCAAGAAAAAAAAAACCAATTTATTAAGAAACTAAAACAAATGCTCATATCCAAACGTTATTACTCTGTACGTGAATATTAAGAAGATAAGTTTTAATATTAAAATTACATATGTAGTTAATTAGGATTAGATTTAATAATTTTATAAGTAGTAAGTACCTATTACCTTGCTATGCCCTTGCAGGGCTCATGTTTGTAACACCACACAACAACAATATATGTAACAATTGTAACACCTATTGTACAACATGAATGCAAATAAACAGCTTGAAACTTGAAACTTGATTGACACATCAGTTATGACCAAAATAGCAAATATGCATTGACATTGACATGGTTACTGGTCTTACCAAAGGATCTTATTTAGTAAATTTTACTGGTAAGTATAGGTACCAATTTAAGCCCAATCAAACGTTAATAGTGAGTGGTTCCAGATTAGAACTAAACACACACACAGGAAGTATTGGGATAATTTCGAAAGTCAAAAAGCGCAGGGTCTTAAGATGTTGGAATTATGGGGTGATCCTTCTGTGGATTTCGAAATTACCCCAATAAACCCTACATAATTACGGTAAGCTAAATAAAATCGGTCAAAAAACTTACCACAATCCTCAAAAATAACAGCCGCATCCGTCGCTGCGATCAGTATTAACATTAAAAGATTCAAAACAAACATTTCTTTTAATTTGTTCGGAAATATACTCGCGCGTGACAACATATAAAAATACTTTAAAGACTGAAATTATATCAACAGACGTATATGCCGACGTATAGGTACTTAGACCAGCCCATGATTATCGTGTTAGATAACGCCATCACAGCCACTGTAAATCTGATGCATTGGACGACGTTAATTAATTAATACAAACCAAAATTATTATTTATTTGCGATATGAGTCATTTGGAAAATGGAAAAAGATAAAGCAATGACTACTTATTCCTTTGCATGGAATTAGGTGATAAAAGTCACGTCTGCATCCGTTTCCTTTTCTATAAGTATTCCGCATCCTATCTCCCCTAGTTATTTATTTATTTATGAAATGAAAGCATTTATTTTGGATATTTACATCCTAATTATGTAATCGTTTATATGTTTAAACTGCGTACCGTAAACCGAGGTTACTTTGATCAATTTTGAAGTTTGACACTAATTTCTGACGATCCCATTATACATAAAAATATTAAATTAAAATATAAGTATCGGTTTTTTCTCTTCTTTCAATACACAAAATAAAAAAAAATTATGAACTTATAGTTTTGTCAAAAAAAAAACGACACGATCAAAGTTATATTGAGAATGGGGGGGTTACTTTAAAACTACCACTTTTTTAATGAAAGTACAAACTAAACCCGTTTAAAAGCTCGTAAAAAATAAAAATCGGTTTAGTACTTTTTAAGTTATTTATATTCATAATGTATGGGGTGACATTTATATGTAGGGTTACTTTGATAACATACCAAATGAAACAAACAAGCGCTCTGTTAGATTATTTATTGCAAAAAAAAACCTAGGAATTTGTTGGAGAGCACGAAGCGCAGCGCACGGCCACGTGGTGTTGTAGAGGACTGGCGTGAAATAAACACTTAATTCTTCATATACAAGTAGTTTTATTAATGAGCCATATGCCAACGACGAGACAGATTAAAATAAGTTTGTAGAAGTTATAAAAACAGTGTAAAAACAAATAATTAAAAATACAATACAAGAGATGACACAGACACGGCTCGGCTTACGGCTTGGGGTGGCCACAGACAAGAGAAGAGAGAGTTTTACCTCAGTGACGTCTGTCATTAAGTCCAACGTAGAGAACAGACAATCTCTAGTATTTTCAACAGAATTCCACTTCATCATTTCAGCCGAAAGACGTCCACTGCTGGACATAGGCCTCCCCCAAAGATTTCCACAATGACCGGTCCTGCGCCACCCGCATCCAGCGGACTCCTGCGACCTTCACCAGGTCATCAGTCCACCTTGCGGGGGGCCTACCCATGCTGCGCCTTCCGGTACGCGGTCGCCACTCGAGAACCTTTCCGCCCCAACGGCCATCGGTTCTACGTGCAATGTGCCCCGCCCACTGCCACTTAAGTTTAGCGATTCGGAGAGCTATATCGGTTACTTTGGTTCTGCTGCGGATGGTCTCATTTCTGATACGATCTCGCAGAGAGACTCCTAGCTTAGCTCTCTCCATTGCCCTTTGGGTGACTTTGAGCCTTCTTATGAGGCCCATTGTAAGCGACCACATTTCAGTACCGTATGTCATCACTGGCAACACACACTGATCGAAGACTTTCGTCTTCAGGCACTGCGGAATATTGGACGAAAAGATGTGTCGCAGCTTCCCGAACGCTGCCCAACCGAGTCGGATTCGACGATTAACCTCTTTCTCGAAATTGGACCTACCTAACTGGACAGTTTGTCCTAGGTATATATAATCGTCTACAACTTCGAGTGTAAAGTCTCCGATTGTCACTGGAGTTGGTGCTACATGGATATTCGACATGATTTTCGTCTTATCCATGTTCATCTTAAGACCAACTCGCCCGGAGGCTCTACTGAGGCTAACAAGCATTGTACTTAAATCCTCCATGGTCTCAGTCAAGACTACTATATCGTCAGCAAATCGAAGGTGAGTGAGGTACTCGCCGTTTACATTGATGCCTAGCCTTCTCCAGTCCAGAGTCTTGAAAACATCCTCCAGTGCAGCGGTAAACAGCTTAGGAGAGATGACATCTCCCTGCCTGACTCCCCGCTGCAGCGGAATAGGCTTCGAGTTCTGGTCTTGGAGTCGGACTGACATAGTGGCGCTCTCGTACAAACACTTCAACACTTCGATATAGCGGTAGTCTACTTGGCACCGTTGGACAGATTGTAGTACCGCCCAGGTTTCGATCGAATCAAAGGCTTTCTCGTAGTCCACAAACGCTAAACAGAGGGGCAGATTATACTCCTCGGTCTTCTGTATAACCTGACGAAGCGTATAAATGTGGTCTACGGTACTAAAGCCTCTTCGGAAACCGGCTTGTTCGGGAGGCTGGAAGTCATCAAGCCTGCGTGCGAGACGATTCGTAATGACTCTTGAAAACAGCTTATAGACATGGCTCAGAAGTGAGATGGGTCGGTAGTTCTTCAGTAAGGCGTTGTCGCCTTTTTTGAAGAACAGTACCACCACACCTCCGCTCCATGCCTTTGGCGTTCTCCCTTCTAGTAAGACGGAATTGAACAACTTCTGAAGGGCCGTAAGGACCAGTTTACCTTACCACCCGCCTTCAGAAGTTCGGCTGTAATTCCGTCTTCACCAGGCGCCTTGTTGTTTTTGAGCTGTTTAAGAGCCATACTAATCTCGTACAGGCTGATGTCCGGGATGTCTTCGGTATAGTGTCGGGCCAGTCTAGCTCTAAGGTCTTCCGCTAGACCAACTTCGGGTCTGCTAGTAGACGTGTATAGCTGTTCATAAAAGCTCTCTATCTCACTCAGGAGCTCAGGTTTGGATGTGACGATTCTACCATCCTCAGTTTTTAACTTAGCGAGCTGGCTTTGCCCAACAGACAGATCCCTTGCAAAAACTTTGGAGCCCTTATTTCGCTGAATGGCCTCTTCAATACACTTAGTATTGAATTGGCGCATATCGCGGGTGAGGGACTTAGAGATCTGCTTGATGAGCCGCCGGTATAAAGTCGCGTCAACTGAAGATTGTAGAACCATATTACTCCTTTTATCGAAGAGTCTCTGAGTGGAGTCTGAGAGCCTTTTGGTCTTATTTGTCCGTTGGGCCTTAAATTCCACTTAAACAAGTATAAAAGCACTTAAACGCACTTTAGAATACCATTTAATCACAGATATAATCTGCCTTTTTTTATCAATTTCACCACGTATAAGTGATCAAAGACACCCCGAGCCATGGATTCGCCGGCAACGTGCGCGTGTATAGGTTATCGGATTGAGGTTATTTTTAAAAGTTCACGAATAAACACTGATTAACATAAGATACTTTAAAAAACACATGTAGTTATTATTGGCACAAGTATAGTCAAAGTTTTTTAACCTTAAAAATCACATGTAGTTATTATTGGCACAAGTATAGTCAAAGTTTTTTAACCTTAAAAATCAGCAAGATAAGCGTACTTATCATTAATTTTTTTTTCTAGACGAGATAGTAGCACTACACACGTGTCCGGTTACTATGCGCTAGAGCAACTGTTAAGCCCCTCATTCACGGCAGTCCGCCGGCACTCCGGCATGGCTGGATGTAGCGGACACACGGTGTGCAAGTGGCCCAGCCTGGCAGTCCAATTCGCACTTATTCGTTGAAAGATGCGCAGCGCTGCGTTGTATCCCCATACATTGTACTCGAATTTTAAAAATCGCCGTTATCTCGTATGTCATTTTTAGTAATGAATAATTAATATTTTATACATTGCCGCAATTCTCAATTGTTTGTTACTGTAATTTGGTGCAATTCGGACTGCAAGGGGGTGGGCGGAGCTAGCAGGATGTTGCCGTACGGCACGCATCCGGCAACGACATTCACGGTACTATATTACGTGCCGGAGGTGCCGGCGGACTGCCGTGAATGAGGGGCTTTAGAGTTGCCAATAAAGAAAAAAAAACTGTTTTGGCGTTTTTCAACTCGTTTAAACGAGCGTTTAAGTAGCGGATGGAAGTTGTTATCAAAGTTGACCCGCAAATCAAAGTAACCCCGGTTTACGGTAAGAGCAGATGCTAGTATACTTACTTACAGTATATAACATGAGGGCCATTTTTTTTCGATTTCGATTCTGAGTAGAAATGATATAAAAATACCCATGTTAACTAAACAATATATAACACTTAATTAGTCCCTCATACAATCTTTAAAGGGTTAGAGTTGCCAATCATTTTCTGGGTCATAATCATAACCATAATATATATAATTCATAGAATGAAGCCCTGTGAACATCAGTTGCCGTTCCGTTGGTTGCTCCGGCGGCTAAAGAAACGCGTAGAAAAAAAGTTCTTAGTTTGTTATGTACGATGGTAACACCGTTAACTGACGATTTGTAATCCCCGTTGCAACGGTAGAAGTTCTACTAGTGCCTCTACATGCTCGGGCTCTCGGCCGAATGCACCCTAGTACACGCTCATTCGAGACAGACTATATAGAGAAAATTTAAGCCAGACCAGAGACAATTTAAGCTTTTTCAGGTAGTTAGGGTGAGTTAAAAGGTGTCTTAAATAATTTCACTTCGGGTGAAGCTATTTAAAAAGTGTCTTAAATAGTTTCAATAACCAAAGCTATTAAAAACACCGTTTAACTCACCCAAACTACCTTGAAAAATCTTAAATTGTCTCTGGTCTGGCTTAAATTTTCTCTATATAGTCTGTCTCGTATGAACGTGTACTAGGGTGCATTCGCCCGCGGCCGAAACATTCGGCCGAGAGTCCCCGAGCATGTAGAGGCACCATACCGATGGTCAGTAAAGTGTGTTGTTCTGAGTACGACGACGGCAAACTTCACTTTACTTTAACTTCATGATAGAACTTATACGCCCATTATCACTAGCTACAGTAGCTACCGCCACCACCATAGGCAGCATCCATTATTTTAACGTCCGAGTCGTCCCACTGATGGGCTCAGAGCGCCGAACTTGTTCGTGGCCCTCAGGTCTCCTCTCAGCAGTCCTCATTGGTCCAAAGCGGATTGACTTCAAATACACCTTTAAATTTTATCGCTGATACATGAAGGTCTCCTCAAGTCCTCACATAAGTTCATTGGCATCTTGGCTACGCACACAGATCATTCGTGTAACCGCTCCCAATCTAATATCCCACATACTTATATGACTTATCACCCTAATTAGAAAGAGATGCAACGGTCAAGTAGTACTATCTCATGTGGATACACTTTTGTAGTCGCATTGCTCAATCCGGATATATCCAGGTCCGTGGGTAAAATAATACTATCGTAGGGAGTTACTTTTTTTCTCAAAGTAATCTTTTTAGGATAATAAATTAATATATATACCTATGTTAATCAATCTCTAAAATTTTACGGTGTATCCAACGTGTATCCAGTTACGCAAGTATTTCAATAAGTAAATTCAACTCTATTCAAATTTATTTTATCATTTTGTAACTAGCCCGCGTCATATCATCTTGACACAGTGTCAAGATGACATGAAGTGTCAGACACTTCACAATCTTGACATTTATTTAAAGGTCTGCCAGTGTTTACAAATTGGTGTTTGGCTATTTGCGACAAAAAGTAATAGTGAAATGCTCATTTATAACTGAAAATTAATACAAATTGGTTACTTTCATACTAAACGTTATTTTTATGTTTCTTATTGCAGACTTAACCGTGGCCGCATACTTCAGGACGAATTACCAACAAGATTAATTTTATTTTAAATAAAAAGGTTAACTACAAATTTACCATGATACATTCTGTTAAATACATCCCTGCCTATGTCCTAAATTTCACGTTCCGGAATTCCGTAAGACTGCGACACAAATTAAATAAAGATGATAAACCACCGCCAAAAGTTGCCCAAGATGTTATGAACTACATTGAAAATACACATGAATATGCTGGTATTAAAAACCAGATACCTAAATTCCTTTTAAGGAAATATAAAGCTCCAGAGAGTATGTATCTAATAAATCCAGGTACCGCCAAAGAAATAGTCCAAGCTGTAAAAAAAAGCCTGATAAAAGATTCTCCCATTGTTGAAGTTAATCCGGGATTGGGAATTTTGAGTAAGGAGTTGCTATTGTGCAAAAAAAGCAATCTATACATGTATGAAACATCAAACCATTTTTCACAATATTTATCTGTAAGCACCATTTATTTTTAAATTTGTTTTATTTACAATAATAATAAATAGAAATGTTACAGAAATATATGAGATAATATGTAATTTAAAAAACATAATAATTTTACAGGGATTAGAATCAAAATATCCTGGAAGAATAAAATTAAAAATAGCAGATTTTTTTGGGATGTGGAAGCTTGCCTTTCAAGATAAGATGGACCAGGGGAACAGGATTCAAGAGTTATTGGGAGACCTCGCTACTAATGATCCTGGTATGTCTTTTGCAACATCAAACAAGATGTAGGATTGTCATTAAAATCGTACCCAAATACCTCACATAAAGTTTGTTTGATGCAGAAATTGTACACAGTTACAGTCAACTATTGAACAGTAAGAAAAGTAACAAAGTTTTTGTTCCTGTAAATTTTATTAAACTAACAGAATCACACTCTATTATAACAAATTTTTAGTTGTAGTGCAATAATAAATTTTCATTGCAAAAATCATTTGTCAACTCATAGTTATTGTTCTTACTTTTCAGACAGAGTGGTTACAATAGTAGGATCAATGCCGGGCCTGTCATTTGTTAGGCATTTAATAAACACCATAGTGTTTCACAACACTACTAGTCATCTAGGCAGGCCAGATCTGTTCATAACAATGCCGGGACAGCATTATGAAGTAAGTATAAGTATACCTAAATTATTATATCATATAAATTTAATATAAAACATGTTATTAACCCTGTTGCAAAGTTTGGTTGTATCTCTGCCTCTCTATGACATATTGTGGAAAAATTTAAAATATATATATACATAATAAAATAAAATAAAAATAAAAAGCCCTTTATTTCCTGTTTATGTCATACATTATAGCGTGCACTTTAATAATTCCTTTGACAGAAACCCCTTAGGTGAAGGCCTCTTCCAAAGACTGCCATTTGTCCCAATCCTGAGCAGTTTTTTGCCAATTTGGACCAGCCACTTTCTTGATGTCCTTGTCCCAGCATGTAAATGGCTTTCATACACGACGTTTGCCATCTGGGCCTCTCCATGCCGTAACTGTTTTAGTCCATCTTCGATCTTTCAAACAAGCCACATGACCAGCCCACTTCCATTTTAACTTTCTTGCCTGCTCAAGACCATCAATGGTTTTAGTTATAAGCTGATACCGTCAGGGGCATATTTTGTTCCCTTACACGGCTATAGTCTTTGGTTGAGCCGTTTTTTAGTTTTTGTCATAAAATTATTTATTACAAAAGACCCGTAGTGCCTTGCTATTTTGAAAGCACTAACGCCTTTTTGCTCGCACAATTTTTTCATCGTGTGACAACGAAACCCTCAATTATGCGTGGTCTGACACGCACTTGGCCTGTTTTTTTTATTATTATTACTGTCTGTGTGGCTTTATTTATTTAATCTTTATTGCAAAAAAGAAAAAAACTTGACGTACAAAAGGCGGACTTAATGCCATAAGGCATTCTCTGCCAGACAACTTTTAGGCAATGCAGAGATAGTGGGCGGCGCTACTAATACGTAAAAAAAGGAACAGCTACTTATTTGTATTGATTCTTTATATGTATTGTGAGATTTTGTTAATTTTCTGTTTGTTTTTTTACAGTTTCTAACAGACAATGAGATACAGAATAGAAAGCACATGGCAGTACCAACTCTGTTCCAGCTTCTTTTTGATTTCAAAATACTGGCAAATGTACCAAAAGTGCATTTCCTACCATGGACGCATCCCACTACAAACAAAAGGGTTACACTGGTTAGTAAGTTTTTCCGGGCATTTTTCAGCAAATCGACATCTAATGTACCTTTTTTTATGGGTTACACTGCTAAATACTAATACCCTCTTTTTATCGTCTTTTGGTATACGATTAGGGCCTTTAAACACTAGCGTTTTTAACATTTCCGCTCGCCTACAAAAAGCGCGCAAAAACGCCGGCGCCCAAAAACTAGTGCTAACTTTTTGCTCGTAACCTCAATGCTCATGCTCAATGAGGATCAAGACCACGTGCAGTCAGTCTCCACAGAGTGCGGTCATAGGCCATGTGTACTACACGGTGCAAACTGCCACCAGCCCACCTCTTAATTGTGTCAATCCATCTCGTACAGGCTCTGCCCTGACTGAACACGAGTGTTATTAATTTTGCCTAGAATCATGTGCTTCTCTACATCATGCTTTAATGACCGCATAATGTGCCCAAAGAATCTTAGGACTCGCACATGGCATAGTGTGGAGAGCCGTGTAGTGATGTTAAGCTCTTCTAAGATGGAGATGTTAGTCCTTCTGGCTGTCCAGGGTGTACAGTCAGCCACACAGCTAACAATACACCCAAAGTGCCAAAAATATGTATACACGACCTTAATGCTCAGACAATAAAGTCCTGTATACATATTTTTGGCACTTTGGGTGTATTGTTAGCTGTGTGGCTGACTGTACCCAGCAGTCTTCGCCAGCATCACATGTCGAAAGGGCCGATTTTCATCATAGCTTTTCAGAGTTCACGTTAAAGACCCGTAGAAATATAAAAATCCTTTAAAACACACCAATAGTCAGACAGAAAAAAAATTGAAGAGTTTATTTTTATTTTTGTAGATGGATGAGCACCGTTTGTACTTGGTGAACATTTCGCAAAAGCGAGAATTACCCGTACCGCCAGATTACTTGCCCCTGATGTGGTATTTCTTCAAGCCTCACGTGTTTTCCAAGACCACACGGGTGATTCCAATGTTAGAGTAAGTATATATTCATTATATATTTTTATGCATGTTTGCTTGTTTTATAGTTGCAGTTTGAGCTAAATATCATGGATGCACACAAACAATCCTCACGTTTAAAAATAAGCGCACTCACTTCGGTTCGCACGTTTGGCAGCTACGATGCCACAGACAGACAAACAAATATACACACAGATATAAACAAATACACATTATACACACTTGAAACTTATAACACTTTTATTTCCGCAAACGTCTTCAAAATGTAGATGTAAAACATTGTTTGCAGACAATGGATACCTGGTTGCGGCGTGTGGCTCATCACGGGGCAGGACCCGCCGGACACCAACAGGAGCCTCGCGCCGGGCTCCGGCGACGCCCCGTTGCCGCACATGACCATATTCACGGAGTTCGGGGACCTCAATCTAAAGCAGAAGATTACAGTGTTCAAAAAGTAGGTTTTTCTCTTGAATATTGTTTGTTAATGCTGGTATAGGTAATTTTTCTAGCTAAACGTTTACGGCTTAACGCTTTGTATGTTGTAAGCAAGCGGCAAGTGCTACTTACGTGTATTATAAAAAAGGCCATGAGCATGTCGGGCCATCCACAATAGGTGAACTTAATAATAGATACATGCTTTTAATAAAAAAGGAGTATCTTCGCAGCTCTTACGACAATTATACGGTATCCTACCGTACTATACGCCCTTTTAACTGTTGTTCCTGAGTCTTGGATGTTTTCTATGTATTTGTATATTATATATATCGTTGTCTGAGTACCCGTAACACAAGCCTTCTTGAGCTTACTGCGGGACTTAGTCTATTTTTGTAAGAATGTCCTGTGTAATATTTTTATTGATTTATTTATATTAATTTCCCAACTGGAATAGGTATTATATTCGAACCCTAACCTAACGTAGTTGGAAAATACTAAAAAATATATATAAAATACTAGGCGGCCAACTATTGGGCGCCTTATAGAGCTGTAGGCGATGGGCCGGCGTGAAATACTGTCTTGAATAGTTTTGATCTATTGAGCACACCGAGCTTCTTCGAGGCCAATTTGGCCTTACCCTCTTTCCAATACTGGCTGTGGCAGATAGGGTTTCATGTAAGGTTTAAATTCGTTTACTTGTAGCAAAGATTTCGGCGTGATTATATGATTTACGCTAATGCACTTATATTGTTATTGTTTCAGATTAATATCATGGCCGGAATTTGAACAATGTCCATTCCGGGTGTCCATGGAGAACAACCTGCCAAAGTTCGTGACTGCGGTCGAACACGACGAGAAAGCCACTATAGGCACGCATATAGACGATATTGAAAGTTCAGACACTGAAAACGAGACGTAACTGAATTTAGGGTAGATTGAAACTGCCTGTTCATGAAATTAGGTACCTATAGGTACATAGAAATAGGATAAAATAAAAGAACTGGATACTGAATCAACCGAAAGAAATTACGCCGTAAAAGTGTAGCAGTTGCGACTCTTTTTCATATATTGTTTAGAACGTGACGTTTCGTTAAGTGACACAGCCTATAAACTTTTTAAAGTGTATGAATTTGATACTTATATGTAAGTGTGACAAGTCTTAAAATGGCTGGCGTTTCAGGCGTCCGGCTAGGCTAGGCGTATAGGCTACGGAAACCGCTTACCAACGCAGGGCTGAGTGCTTGTTTGCCACCAACATGTAATTTATATATAAACCATAATTATTATCACTAAGAACAAGTACGTACTTTTGTGAAGAGCTCATGACAATTGTAAGCGGCGTCCGTAGACCATGGTCGTCTGTAATACCAGTAACAATGCTGACAATTGTCACACTTGTGCATAGAATATTGTATGCAGGGGGATACTATTTCAACCATGGTGAAATAGTATCCCTTTGCCTTTGCATACAATCTTCTATACAGGGTGGCAAGTACTTTTTCGCTGCAGCTGATCCTACCAGTAACTAGTTATCAGTTGCAGAAAATACCTACTGCCACACCTAATTTACGAATGAATTAATTTATAAATCCTAATATCCTTTTGCAGCTTACCGCACTTGTCTTTATTGAAATTTTAAGAATTACATGGTGGTCGATCACTTCCGTGTGGAACTGTGACTTAACTTTTCATTAATATTCAAATATCAAATGTTCTCCCTTATTTTCTATCCCAGAGTTGGTGTTTTCTGCGATGAAATGTTAGTTACATTAAGTTCGTCAATTTCGGTTGATTCAACTTAGTTAGGGATTAGTTATCAAATGTGGGTACTTAGCCAAACATAATATTGCCGCCCGTTACTATCGCTACGCAATAACAATGAAATTTTGATGATTTTAATGTAAGGATCCTAGTCTAAATATGATAATACATATTAGTTGTTTTTATGTAAGTGTAACTGCATTCAATTCTATGTCTATATTTGCATGTATTTTAGAATATTTTAGCAAACTATAAAAGGTTAATTTTTTCACATAGTGTTGTGGTGTGTAACTATCGACATACAATGTGTTTGAACACTTATGTCGGAGCCTTACTTAAGTTTTAGTCAACAATTTTTAAATTGCGCCTCTTTCAAATGTTATGTGTATAGGTGCATACAAGATTCAGAACAATATTTATACATATAGCTTGGCTATGGTTACCTATATCTACGAATAACCATATATTAACCTTATTTTCCAGTTAGTTATTGATTTTACTGAGTCTCCTATCTGAGAATAGCCCACTTTATGTTTTAGTTTTCCAAAGGACAAGGAAATGCGAAATTGACGTATTGCTGTAGTAAATAGGCCGAATCGGATTTAGAAGATTCACAGCAGAGTATGTTCAAAATTAAATTTAGTCAATTTTAAATTTCGTACCTTGACACAGTAACAATAAAATCAGATTCACTGTGACAAGGTGTGAAATGGTACATAAATCAAAATCCTAGACTGTAGTATTAAGCTTAACAAAATAAATTGTAAATTCGTTGAGAAAAGGCGTAAAAATAAAAAAAACACATGTGTCACTGGCATAGGAGTAAGAATTTTTTGATCACAGACGCTGTGTTACCGGCGCCGAACGTGTTAATTGGAAAGTAAGTTAAGGATGGATGAATATCAACTTTGTACGTTATCTATGCTAGTTATTAATCCATGGGCCTATCAATTAAAGTCCATGAATGACCGTACCTAGCGTGTTTTACGAACTACCCACATTTGATCTATATTTCTAAAATCCATCATTGGATTTTCACCTCGGTTGACACTCATTTCGGTCTCAATGATCTAATGGTTAACCAGTAACGTAAATAAAAATGTTATTACTTGAGTTAGTTAAAATGTGAATACCTACGTTTAATATAATACTATTTCATACCAATTTAGAAATAAATAAAACGCTCAAAAAGGATATAAGTGTTTATCTCTTCTAATAACAATACATATTTACATTTTTAACAATATTAGATAATAATATACACAAATAAAGATTGCTGTTGTTGGTATTTTCCATTTATACATTTTATTCATTTACACAAAAACCTTGCGACCGCAGAAATAAGTGGCATGAAAAAGTACAACGGTACAACAAACGAAATGGCGGCTCAACCGAAATGGTGGTGATAGAACACTTTGCATTCTCAGTGCTGGACATATGGCCCACCGCTACAGAACTCTACTTTGCTCCTCGAAAACATTGTCAGACTTCTTGATAAGAGGCAATAATACATATATTCAAGAATATATTATCTGATGTGCTTTTTCGAACGAGCCGCTAAAACCTACCTCTTTTTCGTCTTACTTGCAACTTGAAAACAATATGTTCAACAATGTTAATCATCACTATTAGCGACTAGCGAGATCGAATTTTGCGTCACTACTGAATTAACTTTAACGATGAACTAACGGAAGTGTAGTGGAAGATGGTATTTATATTTTTTATTACAATTTGAAATGTGTAAGTATAGGCATAGTTTCAAATCTTACAAATCTTACAATAACGTAAACTTTGTGACACCTGCAATATAATAATTTCTGACTCGGCTAATTGAACTAAATAGAGCAAATTCAACTCCATCAGCAATGAGATGTTTATTGTTAACTAATCAATTAATCATACATAATTTTAAGCATTGTTTTGATCAAATATATATGTAAAACTCGCATTTATTTAAAACAAAAAAAACCGGCCAAGAGCATGTCGGGCCATGCTCAGTGTAGGGTTCCGCAGTTTACCGTCCGTCACAATAGGCAACCTTAAAAAGTGTTTTAATAGATACCAAGCTCAATATGCTTATAATTCGATATATTAACATATAATACTTTCGATCACACCCGTCCCGACCCCATCAACTTCGGAAAAATCTTAACAGCGCGAAGTGGACCACAGTGCCATCTCTCGGGCAATTGGTTTACTAATTTATACAAACTAGGTGGGTTATGTATGTTGGGTTTTCGGGGGTAACTTTTGAATGCGTGAATCGATTTGAATCATTCTTTTCTTATTAGAAGGAAGATATGTGTGGGATGATAAATTAAGTACTCAAGATAAAAGAAGTGTTTGCATATACAGTTAAATTATAAACTTAATTCAGAAATTATTTTGTACAATTTTTCAATAACCGTTTAACGAATCAAGTTCAAAATAATTTTCCAAGAAAGTTATTATTAAGTTCTACTTTTGTAATTTTTTTCATATTTTTTAACTTATAATTCAAAAGTTAGAGGGGGGACACATTTTTTTAAATTTCTGGAGCGATTATTTCCGAAAATATGAACTTTATCAAAAACTGTTCTTAGTACTTAAACACTCAGTCTTTTATAAATAGCTATCCAATGATATGCCACACTCTAGGGTTGAAACGAAAAAAAAAATCACCCCCCACTTTACGTGTATGGGAGGTACTCTAAAAAATAAATTATAACCACTTTTTATTTTACCACTTTGTTGGCGTGACCGATATACATATTCGTACAAAATTACAGCTTTCTAGTACTTACAGTCACTGAGATTATCCGCGGACGGACGGACGGACGGACAGACAGAGCGAAACTATAGTAAGTACTTTAGTAAGTACAAAGCGATAGAATTCCGTTTTGTATCACTTCGGGCAGCCGTATGCTCGTTAAAGAATTGAGATGGTGTTTATTAGTTGAAGGAAGTCCTCGTCTGCTGAACAAGTGAACAAGAAGGGACGCGATAAAGAGGTCAGAAAATATATGAGCAAAAATACAATATCAGTTCTCCGCGGATGCAGTTCTCACGATGGGCAGTGCCTTAAGATTGCTTATAAGATAGTTATATGATATGTACCTGCGTATGTAGGTACCCACTTAAACGAACGTATTAATGTTTTGTCTAATTACTGTGATTGAATTGTTAATTTTTTTTTTCGGTTGGACCTCTGTCATTGGATGTGATGCTTAACGAACAAAATACTACAAATTTACAATATCCATAATAAGTGACCCTAATCGATTTTTAATTATTGCTTCACACAATGAAATAAACAAGAATGAATGAATATTTATTATCTACTTAGTCTACAATAGGCTAAAATTCACAAATCACGTATTTACATATAGTATATTCACAATTTTATTGATTTGCGATATAAACTAATTCATATCGCTTCCAAATTGGACGGGAACATATGACTAAATTAAAATAAATAAAGTAGGTATGTCAAATTATATAACACGTAAATTATTAATTTCTAAATAAGTGATGCGCTCTGAGTTACGTAAGTTAAACAAATCCTTATTATCTGGTCAAGAATGTCGTAAAATTATTGAATGAAACCTGCACATTGATAGCCCCAGTTACATGTTGCTTTTTGCTTTACGCATATACGATACTTTCAGTACAAAAAAATGGACCTTAAGGCAACGGTCCTTAGGTCGCGAAGCGATGTACACTGATCGGTGGATTCCAAAATTATGACGTTTTCAGGTATCGGCTGTAGGGTTTGCATTATTCGTCCAATTTTAGTATTCGAATAATACGAATACTTCGATTTTCAATATTCGAATATTCGAATAAAACGAATAAAACGAATATTTTTGAAAAATAAGTCAAAATAATGATTTTAAGTAGTTTAATTGTTAAATATGTAGGTATGCTTTATTCCTTTAACATTGTTACAGGAACAAGAGCGATTGGTTGACTATTCCTAATGTTGGTATCTAAGCTTTTCCCAAAAAAAATCCCGAACACCTAATGCTTCCAGATCTGGACCTTCATGGGCTCATTCAAATCAGAATCACGAGCTGATGCGATCCTGATAATAAAAAATGACCCTAAATTTCCATATAAAATTTAAGTTTTCATTACGCCTTGCTCAAAGTAAGTGCATACAAAAATGTGGCGAAATAGAAAGGATTTTTTGTGGTATTTTTTTACTATCAAGATTCAATCAGATCGTGATTCTGATTCGAATGGGCACAAGCGAGTCAAGATCTGGAAGAATCAGGTTTACGGATTTTTTTGTAAAACACTACTCTACAGACTATCCGCAACACTTCAGATCCTTTTCAATCTTAACCTTATCCACATGTTTGAGTTAAGCAAATGAATAAAGTCTATTTTTATTTGAATCATTTTTGTATTGATACTTGTTAAGACTGCAAAATATAAAATGGTATGGTAACAAGTAACAATGCCTAATAGGCGGCTTATTAAATTTTAACTGATGCGGCTTAGCTCAAGTTGACGTAGAATAATTGGTTCACTATAAATCGCTGATATGATATCTCTAAAAGTAATAAAGATATGGTCTGAAGAGAGTGTAAGCTCAATCAAAAATTGGTGCATACCGACTGTACTGTGTAAAACCAAATAGTATTTACCGATTAAGTCAAGTCAATATATACATGTCATTGAAATAAGGCACTGGGTGTATAATTACAGCATGCACGAAAAATTTAAACTAAGAGCAGGATCTATTTCTTATGCAGTGTGCTTACCATGGGTTGTATTCAATTGCGACTGCGGTATTCGACAATCCATCTCGCTCTTGCCGGAGTAGTGGTGCCGCAGTTGCAATCGAAAACAACTCATGGTACGCATACAGGTAATGGTTGGCTTATTGAGCTTTTAGGGTTTCTGTTTATTTCAGTATAGGTAGTTTCACGAGAGTTGAATTGAATGATTTCACACACAGCTACATAAAGTACTGATTACAAAAAAAGTTAATGAATGAAATGAACGTTAGTGCCAATGAAAATACTACTAGATATATTTTCATTGGTATAAAAACTTTTTAGTCTATTTTACAATTCATTGTATTCACTGTTGCCATCGGTACGAAAAAAGAACAGTGCTTAATTTCAAAATCTCTATCTCATTACAGGACAATGTTGTTGTGTGCTAACTTAACCCTAGTGGGAGGACCTATAATACAAATTACGTAGCAAGTAGCCGAATTCTCAATCCTTTTACCAATTATACTACGATATTTAGGTAGTTTTAGAAGATTTAATTTTAGGCTTTTTTTACTTCGAATTAAAATCTGTTTCCACGGAGTTATTAAAGTGAAATACAATTAAAACAGGCATTTTATTACAGGTTTTCGTAAAAAAAAAAAAATTCTGAATAAAATCTGCACTATTCGAAATATTCGTTTTATTCGAATAATGAGTGTTGTAGTATTCGAATAATATTTATGGCGAATAATTCGAATATTCGAATTGCAAACAATTACATATCCAACTCATAATGTAGGTAAGTAGATATGCACTTTTGCATGCGATTTTTTAAATCGTAATAGGTATGTCAGTTTAAAGTGCTAACCGCTCTGAGCCTTTTTATACTGAACTGCACATAATCAGCATATTTCACATGCTGTGCCTTCACTGTTCTGAAAAAAGTTTACATACATTTGGTCAAATTGTTTGGCCTCAACAGGCAATGAAGCAGAACCCTCCTTGGCGCATGATTGGTCATGTCCTTCAAGACATGGTCAAGAAGTGGTCAACCACTTTGTTTAAGTTTTAATACGAGTATCTCGCCTATTAAAATTAACTGGCCAGTTATGGTATGTCAAAGGAGAAAAATACTACAAGAGGAAAAAAAACACTCAAAAGAATAGCGCCATTTCTACAACTAGGCGCCGGATAAAGGTACTGTATGAAACACCACCACCACCCTATTTACAAATATTTAAGTACAGTTAAAGTAGCGTGAGATGATTCTATGCCGTTATAAGTTTTGGAAGTGTCTGTCGTTATATGAACTGTGGTTACTCGATTTAGGTGTTATGTAATGCGTAATTGGTATTTCAAGAGCTTGTTTATTTTGTTTTGTCGGTTTTGTGGGTTTTTGAATGCTCAAGTTCGTGTGAACGTTGAAACTGATCGTGTTTAATCCGTTCTGCGGTTTCACTGAAGGGCTCGACATGAAATCGGACCATTCGTCGTCATCGGCGAACGTAGCGGTTTTCTTTGGTAACGACTGTTGTGGTGTAGGTTTGCTGGATACGAATTCGCCCCACATATCATCTTCGGGTAGGCTTTGCACTGGCGCCTTCTGGCTGTGTACTGGCGAGGCGCCTTTGCTGTTGCCACTGACGCTCAAATCACTTTTCAGCGAATTCAGTGTCTCTACTGGATTAAACCTTGATAGATCTTGTAAATTGATTCCTGGATTCGGCCAGTTGATTTGTGAGAAACTTTCTAAAGATAAGGGTTGCAAAATTTGTGCAGAGTTCTGTGGAGTCTGCGACGAATTGATTGTGGGTTGCAACATTGTGCTGGCGGGCGGCGCGACGGCCGGCGCCGGGGCTTTTGCAATTGTTTCTTTCACTTTCGGCACACTTATTGCTACATTATTCTGATGCATAAAAGGTTCACTATAATTTAAAATATCGCTCGATTTAGTAAATGATATGGGGTCAGACTTAGGTTCAATTTTTGGGAATACAAAATCTAGTTCTATCTCTGGATTTGGTGCAACTGGTGTCATATTTTGACTGAAATCAGCCGTTACAAAATTACTAACGTTGCTGGTGGGTGCCAGATTTGGCTCATTGGATGGAAGAGCCGATTGGAATGTATCAAAATCGTCATCAAACGAATCATTAATCTTACTAGGTGACTCAATACCTTTAATACTATTATCGTTTATGATAGCGTCATCGATCTGAGATTTTTTGTCTGAGTCTAAACTGGTTGTAATTTCTTGGGCATCATTACTCCAAGTGGTGTTGGAAACAAATTCTGTAAAATCATCAAAAGTCTCTTTCACTTCTCCAGGTGAAGGCCAGTTCAACGTAGGCATTATGGGTTCTATTTTGATAGGTTGCAATATGCCAATGGAATATGTACCACTCGTGCTTGGTTGCAGCTGACTAGCGTTAGTTGGGAATTCAACACTGTCCATAGACGGTCCAGTGGGTGGTTTCACTTCTAAAGCATCCATTTTAATAGAACCTTTGAAATCTTGGAAATCTGAGTAATCTGCATCATCTAAAACTTTACTATCAGTAGGAGCGTTAGGTTTTTCCTCAGTAGCGTTCTTATCACTCTCCATAGAGGATTGTGATAAAAATGAAGGGGCGTTGTAGTGAATTGTCTTTGACCGAGGTGTCTCGGAGTCGGTGGGTGTGAAGATGTGAGTATCGGGCAGGTTTATTTGACGTATCGGTTGAATGTCGAGCGTGCTAGAATACATTTTATTGGATTTTGTTGATATATCTGTGTCGAATACGTCTAAGTCTGTCGGCCTCTTCGGTGCAGGAGCGTTATTTTCTTTGTTGCAAGCTGAAATTCACAATAAAATCAATTAGAAACACATCTTTACGTTTGGTCACAAGATACAATATGTAGCCTAAAATCTAGTCTAGATTACGGGCGGAAAATAACGCAGCACGCATGTTCACAGCAGCCGCGCGCAATGTGGTCATTTGCCTCGCAAAGCAGCTCAAACATTGAAGACCCAGGTTAAAAATATGGGTCATGTTACCTATAGGTACACCGTTTATAACATTCACAATGAAGCTGAAGGAAGTCCGTTTGTCAAGTTCAAAACTAGAAACGTCCGTCCCACAAATTGGTTTGGTATGAAATAATTTAAAGATAGGATACAGTATGTAACATACCTACTCCAAAGTTCCAGCACAATTATAGAGTAAGTAACGGTAAGTTACTTATTCTATGGTTATCGTGGTTTTTAACACGATAAAACGCGAAAAAAAAACACGATATACGATACGGTGATATTAAGATCCCTCATAACGAAGTCAGTAATAAGTTATTACTGACTTCGTTATGAGGGATCTTAATATGACGTGCCATTTATCAAAATCAGGGGAGCCGTTGGATAATTACAAGGGGCATAGGAATGGGCATACATACATACAAATTTACATACTGGTTGAACACAGTTGGGTAACAAATAGCCTACTATTCAATCAATATTGTTCAAGTTTTGATACAAATTAAATAAATCTTGCTTCCAAAACTTCAGGAAATACTCTTGTTTAATAATAGTGACCACTGTAATAGTCTTACAACCACAGTCTAACAGTAGACTTTTTGTTTAATTTATATGCTTCCCTTTTTTTCCGTAAATTGGGAGGCATATAAATTTGAAAAAAAAATCTACTGTCTGACTGATTGTCAGACTATACTAACACTGTTATACTTATTTTTGACTATTTTACGTCTAAAACAGACCATTATATCAAGTCTTACCACTTTTTAAACTTTTATCACATCTACTGTTAACATTTGGTGTGACTTACCGTGCGATAGCAACTCTGATATCTTGAGGGTGGAATGGTTGTGGGCCATTTGGTCTAGGGTAGCCATGAGGTGTTCTAAATCTAGGAGAAGGGCTTCGGCATAGGTGACTATAGGATAAAGGGCAAGCAGAGTACCAGGTGATTGTTATCCATGTGCAAGACATGCAAAGGAATGTACAGTGACGTAAATAAGCTTATTGTTAGCAGACTATAACATAGCGTTCTGTTATGGCTGGCTTCTGTAGATTTCAGAGAATTTACAAATCATTGTGTTAAAATTTAATGTGCAATGTTAATGATTTTAGCGTTTTTTTTTTCATGGCAAAAATATGTGTTGCAGACAACATAATTTTTTGTTGCTTATCTTGCGTCAAGAATCCTAAATTATTTCCTTAAGTGTTAATATGCTTTAAACATAAATAAGGAAAATGGGACAGGTTTAAAAATACTAAAAGCAATTTTTGTTTTTATTGAACTTCGAACTCAAACAAAGAAAATAAAAATAATAAATTACGGGTACAGTCGGTGCCCTCACATAAGTATCCACCCGCGCTACGCGCTTGGATACGTGGGGTGGATACTTATGTGAGGGCACCGACTGTACTACTCACGTATTTTTACAAATGTTTCGGACATCTTAGGATGCCATTATCAAGCGTTAAGGACCGTGCGCGACGATGAGAAAATAAAAATTCTTGAAAATGATATTTTTTAGCCTTAACAATTGCTTTTAAAACTTACATCATATTTTTGCCATAAAGATTCTTGTTTACTTACATCTTTCTTCAATTAAATCACACATTTTCTATATTAATCAATGTTAGACTAGTGTGTTATTTTACATTGTTATAGCAAGTGTTTATGTGAAGTTGTATTAAATATGTACATACATTCTTGCCCATCTGCTCTGAATGGGTCAGACCAGGTCCCCTGTTGCTTGGCGGCATGCTTCTCGGGCAATTCTGATGGTTGTCCTGTGTGCGTAGTTTGCTTCTGGGGCTGGAGTGGGGCAGCACTCAAGTTGGCTGCATACTTTGGCATGTTATAGCTCCACTTGGGACCAAATAACTGGAATGTATACAAGTAATAACTTAGTATGTGAAATAAGATAAATTGAGCAAGCCCCAAGCATCTCCATTTCAGCTTGGGTAAAAATGTTTACATAGCTGATTAATTAATCCCTGTCTGGTTGATGATAGGTCTATCCACTCTAACTGCTCTGCCCTACATGTAATATTTATCAATCAATACTCGTAAAATTGTAATGATAATTATAAAGATTTATTGATTCAGGTTTCACAAATGCCAGAGCCATGGAGGAAGTCTGCAGCTAACATAGCCACTAGTAAGTAGATTGTAGGTAGGTTGTGACCTATGTACAAATATTTAATTAGGCATAGAAGGAACTAGGAAAGAGACTTGATTTTTATGATTAATGAATTAAAGGAAAACTTACAATGTTTCTAGAATCTATACATAAAGCCTTCAAAAGAGTTTTCTGTCCAATGGAACTGTTCCAGTTGACTATGTATGGCTGCCTCACATCAGTCTCCAGTAGGTGTCCCCAGGTCTCACACAGCATCCCTTCTAGTTTACCATCAAAAACACTCTCAGGCTCTTGTATTTCCTCTTCAAATATAGAATTTAATATCTTATTAATGTTCTCAAGCAACTGACTTTCACTTTCTGTTGCTTGGAAATCTAATACTGGAACTCTTGATAGTGGATCCTGAATGTCACTATCCTTAGTTTCTTGCACAGATGATTTAAAATCATCAAAATCTCCAAAGCCATCATCATCAACATCATCTTGCTCTGGTGATTGTCCATCAGGAGCATTTCTTACTTCAGATTTAAAATCATCAAAGATTGGGGGTTCTGTTTTTTCTGTATCTTCAAAGTGAGCTTCGAATGCTCCAAAGTCTGAACTTTGAGGCATTTGGCCTGGGTCTATTGTAGCTCTTTGTTTATTTTCCCATGGATTTTCACAAGTATCTACAATAGATGCTACTGATGCTATATTTGTTGCAGTGTGGAAATCATTGAAATCTTCAAACTCATCCGTTTCATTGTTTACATCATCTACTACTTCTTGAAATGTTTCAGGAGCATGAAGAGTTTCAGGCTGATCATTTATATTAAAACTAGGATCTAGTTGTGGTTCATTTTTAATATCAATACAATCATCGTCATCCAGCTTCTCTTCTATTGAATGGGGAGGCGCATCTATATCATCTAAGCTTGGGGGAGTGACTGTAATCTCATCTAAAGTTAAAGGCTCATTGAGATCACTAGTAATAATACTGGTTATATCTGGAATGTGGGGTGATTTCTCTTTATCAGAGCTCTCGCCCTTATCACTATCTGCATTATTATCATATAGTTCATTTTTGACAGTTGAATTCAAAGTCTCTTCTTCAACTGTTAAATTTAAATCTTCTAAGTTTAATTCTTCTTCACTGTTAATCTTTTTGTTGGTATGCATGACCTCATTTAAATTGTCATTTGTTTTAATCTCTACCTCATGTTTTTCTTTGTTTACCATATCAATTTCTGGCTCATTATGGAATTTGACATGAATTTCCTGTTCCTGTTCGAAATCTGATTTGTCTTCCATATTTGTAATTGTCCAGTTCATTGTTTTACCCCCACAAGGTTGTTTAACAGTTTCACTGTTGTCTCCATTATTTGTATGGTTTGTTTGTAATGGGTCACTTAATGGTTTATTTACTGATATGGCAGCCTGGAAATGATTATAAGTAGAGAAACTTCCATAGTCATAATCATCCTCTTGAGACACTGAAAACAAAAGCAGAGAGTATGAATATTAATACCTTTAAGTATACTTTATTTTAAGTACATTATAATGCACTATTGAGTGAACTTTAAAGACCGGAAACAGAATTAAATACAACGCTTTTCTTAAGCAATCTTGTTTGTGATATTTATATGATTCCTGCCAAACATTAGGAAATAAGACACGTAACAATGAGCTTGGCATGTCTGCAAGAATATATATTTCCTACTAGGTAAAGCTTATTAATATAGGGTGTTTTGAATATGGTATTTTTAGATAAGTGGAATTAGCTTACGATTATAGTGCAAATCAAAGTCCTCGGGGTCTTTGTCGTCTTCACACTGATCAGGTGGAGGCGGAGTGCTGCAAACAAGTGGAGGAATCGACATTGCCTTGGATTTTAACGTAGCTGTGTCACTGTGCAAACGGGTTCCTCATGCATCCGTGTTTACTGTTCGTAAATGCATTAATAATTTAGTAATTACTACATAGCATTGGACACAATTAACTATATTTAACGTAACGAGGCCAGCTGTTGTTAATTGACAAAATTTTGCTACGACGATTCACGATTATAGTATTGAACTGACAGAATTGCTGTCAGATTGTAATTTGTATGTTACGTTATGTGCGTTCAGATTATCTTTTATAAGGGATTAATTAATCAATTTCGTTTTTTTGGTGGCTTATATAAAAACAAATCATATAACCACTAGCCAAGAATGTACCAATCAATTTTATCAAAATGTACAATTAAAAACTTGAAAGAATATCCCAGTGCGTAACAATAAGTTTTCTGAACAGAATAAAAGATTGTAAATTGCAACACTCCGTAATCTAAAATTTCTGAACGAGTCAGGGGTGCCAACTTAGGGGTTTTCCCCCTAGATTTAGGGGGTAAACAAGACGCGTGAGGTTTTTTTAGGGGTGAAATATTTCTAGGGGTAAATTTAGGGATATTTGATTTTCCCATTCCATGTATGTGTGACAGCGAAAAATGTGTTGAGAAGCGAAATTATTACTGTAAATGAAATGATACTGCAGTCCATTCCACTCTCAGTTGCTGCAACTCACAAGTGTGCGATTGAGAAAGGAATATACGACCGGAACTTAAACGCTCCGATTTACGCTACAGTGATGTGTAAGAGAAGAGGCATCCTAACGGGGACGAAATTTTTTCCCAATCTATCAAATTGCATTTAGTAGTCCCGGCTGGACGGACAGGCCATCATTCAACCTTTCTGACCAAAAATACTAAATCTGTGGCGTAAACGGTCGTGCGTAAATGACTTTATGTTAGATATACCGAATAACGTCGATAATTAATGTTGAATAAAGAAATTTTATTTAATATTCATGAATTTTTTTTTTTAGGGGGTTTTCCGAAAATTCACTACGGTTTTAGGGGATTTCAATTTGTGATTTAGTGGTAAATAAAAATTTGAGTTGGCAACCCTGGAACGAGTATCTTGCTGTTTGCTGTTGGCCCGGTCCGGACGGATTGCTTGGGCTGCCTATTTTCGTTTTATCTCGTCTTTATAATTATTATCATAAATGACTGTTTCTATTTGACAATCAAATATTTGTAATTCGGAGGAAATACTCATCGTTAAGTCAGGATATCGAATTTTAGGTACGTATTTATTAGATTCTTCGGTGATTTTTTGCGGAATGGGTGAACGATGATTCTCATAAGGTATTTATGGAAATTTATTTAGTGTTTGAGCTACAGAAGTAAAGCAGACGGTGCAGTGTTTACAGAATAAATAGCAGTGAAAATTGTTCGTGGAAATTATTGTGCTGGGCGAAAGTACTGTCAATAACCTTTGACATGTGTCATTCCATTCATTGCTTACGTGTCAGCTCATACCTTCATTTTGTGGAGTTGTGTTCAGGATTTTTTAAATTACGCACAGAATTCTACAATTTCTTAATCGTGTTGGAGCTCATCTTATAAGAAACCTGTCGTATATTAAATAGGATTGAATAGGTCTGTGCATAATGTTTTAGTTATCGTAATTCAAATCATAAGTGCGGTAGCGACTAGCAAGCCGTATATGTTAAATATATAAGGAATACTTCGTCTTTTGGTCTAGCTTTGAATAATCCTCTTGAGATGTAACCATGTCGTTCAGCTGTTCCAACATGTCACTTACAATAAGTCTAAAATACCTATAAGTTATTGACCTCGTCATCAGTTTTATAAGTGCCGATTCGTGGCGTGCCGGTTATTAGAAAATACCTTTGTGTATTATTGTGTAAATATACTGTTAGTAAAGAGAAACCTTATGTATATAATTTTTATATACATTATATAATACTTGAAATAAAGCAAGCAGGCTTTTATTAAATGAGTGTTATATGAGTCTCCTGAAATGTAACAATGAATATACAATATTTTGTTTTATTACAGGTGCATGCGGCAGATCCAATGGAGCTGCAAGCATTGCTAGTGTTATGTGGTGTGGCGGTGGTGGTTGTGGCCGTGCTGCTGCTCATGGGCCTGTTCTCGGCCTCAGGCACCAGCTATGAGGAGGCCATTGCCCAGCAGCGCCGGGCCACCACTGAGCTGCTGGCTCTGGCTGAAAACAAGAATAAACCCAAGAAAAGCACCAAGAAAGCCATTAAAAAGGTATGATCTTTAATGAATCCTTCTTAAATAATACTTAAGACTAGTCATTCACATATTTTTGACAGAATTTTCCATTTCCTAGTGGAAAGTTTTCTAAGTGGCCCATTTAAAATATTTCAGTCTATCAAAAGTGCTCTAATTTTATTTTTTCTTTTAATAATGTTAATTTTATTTAATAATGTTTCTTTCAACTGTTGGTATTTTGTTGTCTTATTGGAAACTTATTAAACTCACATCATTGATTTACTTGTGAAGTTTTCATTGTTTTTCTAGTATTACAGTTTTATAAATTGCTTAAAAATAAAAAATTAAGCAATTATATATTAATATTGTCTTCTGTTACCGCGATTCTTATTCATTGAAATTAAACACTTTAGAAGGGATTAATCGGATGGTGTTTATTAACACCATGACCCTAAGTTTCGAGCCCTTTACAGCACTCATTTTCACAGGGTTTCACAGGGTGTCATCATCTTAACCCTGTGAAAATGAGTGCTGTAGTGCGGCTCGAAACGTAAGGTCATGGTGTTTGGTGTGTAAAGTGATTAATTTCAATCAATAATATGTTGTAATATTTCTTTTAATGATTGAACATACTTAAGATTAAACACTACATGTAATACAGAATCACTTAAAACTACCTTATACAAATTTAACCCTAAACCTAAACCTTAACTAAAGACTAAAGCTAACCCTAACACTAAACTTAAATATAAAAAACCTCCCCAAAATCTCCTGCCTCCGGGAAGCTCCCCAAAATGCTGGCGACATTCCCCCTCTGCAACGCCAAACCCAGCCTCTGGGCAAAAAACGACCCCGCCCGAGGGTCGCCCGAAACCCCTACCAGACGCGCCGACACCTCCTTTACAAACTTCTTAGTGTCGGCCGACCAAGGACCCAGAGTCTCCATAGCAAGCGCCGCAAACTCGTATTCGCTTGTTAAAAACTAATATGTTAATTAATTGAATACCAATGTTTTTTTATTAAATTGAATGTGAATACATCTATTTCATCTTTACATCCATTTTAAATGGGAACACTAAATTAATGTTAGATCTTTAGGAACTCTGTTCAAAATTGATGAGTCAAAAAAGCAAATGACAAAAAAATCATCACAAGATGAACATCCCCATCCAACCATTCTATTATAACTCTGAATTTGAATCTAATTTGAAAGGGTCCAGTACTCTGTCTTATTTACACCTATCTCTCACAACAGTTAGCGCGGAAGGAGAAAAATAAGGAAAATGCAGTGACTACCGGAAGTGAGGTTGACAGTGAGGCTCCAGCAGAGAGTGGTGTGGATGAGGACACTGTTCCTCCTGCTAAGCCTCATGTTGAATTCTGTCCCCCTGTAGTGGTAGATGTTCCTAGGGACACTCCGCCTAATGTAAAGGTATGTTTTACTCTAACTACTCGAACCATTTATCATATATGAATATATTATGGGGCTGGGTGCTTCATAGAGTGTTTTATTAAAGTATGTATTAAGTAAATCCACAAGTCTGTAAGCTAATTTTAGTTATCTCCAGCCTCACTTTGTCTTTCAACTATTTACTATTATATCAATTGGGAAGTATCATATTGAAGGGAATATATTCCAGTTTTGGGCCTACCAGGTAAATGGGTTTTGCACCATCACTGACGTGGTTATCTGTCTATTTGAACAAGATAAATTCTACCAATTGTTGAGTGTGTTGTGGTTAGTACAATCAGTGCTACATTTATCCAGATTCGCAAACGCGGCAAGGATCCTAAAGTAAAGCCGATACTGATAAACAAAGAGGATCCGAGCTGCATTAGCGATCCGAGCACGCCGCCGTCCCCTACCGGCTCCGTCTCCAACCACTTTGAGGAGATCCATCCCAAGGATGAGTTTGAGCTATTGCAATCCTCTCTCGCTGCCGAAAAAGTGAGTGCGCAATCTCACCCCGCCCTAGTCCCGAGTTTGTGCTATAACTATATGTATTTTATTGGCTTATGGTGATGATTTTAACATGCACAGTAGTTTAGTCCTATGCAATATGTGTGTCTCATTTTAGCTTTTTGGTGACGTTTTTTATTTGTACAGTAGATAATTAGATATCCTTTGCCACATTTTTGCTAAGAGTGGCAAAAGTATGATATTAACAAGCTATTAATTTTAGTTTTTCGGGCAATAAAGAGCCGACTTTAACACGACAAAATTCACCTTAAAACATTTTCTTTTATGACTGGTTTATACATTAATGTGTTATGTATATCCATTTGATTAATTTAACAATAACCCTTTTTGAGTTGTTGAAGTCGGTTGTTGTAGTTTTGCAAAATGTAATTGTTTTATGGTGGTTTAAGGAAAGTCATAACTAAATAAGGTTAATCATGTTTTAATCACATCTTTGATAAAAAAATGTTGCAGCTAAAGTAAACAGTTGCAGTATCTTTTGTTAGCCATTTCTTCATTCTGCACTTGAATGTAGTGGTAGCGTTCCACTCAAGGTGCAGCCGCTTTTGTGTTCAATTGTGGCCATTGTACAAATATAAGCATGATATATATCTATATATATAATGTGGTATATGTTGTATGTTCGTGTAACACGGCATGGATGTGCTAAATAATGTTTCAAGTACTTTTAGTGATGTCATTGCAAGTGTTTTTATTCATTGTTTACACAGGTCGTATTGAAAATAACAAATTTAATATTCGTTCAAATTAAAGTATGACGTCTTCAAATATGTAATTTACATAAAAAAATAACGAGAATAAGAAGGATGAGGTGATACATGACATTATAGTTACATAGATGATGTAGAAACATTGGTATTGTAATGGAAAACATCGTTATGAAAGCATATTAAACGGGCGTCTGCGCGAAATCGTGGGATTAGGTTGCTAAACGGACCACGAGATGATGATGTAGGTTTACATTTCGTGTAACAGTTCACATAAGTATGTATTTTCGTATCGTGAGGATCATTATCTATAGATGATTACTTGACTACTTTCAAAAGAACAAAGATGCATACATTTGTATCAAATATTTTTTGTATACGTCTTCTGTCGTATAAGTAGGTACATACATTTTGTATATTACGAAATATCTAAAAGTCGAGCTTCTTTGTTGTTTTACTGTAAATACAATTTGACTGGTAAAACTATACAGATGCTTGAACTTTAGATATCATTTCCGTCAGATATAAAATTAGCGTCATGTTGTAATCACTTGCATTTGACTGTAGTGCTAGTACAATTAGCAACAAGTCATGCATGATTATATCACATTAGCTGTCATTAAACCAGGGTGTCCACTTTCTGGAAAGTCAGGGAAAGTCAGGGAAAAGTCAGGGAAGCTCACAGTGGTCATGGAAAGTCATGGGAAGTCAGGGAAATAATTAGGAGGTCAGGGAAAAATACTGCCCTGAGATAAAAATACCAAGAAGTTTTTAAAAATATTTAAAAAATCTGGTCAAGTGCATGTCGAGTAGCAATCATGCTCTGTGTGAAATCTATAACTCATCAGTTACAACAAAGATATTTTACTAAGAACAAATCCTTTTTCTAAGCTAACGATTATTTCTCAAAAACTCGAAAACGTTTTAACACTTTTAATATATCAAAGTAATTATCATTGAACGTACACACGCGTTCAAACGTACATGGGCCATTTATGAATGAATTCATTCATAAACTGCCCATGTAATATTGAACGCGATAGTACAGTCAACAACACACCTGTGTATACAGCCAAAGTGCCAAAAATATGTATAGAGAACTTTATTGCCAGAGAATTAAGGTCGTGTATACATATTTTTGGCACTTTGGCTGTATACACAGGTGTGTTTTTGACTGTACATGTTAAAGCCTTAGTTTAGTTTCCCAATTTTTCGAATATTTCAATATTACCGATAAAATTAAATGAATTAAAAACTGCAGAGACCCATTTTCAACTGCCTACTCACACTCACCTCACCCTTACGTGTTACAGCAAAATAATAAAAGTTATTTTTCTAAATCGGCATAATGAATATAAAAACTGACAAGTGCGTGTTCCGTGTCGCACTGTAAAGGGCTCGAAACGAAGGGTCATGGTGTTAATATACGCGGTTAATCCGATCTAAAGTATTTAATTTTCGTTTTACATAAATGAAAATTATACTGTATTGAGTACTGATTTTTTCACATAGTTTTTAAACTTCCAGAGCCAATATTTCTAGAAATATTTACCTAATTGAAATGAGGCTTAATTTAAGGTTTTATCAAATGACGTTAGGTACCGCACTGATTGATTTATCGAAAAAAAAAGTATTTACATAGATATATATTTAGATAGATATATAGATAGAAAAACTCTTTGTTAGAGGTATGCACCTCTAAATACAAGGAACTCATTATTTATAAAATTTTATGAACGACAAGATGCTTCCTACAATAATGAGGCAGGTGATATTTTTATGAACACTCTAATGAAGACAAGCAAAATAAATCCGTGAAATTGATAACCTCTAAATCTAAATCTTTGTTATCCGCCTATCACGACTCGTTTTCTCAGGAAGAGGCATCAAGTTGAAAATGCTGAATTTTTTTAAAAGTCAACTGTACAACTTGTACGAATATGTATATTGGTCACGCCAACAAAGTGATAAAATAAAAAGGGGTTATAATTTTTTTAGGGTACCTCCCGTACACTTAAAGTGGGGGATGATTCTTTTTTCGTTTCAACCCTAGAGTGTGACATATCATTGTATAGGTATTTGAAAAATAATGAGGGTTTTATAAAAACACTTTTTGATACAGTTAATATTTTCGGAAATAATCGCTCCAGAAGCTTAAAAAAATGTGCCCCCCCCTCTAACTTTTTAACTATGAGTTAAAAAAATATGAAAAAATTTACAAAAGTAGAACTTAACAAGAACTTTATTGGAAAATTATTTTGAACTTGATTGGTTCAACGGTTTTTGAAAAATTGTACAAAATAATTTCTGAATTACGTTTGTAATTTAACCGTATATGGAAACATTTTTTTTTATCTTGAGTACATATTTATCATCCCGCACGTATCTTCCTTCTACAAAAAAGGATTAATTCAAATCTAGTCACGCGATCAAAATGTACCCCCGAAAATCGAACATACATAACCCGCCTAGTTTGTATAAATTAGTAACCCAATTTTCCGTCAGATGGCGCTGGTCCGTGGTCTACTTCGCGCTTTTAAGATTTTTCCTGAGTTGATGGGGTCGGGATGGGTGTGATAGAGTATCATCCGTTTGTTAGGTTGGTCTCTCGTTTCGTAGTCTAATTGTCGTTCATTGATATTATTAAATTGAGACGTGTTCTGTGGAATTGGAATTGTGGGAAATAGTGTAAAAAGTTAGTTCATTTGTGACTATACTTAGTCACAAATGAACCAACTTTTTTAATTTTAACTTCTATGGGGAAAAATGTATTGATAGTTGAAGTTCTGTTAAGGGTTTAGATTTATGAGAAATTGGGTTTAATTAAATTGCAGGGCGGGTTTTGCATTTATTGTGACGGATGGGAAACTACGAAACCCTACACTGAGCGTGGCCCGACACGCTCTTGGTCGGTTTTTTTAAGTAACATACTATATTCATGTGAAAATTTGAATTTCTAGACCCAATACTTGTAAAATTGTTATTGTAGAGAGAAAATTTGGTCAGGGAAATTTTAAGAAATGGTCATGGAAAGTCAGGGAAAAGTCAGGGAATTTTTTGGTGGTTATCAGTGGACACCCTGTTAAACTTGTCTCGAAAGATAATTATTCTCAGAAAATATTGTAAAACCTACATAAAATATGCACTTGAGGCTTTGTAGCCGTTTTCATGTAGTAAAATGATTAAAGTGATGTATTGTCGCGTTCAAAATTGCATGGGCAATTTATGAATGAATTCATTCATAAACTCACCATGCAATTTTGAACGCGTGTGTACGTTTTGATAGTTGGTAGGTACATAGGTACCTCCTTACTTTAAAAAATACAGTTTTAGAATTTAATGCGTTCACGTAGGTACAAATGTTTCCTTACTGTATTGTCTATTTATTTTTTGAAACCTTGGTGGCCCATTGCGGTATAACGTGAGACTTTCAATCCGAAGGTCTCGGGTTTAAATCCTGCCGGCTGGTACCAATGAGTTTTTCGGAAATTATGTACGAAACATCATTTGATATTTAGGTACCGTACCAATCGCTTTTCGGTGAAGGAAAACATGGTGAGGAAGCCGGACTAATCCCAATAAGGCCTAGTTTACCCTCTGGGTTGAAAGGTTAGATGGCCAGTCGCTTTCGTAAAACTAGCGCCTACGTCAAATCTTGGGATTAGTTGCCAAAGCGGACCCCAGGTTCACTGAGTCGTTGCATAAGCCGGGAAAAACGCTAGGAAAAAGAAAAAATTGTCTTTTTATTTGTTACTTTCTGATCTAGTAGTGTCCGACCGAAACGTGTTTTTTTGTCGAAGCCGAAGGTGCGGTATGTTTTTTATTTCGGTCGAAACCGAACCTTTGATCAATGTGAATAAAATGTCAGTTTTTTTTTCAAATATATGAATAATGAAACATCTTCATGGTCCGATTTCACTTTTCTCGAATTGAAATTTTGGCATTATCATATGATGTCATATTGCCAGCGGTGCCGAGCTCACCTGACGTCAGTCGAACGTGACCCGAAAGTACAATATTGTAAGTGTCGGCGCGGCCGAAAGGTTCTGCTGGTTTTTGGCCGAAACCGAACCTTTGGGCGAAACACGCCGAAACCGATACCGAAACTTCGGTCGGACAGTTCATATTTACTGCCTATATGTCACCATTATTTTTCTAACAATGGTGTTACCAATGAAGTAGTTGATTTAATATTGGGTATTGTTCAGAATAACAAATCTACTAGATTATTCTGTAATTAACTGTTATAACAGCTAGTTATGGCAACAAATCACTCATACAAACCGCTTACGTAACATAAAATATAAATTTGAATCTTACACTAGTATGTCTAATACAAAACGAAACTCCATGACATGTTCAATTGTTGTAGACTTTAAGCCAAAACGCATACATCAAACAGCATATAGTAATATTAAAATTAAACTTGTAGACTTCCGAGAAGAAAGAAGAAGTGGTTGAAAAGAAGGAGAGACCCGCTAAGGCAGCAAAGACCGCTAAAGGCAAGCAGCCGGCGCCCGAACCCGCCAAGGAGGAGCGCGAGCGCCACAACAGCGGGGACGCGCCCAAGGAACAACGCAAGGGTAGGTTTGTCTAGTTTATATTATTATGAAGTCTAGAAGTTTGCAACGGCGGCAAAAAGCAAGCAACCGGCACACGCATCCATACAGGAAGGGTTCACAGGTTCGAATCACACTGATTTTTGTTTGGTGTATCGGTCAACGAATTAATTTAATTGTGCGCAGTGCTATATAAAATACAGTTATACAGTTCGTTCTGTTCAAAGCATCTGCTGAAGCAATGTAGTAAAATTACAAAGGTCACTAGTAAATAGTACTGTGTAAAAACTAAGTACATATAAGTACATAATCGTAATCCATACATGTAACTAAATATGAATAAAAAATGTTTGCCGAATGTGTACTTGGTACATCATCTGACAGGTCTTTAAAGATAAAAATAGGGTTTCTTGAACAAAAATTTGATTAATTGAATATTTTCAGAAATAATCGCTCTGAAAGACTGAAAAAGTGTCCCGTCCCCCCTCTAACTTTTGAACGGGAGGTCCGAAAAATGTAAAAAATGAGGAAGCTGGATTATCAGACGAACTTACCACGAAAATTATTTTGAACATTGTGGTCAAGCCGTTTTTCAGTTTTTTGCCAAAAAACTATTTATTACAAAAGGACGTAAGTGTCTTGATATAATGAAGGCAGTTACGTATTTTTACTTGCAAATGACGGTACGGAACCCTCAACTATGCGTGGTTCAACTCGCACTTGGCCGATTTTTTATTACATCTATACGCCAGTATCGCCTTTATAGCTCAACAAGTTAGTGCCTGTTTACAAGAAACACACATGTAACATGTGGACACAAGTGCAACAATTATGCATAGTGTTATCTTTTGTTTTAATTATGATCTAAAATAAACACACGTCAATGATAACTTTACATACTTTGTATAATGTACATTGTACAATGCTCGTGTCGGTTTTACAGAGTCACATTCAAAGATTCTAATCGAGCGAGAAACTGACATATGAAGTTCAATAATTAAGTTGTATGATTTATAGTTCTGATATCTTTGTATATCAACGACTTTCACGTTTTAATCGAAAAATTACAAATCAATTGGTAAGGGCATTGCCTCCTACTTAAGAGGCCGGTCATGATTTGAAGTGTATATCGGTAATAATGAAATAATGCATACAAATTGCATTTGCTGAGATAGTATAAAGTTTTGGTATAGCAAAAAAATATTTTAATAAATATTTATTATACAAAAACACAATCCTTACAGAGCTTGTTTTGGGAGGTGGTTGGGTTGATTCATACAATAGATAAATAAATAAAACAAATGTTGTGGGACAATCTTACACAAATCCATCTAATCCCACGGTAAGCTCAATAAGGCTTGTGTTGTGGGTAATAGACGACGATATATATATATATATATATATATATACTAGAATATAAACCACTCGCCCTGACCAGGATTCGAACCCGGGAGCTCCGGGAGCTGCTGTAGGGTCACTACCAACTAGGCTAGGAGGCCGTTAACACAATATTGTAACTTGATTTTTATTATAAATTTTTATACCACCTAATTTATTTTCGTACACGTTAATAAGGCACAACATGAAGTTTATTTTTGCATGTTTATTTTCATGAAATATATTTTACGAGTATACATACCCAAATATTTATTTTATTTATTTATTAAAAATCGAAAATCAAAAACAGAAAATAGTTGACTGAAATTAACTTCCGTAGGCGTAATGTGCTAAAAAACGAACAGGGTTTTTGTTAGTTGCTCCAAATTGTATTAAAAAGTTGGCCAAAATCGTAAAAAAAGTATACCGGCCTCTTAAAAGGGAGCTGAGAGATCTAAAGGAAGGGGCGGGGTAGTGATGTAAATGAATGATGGGAAAATTTCTTGCCTTACATTTTTGTAAAGTGAGGTTACGAGCAGTCTTTGGTACAGTGATCTGCATATTAACGGACTGCATAGAAAGTTTGCATGCAGTCCATTATCTCTGCTGCTGACCGTACAAACCAAATCGTAAACTTATAGGTAACAAGTCAGTGGACTTAAATGGTTCCTTATAGTTAGGAACAGGAACCTAATGTATCGTGGACCTAATGTAACCTCACTTGCTGGCATCTTCCTCTGCTTGGCGACGTCATTGTTTGTTGGCAAACAGTATTATTAATTCGGACGGAATTGACACTTCCGCCGGAATCGATAGTTTTATTTGTTGGTCGAGTTATTCTGATGATTATTACGACCACATCAACTCCTATTATGAGATCATATTACTGTGTCTTACATTTGATAAAATGGTTGGTTAATTAGCGATTAAATATAACAGGATGGTGTCAAGGGAAAGGGACATTAGGAAATTTTTGTCTGTTCCTTAGTATTGTTTTCTATCGCATTAGTATTTATCAATTTCACATTCTCACTACTAATGAGGATTACCGCGAGTTTATTTTCCGCTAGTGGAACGTGGGCCCTGCGGTAACGTTTCAGACGTCACTTTGACAATTCTCTCATACTGACGAGGAAGGACCCACGCATGAGTGGCGCCGTCTGGTGAGCGCTAGCTCTCATTGTGCTAATACTAATACAGAACAATATTTTTTTGCGGGGATATTTATTTACGTAAATTGGATGCACGTTTGTCCCGTAATTATTGGATTTTTTAGTTAATTTGAGATAGTCTTGTTATCTAACTGGGTTTAAATAAAGTACCTACATTAAATTTCAAGACAGCAAACCTTCAGTAGGTATCACACCACTTAGAGCTCATCGAGAAATAATGTGATCATATTTTGACTACTTTTGAACTTTACTATTCTATGTCTAAACAATCTATCAAATCGACAGGTAAAAAGGCGGACAAGAAACAGACCGAAGAGGAGATCCGAGCGGAGGTGGTTCCCCCACTGAATGTGCCGCAGCCCAGCGAGCTCACCACCGACAAGCTGCTCAAGCAGGCGCTGGCCGCGGCGCCCGCGCCCGCGCCCGCTGCCGCCCCTGCCCCCGCCCCCGCTCCCGCCCCGACGGGCAAGAACAAGAAGAAGAAGCCGGAGCCTAACGTGCTTTCGCTTATGGGTAATTTATATTTACATGAACTACCTAAGTTACGTTTTGAAGCAGCTGTTTTGCTTGAATTCACTTGGCTTATGTGGCAAGTATGTGGATTTCATTGTGATTTTTCGGTTGGAAATATTATACCTACTTACAAGCGAGTGACACGACATGCTTCGAGATAGTTGAATGAACTTAAATCGTAGATTTTAGACAACATTATTGTTGCAATGGTGTCTGGTGTCGTTTTGAAGCATTGATATTTGGCTGAGGTCATGAATTAATACAACTTCATGCAGCTTTTCGTGTGTCCAGCCACGTAACCTTACCTACTCTAAACAATAATTCTGACATGGAATTCAAACCGCGCACCAAATTTATCGTAAAATTCGCATCGTTATTTTAAACCCATTTACTTTTAGTGAGCCAATTTACGGTTCAAGTAAATTTGGTCGTATATACTTATGCTAAGAGCGTCCAATGTAAAGTCAATCGTAAATGGCTCAACAATTAAAGTCCGTGACCGTACAATTTAGAGTTCCCTCTTATCTATTATGTTTAGTCAACTTTATTATACGCCTTAATTGCGTCGAGCAGCAGCCACAGAGTTGTTAGGCTCGCAGACGCCGCCTCGGGGTCTCGTACACAGTAGTATGTATATGTCGTGTGCGGCAGCAGCCGGCGACGGCGGCGGCGTGAACGTGGGCGAGCTGGTGCGCGTGGTGCGCGACGCCGCGCTCTCCCGCACCGAGATACAGATCCTCACCGACGCGCTGCTCAACAAGCACCACGACCCGCTGCCGCAGCACTCCGAGTGGACCGAGGTGGGCTTCGCCAACAGTATTACCGCAGCGTAAGGATGTATTCTATACAGTGGGTTAACTCCGCCGATTTCTGGGTCATCGATGGGGGGCGCGCGGGGAAGGAGGCGGGGAGGAAATGCCGCCGAATTTTCATACAAATTCGGCGGTCTATTTGGGGTAATAAGGGGTGTAAAATGTAAATTAGTTTGCCAATCAGACTGTAATATCTTTTGTTATATATTATAGTTTTTGACAACCCTGAGCCTCAGCACGACCACCGAGCCGAGCCGCTGGCCGTGTATGAAGTTACCCTACTGTATGAAATACATCCCTACGCTGTGGTATTACAATAGTAGTTTATGCAACAGTGATATAATAAGGGTTCTTAAAACTTGAGGGTCGCCGTTACAAAACGAGGCGATGCCGAGTTTTGTAATAATAGACCCGAGAATTTTAAGACCCAATTATGAACTGTTGCATACCCTAGTTTTTCTACGACAGCTATAATAGCGTAAAAAGCTAAATTTTGAAACGTGGCAGAATAGGGAAGATGTTGTGCCCACTATAGAAATTAAAAAAAAAACAACAGTGCTAATATATTGTATGAAAATCCATAGGAGCAGTGTTCTTATGGAATACCATAGACAACGTTATAATGTAGACTTTTTGAATATCGCTGTCAGTCATCTAATTGACAGATAGAAGTGCTGGAGTAGAAAAACATGTATTACGACTTGCCGCTATTCACGCTGTGTTCTAATTTGTACTCTTCATGCTCCAGATTGACAGAGGCAAAAATGTACCAGTGCTAGTGATTAATTAAATATCGACTAATTTTATCGACATTGATAAAGTGCAATTTTTTAACCATCATTATCATAACTAATGACTAAGTTTTTCAATTATACTTTAAAAACATTAAATGATTTGGTATCCGGAAAAGAAATAGAACTGAATCGTACAGAAGAAAAGTGTCAGTATCGACACTATTACTTTTATAAGTGTACATGTGGTCATGTTGATGTTGGTAAAACCATTGCTACCTTTTCTTAGCGTTTTCCCGGTTTAGGGAACCTGGGGTCCGCTTTAGCAACTAATCCCAAGATTTGGCGTTAACGCTAGTTTTATGATAGCGACTACCTTACCTTCCAACCAAGTTTACCCTAAACTATGCCTTATTTGCTGGTTTTCTCACAATGGTTTCCTTCACCGAAAAGCGATTGGGAAATATCCATTATAAATTTAAATAAATATCATAAACTAAACTAAAGAAAGGTACTAACACAATCAAAACCGAAGCCGGGGATCGAACCCGGTTCTTCAGGTTACGCAGCTAACAAAAAATAAAAATATCAAATAACGTTTCGTACAGTATAACTTCAAGTTGATAAAACTATTGCTATCTAAATAAACGCCAAGTACAGTCAAGTGTAAAAATATGGGTGGACACATCTTACCCAAAAATATGTCCCATAGCATTTTATTCCATTGTAATAAGAGCGTAGTACCATATTTATGAGACGATTTTGTCAATACGTATTTTTGCACTTGACTGTACACATAACTACAGCATGTATGTGACATAAACTATATTTGCGTTTCCGAACTCCAGCTACTTCCTTACATCTCTTTTGTCGCTATGAAATGAGACTGCTATAAGACAAATTTAACATTGTAATACTATTTGTAGGGACCCAACGACCCAATGCAGAAACTGAAGAAGCAACTCGCCGACAAAGAGAAGGCTCTGGCCGACGAAGTCGAGGCTTCACAGGCGCTGCACGCCAAACTGAAGGAATTGAGGTGAGCTAACTTTGTCAATAACCCACAACACGAGCCTTATTGAGCTTACTGTGGGACTAGGTCGATTTGTGTAAGATTGTCCTATAATATAAAAAAAAAAAAAAAAAAATAAAAAAAAAAAAACTATACAAGGTGTTACAAAAATGCTGGTTATCTGTTTAAGGGCGAAATCAGTACCGAGAAGTAAAAAATACGAAAAAATTAAGTGAAATATATTATTTTTATACAGGTAGGTCGTCCGAATAAGTCTCCATACAAAAAAACGAATCACCGGCATTTTTGTTACACCCTGTATAATGTTCGTAAAGGTAATATTTAAGGCTAGTAGGTATAGGTTTAGGTTGTATAAAATATATCAGTGAATAAATCTAAAAGTATTTTTTATGACCGCATATTATTAAGACCGACGAACGACCACCGCTATTGCATACGCGGGGCAGTTGGGGAAAGAAAATTTCCGCGCAAATTTCATACCATACCATTACCATACCATTATATAATTTCATACCAATTTCACAGTCTTTTTTCGATAACGTCGAGGCTGGACTGCGACTTCCGTATTTACAAATAATTAGTTTCTATGAAGCTGACCGACTGTATAGTACAAGTTTCCTTAAAAATGATTTTAGAGTTTTATGGTCGCTGAAAAGTAATTAATAATAAGCACAAAATTTCAAGTGTTTTTCAGTCTAATACTAAAACCAGTCCACTACAAAAATTTTAAAAGACAGAAAATTCGCTCAGTTACCTAACACCATGAATGTCGCGTCACGCGTGTCGGCGCTTTGATTGCAAGAATGAGACGGAACATGCGCTACTCTCTGCGGTTAGAGAGAGAGAGCAGGAACCAGTAGGTTTGCATTAGAATATTGTAGGCGCTGGTGCACGGGCAAGGATAGGCCCGCTGCAAGTGAACGTTTTTGCTTGTTTGGGGTTGCAAATACCTAAGTGTCAATTTAGCCAATTACTTATTAACGCGTTTTTCGTATCAATGTGACAAATAAGTAGTTGAAGTGTGCAGATGACGACATTAAATGCAATGTAACTGTTAAATTGCATGGCCCGCGGTCTCGCGACAGTTGGTAATTTGGAAACTAAAAACTAAAATGTGTAAGTGCAGGCAGAACAAGCTCAGTAATCGTTAATAAAGAAAACTTATTAGTGTTGGTACAGTCACCAGCATAAATATATGACGGTGAACAGCCGTGCAAAAATATCTGACGCTCTATTGGGCGCATAAGTATCTGACGACACTACCTCGTAAAAAATATGTGATGCTTTGTGGCCGGCAAAAACATCGTTACTCCGTATCCGCAAAAATATGTGATTACTTATTAAAATCAAAATTATGTGATCACTCTCATCGGCAGAAATATCTATCCCCTGCAAAAGCAAAAACATCGGCTGACTGATGGGTCGCCTATATATCTGACACGATATTTAAAAATATTTTTTGAATCTGCAAAAGAAAACCATATCTGGTTGGCATAAAGCCGTAAATTGTAGGTAGTGATTTGACAATTCACGAAAAGAGTGCAGACTTGTCATTGCATATGTCTGTCTCACGTTTTATTCTGTCATCAAATCGACGTTTAAAATTGCTGAAATATAAGAATAATGAAGTTGCTCTGAGAGATGTGAGAGCCTACCGCAAACATCGAAAATTAGATTTTCGATCTGCATCTTTTTCGCTCGAATAGGTATAAGTATAAGTGCAATAGAAAGGGAGATAACTACATTTTCTCAACCGACTTCAATATTTCTAAAGGAGGAGGTTCTCAATTCGTCTGATTTCTTTGTTTTTTTATGGATGTTCCCTCAGAACTCCGTCATTTATGCACCGATTTGATTATTTTTTTTGGTTTCTTAAAGTAGATGTTTCCAGGTTGGTTCCGTTTTTTTCAAAATCCATTTCTGATAATGGGATCCATGAGAAATTGAGGGAACTCCTCAAATTTGCATGGCACATGCATGCTGATTTGGGTGATTTCTTAAGAAACTCGAGCATTTCTTTACGAAAATCATCAATTTGGTGGAGTGGATCTGATAATGAAGACCAGGGATGGCAAAGTGGAACTGCTTGGTAATTCCCAGCTCTATCATCCGATTTGAGACATTCATCTTTTCTTTGTAAAGAAATACCTTCAAGATACTCCTATTTGATTATAGTTCTATTTTGATGATGGACTTCATGAGGGATTGAGAGAACTCCTCAAATTTTAACGGCACATGCATTCAATTCCTGATTTGAGGGTTTCCTTAAGTAACTAAAACATTGTTTTGGGGGAGCCAACATTTTGATGAAGTGGACCTGAGGATGAAGACCAGGGATGGCAAAGTGGAACTGGTCAATAAACCTAGCTCTACTTATTATCCTAGTTGTGACATTCATCTTTTTGATTTGATTAATATTCTGATGATGGAGTTCTAGAAGAATTCAGAGAACTCCTCAAAATAATAATTTACAGTCTGTCATCCAATTTAACACATTGTTATTTTGTTTCTTTTAAAGGTCTACAAGGGAGTTCATTATACTTCACATGAATTGATGGAAGCCCTGGGACATTAAGAAAGCTCCTCAATTTTCAATCGTACACGTGCGGTGTATTGGATATTTGTGAAGTAAACTGGCTAACTCAAACAAATTCAAAATTTCACTTTTACCGGGAACCAAATGAAGTCGGTTTTTTTTTCTTAAAAATTATTATTTGTTCGACTTTCTTGGTAGTAGACCAGGCGTGCGTGTCCGACCAAGCCCTCCATCAAAACTAAGAACATCATAGTCATGCACCCTTCTTTCACTTTCTTACTAAATAAAGGAAATGACAAAAAGAGATGTATATATAATGTTTGATATTTTTCCGATTCCGTAGATTGTCAACAGTTTTGCTGTTCTCTTTTGATGCAATTCGTCCAAGCAGCCAGACTAAATACATCATAGTAATTTAGTGGTCATGCATTGGCACGATTTTATGTTTTGTGTGGTCGTCCAGTCGATATGTCGCCCTGACAATGGCGTTTCATTATAAGTTATTATAATACTTATATTAAATATTATTTACAATCCCTGCTTGATGCTATATTTTTTTGTGCGATTTTCTGAAAAGTGACATAATAATATGATGAATGTTGAATTTTTCCTTTGGAAAAAGGAGGTTGATCACTATTACTTCACTACTCACATCTCATAGGAAAAGTCTTCTGATGCCTGAATTTCAGTTATGTTACTATTTAAAATTGCAAATGAAAAAATGTGAGACAGACATATCCAGTGACAAGTAAATGACAAGTCTGCACTCTTTTCGTGAATTGTCAAATTGCTTCATTCAATTTACGGCCTTCTTAATGCCATACAGATATAGTTTGTCCTTGCTGATTGATTTCACAGCTTTGAATATATTGTTAGATATATAGGCGATCCATCAGTAATCCGATATTTTTGCTTTTGCAGTGGATAGATATTTCTGCCGATGAGAGTGATCTCATAATTTTGATTTTTATAAATAATCACATGTTTATAAGCGCCTCGATCCGATATTTATGCGGATACGGAGCAACGATATTTTTGCCGGCCACAAATCATCAAATATTTTTACCGAGGTAGTGTCGTCAGATACTTATGCGCCCAATAGAGCGTCAGATATTTATGCTCGGCTGTTCACCGTCATATATTTATGCTGGTGACTGTACTTATTACCAAGTGCTAAAATGATCGATGTATTTAAAAACCACTTAAAAGTTTGTGATGTGGAGCGTCTTGTAAAGTCGGCAATATGCTGAGTTGGGTCCATTTTGTGATGCACACACAACTTACTTTTTTATATTGTTTTGTTTTTATGTCTGTTTATTGTGATCGTCACAAATAAATTTATTTCTTTCTGCTTTCAAAATGTTTAGTTATATATTACTGTCAAGTTACCGTTTACCAGTATTTCTTAGGAAGAATTTTAAATACTTGCAAACAATTGAAAAGGAATTTCGAAAACAACTCAAAGAGTGCAAAAACCCGATTGTGCGGCCAGCCTTTTGGTGAGTAGGGCCACCGAATCAGCTGATTCAATTAACAGGTCGTAAACTTTTTCGTTAATGAATAAGTTTTAAAGGAAAAAAAGAAACCTTCATTTCTTTTTATCTATGGCGTTTTTTTTATTTGTTATTTTTTACGGATACTACCCACGTGTATACGCCATTAACCCGTGGAACGATATGTCTATAAAAAATGTAGTGTAATTTCTGCCTAAACATATATACATAGTTCGAAATTCAATTTTTTTTAGAAACACACGTGTGTTCGTAACGCGCTCCACGGGTTAAACGGATCACCAGCATTTTGGTTACAACCTGTAAAGTAACGATCCAAGACAAAAGACGATCGATTCGAGTTCGCGCGTAATAGTAGTTTATGCAACAGTGATATAATAAGGGTTCTTAAAACTTGAGGGTCGCCGTTACAAAACGAGGCGAAGCCGAGTTTTGTAATTATAGACCCGAGAGTTTAAGAACCAATTATGAGCTGTTGCATACCCTAGTTTTTCTACGACAGCTAAAATAGCGTAAAAAGCAAAATCTAGAAACGTGGCAGAATAGGGAAGATGTTGTGCCCACTATAAAAATTAAAAAAAAACAACAACAGTGCTAATATATTGTATGAAAATCCATAGGAGCAGTGTTCTTATGGAATACCACAGACAACGTTATAATGTATACTTTTTAAATATCGCTGTCAGTCATCTAATTGACAGATAGAAGTGCTGGAGTAGAAAAAGTAACATAGGCCTACTCCAATGTACATACAATGATGTGTAGGAGCACACTGAACGCCGAGCGCACGCGTGTGACGGCGGCGGCGCGCGCGCACGAGCTGGCGGCCGAGGGCGCGCGCGCCGAGATCCACACGCAGCAGACGCGCGTCAAGCGGCTCGCCGACGACAACCACCAGCTGCAGCAAGAGAACCGGCTTGTGAGTACACACTGACTGTATCACTTCTCAATGGGAGCTACCGTGTCGCTCACCAGGCGGCGCCACTCATACGTGGGCCCTGTGTTAGTATGAGAGAATTGTCAAAGTGACGTTTGAAATGTTCCCGCAGGACCCACGTTCCACTAGCGCCCCTAGCGGAAAATCGCGGTAGTCCTCATTGACCAAATTTTACTTCGAGTTCTTCACTGGCCAACGGTAAACACATGGGCTGTCTTTTTGAGCATTTTTATTTTGCAATACTTATGTCCGGGAAATTTTTATTTATACTTATGAAACAAACGACCGGTTTATACTTTACGAACGAGGGTGTCATAGTGTTTTATATTTGCAGCTCCAGTCTAAACTCGCCGCGGAGGGCGAATTCGCACAGCAGAGAGCGCAGATGGAAATGCACATTCAGCAACTATCTGAGGTAGGTTGTCAAGTACATAGTTCATTTTGAACACCACACTAAGTATTAAAATAATATGAGTGCCGTATCGCTTCGGGGCGGTCTATCGTCCTACACTACCAAAACGTAATATCTAGAATATCAGTGACATTAAATTTGAACCTTAATGCTATGACGATACCGGTTATTTTTCAATATGAATGTTGTACTGGCACGCGGTAACTCGGTAGCTAGCGGCTTAACGATAATAGAGACAATGGCCTTCGTTTGAAAGATTAAGGCTCGAAGTGAAAAATTCATCTGGGAAGAGCCGTACTATACGACTGTACATTCACTAATCAACCAATACTCTGTTCAATAAATTTAGCGAGAAACGGAAGAGAACGTGTTTTCCTTCCTCGCGCGGCGGCTAGCTCTGTGGACCCGCCCCATTTAGATGTGCTTAAGTGCTTGTGTATTTACCAGTATTCACTAGACCGAACATGGAACACTCGCCGTTTTCTCCTTCATAAGGTTACTAATATAACTCACGGTTTTGGGGTCCTAGCACAGGCTCAGGTTAGGATTCGCGATGACGGACTGGCTTTTCATAACTACCTCACTTTGTGCACACATGTCAAAAGTCTACCCTCATTGTCTATACGTTTACGTAGTTCCTGATAGTAAAGTTTGGTGTCAGGCGGAGGCAGCGCTGGTGGCGCAGCTGCAAGCGCTGCAGGCGGAGCTGGCGGCGCGCGCGCTGGAGGTGGCGGGCGCGCGCTGCGACGCGGGCGCGGCGCGCGACGCCGCCATCATGGCGCAGCAGCACGCCGCCGACCTGGCGCAGCAGCTCGACCAGCTCGGCCACGACCACAGCCGCGCCATGCAGGAGCGCCAGGCCGGTAAGCATGCACGACCACTGATACTGGAGGTGGCGGGCGCGCGCTGCGACGCGGGCGCGGCGCGCGACGCCGCCATCATGGCGCAGCAGCACGCCGCCGACCTGGCGCAGCAGCTCGACCAGCTCGGCCACGACCACAGCCGCGCCATGCAGGAGCGCCAGGCCGGTAAGCATGCACGACCACTGATACTGGAGGTGGCGGGCGCGCGCTGCGACGCGGGCGCGGCGCGCGACGCCGCCATCATGGCGCAGCAGCACGCCGCCGACCTGGCGCAGCAGCTCGACCAGCTCGGCCACGACCACAGCCGCGCCATGCAGGAGCGCCAGGCCGGTAAGCATGCACGACCACTGATACTGGAGGTGGCGGGCGCGCGCTGCGACGCGGGCGCGGCGCGCGACGCCGCCATCATGGCGCAGCAGCACGCCGCCGACCTGGCGCAGCAGCTCGACCAGCTCGGCCACGACCACAGCCGCGCCATGCAGGAGCGCCAGGCCGGTAAGCATGCACGACCACTGATACTGGAGGTGGCGGGCGCGCGCTGCGACGCCGCCATCATGGCGCAGCAGCACGCCGCCGACCTGGCGCAGCAGCTCGACCAGCTCGGCCACGACCACAGCCGCGCCATGCAGGAGCGCCAGGCCGGTAAGCATGCACGACCACTGATACTGGAGGTGGCGGGCGCGCGCTGCGACGCGGGCGCGGCGCGCGACGCCGCCATCATGGCGCAGCAGCACGCCGCCGACCTGGCGCAGCAGCTCGACCAGCTCGGCCACGACCACAGCCGCGCCATGCAGGAGCGCCAGGCCGGTAAGCATGCACGACCACTGATACTGGAGGTGGCGGGCGCGCGCTGCGACGCGGGCGCGGCGCGCGACGCCGCCATCATGGCGCAGCAGCACGCCGCCGACCTGGCGCAGCAGCTCGACCAGCTCGGCCACGACCACAGCCGCGCCATGCAGGAGCGCCAGGCCGGTAAGCATGCACGACCACTGATACTGGAGGTGGCGGGCGCGCGCTGCGACGCCGCCATCATGGCGCAGCAGCACGCCGCCGACCTGGCGCAGCAGCTCGACCAGCTCGGCCACGACCACAGCCGCGCCATGCAGGAGCGCCAGGCCGGTAAGCATGCACGACCACTGATACTGGAGGTGGCGGGCGCGCGCTGCGACGCGGGCGCGGCGCGCGACGCCGCCATCATGGCGCAGCAGCACGCCGCCGACCTGGCGCAGCAGCTCGACCAGCTCGGCCACGACCACAGCCGCGCCATGCAGGAGCGCCAGGCCGGTAAGCATGCACGACCACTGATACTGGAGGTGGCGGGCGCGCGCTGCGACGCGGGCGCGGCGCGCGACGCCGCCATCATGGCGCAGCAGCACGCCGCCGACCTGGCGCAGCAGCTCGACCAGCTCGGCCACGACCACAGCCGCGCCATGCAGGAGCGCCAGGCCGGTAAGCATGCACGACCACTGATACTGGAGGTGGCGGGCGCGCGCTGCGACGCGGGCGCGGCGCGCGACGCCGCCATCATGGCGCAGCAGCACGCCGCCGACCTGGCGCAGCAGCTCGACCAGCTCGGCCACGACCACAGCCGCGCCATGCAGGAGCGCCAGGCCGGTAAGCATGCACGACCACTGATACTGGAGGTGGCGGGCGCGCGCTGCGACGCGGGCGCGGCGCGCGACGCCGCCATCATGGCGCAGCAGCACGCCGCCGACCTGGCGCAGCAGCTCGACCAGCTCGGCCACGACCACAGCCGCGCCATGCAGGAGCGCCAGGCCGGTAAGCATGCACGACCACTGATACTGGAGGTGGCGGGCGCGCGCTGCGACGCGGGCGCGGCGCGCGACGCCGCCATCATGGCGCAGCAGCACGCCGCCGACCTGGCGCAGCAGCTCGACCAGCTCGGCCACGACCACAGCCGCGCCATGCAGGAGCGCCAGGCCGGTAAGCATGCACGACCACTGATACTGGAGGTGGCGGGCGCGCGCTGCGACGCGGGCGCGGCGCGCGACGCCGCCATCATGGCGCAGCAGCACGCCGCCGACCTGGCGCAGCAGCTCGACCAGCTCGGCCACGACCACAGCCGCGCCATGCAGGAGCGCCAGGCCGGTAAGCATGCACGACCACTGATACTGGAGGTGGCGGGCGCGCGCTGCGACGCGGGCGCGGCGCGCGACGCCGCCATCATGGCGCAGCAGCACGCCGCCGACCTGGCGCAGCAGCTCGACCAGCTCGGCCACGACCACAGCCGCGCCATGCAGGAGCGCCAGGCCGGTAAGCATGCACGACCACTGATACTGGAGGTGGCGGGCGCGCGCTGCGACGCGGGCGCGGCGCGCGACGCCGCCATCATGGCGCAGCAGCACGCCGCCGACCTGGCGCAGCAGCTCGACCAGCTCGGCCACGACCACAGCCGCGCCATGCAGGAGCGCCAGGCCGGTAAGCATGCACGACCACTGATACTGGAGGTGGCGGGCGCGCGCTGCGACGCGGGCGCGGCGCGCGACGCCGCCATCATGGCGCAGCAGCACGCCGCCGACCTGGCGCAGCAGCTCGACCAGCTCGGCCACGACCACAGCCGCGCCATGCAGGAGCGCCAGGCCGGTAAGCATGCACGACCACTGATACTGGAGGTGGCGGGCGCGCGCTGCGACGCGGGCGCGGCGCGCGACGCCGCCATCATGGCGCAGCAGCACGCCGCCGACCTGGCGCAGCAGCTCGACCAGCTCGGCCACGACCACAGCCGCGCCATGCAGGAGCGCCAGGCCGGTAAGCATGCACGACCGCTGTGCACTGATAGCCGAATCCGGGAGCGCGATTCGAACTACCAATTTGAGAAAAGGGTATATTCACATATTTCCTCTGGCTATGCCAAATGAGGAAATGAAGAATGCGCGGAAATTTACATTCCGTGAATCAGTTTTGGTACGTCGAATCCTCCTGTTCCAGGTGTAACCGATGTCCGGATAACATATATGTAGCACACACTTGAGACTGAAGCATATATGCGTAGTAATAGGAAGCACCGCCAATCGAGTCGCCGACGCTAGCGAAACTAGTATTGTGTCGCTGGAAATGTAGGACTTTATTTGTTAATTTATGAGTGAGTAAAGAGTCAGGCGAGGGCGCAACGACTTCTCCGTTAAAATAAAACAGTATGGAGTTATTTTAGAGCCAACATAATAAGTGTCTTTTATTTATTATATATCAGTGTAATAATTGCACTAAACCTGCATATTTTTCGAAATAAACATGACATAAATTTAAAACCAATAAAAATGTACTAAAAATTACATTATACCTCATTCGTAGGACCCACGGTCCACTAGCGCCACTAGCGGCGAATCGACTCGCGGTAATCCTCATTAGCCTTTGCATCGGAAGCGTATCGCGCTGGCGATGAACTCGCTGCGCGCTCTTTCGCTTTCAACTCGCCTGCGAATTGCCAGTATGATAAGCGCCCCGAAAGTATTTTTCATATAGGGAACTGACATACAAAACAAATCAACTTGTGTATGTTACAGCCATCGTTGATCTCCAAAACAACGTGCAGCGACTCATGAGCCGCGCGCAGTTCGCCGAAGGCAACTTGGACAAACAGAAGGAGGAGAATGACGCACAAATTAAACAGGTTGGAATACGAACCGAGTTCTCTTTCTCAGTCTCTCTTGTCTGCTGCACTTAAGTTGGTGTATGAAATATTACTAAGTTAGGGGGAGAAACAAGGTTGACACCCGAGATTATGACAAGTACCTAGATATAGATTACTAATTTACTATGGAGCCCATTTAGAAAGTATGGCAAGTCACATGTAAACAAATCTGTTAAAAGTACATTGTGCATCTAGGGCGGTAAGAAGGGCATTACTCACGAGGGTCTATTGAAATTGCTTTGCTTTAAATGACCCAAGTTAGTAATCCCCTTACTGCCCGTGGTACACACAATGTTTTTCATCACATTTGTGAGGAAATAAATAAACTTTCTAGACAGGTAAAGAAACAATAATGATTAGCGGTAGTGTAGTTGCACAGTCCACAGTACTTCGGAGTGACTACGTGCTGTGAGCGCGTGGGGGGCGGGTGCTCCGGGAGCTCCGGGCGGGCGGTAAAGTAGTATGAGAATCCTTTAAAACCATGGGATTAATACAGCTCTTTAAGTCTAAGTATGCTTGCATATAATATCACCATTTACGAGTAGGTGTGATGAAAAATATTGTTTATTTGTCAGGTCACAAGCGAACTGGCGGCGCTGAGGGAGCAGCTGGCGGCGCGCGAGGCGGAGCTGGCCGAGGCGCAGCAGATGAAGGTTGCGCCCGCGCAGAACGGCCTGCCCAGCGACCAGCACAAGGTGCGTGTGCTGCTCCAACCAACTACATACAAATAAATACATGAACAAAATAACTTGGGCGTATAAACGTTCATAAATGTTTCCACTTTTGACCAAATCGAGCGCCGTGATCGCTTTCGCTTGTCCTACGTGCTCTTTGCACCCGGCCAATAGTCAAATGCTAAGCGTTCTGACCCTTCAAAACCTGTTAAGAGGGCGCAGAACGTTTAGTTGCGCCCTGGTTAGGGATTGGGTTTTCTAATGAACCTTTCCATTTCTCATGGATAATCCATAGTATCATCGTTGTAGTCCTATTAATTCTTCAACTTTTCGTCTATCTATATGATATAAATAGTTTTATATTACTTACTTTTGGCTTTATCACCTAAACGGGGAAGTGTCCACTTTTCGCCGTTTAGGTGATCAGGCAATAAAATAAGTAAATCGAGATTATGTGTCATATACCAAAAGTCGGGGAATTAGTATGACTTGACTACTACGAGGATACCATGGATTATAAAGAAATGGAATAGTACATTATTGGCGAGGGACGGAAAGTAAGGGATTGACTGATGAGGTGGTTGGTGGGCCGGCATAGCCGAGCTCAGGCAAACCCTGTGTCCGTCCCTCGGCAGAGATAGTGCTTTTCTCAAACATGCGCGGCCACCGGCGCCCGGCGGCGTGTGGGGTCCCGAATCCAGTAGGCCATTTTTTCCCTAGGAGTTAAATGAACCATACAAATTCCATTATTGTCCGCTGCGTCCGCGCTTCAACAAGCCGTGGACGCAGCGGTTAGAGAATTGGATACTTTGCGTCTTCTATTTGCGAACCAAACGCAACCATTACTCAGCAATCAGCATGTTTGAGAATATGTAATATAAGGAAATACAATCCCCCAATGAGGGCGCCACAGGACGCTCTGCACCCATTTAAATAAACGACAGTGCACCTCAGTGAATCACTGACATGGAACAAGTTTTTCAGTCCTCCGGCCGGTAAGCGCCACTTTACGCAAAACTAAATTGCCGCCTGCCGGCTCCGTCGGGCAGAAAAATAGTATACAAACCTCGGCCGTTAAATGGGAAAGCCTCGGATCACATGTTAGTCGACCTCGGCTTCGCCTCGGCCGACAATTACATTGGATCCGAGACATTTCCCACTAAAACGGCCTTGGTATGTAATCTACTATTTCAGTCCTCCGGCCGGTAAGCGCCACTTTACGCAAAACTAAATTGCCGCCTGCCGGCTCCGTCGGGCAGAAAAATAGTATACAAACCTCGGCCGTTAAATGGGAAAGCCTCGGATCACAAGTTAGTCGACCTCGGCTTCGCCTCGGCCTCGCCGACAATTGCATGAGATCCGAGGCGTTTCCCACTAAAACGGCCTTGGTATGTAATCTACTATTGTTTCGTCAGTCGGCAGAGCTGGCGAAGGTGGAGAGCGTGGTGGAGGCGCTCCGCGGCTCGCTGGCCGCCGAGCAGCGCGCCAACAAGGAGCAGAAGGACGCGCTTGCCGCGCTGCAGGAACAGCTGCGCACCTACCAGGAGAAGAATAATGTGAGCCTCTATACCTATACCCACAGATATAGTACATATCATCCTATATCATCCTGCCCATACGACTAAGTGGTTCAATTTTTTTTTACAATAGGCTAGACGACTGAAAAAATCTATTTAGTCCGTCTTTTAGATTATAAGAAAATATTGTACACGTATTTTTTCTTTTGTTCGGCAAATCAAAAATGACAAAAATACAGTGCGTTAAGTTTCGCGTAATGTCACTCCTAGGTACAATTCTTACCTAGGAGTGACGTCACAAGCCCCCACCCCGGAACTTTGATGCTCTTTATCTTCGTCAATTTTAGTTAAATTGAAAAAGGAAAAAATACGTGTCTAATAATTTTAGATCATCTAACTGACGGACTAATTGGAATAATAGTTTTTCAACGTAGTCGTCATCCCTATTGGAACAGAGTTGCATTTCTTTTGTTTCACATCATTTGAAAGCAAAATAACTCGACCTTATTCTCTACACTATTGATTTCAAATAGCATTTTTGTTGTATGGTGCCGCAAGAGGGTAATCAGAGAGAATCGTACTATTTTTCTTGTATTACCACTTCTAAAATAAAGTATGGTGTAGCTTTTCTTTTTAACTTATCAGGTTACATTGCACATTTAGACGTCTAGACGACTATTGGCTAACCATCCATCTGAATAGTTACCAGTAGTCATCATCAGTTTCATGCTGCGTGTATTCTCATCGAATCTAGTCTGAACGAATGTTTGTCACATTTGTAACTTGATAATAAAATCTTTGCGACACATTAGCTAGTCGAACTTTACATATAACATTAGCAATCCATTTTAACAGTTGTATTTATTAAATTAGACTTATAAATATATTGCAACTTCTCAAGATCGTGGCTTATGAACTACGGCAGTAGAAAGTTAAGGAAATTTTAGATGGCTTAATTATTTAATCAAACAACCTACTGATTTATAATCAAGAGCTAAAACATGAGTAATTTAGCTCGCTTGGTCTAATTACATTCTTTTATCAATGGCATCTAATATACAACTGGCGGGCTAGCATATGTTACGTTCTCGCGCGCGAGTCCATACATCGGCCGCGACTTAATGTATGAAGTGACAGGCGACAGTGTAAGTTGTGCTAAGCATACTGAAATGCATGCCGTTTGACGTTTTTTCTAATATTTCCTTTTTTTTTTCTTTTAACAACACCTAACATTTTGCTTTCTTATTTTGATCGGCCTTATAGGAGTTGCGAACTAAAAACTGGAAAGTAATGGAGGCCTTACAAACTGCCGAAAAGGCTCTCCAGGCGAAGTCGGCCAGCGCGTTACCGGCCCAAGATTCTCGCGTAAGTTTCTCGCTTTCCGCCTTATTCCCTGAGCTATAGGATCCGCTTTTTCGCGCACCGCCATTTCCGTTTGGATACATTAATTTATTTAGTGATTCCTATCTGATCTATCTGAACACAATCACAATAAAGTTACAAATCACAGAAATGTGCTCCTTGTAATCAACATAATTACAAAATGTTGTTTGACTGTCTCTAATGTTTATGTGACATAGAGTGAGCGATAAAATCTATTGAAATGCATTTTAGATTAGACAGACGTTCACTGATAATACATTAATGTTGAAAATGTAATTTGTAACTAAAACTAACTGTCAATCATAAGCTGGGATAGACATTGGGTACAGAATAATCCTAACGCTTTTATTACCTGCGAGAAGGAAATAGGATACACTTTAAGTAGGTATGTTTAACGTGTATGATAACTTGATATATAGACTAACAAAAGGGTGTATTAGCTAGTATAACAGTCATTTTTTTATTTTATTTATTTTTTATTTTATAAATTCAATTACATTTATAAGCTTACAGTCTAGACACCAAAGCGCTTATAATGCTAGTACAACTAAAACTAAATGGATAAATACTTAAAGTGGGGCATTAATAGGGCATTAAAGGGCAATAAAGGGCATTAATAGTTTTATGTCGTCACGACGTTGGATGCGTCGCCTATCCGTATGTTGTAATAACTACCGTATCCTTATCTTGTATTTAATGCCTGTACTCTGTACACGAACAAATTGCAGGGAATAATGCCAAAATGGCAATTTCTAAATGTTAATGTCCATCGAAAAGTCAAAATGTATAGTTTAAATAGTATAAAATAACGAAACAAAAAGTCACGTCGACATGACATGTCAATACCTACATGTATCATGTTTACATGTGTACAAGTGAGCAACGTAGGTACGTCTTATCTACGTTGCTCACGCCAGAGTAACAATCATAAATCATAACATTCCCATCACAATAGTCCCATATTCGCTCAATACGTGCTAGGTCCTGATCCCATAACTCGGGTACAGTCTATACGAGATTTGGGTGTCATCCTCGATACGCAGCTCAACTTTCATGAGCATATGAAAGCCTTGGCAAAAAATTGCTATCGGAGGTTGGGCTTTGTAGTTTGGAATGCGCAAGATTTCGATAACGTCAGGGCTATTAAATTAGTGTACACTGCGTTAGTCCGGAGTAAACTCGAATCCGCATCGGTCATTTGGAACCCGCATGAGGACAAGTACATCTTGCTTCTGGAAAAAAATCCAGAAAGCCTTTCTGCGATTCTTATACAAAAAGACTCACGGGTATTACCCATATCTGTACCCGACAAAGTTCCTGCTTGGCGTTTTAGGGTTTAA